>CP110204.1:3639113-4852150 GCA_026958235.1 Clonostachys rosea
GCATGTTTGGCTCACCTTGCGCACGGGGTTCGATTCTCCAATTTCCTTTTGCTTCTCGATTATAGAATCATCCGAATCCTTGACTTGGCCGTAGGGCCAGCCCCCCTCTTCCGAAAACATGGTCGCGACCGAGGTCTACCGTTATGGTCAGCGAAGCAAGCCTAAAAAGGGGCTATGGTGGGAGACGCACATGGATATAATGGGTCTCGATCCCACTGGCTCGGCGTCGTTCGCCGAGGGCTCTGATCAGGTTGGTCGCCATCTGGGGGAGAATAGCGCCTGCTGTGTGGATGACGATGTCGACTGGATGCCGGAAGATTAGCTAGAGTCACAAGCAACGCGTCCGCGAACTAAACATACCTTCATTTTTCACGACGGCGTTGAGGACTGACTTCTCATCCGTGAGATCGACCTGGAGCACGTTGATGCCGAGTTTCGATACGCTCTTCACCTGCTCGTCAGATCGAGCCGCGGCGAATAACTGGGCGTTTTTGATGGGGCCGTCGGCACGAGCGAGTAGGTCGGCCAGGAGGGAGCCACCACTTGTTGAGACATGTATGTCAGATATTTTTTATCAATGACCAGCAGATGGGAAAACTCACATGAAGCCACTGGTGCCAGTGATGAGGACGTTTGAGGCAGAAGTCATAGTGCTGGAGGTAACTGGACGGTATATGGATGTTGTTGTTTGATGGTTCTTGTTTACTGTGACATCATGTTTAGAGAGGCACAATGATGGTAATTATAGGCCTAATTGATGTCGGCCTCGGAAATTTCGCTCTACACTTGAATCCGATGAAGTTTTCGTATGCACACTAATTAACAAAACACCCAATAATGCACTGGATACTTGGTCATGGATTGGATTTGTCAAAGCAGGCTCAGACTATAGGGTAGGCACCCACACAGGCGTGGGCCTGGAAATCCGCGCGTTTCCGCCACGGAAGTTTGTCATCGTTCCAGGATTATCAAATCTGCAACCTGCTCCACATGCCCTATTTTGGCAATTGCTAGGTCGATTACTGGGTCTTGAGGATTCTGGAGGTCCGCGGGAATCCGTTGAGCGCGAGGCGTGACGTAGATTTGATCATGACAGATTCATCCATCTTCCTCGCCACCAAAATCTAACCTGGTTTGCTCAAAATCCCGTCAATTATGATTACTGTGCTCAAAGCAATTATTTAGATTGAATTCTCATCTGATTCAGGAAGCTTCTGTGATGGAGAAGTCGTTGAGTTTTGCACTTTTGGGCTACTTGTGGCCAAGAATTGCTGCATGCGCATCATAGGCCGGCCCAGTGCTATTTCAAGCCAACACCGGATCTAAATCAGAGAGGTTTCTCCTACCTTATGACGGATATTTGGCAAATGTTCCCCGTGAGAACACGAACCCGGTCTTTCGTACTTGAGCCTTAATTTGTTATAGTCTGTCACAAGCATCTAATGATTTGGATTCAAAATACACCATGGGTTGAAACCAAAGTTGGAAAAAGAGAGACGTGTGTAGCGCTCGGCTTCTAGCAAAGTAAATCTCATCGAGGTAGTGGGCTACTCACAGGATTTTATTTTGAGGATGTTAAATGGTCTTCAAAGCCGAGAGAACGCCCCAAAATTCTCTTGGCGAGCCGCTACTCGTGAACTCGCGGTATTGAAAACGCCATGGGTAGTGCGCAATTGAGGCCGCGTGCTGATCTCTTTGTTTGGCAAATGGCATCAATTCTAGGGCCGTATGTATGCGCCTCCAGTAGCCCGAGCGCGTTTCCAGAGGCCAGGTTACCGAGGGTCGTTTAGTCGTGGCAATCGAGCCATTCGGTGGCTGTCGAGGGCAGGAGACCTATCTCGGAATGATCTTCGAAATGTTTCAAAATACTGCCTTCATGTTAGATATAATACCAGACAGAGAATTGAAGGGATGAAATGTCCTTGTGAAAGTAACCTTGCTGAGTTGAAATAGACGGATTGTGGTCTTCACGGCCTTCATCCTGCACGGTCTCTGCTGTGGTCTGTCAACGAATACCCATAAGTCGAGGTTTCTTGCGGCATCTGCCTCATGATGGATGATGAGCGCTATTTTTGATCTGATTCAACTCAGACCTGGTCGTCCTCCAAGCCTGGATCGCATGATGAGCCTGCGCAACCAAGAGAAATCGCATCTTCTGAAGCTGAAGGCCCTGGGGATTGGCGGCATATTGTCGCTGAGCGAGACTAAACAGAGTAGGCCATTGGACGAGAAGTCTAGATGATCGTCGGTTACCTAGTTGACTCGCTGTGCACGATGGAGCTCGATGGAGAGGACAGAGAGCAACTGACCCTGCCTGATCTTCGATCTCTCTTTCTCCCGTCTGGAGAAGGTGTCGCCATTGAGAAAATGCCCGTACGATGGGAAAGGCTTCCTGCGTGAGCGCACCGTACCGTGTAGCAAACCGAGTGGCAATTGAGGAGCGCGGGGTCGAGGAACTGAAGGTTAATGGATGCGGTTAGTGCCACTAGATGGCCTAAATCTGAGATCTTCAGGGGTCGGAGCGCCGGCAGTTGGTGGGTGGCAACACTGAGACGTTGGGGTTGATCCACTGATCGGCAGGGGGGCCTTGAGCCGCAATGTAAATGGAGCCTCACAGCACTGAGAGTTTGAGGCCGATGAGGGGCTGCTGATCGCGCTTTGGGTTCTAGCGAATGGTAATTTGGAGTTCCAGTTCTTGCGAATGATTTTGAAATATTGAGAGTTTCTGGGCGTGTGGGGAGGATGGAGAGACCCGACGGAGTATTTTGCTTGACACGCGCGTCCAAACTTGGTTGTTATTGAACGCGATGGCGGCCAGTAAACACGAGGATGAAAACAGGCAGCCAAGATCACGAGAGAGGTTGGATAAAAGGCAGCAAGTGACGGAAGAGAAGAAGCGAAAAGATGCGGGAAAAGTAGAGTGAAGACCTAGGATGTGAACCAAGGCAGCGAGCAGTTGTCACAAGCCCAAGCGCAATCTCACAGAATATTCATTTTATTCCAGACGAGCTTCATGTTGTGACATTCTCGCGCTTGAAGCGTGTTTATTTGCGGAATTGGGCCATTTGAGAAACGCCAACATCCATTGATCTGCTCTGATCTACCAATACAGGAGAATCATTCTACTCTAAACATTTTGCCCCATTTGTGCCAAGTCTCCTTCTGATCATTTTGTCTCACCATGTTCCATCTTACTTCCACGACCACCAAGCATGAACCCATCAGTCCATTTCCACTCGCACTGGAAAAAAAAAACTGCGCATTGACAAAATTAGAATCGCAATTGGAGAAGAGAGTGGATGAGGAAAGAACTTACCGTGAGGTGATGAGACACCCGCCATGCCCGACAAATTGTCTTGATACCACTTGATGTGTCACGTGAATTCTAAGGTCAGGCAAGAAAAATCAGTATCGCAATTGAAACAAGAGAGGAGATAGAGAAACAACTTACCATGAGATGATTGAGATGCTGAGACGCCCACCTCCTCCAACAACTATAAGTAACCCGCGCCCAAAATGTCGGAGCGCGTCCCACCCGCCCAGGCTTTTGTGTACCGCAGCAGCCCTGACTACGTGGATCTCACCCAAGTAGTGCCTTTCCTACACAAGGATTGTGCCCAGTTCCTAACTTCACCCAGCGAAAGGTATGCTTGTTGCCACGCCACTCAGCTGCTCAAGGCGCCAAGGACCGTCCACACAGTCCCCGACAGGGCGCATGCTGCCCGAAGAACATCAAGACGCGGAGGTCTATCATCGTTTCCAACGGCCGTACCGGATGTACACCAAGGGAGACTAGCTCCCACCAGCATGCCCTCTCTCGCCAATCGGACAACGCAGGGACCTCGCCCTCGTTTCAGAGAAGCCGCACTATGGAGGCCGATGGAGTGTTAGACGGTTCGAGCTACCGAATCTCTCTGGCCGACACACAAGAGCCCTGGAAGGCTGAGGTTTGCTTGGGTGCCCAAGCAACCGACTAGCCAACCTTGTGGCGTCATCGCCCAATTACCTATAGGATCCGGCACCAGGACTCGTCCGTTGATGTCATCATCCTGAATGCCTTACGCTTCTGACCTGAGGGGCTGTTAGATGTGTCACAGCGTTCATGAAGGAGGAGCTGTTGAGCGTCAGGGATACTTACACCAAGGTGACAGTGATGGGACTGTGTGTGTGTGTGTGTAGTGTGTTGGTTTGTCGGATGGGAAACGCATCTTTTGTTGAAAGGTTAGAAGAGTTTGGATGTGGATGTGAAATCAAGTTGTGTTGTTACTTACGTGTCTGGGAAATCTTCTTGTCGAATGATGTTTTCTTGTCTTGGTTTTGAGGAAGTGTTGAATGAGATTTGTCTTGTGTGGAATGGTCAGAAGAGATTGCATCAAGGTGATGCCAAGTTGTGTTGTTACTTACGCGTGTGCAGAAAGCTCTGGTCGAGTGATGTCTTCTTGTCTTGGGTCGTCGGTGATGTCGCAAGAATGTGTGTCGTTGATGTGTGTCGTCGACCAGATGATGTGTCGTCATCCAGATATATGTGTCGTCGTCCAGATGTATGTGTCGTCGTCCAGATGTATGTGTCGTCGTCCAGATATGTGTCGTCGTCCAGATATGTGTCGTCGTCCAGATATGTGTCGTCGTTCAGATATGTGTGTCATCGATATCAGTGTGTGTCGATGTATGTGTCGTCGATGTATGTGTCGTCGATGTATGTGTGTCGATGTATGTGTCGTCGATGTATGTGTCGTCGATGTATGTGTCGTCGATGTATGTGTCGTCGCATGTGTGAAGGATGGAAGTTGGTCAAGGATGGGAGTGGGTCAAGGATGGAAGTTGGTCAAGGATGAAGGGTGATGGTAACTTGGAAAAAACAAGTTATCGAGGAAGATGTGAGGATGTGAAAGGAAGAAAAGAAAGAATAACAGAGCTCGAGGAGCGAGCTGCCTTTTAAAGGCGTCTCAGAACGTGTACCTGAGGCATCAAGCAGGTACATTGGCATTGTATCTTGCCTTTTCTCACTTTTCTCTCACCTTGCGATTCACTCTGAGCGTGTTGTGATTCTTGCTCGCGTGTGCCCCGCGTTTGCCCCCGAGATCCCCCCCCTTTTGCTCGCGGTTCCCCCGTTCCCGCCCACTCCCTCTTCTTCCAGGCCCGGCCTCTGCCTCACATTTCCCTCACTACTGTATTCTGTGCCCTTCCACATGCTTCTCTCTAGGTAAGTACGTACCTTTGTAGGTGCTCGTACGCACAGTTCCCCCAGTGTATGTGAGTGTTTACATGGTGGGCATAAACTGCCTGCTCGCCCCTGCTGCCCAACTCTGTCTCCAACCCCACGATCACTTCAGACAAATGGGTATATTAATAATGCCAATGGACACTCTATCAGATCGTAGTTTAAAATATTGCAAATACTCTAATCCTAAATGTCTAAAACTACCCTGGCTTCGGGCTAGGGTAGAGATCGATCTGCTACATGGGCCCCTCCGATCAGGCACACCCTTGAGTGGGTCCTTGAACACGTACCGCGACGAGTCTGATCGGCTATCGGCACGGGGGGTTGTTATGATATCATTGCCCCCAGGTGATTCACAGTCTCTGCTTTGTGGAGTGGTCACGGGGGGCAACGAGGGGAAGAACGGATTCAGAGTGATCCCACAGAGCATGGCTGTGGATTGAGGGCTAAGGTAGCTCGATTATGTGGTGGCAGCGATCGTAGCTAAAGTAATTGTGTCCAATAATGCATTGCCAGTTAAGTGGTATCGGAACATCGGAACAGGAGACACTTGGAGTAAAACCAGGCAGAAGAGGCTGAGTGGATTTTACCAGCAGAGCTCACTCCTTTGCCTTGGTTGGTCAGAATACAGGCAAATCAAACCGACGGGCTGGTATGGATAACAGCATCTAGGCGGGATTATCAAGTAATTATTCGAGAGTGAAGCTTCGTATGTCTGGCAGTGAGGCCGAGTCTGTAGGCGCGGAAAGGGCACGGGAACGATAACATTTAGTGATATCGTGCTCCCCGTTCCAATAAGGAGTTGCAGACGAAAGCTGATGGCGTCTAGAAGTGCAAAATGTCTCAAGGTAATCCTCGCGTCTTAATGAAGCTAAATTCGTCTAGAAATCGTAGTAAGATTGAAGCAAGAGAGGATCTTGTTGATCTTCCGTGATGTCCTCTCGGTCGGGCCCAGGCAAACAAGTTCTCACTTTGAGTACGGCAATTAATACTTCTTGAATCCCACACATTCAAACTACTAAGATATAAGACGAAGCCCAAGATCAACCGAAGCATATTGGGAAAACCGGTAACTGGGGACGAAAAAGCCTGAGATCAAGCGAGTGCTCGGGGAGAAGGCCTACGAAGGCAAGGCGAGAAGCTCCGCGACAGGGTCTTGTATCTACGTGAGTACATATATCGCCTCCATGGACTTGGAGAAGTTATATCGAGCGGGCTCCTAGATTGTTCACTAAATCCATGGGCCACGAATATCTGCGCGTTGAGGTTTCGTTCAACGAAGTGCTCCGGACACATGATGGTAGCCTACCCTAGATGTTTACGAATTTGAGCAACCCTCGCACGAAGCGTCTGGAGATGAGCAGCTCAGACAAATTTTTCAGGCTTGCAAATGATATTTATTGGTGACATAGGATATGATATCAAAGAGCATGTTCAAGGGTTGGCGGACAACTATCTATCATAAACGTGCATAGCGAGCGTTGTTTGCTGGAAAAGCAGCGCGTGGGATGCAGAGACAATGTTCTTGTCCAAACTCCAATCATCCTGCGCTTTGGCAGGTATCTGGACTCCTCGGGTAGATCAAATGCACATGAGAAGACACTATTGGCTTTCAGTGACCCAGATCTTGTCTTTTTGCTCCCTGAAAGTGATTCTCGTTGATGCCCAGAGTTTGAGTAATCCCTCGCTTTCCAGTAGATGTGTCGCAACACTAGCCTTTATAGTGCCTGATTACTTTAAAAGTCTACAGACCGAAGACTGAATGTCCTAGATTATGGTGTGCTTATCTTAAGATCTCGAATGAACAAAATGAACATCAAAACTCAAGGCTGACGGTAGGCGCGGAGGAACATGCAGATTTGGGAACGCGAGTTATGGTTTATCGTCACTATTTCAGTTGTCGAAACGTTCGAATTTGAAGAAAGGGGCTCGTATATCGCTTGTAGATTGGTACCCAGGCAGCAAAAAATCCGAATACCCAGAGACGCGTAAACTGGTCGATACGCTCAATTTTGGCCTTTCTAAATATCCCCTCTATGATCGCCTTGGTGGCCTGCCTGCGGATCCGATATGCCACGACCGCTTCTTAGCTCAGGGATGGGTCGCAAGGGAGTACCTCTATGCAGCCTTGAGGCACATCTCTGCGCTTTTCCAATTGCGCCCTTAAGCACATAAGTCTGACAAATGGAAGTACCCACAGCTCGACAGCAAGTACCCTGAGGCATGTAGCCTCAGTGACTGATGGAGACACGATGAGCGGTCCCCCGCCCCCATTTCCAAGAAGACGACAGCAAATCTTCCTCCTTGACCCCTGTGAAGCCGTGCAAGGCAGTGGGTGACAGATTCCATCCTCGATCTTGCTGAAGAAATCGTCTCAGTCCAGCCTCTTGCGCCAGACAACTTCTCCATCGACAGCAGTCTTCTCTGTTAGCTACGAACGCGGCATTCTGCATTTTGCTTTCTTCCCCAACTGAGTGGTAAGACAGCTGATGGTCAGATTCCCTAATCCTTCACCTCGTAGCTGGAAGACTCTACACGGCTGGCATTTTAAGAGATTCTAGCTGAACATGATCTGACAGTTTCCTCTCCCGTCATTCTGAGCACTCCCAACTCCAGCCTAGGGCTGGTTGGAATCGACGAGGGTAGGTTGAGCGAACAGGACCGGATCACCAAATGCCGACTCTCCAGCGCGACCGAAGAGGAGTTCATACCGAAGAAGACATTGAGACTCTTACAAGGCGTCTGAATTCTCAAGCGTTCACCCTCCAGGCTAGCCGCTTTACCACCTTACTCGAATTCTCCCGGAAGATTGCTGATCCCAAAATGGATTGGATTTGCATTGCCCGGATCATGAAATCAACTAGGAATGTCCGCCGTCACCGAGAAATATCTAGATTCATTGTCCATTTTTTCCATGCTTGACAATAGGCGCTCATTGGGGAGAATTTTTTTTATGTCTCGCTATATCTAACACATCTACATGCGCCGTGGTTGATCTGGTGATCCTCTACATGGGATTTCTTGATCAAAGATACGGTATGATTGCTGTTCTACATGTTTCTTTTGACTTTCCGGCCCAAACTCTCGGCTTCCTTTGCTAAACATATTCTCAGACTGGATAGATCCTTACAAATAACAGCGTAAAAAACACCAACCCGGACCCTATACGCTCTTGGGAGCCAAAGTACCAACCGACTCGACTCGACCGTCGCGAGAAAGTTTCGAGGAGCAGGGGCCATACTATTTTGGGTAAAACGAACCATAGTGAATGACGCACCTTTCGGATGCTCAACTGCAGCAACGTCTGGTCGACCTAGGAGGGATAGACTCACGGCGCTTTCTACCCTCTCCAAGAGCCTAGGACCCATCACACTTCAAGCGACAGTGAAATTGCAGCTCAATAAATGGTTCGTCGGTCCCCTGCTGGTTTAGCTATGGCTATTGTTTCAGACTCGGGCTTGTAACCGTCCGCATCAACGCTGTTAGAGTTAAGCCAAGTATTTGCTGTTTGAACGATGTGACAAAGTCTCTCTACTGACATACTAACCTCCGTAGCTATCGATATGATGTCTCGCCACCTTGTGATCCTAATTAGCGAACGAATGGATACGACTGGCTCCTTGAAGAAAAGTTTCCAATATTCCTCCCAGGCCTTAGATGATATTGCGGGCGTTGACCCTTGATGGTTACACCTCGTCCATTCCGAACGAAGCTGGTCCAGATTTTGTCGACGCCTGCTAGCTTGAAGCACTTACCAGCGCCCGGAATGAGTCCCTCGCAATGCCATCCCCTTCATGTTTGATGACAGCACGAGATCAATTGCCAAGGCATTTGATATAGCACCGGAGCTTCTGCGTTCTACCGCCGCCACGGGTAATAAGGTATTCGGAATTTCTGGCAGCCAAAGATTTCATGGATGATCACTTGTAAAAAAAAAACACATCATAGCAGCGGACTTCGTCGTTTACCTGAAGTAGTGTCTAGGCCAGTTGGTCTACAACCCGCCCCGTCTTTTGGCATCTCATGCGGCGAACTTCTGCGACAACTACAAGGCACAACTTGAAGCTGTGCCGACACTGCAGCCTCACTCGGAGGAGCCATTTGGACGAGGCTGACTATTATCATTAATAAGATTATTATTATGAACACAATCACTAAAACTCCATCAATATAGGTTGCCTCATCGCTCGCATGACGATGAGAAGAAGAAAAAAAGAAGCGACGCCGAATAATGTACACATCCAACTCAAATCAGTACCCCATCGAAGCCCTAATCCGATGAACGCATATTCGTAACGACGAGGACACGTCTGTGATTGTTCAGAATCTCGCGAAATACAAGGCTGACTGGTTTGTCGAAGAGGTTGACCCGTAAGTAGCGAAAGGAAGGGACCGCACAAAACTTGTCCATGAACAAGTCCAGGGCCTGGTTGACGGCTTCAGGATGGCCGAGAGTGTCCAATTTCGACTCCACCAAGTTGCTGCTGAACAAGCACGTCTCGAGGACGACAATATGATGGCATTTTGATTGTATCAAGTCGATTGCCTGCATGCCAATAGAGTCGGCCCGTACTGCGACGACACCGTCATCTTCTTTGAAGTAGGGAAAGGGGATCATCAGATGCCGAAGCAGCGCTGAATTCGCCGGACTGATTTCACCCAGAAAGCGGGTGAAGTTCTTGACGTTCTCGACCTGGAATATGTTTTTGCCGTACAGAATATGTGTCGCTTCTTCGTGTGCCCTTCGATTGAGGCGCAGAATTTCCGGGGAGATTGGGAGGAGCCGGTTGTTGAATGTGAAGCCCAGAGATGCAGGTCGCGACCAAATTACATCGAGAAAAATACACCCTGAATGGACCAGTAGCTCTTCGTAGATCTGGTCTCTGATCTCGCGGGGGATCCTGAAGAACCCGGGTAGGCTTTCGCGACGGTCCATCTCGAGATCGCTATCGTTCAGAGTGATCACAAGCAAAAGGGAAGAGATGGTTGCTTCAATTCTCTGGGCATCTTCATTATAATAACGAAATTAAGTATAGATTCATTTTTAGTAGCATCCCCTTTCGCGAGGTGCTGACCTGTCTTATATAAGACCAGTGCAAGGGAGCGATCCCCAAGTGTCAGACGAGATCCAGCCCCTCCACCGTGGCGTCAAGCTCTACGAATCATGATAGGGGATGAGCTCACCGCATACGTAAGGAAAATGCAATTGTTTCCCAATAGCGTTGCTAAACCTTGACATGTATGTTATTGATTGGGTTAGTTACGATCCAAATACGTATTGCGGACTGCGCATCCTACGAAAACGCTGGGTTAGTCTTGGTCAACGCATGTCGCTATGATTACAAAGCCGAAAGCCGAGCGGGGCATCTGGGGCGGTTGCGATACCCGAGGACTAGATGCACGATAAACATTACCGTCTATATGGCCCGATTTGGATCTGTGGGGAGGTTTAAGCGACGGAGGGTTGGATCGGGGATTACTTGGAAGAGCGCTGGGATGGCAGCGAATCCTTTGGGATTGAAATATAAGCAGTGTCTGACTTGAGAAGGATATTGCCATTCTAGGAGTAATCTGGTGGGAAAGGAGCAAGATCATTAGAGCTTCGTCCCTTGATGATAGAATGTATCGAATATTTACGCTGAGGTGATGAATATGCCAGGTATAGATACTTACAAACAATTGTCTGGCAACGCAAGAGGGCCAGGAATGAACACAACTCATTTGGCGACAATATCCCGATGCGGCTGGTTGGGAAAGTAACCTTCCCGCCCGCAAGAAACCGTCCCCAAATTCAACGGTAACGATTTATTATGTGTAAATTCAGGATCTTATCAAGCCACCGCGTGGCTCTGATTAGGTTCTGATTGGGCTCATTCGCCTACAAATCATGTCGAGGAAAGGGCGGTGGCCGTATGCCCAATAATGCTCGCCTGAACTCGAGATTGATTGGGCAGCATGATACACGCTAATTTTCACTAATGCACTCCCGAACTCAGCTCTGGAGGTTGCATTGTGAGTGCAAGTTATGACCACCGTTTCCTTGGTAGTTGCTCCGTAGTGTCTACTTTAATCGTTGGCTATCGCGCTAGGAAAATAAGTCATCCATCGGTCTTGAATAGGAATAAAACAACATTTCAACGTTTTATCCAAGGTAGGCCAGCTTCTCGCATGAATGATACACCAAAATGCAAAAGGGCCCGATGCAGCCTGCAGCCTCACTCAACACCACAAAGGAGGGGAAATAACGCCGCTGACCTCAGCGGTGGGGTGCAAGCGATCTGAGCGCGTTCAGCTGGTACCACGAGCCGAAGAGCCTGTTCCTTTCCCCTTCCCCTTCCCCTTCAGCTTCTCTTTCTCCCAACTTCATCTCCATTGGGAGTGGCGTCCAGCAGAAGCCTCGTATCTATCTGCCCACAGCGACAGTAGCAGCGATGAATGTCGACCTTCTTCCAGAAATATGCTTGGAGATCTCAGGCTGGTTGGCTCCAAGCGACGTAGCGAGACTGAGCCAATGCAGCAAGGCCTTCCACCTCAAATGGGAGCCCATCCTGCTTTTCACCCTCGCCTCCCGACAAAAATTGATGTTCTATGGCTGCTCTCGCGGAGAGGGATGGGCAGTTGACAAAGCCATGTCGTACGGGCACTTCCCCTGCTACGAGGACCTGGAGACTGCAATCCAATACATCCTTCGGTACGACGCGGCGCCTTTCGCCGAGTATTTACTATCTCGAGAACCTTTTCGGCAATTGCTGGCCGTGTTCGATCCATTGCAGGGGCCAAAATACAAGCGCATGCTGCAGTACAGATACTCGACACGCGTGCCAATGTTTGCTGCCGCGATGCGCATGGCCGAGTCTGGAGAGACGGGTATCGTCGATATGCTCTTGACGACTCGACTAGACATCAATCAACCACTCACTGTGGCCCTCGAGTCCCTCGAGGAGTCCGTGGAGGGACGCTGCATGGTCAGCCCCGTGTGGGCCTACGTACTTGCGGACTTCCCCCCGAGGAAGCAAAAAGGACCATTTTCTGCTTCAGAGGGTCTCCAATACCTGTTTCACCACGGTGCTGTCATCCAAACAACGACGCAGGCCCCCGTTACATCCGAACGGCCTCCCCATTCGCTGCTCGAGTTGTTTTGGACCAAGAACAACGGCTTCGGGTCGCTGCTGAACGAGGATTTATATGCCATGACGAGAATCCTCATCCGCAAGCAAGCAGCAAGAGGGGCTGTGCCTGCCTTCCTCCTCTGGAGAGACAGTATATTGGGGTTGAACCCGGGACCTCTATTCCAGCGAATGGTCCCACACACGCGACTTAAACCCTCCTTGGAGCAGAAGCAGACCATCATACGCCGCTGGAGCGCCATCTTGGACATTCTCCTCACGCCAAGAAATTTCGAGCTTGCTTTCCAGGAAGAGCTGAACTACCTGCTGTTCCTCTTTCTGATGCGCGTCATGAAAAAGCTTGCCAGTCAAGACTTTCGGGAAGCCTTCAACAATGGCCCTGATATGTCATTCATGTCCACACCTTTAGACATTTTCATTCCAGCTCCCGGTCTAGACGATGAGCTGGATCCTGTCACCATCAGGAAGCTCATCGAGAAGGGCGCAGAGATCAGATGGCGGCCGACATGGGGCGAGTACAGGGGTCAGTCCATCCTGGAGGCCATAGCCGTCGCTCAGACCCAGGGCCTGGGCCAGGACTCCCTCCTGGCAATTGTGCGGCCGTCCCGGCAGCAGTCGTTTGTGAGCACCCTGCTCAGCCTCGGTGCTGAGCGCGTCGACACGGGTACGCCGAATCTGCGGGGGCGGCTGGGCATGAGGGGCCACCCCAGAGCGTGGTTCCGTTTTGTGCAGCAAACAGTTCAGGAGGAGCGCGCTCTGCTGTGGTGCCCAACTGCCGCTTTCTTGCTTGGCTACCGCCCTCCAGCGAGGCGCTCGGATGAAGCAGAGGAGGGTGTGGTGGCGGGATAGGCCTCCCAGGAAGATCATAAGATCAATTGGTAGGTAAGGTATGGATGATAAGATATCCGTTTTGGGTTCGATGGACTAACTTTGACAATGCAGATGAGCGGATTTGGAGTTCATAATTGAGCATGCACGACCGTTTGTGCCGCGCATATGCCGAGCATGCGCATTGCACGAGTCGCAACTTTAGGTATTTGGATGAGGCACATTGTCAAGAACAGGTAGATGACGGAGTTTTGGATAGGATGGAGGGGAAAATATGAATCAAGGGTAAGGCGAACGGATTTGAGAACATTGGAAGCAAGAAGCGGAGAGATTGATCACAAGGACACCACAAAGCGCAGGGAATCTTGCGGGGGGAGTATCGGGAATATCGCGTATCGTTTGTTACCAGCAGCCATTATTATTAATCCTCAAAACAATGTTTCATGATAGGACCGTTCCCCGGACTGCAACCCCACAAGACACGGACTTGATTTGCCCCGAGATGCCATCTGGTGTTTCGAAACCACTCTCGGGGCGGCATTTCCTGAACGAGACAAAACTGGCGAGCCGTTCGCCTTGTGCGATGAGCTCTCGTTGTTCCCTCCCACGATGAATTTCCCGCGCGTTCAACATGGCCACTGGTACAAGCACCACGGACACAGACAGGCTTGGGATGGACGCGGCATTGACATGGACAAGACATGCCCAGACTGCTAGTCTCCCTCCCAAGTTCGGGCGTGTGACTTGGCCCCCGGATTCCGTCGAGGCAAATGCGGGGGGAGAACCAAACTCCGGTCCCAAGAGCCACTCGCTAGACCCTGTTTGTGCATGGCTCTGAGGAATATGGATGCAGGAGGTGAATTGATTGTGGGGATGCTTGCTGGTGCCCCCACGGCTAGTTCACGATTGTATGGGCCTTTTCCTGTCTTTGGCATTGAGCCGAGGAGGTTTTCGGTTCGAAAAATGCGGTGCAAGTGCAGGGGCGGCAAGCAGACCAACACCGGCCAGATAAATGAAGCTGGCTTGCTTGATCGTCTCGCCTCCTCCCCTCCTCGCGCACTTGCATCCATCCCTTCTACCTCAGAGAAACACCCGCCATGGTCTTCACAGCCCCAGAATGGGTTCCCAAGCTGTTCATCGGTCGGTAACCCCTCACGGCCTCGCTGTTTTGTGCGAGTGACACTGACGCAGAAGCAGATCCGCCCGACACGGTCACCGTCGGGGAATTCATGGCGAATGAGAAATACGGCCGAACCCCCATTGCCCAGTCGCGGAACCCCTACACCTGCGGCATCACGGGCAAGACGTACTCGGCCGCAGAGGTCATCGCGCGCGAGGACCATCTCGCCCGCGCGCTGAGCAAGGAGCTCAACTTCCACCCGCGCGAGGGGACAGAGTGGGACAAGATCGTCTGCCTCTACTCGGTGAACACGGTGAGCTGGCCCCCCTCCGTCGCTTTTTCTCGCCCGTTTCCAGCTCGCCTAATGGTAGAAATATAGATTGACTACATCCCCTTCACCCACGCCGTCCACAGACTCAATGGCATCGTCACACCTGCCAGCGCCGCCTACTCCGCCATCGAGCTGGAGCACCAGCTCAAGTCCTCGGGCGCCAAGGTCCTCTTCACCTGCGTGCCGCTGCTGGAGAATGCCCTCAAGGCGGCCGAGGCAGCGGGGATCCCCAAAGAGCGCATCTTCCTCCTCCCCGTGCCCGGCGCGGACAACAAGACATCCTTCAAGACGGTCGATGACCTGATAGAGCAGGGCAAGTCTCTACCAGAGCTGCCCTCCCTCCAGTGGGTGGCCGGCCAAGGCGCCCGCCAGGTAGCCTACCTCTGCTACTCCAGCGGAACCTCTGGCCTGCCCGTGAGTCGATTCCCGCCGAGTATCTTCATTCTTCGTTTATTGGCCTAACCATTCCGCGTCGCAGAAAGCCGTCATGATCTCCCACTACAACGTCATCGCCAACGTCATCCAGAAAATGTCCTTCGACAAGCACGCCCGCGCCCTCAAGGGCAACCCCCCGCCTGGGGCGGGAATCGGCGTCCTCCCCTTCAGCCACATCTACGGCCTCGTCCCCGTCACCCACCTGTGCACCTACCGCGGCGAGGAGATCGTCGTCCTCCCGCGCTTCGAGCTCGCCACTTTCCTCTCCGCTATCGAGCGCTTCAAGATTGAGTCCATCGCCCTCGTCCCGCCCATCCTGATCCTGTTCCTGCGGCACCAGGACGTGTGCAGGAAGTACGATCTCAGCTCCCTGCACACCGTCTTCACGGGTGCTGCGCCGCTCGGGCGCGAGACGGCGGATGAGTTGCTTGCGTTGTTCCCCCAGTGGAAGATTGGGCAGGGATACGGTATGACGGAAACAGCAACCGTCGTTTCATCCACTAGCGACCACGACATCTGGTTCGGATCGGCGGGCTCCCTCCTCCCCGCGATGAAGGCCAAGATCGTCGACCCTGAGGGGAAAGAAATCACCGCCTACGACACCCCCGGCGAGCTTCTCGTCCAGGGACCCTCGGTTGTGCTGGGCTATCTCCACAACGAGAAAGCCAACGCCGAGACCTTTGTCTGGCACGAGGACGGGCGCTGGATCCGAACGGGGGATGAGGTGGTCGTGAAGAAGTCGCCGGCCGGGAACGAGCACATCTTTATTGTTGATCGCATCAAAGAGCTGATCAAGGTTAAGGTGAGACATTACCCCACACGAATCTGACATTGTAATCGAGTCTAACATCGGCATTGATAGGGCCATCAAGTTGCTCCAGCTGAGCTCGAGGCTCATTTACTGACCCACCCCGACGTCGCCGACTGTGCTGTGATCCAAGTTCCCGACGAACGTGCCGGTGAGCTGCCCAAGGCGTACATCACAAAGTCGGACGAGGCTTCCGCAAAGCCCGAGGAGGAGGTGATCAAGTCGATCAACAAGCACGTCGAGGAGCACAAGGCCAGGCACAAGTGGCTCAAGGGCGGCATCGAGTTCATTCCCGTGATTCCCAAGAGCCCCTCCGGGAAGATCTTGAGACGTTTGCTGAGAGACAAAGAGAAGGAGGCTAGAAGAGCCAAGAGGTCGAAGCTTTAGTGGGTTTCTAGAGTTGGTTGGTGTTTTTTTAGAAACAGCATGCATGACATGAAGCGACGGTGGGATTTGAATATTATATTGGATAGGTACTTAGATATCTGCTTCCTTAGTAGAGAAACTTGGGTTAGAATTCTTGCCGACTGATAATTAAGCTAAACCAGTGTCGCCGGGTGCCATAAAAATCTATCCGTTGAGTTCTACTTCCTTTGTAGCGGTTACAGACCCAGATTCTTTGAAGCGCATGGCAGACCAAAATCCACCTTGATCTGAATATACATACGGTCTTGAGAAACCAATGATCCAACAATTATCCAAGCATCGATCAAGATTTTAAGAACCCACTACCTCTTAAAACCTCCAACTATCCATAGCCATCACAAGCCACCACCCAAAGTCTATAAAACCGAGCACAAACGTGACAGGAACGGTGATCATGAACATCCTAATATAAAGGAATACCAAGTTGACGATCCTCGGGCGAGTCAAGGACCTCCACGCTCCAACCAGAGCTAGCACCCTATCCTCAGAGATGGCCTCCAGAGCGGGATCCAATGGAACCAGGGTCTGCTCGTCGGAGGGCAGCAGGGAGGCCTCGGCACGCACGAGAACCACGTACGCCGGCACGACAAGGACAAACGTCAGGACGGCAAGGAGCATCCAGAAGATGAACGACTTGTGGAAATGGTTCCCGATCGGCATGAAGTCCTCCCATATCATGCCGACGCCCTTGTAGTACTGAAGCATAATCCGCTGCACCACGGCCTCCGACGTCAGATACAGCGCCATGGGCGGGCCAGCGGTCCTGAAGAGCCTTCCAGCCTCCACGGCGCGACCCTGGAAGGCGTGCGTCGTCCTCGACGACGTGGAGAGGACGGAGTGCACCCACAGGGCGTGGAAGTGGGTGGCGGCGAGTGGGAGCAGGATCTGGGCCAGGAAGCCCAGGAGCGGGGACTTGACGCACACGCCCAGGGCGAGGCTCTTGACGATGCCGAAGAGGAAGAACCAGCTGTAGCCGCGGCAGAAGGAGAAGCACCGTCTGCTGGAGTAGAGCAGGCGGGTCATGGAGCGGAGGCTGGTGCTGACGGGGAGGGGTTTGGCGCCACCATCATTGCCGAGACGGGTTGGACCTTCAGCCTCGTCGACGACTCGAGGGACGACGATGCTGATGCTGTCGTAGATGGACGCATCAAGGTCCTCGACCGCCGCGAGAATGGGGAATACCGAGTAGGCAGTGTAGAACATCTTGGGTTATTCGTTAGAAGTGGCTCGCTTATCAATCAGGTATCTGAACTCACAAAGAATGCCACAGGGACCACCAACCCGAAGGTGAAGATGACAAAGCCGACGAAGCTGACGATTCCGGCCATTGTGTCTTGAGGGTTCTGCCCGGGGAAAAGCTGGGGAGGAGTGACTGTCGAATATATCAATCGATCAAAAACAAGTTGATCTCTTTACCCTCGACCTTCAAAACTATTAATGGTCGGGATCCTTGGCCAAGCCCTTGTGCGATCGCGACATGGAAGAGGGAAATCGGAGCTGATCATCGCCAAGTGAGTCGATGGCGCGGGAATAAGAAAGAAATAAGGGGCTCATCACGTGCCGATGGCGAGGCAGACTAGAAGACAAATTAATTACCGCGTCTGCTTACAGGCATTTCGCTTTTGCGTTTCACTGTCTGGTGGCGAGGGGGCAGTGTTGCGAAGGATCGATAAGAATGTCACCTCTGTGCCGTTTCTAGGGTTGAAGATGGCCAGAGAATTTAATGTTTGCTCGGTAATTGGCGAGTGGCTTGATTGATTGAGAGGCTGATTTAGCTTGACCCACAGCTCATGAATGAATTAAGACCGCGCCTTGTTCCTAGTTAACGCGACAATCGCTTGACCCAAACTGAGAGAAGGGAAAAATTGCAAGTCACTTGAATACAGATGGTAGGCGCAACTAAAATTGGTTCACAGCTTGTTGGACTTGCGACGTGGAGAATAATCGTTTCATTCATTACATACTTATATACTGCGGCAAAATGCTGTCCCCTTCAACATTCCAACCGTCACATTACGATTTTTAATTAGCGAGTAGGTTAATTCAAGCTTAACACTCAAGGTACAGCGGGTCACCAGCCTCGCCGGCCGCAATGATCAGCATCTCCATGAAGCCGGCGCCAATCTGCTTCATGTTGCGGTGGTGTTCGCTGTTGTCCGGGTAGAAGGGGCAGGTAGGGTCGGCGGTGCTCTCGACGCCGAACTCGAGCGTGTACCCGAACATGCGGCTGGCGCCGCACGCGAGCTTGCCGTAGTAGCGGCCCATGGCGTAGTCGTTGCTGGCTCCCGAGGTCGGGTACAGGCCGACGGCCTCGTAGGCGCCGTACTCGACGCCGCCGACCTCGGTCATGCTCTTGATCATCTGGGAGGTGCCGTCCTTCTCGATCTGGAAGTCGGTGGGCTTGAGGTACTCCCTGTACTTGTCGTCGCCGACGGCGCCGCGGAGGCCGTCGTACTTGGGGTTGGTGAAGTACATGTCGGTGTTGTTGGTGGTCACGTCGTCGTCGCCCCAGCCGTAGAGGATGTCTCCGGTGAAGGAGTGGAGGTCCATGAACCAGGTGATGTTCTGGTACTGGTCGAGGGTCCAGACGACGGCCTTGGTCTCGGGCTCGGACTCGGGCGCCGTGCCGTAGAAGATCTCGCTGGCCGGGTCGTCCGAGGCAGGCTCGTCGGCGGCGGTCAGGTTGAAGGCCGTCTTATAATCCCACACGAAGTCGTAGTTGCGGTTCAGGTCGACACCGATCTTCTCGGCGTCGCCGCCCGAGGACTCGGGGTTGCGGTTCTTGCGCCAGCAGCTGCCGGTGGACTGGTCGTATGCGACACCGTCGGGGTTGGTGAGGGGGATGACGATGACACCGGCAGAGAGGGCCTTCTCGACATCCGCAAGCGTGTAGCTCTTGTTACCGTAGGTAACGCCAGTGCCGGCCTTCTTGGCGGCCAGAAGGTCAGCGATGAAGTAGATGACGCTGTCGGGGCCTCCACGCTCGCGGGCGTGGATACCACTCATGATGAAGACTCTGGGGTTCTCGCCAATGATGGCTCCGGGAAAGTCCCTGCCCTCATATGTCTTGAAGGGGGGCTTGAAGAGCTTGATGTCGTCTGGGTAGGCCTTCTTCAGACCCTTGAGGGCGGTGCCGACCTCCTTGACATTGAAGATGGACTGGACATCGCGGTCCTTGGTACCAAGACCGACCGGGGCGACGCATCCATTAGAAAAACGGTCTCCGGTGCCAATGGGGAAAGCAGTGGAGGCTCTCTTCACTCTCGAGACAGTACGGCCGGGGCGCTCGCCGGTTCGAGCATAGAGGCGCTCCGCCTCTCGCTCACTGTCGAGGAGACATCCAGCAGCGGCGGATGTGAGCCCGAGGGCAGCAATGGCAGCGGAGAACTTCATCTTGTCAAAAGAGTGGCTTTTTGAAGAGGTCGGAGGGAGTAAGGATGGGGCTCGGAAAGCTTACGACATGACACCAGCTGCAGATAGGTGGGTGACCTGCTCTTAAATACAATCCGACCCCAAGAGAAAGCCCATCAGCTGCTTCTTTGGCACTTTCATGACGCGCTGGAAAAGTGTGTTCGACTGGCCATATCAGCGACAGGGGGAGGCACCTGCCTGATGGGGCATTGGGGTATGGAGGGATCTTTTTGAAAAGTGCGGAGCATCCAGATAAGAGTGGCGAGCAAAAGTTCTTGCCAAAGAAGCGACGGTTCACCGAAAAATCAATTCGATCCAATCCAGTGGCTGTGGCGGCCTCTTCAGTTCAGCCGTCGATCGCCTCTTTTGCCTTGTCGGGTTCCGCGTCGTTGGTGATCATGTCGCGTCGAGTTCACCAGCACAAACGATGTTGCGATTGACTGGATAGAGAATTGTCAATCGCCTCGGTCGATAGGCTAGATTGGATGATGCTTAGGAATTGCTTATTTCGGCTGTGCCAAGTTCACGCCCGAGAGCTCAGGAGTAGCATCGTTGTGGCCCAGCAACACACATCCAATCACGACAGAGCCGACAGTCGGGATGAGCGACGCGTAATTTCCTCATGCCATCTGATGGGTGCGTCTCTGGGGTGATTCCCATCGCTCGCGCTTGGCCTGCCAGCTTTGGGTGTGGCCGGTTCCTGAATTCATGTTGCATTGCAAGGTTGTTCCAGGGGCAATTTACCTGCGTGGAGCATTTTCCCCATGTTTGAAATCGTACCAATTGTTAAGGCTAAGAGCTTTCTTCGGTTAACCTTCGCTTTGCTTATCCTCAATCAAGCAGGTGGCTGATAGCGAATAGGCGCTCGAGCCACAAGCTTTCACTGTTAAGTAAAGCAATTAGTTATGCTGCTGCTGATCATGAGCTTATCGGCGTCCGTCGGTAGGTTATCGGCGGTAATCTCTCGCAATCTGTTCTCTCTACGACAAAAGGATGGTAGAAAATGCTGGCGTATTTATCATGGATGTGCGGATGTTACCTACCTACCCTACAGCCACCGTCATGAGTTTTGAATCAATTGATCAGGTCTTGTCAACCATGTTGCTCACCTTTGACGTGAAAAGAAAAAGAAAGACTAAGAAGAGAAAAAGGCCTTGGGGGATAGTGGTAGGGGACAAAAATAAAGATGTTGCCGATTAAGAATGTTCTCTCTTCACGATAAGTCTGCGGCATCCTGACAATAACGTCTAAGCTAACAAAAAAACAAGCTTCACAGATCAAAGGCTTGGCAGGGCATAAGTTGAGATTCGAGATTCAATTACATGCTACCACCTTAGCTACCCGGGACACTCCGATTGAGAAAAAGAGACTAGGCCTAGGGGTCCAACAAATGAAGATCAAAAAGATGCTTCCCAGGCGAGTTTCCAAACAGTATTGAGATGCCTTGGTCTATCATTACCTTGTGATTTTTGGCGTGTGTATCCGTCACAACACGTGGTTCTAACTTTTTATCAACACAGTGAGGGAAATTCTCATTGAATGATGTTTCCGAGCCTGGTGTTTCAATTGTGATGAGAGGTAACGTAATTGAATAAGTTTCGTAACCATTCTGTGACGCATCGCGCCATCCTCACCTCACGTAAGGTCACCCTCTCTCAGGATGTTACACTCAGGTTTGGCTCAATCGAGTATACAAAAGCCCAAGTCACCACAACTCGGCAAGGACAATAATAGCTGTCTCGGAATTAGACATTTCGCGTCAATTTCTCGTTTGTTGGCCTTGCGCCTCGTAACAGCACACCAAACACCCCCCGAGTGTCCATAAGGCTGTACCACTAGCCTTTCATGGCCTTTCAGTCTTGATCCGGGCAGCTGGTGCCTCAATGACTATACGTAGATACAGTAATGATTCAATAAAGCCTCGGAACTTCATAATAAGCTCGCGTTGAGCGAAGGTTGCACTGCTGACATCTTACACTCGACCTTGACTCTGGTGAAACATATGCGCGGTCTACGCTCAGCCAATGGCTTGTGAAATTGTGCCACTGGATGTCAGGTAATTCCTTGCAAAAGATCCAGCAAAGGTAGAAAACGGGCATGAAAAATTCATCGCTTACCTCCAGCAAACAGCACTGAATCGTCTCGTGATAGTGGCTTGTGACTGAAAAATGGCAGGGTCTTGTTGCTGTGGTCAGCACTTGGATGGAACTTATTTCCCTTCGGATCGCCTCACGTCATTTTGTTGAAAATAAAAATAAAAAAATCATACAATTTGGAATCATAAAAGATGAGACGGGGTTCTCTGTGTGAAATGCCATTTTCGATGAGCCTAGATAGCTTTCCAACTCCAAATCACTCCAAGAGCTCTGTTCTCAGAATCAAGCACGTTCTATCGCCATCATGAGCAATTGGTCAGCACAAGGCTATATGAAAGCCGTCCAGTGGGAAGGCAAAATTGGCCATATGAACACGAACATCGTCCCCGTCCCCAAGATCACAAAACCTGAAGATGCAATTGTCCGCATCACCTCGTCGGCAATCTGTGGGACTGATCTTCACATCTACCACGGTCTAGTTGGTACTAAAAATGTTCCATGGGGTGTGGGCCATGAAGCCGTGGGCATCATTGAGGAAGTTGGACCTGCAGTCGACTTTTTTCAGCGCGGTGACCGTGTCTTGATCTTGTGCATGGCCGAGGATGGCAACTTTCTCCCCAAGCCTTTCATGGCGCCGGTGGTATCGGCCTCATGTGTGCTTACAGCGCCATCCTCAGAGGCGCTTCCCTGGCCTATGTGGTTGACCATGTACCCTCGCGCCTTGCCAAGGCGGCCTCAATCGGTGCTATGCCAATCAATTTTACTCGCGGCGGTCAAGCATCAGAGCAGATTCTTGCCTTGCGTCCTCAAGGCGTCAAACGTAGTGTGGACTGTGTTGGTGAAACATGCGTTAACGAAGATCTCCATCTGCAGCAAGATTACATCCTACCTGAAGCCACTGCCATAACTACACTCAACGGGGGCATAGGAATCGCCGGCGCCTACATGCTTTCTCTCGTTGATGGCGGCAAGGGAACAGAGGCATCGAGAAAGCTTGGGATCAAGCCGGAGATCAGTTTTCCCATTGAGCAGGCCTGGTTTAAGAGCTTACGTATCCAGGGCGGGATGTTGGATCTCAAGAATTCGGTTCCTGCTCTAGTAGAGCTCGTCAAGAACGGAGCTGCACGCCCTGGATTCATCTTTTCTAATGAATATAGCCTTGAAGACGCCCCTCTTGCTTACCAGCGCTTTGAACAGAGGGAAGAAAGCAAGGTTATATTGAAAGGAAAACGGAAGTAATGAGCAAGTACTGCTAGGGACCGAAACCACCAATGGAACGCATGCGTCTTCCAAAGCCATGTAGCGAAAAGTTACGCTCAGGTGCTTGATATAGTGGTCTTGGTTCGTTAGCAAAAACTTGAAGTGGCCTGTTGTATGAGACGTCAATCCAGTCATGAGCTACACAGCCGAGTGGTTTATCTTTATACAAGTTCTATGCTGTCTAACCGGTCGCTCTATACTTTCTCAACTCTAATTGCTACTCGTCCACGCTGTATTGATTTATCTCTAGAAGCCGGAAACCGAAAAAGCACTGTCAAGTGACCACGATCCCGTTTTGTTCTTTTGACCATCCGCTCCAAGAATCACAATCTTCTCCACCTTGCGTCCAGATTTGTAGGCAAAGGATCCCGTAACGCTCAAGCTGCCGCCCTTGTATGAGAACTGGATATCTGAAGTGCTTCCCTTGAGACTCTCGCCATCGTCTAGAATTAGAGAGCCAGTGGCAGAGTCATCCTTGCCGGGAGCGACGAAAAGAGTGAACTCATTACCTCGCAAGGACGCTGTTCTCATTGCAGACTTGCTTCGCTGTGGCACAATTGTTCCTCCCCTATAGTATACTGGAATATCTTGAAGCGATAGATTGTTCAGTGTCATCGTCTTACCCTCGCCCTTGACCTGTTTAAGAGTCCAGAAGTCATAAAATATATCATCTGGCAAGTAAAAGGTAACTGATGTGCCATCATCGATAACAACAGGACAAATGAGGATGGAATTGCCCAAGAACCACTGTGTCTGGATCGAATACGTGTTCTTATCTTGAGGGTATAGGAAGAACAACGGGTACACGCTTGGAGATCCAGTTGTACTTGACATATGCAGGGCCGTATAGATGTAGTCCATCAGACGGTACCGCGCGTCCAAGGCCTTTTGCGCCGACTTGGTCACACTACTCCATAAATAGAACTCTTGATGCGGCGCGCCGATCTCAGCATGATTCCTCATGAAAGGTTGAAATGCGGAGAGCATAGCCCACCGAGCGCACATTCCCTCCTTGACATTGCCATTGAAGCCACAGACATCTGATCCGGTCATAGGCATGTTATGGACAGCAGAACTGGTGAGCATTTGCGAAATAGAGAACCGATAGTCGTCCCAGCTGGAATAATTGTCACCGAACCAGTGAGCGGACCACACTCCCGTTGTAAGGAAGGTCGATCGCGTAAGAACAAAGGGGCGCTTTGTTGGCCTACGAGCCAACATCGCCTTATAACTAGCAATGGTCATTGTGAGGCCATACAAATTGTGAGTATCATACTGCTTGGTGCCGTCGTGGTTGGTAATGTTGGTGTAGACAGTGACCTTGCTGATGTCACCCTTGGCGTTGTTGATTCGGTAAAAGGGATTGAGGAGATAATAATTTGTTCTCTCGTTGAGACCTTTCTTGTCTCCATCTGCTCGCTTCACAAGATCTGTTGTCCTCTGAACAAGGGGTAGGTCGTCCCCAATGAGAGCATTGTATTCCTCTATCTCATCTGGAAGGCTTCTTTTTGAACTCTTTGGCTGAAAGCTGGCCGGAAACCCGGGGATTGGCCGCCCTGTATTGTCTCGAGGAGCATTCTTAGGCTCGGGCGGTGCGTTGGCAGCTTTAGCATGCGCAACGGGATCACAATTGACATCGGGGCAAAAGTTCGAGGGTTCATTCATGTCATTCCAGATACCATCGACGTCCACCCCGGTGTCCGGATTGAAGAAAGACAGGATTTCATCCTTCCACCATTGCTGCCCTTCCTGAGAGTGGTAGTCTGGCCAGACGACAACTCCGGCCCATTGTACGCCCCGGAAGTCAGAACCACCGGCAGTTTTGAGGAAGACGTTTTTGTTATGGCCGCGAGTAAAAGGAGCGTAACCAGCCTTGTTACTAATACCGGGGTCTAACATCATGACAAAGCGCTGGTCGCGACTCTTGAGAGTTGATACAAGCTCTCGAACCTTCTTCAGAGGGAAACGTAGAGGATCGAGGGTGAAGTCCTTCCGGTAGTCCATGTAGTCGATATCAGCCCAGACTACTTCGAGTGGGATATTAGCTGTAGAATAGTTTGCAGCAACTTCAGCCAGCATATTGACATCCCAGTAACCGTACTTGGCCTGGTGAAAGCCGAGGGACCAATATGGCATCATTGCAGGCAAACCGAAAGCTTCGGCATGTTGCTTGCTAACATCCGTAGGATCTGGGCCGGAGAAGAAGTAAAGGTCGACGATACCTCCAAGAGTATTATACTCGAGTGAATGGCCGTTAGTAGTCTTGGTCATATTGATATCCATTCCATTAGAATTGAGGAAAAGAACGCCATGGGTCCCGGTGTCGCGATGCTCTATATACATCGGCATGCTGCCGTACAGATTAGATTTCCTGGGAACGAATGGAGCCTCTCTGTTCCAGAGTGTGCGCCTATAGGAGCCATCTGTGTTGAATCGAAATGAATCGGTATGTTCTCCAAGGCCGTATAAGTTGGGATTTGCCGGTAGGTTAGTTTTGAAGTGGAGAAACTGGGTTTCAAAGACGAGCTTATTCCCTGTTGTATCGAACAATACCTCGCCGGTCTTGCGTCTTTTCACTTTAAAGGAGAACGGCTGTTCGATGAAGCTGAAATCTAGATCTGAATCCGCAGCCTTGGCCTTATTGTTGGCTGGCCGAGGAATGATGTCCTCCTGAATTTGAAAGACATTCAAGCCACCATCTTGAATCACGACGCGCAACCGTTTATCTAATGAAGGCAGGGAAGACTCCCGTAAGCAACCACAAGTGATCCTGAATGGCACAAACTACGAACCTGTTTGATATTCAACAACTAGTTTGAGAGTATGAAGATCTCTACCGTAGATTCCACAGGTAGCGCCATTAAGCCCTAGGTCGGCCGTGAGACCTGTGTCGGTTGTTTTGACATTTGAGGCCTTGTAGCCGGGGCAGTCTGACAGGGTGACAGCCTGTACAGCCGACAGTAGGCATGAAAGAGCGAAAAAGGCTTTCATGATAACACAGGGACCATCCAAAGTAGCATCATTGATATGTAGTGTTAAAGTAATCTAAGAAAATGGGTATCTAGATACTTATGTCTTTGAATATGAGGGAGCCTATTGTCATGCGGAGATCTATTTGCAGCATCGGGCGCTTCCTATTACGGTTTGAACTCATATATTTCGCTGTGCCTGTCGGACTCCGCCTGTCAGCCGAGAGTTGCCCTGTGTTTCATGTTCCTAACTTGGAATTGCTGGCGTATAATTTCCGAATTTGTCGCGCATACTTCTGAAATGGTCATCTAGAACGGTCTTTGGTTGCCTCATCCATGCTACGCCGGACTACGAAAGGTCCAGTCGACAAGTGGAAAGCTTTCCCCCTTTACGAAATCGCTATTATTAGCACTTCAATTTATTGGCTTCAACTTTTGATCTGTTGATTTCGGATCCCTAATCGTCCTATTCAGCAGCAATGTAGTAGTAGAGGTCGGCGATAACCCTTCTTAGCTGTTTGGGGATCCTTCGCCAAGATCGGTACTGGTTAAGGCATGTCATCGCCCGTGGCCAATCTGACCATCCGAGAATGAAAGTATCTTAGGACACGGTTTTGCCCGCTGAAATAATTGAGGCACAGCAGCAGCAACATGAGTCGGATCACTCCAACTCTATCGTAGACCTTGGACTATTGACACGGAATTTCCGCCGGGAATGACAAAGTGCGCAGACTTCCTGCATAGGAAAGACAAGAAGCCCTCTTTCTAGCTTCAATCACTTGACGTATTATTCAAGAGGCACTCTTTTCTGCTCCAAATCAATAAACTCACAAAAGGGTAGCTAAGAAATCTCAATTTTCCCGTTCGAGATTCTGGATTGAGCTCTACTACTTGACACTAGTGTTTATACTTTTACAGACAATAGTATGGAACGAAACCCTTGACATAACCTCCCAAATTATGATAGAGAGACCTTCTCAAAATCGAATAATTGACTGAAGGGACAATCCTAGTGAGTATCTAAGCCGAGGAGTAAATTGATTGACAATGTCGCCTAGAAGCCTTCTGATTTCTTTGAAGTGATCTATCTGCCTGTCAGCTTGCCACAGAAATCTATAGTTGCAAGGTAGAACTTCGATAACGCTCAGTGAGACGATTTGGTTAGGAGCAGTCTTCTAAAGGTAATTCAAATATCGACGGGATGATGCCCGCCGCAGGAAATAATTCACTAAAACATTCAACCTAGAGGGCGGCGATGCCTGGGGGCTTTGGGCTTGATTCGACACCATGAGGGATAATGAATGAAGAGACTAGACATCTGACGACGTGAAATTAGTGAGAATGGTTCGATACTGGGAACGCCTAATCTACCAGCCCATATCGCAGAGAATAGAATGAAATTACTTGATCTAAGGACTCATTGAGACCCAGAAGTCATGGAAGAAGGGATATGACTTTGTGTTGACAGTCTTATTCGATAAATAGCTTTGTACAATCTATCAGCCAAAGTTCTCAGGATTTAAGGCTCAATAGCAAAGAAGAAGGCTTTTGTTTCAGGGGTAGGCATTCATGAGGGGGGGTGGAAATATACTCTATCTGTAAAAACTAACTGCTTCATAAAGGTTCATCTCAGCAATTTCAATGGGCCTCAGCTCACTACTGGAAAAGGAATGGTTGGGAGAGCCGAACAATGAGTTTCTTTAAACGCCGTGATAAAGAAGAGAAATTGGGTCAGATGAAATGCACTAAATGAAGATGCATACATCTAGATGGAAGTAACCTTGACTGCAATCTTAATCACTGATACACTCCTCTGTGATTGCAATACGACGGGTAGTTGGCAAATAATTGATTAATGTAGAAATAATTGCGCTTCTATACTACCAAACATTTGGGCGTCCTTCTTTGAGGCACGTATGCGATATTTGGATCTCCTTTCAGTAGCAATGCATTGCTCAATAGCATTCCATGAGTCAGATGTATTTGGTGCCGAATACATGTATGAATTACCAAACTTTTACCGTGTATATGGACAATACCCGAGTAGGTAGCTTTTCGGTTTTGGAGAGCGTAGATAAGCGAGAAGACTAGCGAGGTATGGTAATAATTCCATTAGTTTCAGCATGGCCAAGGCTTGCTCACTAAGCAAAGAATAAGGAGATCGAATTTTTGTGACATAACTTAGCATGTGGCTAACAATCTCATTGGAATATTAGAAACCTCTTACGCTTGATATGGTCACAGCTAGATCGGCGCTGTAATGGGCTAATTTTAACTAATGCTTAGCTGGAAATGATGAATATGTGGATATAAACCTAGTATCACGACACTTGTACTTTTCTGAGAGGTAGTATGAATACTAGGGCTTTATTTACGTCTAGGTTTTAGTTGTATTCGTCTCTTTTGTGGGCGAATTAGCATGACCCCTGTTTGGGGCATGACAAAACTTGCTTTGTATGTATGGTTAATGAAAAAAAAGAAGCCGGGGCAACTTAAATAACTAGAAGGAAACATCTGATGGGTCACACGCGATCCAGCCACTTGTCACGGGTTAAACCTGCTTCAAATTGTATTTAGCAAGAAGACTGATGCGTATCTGGAACATCATGGAAGAGAAAACCAAAAGAAAAAAAAAAAAGGGGGGGGGGGGGGGGGGGGGGTTGGTTAGGGAAATAATCGAGGGGTTTATCTATATGATAAATCTAGCTTCAATGATTACGTCTCGAAGGCTAGACTGATATACCCTAGATTCAAGTTGTCGTTGTGAGGAAAGATCGAATGCATCATCCTGAACCCAATAAGGACCTTCTGAAGACGAGATGCATATGCGCCCCGCGCGATTTAAATGATCTAGAAGCATTGATGATGTCGCCGCCTTTAGCTAAGTATGGCAATACAGAAGTTCCTTTCCCGGCCATGCGAGAGTGGTTAAGTCGTATGGGTTTGCCTCGGTGTTGAATCAGCACATGTGACGGTAGATGGATAACACTCGCAAAAGGGCCTGTTTGCCAGAATGGCAATCACAAAGAACCGAAAGCAGAAATTAGTCATTGGATATGAGTGTTATGAACTGATATGGTAGTAGACGGCATGCGTTATGATCAATTTGAGGAACGATCGCCCGTCAGCAGCTCCTTTCCCGCGGCGTAGTATTCCGCATCTACACTTCCAGCCTCACAGACAGCCTGAATTCGCATCAGCCCCAGCAGGCCTTTTGCCTTCGTCTCTCTCCACCTGCGGCCCACTGCGCTTGTGGCGATTGGGAAGCGTACCGCTCCAGATCCGGTAGTTGGATGCTGAGACTGTGCAAATGAGATGGATGGCCCCTGCAATCTCCCTTTCTCTCCCGATGAATCACACTGTGCCCCGTGGGATCTTGTGCGGCTCGCCTTATGGTTGGCCTTGGCTACGCCGGATGACATTGGCCAAGGCCTTGGCTCCCTTGTTTCAGCATCAAAGAGCTGCCGAGTGTGGACAACTGGAGTCTTTCTTAACCACCACGTCGAAAGACGGTGGCTTCTTCTGCAGACATGGCATTCAAAAAGTCCTCCAACTGAAGTGGATAAGATCATCATCAGAAGAGGCGCCTGATCGTCATGGTCCTGGTCGGCAGCAGCCGGTGAACATGGTAAAGCTAGAATTCGCCACGGTGATCGATCTCCCTTCCTGAGGCAGATCATTGATAGGCATTGATTATCTGGAATAGACAGAAAGTATATGCTTTCGTAGTGATGGCTTCACTCTGATTTTCGTTGAATGTTACCGTCACTTCCCGCCCAGGAGGCCATCGTAAATTCTCCTTTCCGAACTCCGGGGGTCGGGCATTTTGGGTAGCATCGCATTTACGTCACATTTTGAGCCCGATTATTTCACCCATCGTGAGTGGCATCGAACCCGAGAGCAAGACGTGCATCATGCATGGCTGGGTAGGGTATAAGTTGCTGTCTACTGAAAATGGCAAGTAGTTAAGGAAATGAGCCGGGGGCGTAGAGGAGACGATTTAGATAGGAAACACAGCAATAACAACCGACCATCTCAGTGCCGCAGTCCGTCTTGCAATGGGTGGCTACGTGCTGGAGATCTAATGCATCTCGGACGAGAGATAAGACTGGACCTGCTGCTTTCGACCCGTACTTTTGACTTGACTTAGGGCCGGGAGCTTCAGCTAGTGAGGCACGATCAAGTGGAAAGGGACCTTTGTAGTGGTCTGGTGGAGTCTGTCTCAGATTCATGCTTCCATAACGAGCTCTGTCATCCTGGCTCCTGAGCGATCAATCTGACTGGCCCACCCCTTGTTTGCCAGGAACCGCGAGTTGCCAATGAGTTGCCGAAATGCCGGGAAGTGTTGTAATCTACCGGTTCAATTGCGAATGAGTGCTCTAAAACAAGCTGAGATGTGGCGCCACTGCTTCGCCCCAGCCAGCACTTTAGTAGAGTGAATTAATATTATCTAATGGACGATGAGCTAGCAAGCGCTTTCCGATTTCCCTTGTCCCTGGTCGGCTTTGGACAAATAGAGCAATTGGGTTGTCAATCAACACCAACTTCCAAAAGTTCTCCCCCAGTTGTCACTGCATGATAAGTTCTGGGTAAGGCGAACCTGGATACTGTAGCACACCCAAAGGCCAAGCTGCATCTCAAGGGTCACTTTCAACAAGAGCGACTCGTATCAGTCAGAAATGGGATTTCCATGCTTCTTCCAGCGGACGTGCCAAGGAAAAACTGCCGATCTCGACAGGGGACTTGCCGAACGAGCTGCCAAATGGGAACAACGCGGCTGTGGCTTTAAGAGGTTCACTATGAAGTTCACGTAGATTCTCACGCGATCCATGCCATGCTGACTGCTGGCGCTTGGCTGCTTAAGGTAGGTTCAATGCGGGATCGGCAGTCACGCAGCTAAGCTTTGTGACTAGGCTGCCTGTTCAGGGAGTTGTCATGGCTAAGTAAACGCGCGATCGACAGAGCTTCAATTTGAAGAGGGGAAGATGGAGGGGCGGGGGGAGCCACCATATCACACCGTTGGATGCAGGGTTGTGGCGATGGCTTCATGGGTGCTCGTCTTGTCTGATTGGCGTACCTCACTTGATGTACGCCTCAATGCTACTTCAGCTCCGGAGTTTTATGCATGTCATGTAATGTGAGGCAAAGGATCTAGTAAGTTACGGTCTGAACAACACCGGCGGAGTGAGCGGAGAGGGGTCGAGTTGTATGGTGGCCATGGATCCGCCACCACCAACAGACCCCTTGTCTGCTGAGAGGATGGCAACTGCTGGTATTGATAATGAGATATCTGAGAGCTCGTGAGAGCTACGTCTGAGGATAAATAGACGGGGCCCATCCGCTGTTTTTCGAATTTCTCTTCTGATCCTCATCAGCATCCTCTGCATCATCCTCTCCTCTTTCCGAACCAACGCCCAACAAACAACCCCAAATACATCATCAAGATGCGTTCTTCCACTCTTCTCGCTCTCCTTCCCCTGGCCATGGCCGCTCCCTCCGGCATCAAGGCCAAGCGTGATTCTCCCGCTCCTCTCATCATCCCCCGCGGTACCAGCCTGATCGATGGCAAGTACATCGTCAAGTTCAAGAAGGACGTTGTCACTGCTTCCATCAACAGTGCTATCTCCTCTATCAAGGCTGATGCCGACTACACCTATGCCGACCGCTTCAACGGTTTCGCCGCCAGCCTCACCGAGGAGGAGCTGACCACCCTTCGTGACGACCCCACCGTTGAGTACGTCGAGCAGGATGCGATCATCACCATCTCGGCCACTCAGTCCAACGCTCCTTGGGGTCTGGCCCGTATCTCTTCTCAGTCCCCCGGTGGCACTACCTACACCTACGATGACACTGCCGGTACGGGTACTTGCGCCTACATTGTTGACACTGGTATCGACACTACCCACTCTGTAAGCGAATTTACTCTCCTGTTGTCACAACGATTCGTGATGTGCTAACAATGTGAAACAGGACTTTGGTGGCCGAGCCTCTTGGGGAGCCAACTTTGTCGACAGCAGCAACACTGATGGCCACGGTCACGGCAGCCACGTCGCTGGTACCGTTGGCGGTACTACCTACGGTGTCGCAAAGAAGACCAAGCTCTTCGCCGTCAAGGTTCTTGACAGCAACGGTTCCGGAACCAAGTATGTTCATACCTTGCACCCCTAGCTCTATGATCGGTTTCTAACATGATGGCAGCTCCGGTGTGATCGCCGGTATGGAATTCGTTGCTTCAGACGCCAGCAAGCAAAGCTGCCCCAAGGGTGTTGTTGCCAACATGTCTCTCGGTGGCTCCACCTCCACCGCCATCAACGATGCCGCTGACGAGATCGTCAACGCCGGTGTCTTCCTTGCCGTTGCCGCTGGTAATGAGGCTGCTGACGCTTCCACTTCCTCCCCCGCCTCTGCTAAGAGCGCTTGCACCGTCGGTGCTACGGGCAAGGATGATACCTTTGCCTACTTCTCCAACTTCGGCTCTCTCGTCGATGTTCTCGCCCCCGGTGTGGACATCCTCTCCGTGAAGGCTGGCGGTGGCTCCACTACCATGTCTGGTACTTCCATGGCCTCTCCTCACGTGGCCGGTATTGGTGCCTACTTCCTCGGCACTGGCAAGAGCGCCTCTGGCCTGTGCGAGAGCATTGCCTCCTCTGCCGTCTCCGGTGCCATCTCTGATGTTCCCAGCGGCACTGTCAACAAGCTCATCAACAACGGCCAGTAAATGGTTGGTTGTGTTTGGAAAGGAGAGCTCGGAGATGCTTGATCTAATGATTTTATAATGAAGTATATAGCCATATGTAAATACTCAAACAAAGAATACAAGAATATTCTGATGTAAATTGCGTGCACTTTCGAATATCATGAAACAACTTGTCTGAAATTCATCCGGCAATATTAGGTTCCGAGAAAGCTGGGGGGAGTTAATATTTAACTTGATATTCTGTTTGTTACTGGGCTGATTATTTTGATATTGTGTTGAAATTCGGTTCTCAAGCAAAGCAGGACACAAATATCCGTAAGTTTATCGAACGAAACTTTATGCAAGCCGGCGAGGGTAGCAGGGTACGACGGTGGTTTGACTTTTGCCATTTGCCAGTCTCTAGTTCTCTCCATTTCTGAATTTCCTGTGCTATCTTCCATCTCTTCATCACTGGAATTCGTTGTTCAAGATGCCTCGTTTACCAGATGACCAGATCCAAGAGGCCCAGGGTGCTTCCGACGCCTTTGTCACGCGAGAGACTGGTCATCCTAGTGATCACGCCGCGCTCCTCCGTTTCTTGCAGCAACAGGCGCCCATGAGTACGAATATTAAGGAAGTTCGCGACCCCATCCCTGACCAAATCAAGCGTATCCAGCTTATATACGACACAAAAGAGAATTTTCAAAAGAGCTTTGGAGACGATTTCGTGTTTAACCACCTCCACCAGATCGGAATCCTCCTGTTTGGGGATGATCTCATCCAAGGGAATGACTACACTATAAGTGAGCTCCTGACACTTCTTGAACCATTTCTTGCGAGATGTAGGTCTTATGCACTGGCTTCACTGTAACAACTTACCAAGCTAACTCTGTTTTCAACAGTTCTCCAGAAAAGTACCGTCATACCCTCCAATCTCAACTTGTCAACAAGCCCTCACGAGCCTGGAGCGAAGGAAGTCAATCGAAACAAAAGTGAAAGTAACAAGGTACGAATTGTAACAAGATTCGCGCTTGAATAAGTGTGTTTGAGATTTCCTAACCTTGAATTTGAACCTTTAGGCCTTAGAACGCGACGGGAAACGATGCCTCGTTACCGGCGCGATCAAACCTGATGTTTATCACATCATCGCTTTCAGATTAAACAGCAACCCCGTGACGGAGCCCCAGTCTCGGGATATCTTTGCACGAATTCTAGTGCACATCCTACCTGCGCAAGACGGGAAGAATCTCATGAGGCTACTTTTTCCCACGCACCAGGGCAAACAGGTTCTCGGGGCTTCGGACAAAATATGGAACTTGTTGACCCTATCTCCCCAAGTTCATCGGTATTGGAGCAGTTGCTACTTCGCATTCAAGTGGGTGGGGGTCTTGAATCCCGACCCCAACGCGAAGACACAAACTGTGCAACTGGAGTTTCGATGGATGCCCAGGAGCATTGCTACTGCCTTAGGTGATGAAGGGCTCGGCAAGGCCAGACCCCAACACGCCCGCAAGGGTGACGCCTTTCGTCCGGTGAACACTGACACAATGACACCCGAAAGGATGTCTGAGATCATCAGGGATTGCATGGATAGCTCATCCCTCACATCAACCGTTCAGCCAAAGTACCAGCAGCCGACAGGAGAGTACCCAACCCTCGTTGATCATGAGTCCTTCCTCCCCATTAAATCGGGCTACATCATCAACGTGAAGGAGGTCATCAACGAGGATATTCCCAAGATGAAGCTGGCAATCGATTTGCAGTACGTGGCTATTCGGCTTGGCGGGATGTCTGGTGCTGCCGACGCCATTGACTCTCTGGATCCACAACTACCCCCTAGATACATGATCCGGTACAACTCTGAGATTGACAGTGTCATATGAGTTGTATACCCCGTTCCCGAAGTTGAGAGTGCTAGGTGACGAGGAGGGGGAGGAGGCGGGAGGGGAGGAGGGAGGCGTTGACCCTATTCAAGCTGGCGGAGAACCAGACCAGAAAAAACAAGGCTAGCAGCTGACAGTGGATTGGTACAATCTACAGCGGAGGGGCCCACGCCGTCGAAAGGGAAGGAGATTGCAGTGAAGATGACGGAGGCCGGTGAATCTTCCAACAGGAAGAAGGGCACGATGCGCCGCGCATTAAACAATAATATTTAAACAACCAACTTAGTAATGAGCATAATATTGTGCTAATTATCGTGGAACGATTTGTTATTCTCTTATTATTGTGCTTAGCATTATTGATAGGAAATTAGATCCCTATCTTATATGCAAAGGGCTCCAGTGTGCCATGTTTCATGCCAGTTGCTTGATTGGATGCCAGTGCTGAGTCTCATCGCCATATATTAATTAACCTATTAACGATGTACAATTGGATCCATCAAAATAACCACGGGAAAAGTGAACATGGTAAGGCTCTTGATTGTCCCAGCACCCATATGTCAAGAACCGAATTGCCATTCTGTTCTCATCAATATACTCGACAGGTTGGACATTCCAATGCCCCTTCATTATCTCGTTCTGGCACTGGCCACCTTCTAACTCAACGAGGTAGAGATGGATGAAACTATCTCTCTCGCTAGCCCAGATCAATCTAACTTCGTGGCGGGTTAAAGGAGTGTAACTTCCTCAAGTCAAGACATGTCGGACTTTTCTCTGCAAGCAACACACGGATAGAGTCATCATATTTCATGCCAATTCTCCTCCTGCATTGATGGCCCCGCTGGATATACAGATATAATACTCGTCTCCATCTCTGCTCCAACTAATTTTGAGTACGGCAAATGGGTTGGAGAACAGATGGGCAGAAGTAAACATCTTATATTTAGCAGTTTGGCTAAAGAGTCGAGGGCGGTCAATAGGGTTGTGATCCCCGGAAGAGGATACAATTGCCCCATTGATACAACACCGTTCAACAGTTCATTTACTTCGTCTAGCGAGCGTAAAAACTAACATGATGAGAAGTTTACGATTCTAATGCATACGAATGTGCTAAAAAGGGCAAGGCCGAGTTCTTCCCCAACTGAGCTCATCCAGGACAAACTCTTGTGGGTACCATCTAAATGCAAGACATCGTCATCTCCCCCCGCATGCTTCAGACCCTGAATCATCCCCCTCTTCGTTGCTGAAGGGAGAATTATCAAGTGACACATCTCACTAATCTCGGCATCTGCATTATCATCCGTCAATATCTCCAAGTCAGAGCCGGGAAATAGAAGTAGCCACTCCTTGTCAGATCCGCCTCCAGGATAACATTCACCATGGTAGCTCAAATCGTATCTGAGCACTTTAGCATCGGCATTGACAACACTACTGGAGCTATTGCCAGCATCTCCAATCCCGGCTCGGAAGGAGACATGAACTGGGTCAGCTCGCCTGACAACGCGCCATGGCAACCTCTGGGAAGTCGCTGGGGCATGGGATACGTTGATTTGGGCGCCGATGTCTTGCATAGAGCTTACTGGAAAAATCCATCCGTGGTCTGGAGCGATGTTACGAGCGTCATTTTAGAGTATAATCTAGGGCCTTTGCTCATCAAAGTCTCCAGAATTCTCAAGGATGGCGGGAAAACATTCCATGAATCATACAGCTTCAACAATGTGGGAACTGAAGACCTCAACTTGGATGGTCCACAAGGGACTTCTATTGCTATATTCACGCCGTTCAATGACCACTACACCAATACAGAGGACGCGCTTCAAAGGCGTGCACATGCCCACGTCTGGGCTAACGGGGGTAGCAATGCCTGGGTTAAGATGACTCAAATGGGTGGCCATGGTCCGAATCTGGGACTCGTGGTCACCAAAGGGTCGTTGCATGGTTATAGCATCGAATCTCGAGATCGCATCACTATGTCGAACACCAGAGGTGTCTTTTTACTTCATCCTATAATCGGTAAGCTGGCCCCGAACGACCAAAAGACGATCGGTTGGTCCATGTTCTGGCACAACGATTGGGGTGACTTCTTTTCAAAGTGCGCTGAACGTTCGAACCAGTTCATCCACTTCCATACACGCTGCTACACTCTCGTAGGTGACGAAGTCGCTGCTCTGCAAATGACCGGTGGTATCAGTGAAAAGACTACTGTGAACGGTCAGAGCGTTGTTTGTGCAGGCAAGGGCCGTTACATAGCGAAAAGCGACACCTGGAAGGGTTCTATCGAGGTGAAAACCCCAGGCATAGAACATTCTGCAAAAGTCTACTTGAACAGATTGGAAAGCGTCGAAGAACTTGTGGCATCTCGGGTACGATTTATAATAGATAAGCAACAGGTCTATGATCCCGGAACCCCCCGCGATGGCGCTTATGTCGTATACGATAACCAGGCTAAAGTCATTTCTTCCTGGGACACCGATAATGACCGAAACCTGGGTCGGGAGCGTGTAGGGATGGGTATCTTGATGGCCAGATGGCTGAGAGAGCATCCTGGCGACGGCAAAGCACGCAACTCCCTTGAAAAATACTACAAGTTTGTGTGCGAAGAGTTGCAAGACCAGACTGGATACGTGTTGAATGGTCCCGGAAGCTGGGAAAAGCGGCTATATAACTGGCCATGGATAATGCAGCTACATATCGCAGTAGCGCTAACGGACCTCGACACCACTGGTGTAAATGGAGGTGAATCTCCCTTGGAAAGATTCGAGAAGACCATGGAGAGTTTCTATAATGAAGGCGGTAGGGATCTCTATCCCATTGGCCTTCCGGTGCTTGAGTCTCTAAGTTATCTCCAAAATTTCGGCACAAAGAATCTTCTTGAGCGTGCCAGGAAACTGTTCTTGGATCATGGTCAAAGAATACTAGAAAGGGGAGTCGACTATCCTCCTTTTGAAGTCAATTTTGAGCAGTCTATCGTTGCACCCGCCGCCATCGTGCTGCTCGAGCTCTACCGGATCACCAAAGAACCGAAGTGGCTGGATGGAGCAGAGCTCCAGATGAAAATGCTACTACGCTTCCAAGGGAAGCAGCCTGACTATCGTCTGCATGAGATCGCAATCCGCCACTGGGACGGGTACTGGTTTGGAAAGGATCGAATGTGGGGAGACACTTTTCCTCATTATTGGAGCACGCTAGATGCTGTCGCATTACATCACTATAGTTACGCCAAAGCTGATCAGGCATCCAAGAACAGGGCTGGCGAGATCATCTTGGGAAACCTGGCATTGTTTTCTCCAGATGGAAGTGCGAGTTGCGCCTGGATTTATCCATTGTCTGTCAATGGTCGAACTGGCCACTACAAAGATCCGTATGCTAATGATCAAGACTGGGCCCTCAATCACCTGCTTTATCTCAAGCAAGACGATGAATACGGTCAAAAAGGGCATGAATAAGCCTTTATGGATAGGATGTAGATGGATTTGAGTGTCACTGAAGGGAAAATAGAGAGCCATACGCTGAATGTAAAGCAACCAGTCAATGCGCTGCACAGCCTATCTATTGTTACATACTTGAGCAGTTTAATCAAGATACAATTCCCATTTTCTCACTCCGCCTTTCCCCAAAATGGGACAACAAATGAACAAACCAAGATCGAGTCAGGCACGAAGTCGGCTTAATCCCACCCAATCCTAGCATAGGTTCAGATCAGTGGTAGCCGTGCTAGAAGGAGCCTCAGTGCCGGAAGGGATCACAGTGCCAGACGGGACCCCGGTGCCTGAGGGAGGGCCTCCAGAGGGAGCGGTGCCGTTGCCACCAGGGCCGTCACCACCACCACCGCCGCCGCCGCCGCCAGAGTTAGAGTTGGTAACACCACCTTCCTTGTAGCGGAATGTGGCAGGGGAAACTTCTTTTGAAAGTGTGGTGTTGATACCGAAAGCAAGCCAGGCGAACAGACCCTGACTGACGTCGTCACCGAGGAGAGTGTACTGCATAACAGGGTCGACGCCTTCGGTGGCTACCTCTTCAGAGAGAATGGAATCATCGGCATTGAGCGTGAGCTCCTGGGTGTTGGTGTTATAAGGCGGAAGCTGTTCAACGGCAGAGATGAGATCCTGGTCAAAGAAAGCCTGACCAGTGTGGCTAGAGTAATTCTCATTGCCTAGGGTATGGTTTTTCTGCTCGGTGGCGTTGGTGTGAACCATGATATGGATGTGGGTGGCTCGGCTGGTGTAATGGCCCGGGAAAAGGGACAGGAACTGACTGACGCCATCCTTGTCGGTCTTTTGAATGCCGCGCAGGAAAGTCTTGTCGATGTTGCTCAAGTCGGTTGAATCGCCGTTACCCTGGGCATTCACACCGGAATAGACACCGGTAGAGTTACAGTGCCACATCTCAAGGTAGACATCAGGCACAGGCTCACAGGTATCAACGTCGATCACCTGATAGTCGAGGATGATCTCGGCTCCGTCTTGATCTTCAATGATACGATATCGGACGTCTTCGCCGGAGACATCTGAGAGAACTGTTGTTAGTGATCCGTTTGCAAAGATTGAACGTAGGAGAAGGATTCTTCGAACTCACAGTATGGGCCCTGGGTAACCTCGGGTGTCAGGACACATGAGTTGATGCTAGCAAAGAGAATGCTATGATCGGTATTGGGAGTGAATCGGAGATCAGTCAGGTTGTGGGAAGTGTTGAGGACTCCGTCGAGGTCGCGCTTCTTTCTCTTAGAACCGAGGAGACCTCGCTTATGGCGAGCATCCTGGACAATGGCCGCCCGACGAGCGTTGTGGCGAGCCTCAAGTCCGTTTTCTTGCCATCTCTTCACACAGTGGCTCAGAGAACGTGTCTCTATGGACTGGAGGAAATCACGACGTTCTTCAGCCTCCTGTTGGACATCGTGCCCGGGATGGGCAGCAACAACACTTGCGAGAAGCGCAATGGTGGAGAGTGACTGGAGACGCATTTTCAGTCGCGGTTGAAAATACAAAGCTGAATTGGAGCGCTCGCAACGAGGGATTGGAAATGAGAGTCAAGATGAATGATTTGGTTTGATCGTTTTGATTGAGATGGCTCCCACGCAGAGCTTTATAGACTTCAGCATTCTCTTTTACTTGTGCGAAGCCAGATCCCAACCGCACCGAATTTGTTTACATCCCCAGATTCAACGTAACCCTGTTTCATCCCTACCGGCCCTAGTACTAGCCAGAGATGATCGAAATCTCTACTTGTAACCAATGAAGCAGTTCTAGATGACCAAACCTCGCTGGGGTAGGTCACCTTGACAGGTCCCACCAGCGCCCAACCAATAGCAAGGGCCAATTGGTCATAAGCGACCTCATATGATTGCGTTGCCTCTTAGCTCAAGATGGAGCCTTGATAGCAACATCGCGGCAGAATCCCGCCTGTCGTCGTTGTTGAAACCTCCTTGAATCACGATGCGGCAATTTGAAGCCACAGCAGGGGTGAAAAGCGTGCGTAACTGCACGGGTCAATGGTGCCAATCGGGATAGTCCGAAGAATCAACGTTAATGCTAGTGGGACACATTGTTAAGATGAGCCCCCAGTGTCGAAATTGGGTGACGCGGCCTCCCAGTCATGAAACGTTGGTTGCGGGCTTCAATACGTGAACTGAGGACGCGCCGCCCCGTCTCAGGTCCTGGGACGTGTAATCATCAAGGACGCCATTGGGCGCGTGAATTTGAGTCCTTGTTTATGCATACTGCTGGCGAACAAGCTTTTTCCAAGCCTTATTACTGTAGGCCAAGAAAAGCTTGACCCCGTCCCCTTGCCACCATCGCCGTCTTCCCGTGAGCGGTCTCCACCGCCTAAGATTATCTCAATGGCTGGACAGCTTCGTCAGTGTTAATTCAAAGGGGTTATCATGAAGCCAAAGCCAGTGTCTCGGCCCACTCGCACTGAGCTGCTTACAGGCATCACTCTTCGGGCCACTAAGGAGATGTGCATTCTATCCTCTCCCCCCACATTGTGAAGTTGTGAGCCATCTTGGGGAAGCTTCTGACCATGAGGCTCTACTCTTATATGGCCGTTCAGTGCCGAGGCTGATTCAGGGCTTTGCGCCCGATATATACACAGCCAAGCTGCAAGCCACCCGATACCCCTGTCCCACTCAGCATTGCCTCAACTGGCAACGCCCAGTCATTGAACTTTCCCCTTTTTACATTTTCCATTTTATCCAAATCTCACGGGTGATCCTCTGAGCTGAGCGTGAATCGCCTGCTTCCTTACTCCAGTGCCCGAGACTAACTAGGCTCCAGCCAGCTATCTCACTCTGATTGGTTGCATATGCCTGCGCTTCTGCCTCACAACAGCCAACACCATGTTTTTCCTGATTATTTTGAACGCCAAATGCTCCATCTCATGGTTCGCGAGCCAAATTTCCAGTAAAAGTACGGGGTAGTATGGGTACAGAGGCTGTTAACGCACATCCTCTATCCAAAGCCTCACTGGACAGGCCATCACTTACAGTCCCGCAGACGTCATGCGAAGATGCTCTAGAGCCCCAGGCATCTTCCAGCATTTTTTGTGGCAAATGAAAACTACTGTATGTTGTAGTTGGCTTTGCCATGCCTGCCTGGCCTGGCCGAGGCGCCTACAGGCAACAAAAGGGAGACACTCTTCTCTTCATTTTTTTTGTTTACAGACGTAGTCATCTGATTGACATATTTCCACGACATTTCAAGTAGCTACAGGAGCATCCCTTCCCACTTTACCAGCGGTACGTTGCCATCTACAGTATGTCGCCAATACCAAGGGAAGGGTCTATCCTGTATCTTCCGCCCCTTGGTGAAATAAATCCTCCGTTAGAGGTTGGACCAAAAAGCCCAGAGCCCAAGGCTTTCGATCACCCAGTCGTTGTACTTGCAGTCGATGCTGCGATACAGCAAGCTTCAATCCTTGTGGTTCGTGCCTCTGTGCCTTGATATTTGATCATCAAGCTGATTCTTTATGCCCGTTTGTCCATCAACAGATTACCTCTTTCAGCGGTATGCGACTTGAAATAAAACATCCAAAACGACGTGTTCGAGAGCGATATGTTCCGTTGCCCCCGGCAGACAAACATCCTGATTCCGGGCGCCTGCTGGTATTTGAGCATGATATGGAACTTAAGAAAGCATCATATGTCAAAATCAAACCGCTCTATGTGGTGCCATTCCGCATTCTTCGCAAAATGAGGGAAAAGAGGCCATTTCTCCTCACTGCTGCCTCTAGGAGCCTTCTGTTGGAAGTTAGCGGTCTCGTGCCGAGCCTTGTAGGCACGACTGGAGATATGGCCAGTTTAGCATCTTTCTCCCAGTCAGCCCTTGTCTCCGGACACGAAAATGTGCCTCTGGGCAGGCAGCCATGCTCATTTAATCAGCAAGGCAATCATGGCTTATTGCGGCTGAATCCAGCTGAGACACCAGCCGTGGTTACCAACGAAACTCTTTGGCTTCTGTCGCCAGAGTCCGTCGCCCATCAAGCCGAACCAAAATCCGGCCATGTTTACACTCCTACCCCTAAATGTCTGTATTTCGCCGTAGCCCTTGCTGGAATTTCTGTATATGTTATCTGGTCTTGTTTGCCGAGCTAAAACTTTTGATTCTTTGTTCCATTTCCTCCGTTTGGCATGTTCTGCGGTCTGGGTTAAGAAGAAAACGACACATTAGTCTAGATACTGTTTCGTTTTGGTTGTTATCCTTTTTGTATTTAAGTATTTGCTTTGAGCGAGAGGGGAAAGGATACCTTTAGACAACGTGAAATTTAAGTGCCCGAATTGGTTGGCTATTCCAACCCCTTTCGGAACGAAACAAGCCCGTTCATCACTTGTTTCCTTGGAAGATGGCAATGTCAATCAGGTGATTGAAAGAGATCCGCGTATTTACTGCAGTCTTGTTGAGTAATAACGTATGTTGTTCGCCAAGGTGTTTCAGGGGGTTAATGCTTGCAGCCAAGCGGGGCCTCACAATGCTTAGAGCGCGGTTCGGTCTGCCTAGCTTGAACCGGGAGCGGCCACATAGATGATTTAAAGGCAACTACGACATTTTTGAAATAAAACTTGTGTTCTTTACGCCCTGCTTTGAACAAGGACGCAATGGGAATGGCGTGTGACACGTGGCTCCAACGGCCCAGGCAGCCAGAAGCCTTTGTATCGCCCAATACCTAGATATATGATTCTTCGTCACAAATTTCCTTGATATTCAGGCAAGTCATATTCAAAAGCGACGTGTGTGGATATAATTGGGCTCTTTCTCACCACATGATGTGATGAATATCTGAGTCAGTCATGCGATATCTACGACGACACTGAGCTACGTCATATAGTGTTTGCCGCAAAAAGAGAAATGTTCAAAAAACAGTGCATTAGTATTTCCAGCCATATGTACTTTTATAGGAGTTGGATGGCAGGTTCCCCTTTCTCAGGATATGCTTATCCTCCGCCGGGGCAAACCGACATACTGAGCTTCCGCGGGGGTGAGCCGACATGCTTAGCCTTGAGGGCGTGAGCCGACATACTTAGCTTCCGCGGGGGTAAGCCGAGATTCTTTGCCTCCGCCGGGTGATCCGATACACTTAGCCTCTGAAGACGTGATCCGACATGGATGCTTGGCCACTAGGGCTTGACACATTCAAAATGCGGGGTATGAAACTCATTTGTAAATGGACTGTAGTGATTCTCATTTTCTGTTTCTCTAACAATCAAGTCCGAAAGTAAAGCTATAGTGGCTACTAGTTCTGCTTGAGCCCATTGCCCATCTTCACAGCATAACGCTACCCGCAAACCAAGACGTTGAATCCTTAGTGAATACCTATCTTCCCACTTGACTTCCCCTAAAACGCAGTGCGAAATGGAGTTGTCTGTGCCAGTTTTAGGCTTACTTTTCGCATTGTTTCTCATACTCGGGCGAGTCTTATTCATAACCCCTCTGCGCTCTCCCCTCCGCACTGTTCGCGGTCCGTTCTTTGCGAGGTTCACGGATGGGTGGTACTTTTGGCAAGTCTGGAAGGGATCTTTCCAGCATGTGAACCAAGAGCTACACAGGAAATATGGTAGTGATGCCCAGACAGATCATTAAGCTGAGCTAACCATTTCGAACAGGGAGCATCGTTCGCTATGGCCCGAACCGGTACAGCTTCGACGATCCGGAAGCCGCCAAGATAATATACGGCCTTGGTAGCCATTTCCCAAAGTCATCGTGGTACTCGACCTGGGCCAGTCCCGGATCGTGGGCGATCTTCAGTGATCAGTCAATCAAGCGCCATAATCAGAACAGAAAGCTATACCAAGCTACGTACTCGATGTCCTCATTGGTGCATTACGAGCCTTTCGTCGACAGTTGTATCAACATATTCACGGAGCGGCTGTCTGAAATGTCCGAATCCGGGTTGCTGGTAGACATAAGACACTGGTTTCAATGCTACGCCTTTGACGTTATCGGATTGATCACGTACGCCAAACGACTAGGTTTTCTAGACCAGGGAGATGATATTGAAGGCGTCATTGGGGCGCTCGAGGAGCATTTGGGCTACGCAACCCTTGTTGGAATTTTCCCGAGCCTGCATCAATATCTGTTTTCCATAAAGAATTATCTCGCTGGTTCGCAGGGATCAGGGAGGGCCTACGTCCTTAAGTTCACTAATGAGAGAATTCGAGAAGCACAAGTGATACCGAAATCCGTCGAAACCGAAGAGAGCTCCGTCGCGATGGAGGACTTCCTCACCAAGTTTCTGGCCAAGCATGCCGCGAACGCCGATTTGTTCACAAACTACCACGTGCTTGCCGGGTGCACCTCTAATATGGTTGCGGGGTCTGACACAACGGCCATCAGCTTGTCGGCAGTTCTCTATTATCTTCTCAAGAACCCTCGCTGTTTGCTCAAGCTGAGAGAAGAGGTCGACGGCCTTGCGGTGCAATCGGACCCCTCAAAGTTTCCCACATTCAAGGAGAGCCAGCAGATGCCGTATCTACAAGCCGTTATCAAGGAAGCTTTGAGGCTGCACCCAGCTACTGGTCTACCCTTGGAACGTGTGGTTCCTGAAGGCGGCGCGACGATATCAGGGCGGTTCTTCCCCGAAGGCGTAAGTGTTTGAGCATTGCTGTATCTTTTCGAACCAACTCTCTAAATTCTAGTGCAGACCATCGTGGGAATCAACACATGGGTAGCACATCGCAATACCGATGTCTTCGGCGAGGATGCTGAACGATTCTACCCCGAAAGGTGGCTGATCGATGATAACGATAAACTTTCGACAATGAATCGATACTATCTTCCGGTAAGGGTTACGTTTACCTTTTAGGCCACTCAAGGCGATATTTAACATGTGTTCGCGTTTTAGTTCGGCCTTGGCTCGCGGACATGTATTGGCCGCCATGTGTCCATGCTTGAGATGTCAAAGTTGATACCTCGCCTTGTTCGAGACTGGGACTTCCAACTTGATTCGTCTTTACATTCCAAGGAGTGGCGAACGCTGAATTACTGGTTTGTGAAGCCATTAGATTTCAAGGTAGGGATCAAAAGGCGCCAGTTGGTGAAGGATGTGAATAGTAAGGAGTAGGAACGCAGAGAGCAATGAGAGCGTGGATGAGATTAATTTTTCATAAGAGTGAGAAAAGGCAGGGCACGTTCATCTGGTCTACGACTTAACTTTGCCCCCATCAGTGGAGTGGCCGAGTTCTCATTCACCATTTGCATGGGCAAGTGGCTTTAGTTCTAAGCTTGCAGTTCATCCCCTTCATGGAGCAGCGTATAAAGGCATAGGGCCCTCTGTTTATTAATGTTCTGTATCCTTATTGCCGGTGGACGTTCCTGTATTTGATGGAAATAACAGGGTCATTCCTACCATCGTACAGCAAGCCCTCCGGTTCTATCAATCTTCCATTCACCCAGCGTCAAAATGCACGATTCACCTTGGAGTCCTAATAAAACCCAATAAGACTCAAGATTGCAATTTACCCCGTTATGGCACGATGCCCTTATAAACAAATAGGGACGCTCTAACAACTTATAAGGGCCGCAAATGGCAAGGCATAATAAAGAAAATCTCAACACCTGCCTTAATCAAACAGTAGGCTGATTTGCACTGCCCCACGCTAGTTAAGGCACCACGAGAGGCAGCTCAGCAGAGATCTTCACGTTTACTTTTCTTCGATACTGGTCCCGTCGGCGGAAAGAATATTTTGTAAGCATGCTATAACTCTCACGGTTCAGCTCATCTAGCCTTTTTGTTGTGTAGAGCAGTACCGTTTTCCGATTTGTTCAGCTCGCCAGAAATTGTCCGCCAAACTGCGTCAACCAGACATTTCTTGTGATGGATATTCGATTTGGAATAGTCTCTTGGCCTTATGCCTGCCCTGGCGGTCTGATCAAGAAGCTACAGTCGCAACACAGGAGGCATGTTCGAAAAATCAAATCGCTCGATACCTGCTATGCAAAAAGCAGTAGCTGGGGCGGGTATGCTTGCGCTGGTGACCTAAACATCGTGCACAAGTTTATCAGGACTATAGACGCGCTTGAGGTGCTCAGCATCAGAACCCTCGAGGAAGATGTATCTGGCCTTTGGCCAGTTATTTTCCGGCAAGCGGATTCGTTAATGTCTTTGACCTTTCGCCCGTATCGCGATTGCAATTTCATCGCCGTGAGGCCGCAGACAGTGAGCGAGATTGCCTCTCGGCTTCCTCGTCTGACCCATCTGGGGATAGATGTCTCATTGCAGGATGCAGAAGCTGCACTGAAAGAGGTGGCTAACCCCCCAGGGCAACGACAAGAAGAGTCGTCTATCGATGAGCTTGTGAAGATAAGCGGCCTCAAAGAAGTCGAACTATTCATCAAACTTCCGATGGAGTCGTCTTCGTTTTGTGGACGAAACACATTCAGCTCCGTCGGCACCACATCAAACCCACCAATCAAGCCCAAAGTCAGTCTTCGCCTAGCCGAAGGTATTTTTAAAAAGTTCCTCACTCACGATGCCCAATCTTCGCTTGAGAGAGTGAGCATTCACTTTCTTCGCAACTCCTATGAAGATCGTGGCCAGTACAGTGCACTACACTCGAGAGCCTGGGTGAAATTGAACGAAACAGGGTTTGAGCAACAAGTAGATCGAAGCTGGCAGTCGGATCCTGCGGAGATGTCAAGTGAGGTTTGGAAGGAAATTAGACAAGCGGATTCCGAATTCGCTGGAGGAGCTTAGCAAAGATACTGTTATCCCCCAAGATCGGCCATGTCAAAACTCCCTTGTGCAAGCGCTTGTCCAATTCTTTAAGATGTCTGGACTGAAACCTTAGGAGAGTACAATTCGTCATTGCCCTACCCTGTCTTGACCTTCGGTTGCATCTTGAACATCCGATCATTCGGTGTTAGCTTTATGAATTGTTCACCGTTCGCTCTGTGACGCGCTCGAACTTTTTTTTACCAGGCTTGCAAGTAAGAACAGTGCGAGAACCAAAGTCTATTTTACCCCTGATAGCCGTACACTATGTACAACCACCGTAAATTAGTTATTCATAAACGTCTCACAAGACGGTAAGTAAGGAGATGGAGCGGAATGTAACCAAAGAGAGCCCTGTCATCTACACATACTCCCTTGGACTTTGTCTCATGCGTCATTTAGTAGCTTTCCGGACGCTCGAACTCCCAAATGACAGTCGTTTATATGCCGTTCAAGACAACCCGTCCTATAAATTCGACGAAGCAGACTAATTTTGGCATAAATATTCATCCCATACTACAAGACAATAAGTCACATGGCAGCTAAATTCTCATGTTCATGCTATTAAAAAGGAACTTGGGTTGAAATGAAACAGGTGGATTCTAATATCAGCCAGTCGGGGGCGAGCTTAGGTGGCTTTGCAGAGACATTTTGATCCCGACGTGATCACAACGTGTCACATACTTCCACCTCGCTAATGGCCCCCCACCAACCCTCTCCCCAGGGAAGCTCCTTCGCTACCATCAACGACTAGGCCCGCTCATGAAGCTTTGCCTCCTAGAAGAGCCTGTTGCCTAAGAAACAGCGGCATTTTAATGTCTGAAGTCCCCGGTTGAATGATGAGAAGGCTGCCATAGTATGTGAAAGATTGCGCGTCAACTGTTTCACAACATAGGACCTTTAGCGAGGCTTAGAATCTCGAGCGATATAGCACAAAAAGATAACACCGCCTCACCAATGCTCTATGTTGGATGATTCCTGCAAGTTTTTCGCTGTTTCCTCCCTCTCCTCCCCTCTCATCTCCTGCCTGTCGATGTAAAAGCTCAACACGGACCTCTTAGCCAGCGCATGTCAACTCGATTACAATGTATCATCACGGTCACGCTCCTCTTAAGGGCTCATACATATCTCTCGATACGTTGGATGGGCAAGAAGGAATGCGCAGACATAGCTGTGAAGATGCACCTGGCGAGGTGTCAATTAGCCCCCTATCGCCGTTGATTGGCCACATCGGATCTCGATTGGAGTTTTCGGAGCGATTTTCTTCTGAATATGCTGCAAGCAACCCAGACAGTGACTGTAAAAATGGAAATCAGCACAAAACCGGGCCACAAAGGCGGATGCCAACAGGTTGGAGGTTTGGCGCGATGATGGCAGCCGCCTTGACATTTGTCATCTTACTGATAAACACGATTCTTGCTGTGGTTTTCACATCAAATGTTCGCCGGAGCGGATATTCCGGTTGTATCGCACCTGTTCACGTTGGCGATTGCGGAGCCATCAAGTCGCTTGCAACCAGCATCCACATTCTCATCAATATCGTTAGCACTTTGCTCCTTGGTGCAAGCAACTACTGCATGCAGACTGTCAGCGCCCCGATGCGACAAGATGTCGACAAGGCTCACGCCCGGGGCAAATGGCTAGATATCGGAATCCCTAGTGTCCGGAATTTGCTTTGTATCGAGAAGAAAAGGGTTCTCATCTGGCTCTGCTTAGGCCTTTCATCTGTCCCACTACACTTTGTGAAATTATGTCCTGCCATCGGTATAAATAGTCGAAACTAATTCGGGTGCAGTTACAACTCCATATTTATTGTGTCCACTGCACACCATCTGTATCCAGTTCTGCTGGTTGACGAATCTTTCGTCAGGGGGGAACCGTTTGACAAAGACAGCTGGTCACCCTTCGAGCTCGGGCTCGTTCAGAGCCTACAACTCATACAGGAGGCAGTGCAGAACGATGATTACGAAAAGCTGACACCGGACGACTGTATAAAAGCGTATGCAAAGGATGTGGTCTATGACAGAGCAAACGTCGTTGTGGTACTTGACCCACCAGAAAACTGCCACGACTTTAAAAGCTTTACCATAGGTGATGGGCTTGGTCCTCAGTACTGCGAGCACCCAATGAACGGCTCCATTTATGCCACGCTCCTCTACTCGTCCAGCTTTACTGCCGGTGCCCTCATGACTGACGTCAAGGAGTGTTTTGCTTGGATCTGCTCCCTAAAGTATGATGATGCATTTCGTTCGAGGCTACCGAAGTGCAGCGACGGAGCTTGGAGGAGCCAGATGAGCCCAGCTTCTTGGACAATCGGAACTGCCAGAGTCAAATATTGCTTGAGCCAGAAACCGAAAGCCCAATGCCAGTTGAAGGTTGCTCTGAACCTCATCTACGTGGTTGTCGGTTTCAATGCTCTCAAGTTTGTGATCATTGTTATGTTAGCCACGAGTAATCTGGTGAATCGAGAACCCCTTGTCACCATTGGAGACGCCGTTGCTTCGTTCATCGATTCTCAAGAACAATCAACAAAGGGAATGTGTTTGTTATCGTGTGCAGGGGTCCATTTTTTTCAGAAAGTAGATGAATATCAAGAGATACCAGCCGTCGTATATAAACCGCAGAACAGCAGATACTCGGTGGCCGTTAGCCTTCGCCGCTGGCTGTTGGCTTCGATACTGTATGTTTGTTTTCATTTTTCATTAAGATCTCGACTAATCAATTTGGTAGTATATTTCTGGCTTTATCTAGTCTCATTGGGCTACTGGGATATGGCATCTATGATTTAAATCGACGTTTCTCGCGTGGTGAGGGACAATCGCTATGGGATCTTGGCATCGGTACCATCAGCCCATATACGGCCATTATCTGGACCTTGCCGAGGCTAGGCGAGACGTCTCTCATAGCCACCATACTAATTTCCAACTTGCCTCAAGTTTTGTTTACTTTTCTCTATCTCATTCTGAATGGCTTAATCACATCGATGGCGGGTGCTATTGAGTGGTCGAAGTATAGCCAGGGCAAACGTCCCCTCCGCGTGTCTTTCCCAAAAGGGAGCCAGCGGTCTACATTCTTCCTACAGCTCCCGTACCGATACAGCATTCCAATGCTATCTCTGTCGGCTTTGATGCATTGGATGCTCTCTCAGAGTCTGTTTGTCGTGCAGGTATTCGAGACGGACATCTGGCTACTTCATGATGCAGATTATTTGGGCTTTAATAAGTTGGGCATTGATGAGGCAATTGCGGTCCCTGCCTACTCCCCCATGGCCATTATCTTGACAATTATCGTCGTGGGAGTAACATACTTTGGCATAGTGGGATTAGGTCGGGTCCGGTTAAGAGATGGCCTACCTGCAACCAAGAACAGTAGCCTGGCCATCTCAGCCGCCTGCCATCCATTGGAGGGGACCTCAAGCATAGACGCCATGAAGTGGGGGTGGTACTAAGTACAGAAGATAGTTCGAACCAGGTAGGCCATTGCTCCTTTTCGAATCATAAGGCTGGTTTCCCGGAGGAAGGAAGGGCATACTCGTAATCAGACACAAGGAAGTTTGATTCGAACTCTAGCTTGTATACGAGTTTACTAAACTTCATAAGAAATATGCCCATACTTCATAACGTTTCCTTCGACATATCCTTTCCCCGTTGTATGAGACCCGCTCGGACTTCAGTCTTCGACATCCAACTCCATTAGGGGTACTTAGGGGGCCTAAACAGCTATCAAGTCACTTTTTCTTTTGCGAGTCGCCTGACAATTTTCACCTAGGTAGAGGGTCGGATGATTTAATGTTGTTCTCGACAAGCTTGTCGCGGCCATCGAGACACCTTTGGACGCGTTGCGGAGGCGACTTGGTAGTCAAAAAGTGCCGATGGAGCAACTTGTCGCTGCCATTGAAAAGTAAGATGATAGGACTGTATCTGATGTCTCCGTCAAATGCTCCCTAAAAAGGCAAATTTCGGCAACCAAGGCCCCTAAGTATCAAATGCTTATCACGTGCGATCCTCGTCGTGCGACCCCTGGATGACCCGGTCGATAAAGGATTCGCGGCAATCTCACTTCTACAAAAAGAACCCTGATTATTATTTCCTATCTCCGCCGCCCCAAAACGCGGCAAGCTCTCCGTCAAAAATAAATTATCGTCGATATCCTTTTGGAATTCAGCGTTGAAAGCGACCTGAAAGCATACCTAAACAAAGCCAAGGCAATGAAGCTCGTGATTTGTGGAGGGAGTGGCTATGTTGCCACAGAGCTGATCCGTCAAGGCCTCGCGCTGCCCCAAATTAGCAACCTGGTTGTCCTCTCCCGCCGACCCGTCACTGTGCCTGATAGCCCAAACGCAGCAAAGTTGAAGCAGGTTCTGATCGAGAAGTATGATGAATACTCGGAAGATGTAAAGAATGAATTAAGCGGCGCGAGTGGGTGCATCTGGTAGGTACCTTTATCAAACCGGGAAGGGCGGGAAGGGGGATGCTGATGACACCGCAGGACCGTGGCCATTACACCAAGCAAAGCTTCTCGTTATGACTTTGAGGTGGTGCGTAATATATGCCACACCAGCACCATGGCTTTCCTCAACGCCTTCATGGACACCAAACCGACCAGCAAGTTTCGTTTTCTTTATATGAGCGGTCTAGGTGTCGAGCGAGACCAGACAAAGAGGCCGCGGATTTATGCAGACTACATGCTTATGAGGGTTTGTCATGAAATATGAACCACAGCTCCCGTTGAGACAAGAACTGACTTATGCGTGATATATAGGGCCAAACTGAGAGCGCAGTGGAGGCATTTGCAAAGGAGCATTCTAACATTATGGAAACTCAGATTGTCAACCCACCCCTTATTACAAGCACCGCTACCTTGCCACGGGCTGCTTTCTACGCTTTGTTAAAGGGGCTAAGTTTCGTATTCTGGGGTCTGCAGTGGATCACGGTACAGGAAATCTCCGCTGGCATGTTGTCGCAAGTCGTCAATGGGTTTGAGAAGGAAGTTCTTGGTCCGGACGACCTCACACGTATTGGGCATGATGCTCTGTCCAAGGGAGAGGAGTAGTCGCTGGTTGATTTTACAGGGCAACTATCCTTCTACACAAGAGAATTAGCAAACTTATGTTTTTAGGATCATTATAAAGATCTCAACTCTTTCTTTAATCAATCAATGATCGCACGCCTGAATAAGCATTAGATCCTGTCATCATTGAGCTTCTCTAGCCAGATATCGCTCATGCGTACCAGTGCCAGCAATATTTTCCAGCATTCTAAATGTTAGGGCCGCACAATTGATAGCCGCATGCTTCCCCAAACGCCAAAAACGAGCATTGGGATCAGGGATGGTGGGATCATGAAGCCACCGAGATGAACCGACCAACGGAAGCCGGCGGCTGCGGCATTAGGGGCGGCATTCCATGTGCCGGTCGTCCGCCGGAAGTCCGACTCGCGTGCTTGTCACTCTATAGGTACCGTGGTTGATTCAACGAAGTCAGAAAACAATTTACACATACGTTCAGGGCTTTCTTAACCTAATTGCTTGCACATGTTACAGAAGGGAAATAGTATCTCAGACCTCCTTAACAGAAACGTTTCCTTATGCGACATAACACAAAGCACTCTTCCATAACCACCCATCCCCACTTCTCGCCTTCTGACAGACATTATTAGCTCCGGCCCCGAAAACCAACTGCTTGACCGATTTTCCCTTGCAGCCCCAGTCGTCATAGAAATAGCAGTAGTCGCCAAGAATACCCCCCTGGGCTTTTCCAGGATTTACGGCCTTGAGACTCTGGGAGTCTCCAGGCATCTTGAGTGAGAAGCATTCCGCAGTCTTGCTTCCGTCGGTTCGGCCGACTTGAGGAGACCCGATCGTATAAGTGTAGGCAGATCCGTTGGCTTTGCTGCAGGTTGGGGACTTGAAGTAATCGATGCGGATGGCCTGGTTCACTCCAGGCGTTCCGGGTAAGGCCAGCACAGGCTGTGTGGCCGCCAAGAATGCCGTAGCGAGAGCGACCAGGTTAGTAGTGTGCATCCACATGACGATGGCACTTGGCGATGGTTCAAGTTGATGGTCAAGTATGAGAGGTTTTCTTCTTCTCCTCCTCCCTTTTTTTAAAAGAGATGTTAGAAAACCCAGCATCAGAAAGTCCGGCTGGATTGGCCCTATATATAGTTCTCAGAGACGAAATGAAACCTGAACGGGGCTTTCAGCTGCGAGGTACGAGATGCCCCAACTAGTAACTCGTAGGCTATTTAAAATTCCATGTCAGGTAAACGAGGCCTATGCCAATTGAATCGCATCATCTATGTTACTAGATCTGGCGGCTCGTACGTATTTCAGTTAACGAGAGATATATTATCCATTTGCAATATCCAATCAACATTCTGGACTCGGTTTCAATCAAGCCTTCAGCATTCAAGCTCAGAGTGCCTCGATCCGTGACTACCCTATACCTTTTGACTCCAGTTCCATTAACAGGCTCAAAAAGTACATAATTTGAGGGACTAGTGTCACAAACTCACATGAGGCCGCTTTTCTCATCTGCAAGAGTGAGCTTATTCTTGACTTTTCCGACAATGTTTCTTCTTTGGTGCGGAAATATTTGCGGTTGAACATGTAAATGCTCTGGTAGCAGCCACAAGTCTCTGGCGGAATCATCTGTAATGCGCCGAACTAAGATTGCCAAGCCATGTTGAGGCTGAGGGATGCGGGGCACTTGAAGTGAGTAGCCAGTCATGAGTCCCAAAAGAATGGGACCGGCCCATCTGCTGAGGCTGGTGAAAGGCGCCAGCCAATCGCTCTGTGGAGCGGGTTAAAGAGCGATGAATACGATGGAAACTCCCACAATCGCCCCACTCAGCCCTTGCTTGGTTGCTTGGTGATCCCAAGAGGCAGAATCTCGAGGTGAGTTGCCAAGGATATATAAGACATGCCGGCATCCCAAGATGAAAAGAGTATCAAATATTCGCGTATAAGGAAGAAAAGACATAAGTCTCGCGGGCGCAGCCTTTTCACTTGTCTTGCGACACGAACACATCTACCAGAAGAAGATGGCTACTACGTCTACCCAAGCCAGTGCTGTCCCCATCAGTGACGGCAAGGGTCAGGTAATTACCGAGACCGCATCGCCCGCACTGGAGTCTGTTGTCAAGCGCCGCTTCGATATAAAGAAACCAAATGTATTCACCCACTACGACATCTACCCAGAGGACAGCAACAAGATGGTACATTTTGTGAGCATTTCCAACTTCACCAGCAATAAGCCAGACCTCACGCTGCACTCCGGGCCAGACACCCAAGCACCCGTGCTGGCCGTTAGCCACATGCCCATGTCAACAAGACATTTCAAGATTGGCCTGTCGAACTCACCATCGTCTCCCCTTGGCGACGACATGGAGTGGGAGAACATGGAGAAGAGATCAGTTAAAGGCAACGAGTACCACATGGTCTTCCCGATGGAGGACGGGCGCCGCTGGGAGCTGGCCTGGAAGCGCACCCACGGGCACGCGGTAGACAACAAGGAGACGTCGAGCCTGAGCATGCGAGACTGGAAGCTTGTCGACCTGCAGACGGGCCAGGTGGTGGCCCTGTTCACGAACGAGAGATGGTCCATCGTCAAGACGGGCACGGTGCAGATCAATGGGGAGTTTGGCAGGGGGTTTGACCAGCTTGTTTTCATTACCGTGCTGTCTCTATATGAAAAGGTTAGGAGACGACACCAGAGAGGCGCATGGTATGCGCACTCTTAGATTGGTGCGTCGCAGGTTACGAAGTACATGAGAGTTTTGCTTTTGTAGGCGTGAGCTGGTTCAGGTTGTTAAGATACCAATTTGTATTTAGGGTTTCGTTTCCTTTAAGCTTCCTGCACTCTTGTTCGTGAGGCCAGATTGATGAATGCTTATTTCACGATTTTACACCTTACCTTGCATCCATTGTAGCGCTGAATATATCTTTATTGGCAGACGACCAGTCTGGAAACAGTCATGTTATCTAATGATACACACGTGTTGGCTTGAGAAGCCCTTTGAGCGACGAGCTTAAAAGGTGGAGATGAATTCTTCTGGAAGAAGCGATGTTCGGCATCTGCCGTGGAAAATGCGACAACTAAAGCCAAGCCTCAAAAGTATCGTGTGCGTGCCTAGAATTAGAGTGTTGACTTACATGACGTAGGTCAAGCAGACCATTCAGCTAGCGGCAACACTCAGCGCACTTAGCACATTATGAATGACATCTCGTACCATTTCGCCGCGTCCGAGGAGAGGAGTCAATTGTCCATGGGTTTATTCGGGCCGTTAAGCAATTGGATCCAATATTATGCAGTTTTCAGAGTGCGGGGTTTCTTTGGGCCTGTCCATGCAGAATTCTCACCGTGTATGCATGTTCTCGGCTGGGTGGTAGACAGGGAATATTAAACTTTTTTCTGGGCGGAAAAGAGGCGCTTCACGATACTCTCAAGTAGAAAGTAGTAGAACACGAAAAAGTAAGTTTGTGAACATCAAATTTTCATCTCGTCTCTCATTCTCCTGGTCAATTGGTCCTCTTTCTGTTTTTCTCTCATTCTTCTCCTCATCATGATATTCTTCAGCTCGGCGCTCACAGTGCCCATTGCCTTGATTCAACACGTCATTCCACTAACCGAGAGCACTGGATCTGCATCACCTGGTCCTCTTTTCCAAGAGCTAACAGCTTCCGATTGGCACTACTCCAATTCAAACCGGTCCTTTTCCCCAGAGTCGGTGCTTGGCGCCCCCGCATCAGACTCTGTGCTGCCTTGGCTAATCCCTGAACATCCCTGGCTTACTGCTTCCCGAGTCCAAACGGCCTGGACCAGGGTCGTGTGCTAAATACGTCAGGGTAATCCGCCAGATTATTTATTGTATCCTGATTTCCTCTCCAATCCATTGAGCGATTGAATCAATTCCTCGACTACTAGAGGTATCCTTGAGTTGAACCGCCGTGTGGAAGATGGCTCTCCTTACTCGCGCTGCGGCGCTGACAGCTGCTCTGGCCGCGACGGCCAATGCCCTCTACACCAACGGATCCGTAGTCGCACCGTGCGACTCGCCCATCTACTGCTATGGAGAACTTCTCAAGCAAGTCGAACTGGCCCAGCCTTTCTCGGACTCCAAGACTTTTGTCGATATGTAAGTGTCCCCGAGCTCAGTCAATCCAGACATACAACTGAGGCTAACATCTACTGTACAGGCCTGCTATCAAGCCATTGGAAGAGATCCAAGCTGCCTTCGATAAACTGGAGAAGCCGCTCAGCAACAACACGGCGCTCAACAACTTCTTGGACGAGAATTTCGCCGATGCTGGTGGAGAGCTGATCGCTGTCCCCGAGGATCAGCTCACGACTGATCCCGTCTTCCTCAACCGCATCAACGATACCGTTATACAAGAGTTCACCAAGAAGGTGATTGATATTTGGCCTGATCTGACTCGGCAATACTCGCCATCCTCTAGCAGCAATTGCACCTCCTGCCCCAACAGTTTCATCCCGGTCAATCACACCTTTGTCGTCGCTGGTGGCCGCTTCCGTGAGCCCTACTACTGGGACTCGTACTGGGTGATTGAGGGTCTCCTGCGCACAGGAGGCTCCTTCACTGAGATCTCCAAGAACATCATCGAGAACTTTCTCGACTTTGTTGAGGACTATGGCTTCGTGCCCAATGCCGCCCGTATCTACTATCTCAACCGATCGCAGCCGCCGCTGCTCTCTCTCATGATCCAAACATACGTCGATTACACAAATGACACGGAGATTCTCGATCGCGCCCTGCCGCTCTTGGTCAAGGAGCACGAGTTCTTCATGAACAACCGAACCGTGGACGTCCAGGTTGGAAACAAGACGTACACCCTCAATCGCTACGCCGTAGAGAACACGCAGCCTCGCCCCGAGTCATACCGGGAGGATTACATCACGGCTCGCAACAGCTCCTACTTCGCCGAGTCCGGCATCGTGTACCCAGAGACCGTGCCGCTCAACGACAGCGAGGTTGCCACCCTCTACTCTCATCTCGCTAGCGGCGCCGAGTCTGGCTGGGACTACACCTCGCGCTGGATCGCCAATCCAGAGGACGGCGCGCGCGACGTCTACTTCCCCCTCCGCTCCCTCAACGTCCGCAACATCGTCCCCGTCGACCTCAACTCCATCATGTACGGCAACGAGGTCGCCATCTCCCGCTTCTACAACCAGACCGGCAACGACACCGCGTCAGAGACCTGGGCCGAGCTCGCCGCCAACCGCAGCGCGGCCATCCACGCTGTCATGTGGAACGAGACGTACAGCAGCTACTTCGACTACAACCTCACCTCCTCGTCGCAGTACGTCTTCGTCCCCGCCGACAACGACACCGCCGCCCTCGAGAACGCCACGGCGCCCGCGGGGCAGCAGCTCTTCTTCAGCGTCTCCCAGCTCTACCCCTTCTGGACGGGCGCCGCCCAGCCCTACCTCAAGAACAACCCCCTCGCCGTCCGCGAGGCCTACTCCCGCGTGGCCGCCTACCTCGACGCCCGCGCCGGCGGCATCCCCGCCACCAACTTTAAGACCGGCCAGCAGTGGGACCAGCCGAGCGTCTGGCCGCCCCTGATGCACATCCTCATGCAAGGGTTGCGCAATACCCCCGCCACGTTTGGCGAGGACGACCCGTCGTATGTTGAGGTGCAGGACCTCGCGCTGCGGCTGGGCCAGCGGTACCTCGACTCGACCTTTTGCACGTGGCTCGCGACTGGAGGCTCCACGTCCGAGACGCCCAAGCTGCAGGGCTTGTCGGACCAGGACGTCGGCATCATGTTCGAGAAGTACGCCGACAACTCGACTAATCGCGCGGGAGGTGGCGGCGAGTACGAGGTAGTCGAGGGGTTCGGGTGGACCAACGGCGTGCTGATCTGGACGGTGGACGAGTTCGGGAACCAGCTGCGGAGACCCGACTGCGGGGATTTGCAGGCGGCGCATACGACTCAGAAGAGGGATGTGCAGTCTGCGGTTGAGCTGCACGTGCGGGATGGGTCGAGGGTGAAGAAGTTTGGTAAGCGCGCGAAGAGGAGCGTGTGAAGGATGAAAAATTGATGGTAGTGATTGGCGTCAGGGAGGTTACTTTTAGTTTCTTCTTCTCAACCCTTCTAGTAAATTTATTTTAGTCTTCTTATGTGTTAATGTTAATGAATAGGTATAGCTCATCAGCTTTATCTGGCGTGGCACGTTTGTGATTGATTTAAAATAACCATGGTAGAAATCTTGGGGTCCTCGCATGCCACTCTTCCCATTTCCTCCCAAATGTATCCCTGAGCATCTCCTCCTCCTGCTTAACACGCATCTTGACGCCGAGCAGACCAGCAGCGATGAACACTGGTGCGACGACAAACCAAAGCTTTCTCGCGGCTGGGTACAGGGACGGCGGGATCCAGCAGCACACGGCGCCATCAAATCGAACAAACAGCGCGATTGTGGAAACCATGATGGCGGAAAGACCGGTATAGCTCGGGTGCTGCACGTATCTGTAGATACCTGTCGTGGTGAGGCGATCTGGCTCTGCAAGGGCAAACGTAAAGTTTGTTCCTAGATATGAGTAGGACATGAGGCGGAGGGGAACGCCAACAAGGAGGATTAGGCAGATAGGGACCGACGTTGACGCCGACCAGGTGATGAGGTCCTTGTTGAGCCCATTTTCGCGGCCATAACCGAAGAGACGTGGTGGGATGTCTGGGGCGTAGAAAGCGAGTGCCGAGGCATGAATTGCGAGAACACCTACAGGTGCCAGGACGATCTTAGTCGCATGCTTACTCGTGATTCCAACGCGCCGGAGTAGGTCTCCAGTTCGAGGAATGGTGTTGGTGGAGGGATTGGGAGGCGATAGGGCGACGAAGCTTCCAATGAGGGAGATTATGATGGAGATAGCAAAAGTGATTTGCCGGAAGGAGCTTAATGGTTCCATGGACGATGTCGCTTGGTCTAGCCTGGACTAGAGTATCTGAAGTTGTCTCGTTTTGGAGTATAAGCCGTCCTGTTTTCGTGTTGCTTCTCCTTTGTGGGCGGACTCTTGCTCCGACCTACTTGGATTTTACGCGGGGAAGGTGCGATCTTTAATTCCCGAACTGTCGTACAATCTTAAAGGTCGTTCCGATTGATTAGATAATCTGAGACAGAACTAAACCTACACTGAACTACCTCGAATGAGGCTGCAGCTGTGTGACTTGTAATCCACCCATTTTATATCAGAATCCAAAATGGATGAGAAGAAGCTTCACTTGATTCTACTCGCTACTAAAAGTTCAAAAGCAAAGACACCCAGTGGTACTTCTATTGATCTCACATAGGAACTCTAGATGAAGTTCTGGTGAGGTGAGAGTCTCCTGGCAAGTGTGTGAGGTGAGCAGCGACGGCGCTCTCAGATTTTTTTCACCTTCACTGCACCTTCCATCTCACCTTCATATTCACCAGATAGTTCTGAGAACGAACTTCAACTTTTACCTTAACCACTGCGATTCACTCGTCTTACCCGACTTCAATTCTTTCAGCTCACCGTAACCCGCACTTGTGCTTAGAGAATCATGTCGACACGTCAAGAGCCGGAGAATCTCGACTTCATGAGCCAGCTACTTCTCTCGGGGAAGTACAGCGATTTCAGACTGCGGTGCCAGAATGTCGAGTTTCAGCTCCACAAGTCCGTCGTTTGCATGCAGAGTCCGATGTTCGCAGCTGCATTGGATGGAAACTTTACTGTAAGATCCCAGCTTGCACCGGCTTCGTTTCCATTTACTTATTTGTTTGTGAATAGGAAGCGGCCTCCGGCACCATCGACGTTGAACTTTTTGATATCGACACGATTCGACGCCTGATCCAGTTCTTTTACATCGGCGACTACAACACAGAGAACCCAAGTGACACCAAGCAGCTTATCATCAAGCTGGAGTCGCCTTCCGAGGAGAACCTGACACCCGCTGGAACTGAGATCTTGAGCGCCATATCCGTCGCCGACCAGCTCCGAGCTCACATCAACCTCAACATTGCGGCTGATTACTACCAGGTCCCGGACCTTTTGAAGATGACGAGAGATGAGGTGGAAAAATTGCTCCAGCATCACTGGAATGCTAGCGCCTTCCCAGAAATCTTCGATCGAGTATCCTCAGTGGTCGCTGATACAAAACTTCAATCAATTGTGACCGACGCGGCAGCTCGCCACCTTGAAGAACTCCTCCAGCTCAAGGAGTTCCGAGAAATCGATTGCATCAGCGACATGACGATTAAGCTTTTATCAAGCATTCTAGAGGCTAACAAATCGACAAGGAGCCCTAAGCTAAAGAGCCCCAAGAAAAGAAAGTCGACTTTCAGCCGATGGTAAGAGCGAGGTATTGCATCGATGTTTCACATCCCGGCTGATTCAAGCTCAGCTTCTGGTCAGTTGCCATGTGATTGCGCCAATGGGGAATATTCGCAGGCTATGGACCACTTACGAACGGATGAATTTGGCTTTGTACGAAGGGAGGATGGTGACGTTGGACTTTCTTTCTGTCACCTCATACATGGCATTCTTTCTGAATGACTGCTTGATGGTTTTACTACGACGTTGTTAAGACAAAGACTGGATGACTGAGAGCTGTTTTTGAACGAACAGGAATTGCTTTACACACACAAAACGGACACTGTCTAGATCTCTGCGATGTTGCCTCGCGTTCTCACCCTTTAGCTTATGGAAATTCACTGCTATTATTTCCTATTATTTTAAAGTAAAAACATTGCTTCTGCTGCTTCGAAATCTGATTTACATTTGATACGACTTATCATTGCAAGCACCCGCGTTCCTCGGCCGGTATGATCGGCGTCCAGGACATCTGTCGAGCTCACTCGATCTCGTCACTACCTAACTGTACATCAATGGCCTACTTAGCGACTCTTGAATCTCCCACGTTAATCTCTTGGGTCTAGTAAGCAATTTTAACGGAACTGCGATCTTTGGCGATGATGCTTGTCGACATGAATTTGCATTGCGACCTTCTTGGCGTCATTGCTGGGTAAGATCTTCCGTTTATGATATCCCTGGTGTGGCTATGACCGAGCCAAGGGCAGAACAGCGCGGGGAAACAGGGTTCGCGCTTACTTGACCTGGGGAGACGGCATTCGGGTACATGAAGTAGCCGGCCGGTGAGATGGATGTTTTATCTCCGCGATGACTGATCTTTGATCGCATCCGTTATTATCCTGTTCCTTTTCTTCTGTCCCCCCTCCTCTGCCTTTGGAAATATATCGTATATTTCGGACGGACAGCCAATATGTCTTTGCAGGAAGATCCCTATTCCTCGGTGGAGGCCATCCGAGAACTAGCAAACACTGAGTAAGTTGAGAGATCTATGCCGGGCTCATTCTCACACTAATCCAGGCTTGTAGCACTGATATGGCCAAAGTATGTCTCTGAACAGGAAATACCAGTCATCGCTAGTATTTTCCTGACATTCCTAGATGCTCAAGGATGGCTCGATAGATGCTAGGACATTTCCGTCATTCGAGGCGATGGTACAGATGTGTCGCGAGCATCCTCCATCCCCCGGCCCGCAGCTGAGAACCGAGTGGCCTCGCTACGCCAAGATGCGTGATGGTCACACTCACGAAATCCGCGTATATAAGCCGGATGACCTGGCAGAGGGCCCGTTGGTGGTCCTCATATATGGAGGCGGCTTCTGTATGGGGCATTACTCACACTTCGGCTCTTATTCTAGGGCTATTGCATCTCTGTATGGTGCAACTGTTGTGAACATCAGCTACCGCCTCGCTCCAGAGTTCAAGTTCCCGATGGCGCCTAATGACGTGTGAGACTCCATCACATGGTTGGTGGAACCAGAGAATGCAAAAGAACTTGGTTTAGATCTGAACAAGGGGTTTATCGTGGGCGGGATGTCGGCTGGGGCGAACCTTGCGGCGGTATTCGCCCAGCAATGGGTGTCCAAGTCCAAATTGCCCTCAGTCAGTGGTATATGGCTGAACGTTCCGCTCCTCCTTGTCCAAGAAATCATCCCCGACGACCAGCGAGAGCTGTGGATTTCTAGAGAGCAAAACGCCGAAGCCATGATCATCAACAAAGAAGCGATGGGCTTCATTCGCAGCTCGTACAACCCGCACGTTACCTCGCCCGACTTCTCTCCTGTCAACCAGCAGGGAGCACACACAGGGCTCCCTCCAACCCACATCCAGGTTTGCGGCCAAGACCCGTTGAGGGATGACGGCTTGATATACGAAAGGATATTGCGGAAGCATGGCGTGAAAACCAAGCTGGATGTGTACCCGGGTATTCCCCATGCAGGACCGTATTTCTTTCCCACACTTCCCATCGCGGCCAAACACAATATGGATGTCTTGAAGGGATTTGGGTGGATGTTGGGAAAGGATGCAAGCGAGGAGCGGTACCAGCTGGCATTGGAGACAATGACATCACCTGCGTAGAGTATTGTTACTCTTGCTTCGCTGTGCGGGCAGTGTCTGAGAAGTTGAAACCTTTATATACACTCGTTTGTGTAACATGACTCAAATAATACACCAGTGTTAGTTGTGTTTAATGGACCAACTCTCTCATCACGCTGCGGCTGTAATCCAAGTTCCCTCCGTTTGTATAACTCCGTCCAATGATGCTCGGTCTGGGGTCTGGGTTGAAGTAATACCGTATCCAATGCCACCTATCTTATTGATCCTAATTTAAGCAATAATCTCGACATTAAAGTGGCTAGGAGGTTTCTGGGAAGCAATATTAATCCGGTATTCGTCGTATCATGGGGTCAAAAAAGTCCTAACTTCGGCAGCGCAACATGGCAGTCGAAGTTGAGCAGCTACATTGTGCGGTCGGCTGCACTTGCTGTCTGGTCTGCCAACGATAATCAGACTGTGGAGCAGACAATGGGAAATAAGTGAAATTTGATAGATAGATAAGGTATCTCTGTCACATATATATGAAATGAACAGTGTCTGGGCAATGCTTGTTGTCATAACCCCAGCGGAGTGGACTGCCGAGAAGCCTTGACAGAGAATCGGGAACAAATTCCGAACCACACCAACACCTTCCTATGCTAAAATCCATCTCTCTGGTTCATGGCCTAAAAAAAGAGCGGCTAGATCTCACATGAGCTGCCCCATGGGGTGCTGGTGTTATTTGATATCTGACATTTCGATTCTTATATGGATAATGATGGGCAAGGAAACTGATAGTTGGGATGACCTGCCTGGCTTGATGGAAGTGGCGCATGCCGTATCGCGTCTGGGTTTCAAGACACTGAGCCCTCCAACAAAATCGGAAGTGTAGACATGATGCTGTAGATCCTTAAGATACAATACTTGTACATTGCTTAATTAACAGTTCTTCCCAAATAAGAGTTACATTCTTGGGGTACACGAGCAACAGAGCGCCTGTCCTATCGACTTAACTTGCCTCGCTCAAGAGAGCACAAGACTGAAGATGTATGTGTCAACTTCATATACCGCCAAGGCGCTTTTAGCGATAAATCAGGACCCTCCACTTGCCATTGTGGAAATAGCCACGACACAAGTCAGTAATGGTCGACATGTACCAGCTCTCAGCAATGCGCCTCTGCTTTCATACCCCGGCAAGACTGCCCCAATGGAGCTTGTAAAGAGTCATGGCAGTGGCTGACATAGTGATAAGGAGCACTAGTTCGCCCCTAGAACGGCGCGGCAGCTTCTCCCTTTGTGATCGCCGCTCAGAACGCAGGCTTGAAAGGCATCCCCGACTTGGTTAATACATGTATCATTATTGGTATTGTCGCTATTGCTTTGGAGAGCATCTACCTCCCTTCCCGGGTCTTGCGCACTATGTCCCTGCAAGGTCTGCTCCCCGCAAGAATTGCGAATGTCGATGCTCTCGGCCGCCCGCGCTGGGCATTGAGCATCACATCAGTGGTTGGGGTGTTCTTCGCCTATTTGAGTCTCAACGGTATGTTCCCATCTATACTCAATATACGGGCACTTAAGACTCAAATATTTGTTTCCTTAGAGGGCGGTAACGAGGCACTCAATTGGTTCATTGCGATTACCAGCGCCTCCTTTTTCAGCAACTGGGCAATCATTGGTTACTCGAACCTTCGATTCCGCCAGGCACTGAAAGCGCAAAATGACCATTTACTAGACGAAGAGTATGGGTGGAAGGCTGCTATGGGCATCTTCACCCCTATTTACCTCATCATCGTTTCCACACTGCTGCTAGTTTGCCTTCTCTACTTGGCAATTAGCCCTTCGGTATTCGTTTCTCCCCCATTCATATTCTCCCAGTAACGCCAATATTAATTCTGCAGGGTGGTTCCTTTACTGCAGCAAACTTCTTCCAGTACACTATTGGTCTCTTGCTCATTATCGTGTTCAGCCTTACCTACAAAGTGATTCGCCGCACGAAGTGGGTTGACCCTGCCACAGCAGATCTGACCGCGGGCCGCAATGTCCTACGAGTCAATGAGATTCATTATCTCGACGGATACGCTAGGCTTCCGACTTGGAGACGAACTTTGCTTTCTTTGGGTCTTAGTCCTGCTGGTGGACCAAAGAATGAATGAACCTTACTAGAGAATGGTATGAGGTTCTCAACTAGCTGACTAGACGTTGCATGTCTTGGTGATGAATTGTTAAAGTTCTTCGTGTGATGTTGAAGGAGGGCGGGATGCTCTATAATCACCCTGCTAGAGATGAACATTAGAAGATGAAATTATTAGTATGAGCAAGTGTGACTCCAGCAACTCTCTAGTTGCCCAGAAACTCTGTGATCAATATATTGTATGAGACTATATGCGAGTCTTCCGTAACTCCTGTTAGAGATACGGTCTTGTTATACAAGGCCCTGTAACTGATCGCTCATAGCAGACTTAAAAACATCGACATGACTTTCAATATGTTAAATTTACCTCAGAAAGTTCCTCCTGATGAGCTTCAATACTCTCTCGTGTTAGGAGACACCTTTGCACACTCAATGTCACAACAACGAACGCAAGTTGCTTGCCCCAAATTTCCCATAAATTCTACTGTAGTAGAAATGGCCAGAACAAAATCAAGCAACGCTTAGTTTTGAGGATCAAACCCGTACTCGCGGAACTATCACTCATCTGCATTTATAAATCTTCTCTCTGCCGCCCGGCTTGTGTCACGCAGTTTCTCTTGCCGCTTTCTTCCTAGCCTTTCCTCCTTCTTCCTCTCATGCAACTCGTTCCTTAGATCCTCAGTCTCCTTCTGGCTACCTTCGGAAGCCTTCTCCTTCTCTTCCCTTTGCGTCCTGCGCTCTTCTGCTCTCTTTCGGCTCTCCTCCTTCTCTGCTTCAACTTGCGTCTTGTTCTTGAAGAAAACCCCTTTCGAGCAGCAATACAAAACGACGGACACGATTTGATGACCCGGAGCAAAGTAGCACGGAAACGCGGCCGTTCCTCCAGTACTGCTTCTTTGCGACATCCAGTTGATATGATAGACCATCATGCCCGTGGGCTGAATGGGTTTACCATTTTCCAGGGAATAGACCCTCGGGGGTGAACCGCCATAGAGATATGTGCCCACAGCCTTGATGAAATCGCCCTTGGTTACGCCATCTGGGCGGAAGAGTTTGATATTTTGAGGAACACTGGGGAGATCGCAAGGACAGCAGTTTGGATGCTGATCGAAAACATCAACATCGAATCCCTTGACAGGCGGCTCGGTGATGTATTCAGGGATGTCTTTGTTCGCGACAACTGAGGTATGGAGCTCCGAGAAGACGCGTTGCCAATATGATTGGAAGACGCTTGGAGATGACGCGTCATAATACGGGCTCTCGTCCCACGCGTCCTGAGTTGCTTTCAGAATGAGGTCAGTCAAAGGCTCCCATTGCTCGATTATTTCGATTTGCTGGTCAGCATCCGTGTCGTCATTTGCGGCAACTGTCGAGAAGTCACCGTCGACAAGTTGGCCGTCGAATTGAACGGTAGGATACCTTTCCCAGTCCATTACTGACAAGCTGCCTCCCGAAATCGAGTGCAGGTGGTGAGATATGAACGACTAGAAGAGGGGTTAGCTTACGTAGAATGTTTCAATTTCTAGCCTTCTTTCCTGCTAGTGACCAGCTAATACGCCAAAAGTACTGTCAGCAAAACGGTGAATCCAGCCAAACCAACATCTCCATTTAAAATAAGCTACCCTATAACATCCACCCTACTTTCTCTCTATCATGGTGCTTCACAGGACTTTGAAAATAAATTAGTCCATGATACGTTTTTGTTTCACCCCGCGCAAGTAAAATGCCGTAGAGCAACACTGAGTTTAGCTATATTCACACTTGTGAATGGGCAAAATTTGCGTTTGACAAGGGCTTATAAAGTGCAAAGCCTGAAGCATAGAAAGACAGCAAAGTCCAATACCACAACTAAACAGCCCAGACTTAGACGACCAAACAGAAAAAATTCCGGTGTTATCACAACGGATTCTCGGTTTATACATGTAGTCACCTGAATCTAAATTGAAAAGGAAACGATCGAGGCGGGAGACAAAGAGAACAACTGCCAATGCAGCTAATGAACACCCTTCGATCATATTATTCTTAGCCTTCCAATTTTTTCCCTCTTCTTACTTCTGGAAGACGAGCGAAAAAAATTCTTTAGCTCATTATCTTTTACAACGGGCAACTACCCTGGAAGAGTTTTAATGAATGTTTCGTAACATTGACCAGGATTCGTTTCGTTTACAATTTATTATGAAATTATAATAGCATAAGCCGAGATTTGTATTCTAGGAGACACTGGCTTAAACAAATGACATGCTTTTGATGCGTGGGTTTGATGTCATTCGACCTTTTTCCTCCTGACTAAACCTTCATCGCCTAATCGTTTCCAAATTCACTCAAGAGATCACAGGCAACCAAGGAGTTGACCGAAAGAGGTGTAGTAAGGGAGAAGATGTCTGGTAAGGACAAAGAGGTTAGTTCAGATGGGACCCCTAGGCTGGAGATGGATTGGAACTCTGTCATTGGCAAATCATTCTTCAGTTGATGCCGTCCAACAACCGAATCTCGGACAGCTAGCTCCGAAATGTGGAATAGGGGTATCTTAGCGCCGACTTCCTGGTTCTAAGCAACAGACTCATCGGCACTGTCGGGCATTTTATCCCAACCTTTCCGATGGGCGGGGCTTATCGGGGTGGGCTGAGGTCACGAGTCACGATGCAACCCATCCCAGACTCACCCCGTACGTGGACCCTGACTAGAATCCTGTGGAGGCGTGATAGAAGATTGGGACATATGATCGGAATCTAGAGGGGTGCCAGGCTTGGTCAGACATTGTTGCCCCTCTCACTTTTCTTGGGGTATATATACACATTTTATTACGGAATTGACACAAAAGCTATTTTACCATCGTCCCTAAGCCTCTAAAAGAGTTCATCGCCTAATAGGCTCGCTTATGATTTCATTCGGTTTAACTTAGCAACCTCAGCCCATATCGCTGCCTTCTTGTTTCATTACTATTCTAAGCGTGGGAAAACATGCATTCGTTGGACCCCCTTACTCCGGCTGAGATCAAGCTGGTCGCGTCCTTGATCAAGAGAGCGAACGCGGATAACACTGTTCATTTTAAGAACATTGATTTGATTGAGCCACCAAAAAAATCACTTCGGAAATATTTGGTTGCGGAGAGAAATGGCTCAGTTCCGCTCCCTGCCTTGCCTCGACATGCCTCGGCTCTTTACTACCATCGCGGAACGCCAAACCTTTTTGTTGCAACTGTGGACATTGATGCCTCCCGGGTCGCTAGAATCAAGAAGCTTGAATCTCGCTATTATGGACAAGCTGACATGGACGAGGTCGTCGAGGTGAGAGATGCATGTCTGAGGCATCCTAAGGTGATTGATCGGATCAAATCTTACGGACTACCCGACAATATGACGGTGGTCTGCGATACTTGGCCTTATGGGCGAGATTCCGACCAGCTGAATCGGAGAATTGCTCAGGTGATTATACTCTCGCGGAAAGAAACGAGAATGAGGCAATTTGGCTGACGTTATTCTCTTGCGTGGTAGTGCTATCTTTACGCAAAGGATCGGTCTCACCCTGGCTACAACTCTTACGACAACCCCCTGCCTTTTTCACCAGTGATTGACTACCTCACAAAAGAACTCATCGACATAATCGAACTCCCCCTAGGCTCGGACCATTCCGTCACTCCAGAAGTGAAGCACACCCCCCATGCTAACAAAGAATGGCACCATGACCTAAACTCTCTGCCCAAGCGGGCTGACTTGAAGCCTCTCACAGTCCACCAACCATTGGGCGCGTCATTCACGGTGGATGAACACCTTGTGCAGTGGCAGAAGTGGCGATTCAGGGTTGGATTCAACTGGCGAGAAGGCATGGTCATTCACGACGTCACCTACGACGGACGGGAGTTGTTCCACAGACTCAGTCTGAGCGAGATGTTTGTCCCTTACGGAGACCCCAGAACACCTTACTCACGAAAGAGTGTTTTTGACGTCGGAGATATTGGAGCTGGAGTTGCTGCAAACAATTTGGCTCTCGGATGCGATTGTTTAGGATTGATTAAGGTAAGTTTGACCTGTGAATGAAGAGACAAGGAGATTTCTAACCGGTGAATGACAATAACAGTACTTTTCCTTCACCCTCAACGACTCCAATGGAAACCCAGTCCCAAAGCCAAACGCAATCTGCATGCACGAGATTGATGATGGAATCGGCTGGAAGCATACTGATGGCGCCACAAAGGAAGTCTCTATTGTGCGATCACGAGTCCTTGTTCTCCAGACGATCATCACTGTCGGCAACTACGAGTACATTTTCAAGTGGCATTTCGACCAAGCAGCTGGCCTTCACTACATCATTCAGGCAACGGGAATTCTCTCCACCGTCCCAATCGCGCCCGGGGTCAAAGTTCCATGGGGAACAAACGTCAATCACGGCGTTATGGCTCCCTATCATCAGCATGTTTTCTCTCTGCGCATCGACCCTACTTTGGACGGAGACAGGAACAGTCTCATCGAGGAAGATTCTTTAGCCATGCCCTTCGATGAAGAGAACCCATGTGGTGTGGGTTATATCACCAAGATCAACGTCGTGTCCACGTCGGGAACTTCGCAGGCCGTCAATAACCGCGTACACAAGATCGTCAACCCTTCGGTCATCAACAGGATCTCTGGCAAGCCGGTTGCGTACGCCATCCACAGCCCCCAGAAGCAGATGCTCCTCGCCCACGCCGACTCATGGCATGGCAAGCGGGCCAAGTTCGCTCTTCACCCCTACTGGGTCACGGCCTACCGCGATGGAGAACTCTATGCCGCAGGCGATTACACCTACCAGTCGCTCCCAGATGACGTAGCTATGGAAGATGACGGTGTAAACAAGGGAGATGTTGCCACTTGGGCAAAGCGGGGTGACAAGGTGGACAACGAGGATATTGTGCTGTGGCACTCGGTCAGCTTGACACATAACCCTCGACCTGAAGACTATCCCGTTATGCCTTGCGAGACGATGATGGTTAGCCTGAAGCCTAGCGGCTTCTTTGAGCAGAATCCTGCCCTGGATGTCCCGCAGAGCACCCAGAGGATGAACAAGAGTGTCCTGTTTGAGGAGGAGGCTCCGGCAACTGGAAGCAGGAGCGGGGCTTGCTGTGGCAGCTCCAAGCTATAAATGACTAGATCGGCAATAGATAGAATACGATGATTTTTATAACATATTTGTTATAGCTTTTGCGGTTAAGTGAACATTTGCTAGGATGGCCATTCTTGGATACGTGCCCAATTACTGCATTACCATTGATCAAGAACAGTGAGGTTATCCCTACAATAGATGACACAGAAAGGTTTCTGGCAAAAATCTGTGAACATGTCATTTCCTCGCTATAACAATTCCTCGCAGTGTGACGTTCACTGACGGAATTGTTCAGCTATGGGACATAGCCAAGTGCTCCTTGTCCCGTTCATCATATGTCTCGTCGAATATGGGGTACGATCTAGTGAAGAGTGAGTTTGGCAAAGGCTTTCATTGAATTTATCGAGCTTGGTACAGCTACAAGCTGAAATATATCCTATTTGAAAAGTCCAGATCTGGTGCTGGGTCGAAGCCCTCCCCTAACCCGCCTTGAAGATCTCCCATCCACTGGCGATGCATCTCCTCTGTCATGGGAGGCGTGACACCTTCCAACGAATTCATGATATCGACAGTCACGGAATTATCATGTTCAAACTCGGAAGGAATCTCAAAATCAGCCACCAAAGGCTCCGTCGCCATCTCTCGAATCATCCTCAGTGTGGGTTGGTGGATGACTACTTTGCTCAAGCCAGCCCAATGTTCTTCGATCCCATTCCTAGAGGCTGCGCTGATCATGGCGGGTCTCTCCCATGTCAAACCGATGGGTATTTCACCTGCCAGGAGCTCAAACGTGTCTCGTATGCATTCGGCCTCGGCCCAACGTTCTGCGAGGATGGCCAAGGTGCTGGAGCAGGCCCGGATAGCGTCAGAGACGTCGGGTGACGTGTACGAGTCCTTCCACCGTGAGGGTGGGGTTGCAAAGAAGCAGTAGAGTAAGGTGACTCCGATTTGAAATTGCGTAAGAAGCTAGATATCCACGATTAGGCGATTGTACACTTAAAAAGGGATAAATGCAAATCGAAATGGGGAACCCTTACCCCTAACCACGGCTGGGCAATCTCTCTTGCCATCTGGAACCTCCGGAACAGAACCAACGAGTGACAACAAGCCTGCACAGACCAATCACCTGAGATGCCGTGGGCTGTTCGCCTCGTCGGTCTGAAAAGCATCACAATGTTGTAGTAGTAAATCATCGTGAGCCATCCGGGGCTCACATATCCCCGTTGGGTGGGCTTGCACGACAGCTCCAATCCTTTGTTCCACTCCTTGAGCTTTTCCATGAGTTTGATGCGCCACGTGAACGTCACATCAGAGTGTGGCACATAAGTCTTGTCGAGCACTGTGTTCTGAATTTCAGACTCGAGCTGGCGGCCTACTAAGACGTGGAGAGCCGTTGACAGATTGGTGTAGCCAGAGTATCCGCGCAGAGGAGTACCCGGCTGTGTCGAAGAGGCTACCTCGAGGAGTAGATCATCGTCGACATTCTCGAAGATCTTGCAAAATTCAATTTATTGAGTGGACATGATAATTTGGCAGGGAATCTAGCTAACACTTACAGCAACTGTTATGTGATTGTCTGGAATCGAGGTCGGAAAATCAAACGAGCTGCAAACTGCTCGATCAATCGCGTAGGCACACCAAAAAATCTTCCGGCGATGCTGGATCTGCAATAAGGCGTCGGCATCGGTAGGCTGAGGCTCAGTTTCTGCCAGGTGTAGTTGCGACATGATGCAGAATCTCATGGTCCAGGACGAAAGGAAAATAATATTTTCTTGAAATGGCATGTGAAGAGCGTAGATGGTTAATAGGAGGAGGCCTTGTGCTCGAATGACGGGATCGGGTGCTGAAACTAGATAAGAAAGATATTTTGAGGTTGCCAGAGAGTACAGCGCCTGAAGGTATAAGAAATGTCAGAACACCATTCGTATGCCGAGATGAATTCCAATCTAGCCAGACTGACCTCAGCTCTTTCTCTCCCATTAACTCGAGCCTTTGTCATAAGAAAGGCGATGGCATAAACCTGAGAGCACGATATGATAGACATTAGAGATTGATTGGCCGGGGAAAGAGACAGAGCCATTCAAATCAAATCAACTCACCATGTACACGATAAAGGTCTTCCACCTCATTTCCGGGGGTAAGGAAGTCCTGTCATTTCTCCAATTATCGATCCACCCTAGAAATTGATGTTTGAGGAGAAAGGGATATTGAGAATGGGCCATCTCAAAGTAAGTTTGGATGAGAAACTGCTCCGTCTGGGTGTCTAAATCCACGGCCTCAGGCCATACTGACGTATCTAGGCTGGAAGCTGGATGAGAAGTCCCTGATAGGGCTGCGAACAGTGTATGGTCGGGTGGGGTCGGCACCAGGGGTAATACTGGGCCTGAGGTAGTGATGGCCTCATTATGGAGAGTGGTAGCAGGCTCGACATGGCTTGGGAATGCGTTATCGGGGCGCGGCCGCGGACCATAGGGCTGGGTGGGCAAGAATGGTAAGTCGATGCGTGAAGCAGTGTGTGAGAGAGTGTGTGGATAGATATTCAACATGGCACAACTCTAAAAACTCGAATTATCGTACCTGTACATCTCTTGTTGGGGATGGTAGTGACTGTTGGCCTCTAGACCGAGAGGTTCCGTCAATGTGATCTAGACTCTCCTGAGGTATAAGCCGTTCTAGCTGTGCTATCCGTTCCTCTAGTCGATGCACATATCTAAGAGCCAACAGGCAGCCATCATTAGTATAACACTTGGAGCCACCGAAGGTAGTCGGACGAACTCGGATTCCAAAGGTGGTTTCGATATGTTTGACCTTGCGGGGACACATTCTACAAAGGGGTTAATCTCGCTTAGTTGCTGGATATGACTGGCAGAACGATTGGGCCAGGGTCTAGTTTACCAGCACCAGAGTGAATACAGTTTTCACAGGGCCGCACTTCGGTACACTTTGCCACAAACAGAGAAATGGTCAGATCTAGAACGAACAGGCACACCGAGGGAGTTCTCTGCTGAAGTGGAAGAGGGGCAACAGGCGGCATTCACCTTCTGCTTTCGATGCCGGCAGCGGGCACAGGCCAAAGGTTTTGGTCTCCTAGCTGAGGGACCCCCGGATGGCTCAGGTGGATCCTGTTCAACTGGTCGTGACATTCTGCGCCTGTGTCACTTCCTCCGTCTCACTTGAATATCCAGGCTGTGGTGCGTGGAGGTCGTTCAGTCTCCAGATTGGCGATTTGGTTAATGATTGATATGATTCGGCGACAGGGTATCCCGCTGGGCGGACATTGCTGGCCCCGGATTTGGACAGAAAAGTCTGTTCCCGTGTTGTTTGGTGTGTGTCGGAGTCTTGGTCCGAAAGATGGTGTTGGTCGTGTGGGTCGTCTGGCGTCTTCGGACTTTGTCGGCATAAAACTATTTCCTATCAGCCTAAGCCATTAAGCTATTGCTATGAAAACTGGGTAAACTTCACTTCCCTGAAGCCTGAAAGTAGCGTGTTAATGCCAGCATATTGACAGCGAAGGCTCAGATATATATCGGCGGATAGAACCAACGAGATACGCACTATCGACAAGTATTCTTTTGATAGTTATCTGTCCACAACCCTTACCGACCACTTTAGTAATATGGCGATCGAGAACACACTTAATATCGCAGTCCTTAACTGCGGCTACACATGCCAGAGCATTCAAGAAGCCCGAGGGCAGTACCATGATCTGTTTGGTGCAATACTGCAGCCAGCAGCAGGGCGAGCAAGCCGGAAGGCAACTGGTAGCCAACGAGTGAAGCTTGAAATCACGGGATGGGATACCGTTAACCAAGTGTACCCACCATCGCTGGAAAGCATCGATGGCATTATCATATCTGGTTCACCGAATAGTGCCTATGAAGAATTGGAATGGATACAAACATTGAATCGCTTTGTTGCAGGTATGCCTCTCATCCCGATGTGCGATGTCACCTTGGACTAAATTGCCTCTAGAGGTGTATCACAATTACCCCGCCATTAAAATATACGGCTCATGTTTTGGCCACCAGGTTGTGTGCCACGCACTATTCACCAGCGAGGGCGCCGTTGTGAGGAAGGATCCGGCTGGTTGGGAGCTTGGAGTGCATAGCGTCCAGCTCACAGACTATTTCGTCTCCAGGTTCCCGAATCTGCTTGATGACAACAATTTGTTGCTTCAATACTTACATGCTGATTCTGTCTTCTTTGGGGAGAAACTCCCAGAGGATGTCCATGTCATTGGCACCACTCCCCAATGCAAGAACCAGGGCGTATATCAACAAGGGAGGCTTCTAACATTGCAGGGACATCCTGAATTTGACCAATTCATTGAAGAAGAGTGCCTGAAGTTGGTAGGAAAGCGTGTCGGGTGGCAGGAAACCTTCCTAGAGGATGCACTTGTAGCCGCACGGGTCGAAGATGATGCCTCGATAGCTGCTGATATTATTGTTCAGTTCTTTGTGGAAGGGTAAGCTCTAATGTCTGATATTGATTAATCAAATTTGCGCTGCCAGAAAACTTCTATTCAGTCGATTGGAGAGAAAAGTTGGCACAGGCTTAATGTGGTCACTTAATACAGGTAGATGTGTTGAAAGATTGAGATCTAATGGCATCATTTAGAAATATAATAATGTCTCTTCAAGTTCCAACATCAGTATATACTCAAGCAGTATTCTTCTCATAGCTTAGAAGAACACCTCTCAAACGCATTATGCCTTCCTTGATAGCCTCCTCTTCATGGAACGACCAGCACAATCTAATGGAGTTTCCAAAGCTGGTTTTCGATCTCTCCTTGCTGCCTCCGTCTCCCTTGACCTCAAACATTTTCCCATACGCAATCTTCAACTCATCGTTTTCCAAGGCTGCCTTGGCAAGGCCAGGAACATCTTGGTATACGCTGGGCAAGGCGATAGACAAGAAGAATCCACCGGCAACCTGAACCTTCGCTTTCGAACAGCCCCCGTCACTTGTTTTAAAGTGACTGTAATAAGGCTGCCCCGTTATGATTTTAACGCCGAGAGGTTCCAGATATTCCTCAATGGCCTGTACCATAGAGTAGTAGCGAGATGAGTAGGCTGGTATTAGAGTCTTCTCGATGTGGGTTTGAAGTGCTCTTGAGGACAACATGTTTTCGATAAACGTTGAACTGAGGTGGCCTGGGTTTCCTCCAGATATGGAAGCACCGCTTGAAAAAGAACCATACTTGTTAGTCTTCGATTCGTGAATTTGGGAAATCCATGATTGAACCTACGTAGTCGCAAGAAAGTTTACAAATGCAGGGGTGCCCATTGCCCACGATACTCTCGCTCCTGGAGCAATGATTTTGGAAAACGAGCCATTACTCATGGTATTGCCCCATTTGCTTTCGGGGTCAAGCTCTCGGTTGATATCCACGAGTGTAGGGGGGGTTTCTAACTTTCCACCTTCAACGTAGTTCTTTTGCTCGTGCGGCCAGCTTAGAAAGTCGTACACATCGTCCGATATGACAAGTGCATGGTACTCTATAGCAAGACGGACGAGTTCATATCGATGTTTCAGGGACATTGTTTTACCGCTAGGATTGGAGAATGTCGGCACAACATAGATGATGTGTTTGTATATCTTCTCGTATCCATTGGCTGTTGTTTTGAGCCGGCCCTGTTCGCCCTGACCGGCATATTCAGCCTCGGTTTCAGCCAATGCGTTTGCGAGAAAGCCCAGATCGATGCCTTCATCATCTTCTGGCACGCCTCTTAGCTTGCCGATGAAGCCGCAGTCCTCGAACACTGGGCAGGCCAAGAAGTAGGTTGGTTCCACCATCCAAACCCGCCTGGTGTACGAGGGATCGGCGAACCGGAGGAGGGCATTGGAGAGATTCTGCGATGCGCCTCCCGCAATGCATACGCGGCTCTCTTCAATCGCCTCGGGATCGTTGTGGTACATGGAACCGAGGAACTTCGCCATTTGGCTGCGAAGCGGAACATGGCCACGACTGGGACCGTAGACCAGAGCAGAACTGGCGGCATCGAAGCTACTTAGAACAGAAGTTGCAGCCGCGTTGAGGGCCTCACTTGGGAAAAGGGAGGGAGAAGGCCATCCTAATTGGAGGTTGATTTGCTTCCCGGTGGGGAGAAGGGAGGTCATTTCGTCTATGATGTAGAATCAATGAAGAGATACGTCATTGCAAGCAACCCGCCAAAAGTTAAAATTCATGACAGCAACAGCATGTGAATGTGAAGAGGGTGGTTCTTAAGTGCCAGAGTCTCCGCCAAGCAGTCACATCAACGTCAAAAGTCCGGTCCCCAGTCCCCAATCATTTTCAGTGGGCTCCCAACGCTGTCCGAACCCATATTTACTGGACAAATAGGGCATTGAGCTAGATCAATCCGAAATCTTCGGGCATTCCTCATGGTGTTGGGCGCGCATGACTTGGATCGGACCTTAGCGTCCGATGATGTCGCATTGGGATCGGACCCGGACTGCGCCATGACACGGTGAGTACTCACTGTATATTACCTTGAAGTGTGTGAAATGTCCAAGGCGAATAGCTAGCCAGACAAATCTCATCGATCAATTGTAGTTCTAGACGTAAAGCTACGCTCTCCGCCATGACCCAATCACTGCCTTTCCAGGTGCGTTCACAACCAGCACGATCATCAATGGAATGATGCTTGGAAGCTGATAATAAACCAGCTCGACTCCCCATCGCTTTTTAAGGACCAATCCTATGTGGATGGCGCCTGGGTAGAGTCGGCATCTGGAAGACGATTTCACGTGACAGGTTGGCTCACCTCATAGCCCAGTGAGGATATTGCATCATGTTCACGATACTAACCAATTCCAGATCCTGGAACAGGGCAAAACTGGGCATCTGTTCCAGAGAATGATGCTTCAGATGTGGAACCTGCAGTTCAGGCAGCCCAAGATGCTTTTCTTCTGTACCGCAAGACCACACCACGCCAACGGTCGCAATATTTGCTAAACTGGCACCTCCTTCTGAAGGAACACAAAAGTGATATTGCCAAGATCATCACATATGAGACTGGAAAGCCTCTCAATGAGGCTGCGGGCGAACTGGATTACGCAATCAGCTCTACATGGTGGTTTGCGGGAGAGGCTGATAGAATCCAAGGCACCTTCTTCGACTCATCGATGCCTGGAAAGAAAGTGCTAACTATCAAGCAGCCCATAGGCGTAGTAGCGGCACTTGTTCCCTGGAACTTTCCTGTCGCGTGAGTTGACAAGCTTTCTCCATCTCGTGCTGCCTTCATCCTGACTGATCTTCGATAGGATGGTGGTCCGAAAAGCCGCAGCAGCGCTTGCTGCCGGATGCACCATGATCGTCAAGCCATCCCCAGAAACTCCATTATCTATCCTCAGTTTGGCACAACTCGCGGCGCAAGCTGGTTTTCCGAATGGGTGTTTGAATGTTCTCACGACCAGCCTTGCGTATACTCCGGCCCTGAGCGAGGCTCTCTGTCGTCATGCCCTGGTTAAAAAGGTCACTTTCACTGGCTCGGTATGGGAAAGAATTTCAGTAAAACGTAGGATTTAATTGTGCTAATCGCCCATTCCAATGCCCGCAGACCAGAATTGGAAAGCTGATAGCCAAGATATGCTCGGATAGCCTCACAAAAGTCACCCTTGAGCTTGGTGGCAACTGTCCATTTGTCATTTTTGACGACGCAGATCTAGATCAAGCAGCGGCCGGTAAGTTAATTTGCATTATTAGTCAAAACAAAGCAGAGCTGTCTGACTTGCATCTTCCAACAGCTCTTATGAATCTCAAATGGCGAAATTCGGGTCAGGCATGCATCAGTGCCAATCGCGTCTACGTCCAAGGCGGTGTCTACGAGAAATTCGCCTCCATGATCACTGATTTGACCTCCAAACTTGTTGTTGGCCATGGCAGCTCCAGTGATTCGACATTGGGTCCCGTTACCACGCCACAGAGCCTCGATCGCATCTCAGAGCAAGTTAAAGACGCCCAGCTTCATGGAGCTCTGATCTTACTCGGAGGCAAGAGAGTAGAAAACACCACCGGATACTTTTTCCAACCGACGATCATCGCCGATGCTACAAGTGAAATGCGTGTCACGCATGAAGAGTCATTCGCTCCCATCCTCACCTTTTACAAATTTCAGTCCGAGTCAGAGGCAATTAAGCTTGCAAATGATACGCCGGTAAGATTAGCTGCCCTCTATCTACACGATCTTCTTTCTATATTGACTTAATGCTGTGTCCAGATGGGGCTCGCCTCATACGTATTCACCAAGGATTTAGATCGAGCCTGGAGACTACTCGATGAAATTGAGGCTGGCATGATCGGGCTCAACACAAGTACGAAACTCTTAACAACCGTCACATTAACTAAACCTAACTTGAGATAGGTGCAATCACGGGTGCTGAATCCCCTTTTGGTGGAATGAAGGAATCTGGATACGGAAAAGAAGCCGGGAAGGACGTAGCCGTGGAGGAGTACCTTGTGACCAAGGCAGCCTCAGTGGCAATAGCGAGCAGGCTGTAGTTTGTAAACGCTGATTTTGGTCGGACAAAGGTCACAAGGACTTAGGCAAATAGAAATTCGATAGTCATTTCAATTGAAGAGTCTTATCGCAAGAATCATCCACCATGTTTTGGAAGTGAAGCAACTACCGAGTCGGAGCCGTCTCTTCTCATTTCTTACTCCAAGACCTGTTCCAAGTGACAATCTAATTCTCGCCTATCTACGTATCGACCGTTCATTCAGTCGAGGCCTTGCTGATGATTGAGCTATCTGCCCAGCCATGAACACTAGTTCTCCTGATACAGGGTTTCCCCAACCTGAGAGATAAGGATGGGTTTGATCCACCACTCTGTGAGGATGCTGATTGGATTTCGGCACTCTTCGGGGCCCATCGGGGCGTCTCCGATGAATCTTTGTGGCCGCCCGCAACCATCAGGAATCTGGGCGAGTCAAGGCTTGGGCGGAGAAGAGAACTAAGATTCTTTAGCTCCTGATATTGGTGTCACGCAAGCAGAGAGCATGGATGCGATGCGTATATAACACCCAAACGCGTGTGCCTTTTTGCTTTCTTGCAACACCGCTCTGGATTTGGCACAACGATAACCGAAACGAACGTATACAACATGACTGAGGCAGAATCCAAGGAAATCGCACCGGTGACGGAGGCTGACGGCGACATCGGGGAGAGCAAGGTCAGCCATGAGACGGGTGACGTTATTGACGATGGTGTTCGACGTGCCCTCAAGTCTCGCCATCTTCAGATGATTGCCCTTGGAGGTGTCATCGGCCCTGGAACCTTCTACGCGACTGGTTTTGCTCTTCAGTATGCAGGCCCAGTGGGTTCGCTCATTGGCTACATTATCATCGGTATAGACGTCTTCTTCGTCACGCAGTCTCTCGGCGAAATGGCCACCATGTTCCCCTCTACTGGCTCATTCAACGAGTTTGCTGGTCGCTTTGTGGACCCGGCTTTGTCATTTGCTCTGGGATGGAACTATTGGTACATGTGGGTGAGTTACCGAGCTTCCTAATTCTCTCTTCTGCCACCCTAATCAGGATCAAACTTCTGACAACACCAAAACTGCATATAGGGAACGATTTTAGCGAATGAATACAATGGAGCCGCCTTGATTCTAAGCTTTTGGACCGACAAGCTTCCAAACTATGCCTGGATTTTGATCTGCTGGGTCTTCTTTATGGGAACTTCGCTCCTGGGCGTTCTTGTCTATGGAGAGATGGAGTTCTGGCTCGCGTCCTTTAAATTTGCCGTTACTCTCATTCTTTACCTCGTTGCAATGTAAGTCTGCGTACTAATGACCATCCAACGAGGTCATAGAGGACGAGTGATTAGCTAACTCACTCGACAGCCTTATTGATACCGGAGCAATTGGTGGCGAATACCTTGGATTTAGGTACTGGAGAGATCCTGGACCGTTCGCCAACGGTATCAACGGTTTCGGAAAGGTTCTGGTCCTGGCGGCTGTCATGTACTCCGGAACTGAAGCAGTGGCGATTACCGGTGGAGAATCCCGAAACCCTAAGCGAGATATCCCCAAGGCCCTCAAGCAAACCTTTTGGAGGATCTTGATCGTCTATGTTGGCATGGTGTTTTTCACCGGCCTCATCGTTCCATCCAACTCTGAAGGCTTGTTGAACGCCAAGTCCAAGTCTGCCTCATCTCCCTTCACCGTTGCCCTTGTCAATGCAGGCTGGGGTGGTGCCGGCAACCTGATCAACGCCATCATCATCATGACACTTCTCTCTTCAATCAACTCGGCTATTTATATCGCCAGTCGTACTATTTTCGCCCAGGCCAAGGTCGGCCGGGCCCCCAAGTTCCTGGCCAAGGCCACGAAGAATGGCGTGCCGGTCAATGCCATTGTCTTCACCAACCTTTTCGGCTTGATTTCTCTGCTGAACATTTCCGAGAATGCCGGAAATGTATTCAACTATCTCCTCTCCATCTCGGGATCCGCTGCCTTCATTGCCTGGGCATTTATTGGCCTGACCCACGTGCGTTTCCGTCAATCGATGAAGGCTCAGGATGTTTCGACCTCTGTGCTCCCATTCAAATCTTTTGGGTATCCCTACATCCCCTGGATTGTGTTTGGCGTCAATATTTTCCTCGTCTTAATTTCAGGCTACACCACCTTCTTATCTCCTTTTGATGTCAAGGCATTTATCTTTGCCTACCTCGTGATCCCCATTTTTGCAATCCTTTATGTTGGATGGAAATTTTATCACAGTAAGTTGCCATCCCTTGAGCTTCCGTCACAAATAATTATGGCAAATCAGTACGGCAGAATTATACTAATTCATATCTTCTCTTCTTCTTTTTAGAGACAAAATGGGTCAACTCTGCGGATGCAGATATCTCGAGTGGTCGCAGAGATTGGTTGGTTTGTGGTTCTGATGAAGAAGCTCCTCGTACATGGGCTGGCAAGCTGAAAAATGTTCTCATCGGTTAGGGGAAATGACCAGCCAGCTCACTGGCCAACATGAGATTAGATTTTACCACATCTTCGGGCTCTTCTAGCCTCGTTCTTCATTTTCGTCGAAATATAATTTTTAATTCCACCAATATACCACCTAATCTAACAGTTTGTCGGTTGCATTTTCAATGAAATCATCGCAGCTGTGAATAAACTAATCGAGTAAACTCAATGTACTCTGATACTCCATCACTTATCATGAGGGAACTTCCCTTCGGATTCAAAGTAGCTGAAATCACATACCTGAATATCAACGCCGTGGGTCCCACTCTGCTGATCTCTACATGTTACGCCTAGAACTGTTCAGCTCGCTTAACCCATGAGACAACCTGATCCCATGACTATTTCCCCAGGAATCTCGACCCGATCCTGGGACGCCTCCGCATTCGACTAGGTACGTTGTAAGTTAGTCTGGGACGGGGTGCAGCGCATCGTAGTCACGGTCCGACACATGGTTGATTTCGCCCTCCTCCGCCGATCGGGGCAACGTCCGATGGCAAGATACAGGATCTCCACATTTACCTACTATCCGATACAGTCCTTCCTGGTCTGGTCGGTGCCTGTCCCCGACAACTTCTATGGCATGTGAAATGCAAGGGACCCCTACAAATACGACTATCGAGTTAATGAGTTACGACATGTAATAGTCATAAGTGGTACATTAAACTGTCATCCTTGTGTTCTTTTTCCGGCAAATAACCTACTATCAACGAAAGACGTCAGCTTGAAGAAAAGTGTACAGACAACATGGCTCCCAGTCCCAAAACATTTGCAAGTGACGATACCGTCCTCGATCCTGCTATTAAGTCCCATATCTCCAGTCTCTACATGGCTGTTGACACCAAGGATCTGGAATTTTGGGGGTCTCACTTCACAGAAGATGCCGAGCTGAAGAAGGGAACATCTAATGTCAGGGGAAGAGGGAGTAAGCACACAACACTTTAGCACATCCCGCTCCTCCTCGCATGACTAACTACGTACGAATCGCTCATAGAACTTGTTGACCTCGTTACAAAGTCCTGGGAACCGGTTCAAAGTCGTGATCACATCATCTACGCCGTCTTTCCCTTTGGACCCAAGGCGGAGGAGGTCATGCTCCATGGACGAAGCAACAATGTGTCCAAAGATGGTCAAGCTAGCACCTTCACTTGGGCGGCCCGAATGCATTTCAGACGAAGCGAGGATGGAAAGGTTCTGATTGATAAGTATACAATTATTCCTGTAAGTTGTGTTTACATCCTGGGTGAACGCCCGAGAGAAGTTGAACCATTTGCTGATTCCTTTACAGGACCCCCACCCGTCAACACTGTCGTAACCCCCCTCGTGCGATGGAGACAGCTTAGGGAATCGCTAGTTCAGGTAGTTATCTATCCAATACTCATTGACGTCTTCAATAAATATGATGTTCGCTTTTTGCCGTGATGCCTCTGCCCTTAAGCTGTCCCTCCATGCTAGGGAGGGTAGATAGACGCTGCTAGCAGTGTTGATCCCTAGATCCAGGAGTAGATTGTGCCCGGACGACTAAAAGGCACTCTACCTTATAGCATCACTGCTCAAGAAGGCTTAAATGTTACCCTACTGCGCCGCATGTTGATTCTGAATGTATCTGTCTTTCATTCCGTAATTGTGATAACCCTCTTCTCAAGCCAAGTTTTTCGCAGAGTAGCTGGCCTTTTGTATCACGTGTGCCCTTCAGTCTGAGGCCCGGTCTCGCATATCTCATGTAGCATCCTGGATGTAGTGCGATGGATCCCGCTCTCCTCGAGTTTAACAAGAAGCGAGGCGAGGCCTTGTCTAGCCTCAGCTGCCAATTGTCCTTGGGGCTGGCTGCGGGGGATTGTCGAAGCCAGCCACTCAAAGCAGTCTCGGTAATGTTCCGCCTTGGGCCATCGGTCTGCAAATATGGCCAGAACTGCACTACAATCGCGGATCGCGTCATTCGCATGCTGGGGGACCGGTGTCATCCGCGCCCAGATGATATACCAGAGCGTGACGGCGGCACGAAATTGGGAGAGCACCTGTTGCCACTTGTTAGCACGATCTGGTGATTTAGCAAACGGGGAAACCTACGGCAAGCCATGGCTGTGCGATTTGTTTCTTCTTTTGGAGGCAGCGGAAGCTGGTGCATGCCGCACAGCTTGCTTGGAGGGCATTGTCGGCGTTTGTGGAGAAGATATTGGCCTTGTTAACGAAACAGAAGGATAGTCGAGTGAGATGACCAATATGCTGAAGCCAGAGAGGGTTCTGATAGCCGCGGCTGGACGGAAAACTGCCGTTTGTGAAGAAAGATTAGTCGGCCATGGCTGCGACAAGCGAAAAGGGTATGTATTCAGTATCGTACCTGTGTTTGCGGATAGTCTCATCATTTTCCCACTCTCGCAATTCTCTCAACATGTGCATTTCCAAGTCCAATGGGACAGGTTTCCCCTCCAGTTCATCCTTCTCAATCATGTGCATAAAGAATGACTGAATAGTCCTGATTTTGCAAATATAAGAGAATGTCCGGAGATCGGGATACGACACGTCCTTGTCTAGCGTGTCACGATGCTCTTTCCAAGGCAGGTTTGAACAAGGATTTTCCATGGCACGGTCATCAAACTCGTACAATGGAGTTGATATGTACGTATCGGGCAAGCTCACTGGGGTCCCAAGTGCCGAGCTAGCAGCTCTGTCAAGTCTTCATGGTGAAAGCAGACTCTATCAGCCTTCTGTCTCCCTGGAACATGATTTGCTCTTAGTAATGGCTTACACGTAGGCACACGACCAGGCTCTGATCGATATCAAATTTGTCGGGTCGCTAGGATCTCTCTTCAGCCGGTGAAACCGGTGCAGCGACGCGAATTTCATAATAGCACCGCTAATGTGTGCAATTCGCCAGGTGCTTTCGGCGTGCAGCGCGAACATGGCAGAAAGGAGCATGGCCTGCAATCGTACAAGGGGAGTGGAAGTTGAGTCGGCTAGAATGGATTGCTCGGCTTGCGCTCGTGATTTCAAGTTTTGGTAATGGGGGAAAGATGCATTATCGATTTTAGATTCAATGAGAGACCCAATCGCGAATATCTTGTCAGTTGCATCAGCATATAGACATCATAATACTCAATCGGCTGGAGGTTAGGATACATACCATATTGACGAAGAATGCTGGCCACCCGACAAATTCCGGGCTACCTCCGGTCCTAGTCCATGCCCTATAATGAGCCGCACATGTCTCGATGTCTAGGAAAGGATATTGGAGGTGAACAGTAGTGAAGTATGTGTGGAAAAACGAAGCCGCTGTGTGAAGCGGAATATCGTTAGGCGAGATGCCGGAGGGGCTCTGCGAGTCCGAGGTTCCCTCAATGAACTTGGACAGAATTGTAGAGATAGTCGATGATTTACCATTGGCCATTCCTGAGCTTTCTGCAACGAAATCATGTGGTGCTCCGCTGCCAATAGATGGGGGCTGTCTCGGCGATGGACCAGGGAGTCTTGCTGACGGCGGCGTCTGCGAGTAAATCCGGTTCTCGAAATCAGAATTGCGGGATGCCAGAGACCCAGAGGCAGATCGTGGAGTTCCAGTGATGGCAGGCCGGACTCCTAGACCGCGCTCATCCCGAGGTTGGTTCATGTCCACCCTTTCAGGGTTCAGCGATACCCCAGGGACGATCGTTGTGCTGCATCCTAAGAGTACAGGAAATTTGTTAGTATGCCAGAGACAACTAGGAATAGGGATTGTGTGAATGCCATTATTACCAGCTCCGACCGCGATACAATTCTGGCAGGTTGACTCTCCATCCGCATCACAGACGATGTTCAGCCGTATGCAACGCTCACATGATCGTTTCCTTTTCCTTGTCGAGACTCCGACAGATGGTGGAGACATTATTTGAATTAGTGAGTGAAGGGGGGTACCCCGGCCGCTTTCATGGACGAATGGTTTTGCAAAGGAGGAGGTCCAAGTCCGAGGGGAGCTCCCCCTCGAGGAGGTGAGGTGAGGGATGTGAACCAGGGAGAGCTGTCACCAGCCTCAAAGACTGGATGAGATTAGGTAAGTCAGGAGGCAGCGAAAATTCCATAAGATGACGCTACATGCTTGGAGCGCAGCGTCACCGAATCAGATGCACCTTGTGGTCCAGGACAGGTTGAGTCCAAGCAGCGAGCGCTCGCATGTGCGGCATTAATTAGAATCACCTAGCATCGTTCGAGTTAGATCAAACTGTCAGGCCAAAACAACTACCCTACACTTCAAAGGGTAGTTTGGTATGGTCGTAGGAGAGGATATTTTCCGATTCTACTCTTCTCACACTGCTATACTAGATGACATCTACGCTTTTTGGATCTTTTGTAACTATGCATAGTGTCATCGTAATCTGTATGTTTGCACTTCTGGAACTGATTATGAGCTACCGGCTGTGTTTAATCTGATCGCTCATGGCACAATCTTCTCTCCAGCAACAACAGCAAAAAAGGCGTCCGCAAGGTATGATCCTGCGTAACTAAGCTTGTGGAATCCATCGACAATGGGAGGCGCCCTTGATGGTTTAGAAATCGTCTCGATGTATCCAGCAATACCATCCCTCTGCCACTCCTTGGCAAACTTCTCTGCCGTAATGTTCAATCCTGCTACAGACCAGATGGGCTGGACCTGCCATACGATGCCCAATTTGGCCATGTCGTCGCTGAAAGATTTTATCTGTTCGTGACTGAAACCGGCCGCTTCGTAGTTGTACATTCCCGTGAAGCCAAACGCAAACATTCGGTCTGGGTACACCTTGCGGACCTCGGTATGAAACTCGACGATATCTTTCCAGACTATTGATCACTTATTAGTGACAACTCCGAGAACTAAGTGAGCTTTTGCTTGTTTGAAAGAAACTTACCTGGCGCGTCCATCCTGGCCCATGTCATATCGCCCAAGGGTGCGACTAGAATGGCTCGCTCGACAATTGTCTTGACACTAGGTTTCCACATGTACTGCCCCTCCTTGGATCTAGGGAGTTCCCAATCGAAGAACACATCTTGCTTTACCAACTCTTTGGCAATTCGGCGTTTTTCTTTGAGTGAGATACCATAAGCAATGGCTTTCGAGGCGTATTGTTGGAATTCCTCTTCTGTAGCTTTTTCCTTGACAGCCTGGTCAAATGTCATGAGGCCAGCCTGGGACTTCCATTCATCCCGTGCTTGCACATATGGCTTCCCTTCCGCCATGCCCTGTGCTACGTACTCTACCAGAGGGTCCAGGTCTTTGGTGGCTCCGATGATATACTCGTGGTCGCGAGGGTCAATGGTGCTTGTGATGAACTGGGACCGGTCAGTGTCGCAACGACACATGAGCAACGTGTTGGTCCTGTGTAATCAATTGTGACAAGATCAGCCATTCATTCTTTTGGTCAGGGATTCATTCAACCCTACCCCATAACATCAAATTGCATACGGACAGCAGTCAATCTCGACAAATACTCGCTGGTGGGGACTACGGTTCTTCCTTCGCCAACGGTAAACTTCTTCAAGCCGATCGCCAAGTCATCCAGATGGATCATGGCGACGCCGGCTTCCACGAACAGTTTGGCCAGTTTGACGGTTGTTGTGAGGCCGCCAAAACCCATGTCCCCATCGGCGATGATCGGAGCCATGAAGTCATACTTCTCGAGCTTCGCGCGCTCCTCTTTTGAGTGGCGCATTCGAAACTGATTTTGCCGCTGGTCGTGAAAGAGCTGCGCTTTGAAGATCTTTTCAACGACCTTTGGCACCGTGTCCCACGGGTAATCTGCGTGATCACAACCTGGATGCTGAACTTCGGATAAGCCGCACAAGGCTCCAGATACGTAGACAGTCTTTCAAATACGGCCGATTGGACCCCTAGTCAGTAATTTAAATCTTGCTAATACAGTTGGACATAAGGTAGGAAAATAGAATCTTAAACTTAATCTCGTACCTGTTGATGCTTCACCATTTGAGAAACGACAGTTGGCTCTGTGGTGCCAAATGTCTTCTCACAAGTCCCATTTGCCAGATGAGTCTTCAGAATATTCCAAAGCTTATCCCCTTGGAAGCTCGACGGATACGTTATCGGTATCGTGTTTCGTAGTGCTGCAATGGACTCTGCCGAATAAGGCCTAGAGTAAGACCGATCAGCACTCATCTTCAGACTCCTCCCAATCCATCGCATACCTCTTGAGATGAGCCTGCCTCGGATTTTGCCATTCTTTTTCGATAGCGGCTACCTGTGCCTGGAATGCCGCTTCCTCAGCATCTAGATCAAGGCTGACGTTGGACATGGTGGTGATCTGAACTACCTAAGATGGAATATAGTGATGTGCTGTATGAAGCTACAGTTGTCAAGTGCGAGCAATTTGAGAAATAAACCATCACAACCACTGCTTGTTGGACCATGTCAAGGCCATTAATAAACCCGGATCTCAATTCCCGGCCGCAGTTGTTATTTCGGTAAGATATCCCCGACGGATTGCGATGGATAGCTCACGGGCAACAGAGTGTGTGTGTGGGTTTGGGGATCGGACATAAGGCCCGATCCTGTCCCCGATCGCCCCGAATCGATATCTGGGGGTCTGTCACTGGGGCAGCTCCCCTGGACTCTGGGTCATCCACCCCTGTAATCCTATCAGGGTCGGTCATCTTCCAATAACCTCCTTGGTGTTTTTTCTATTGGCCCATTACTCAAGAGCAACTCATTAATACGATGATTATTTCTCATTGCTGTCGAAGAGGGTGCTATGAGCCATTGGTAATACGATAATGATCACTGCGCTATTGAAGCAAACTCTCCATGCCGTTCCTTTTCCATTCTAGTACCTGTATTATGATACTATACGTTAGAAATGTAGAGCACCGCTTCACTAGTTCTGAGACTCGAGATTTAAGAGCGACCACTGCTGGAACTGAATGCGCTGCTTTCGTGGGAAAAAAAAATCAACTCCAATAAATACATAGAAATATAAATAAATTACTCGATCTAGATGTATATAGGTTCTAAAGGTCCATAGTAAATACATCTGTGGGCTTACTCCAGGTCGTTGGGTCAATGCCTTGCTTTTGTCCCACTAAGGCACTAAGAGAGGGAACGAGTATATTGTTTTTCTCCCCTTAGTGGGGCAGCGCGGAGAGCGATTGACCCGCGATTGTATTTCTCGAGTTTGAAGGCTGGCAGTTGATGCTTGAAGAAAACAAAACAACATTTTATTTTATGACGATTGGTTATGCTGCCTCTTTTTCTTGTTCGACTTTTCTTACAGTAGCAATTCATCGCGTGGTTGATGTATTCATCGTTCAACACAATGCCGTCTTGTTCTCCGGTGCCGGATGTTGCAGAATGTCTCAGATGCTTCTCGCAGAAGTCTTTTCACGAATGAGTCGAAACATTTAAAGATTTGGAATGCGGCGGCAAAGACCAATCTGATCCGGCGGTGCTCTGTATTTCTCTTAATTGAATGCTATTGCTGCCCGCTCACCTTCTGTTCTGCTCTCTCACGGCCGGTCTCGTAGAATCGACGTATCCACGCTGTGACTTCTTGCCACACGTTCAAGGAGAGGATTATTGCATATTCCCTCCGACTCGGAGCGATCCATATTCGTGGTTACACAGATTAGTAATAAAACATATGCAATATTATGTGTTCTCCATCTCCTCATCTCATGCATCAGATGTTTCCTCCCCCGCTTTCATCTATCTCCCATAGAGCCATCTCTTCATTCACTATGGCGCGACTCGAAACACTACCCTCGGAACTCATCCTTCTCATTGCGGAAGCATGTACCTTAGGCCCCCGTCCCAAGCGCCCTAGGCTGTTTGGACCTGGTGGAAATTACCATCAGCGGCCCAAGAGATCGGTGCAAATGTTTGGCAGGTATTATGCCCGATACCACGCGGCACTGGCCCGCGTCAACCGTCGTTTCCACGATCTCTTAAACGGTCCGCTGTACACGCGCAACTTGCTCCACGACCCCATGTCTGCTTCTTGTCTGCTGTTTGCAGCCGAGACGGACCGCGTAGAGACGTTGCAGCTGGCTCTTCGCTATGGCGCGGACCTGAACAAAATCGGTGACGAGAAGTTTCCCGAGGAGTTGCAGCCATTTCACGCCGCACTCGCCGCGCGTAGTAGCCGCGCCGTCGAATTCATGCTAAAACATGGGGTTGATGTCCATCTGCCGTCCAGTCTGCCACCTCCCGCTGAATGCGGGTACGATGCTAGCCGCAGTGTCGGGTGGCCACCACGGAACCGAAACGTGATGAAACTCAACAAAATTGCATATCCCCTGTATACAGCTGTTGTGTATGGGACCACGGAGGATGTGGCCAGCCTGATTGATCACGGCGCGTACCTGGTTGCGAAGGGAGTATCTGCTCTCAGGGTCTTGGATAACCAAGGGTGGCCCGACCTTGTCGAGAAAATCTCCCAACGCACCGATCCTGTAACGCTTCGTGCCCGTCTTCACCGTGCTGCTGCCGCTCATGACATGGACCGCATACGAGAAATTTTCAAGTACAAGATCTACGCGGGTGACCTGGATCGCGACAGACAGAACGTCCTTCACATGGTGATCCGAGCACGGAAAAAGGAGAACCTACCTCTGATCGAGCTCCTTCTCCAGCGGCCTGATATAGACGCTGCCATGGAGGATAATGATGGCATTACACCCATCTTCGCCGCCATCACAAGGCGTCATATCAACACAGTCAAACGCCTCATGGAAGTGCCCAGTGTCCGTATCACTGGTACGACGGTAAACCGCGAGACTGCTTTACATCTAGCCCTTGAGACACAAGACCCGGTGCTGATCGAGTACGTGCTCAGTCAGCCACACATCCGCCTCGACGCGGTAGATATTCAATTCCGCAGTGCCCTATCTCTCGCCTCTCAAATGGGGCGTGAAGACAACGCCTTTGCTACGATCAAACTTCTGCTCGCTAGAGGGGCACCGTTAGATGATGCAACACAGGGTGAAATCCTTTATGAACTCGTAAAGCAAGGATACCTGCGGATAGCTTTGTTTCTTCTCGGAAAAGGCCTCATTACCACGCCAAATTTCTTGGGGCGTTCATACGAGCACGACCAGCTCATACTCCTCACTCTTCTAGAAGAGCCTCACGAGTTATTGATAGACGTGCTCAAGAAGCTGATTGCTCTTGGGGTCGATGTCGGCCAAGTAGCAGAACCAAGGTATTCTAGACCAAATCGTTTCAAGGCCACGCCGCTGTTTGTGGCTGCTACCGGTGCACAGAGCATGGAGAGCATGAAGCTTCTGGTCGCCGCCGGCGCTATCGTAACTGACCCGGATGTCAGCGGCTTGACCATGCTTCGAAACATCTTCGCAAACTTCTGGGGCTGGGAGCCGCCGTCGGACGACCCTGACGTTGAGGCTTACGCGGAGCGGATCTGCCTCTTTCTTGAACTCGGCGCGACAATGGGGCGCGAGGCCGCCAAGCCGCAGACCACTGCTTTAAGTTATGCTTGCGAGGCGGCAACGGACGAATCTTGCCGACTGCTCGCGTTGTTGTTGGACAATGCGACGGCAGCCAATGTTGACGAGAGCGTTGTCCGTGCGCTTATATCTCATTACGAATCTGATGAGAAACGGGAAGAACCCAAGGCAAAGGAGATTGTTCGTCGACTTGAAGCCTTTGGAGCGAAAGTGTTTCCCAAATAATGCTTCCACTGTTTTAGTCAAAAACTGGTTGGTTTCTCTCAATTAGCCCTGATGGAACTGTTGTGTGCTAACGGGGTTCAGCTGCTGTCCGTGATGTCCCACGAGTTGTTGTGGTCGGACCTAAGTAGCCTCAAATAGTATTATATGAGTATGCATGCGGATATCTGGTAGAACCAGAGGACTTTTATTTCAAATTTTGATGCGACAAGGAGGAAATCGGTGTTTTCTCTTCTTCTTTCCTTATTGGCACAGATTGCGACAACAAGCCAGCTATATCAATCTCCTCAGAAACAAATAAATCTAAAAATAGCAGAACACTCTTCGTTTTTCTTAATATAAGCCTACCATAAGCCTACCATAAGCGATATCTCGCCCTCCTACCACATGAGATGCTACAATGAAAAGAAAGGGAGCTTTTGTCAATTCAAAACAGCGATAAGCCAAATATAAATGGTACCTTATCCAACTCGATGACCATTCAGACTTGAACTTGACGCCCCAGTCGTATTTCTAAAATCAGCGCACGCAATGCGATCAGTGCCTTGGTCACACGGCTAAGCGGGCAAGCATCAAAGCTTACCGTAATATTCAAACTGATCCTGCCTATTCGCAGCGGATGCTACCTAAGGATTGAAAACAGGTTCAGTGTTCGCGTGGCAAGACAAGGATTTTGCGGGTTTAATTCCGTCATCAGCTGTCAATTTGTAATCAACAATTATCAATCCCCACCAGCTACGCAGGAGGTTGAGATTGGCTTATTACTCAAAAGTGCTCTTCCATCTTAACTGTATGCCTGGTAAATTCCTGCAACAAATCAATTCCATCCCAATCGACCTAGCCATATTCAGGTGTCAAATGTCTTCACGTACACGCGCCAAAGATCAGCCCAGGCCAAGGCGCACGAAAGGTGAGATCCCACGCACGAAACTCCACTGAGGGTGTACTGTAAATGCTGACCAGGGCGCTGACTAGCATGCGATTTGTGTTTTGCTAAGAAAATCAAATGTGACAAGCGCGAACCCCAATGCTCCAACTGCAAGTTGTATAATAAAGATTGCAGTCGGAGCATTACTCGGAGTGAAGCCAAGACACCCGGTGTCCCATCCACAGCTACGAGTGGCAAGTCTAGGCAGGGTTCAAGACTAGAGTCAGTTTTTCTGGTGCTGTATCCAGTGCGGGAACAATGATATTGATAACTAAAACATCGCCCAGGTCCAGTTCAAATTCTAGACAGCAAACAGCTCTGAGTCCAGTTGATGATGCGGTTGAGCAACATGAGCCAGTGCCGGTTGAGACAGACACGCCGCGAGAAATTAACTCCACGGACAGGGTGTCCGATGTCTTTGATGAAACCGCACCTCAGGGTCCCCGTTGGAAGTTTGATCCCACCAACCCGAGTCTATACTTTGGACCGCCAGATGGATCTCTAGAACTCCCGCCTCTCACAGTATGCCACAGCCATTTAGAACTAAATCAAACATAATTGTCTAACCGAGCATGTCAACAGGAGCTTATGCCCGCTATTGACCATTTCTTCGAGGGTATTAATACAGCACTCCCCATTTTTAACCAGACTGTGTTCATGAAAATGGTCACACGCTGGTTCAGCAATCAGCCCAAGCGAGACAGACTCTCATGGGCATCAATCCTGGTCGTCATGGCACTCGGACTACAATCCATGCCCGGCGAGAGCCAGAACATTCACCAAGCCGCCACCGGAGAGACATGGCTGAGCTATTGCATGAGAAATGCACAATCTACCTTGCCCGAACTCATGTCCCGGGATGAAGACCTCGTTGGCCTCCAGGTGATTGTATCCCTGGCACTCCTATTCCAGGGCTCCGTTGATTTCAGACCATCGAGCGTTCTTCTTGGAATGGCGATCAGGCTCACGCACAGGATGCAATTACACCAGAAAGACCCAGGCCGGCATTATTCTGAAGGGGAAGCCCAACAAAGATCCAACGTTTTCTGGATCACATATCTTCTGGACAAGGTATGTTTAAAGGGCTTAGGTGAATGAAATACAAGATCTAACATTCGTTAGGACATAAGCCTCCGGATGAAATCCCCCTCTCTCCTGTCGGATGATGATATTAACCTCCCTCTTCCCGACCGTGATTCCTCAACAAACGGAGGCTTCATTCATTCGTTGCATGGGGACGCTTCCCTTAATATGCTCTATCAACGTGCTAGACTAGGTCAGATCGAGAGTAAAATCAACGCTCTCATCTGCTCAAATCATTACTTGGATTTTGACACCAGCACCAGGCGTGAGCGCGTGGCAAACTTGAACGCGATGCTAGAAGAGTGGTACTCCGAGATCCCGGCTGCCTTCAAGCCTGCTAATGCTTCCGGCTCTCTCAAGCCCGTAGATTTGGCGCAGGTCATGTATCTTCACCAAGTGTACTTGTTTTGCCAGATCTGTACACACGGGATATGGAGCGCCAAGTCTGAGTGGATGCGTAAAATCGGTTCATTCAGTAAGGCAGCAATCGAGGATATCATGGTGACAATCCAAGGCCCAAGAGTCACCACATGTCTACAGTTGCAGGAGCCTCCCTCGATCGCGGGATGGAATGATTGTGTCTCCACCACTCGGGAGGCAATACAGCTATTTCTTCAAGCACCCCTCGCAAGTTCCTCAGCGTGGTATGTATTATGAACGAAGAGATTTGATTACAGTATATATTCTGACATATCTTCTTGATAGGTTATGCACATGTGCCCAATACTCAGGCATGATCATCCTTCTAGCCGACATAATTATCCATCCATCTACAACAACCAAGTCCCAAGATTTGCGACTAGTCAAAGCTTCGAAGCAGAAATATGATCAGTTTCTGGGTGATGTTCCATCTCACCTACACGAATCCTTGAATCTGATAATAGAGGACCTCCTTCAACGTGCAAGTAGCTATTGCGATGATGATAACATTGGCCACTCCAGTGGTAGAGATTTGGGAAATGCATTCTCGTTAGATATGGGCTCATCAGAGATGCTGCTCAGTAACAGTTTACCAGAACTCAGTTACGAGGATATCCAAGCCATGAATTTTGACTTTCCCGATCTCGTGGCTTCTCGAATAAACGAGGAAAACATGTTTTTGGGGTTTGACGGGTAACTCTGGGGACTGTGAGCGATATCAATGGGTAATTCAAGATATGGAACCGCTATATCATAATGTCGGTCTGGGCAAATTTCACTTTTCGTCACGAAGACCATTTTCAGAATATAACGAGCTTTTTTTGTCATTTTTACCAAAATTCCCTGTGTTTCAACCACGATATAAATGAAAGAAAGAGGGATTTCAATCTCGTAGCATCTTAGTTGTTTCCATCATTGACCAAGACAAACCGATATCGTGGCTTTCCAGCCTCCAAATCGCGAAGCGCTTGGTTAGCTTCTGCCATCGGAATCGTCTGGACCCAAGGCTTAACATTCTTCTTGACGGCTAGATCCATCATTTCCTCCATTTCAGAAGGAGAGCCACAAATCGCACCGGCAATGTTCAGTTCCTTGTATAACAGCGTCAGCAAGCTGAAGCTTGGGTGTTGGCCGCCCGGATCAGCACTAGAACCTCGATATTAGCTACCTCGCCGAAAGAAACAAGTGTGCGACTCTTACCCTAGTTGTATAATGGAACCTCCCGTTTTCAAAACGGTCATGTATTGGTCAATCGGCATGTTGCTCCCAGAGGACGTCACCAAGAGAAGATCCAGTGTCCTTTCATTCTTCGACGCCCACTCAAGGTCCTCCCCGGTTGCGATGAAATCATCCGCTCCAAGAGCAAGCGCATCATCACGTTTGGATAAACCCCTCGAGATTGCCACAACTCGATCTGCGTCAAGTGCCTTCGCAAACAGAATCCCAAAGTGTCCCAGTCCACCTATTCCAACAATTCCAACCGTCTTTCCCGGACCGCATCTGTGCTTTTTCAGTGAAGCATACAGCGTACTTCCAGCACACAGCATAGGGGCCGCATGCTCAGAGGGCAAGCCGTCTGGAATCTTGACGGCGAAACGGCTATCAGTCCGAACGTAGTTTCCAAACCCGCCGAAGGATCTGCCCTCGCCGTCCGGGTATGTGCCATTGAAAGTCGGCACGGCCCTGGGGCAGTAGTTGACCTTCCCTGAGGAGCATTCATAGCAGTCATCCCGGAAACAGCTTCGGGCTTGCGGACCAACACCAATTCGATCACCGACTTTGATGGATTTAACGGCGGTGCCAACACGAACGGCTTTCCCGACAACTTCATGTCCAACACAGCAGGCTTAATTAAGTATTAGTTATGATGTTCTAGATTAGGGAGAACGAGATGGGAGGGAGCTCACGATATGTCGTTGGACCCCAGTCAGAACGGAGCACATGAACATCGGTACCGCAAATACCACAGTGGGTGACGCGGATATCGATGTCATGTTCATTGAATGTTTTGGGTTCAAATTCTCCCCAAACCATCTTCCCTTCAGAGGCCTCTGCATCGTGGCCTAGCCATCCTTCGAATTTGTACATCTTCGCTTGAGGGAACGAGTTGGTAATAAATGATACTTGCAACAATGAATCAAACAACGGATCATTCAATGGGCAGTTTGTGAGACTAACACTCAGTTATGATAACTTAATTCTAAATCTCTATACATTGCATGCTGCCGGTTTTATATAGCTTTCAAAAGTGCTCTCCAGTCCACGGACTTTTGGCTGTCCACGGACAAACTTCTTGGCTGGATCGTACACACCCCAATCGGGGATACGAAACAGCTAAATCCAGCCCATTTAGGGAGCTATTATTTCATACAGCTGGTCCCTCAGCAGGGTGACATGCGCTAATGCAAGCTGCTTATGCTTCTGCCAAAGCGTGGAGCCACTTGCCCCTCTTTTCGAATTGCCACGCGCTCTCGACAAAGAGATGTCAATTAATAAGGCATCGACAGTTTATCTCCGAGCCTCTAACAGAACGGGTTATTAATTCATACAAGGTGATTGTGCCATCTTTAAACGATGGTATCTTTGACGTTGTTGATAATGTTAAGTTTGCTTGTTTTACAATTCAACAACCAAGTGATCATGACATATTGCACTGAATGATCTAAGACATGCGTTAAATTTCTCAGCGCCACTGAAGATCACGCTTTGCTATGTGCCTATATCTTGCCAAGATCGTTGCGACTGCTCGTTTCCCTCATATTCCAGCTAGAACTAAGAAAGAGACCAAACATTTGATATTCGCAACAATTGAGCTAGATGAGCATTCTTCCCCCACGTTGCTGGAAGTATAGGGTACGATCTGCTAAGTCAACGATTGCATCAGCACAACTCTAGCGCCCCCTTTCATGCTGCAGGCGTGTTGATTTTCTCATGACGAACTGGTTCCAGGTCCCAAAGCCTCACGCGACCGTAAAAAAGAAAGCCTCAAAAGATACTCGAAGAAGCCTGCCTTTCATTGGGCGGTTTCTAGGCAAGAGAGTAGGCAAATGCTTCGCTGCAGCACCTAAAACGCCCAGCGTGCGGGCTATGCGCGAAATCATCTGCCATGGACTTGGTGGATGAATTGGCAGATGTGTTTCGATAATTCGGAAGGACAATCAATTGGAGACAGATGACCAGAACCCTCCAGCACCTCCAACTTTGCCCCCTGAATGTTCTCGCAGACTTCATTCTTTACCCTCTCCAGTGGTTCTACAATGTCCTTACCAGCTGCCACGACCAACACTGGGCACCGAATGCTGGTGGTGGCCGCGGTGATGTCCTCTCCCATTCCGTACGTTGGCCATGCTTTCCTTGCCCACTCATTCCCTCGCAACATATCCGACACAAGGGATTCAAGGGCACTCCCAGACGGTGATGACGCCGTTAGAACGTTGAGGGCCACGAAGCTTGCCGAGGCTGCGTCGTCGTAGGCATGCACCTGTTGATCACGCATTTCCGGTGGGAGGCTCAAGGGTGTCGGAGGCGCTGGGCTGACGAGGACGATGCCCTTCAAGCCAGGAAGTTCGCCTTCTCCTGCCAACAGCTGTGCTACTTTTGCCCCCATCGACAGGCCGACAATTATGTACTGTTGCAGCTTTAGAGAAGCAATGACGTGTTTTACATCTGACGCGAGCCGTGACATTGAATAGGCGTCTGGGCGAGGTGGCCCTGTTGATTTGCCCCAACCGCGGAAATCAATCGCGATGGTGGGGTGCTGCTGCGATATCTGGGAATTGACCTGCGACCATGTCTCTGAGGAACCGCCCCAGTAGTGGAGGAATATGACTGTTGTTTGGGTTGATTGCCCTGCGGAAGTGGGCGGGCCGGAGACCAGGGCGTGAATCGTCGTCTCCGGCTCCGGATGAAAGAGAACTGATTCTGGAAGCAACATTTTCCTTTAATGTATTGGAGAAATTGTAAGTTGGTGAGTGAGGGGAGAAGGTTTATATAGTTCTGATCAGTGAATCATCCACTCTGAAATAAAGGAAACGAGAAGGGTCAAAGCCGAAAAACCGTCGATCTCATTTGTCATGATGATGGAGTTCGGCCTGGTTTATATAATTAAACTGCTTTTACATCCGATGGTGCTCGGATATAAAAGCTGCTGCTGTCCAGAGTACAAATATACGCACTACTGAAAAAACAAGGCTAACACGTCGGGCTGCCGTTGCTATCATAGGTAATTTACATCACCGCCCAAACAGAAATAGTTGGGCACGGCAGTGTCAACGGCACTTTGGCATTATGTAGGTGCTGACTCAGAAGACATAAGTGTACGGTACCCAAACGGGTGGGCGACATAATAAAACCAGCAACTGTGATGTCCAACATGGACTGGGTCTCGCTGAATCGAGAATAATAACTACAATAGTGAGTAAAAGTCAAACTTATATTATGATTTTTCGATTCGTCTTGATTGGTTTCTACCTATTTGTCATTATCTTGATGTTACTGTTGGCTACGGCGATATGGGGTGTTCAATCGATGTCATATGTCATATATGTCATATGCCCTTCCCAGACCTGCAAAGCGCTAAGTTACTCCGTAGGGGCTGACGCAAAGAGTCATGGGGACGGTACAAGGTTTGAATTTTTGGATTGACATGTGTCAGGCTTACTGCTCCTGCTTCATTCCATGTTGTTTTCTCATGCGCTGTCCCATAAGGCTCAATCCGCTATCTTTTGTGTCGAGCTTAGAGGTGCTAAAAATAAAAAGACCACAAATCCTCCAGAGGATCAAGCGCAGCAGACCAAAGTCCTCCTTTGCGGCTTAGCCACTAGCAAACAGCGCCATTTATCATCTGTGAGGCGCACTGTGGCTCTTTCTTCATTGTGCATCACCCAACCTCCGACATTGGAAAGGTTTGGCCACCATCGACGCATCACTCGCTTAGACTCTGGCACCGTGTAAGGGCAACCAGTCACTGCCGGTCAAGATGATAGGCACCAGCCGAGCGGAGCTGTACTTCATCCGCGTCTCCATCGTCGTCTTCCGCTACACACCCGCAATATGTGCCTTCGCTCTCCTCCTGCTCTACCTTTCCGGCATCAACTCATCATGGAAGATCTTTGCCACGGTCATATTGGCCCTCTCCCTGGCTGCAGAGGGCCTCTTCTACCTTCTGGCTTGGCGGCCAGCTCAGGCTCGCCTGCGCCTCAAAGCCGTGTATCCCCCTCCATTGACGTCGCCCGAGCGTAGAGTGCTGTTTGAGAAGTGCATAGAAAACATGCAGTCGCCTGAACGATACCTCCAAGGTTGGTTCCCCGGCGCAGATCTGCAGGACATCCGGCGAGAAAACCTGAGAGAGTTCATAATGTGGGCCTTCTTCGATCGCGAGGAGACAGATTTCGGCGACTGGAGCGCATCCGAGGAGCAGGACATGGACTACTTCATCCATATGATTGAAGAGCGGCTGGGGAAGACTATTGAGCCTGGCCGCACCCCAGTCAAGAGTCTTCGCCTCAACATTGATGGCATCCACACAACCTACCGAAGCCTTGCCTGGTACATTGTCATTTTCTTTGTGGACCAATTCACCCATGTCGCGCTTTGGTTTCATGGCTTCCAGTACTTTACTGCTGAATCAAATCGCGAAGTCTTTCCTCCGAGGCCGCAAAGGTTTCTCACAGCTCACCAGTCGGAGGCTCCCGGGCTCAGTTATTGGTACTCCCCGCGCCAGGAGGTCGATGACACCAATGTGCCGATTATCTTCTTCCACGGTATTGGCGTAGGCCTCTTGACATATATCCGGTTCTTGGCTGGCCTAAAGAAGAGCAACCGGGCAGGTATCATTGCCATCGAAACTCTACCCATCTCATTTCGCCTGACCTCTTCCCCTCTGGACAGGGTAGAGTTTCTGCGCCAAGTCAATCTCATACTCGATCACCACAACTGGGACACGTTTGCCATCGCAACCCATTCCTATGGCTCAGTACAGGCTGCCCACATACTCCACTCGCCGAGCATGCGATCTAGGGTCAGTGCTATTGCAATGATCGACCCTGTAACCGTCATGCTTCACCTGCCCCCTGTGGCTTACAATTTCACTCGCCGACTCCCTAGTCGTGCAAATGAGTGGCAGCTATGGTACTTTGCGAGCACAGATCCAGGTGTCGCTCACTGTCTCGGTCGGCATCTGTTCTGGCGGGACACCATTATTTGGAAAGATGATCTGGTCCAAAGGCGTGGATCAGACGGAAGCAAGATTGGAAATAGACGGGTGGCTGTCATACTCTCGGGTCAAGATATCATTGTTGATGTTCCCAGCGTGGCCAAATATCTTGAATCGAGGGGGCAGGATGTATTAAACCTGAACGGCGACGGCAAAGTTCTTGTGAAGGTGTTCCCGGAGCTTGACCACGCGCAGGTATTTGACTATCGTGCGGCATGCGATGAAGCGATCGACATTGTCACGTCGTGCTGCGACGCATAGAGTGTATTTTCAAGATGACTTGTTACGTCGGTTTGCGCAATAGACTTTGGCGGGTGTAAATTTTAAATGGTTTCACACGAAGGGTTTCAATTGTCAGTGATATAGATTTCATGAAGACTAAATAAAGATATTGGTAGCAATAAGCAAAATTAAAACTGTGCAAACTTCAACACCCTTTAGTTCTTCTTCTCAAACAAAGCCAGAACATCCTGGTTCCCACAAGCTGCCGCGACGTCAATGGGCGTCTGATGGGCATCATCCTCAAGCATCGGATCCAGCCCCATGCTCAGCAACTCCTTGAACCGCCCAACGTCCCCGGGAGCCGCAACATGCAACAGGCCCTGGCCTTTACCGTTTCTCACAGAAAAGTCCGCGCCCAGGTTCTGGAATAATTGTAGAGCACCATCCTCTGAATACTCGCGCAGAGGCGCGAACAAGCCGCCAGAGCCACCACCGAACAAACCTCCTAACATTTTCTTAGGACGCTTGCTAAAGGCGAACAATGGGGTCTCTCCATCCGCGTTGCGTGCATTGATATCCACGCCACGCCTCGCTAAATCATGGAAGATATTTCGTAACTCGGGTGTGTCGAGGTTTGTCGCGAGGAGATGCAGCATATTGTCTCCGCTCTTTCTAACGGCGAGTGCATCAGCTCCGGCGGAGAGGAGCGTCTCTGCTGTATCAGTGTGCCGTCTGAAAGCAGCAAGGCGGACTGCGTTATGAAGAGGCGTATGTCCTGCGTTGTCCGATTGCAAGGCTAGATGTGGAGCCTTGTCTAGAATATGGCCAAGTGTAAGTTTGGGCGTTTCGATGTAGACATCGCGATCGACCAGATAATGCAAGATGTTCTGACCAAAGTTGTCCCGAGCCTCAAGCGTAGCTCCGAGAGAAACAAGTTTCTGAAAGCGAGTCAGCTGATCGCCACCTTCCTGGTCAGCGGTGGTGATTTGGTCAGGGTTATTCTGGCAGGCCAACTGGAGTAGAGTCCGGCCTTGGGCATCTTGGCGATTGATCTCCAATCCTTCAATGTCAAGCAGGATGTTCGGTGGTTCGCCGCGTCGCATCAGTTCGTGCAAAACCGTGCGTTCTTCATATCCTTCAGGGACACTTGGTGAGGCCGTACCCCTATGGAAGGGATCCGTCTTGTTCTCATTACCATAGTTGGAATACGGGGTCATGGCTTTGACGAGGAATTTTGCGAATGGATCAGCTCCATACTTCAATAACATCTGCACAATCTCCGTCATCTTTTTATGCTTGTCAGAATCCGGTGGTCCCGAAAAGTCCTTCAGCTTTAAACAAGCATAGTATATCGGTAGATCCTCAATTGATCCCTGTGGCTCGGTCCTTTTCCCAAATAATCCTGATCCTAAGACCTGCGGGGGCTGGTCTATTCGTTTTGTGTTGGGATCAAAACCCGCCTTCAGAAACGCCTCGAGAGTATCAACCTTGAGCTGCTCCATTGCCGCGAAGACGGCCCTAATGGAGGGTGTTGCCCCTCGCTTCATGAGAGCCTTTAGAAGGTTGATGTCTCTATTTGCGTAAGAAAGGCAGGTGTTGCCAACATTATCAACTGCATTAACATCCGCACCCCATTCGAGCAAAGTTCTGACGACATGTGTCTGAAAGAGGCCAGGGCGAGTAGATATCTCCTCAAGGGCTGACAGTAGCGGGGTCTCGCCTTTGAAATTTCGAATCTCTATATTCGCGCCAGCCTTGAGTAAGTAAGGAAGTGCTTGAAAAGTTTGCCACCAGGTGCGGCCATGCGCGACCTGATGGAGTGCTGAACTCGCTGGAACCACGATGGACTCGTTGTTGACTCGCTGGCGCTGATACTCAAACTCATTGATGTCGACTCGGAAACTCTCAACCAAAAGTTGAACAATGGCCATGTTGGGCAGCTGTCGTGACACCGCCTGAACTAGAAATGCTGGCCCTGCTGTTGCGATCTCATTGTTCCCCTCAGACCAGAGACCGGGACGTGTCTTGTCTCCAAAGGCATGCCACTGGCCGCCAACCAATCTTGATGTCGTTTCAATATCACCAACCGTTTTGACGAGGGAGGAAAATCCATTCTTAACCAGAACAGAAAAATTGCAGTCAACAGTCCCTTCAGAGATAGTAAGGAAATCAGCCTTTTTCCTGGCCAATTCATTCACGGCCTGATATTGTCTTTGATGTATCAAATTTTTGAAGAGTTCCTGATTGCTTTCCCCGGATTTTGCACCTTCTAGCAGTCTTGTTTCTGCTTTGTACGCTTCACTATCATCAGAGTTGGCGATCTCCACGATGTCCTCCAGCTCTGTTCCGTCCCTGTATCTCTTGAGGGCGTCCGAAAAGCATCTGGCGGTGTAGGCTTTCTGGTCTCTCACGGCCTCATCGATGAAGCCTTGGAGGAACGGAAGTAGGGCTGCGGATTTGCTGAGAAGCATATCCAAGATCTCCTCTAGTCTGGCTGTCACTCCTACCCCCATATCTGAAGTGAATCTGGAGGATCCGTCTGCCGGGCGCGCGGTATCTTCCAACTTGACCGGGTTGGTGTATGGTACCGTGCGGGGACTTGTAACAGCTCTGGATACTCTGCTGAAAATACTCGTCGGTGTCGAAGTATCTCTTACTGTAAATGGCGACGCTCCAAACAAGGAAGTACCTTTCAATGGACCGCTATGTCTTGACCAAAGCGCATTCTCATCTTCGAAACTAGCACACCCCTTCAAGGCATGCTCGTTTACTTCAGCACCAGCTTCAATGAGGAGTGCTACAGTTTCAGGTTGCCCCGACCGGCACGCGTAAAAAAGAGGAGTTGTATAATCAAACCCCCTAGCTTTAGCATTCACGCCGACGGTGGACGAAGATGAAAAGTCCAGGACACTCTGTCCCAGTTTTGATTGGAGAGAACTGAGGAGAAGCCCTACTGTGTTGCTTTGCCTGGCACGGCATGCCAAGTGAAGAGCCGTCAAGCCTTCGTGCGTAGCCAGTGCAGGATCTGCCCCGGCTTCAAGCAGCTTTGCTGTATTTGAAACACTGCCAGCTGCAGCCAGGTGAAGCGGGGTGATCCCATCCTCATCGGGACTGTCAATCTCTTGGGTTTTGGAAATCACAAAGTCGATTGGTGCTGGGCGCCCAGGTTCGGTGGTTAGCCAGTTGGCATCTGTGGCAGACAGGATGTGCAGTGCAGTACGACCAGCATGGTTTTTCTGGTCTACATCCAAGCCATTCGCCACCAGCTTCCTCCAGCAGTCCACCATCGAGTGGCCATGATCTAGACTTGATGTGGCTCGCGCTCGTTCCGCCAGCTCATGAAGGAGGGTGTTCCCCAGCGAATCGACGGCCTGGAGATCGAGGCCAAGGCTGACCAAGAAGTCCAACTTCTTGCAGCCATAAGTAGATTTTGTATCATTCTGCAAGAAAACGTGTGTTCCAACAGTTGCGTGCAGAATGGTGCGACCTGCGAGGTCACGAGCTGCAATGTCGGCACCCCTCTCTATCAAAGCTTTAATACAACGGCCCTCGTCTTCTTTCTCGAAGGAGAAATTTGCGAGGCCCCCAAACAGCAAAGTTTCACCACTGCTGTCGGCCGCGTTAATGTCAGCGCCCGCATCTAGAAGCATGTTGATGGCTGGCATTGATTCCGGGGATAGACATATTGAGAGTAAGGGGGATACTCCGCGAGCATTCTTTAGACATGGATCAGCCCCTCCATGAAGTAGGGCTTGAATGAGCGGTGCCTTGGGATAGGTGCCCTGTACCACGATGTGAAGGGGCCTATTCCCGTTACCATCGGGGATGTTGCAATCGGGCCCGTATGTAATGAACTTGATGATAGATTCTATACCAGATGGCTCATGTGCAAAGAAAGACAGCATAAAATGAAGGGGAGTTTGTCCCTGAGAATTGATAGTCTCGATATTGGCGTGGCCATGCTCAACCAGTATCTGCAAGACCTCGGACGATTTGACGTTGTAAAGGGGAGTGTTTCCCAATGAATCAACCGCGTTGACATCTGCTCCAGCTTCTATGAGAGCACGGGTCATGCCAACTGAGCGTACCGCGCCATGTAATGCGGTTTGCCCTCGTGGAGTGCGTTCATGTATGTCAATGCCAGTTTCAATGAGCAATCGCAGGATCTCGCAGAGATCACTTTCGAGAGGCTTTCTAGGATTGGAGGGAACATTCGCCCCCAGACCGCACAGTCGATGGAGGCAGTTGTAGGCCTGGGGTTTGTTCTGGGGATCATTCGAGTCCAACCAACCGAATCCATCCCGGCGGCATTCACTACCGAGCCTTGGATCTGCACCAGCATCTAGTAATACTTGAATTGTTCCAAGTTCAGGATAGGCACAAGCTCGGAACAGCGGCGTATCGCCTAGGACTTTCGTGTTTGGATCGACACCGGGATACTGTAGAATCCTCGCAACAACTTCTGACTTGCCCATCTCGGAAGCCCACATCAACGCTTGATGAACCGAGCTGATGTCTTTTAAAAAGGACAAGAATACCTCTACACTTTTCACGTGGCCGTTGTGGCATGCGTACATGAGCGGTGTATCGCCCATTGTGCTTGTTCTGCTTCCACAAGAGAACGCGGAGTCATCTTTGGTTTTTGGGGTCAAGGGGTCGACACCAGCTTCCAGTAGGGCTTGCACAACCAAATGATGATTGTGGGTTGCCGCCTCGTGCAGAGGTTTCAGTCCGGAGGAAGCGATCTCCTGGTCTGGATTTGCACCAGCGGCAACCAGCACGCGGATCATTTCTGGGTGGCCCTTACTCGCTGCTAGCCACCTGTGAGGAACGCGAATGTTAGAACATGGATATTGCTGAAACTCAGGGCAAGAAATGTAAGAGCGGAAGGGGTAATGGAAAGAGAAATGCAATACGTAACTGGTTACATACATTGGAGTGAGTCCATCCCGGTCAGGAGTATTGGGGTCAATATCCCCTAATAGGACGACGTCTTGGGAATAGGATGCCAGTCCTAATTTTGCCGCGATATGAATTGGTGACACCTTGAACATCTCCCGCCCAATTAATCTTTGAATTTGAATATTGATTTCATACTGATCAAACCCTGACTTCTCCGACTTGCGAACATGCCGATGCCAGTTTCTCGCAGCGTAGTCGAGGAATGGGCGCTCAAGTCTCAGTCGGGCTTCTTTCTCTGCAGCGTCAGCCACGCTGCAAAGCCCGAATAGTGGAATCACGGGTGGAGGTATGCCGCCGACACATCCGATCCAATAGCTGACCGAATCCCTGGATTCAAGGTAGCGAAGACATTCAAAAGCAAGATTCGCATGCGTGGGGGCGGGGTGCAGAATGTGATATCCAGGCTCCTTGCTGGATCTTGTTGTCCCTTTCAGGTACTCAGTGAATGAGTGGTGAATGACTGATATCGTCTCGTCGGCGAGGATCTCTAGAAGGGGGCCGCAAGCAGTTCTTATCAACTCCTTTGTCGCCTTTAGATCTCTGGAGGAGTTATCAGGATTACTAAATCGAATCATCTCGGCAAGTTCAAGCAGGCGAAGAGGTCGTGTAGCGTGGGTAACCGCTTGAAGGATGAGATACTGAACACCAGACGGCACCCCTGATCTCTGTGCATGCTGCGCCAAAAGTTCGGTGTACAACATATTCAAGTCGGTTGGAAGTTCCTGAATGACTTGCTGAATCTCGGCGTTTGGTTCAAGGAACGCGTCCATTGCCAGCTTGGCATAGAGAAAAAGGCCATTAGCCCGCCCTGGAAGTGCACTTCTTATCAACTCCTGATCGCTTGGTGGTATATTAGAGCCAGAGAGTGCCGATTGGACAAAGGTTGAAATATCCACGTCGATTAGATTTTCTTCTAATCGAACTTGTAAAGGAGTGCCTTTTCGGAGTGGTATCGCAACATTGGGGACAGGCCGGCTAGTAACGAGTACTTTGACCTTTTCTGGTTGGAATGATCCAAGCGACGCGAGGTCTTGTAGAAAAGACCCATTTCCACCATCCATCTCATCAAGAGCATCTGCAACGCAGAAGACCTTACCAGGAAGACAACTGAACGCCTTCCGTAAGTCTTTCCATAGGCTCTCCGTTGATAGACTTTCAATTGATCGCCCTACATCTACGTAGCCCTTTAATTCCTTTTGCAAAGGAGGACTATAAGTCAAGAGCTGGTCTAGCCAGTCTCGCAACAGTGCATGAGGCTTGTGATTGGCATTGATGATCTGCCGGAAGAAGAAGAATAGCACAGGGGCTCCGGGATTAGACGTTGATAGGGTGTGAATCAGATTTGCTGCGATCACTGATTTACCCGATCCAGGAATGCCTTGAATCCAAAGCAATCCCTCCTCTGAGCCTCCAAGCCATTTTGCATAAGATTCATCTGAAGTGAGCCATGTCCCTGTGCCTTGGACATGGGATTTCAGGTGCTTCTCATACTCCCCACCAGGAGCATTGTAAGCGGTGGGCTTGAGCCAGTCGCGGATCTTTTGGAGGGTCTCGGGAGATTCTGGAAGGATTTGGTTCGGATTATAATTGCTAATGTCCTCATGGCCAATAATGACTGCATCGGAGTCATTGTTGTTGAGGGTCTCTTGATGCTGAGTTGTCATGTTTTGGTCTGGTCGTTGTAATCTGTAGCTGGAGGTCTGGCTGAAAGCTGTTCGGAATTGAAGAGCTTCAGAGACGCGGACGGGTCTAGGTTTTCATTTATGCCTTGAGATGATCATGGATGAATTCAGCGTCTCTCGCTGGATGATGCGGCTAGGATTCGATTTGGGACGGTCTAAAAGCGGGATTTCTGGTTCTAGGCACAGGCAGATGATTGAACCACGGTTTGGCTGAGGATTATGGCTGTGCGATTAGTCAGTCCTTGATGCCTTGCGTTTGGTTGCCAGCTCATTGGCCGTTGGCTTCAGGTAGACAGTAGGCAGCCCAGGCTCCAGTTAGGCTTTTACTGAGCCTCTTTCATGCCTTCACATTTTGCTATTTTTGGCTCCCTCTCCACTATAACAGAACGAAGGGGCCAGGGGGGCCTCATATGTGTGAAAAGTGGCGACTCTTACACATCATGTGTGGTGGTTGCAATCCTCTACATGTACGAAGCAATTTCATTTGCAAACAAAGCAACGGAACCAAGCTGATAGTTAAAATCTTTACTACGCAGGCTTAGCACGTTTGTTCACCTTACCACCTGAAACTACAGCAACTGAAACTGTCGTATACTCCTGAACATGGCTTGAACAGCGAAGTGAATTGAGAACTAGCTAGCAGTCACCAACTATCAAGGCTTTGCAGCAATGTATAATTTTGTCGCGTCCTCAGGCCGTTAGAGCCAGCACCCGGGGATGGTTGGAGGTTCTGCAGCTTGCAAGCTATTCATGAAATCCGAGCCGACAAGCGGCTTTGATGCCTGCTCAGCTTAAGGGGGGCATGTTGGAGAACATGTTCTACCCTCGACTTTCTGTTGAAAGTATGCGATTAGTACAAATTATACAATGAAAAGCATGTGGCACTTACGCATGCGTCAACACACTGCAGCTTCTGTAGATACATAGCTCATCAGTACAAAGACCTTTGGTCGCCCCGGAGGTTACTTACGGCAGCCTGTAAAACATACTAGTCAGTAACTGATTAATGGGTGCATTACAATGATCACTTACTCTGCAATTGGCCTTGCCAACGGGACACAACTTGTCCTTGGGATTCTGGCACCATCTCTTCTGATCTTGGATACGCTCATACAAGTTGTCCAGGGCACCGGCACAACTATATCGGAAATTGTGTTAGTTTGAGCAGAGCTGTGAGTTTATAAGTTTGGTCATTAAATCTGGATGCTCGTAAACACATGCCTTATCCTCCGGGAGTCGAGGTCAGGCAATGCAGCAGCAGTGCCGAGAAGGAGGCAGAGAATTGTAGCTGTGATTCTCATTGTAAAGTCGTTTCTGAGTGAATCTGGAAAATGGTTCTTTGCGTAGAAGATAGAGTTGCTGAGAATTGCAACATAAGCCGAGAGAATGGCGCCTTAAATAATGTGTGTTCCGACGCTACTTATCACAGACGATGGCTGCAATACAAGAATCATCATGCTTGGTTGTGAGAATATGGCGTGATTTACACACAGTGTCTGAGACCATGGCGGCGCGTCACGATATCATTGGAACGCTCACAAGGAAGACTGAGACGTTTCCGTTGTCATCCAGAACACCCAATCATGGGACTTTCCGTGAGACAAGACCTGCAGCATGACTCGGTTAATGTTAGACCAAATGCAATCATACGGATAAGAAGTGGCCAGAATCGTAGGATTTCGATTCCGGGGGGTCAGTGTTCTAACATGCGATGTGCATGTGCAAACTTGTGAAGTACTTTCACAGCATTAAAAGAATGGGTGTATATGTCATCTTCGTCTTTAGAGCGCGAATAAATACTACTTGACGAGGGTGCTTTTTAGGCCGATGTGTAGATTCCTTGGTACCATGTTTTTGACACAAACCCACCAGTGCTAACTATTCTGTACGGCAGCCGAGACACTTGATAAAATCATCCGAGACGAGCGGTCTAGGCAAGCAAGACTGCGCTAAGAAGTCAAAGGCTAGGATTGATCGTGTAGCATACAGTTTGATTCACAGAGAAATCTCTAAATTCAGCTTTGTAACAGATGAATTTGCAATGCATGGCATCGCTTGCATTGTCTGGTCGGGGACTTACTTTGCCTGGGGTTTGCTAGTTAGTCAAGGGATCCTGTCCTCAAGGACAAAGTTTTGTGTCACATGTATGTGCCTTGGCCACCCACCAAGCCTTGTTGATTAGCAACTGATTCCGGTTTTCCAGCATCTATTTGTCTTTGTCTCCCCTCAGCTCAACATGAGCATTTCTTTCTTGACCTTGGCATATGAGTTTGTATAAGTTGAGTTATGTTTTTGTCAACTTGACACTGGAATGAGTGCAAACGAGCTGCTTGTCCAGTAACCAAACATCTCCTTTCTTAAGGTTTCAGCTGTTTTGATGGTTGGCTGCACGAGGCCCCCAAGGCAATGTTAGCCTGTCTCCCTAGGTAGATTCCTTTGGTTCCCTGATGACCTGTCTTTCTGCTATCAGTCTTCATGTAGTGTCAAAGCATTTACAGTCATGAAATCACTCCTAATTCTGTCCTCTCATTCTTTAAATGATGAGGTGGGTAAATCCTAAAAAGGGAGCCTCCTTGCAAGTTCGGTGCTCTCTCTAAAATCACAGAAACGCGAAATTTTCTCTCTGAATACCTCACATTTTCAAACTTTCATTCACAAGAACAACGACAAAGCGACTGATCAGAAGCCATCATGGATATGGATGAATCCGGTTATATCCTTGTTCAGGACTTCGACCGAGATTATGCCACACGTCCCGAATTTGCGCTTGGTACTTTTGTCGACGACCCGAAAAATCCACGACGTTTGATGGCGACATCTAACAACGTATTGAAAACTCAGGAGTGGCGCGTTGACGATGCGATCACTCTGGCCAATGGCAAGATTGAAGTAGAAGCTTACGACATAAGGCCTATTGGGGAGCAGCCAACCAAACATTTTGTGGAAACAAAACTTCATGGGTCTCTTGAGTCGTCCCGCATGCAGATAAAGGAGTTTTGCTTGCCAGACACTTGGATGTCTAAGCGTAGCATGGAACATTTTCTAGATAGAGTGAGAAAAGATGAAGTTGCTGCGGAGTTTTTTGGCTTACAAAACCCGGACTTGAACAAGAACCCGACATTGGACAAGAACCCGACATTGGACAAGAACCCGACCTTAGACAATAACTCGACCTTGGATACACCGCCACTGTATATGGTCACCGGCATCAAGTATGCCACAGGCCTAAAATATCGGCTTGCATGGAACCAAGGTACGTATTCGAGGGAGGAGCCCGTTGGCGCCCATCCCAGTCCAGACCAGAAACGAGACAAGGACCTTTTTCAAGACCAGTTTCCAGAATATTCGGGATCGATCGATGGCAGGGATGTCGTGATCGCATACAAGATCCAAGAGCTCACGAAGGACCAAGAATCGGGAAAGATGCGGTGGGATACGTATGTGGACACAGAACGTGTTGTCCCAAGACTACCTAAGGACTTTAAGGCCCAGAATGCAGAGTTAATAGCTTCCTTAGAGAAAAAAGGTGGTGGAGAAGGACCTAGTTAGTTGTCAATTCTAAGTAAAATTTCTATAGCATGTCTCTTTCAAAGCTCTTAGTCTTATGTCTACGTCTACTTTTCCGCTCGACTCTTCCTAAAGGCGCGGGCATATTCTTCCTTCGCATACTCACGCAGCTCCTTGAAGAGCAATTTGAAAGAAAAGGGCGAATTCAGCCGCGCCCAGTAGTCTTCGATTTCCTTGGCAAACTCATCCACGCTACCAGGCAACGGCCCGTACAACCTCAGTTGCTCCTTCCGCCAAGCCCGCCATTCTGCTGAATCAAGGGGACCGTCCAATGCCGCTCGCAGAAGCACCCCAGCTGGGTCAAGAGTTTTGACGTTCGGCTTCCTCCGATTTGCCTTTTGGTCGAGCTGGCGGAGTTTTGCGTTCATCTCAACACTCAGTTCTCTGCACCAGATACTGGCTTTGCACCTCTGTCCGTCTTCCGTGTGAGGGTCATGATCGTGAGCCATCTCACATTCGAAGGTAACTGAGTTACGCATGGACCAGGAGGGTGTTACGTCGAAATCTGGGGAGAAAGGATCAACCCTATTCGGCGTCGGTACACCCGAGTGGAGAGTCAGGCGCTGCAATCCGCCATTGCGATCTTTCAGATAGCAGAATACTCGGTTCGCTACTGAGTATGTGAGATGCGGGGGACGGCCACGGATTAGTCGAAACCACAACTCGGCATTACGGAGGCGAGGAAGCGCAGCAATGGCTTTCAAGTGACCGACTGGCCAGTCCTCCTTGTCTCGATTCCATTCGAGGTGGATTGCTAAACGTTCAAGATGGGGCAGGTCCTTGGAAAGCTGGGCGAGATCAAGGGCCGTCATGGCTGACGCTCCCAGGCCGCCAATCTCCAGTTCCCTTAGTGTTTCACCAAATCGGCTGATTGGTTCTGGGTTAGAACCTATGCTTTCCCAACTTGGAAGAATCATTTGTTCCAGCGGTGATGTGATGGCGCGTAGAAACTCTCGGGCGAGCTCATAGTTCCAATAATCTGTCAGATCTATTTCTCTAAGGTTGGTCAACATTGGAAATGCCCGAGACATTTCAGGCTCAAGGCACCCGTTCAAGCGTGTCAGCTGCGACCAGTTGAAGTTTTTGACCCAGTAGTCTTGTTCGAGACCCTTGAGACGATATCCCCGGTGCCATCGAGCTCCCTCCCTCCCCCAAGGATACATCCCTATACCTAGCTCTTCAAGCGGGTTAAGCATCTCGCCATCTGGGAAATAAAATCCCGTGTAAGGCCCTTCTTCAAATGTTGGGCCGTAGCTGTAGCATCCACCCTGGGGAAACCACACATGGATTTTGGGAATCCTCGTCAGGTTGGGGCACGAGAGAAGGACCTTTGTTAAGCCGCGCATCGTTTCAGCACCCATTGTTTCCCCGGTGTAGAGCACCCGTATGGAGAGGGTTTGCAGATTTTGATTCCCTTCCAGGCCCTGCAGAAATGTCCGGGTCTGGGTGTGGCCCTCGTTGATTGCGTGACAATTGAGAGACGTATGAACGCGGCACTCAACCAGCAGTGCAGCAAGTATCGAGGACGGGATTGGTATCGGGGCATGCAGGTCCAGACTCCTTACCGAAAAGGTTGGCAACAAGGGTCGCGAGTGATGCGCGTGCCAATGCACATCGCGCAATCCAGTCATGGCTGGCACAATGGACGCGAGGTGGTCTAGGATCTCCCTCATGGTGTCATCGTTGTTTGGATGGCATTCACCGTCCACTTGCAGCACCCGAATGGCTTCAAGTTGGTCCAGACATTCAATGAGATGGAGCCGGTCGAGCACATGTTTTGTGTTGTTGAGATCAATATGCACCTCGCTGTGCTGTACGTAGCGTGCCTGCTCGTATAATGAAGAGCTCAACGATGCTATTAATGGGAGTAGCTCAGGGCGCGCTTCTTTAACACAGAAAAGAATATTTCGTACAACAGGGTCTGGAAATTGGGCAATGGATGGCCCCGTAGGATCTGCGGCAATGAGCTGTCTTGTCTGGATGCTGATCATGACAGGTTCTGTTTTCTGTTGAGTTTTGTGCCTCGATTTGGCTAATTTATTATAAAGCCGGTCCATGATTGAGTACCCATATACGCCAAGGCAATATGACCACACGATAATCAGAGGGTGGAGGTTGAGAGGACGAGAATTGAGAAGTAGGGAGGATAAGCGGCTATTTCAGGGGCCATAAATAACATGATCACCTACCTAATCTAGATGAAACAAGTGGTGTTTATTAAGCTTCACGCTCATGCGAAGAAATAAATCTTATTACAGTGGCTCAAATGAGAGTTCAGCATCACGCGCAACTGAACTCTATTGCAATTCGGTCTTCTCATAAACCAGCAAGCATATGCTCAATTCTTGAAGCCATTTACTCAATGTCGAGCTGGGACATTGTAACGGTGGAATCCATGAAGAACTGTAATTCTTTAGTTAATTACCGGTGTTATATGCTCATCACTATGCATGAAACCAGTACGCTATATCGAGAACGAAATTGTTTTCTACGGGCATACCATGGGACTCATAGCCGAAAACCCCCAGGCAACTCGCTCTATTTATTGGATTTTGATTGATCCGTACCTAGGCCTTGATTAACGCTGCAAGCAAACACTCGAGTGAAAGAGCCATCACAGAGAGATCGAAATTTCGACAATGCCGGAGCCCAAGAACAGCTCAAAAGTCAATCACCAAATCACCATTTCCATGATTTTCGATATACGTCAATCATCACAGATAAACCACAATTCTAAAATTGGCTCAATGAGCTTTCCCTGGCAAGGCTAGGCGAGTCGGAAGCTTCCGGCACTTCAGCCCTGGGCAATAGTTTCTGGGTGATTCAGCCTAGATGTGGAGAGTTTATGAAGAAGCGGTAGAGATTGGGTTAGTCTATGAGCGAGTTCTCAATTGGCGGTAGTGCCGCTCCAAGCCACGTTCATTCAGTAACAGTTAGCATCAAATAAGGGCTGATGGGCGCTGGATCATTGGCTAGATATGATGATATTGCCCTGGTTCCGTTGCCTTTTTACCCGAGCTAGTTTGGTCAACTAATTGGGTGGTTTGCATTTCTCAGCCCCAGGTTCTAGATCTAACACTGGGAGCCCGCCAAGGGAAAAATTCGATGGTCAACAAACCTCTCAATAATTTGGCAAATAAGACACTAGCTGAGCCATGAGAAAATTATGGTATTAAATAGTAGAGGATCGTGCGCTGCCTTGTCAGCCCGCCTCCATCCTTTCTCGTCGTTTCAAGCCCTTGAACCCTGCGTAGATCTATCATGTATTCAGACTCGGGACTATGCGCCGCGGCAAGGCTCTGCCAACTCTCGCTTCTCCTCTTGGCCACGGCTTCAATCGTTTCCGGCTATGTAGACCCTGCTGGTCCAGTTATTACCTCACCTCCTGATGCGGGGTTTGTATACCTGCGAGACGGAACTCAGGATGTGAGTTTCTGGGGTTATGTATCTGAGAGCGGAACTTGTAAGTTTGGTTGATCTAGCTCTGTTCCCTGGTCCTCATTTGGAATAACGCCATCAGCGCTCACACATTAAGAAATGTAGGGGATGCAAGGTATTGCGCAGCCGGGCAGACCATCACTCTCTCCGGCGCCTATGGGGCATGCAAATCAACTGCACAGGTAACCGCCTCAGTTGCCACCGGATGCAAAAGTGGTTCACTTGTTGTTTATCCTTCTCAGTCTGCTTCTTGGTAAGTTATTCCTCTGTTTCGATTCTGAACTGTGAGCTAACCCACTCTAGCACTGTCGGAAATCAGTGCAATACCAGAGTTCTGCACAGAGATCTAGATGACAAGGCCGGGTACAGCATGTACGGATGTGGCGTGGCCGCATCTAGCTCTGTTGATCTGTATATTCAGACAACTGGCACTGCCGTTCGTCCAACCTCTGCATCAGTGTCCTCGGCTTCAGCTTCATCAAGGGCGTCCTCATCCTTGCCAAGCTCGTCGACATCTTCCTCCTCAAAAAGTTCAACGTCTTCATCTTCCATATCTTCGTCGGGTAGATCCACTCTATCAACATCAGTCTCAGCAGCACAGTCGAGCGGGGCAGTGTCAAGAAACCTTGTAACGACTTCAGATTCTCAATCCTATCTAGCCAACACCTCTGGCGTTTCCAAGACCACATCGACTTCAGTAACTGTCAACCCCACGGCTGACTCAAGCGCCGACAATTCGAACTCTTCGTCGACCAACAAGAGTGCGGCTTGGATAGCCGGGCCAGCTGTCGGCGGAGCGGTTGCCCTCGCGCTCATCGCAGGACTCATCTTTTGGCTCGTCAAGCGACGACAGAGGAAGCGCCAAGTATCTCCAGTCCCTCAGCCTGCTGCGCCTCCGCCGAGCTACCCTCAATACCCGTCACCCCCTCCATCCCAGATGTCTCCAAATAGCATGTATCAGGGACAGCACCCGTATCAGCCACCAACCAATGGGTATTACGGGAACAACGGATACTCTGAGCATGGTAAAGTTCAGGAGATGTCGGCCACTGAGAGTTCAACACCTGTTGAGTTACCTGGGTATGCGAGGCCCGCGGAAATGCCGGCTCCTCATTATCCTCAAGGCAGATGAGAAAATATTGTCAAAGCGGTATATTTGAATACATAGAGGGTCATGATGAGGATTTTGTGAACATTGCGTCCCAGATAGTCATACATTTACGAGTCAAGGCGACATATTTCCTAAACTTTCACAAGCGAGAGTAAATACCTAGGTGGTGGTACATCGACGTAACGCCGCGCTGCAACTGTCAGAGAGCTACATACAATATCATTGCAGAGATGCCATATTTTTGATATTGGTCATTTTTTTTGCTCTTATAGTATTGACTAGCTCAATTTCACTTTGACATTCAATGAGAGTTCCCATACTCGCCCAGGCAAACAACTATGCGGAGCCTGGATGTCTGTGATTCAACCTCATCTCCAACCATTGTATCATTGACACTGAAGAGACGGTGATTCTGCTCTGATATATATGTGGACAAATGCCGTGGATTCATCGACCAATCTTGCAAGGCACCAATGCATTTTTTCACATTAGCCAGGAGGAGAATGTCAGGCAGATACTCCCTCAAGATCCAGATTACTCGAATCCTAGATACTGATATCTCTGAACCAATCTGCCATTATTGGCTCAAGAGGGCGACAACCGCGCGGTCGAGTAAAAATAGCCGTTTAATAGCACCGAGCAAACTCAATTGGAATAAATGCAGGGATTAGGATTCCAGTCACGAGTGCCAAATTAGTCCTGAGTCTTGATGGCATACATGACGAATACTCATACTCATTGCCCTGAGATAGGGGATACTAGCATCTGCATGTCTTAGAAATCGCGCCTGTGGTAACCAACAGCGTCTGATATAAGAATACGGAGCAGTAAATACACTGTGCACAAAAGTCAGCATACCGTGTCTGACGTGTTACGGCCTGAAACGCCGCCGCGCAGTAAGATTCAGCTACAATAACAGACACAGTATTTGATTGTCTTTGGCCGGCCAACAAGCGAACTATAGGCATTAAAGCGGCAGAATATTCCCCGTTCAATGTAGCGAATGGAACGGCAGGGATTCTCTCATCTCAATCAGTTCTCAGACGGCAGTGAGGCAGCCAGTTCCAGCACTTTCACATCCCGGCCAATAAGAGGCCATCCGAGCCTTCCATCCAACAACAAGCTGCCTTACGGGCTCGACCCCTCAAGGCTCATCCATCAACCCCTCTGCTACCCTCCTTCATCATCACATCACATCACATCACATCACATCATGCCATCGGCGCGACGGTCGCTGGAGCCCGGCACCGCAGCACCCCAGCCATCGAACGCATCGTCGCATCAAGCCGTCGCGCACCATGTTCCATTTCATGTCCACCCAGATGAAGTTCAGGCGGCGCCTGATGTGGCGGGGCTGGCGAGGCATGTGGAATGACGACTGGATCCCCGACGACCTCGCCGTCTATCCTCGCTGCCGCCTGTGTCGCCTCGACTACGAGGACGGCGAGGAATTTATCGCAGGTGCGCAGAGTTAACTTATATGATGTCTATCCCTTCCCAACATCCTGCTGATGGCTGCACGCAATAAATAGTCAGTGCGCAGGGCCGGCAGAGTGCCCCGTATCGCTTCAAGCCTGGTGACTTCCTCTATGATGATGCGCTCGAGAACGGGCTGTACTGTGAAACTTCCTTTACCTCCATAGACAACACCGTCCTCGTGGTCGGCTGCCATTCAGACTGCCTCGAGTTCGCTACCAAACTGATAGATGCACAAGAAGCCCAGGGCCTGCGGAAGCTCAAGAGGCAGCGCGATGATTTCCGCATGGAGCTGAAGCTGCGCGTGGTGAGCTCCGATGTCTTCTCCGCGGCAAAGCGCATGTTTGGAGGCATCCAGCCGCTGACTCGCGTGAAACCGGACATGGTATCTCAAACCCTTCTCAACCGGCTCTTCCAAGGGGACAGCTCCTGGCATAGACGGATGGTTCGAGAGAACAAGGTCCAGAGGCTCAAGCACATCCAAGATGAGCTAGTGTGGAATGCTGCCAGGATTTTAGACCCCAGCAGGAAGTTGCCGCTGGAGATATGGACAATGGTTACCAGCTATCTCACCAAGTCATACGGCACGGCCACGTTTGTCTGGTCGACTCACCGGAAGAGTTCAACAGTGCACAGGGCTCACGACATATGGGCGACCTATACCAAGATTGACGGCAAGATCTATCTGTCTAAGCTGTCGAACAAGCGTACTGCCGGTGCGATGTTACTATGTCGAGGCGATCTCAAAAGAGAGAGGAAGATGCTTTACATCAAAGAGGATCATATCGGCATCAGAAACATCTTCATCTCAGTAGCAGCCCCCCCTTTCATTAGCCCCCCCGACGACCCGACGCGATGGCGAAACCATTGCCTCAAAGAAGTGGATGGCGAACTCACCTTTATTTCAGATGTAAGTAACTCATCCGATTCCTTCCTTCAACCTTCTCACGTTTTCCCAGGGTACTGTTATCCAACACTATCTGTCCGATGCAGAAAACCACGTCATAGCCTCCCGTAGCGAGGTATTTGAGCGTTGTTCATGGCCAGAACCGATCCAGGAAGACGAGCTGAAGAGCCTACTACCGCTCAACATCAAAAGCACAATGGGATGGATGAGACCGGGAGAGGTGCCGGCTGAAATTGAAATCATCATGGTCGACTGGGACATTGAGATGACTTGGAGATCCCAGTTCAAAATGAGAGACCTTCCTCTGAACCGGCCCAATTGCGTGGGATATTCGGCCTGCTGGGTGTCGCGGGCAAGCTGCAAAGCACGCAAAGGAAAAAGCACCCCGATATACCTTGTTGGACTCCATGCCCACGAAGCCGGGGAGAGTCTCGACTTCTATCAGGACACCGACGCCGAAACTTGCCAGACGTTTTGGACCTACATGCCTCTGCAGGCCGGGGAGCAGATCAAGCACATCTGGGGCAAGAGGGGACGAGACGACAGGCTCACCCTTTCTGTGAGTTTTGACTCTTTCGCCACGACTTACAATATCACTTTTAGACACTTGACTTATTCGTGAATCAGTGGGATACTACTCTTGACCGCCAGATTACAGTAGGCGCAAACGGCGCGGACAAGCTACGATACAACTCCCTCGATACGTGGCACTGCGTCGCGGCGCCCACGACAACTAGCCCGGACCGTCTGTGGATGAGATACCTCGACTGGTCCGGGGGCGTCGTCCGCTCACTGGCCGGCCCGGTGCGTGAGAATAACCCGCAGCGCGAATCCAAGCCGTCCCAGAGTCTCTGCAGGGAAATGAAGGATCCTCTGCCGTTCCTCCTCCACTCCGAGACTTCCCTCCGCAACGTATCGCGTGTGACCGCATGCCGACTCACCGACGGCACCTCGTCGCGCGTCTCTGGGCTTGTGTTCCGCTTCCAAGATGGCTTCGAGACGGCCGTGGGGAACGTCCGGCTGGACTGCCTTGATGAGGATGCGATGGAGATACCCTCCGGCTCTCCCGGGCTCTTCCTCGGACTCAGCAACACGGATGGTCTGCGCCAGGTTCACGAGGTGGGAGTGGTCAAGTCGGACTGCAAGGCGTGGCTCAATTGGGAGGTGTTCCCCTGGGATGGGACGCTTGTGTGGTGGTTTGATTACCTTACATGCTCGATCCGCCACAGCTCTGGGGTGGAGGTGAGCAATCTGGAGGCCGCATGATGCTGGTGGAAGGTTGATTTTAGCATGGAAGTGATGAGGTTGAAGAACAGGGTACACTGACAGAGGCATTCGGCGGGGGCATGCGGCGGTACTTGGAGAGATGCCCGATCTAGTGAGCCTCCTAATGAGATACGCAAATGACTACATTTAGCTTAGCAAGCCCTCCATTTATTATCTGCCATCCATCTCTGAGAAAGGCGTCCTCGTGGGCTGCCTGCATGATCCACTGAGCTGATGCTACCCAATGCCTCGGTAAAGAGTCCAGCGCTACCTGTCTGCATTTGCTGGGTTGCTGCAGGGGTCAAAGTCCCTGAAGCGCCTTGTTGATTAGCGGCGAGCCATCCCCAAAGAGCCCAAGCTCGGTCACAAACAGCTGCAGTGTGCCCGCTAATCTGCCTGTTGATGCTGTTGTTCGACTCCGCCAAGACGAGCTGAAAGCCTGAAACTGAAGTGTTGCTCATTTGCAAGATTTGTTGAGCAGCCCAGCAAAAGAATCACTGTCCAGATCGAGGCTGAGCAAAGCGACTGCGACTTCAGCCTGCTGCATCTCATCCATCCTGTAGGCATGTGAAGATGGACGCGAAGATGCACCATCAAGGCTGCCTTCATATAGCTTGAATGCTCTCTCTATTTGGTCTGCATCAAACCAAGCAATTCAAGGTCAATCAGCATCAATCCACTCAGTCTGGCATCTCTCTACTGCGCACGTCATAGGTAGACAACAAAGCTCACCAAGAGACTATATCGTGAGACTGGACTCGAAATCTACCAAAATGACTCTGCCAACACCTCCCTCCACTTCAGATAGTCCTCCTCTACCCGACATATCATCCATACAGCCGTTACCAACCTACACAGCAACCGCGCAGGATGATCTCGAGGCAAGAATCGAGAGGACATCCGGCCTAGAGCTGCCCATCCTACGGACGCCAACCTTGGACTACTCACGACCGCACAACCCACCCCTCAAAACCACCGAACAGGCAGACAACGCAGCCAACCTAGATGCCCGCGCGCTCGAACGCGACATCGTCCTCGCCTTCTTCACAGCCATTAGATCCGGCCACAATGACCTCGTCTCCCAACTCGTCTCCCGCGGTCTGGTATCCCCCGACGTCACCAACTCGAGCGGCGAGACGCCCCTCCTCGCAGCCGTATGCGCCGGCAACACCCCCATGATCAGCACGCTCGTCGCCCTGGGTGCCACCGTCAACGCGTACGGCACGCCTTGCTCCGTCGATTCGAGCAGGCGCCACAGGAGGTTGCGCAGAACTCCCCTCCAGCTCGCCGCGCAGCAGGGCCGCCTCGCGCTCGTCAAGGTGCTGATGGAGGACTACGGCGCCGACGACAGCCTCGTCGCCCCCGACGGGTACATCGCGCTCCGGCTGGCCGCCAAGAACGGCCACCGCGAGATCGTGGAGTACCTCCCTGCCCGCCGGGGCGACATCGGGCTGCGGTGCAAGACCATCGCCAAGGACGAGTGGGAGGTCGTCGTCTCCATCCTGAAGAAGTTTGGGCATGTCATCGAGTTCTTCGTGTGGCGCCTCCCCGTCGCCGTGTTCTACAAGGCACCGAAGCACATCTGCCAGTCAGCCTGGAGGCGGCGGCACCGGTTTGCGGGCTGGTGCAAGCGGGCCGCGAGGGGGGTTGTCAAGCTCCCCGGCCGCATCTTGAAGTTCCTGCGCGAGGTTCTGAAGGCTCTCAAGAGGACGCCTGAGTTTGTGAGGAGCCTTGCGCGGGCGGGACTCAGATTTCTCAAGGCCATTCCGGGTGTTGTGAAGAGCGTCCTGCTCTGGATCGGTCGCGGTCTCAAGAGTGCGGGCAAGGCTGTCCTTCACATATTCGCTCTTTGTGCGTCACTGATACATACGGCTGTTTTATCCGTCTTGTCATTCTTTCGTGGAATCACACCCAAGGACGTTTGGGACGGCATATGCTACCTCGTCAAAGCCATATTTGTCGAGGCGCCACTGGCGCTCATCAAGTTTCTCGGCACCTTTGGGGAGATGAGTTACAAGGTGCTGGCAGCCTTGTTTGGCGTATTAGGGAAGGTGTTGTGGTATCTTGCGCAGGGGATTCTATACGTAATCACCTGGACGCCGAAACAACTCTGGAGGTGTGTAAAGGCCTTTGGTCGTCTCAACCGCAAGGGATTCAATGAGATAATGGCCCTTATTGATCCAAAGAGGATGTAAACGTAGAATAGCTTAAGATTTCTTTCGTGTTTTCTGAAACTCAGTTAATTAGCGAGGAGAGGGTCTGGTATGATTTGTGCAACAAATACACCCTGTTAACCACTGAGCTTTCAATAAGAAAGAGTAAACATGTTCCCAAATTCCTTAAAATTTTGCATCAGTTTATGAAGCAATCCCTTCTACAGTTCCATATCCTCAATGTTCCCCATCCATGAGTTTAATCTGTTCCCAAACTTGAACAAGTAATTACAGTCCTATGCTTCCAGTTCTGTGATACCCCGGTCACAAAGCATACTTGCGGAAGGGATATTATACCCGAACCGGTTCAAAGTTTTTATTCGCAGCAGTTTTATTCAGTGTTGAGGTACTGCGGTAAAGAGAAGAGTGAAAGTGAGTCTCAAACTAAAGAAAGGATTTTCATTCTCATCACTTGACTTCCAGGTAATTCGAAACAACTCGCGATCCATAACAGATTGGGAAAAGAACAACGCTTAACAACATAGTGTTTCTGAGCTATTATCGAGTACACAAACAGTTTAACTCACCAAATTCCAATAGTCTTTGAACATGCGAGCCCAATCTCTCCCAGGAACTTCACCCGCCTTGGAGTCTTATTTAAGGTATGTGTCATCGTCGAGTCTCCTTCCCACACCAGCTCTACAATCCGAGACTCTCAAGAGGATTGCAAACTTGAGAAGCTACTTGAAACCCTTTCTCACTTTATCCATACCAAAACATCTTTCAACAATCTCGGAGAAAATGCCTTCTCAGCAAGAACTTAGCCGGGTTAGCATGGCCCTAAAGGACCTTAAACTCTCTGTACAAGACCTCATAGAGGCATTTTCGCACCTCTTTGATGATCATATCCTCTGGCAAGAGTCATATGAGCGAGATCCATCTGGGTTGAGGGGAGGATCCATGCAAAAGCATGTATTTGCCTATCTCCGGGATTTCATAAGTGCGGTGGAGGGCCCGCCCGACCTTTCTATCGCTTCACTGACTCCATGGAACCACGCAAGAACCCTGAGGATAACCATGGTACTGGATGCCGGAGTAGCGGACATTCTTCGTCTTATGCAGGATCACGAGATGATGCCTCAGGGCATCGACCGCCGGATTTTCTCTGTGCTGTGCCACATTGACGCAATCATCCGTATGAAAGAAGATTCTTCGGCATCACCACCATCAACTGGTGAAGGTTCCGGATCAAACGGTGAGGGTTCCGAATCAAGTGGTGTCTAAGTTAATGGCGCCCCATATGAATGCAAACCATGTTGGTGGAGATTCTCCCGGCAGTTCCTCTTAACAAACCAACCTGCGAGATCCTGAGGGAATTGCTTGCTATAGTCATGTGTTTAGCGTATAAAATTGAAATTATTGTCCGATCCGAACCCAGGACTTTTCATCTGTCATCCCTTAACTTTCTCGCCGTTTCCTCATCGTCTGTGTTCCAAGTGTCCCTTTTTGAAATCATGCCTTGGATATTTCCGAAACAAACTTGAAGACTGGAAATGATCCATGTGAAGGCTGAAAACCTGACGGTTTCATAGCAAACGAAGCCCTTTGTGTAGTTTTGTTCATAGAGAGGCTGTTCCAGAACTCCATCTCTTTAAAACTCGAAGCTGCCGTAATCAAGGTACGTTCTGCTACATCATACGTTTGTCTGAGCCCTCCAATTACAGGGCACTACCTACGAGCAATCGTTCTTAGGGTGGGTGCATGCTACCCAAAGTCCTTTGGATATACCTATTCAGGCTGAAATGCCTCAAACTTGCCAACACCCGGCTCCTGGGAACTGGAAATGGCGACGTCAAAACGTCGTCAAACTTACCCCTCGTTTATTTCCTGGCCAATCGAACTCTGGTGATAAATGACTTGGCCGCTATTTGCTATTTGCGGCCCCAGATTTCGTCATTGTAAACAACCCACCTTGGCATCTCATATTTATATTTTTTTCATCTTAGAGGCAAGCGTAACTGGCACATTCTCTCAGCATGGCGATCCTGACATTTGGAAACCTCTGCGTTCTTCCGCTGGCCTATCTCTTATGGAGTATTGCTTATCAGGTTGTTTACTACAAGTTTTTCCACCCTCTTTCCGCCTTCCCAGGATCGTTCTGGGGCAGTGTGACAAGACTTTGGATTGCATGGCATAACATCAAGCAGGACGAGTGCGAGGTCTTCGATCGATTACATAAGAAACACGGTATGTGAAACTATGCTTATGTATAAAAGTTTCCTTCTGACACATGGTGCCGTCTCCAGGTCCTGTGATTCGTGTAACCCCTACGATGCTCCTAATCAACGACTCGTCCAAGCTTCCGACCATTTACGCCCGCCATGCAAACAAGTCGAAGCACTACATTACAGGCAGCTTTGGGGAAGATGAATCTGTATTGAATATGCAGGATGCAAGCGTCCACGCCAGGTTCCGCAAGATTATCGCGGCTCCTTATAGCTTCAGCAACGTTAGGAAGATGGAGCCCTTGATTGACGAGCAGGTCCAGCGCTGGATCGCGAAACTGGAGGAGAAATTCGCCGGAACCCAGGAGAAGTTCGATTTCGCTCCGTGGGCTGTGTATATGGCCTACGACGTCATCTCCTCGGTGGGATTCGGCGCTCCAGTGGGCTTCATCGAGCAAGGCGACGATATCGAAGGCCTAATCAGAGCGTTCCACGATGGGATGGTGGTTTTTGGCCTCATGGCGCGCCTTCACCCGCTTGTGAATTGGGTGAAGAGCACGTTCTTGGGCAAGTACATGGTCGCGACCCCGGAACAGAATTCTGGGATCGGGACAATGATGAGGTTCCGAGATCGCCTTATTGAACAAAGGTTGAAAGATCTCGAATCAGGGGCTTATGATGGCAGAGCGGACCTTTTGCAAACGTAAACTGCACCCACATCATAAGGTCGGAGTGTCGTTCAACATTGACAAAAGAAAATATCAGGTTTATTGACGCTCGGGATGAGGAGGGCAAGCCGCTCGATCTCAACTACATCAAGGCCGAGATCCTGCTTGTCCTTCTTGCCGGTTCGGATACTACAGGGACAGCTTTCCAAGCCCTAATGCTCCATTTGTTCTCTAACCCAGAAGTGTACGCGAAGTTGATGGCAGAGATCGACGCAGCCACTCGAAATAACAAGCTGTCCTCCACCCCCCAATATGACGAGGTCGTCGCAAGTTGCCCGTACTACATGGCCTGCATAAAAGAAAGCCTACGCCTAAACCCCCCCGCCGTCACTATTATTCCCCGCACGGTCCCGAAAGGTGGCATGGAACTCTTCGGACGCTTTGTCCCCGAGGGGATGGAGATCGCAGGTAGCGCGTGGCTAATGAACCGTGACGCCAACCTTTACGGCCCCGACGCCGATGTGTTCAGACCCGAGCGCTGGTTGGATGCGGAGCAAGCTAGGGAGTACCAGAAGTACAGCTTGACTTTTGGATACGGGCAGAGGGTGTGCCTTGGCAAGGACATTGCCATGATGGAGCTGTACAAGGCGCCTCTACAGTTCCTACGAACTTTCCAGCCCGAGATTGTGAACAAAGAGCAGCCTGCGCGGTATGTTGTTCCGGGTGGCATTGCATTCTTTAAAGACATGTGGATGGCAATACGGAAACGTCCTCAAGCTGTCTAGGCGAGTTGGAGCGCAACTTGAAAGTAAGAGTGAGAGCAGGCAACTTTCTATGAGTTATAGCCAAGCCAGTTGAGTTCTCAAGTAAATGCAAGATAACCGCTAAATTTTTAATTTCAGAATAAACGAAAACGGCTAGTTACGAAGTTTTTCTTTGAACATTGTTCAATATTATTCAAATAGTATTCATATAGTATTTGAATATTGTTCAAATACTGTTAAATAGTATATGAAAACTTTCAACTCAGATACATCATGTGCTATGTAAACAACTTCCGCACACCGTAACAGCTTTAGACATGATACAAAACCTCGTCTCTAGACCTCCCTGCCAGCTCCAAGAAGATTCGCCCAGGGCCAAATCCGAGGGTACGTTTGTTTCTTAAGCATCACTAGGGAGTCTCCCATGTCAGTTTATCTTCTCCATGTAGCCATAGCCTTTATAATAAGGGCCGGTCTCAACAGTCTCATCTGTCATAAGTCAAGGAAGCTCAACAGCCCCCACTCCGGAGAATTAGTCTCGAGGACGATTGCCCATGTCTAGTTCCGCCAAAGGACATTACGATGAATACGATGAGTGGTTGGTAAGCGGGGCTGACCCCTGCAGCTTCAAGAACCAGCTGAAAGCTGATCAATCTTTTCTTCAACATGCTAGCGTTCAGTTGGCGTGTTTCGTGGCTACATTCTCATATTTCCCGTAATCAAATCTCTCACATTACGAACTACAGGAAGTCTCTCATCATGGCACATTTGGAGCCTCTCGACCCCAAGGTTGACTCCATCCGCATTCTCACTCTTCTACCAAGAGTTGACAATCCAAACAGCAAGGAGCTCTTTTGCAAACTTGAGAACAGGACGCTAGCCAGCAAACCAAAATATGAAGCTCTGTCTCACGCTTGGGGTCCCGGCCAAGCGACCGACACAATCTTCATCAATGGCCAAAAGGTTGTCATACGACCTAGACTTCATGATGCGCTCCGCTCACTCCAAACCGGCAAAGGCCGGTCGTTATGGATTGATGCCCTCTGCATCAACATGGAGGACACCAAAGAGCGCAATGATCATGTCAATATGATGTCCTATATCTACTCGAGGGCCACAAAAGTCCTCGCATATCTCGGACCGTCTCATTCTGCTTTCAACAAGGCCGATATGAAAGAAATGGGCGAGAGCTATCACTACTTTAGCGAGAGAAACTGTCAACTCATCTCCAAAAGTATTTATTGGACGCGTCGCTGGACCATACAGGAGCTCATCCAGGCCAAAGAGATCCGCTTCCACCTCGGGAAAGGCTATTTCACCCTCGACAACCGCTTCAATAGTCTCTCCAACGCCTCCAATGGTTCCTGGCTAGATGACCACCTTGAAAGGATCGAAAATCATCGGAATAATATGCACTCTCACTTGCAACAATTAGAAGTGCTGTTAGAAATGTTCAAGGACCTTGAGTGCGAGGATACCCGCGACAAAATCTTCTCATTGTTGGGAGTTGCCGATGATACCGCTCAGGAATTAATCGAAGCCGATTATGACATGGATTATTACCAGCTGTACGCAAGTCTTATTGATTATCATCAATCTGCTTCCCCTTTGCAATGTCGGTCTGATCTCTTCCGCTCGAGCACATATGATCCTGAGCCATGGAGAGAAAATTGGCAGGGTTTTGATGTCAGCATTGAGCGCTCAGTGCGAGTTATTGCTTTCAGCAACCTGGTGCAAAAGACACTTAATAGTGCCGTCAACCAAACTCCAATTCCAGAGTCTCTATCACTTGGCGATCCAATAATCGCCAGGGGTGTCATAATCGGCTCGGTTATGAGCATCGGAGAGACATATGACGACTACGTTTCCTCATGGGAGTCAAATAAAAAGTGGAAGGCACTCTTAGAATCAACATACAAAAAGGATAAGGATCTTGCCAAATGGAGGGAAAATGATGCGGCCTTTTACCAAGAGATGCTGAAGTGGGATCATAGTGAGGTTGCTGCTATCCAGAGCTGTGACACGACTAAAAGCTACGGGTACCGCGAAAGTCAAGACGATGAGCACATCACTCGGGAGGCTTTAGACAGTGTTACCGAGGGAGCTCAACCCAGACGATTTCTTGGAACTAAAGGGCTGATGGGATTTCTGCCCCCAGGTGCGAAGGAGGGCGATCAAATATGCTCTTTCTGGGAGGCTTGCTTTGGCGTCGTGGTCCGCAAACTTTCAGAAGATAGGTGGATGATTGTAGGGAGGGCGACAGTGTCAAAGGAGTCGCTAACCCCAGCTGTCACAGAATCTGTCTATCATGATGCTCTAAATTACGGGACCGAAAATACATCATACAGCTCGTTGCTGAGCAGGACCGGGGATGAGTTTTGGGCGAAACAGAAAGATTTGGCATATGAGGCTCTAATCTTCTTCAAGTTGGACATTCCTACTTTGCAAAAACTAACTGCATAGACTTCTCTAGATAGGTAGAATAACAGGTAGAAGACAATGCACCCCAGAATTATATAACTGTCTAGATATATCTTACTTCGGTGATCACCTCAAGAATTTGAAGTCAACTTCTGGAGACTTCTGAGATCTAGCCTCAAATTGATACCAGCATCAGGCAAGAAGGGCGAAGAGCTACCCTTCTTAATCTTCAACCCCTTCATATCATACGCAATTGCTGTCTCAATATCGTCGTCTTCTTCAGTCTGCCACTCGACATCGTCGTCTTCTTCGGTCTGCCACTCACTCTGCTCCTGTTGGATTCTCGCTGGCCCCAGCACGAGGAATCGATCCGCTGCTGTTTCCAATTTACGGACTACAACCGCGACGTCGCAGCCAAGAAAGGTGCAAACGTAGTCCCCTTCTTGCGCATCTCCTGGAACCACGCCAACAATTCCACCGTCTCCAAGTGCAAGTCTTGCCTCAGAGTCCGTCAGTTTGTCCTCAGCATCCGTATTTTCCTGCTCGTTTAAGGGACTTGGTCCAGGATCAACAAATTGAAAGCCGTAAGATGAGTGTGAGTCAAGCTTCTTGATCCCTGCCAAGTAGCTCTCGCTCCAGTCGAGCATACTCTTTGAAAAGGCTTCATAGTCCCTCCGAGCTTTCTGCTGCTCCTCTAGCTCTTTGAACACGCGAGAGAATGAGAGCCTCCAAGATTTGTCGGCTCTAATAGATGATGCCACCTCTGAGGGGGTAGGTCCAATTTTGAGGATCTCTCCGGCAATATAAGCTCGTGCTGTGTAGAATAACCCTGACCAAGCAACATCGAGAGAGCTGTTCACTTCCTTAGCCACTTCACCCTCGAAGACATTTTGAAGAAGCTGGCTGAACCTGATGAGCTTAACAGCTCGATCAACATCGTTTGGGAAAGGGCTGTCGCGCGATGCGTCTGATGTTTGGTGGAAGTCAATCACCTGGGCATAGAGTTGGGCGAATCCAATCCCATAATCAACCCTGATGGCCGAATCCGAGCCATCAAGCACCATTCCAAGCAGTCCATAGATCTTATCCCGTTTTTCAGTGCACTCTGCCTTCCTAAATACCTCAATGAGGTTCTCCAGACGCTGCGCGCTCGTGTACCGCTTCTCTCGAAACCGGTGTATCGCATCGCTCCGGCCCTCCAAAGCTCGCCATTCGGGGTTTTGGGTGCTCGTCACCATGTCCCATCCGAACTCGTACCGTCCCAGGTAGAATCGCACCTCTGGCGCTAACACCAGCTCCTGGATGATCCAAAGGCGCCTCCAGTAGGAGTTGTGGGAGAAGACATACCAGTTCTGGTCCGAGAAATAGTCGTTCTGCACCGTCTCGGCCCAAGGCCCAAGCCACGCCAGCACCCTCTGCGCACGAGTATAAATGAAGGCCATCAGACTGACCTGGGCGTTGCGCTCTGCCATGTCCTTCTGGTTGATGCAGACGGCGTCCACCCACAGCGCACGGGGCTTGCCAGTCTGGAGACTCTTAAGCGCATTGTAGAGGTTCTCGCGCACGGGAAAGAGCTCCCCGTTGATGGTTATGTGTGTTGATTCAGGCTTTGTGCCCCAGGTATAGGAGAGAGCCTCAAATTCGGGCTTGCTCCGGAAGGTCCTATTCTCTAGTGTGCATGCGACTGATCCTTTGGAACGTGGCAGCAGCGTGAGAATGCGCAGTGAGTCCGCCTTGGGGTCAAGTGGTTCGTAGTGAAACATGATATGTGATTAATTGCTCATTGAGATCGATCGTCTAGTGTCGCAAGTTGAGGGGAAAGTTGTTCGAATTGAACTAACAGAGCAAGTTCGTAACCCCTGCATCTCGTTAGGGCCATAGCCAATACGAGAGATACGCAGTCAAAACCATTACCAAAACGTTACCCTACACTACTGGTGATCAATGGTGATAAGGCGGGCATCAGGTTTCTTGCTTCTAGATTACGCCGGCAAGATGAAATGGCTCTGTATGGAAGAGGAGGACTTGGGTGCCTGTATGCAGACTTGGAAATAATATTAAAAGACTGCCTGAAACTAAAGGGAAAGAGTTAAGGTATCAACTGGGAGGCGACAAGGAGCACAGTAGTGAATTTCGTTAATGGAGACGGTGCCTCTTCTCATCGCTAGAGCATGTCCTATTATTTATTCGTCATTTGTTATTACCTGCCCTAGAATGAGCGTCAACGGAGAGTCTTACATGTGGGAGGGTCTCAATGAATCAGATTTCCCGACTCTTGATGAAACGAAACTCGCCAACAAGCTCCTCTCGCAGAGAATAACCAACGAACGTGCCTGGTGCAATTTATTCCGAGCCCAACTTCCCCACGCGTAACGACAGAGCTTATCCCGCTTGGCTCGAAGACTGATGGGAGGGTCCCTCCCGATTCCAAAGCCAAGTGATAAAAGACGCTAGTCGACAATTCCATTGATTGTTTTCTCATGTGCGCGGGCGTAAGCCTTGAGAAACTCACTACCGGAGGCGTAGATTTCCTTGAGAGTTTCGGGGGGATTGGCATGGCACCGGGAGGCACGCTGCCAGGAATCTGCGGATTCTCCCCACAGCGGCCATTGGCTGGGCGGTTCAATGGGTTGCGATGTTTATGGGCATCGTTGTCGCTGCGTGGCGCAGTATTCTCAATCTTGTCTGCCATCTTGATAGTGGGTAACGTGGGAAGACGATTTGGGATGACGGCCCTGATGGTGGGATGGCGATGGAGGGGCTGAGAGGTGGGAAAAGTGAAGATGATGAAGGTTTGTTGGGACGGGAGAAGTTTGGGTGATCTCAGTTGTGTGCACTGACGTATGTAGGTTTTGTTCTATCACGCCAATCCAAACACTTCAACACACCAAGCGCGAATCTTCTCAACAACCAACCCAGTGAGTACCAGTAGCCCCTTGGCCAGAGCACTAACACTGACACGCCCGCAGCCTTCGACACATCATGGCAAAAGACGAGATCCCCAGCAGATCCCAGTGCCTTCTCTCAAAGGCAAAAATTCCAATCCTCGTCCATTGATAAATCTGCTCGAATTCAACCAGTCCTACCAACTTATCGCTAACCCAGTATCTTTTCGTTTAATTAATTTTGAAGTTTATTTCCCGAGGAATGATACGAAGTCGTCTTGCTGGGCCATTGTCCCCTACGCTACCTTCGCTTCCCTAATCATGATGCGACATGCAACAGAGCACGTCTTAAACCTGCCACGAGAAAGAATCTGCATATTTAAGGCACTCAACAATCGTCAGGTAGAGGGGCTTCTCCTTCGGTCGACCCATGAAGTTCTCTGCGGTGCTTCTGGCGTTCTCGCCAGGCGAAAAAGGGTTCGGACGTGAAGACCTGGTCACATGAATCACAGGTGATCGGGGGCTATGAGTACAAGTAGAACAAGGTTCATGAGATGATTGAGCAAAAGAAGTGGTGTGTCCGTACCTGAAACCTCTGCTTCAACACGGGGGGCGTCCACCATTGGTCCTCGCAGTAGAGGACATACTCGTCAACAGGAGATTCGACGGAGAGAAGCTGGCGGAGAGCCTCCAAAGAAGATGGGATGGGCGTATTTAGCTCCCCGCCAACTCTCTTCTGGGTGAAAACAAAAACCCAGCTATCAAAGAGGTAGATCCATGGCGAGTGTTCATAATTGCGGGTGTATGGAAGAAAAATCCAGAACTTCCAGTTGATCCCCTTGTTTCTGAAAACGGTGGCAATTTCTTCCTCGTCGGAATCCTGAAGTAGACTCCCTAGAAGAGGATCCACGTCATACGGAGAAAGGAATGCATTAAACCGATCTCGTGGGACTTTTAATCCCCGACCATAAACAATCATCGCGACAATATGTGACGCCTAATAACAAAGGTATAAATGCAAAATAAAACATGTCCATGCAAGGAGGAACACAAGATACCTAGGTAGATAAAGATATTTTATTATTAAACTGAGGCCAAGGCGGCGGCAGCGTTTTTATTCCGAGCAACTCTGATATTAGCTGACTTCGTAGTGTCCAGGAGGTCTAGTGAATTTCTCTACGCATCACAGACAGTCACTACTCATTTATTCAGATAAACAAAACAAATTAGCTAATTCAGTCTTAAAACTTGATTATATTTAACTACATCAGAAATGAGAGAGTGAAAATGGTCAAACAAAAAGAATAATCGTTAACTCATATGTGAAGAACAAGAGGGTGGAGGGCCGCCCCAGCCCTCGCCCATACTGTCGTTTTCTGTCCATTCCGACACTTCTGTCTCATGAATTGCAATCTTCCATCATCATTGTTATTATTAACAACGTGGGTAAAGAATTTGAAGCGAATGTAAACGGTAAAACTTGAAAAGATACACATCAAGGGATTCAAAGCAGAGGAGAAGAAGAAGAAGAAGAAGAAAGATAAAACAAAAGATTTCATGATACGTCTTCACATCGAAGAAAAGACATAGATTTAGCGGGAAATTTTGTAAAAGAGTGAACAGATTCCCTCACGGAGAGCCCAAGCTCTACAAATCTGAACAAAGAGCGGAAGGGGAAAAACTAAAGGATCGACTGGATAAGAGATTGCTCGTCAACTCGGCAGTTGCTCACTGTGTTGTCTCCATCACGGATCCATGCTTTGAAACCGTCTTCGGAAAAGTCGGTTGGGAAATTCTCACGAATGCTTCCCGCCATGTTGGCATAGTGCGTTTCCATCCCGGGCACCACGTTGGCCGGATCTGGCAAGCATCGATCTCGGCAAAGGAAATAGTACGGGTACAATCTCCTGCAGATGTCCTGGATCAATGCGAAGCGTAGCTCTCGCTTCCCCTGATTGATATCCCGGGCCAGAGCGTGTCGGTATCTCTTCCAGACGCATATCTGCCAGCGGAGTGAGAGAAGGAGATAACCAAGCGAGGTGACCAGCTCGGGTACCGCATTTGGATCATTAACTCTTGGTCCCTGTTGATGGAGGCTTTTGGAGAGAACTTCATAGATGTTACGCTCGAATCTGCGCAGCTCGATCAGGACTACCTGGGTCAGAATATGATAGATCTGGCCATTAGGAGCAATTCTCTCAATCTTCTCTCCTCTTTTGGAAACTTGATGCAGGGTGGTAAATTTTAGGACATTAGTCCATCGGACATACATCCTAAGGTGGCCAGGGAGGTTTCCCTCGCGAAGGAAAACCTTCTCTGGGCGCGAGCCTCGGGAATAATGTTTGTCGAAGACGGCGGGGAAAGGGATTGGACTCAATCTGGCCTTCTGCAAAGTTGCTAGAGACCGCCACATCTCTTCCATATCGATGGTGCGTAGCCTGGAAACTCTGTAGTAGATCTCGAGATTCCAGTCGGCACTGATGTCCTTGATCTTGCCAAGGGTCTCGTGAGAGATGTCCACTTCATCAAGGCTGACTGGAAACTGCAATAGTTCGAAGATTGGCGCGCGGATTGAGGGTGGCACTGTTGCTCAAGTCAGCATCTCACGGTGATGTGGCATCTAAAGGTCAATCTAAACACATACTACTAGAGAGGGTCGACATTTTCTTAATCATGTCTTTGAAGTGAGCCTTGGTGCACATGGGAACGACCCGCCCATCAAAGCCTTGAGCACATCGGATACAGAGCCATGTCCCGTCACACTACAAAGAAGATGTCAGCAGTTTCATCTGTGATGGAGGAAACTATTCTTAACTCACCTTGACCTTGCTGAGGCAGCAGTTGAGGCACGTATTTCCATCTGTTCGCGATCTTTTGAGTCCACTTCTCGTGGTTTCTGAAAGAGGACCTTGTCGCTTACCACGAGCCCTACGAGGCTCCAATGGGGCACCTTCCATGTCAGGGCCGACAACGGGTTCTTCGTCCAATTGCTCATTTTTCCCTTGGGATTCATCGGAATCCCTCGCTCTTTTTAAGCTTTGACGAGGCGGGCGAGTCTGGCAAGAGTCGGATGAGCTGCGAGGGCGATCTGAAATAACGATAGGGGAAGTGTGAGAGCTCTGGAGGGTATCCTTTCCAACTTCTCCTGTTGGAGTGGAACAGTTTGGTGCTACATCACTGGATCTCCGTGAAAAGGTGCTGCCAATGAAGTTTGAAACAGATCGATTCTCTCGTCCCAAGGGGTAGGTATACGAGTGGGCCAGTGGCCCTGGCTGGAGATATTGGCTGCTTGGCTGCTCGAGGAGGCAGGCACCGGGGTTACGATCAAAGCCCGATGGCGTAGCATCGTCTTCATATCCATCGCAGGAAGTCGCGTAGGTAGAAGCAGAGCTAGCTGACATGTATGAAAAGCTCGGCTGTCTTTCGTCATGCATTTGAGCAAAAGAACCTGCGTCGCTCCGGGGGCTATTCACGCTTGGCGTGTGCGGAGTGCCGGGATAGCTGCCCTCCTGCCCACTTGAATATGAGCTGGAGTAGTAGTACTCTGATTCGGTACATGTATTGCCGGCAGAGTTCAGGCAGATCTCGGGGATTCTTGAACTACCTGGTGGAACCTCAATAGGAGCAGAGCTCGTCGTCTGGAAAGGGTTGGAGCCCTGTCTTTCCAAGAGCGGCACCGGGGGTTCTTCGCAATCATATTGACCAATTACAGAACAAGGCTGGTATTGGTACTGGAAACATTCAAGAAACTGTGGATTCATTGAATTCCTAGTAAGCATAATAGGACACGCAGGAGCGGATTCCATGCTGTCCAGCTCCTTTGAGAGCCCTTGAGAGCATTGGCTTAACCTCATGATGTTAGCAATAGCAATCAAAAAAGATTATATTCAGAGGGACTCACGGTTGGGAGCTGAAGCTCGTATCATGATCAATACCAGCGCCGAAAAACAGAAAGGAATTACCATGTATTCCAGAAGGATTATCGAAGGCATTGTTAGGCGAGTGGCCAGGGATAATCTCACGAGGCCCGTTCTGACTGGTTGCAGGGGGAGTGAGATGAGACCACCCATCTTTATCACTAGAATGACTAGTTTGCTTCATATTGAAGATCGCTGAAAGTCTACCTAGGATAGGATCAGGTTTAGGTATGTTCTTCACGAGATTCTGTTGCCTCGGGGAATGGTGTAGCTAAGTATCCCGGATATCGACAAGTAGAGCGAAAATAATAGTGGTTAAAGGAGGGCGTCGAATGGATAAAAAATTAAGCAGCTAGGCAAGCGGGGTAAAGGAGCGGATGATTTGCGTCTGATGACCTTTGTGTTACAACAGAACAGTGGCAGTCTGTTGAGTTGCGGGCCGAGCAAAGGAAGGGTGGGAGCGAAACTTTATAACACTGGGAGGAAAGGAAGGGGAATAGACACGATTCAAATAATTCACGACACGCGGACAGGTCAAAACTTAATTAGGCCTTTGGTAAAGCGCCGTCAAGGCAATCTGAGCCTTATTCTGTCTGACATTTGATTCTTGCCCAACCGCGTGTGCAAATAAGGCTGAGCGGTGGTCCGCGCGGACTGGGTAAGGCAACTCAACCGCTCAGACATATTGTGTGCGTACTTTTCTATAAACGCACACCACTCGCGGTACACACACATATATTGGCCCTGGATGGCTGGGTGTCACCTCATATGCCAGTAAGACGCTTTTGAGTGGACCGAAGATAAAGAGATGTCATGAAGTGCATATAACAAGATCACAAAAGCAGGCAGCACCAGTCTAGTCGCTCCCTTGAGCAATGTCTCAGGAGGAATGGCATATGATTTTGCTGTGACGAATACTACCGTATCATTCAATTATATTCCAGCCTACTCGACGAAAGCAGTGATAGACATGTTGATGAAGTAAATTGGACACCCCCCCTCCCTCCTTTCCCTCCTCTCTCTTCTTCATACTCCCTGTCCACATGCCCAAGACAAAGTGTTCGATCTATCCAATACAATTATTAACTACACGATACCGAAAAAAGAAGAGGCAGGCGGTCAAGACTAGAGCGAGGCTATGCTATACACCCGTATCTAACGGTAAAATAATGTCGGTGAAGTGACTTGGTATCGCATCATCTAAATTCTTTCCATTCTCGTCAAGTTCTTTGGAGGCGGAGCCGGAATTGAATGGCTGCAGTGCTGCCCGAGCATTTGAATCACGAGCATAGGGAGAGGGGAGAGGGGAGAGGGAGGATAAGCCAGGCCAAGAACTGCATCTCCGCAAGAGGCCACTCGCCAGCAGTGAGTGTGCCTGCCCAAGAGGCAACCATGGGGAGCTTCTCGAAAAAAAAAACTGGTTATTCGTTACGCCTTGCAGCGTGGCCCTTTCTCCATTAGAGTCTAGAAGAGCAGAGTGTCGCGCCGTGGCGTCATTGGCGGCCAATCAAGGAGCTCGGGGCTTGAGCATGGCTGTATCAGACATTGCTGATGGGTGTGCTGAACCCAATGTGCAATTCTAAAAAGTTGCGGTGAAAGTACATACTGAAGTATAAGGCAGCTGAGGGGTGTAGCATCAGCAGAAAATGCAGGATTCAACCCAGAGCTGAGCCGCGAAGAAAAGGAGATAGAAGACGGGAGGTCGGCGGAATCTCTATAGGTAAAAGTTAAAATTCGGCGTCTACTGGCCAATAACTCGGTAGCCTCCAATGACATCTTGGGGCGTCCACCGAAGAGTCTCAGAGTGATGTCTTACAGCCGGTTCATATGGCTTGTTGGTCTCCCCGCCCGTGATTATGCCCACAATACTGAGTAGCTGAACCCTGCTCCCGGGACACCCCCATCGGTCCAGTCCGTCGATCCAGGCGTGGTCTTCCATGTGGCGTCTGTTGGGGGCTTGGGTTGATGTATCCAGTTAGTCCAGACAGGTCTCTTCGCCTCACGGGCCAAACAGAGTCGAGCCGCAACGCTCGCCATGATGTGCAGCTTTCACTCCCTGGCCTCCAGCTTAAGTCCGACCTTCTGTGCATCAAGTGCCGTGCTTCCAGCTCCTGCAGGCTACACAGCCCCGCTGCAGGCCGTCCTTGCAACGGTATCACAGGGAGTTGCCTGCAGGCCATGTAAGCAGACCATCGGTCTCGTTCAAGGCGACCAAGTAGACCGTTTCGTTGTACAGTCATTCATTGGCATTATCCCATGTAGTGACTAGGTCATGCATGCGATCAACGACCGGTGTAGCTGATGAATGACCCGACGATAACATTTGTCAACCAGTCATAGGAGAGCATGCGCTGAGCAATTGAAAGGTTAGATGAGGTCCCAGATAGGGCTGGATTCAATGTTCCAGTCGACGGAGCGAGCTACAAGCAGCACTGAGGTCCAATGCAATGCACCACCACCACTCCCTACTGCCATCACTTTGGTGTAAGTCTCTGATCACCCCTCTTCCGTCAAGTCTGATACTTTTTTGTCAGATCATATGTCATTGCTCAAAATTCACGATGCTTCAATTCCAAAAAAAAAATAAAGCACTGCCCCTTTTCCCAAAGGCCGCCCCCATGCCTCTCGTCTCATTGGGGGCCAAAGAGCGTGCCGAACCGTCACATCCAATCCTTCTCGATGCTGCCCTCTCTCCCATTGACATCTTTCCATAACTGGCCTCAGCTACTCGCGCCAGTGACCGCTGCTGCGCCCCAGGCTGGGTGAAGCTCGCTGCATTGGTTGGATCCCGATGGTGGTGTGCCTCCGGCATTAGTTTCATTGCCTGTTGGTCCTAGGTCAGGAAAACGGTCAATTAAAAGCATCAGAAGAAGTCATTTGGCCTCTTTCCATGACGGAAATCTTTCTCGTATTGGCTGGGGGAAGCACAGCCGCCACACTGATTCCCGACGCCTTTCGAAGGGCCTTTATCCGGTGGTGTCACAGACGGCCATCATAGTTTGACGATCCCTCGCTCGGGCCCCCGAGAATTTGACCAGCTCCAATGACCGAGACCAGCTCCATGCGTAGAAGAGGTGAGACTATCTCGTACCTCGTGAACATTATGGTTGATCCATTAGGTCCGTCTGAACGTGCTATGTGATCAACTAGACTTGCGGCTCACTCTCGGTCTCGTTTTCCAGAAGCTTGCAATCCCTATCAGTCGTGTGTGCTGTGAATCATGAGTCACTCACCCCCTCTTGCTGCATCCACGAAACGTCACCTTACCTCCGCTGTTCCAGACCCCAACCCGAGATGCAGATTAAGGCTGAACAGTCCATCTTTCGTCATTACCACAGTTGCGATTAGTGGCCAACGATCATCCCCAACAAAGTCCATTGCATGTGACATCACTTCACCCGCTGAGAGTGATTTTAATGAGGTAATGGTCTCATCAAGGCATCGGTAGACGCACCGTCCTTTCTTCAGGGCCCCAGCATGAATCCTCAAGCAAATCCAGTAAAGTCTAGGGGCTGGAAAGCCCATCCCCCCTATTGTGATATTCGGGAATGCAAGAACGAAGACTGCAATCGGAACAACTTTTTGTACCCTATTCCAGGTGGCCTTCATTGATTAATTTCAGACGGTTGGAGGACTTAATGATGTTTCCATCTTTGATTTTGCTCTTGTCATCAAATCACCGCTCTATTCTATTAACTCCATGGCGGCGTCGAGGGTCTCCCAGACGCTCATGAGCCCAACCCATTCAATTGGGATTGCATTGTTTTTTTGGGCAATACGGGCTACCCTTCTGTAATTTATTTGAGTCTGCCTACAATATTTGTTCAAGCGTTTGGTTCTTCTCTGCACTCGACTTTTCCGCCTTACTCCAGCCCTCTGAGCCAACCACTAGCCATTTACCAATATCGACAATGATCGGGAGGGAACAGGTATAGAAGAGCTCTCAGAGCCTTATGCGTATTTACCCCCTATTTTTAGGATGCCGCTCAGAGGCATAGCCATTTGTTAGCCGTTAGAAGTTCCACCGAGAATGGGAGACATCGGAACGAGGGGGAAATTAGTATGATATGTTACCGCAGGGTGTGGAAATATACCTGGTATTACTCAGAAGACGGATTTTACCAAACTTAAAGCTCAGTGTCGACAAATTCGTCTCGAGGAACCTCAGGAAGTTGTTAGCCCACTCAAAAAGACCATGGGGATGACAGAGGAGAGTAGATCCCGGGTCTCGTATATCCCATTTATATGGCACTGAAGTCCTTGGTGATTATTCGCGATACATCAATCCCTATTAAACTGCAAGATACCGACACGGGCTGTCAGCTACAGGGCCATCCTGAGACAGTCTCAGCCTCGCGAGCCCCTTTCTAGCCCCGTTTACAAGCAAGTGCCCAAGTGCCATTCAGTTGAGAGCAATCTGACTTGCAAGAGAGCCTCTATTCATGCGAGCACGCAAGGGAATTAGCATCGCGTATTGCTGATATCACTTTTGTGTTGTTCCGGCTTTCACCAACGCGCTTACTCCTTGCTCTCGTCGCACGTACTCGTTTTCTTGTTCCCCCAACACGCTCAAATAAGACATGTCTGAGACTATGGAACAGGCACAATTCTAGTATTCTTTCCGTCTCCAGTCACAGACATACCCCTCCATTCCAGAATCTGTTGGTGTGCCATGCTGCACGCATCCTCCTCCCGTCCCCCTTGGACCCTGAGCCACTCCTCCCTTCTCTCATCGATACAACACACGAGTCAACCCAAGCAAGGGAATCTACCAGAGAATCCATCACAACAACAACAACTATAACTGGGGGCAGTGTCTCCACAGACAGCGTCGCCCCGAGATTCGCTCTTCTTCCCCTTCTACCCCTCTTAGCAGGCTACTCCCTGGTGCACGCACAATGTTCTCGCTAGGCTCTCTATTCCAGGGCCTCCCTCTGAAGCTCACCGCAGAGCAGTGCGAGGGCCGCACCTTCATCGTGACCGGGGCCAACTCGGGTCTCGGCCTAGCATGCTCCCAGCGCCTCGTCCAGCTGGGGGCCGCCCGCGTAGTCATGGCGGTGCGCAACCTCGACGGCGGCAAGGCGGCCAAGGAATCCATCGACGCGGCCGTTGCGAACCACAAGTCCGCCATCCTCGTTTGGCACGTCGACTACGCCTCGCACGACAGCGTCAAAGACTTCGCCAAGAGGGTTGAATCGGAGCTCGACCGCGTCGACGGGTTGGTCGCGAACGCGGGCGTGAGCATGCACCACTGGCAGGAGGTGGAGGGCCTAGAGTCGAACCTGACGGTCAACGTCGTCTCGAACATGCTGCTCCTTGTGCTCCTCCTCCCGTTCATGGAGAAGTGCGCCAAGAGGCTCGAGGTCACCCCCACCGTTTCCGTCGTCGGGAGCATGAGCGGCTTCTACGCTCACGACGCCCTCTTCAAGGCGGACATGCAGGATGTCTTCAATGATCTCAACGACCAGAAGAAGTGGGAGAGCGCCATGGTGAGCCGGTACGTGCCAACTCCCGTGACTGTAGATACATATGATTGCTGCGCGCGCTGACTCGGTGCTGTCGATAAAGATATTCTGTTTCCAAGCTAATGCTGCACTTCGCGACCCGTGAGCTCGCCTTCCGCAAACCCGTGGACCACTCCAGGGTCATCATCAACGTTGTCAATCCTGGCCTCTGCAAGACCAACCTCTTGCGCGACGCAAGCGCCATGCTGCGCTTCAACCTCAGCATCGCGAAGCTCATTGCGGGCCGCAGCTCGGAAGAAGGCAGCCGGACTCTGCTCCACGGACTCGCTGCCGGCGAAGAGAGCCACGGGAAGTACCTGTCCGAGTGCGAAATAAAGGAGTGAGTCGAGCGCATCCCCCTGTGAACTGGTGGACCATTTACTAATCGTCTGGGAAACAGAGATTCTGTCCCCGACTGGATCAGGAGCGGCGAGGGCCCTACTTGGCAGACTGCGATCTGGGAACAGCTGGCTCAGAGGCTCGAGGAGATCCAGCCCGGGTGTGTTACTCAAGCCCTGAGTGTGTGAAGTATCCGGGGATGTCGAGAGCTGGGTCGCGACGGAGCTTCTTCTTCTTGGATAGTCCTTATTCCACTGTATGCTTCATTGTCAAAATTCGTGCACCTTGTTAAATTATAGCCTATCCACTATATCCTGCCGCCCACAAAACAAAATGGTATCTCAACAGCACTCTCCACAAGAAACTTTGCGAGGAAACACAGAACCTAATACATGCAGCCCAACCCTCCTCTCCCTAGCAAAGACACCACACACAGCACAAGCTCAGGCAGGCGTCTGCTCGAGCTGCGAAGCCACAGCACGGGCCTCCGGGATCTTCTCGACAATGCAAGCGGTCCCGTAGGCACAGGTCTGCGCGAACCCGCCGAGGTCCGCGGCATCGAAGCGCAGGCAGATGATGGCGTTGCCGCCGCGGGCCTTGCACTCGGCGACGCAGCGGGTGAGCGAGTCGTTGCGGCACGAGTAGAGCATGGAGGTGAACCACTGCAGCTCGCCGCCCGCGAGGGACTTGAAGACCATGCCCAGGCCGGCGGCGATGTTGCGGGAGCGGACGGTGAGGCCGTAGACAGCCCCGAGCACACGGACGACACGGTATCCGGGCAGGTCCATCATGGTGGTGGTCACGATGCCTTCTGTCTCTGTAAACTATATGCACCTCAGTTAGCAACGCTCAGAATGGTGAACTGGGGAGAGATTCTATGGTTTGCGCATACACAGTGAAGATCAGAGACAGCAGCGGGAACGTGGGCCGGCTCCTTGGGCGCGTCCTTGGTTGCAGTGCCGACCATTGTGATTAGTGGCTAACACGGTGATGTTTCAGTGGTATAATTGAGCAGATGGGTTGTAATGGAACAGCGGCCGAAGCAATATCTGAATCGATGATGATGTCCAATTCATGAAAGACGCAGGACGTCAACTCTCCTTTATAGAATCCAGAACCTCCAGAAACCACCGCACCCCCATCACCACATATCGCCATCACCGCCCGTCGTATGATCGTCATCGTCGTCAACTCGCCCTTCTTGTTAGCTGCCAGCGGTTTAGCCCGGGCAAAGACAAACGTATCCATCGTATCCATCCGGAGCGAGCCTGTGGGTCTGCGGCATTAGGCGTCCATCACCCCTGAAGACCAACCACAGGCCCTGTTGCACCCTCCCTGTCGCCTGCCCAGCGGCCACTGCCACAGGCGAGTTCCCGGTGCCTGAAGAGGCGCACGAAAACGCCTCGCCGTGATGGGATCTGCATGCTGAGAACGAGGAAACCGAGTTGCGCCGTCAGCTTTATTGAGGCATCGGGCTCCGAGCCTTACAGGGCTTCGACGTCGAGAAGGTGACGGGATATTATGAGAGGCTCAAGGCCGCAAGCACCTACCTAGTGGTCGATCAGCGAACGCTGTGAACAGATGGTGTACGCGATGACGATGGCACCAAATCATGGGTTAGTTCTACGAGCACAAGGCTGGGACACGACGCCCAAGAGACGATGATCTGCTGCTCATCTTCACTGCCTACGTAAACAACACATGTCCGTTCTATCCGAGTGCCGTGAGGCCGGCCTTAGGGAATTTTATCCAGAGGAGATAGAGTTGTGCTAGCATCCGGCTAGTTGACCATCCAAGCCATCACACCAGCTGCAGGGAGGGAGGAGCATTGGCCTCTGAAGAGGGGCCAATTATTCCAATAGCTTATTGCTACTGGCACAATTACGGAGTAGGCTTCGGCCGATCGCCTTGGAGGCTTGGCGCCATCTTGACTGGAGGACACTCCCTTCTGTCACCACCAACACCATCAGACCCCAGGCACGTGCAGGCTGTGTTTGTGTCTTACCGTGTGTTCATCAGTAGTCATTATACGGAGAGGAAGTATGTGGGATGGGATTAATTCGATATTTAGGACGGGGAAGGGTTGTGAGGTGCGGAGATGTAGATAGCTTGCCGTCAGCCAATGGCTCGTAGTATCACAGATGAAGGATCCATTCAAAGACGTCTCGTCGGATGGGATGACTGATACACAATCTAGTTAGGACACATAAGCATATAGCTACTGCCAACCACAGTCTTATTCCTGCCTACAAAAGGCCCTTAATCAACCACAGCGATACACAGCCAAAGTCAGCAGGAGGGATGACCTGGTATAGGGTAGGCATGGACCCCGGCCTGGTCCCTGGCTGCTGGTGCTATTTTTAGCTCCCGATTACGTGCTGTTGCGATCCTCTGCCCAGCTCTATTGAATCCCCAAAGGAGTGTCGCGCCGCCCTTCACTGAGGACAACCACCCATTGAGACGCTGCCTCTAGTTCTTGCTGCCAAGAACACGATGCTTGTTGTGTCTGCTGCGAGGTGATGCTTGTTTCGTGTCCTCCCCCCTGCTCCCTGACTCTCTCCCACAGCTGCACGCGACACCAGCACCAAGAATAGAGCCGCCTCTGGCCATCCCGAATCATGGCTCCCACCAACCCCAACACCGCCGAGAACCTGCCCCGCGACTCCTTGTCCTCCGTGTCGACCACCAGCATCGTATTCGACCGTCTCCAGGAAGAAAACGAGAAGGCAGCCGCCAAGCGAAGAGCCAACCAGGCAAACATGGCCAGCGGAGGCTCATACAGGGACCTCGATATCGCCGACCTCGACGATGAGGACCCCCTCAAGCCTGAAGACGATCTCGAGACCCGCGCCTTCATCCCCCGCGAGGGCGCAGATAATAATAATCGCACCAAGGCGGAACCCCGGAAGTTCATGGATAAGGGCCTCCGCCGTGTCCTCATCATCGGTGTGTCCATCTTCACCATCGCTTGGCTCGTCGCCCTCGGCATTTTCGTCGCCAAGGGCTCCTACCACCATGACAGCGACACAGAGCACGATCCCAACGCAGACCACCGCGGCTCGGGCAAGGCCGTAACCCTCGATCAGGTCCTCACTGGATACTGGAGAGCTAGAGTCCATAGCATTAGCTGGATCGCCGACCCCGATGGCAAGGACGGCCTGCTCCTTGAGAAGGGCGTACCTGGGAAGGACTACCTTGTCGTGGAGGATGTGCGAGCTCGAGGATCTGAGAAGGACTCGGCCGATGCGTATAGTGCCCGTGTGCTCATGAAAGACGCTAGATTCGACTACGACGGCCGCTCGTACGTGACCAGCGAGGCCGAGCCCAGCCCCGACCTGAAGAAGGTCCTGCTGGGCGTCTACAAGGTCCACCACTGGCGACATTCCTATACCGCCACCTACTTCATTCTTGACGTGAAAAGCGGCAAGATCGAGCCACTTCTGCCCGAGGACGTCAACGCTAATATCATGCTGGCGACTTGGAGCCCCAAGAGCGATGCCATTGCCTTTACCAAGACGTCCGATAACAACCTCTACGTGCGCCCTCTTGACAACAAGAAGGAGATAGTCCAGGTCACAACAGACGGTGGCGTCGAGTGCTTCAATGGTGTGCCTGACTGGGTCTACGAAGAAGAGGTTCTCTCTGGCCGTAGTGCGACCTGGTGGTCCGCTGACGGCCAGCACATCGCCTTCTTCCGTACCAACGAGACTGGAGTGCCCGAGTATCCCATCCAATACTTCGTCAGCCGGCCAAGCGGCACCCAACCTCCCAGCGACGAGGGTAGCTTCCCAGAGGAGGTCAAGATCAAATATCCCAAGGCCGGATCGCACAACCCCGTCGTCGAGCTGAGATTCTACGACGTGGCCAAGAACGAGGTGTTCAGCGTCGATTCTGGCGACCAGTTCCCTGACGATGACCGCATCATTAACAGCGTTGTCTGGGCCGGCAATAAAAAGGCCCTCATCAAGGAAACCAACCGCGTAAGCGACCATGTCAAGGTCGTGCTTTTTGATGCTGACACTCGTCAATCTCGCACCGTGCGATCTTCAGATGTCAACGCCATCGACGGCGGCTGGTTTGAGATTTCCAAGCAGATGACTTATGTTCCTGCCGACCCCAGCAAGGGACGCCCGCATGATGGCTACGTCGACTCCGTCATCCACGAGGGATACGACCATCTCGCCTATTTCACGCCTCTCGACAGCTCCAAGCCCATCATGCTCACATCTGGGCAGTGGGAGGTCGACGACGCCCCCTCAGCAGTCGATGTCGCCAACAACCTCGTCTACTTCGTCTCCACCAAGGAATCCTCCATCCAGCGCCACGTCTACTCGGTCAACCTGCTCGACGGCTCCAACCTCCAGGCCCTAACCGACACCAAGGAGGAGGGCTACTACTCGGCCTCCTTCTCCCACGGCGCGGGATACATGCTCCTCTCCTACAGCGGCCCCAAGACCCCGTCCCAGTCCGTCAAATCCACGCCTTCCAACCCCAGCGCCTACTACAGCCTCCTCGAGGACAACTCCGCCCTGGCAGAGCGCGCCCGCAAGCACGAGCTCCCCATCCTCAAGTACGGCGTCCTCGACCTGGGCAACGGCGTCAAGGTCAACTACGTCGAGCGCCGCCCCCCGCACTTCAACTCCAAGAAGCAGTACCCCGTGCTCTTCCACCAGTACTCGGGCCCGGGCTCTCAGCAGGTCAACAAGCGCTTCACCGTCGACTTCCAGTCCTACGTCGCCTCCAGCCTCGGCTACGTCGTCATCACCGTCGACCCCCGCGGCACGGGATTCCTCGGCCGCGCCCACCGCGTCCCCGTCCGCAACCAGCTCGGCGTCCACGAGGCCGCCGACCACATCGCCGCCGCCCAGCACTTCTCCCGCCAGCCCTACGTCGACGCCAACCGCGTCGCCATCTGGGGCTGGTCCTACGGCGGCTTCCAGACCCTCAAGACCCTCGAGCAGGACGCCGGCCAGACCTTCTCCTACGGCATGGCCGTCGCCCCCGTCGTCGACTGGAGCCTCTACGACAGCATCTACACTGAGCGCTACATGCGCCAGCCCAAGGACAACCGCGACGGATACACCGCCTCCAGCGTCACAAACGCCACCGCCCTCGGCCGCAACGTCCGCTTCCTCCTCATGCACGGCGTCGCCGACGACAACGTCCACTTCCAGAACTCCCTCAGGCTCCTCGACGCCCTCGACCTCGCCGGCGTCGAGAACTACGACGTCCACGTCTTCCCCGACAGCGACCACAGCATCTACTTCCACAATGCCAACCGCATCGTGTACGATAGTAAGTTGCTCCTCCCTTCCCCTTCACCTACTTCCCGTGACGAAAACAGGACTAATGAGATACCAGAACTGAGCAACTGGCTTGTCAACGCATTCAACGGCGAGTGGCTCAAGATTGCTGACCCCAAGCCCAATGATAGGCGAAAGCGGGCTATTATTGAGCAAGATGTACCTCTGCCTTAGATTTTTGTTCCTTACTTTTTTATGTAAAGTGTCCAATGGTGAAGACTACTTGGCCCAGATGTCAGTCAAGAGTTGGGAAACGAGGCACTACTGGGTGTTTGGGCGTTTGGATATACAATTGAATGGAATGCGTCATCAATCACTTTTCCGTTTTTGTCTACTTCAAGATTTCAGAACGAAGAATATTGTATTATCATACACACATACTAAAAGAAACCGTCGTGAGAGCGACCTTCTGTCCACACCTCACTTGCTGCTCTTTTTCATCTAATTTACCGTGAAATAACGCACTCGGAATGGCCCATGTAAAGAGACCGTTCCTGTCGACTGGAGCGAAAACAAAACCTCGAAATCCATAAGAATCCTGAAGAATAACATGTCCTCTTCTACCCGTTTAAAAGAGTAGATAACACAAAATATGATTACATCAATGACTTGATTCCTTGAAGCTCCTGGCCAAGTCCACCATTGTCGTTTCTCGAGATACTATATGCACCTTCGCCATCTCCTTTATTACTGTGGCCGGACCATTGACCACTGTTTACTGGATACCAAGACCACCCGGGTGCCTGCGCCTAGTAACCATAGCCGGTGGGTTGTGGTGCGAAACCATTCGGTTGGCCGTAAGGTGAAGGGCTGTTGCCTCCAGGGCCAGCTGTGATCATCAGGCGGGACGCACCCAGAATTGGTGTGTTGTCCTCCGTCTTCTCTACCTCCTTCTCCTTGGCTTTGCGAGCCTCGTTGTCAGCCTTCAGAAGGGCGATCTCCTTGGTCTGCTGAGCAAGCATGTTGATCATGTAAGGCATGGTGAAGTCATTGAGGCCGAATCGCCATGACAGTTCAAGGACAAGATCAGGCCGGATGAGGTCATTGCAAGCGTACAGCATACCGGTGTAGCATTCACGGTGGCCGATATCGACAAACTAGATAGGGAATTGTTAGAATATGAGGAGTACATGGTTGGCAGAGATAGTAACTTACGTATCGCAGGAGGTCCTCGACAATTTCGTTCTTGCCGGAGAGCGCAGAGGTCTCGATAGCATCCTTGTACAATTTGTCTTGCTTGGATAGGGCAATGGACTTCTCCCAACGCTTGTTCTTGCGGTAGATGCTGGCGGCGATTTGGCGGAAGAAGATCAGATCGTGCTTCTCGAGGCGGCCAGCCAACTCAACGGCATCGTAGTTGTCATAGTTCTGAACGGAGTCGCGGAGAGTCTTGTAATCTTCCTCCTCAATAAGCAAATCATTGATAGCCTCGTTCACAATACGCTTGTTTTGAACCTGGACATTGAGCAAGAAAGGCTTGATCAGGGGGAGATCATCGTTTTTCTGGAAGATCTTGACGACACGGTTAACATCGATGCGGGCAGTGAGGGCGGTCAAGAGGTCGGTCAACAGCGAAGGATGTTGCTCGACGTAAAACTTGATGGCCCGGTAGTAGATTTCGAGATTGGCAACCTTGACAACGATCTCTTTGAACTGAGTGTGATCCCAGGAGTTCTCGGGGCGCTCAATGACGGCCAGAGCGGCGTTATCAAACTCATCATAGTGATAGTAGCAGAAAACGAGCTCGGGCCAAAGGTTTGCCTCCTCGCAGGAACGGATCATCTTGGGCATGTTCATTCTGGACCAGAACAGCTTAATGTGCTCCATCAGACGCTCAGGGTGATACTTAGACAATGCGATACCAAGCTCAGTGAACATACCCATGTGGGCACGCTCGAGACCGAGACCTTGCTCCAATAAACTGATGAGCTCGTCGAAGTATCCGTTGTATTCATATGACTTGACAAGCTCTTGCAGTTGCTCTGCATCGACGATCAGATTGAGACCACAGATCTGAGCCAAGCGGAACTCCTTCTTGCTGACGCAAGCATCGTGAACCTGCTTCCAAACCCTGATGTTGTTAGCCTTGCGAGCGCATTCAACAGCGGCCTGGTATTCGGCAAGGTGGACGAGAGTGGTGGCAAGCTTGGCCCAGTTGGAGATGCTGGTGTAGAAGATCTTGGAAGCTTCATAGAGTCCCTCCTCGTAAGCCTTGTCACCAGATTCCTCGATGTTAGCAACGTTTGTAGCTCGGAGGAAGTCCTCGAGCTCATGGAGCTGGTCCAGACGGGCATAGCAGAAAGCGAGGGCAGTATCGATGGCAGCCTCCCTCAGAGTCTTGCGGGCCATGCGAAGGAACTTGACGAGTTCCTCGTTCTTGCCAGCGTTGGTAGCGATTTCAATGACCTCCTCGTAGTTCTTGGGGTCCTCGGCCTTGATGTATGACTCAATAGCGTCAGGGACACGAAGTCCATCGAGTTGAGCCTTAGCAACCTTGCTCCAAACATCAGGCAGGTCGACTTCCTCGGCATATGCCTGTGCTCGATCAATGCTGACGACGTGCTCAATTAGAACATCGACGGCAGAAGACTTGTTGTCGGCCTTCTTGTAAATCTCAAACGCTTCCTCATGGAGTCCAACTTCAATACAGGATGTAGCAATGTCATCAGCGTTGTAGTTGTCGAGCTTGTGGATGTAGTCCATGACGCGAGCCTTGTCAGCCTTGGCGGCCGTGAAGAGGAGGAGGTTCTGGAGATTTTGGTTGTCGCTGAATGGCGAGGGCTCCAAAACAATCTTCTCCAGCAACTCAATAAGTTCAAGCGGAAGATCGTTCTCAAGGAAGGCAGAGACGGCAACAGAGACCTTGGCTGGGTCACTAGCCTCTGGAACGGCAGTAGCGGTGACCTGGTCGACAACAGAACGACGGTGTATGTTGTTTTCGCTCAGGACGAATCGCCACAGCTCATTATCAGAGCGCTCAAGGAGGTAACGTGCCTGAGCCCTGTACATGGAATTCTCATTGGTGATATTTACCAGCTCCAGGTCATTCTGGCCCTTGGAGTAGGCAATGTATGCCAGGTTGGGGTCACGCTTCTCGCAGTACTTTCCGACAGAAAGGGTATCGTACTGGTCATTCTCCTTGAGGAACTTCTCTGGGTTGTTGTTCGAGTCAATGTAGATTTTGGCCAGAGCGTTGAAAATGGCCTGCTGTGTGTTGCCAGCTTGCAGGGTGGCCTCAAGGAAGGGCAGGAGAAGCTTCAATCGGTTACGAGACTCAACTTCTGATACGAGCTCGTCAATGTTGATCTGCTCAGCATTAACAGTGCTCAGAAGCTGCTTGATGATGTTCTCATCGCAGTCGACGTCCAACAATCCACCGATAACGGCAGGGGTCCTGCCGGGGTTGACGCGCTGAACGTAAGCCTCAATGGCCTGGAACTGCTGGTTCTGGTATAAGAACAGTATGAGATCATGGACAAAGTTGAACCTGTCGCAAACAATAATGAGAGGTAGCTGCTCAGGAAGCTTTGCTTCCTTGAGGAAGTTTTTCACCTTCTCGGGATTGTACGCGTTACTATCGCGGCAAATACGCTCAACCTCATTGAACTGGCCCATCTTGGTAGCAGATTCAATATACTTGAAGTGAACATCAGGGTCCTCAGAAAGGTTGACGATGCTTCCCAGGTAGTAGAAGAGACCCTCAGCGGTCTTGTACTTCTCGAACAGATCAATCAAGTGAACAGGGCCAAGAAGCTCAGAGTACTTGGTCGCAATATTAACAACAGACTGCAAGTTCTGACGGATGTTGTGCTTCATCATTGCGTCAAGGCAAGCAAGAGATTGCTCAACGGACAACTTGCCAAAGAAACCTGTCAACCACTCGGCGTTGAAGTTGGGGGTTCCAGGAATGTTGACAATAACACGTTTGATAGCCTCGGGGTCTTCGTAAAGTTCGGCGGCCTTTTGTGCCAGACCAGCCTGCTCGCAAAGGTGGGCAATGCGGGCCTTGTCGAAGTGGGTGAACATGTCGTTGGTGAGAATAGCCTCAGCGACTTGAGGAGCGTGCATCAGGTTCATCTCCAAAAGTCGGGTCTGCAGACGAGCATGTTCAGGATTGTTATCCTTAAGGGCGTCAAGCAGGAAGGCGGTGGCCTGCTGGATCATACCCTGAGATTGGAAAATATCGCAAACTCTCTCCAAGTCGACCAGAGGACCCCCTTCGTTGTTAGCTAGGGCAGTGGCAAATGCAGCTCCCTTCTCTGGGTCTGCTCGAATGATGTGTTGCAGAAGCTGGATAAAATCGGGTTGATAGCCACTCTGAGCACTGTAGGGAAGAATCTTATCGAATTGTCCAGTCTCAGCGAAGCCAGCAACGACCTTGTGGGGAACGTTGGCCTTGAGATAGATTGCAAGAGCCATGTTCATATCATATGGTCGAACCATATCACCGAGCTGCTCTGAGCAATCCAGCTTCTCCTCCTTGAGCCACTTCTCAAGCAAGTGCTTGCGGTTCTGGGCCAGAACAGGCTGGGCAAGCTCGATCGTCTCGTGCGCATTCAGAGCACCCTTGTCGAGAAGCATACCGAAGTACTGCAGGGTGAAAGCCATCTGTCCAGGCTGAGTTTGGAGCTGCTTGAACTTCTCAATAGTTTGGGGGGTTCGGAGGAAACCGCGAGGAGAGTTTGCTGCAATCTTGGCGGCTTCGCTGTAGTTACCAGTGTTGAAGAGCTGGTCGAACTGTCTGGCGTAGAGGTCGTCGGCGCCGGGAAGGCCAGCACGAGATGCCATCTTGATGGCGATTTCGCTGTTGGCAGGATTTTGAAGGAGATAGGGGATCGCATTCGTGTCATCAACAGTAACAAACAGGACCTGACCCTTACGGTTGATACCCACCAGTCCAGTAGATCCGTCATCGGTACACGTGGTGAATATGGTTTCGCTCGAGATACGGTTCATGAAGATACAGGTTCCAGTCTCCAGGTCATAGAGATGGATGAACCCGTACTTGGTTACCATGAAGACAACACCGTATTTCTGAGAAACTTGCAGAGCCACGGGGAAGTCGTTGGTAGCCTCAGGGGGGAAGAAGATGTCGACAGCCTTCTTCTGGAAAACCGGGTTGTTCTCGGCGTGATCGACTTCAACGACATGAAGTTTGGCACCGGTGGCGGATCGCACGGCGAAGGTGAACAGCTTGGTATCCTGGGGAGCGCCTTCCAGCCTCAGAGAGCCGAAGGCAGCGGCGTGGCCCTCGATAGCCTGGCTGATGCCACGGTCCTTTGAGTAGAGCTGCATGGCACCAACAACACGACCACCTTGTGAGGAGATACCTACTACAACCATCCACTTTCCATCCACATTAACACGGTAGTTGATGATTTGGCAGCCCTAGAGAGTCAGTGAGTCGAAGCAAATTACCATGTCATCCTTCATCGAAAACGTACATTCAAGTTCGCGTTGCGCTCGAACACCTTCACAGGTGCGTCCTGGCCTGCGTCATAGACGTCCCAGTGATACACACTGCTGGATGTAACCAGGCCAATGCTAGACTCGCTAATCCACTTCCAAAACTGCACATCCTCATTCATGGTGCAGGATTTCAGCTTCTTCTTCTGCTCGAGGTCGAAGATCTGTAGTGTGCGGGATTGCGCCTTGAGAGCGATGACTTGGCGAGACCAGTGCATGATGGCACTGTCGGCCTTGATTGGCCGTCTGGTGATGTTGTTGCCATTCTTGAGCTCGATGATGACAACTTCGGGTTGGGAAGCTTCGTCCTTCTTTTCGCGGATACAGACGAAGTGATCTGATTCGAGTGTCTACAAAAGCGCGAGAAGCGCCTCAGAGTTAGCTCGCTGCTTACCCTCGGGTGACGTATGCGTGATGTGGAGGCCGATAGGGGTTGGGGAGAGATGAGTGTCACTTACGCAGGTGTTGAAGCCGATGGATTGTGTGTCGACACCAGTGCTGGTGAGCTGGACCAGCTCCTGGAATTTGATGGGTAGGGGCGCCATGTCGCCGGTGTGTCCGAAAATCAAATAGTATGGCCCTTCGTCAACTCGATACTCCTAGCCGCGAGTACGACTGAAGTCGTCACCAGTAGTCTGCAAGAGTCCTAGATCGTCTGAAACAGGAGCTGAGGAGCAATTTGTGTTGGAGAGATGAATAGTCGCTTCCATGCGCCACGCGGCACAAGGGGCAACGCGGGTTTGGGAGAAAAGGAGACGCTACTGGGAGAGATGAGAAAGGAAGAGAGAAAACAAGAGTCGCGGCTGCAAATGATCGTCAATACAGTCTACTTGATTGCGGCAAGCAGAAAGAGGGGTCGCGCGGATTATCGTCGTGAAGAGGTAGAGGTAGGGGATGACGGGTTGAAGGTGGAAGGAAAGAAGTGGAAAGTTGTTACGTTCTTTTTGGATGGAGGCAGCAGCAGCTGTGCATGGAGCCGGGGAGCACCTACGCAACGACACCTGGCAGCTCCCTACCACGGCTGCATGTACCGCAAGGTTACTCCTGCCCCAGCGCCTGCTAGCACCATGGGTGGAGAACTCTATCAGCAATTGACACTTTAGGTCCACCTAGAGCCCCGGATATATAGATAATCCGGCTTACGCTGGCAAATTAGCTTCCCCACCGGCTTTGTTTGCTTGACGGCGCCCTGTTTCAGGTCCGATTTGGCATGGACCAAGATTCATCATACTTTTTGTAGGCATCCAACCACTGTGACCAGAGCTCCCGGCGCGGGTGCAGGCGCTCTTTGATCGGAATGTCTCTTTCTTCAAGTTGTTTTTCTCTTTAATCCAGCCAGGGCGTCTACGAAGCGAGCCACAATATGAAAGTTTTCGCACAGCAATACGCCGTTCTTCCCAATTTGCCCAGCCTTGATCATTCTTCTCCGTCCAGTAGACAGAACGCACCTTAATCGAGCTCCAACAACCCAAAACCGAGAACATGAACAAACGAAAAAGCCTAAGGTACCTAGTGTCTTGTGATCATCAGTAATTTCCTTCTCGTTCCGGTTGGAAAGCACGAGCAAAACTTCCCGGCATAATTTCCCGAGTACCTACCCTACGCTCGCGTCTCGCATGTGCGCTGCCTTAAATCAATTAAAGCTGCAACCCCATATCTACTACCTCGTTCATTTCCATGCCTTCTTCAATAATCATTTCATATCAAGTCATATGGAACTATCTAGGGGGGCTTTGCTAGTAGTTGGTCGTGTGTAGTTCCAAGAGCACTGCTTCAATTGCGACGGCTCTTCGTAGAGTCAACAATGTATGATCCCAGCAGGATATCAATTGATACCTAGTGTCAATGTTTATGAAAGTCATGGTAGCACTACCTTACCTACCAAGCGGGTGACATAAGATATTGCACACCAAATGGTACTTTGATCTCTAATTCCGCTAAACCCTTCACCTTTATAGCCTAGTAACACAGCAATAATTACACAATATACCATTATAAAAGATATTAGTTTAATATTTGGACCTTTGAGAATCATTCAATAGTTTTAATTTACTATTTTGATAGGATTTGGCTGTTGGACTGAGGATTGAAAACGCCTGTGATTTGCGTGTGCAATGTCTTATGTCACCCGCTTGCCTACCTACCTAGATAAGAGGTATCGATCGACCTGATGCTATAGACGCTCTACCTTAATGAGGTACCTAGGTTGGTAACAGCTCCGCCTCTTACTCTATTACAGAAGTCAACAACTAAGGTATGTGATATGATGCCTCCAAGTGCCAATACCCCTGGACCTTACACCACATACCTAGGTACTTTATCAACTTAGAGCACTTCTAAAAATGCACTAAAGGAGAAATTTGGTGTGGCATTTGATCCCTTCTAGAATGATCACGGTGGTTTCGCGATCGCCCAGGCACCAGAGACAAGCCACCATGTGATAGCCGATGACGTAGCGCAAACCGCTCATTGCCACATCAACACTCCGTTCGATGTGCTAATCTCAAACTTTGGGACAAATCTACAATACTGATGGGAAACCTACCATCTGATGACAGAATCTCCCTTGCATAGTTGGTCCTGTCGGGACTGGCTTCGCGACCTTGACCATGGCCAACTGCCTGCGAGGCTAAACGCCCCAGAATTGATTTGGCCCAGTGCCTGATCGTCGAAATCCCCTGACCACCAACTGCCCCTCCCCCGCCGCTATCGGACGCGGCTTTGACAGATGGCGACTTATTGCGTTTGATCTGCGGCGCATCACCACTTTTCCTTCGGCTTCATATTCCTTGCAGCATACCGAACATTAACACCTCCCCCTAGGAATTTCTATTACCATGGCTCCTCCTCTCCGCTTAGCGATTCTCGAGTGCGACACTCCTCAACCCCAGACCAAGGCCAAGTTTGGCTCCTACTCTGGAGTGTTCAAAGCCTTACTCAACGCCGCCTGCCAGACGCTCGACGAACCGAAGAAAGACCTAGAGGACTTGGGTGTTACAGTGACGTCGCACGACGTTGTCAACGACCTGAGCTCATACCCTAAGCTTGAAGACGTTGACGCCCTGTGGTTGACAGGCTCCAGGCACACTGCCTTCGATGACGACCCGTGGATATTGAAGTTGGTCGAGTATGTCAAGGCTGCCCTTGACAGTGGTCGGGTGAAGGTGGTCGGAATCTGCTTTGGTCACCAGATTGTTGGCAGGGCGGCTGGAGCGAATCTCGGAAAGAGTGATAAGGGTTGGGAAGTTGCAGTCACAGACGTTGAGCTCACCGAGAAGGGCAAGGAGATTCTGGGACTCGAGAAGATGGTAAGTCCCTCCGGCCCCAATAGGCGCATGCTGTGGCTAACCTGTTCAAACAGCGGATACACCAAATGCATCGAGATATTGTGTACAACTTTCCTCCCGAGTCGATCCCTCTCGGATCTAACGACATCTGCACCGTGCAGGGGATGTACCTGCCGAAGAAGTATATTACGGTCCAGGGCCACCCCGAGTTCACAGACGAAATTATATCCGAAATCTTGTTTAACCGCCATAAGGTCGGCATCTTTAGCGATGAGGTCTACGCTGATGGCATAAAACGGGCGCCTATTCCCCACGATGGTGTTGCTATCGCAAGAGCCTTCCTGAAATTCATTTATGAAGGCTAGACGATTCAAGAGTTCTGCTAGAATCATGAAAGTCACACTAACACTGTCCTGAAAGGGAAAAACTGTACCAGCAACAACATCCATCATCATAGATTTCCCCATGTCGTTGCGCTGAACCAACGAAGCGTCCTTTAGTTCTGAATATGCGCAAGAAAGATATGTATTAGTTTAGCATTGGCTCTAAGATATAAAACATCTTGACTCGATCCGAGTTGGTACGGTTGAATGCTTGATGGGCGGTAGTATCGTGCACATCTGCTAGTCTTGAAAAGTACGGTTTGCAACATGTTTCCAGGAACATACCAGCAGTAAATGTACCCTTTTGTTCAACGAACTTCAGCAGATTATAGCCCTCGATCAACAGCAACTGGTGACTTGTACGGGCGTATTCAACTGGGATGATACGGCCTTGCTCATGTGGCTTAATTGTTGAAGTGATAGGTTTCCGAAGCGAAATGGCCCTGTTGAACAAGATGGTGCTCGAGTCTTTGGTGTGCGAGCTGTAAACCAAAGTGTGTGGACATTGATTTTCAAAGTTTGGCGCAACGAATGCGCCAACACATAGTTCACGTCCAGGCAGATATAAGTCCTGAATGTGAACCACGCCTGATCTCCTGCTTCTCTCATAAATTATTTACATGCGCTGCATTCCACTTCCAGTGCCTCAGCAGATTCTTAGAAGTTCTTCACTCTTCTATCCACCAAACCGCCATTTTTATTTCTCTTTCTCTCTCGTGCCTTCGTGCTTCGTGCCTTGGATGACTTCCTCTTAGTCTCCTAGTCGCCTCGCACTCTTCCTCCCCTCGACACCCACCTCTTACTCCTTCTCACTTCCAGCAAAGTTGTTGCACACATATCATTTGAATATATCTCCTATTCATATGAGGCGATCTCAAGCGCTAGACTTGCACCTTCTCTATTTCTATTTTATACATAGCCCCAAACCATCTTTTCACTTCTTCGCTTTCGTCTTTTGATCCTGTGGACATTTCAGCGCAGCCTTCCACTTGGATTTCTTTTCAATGATTATCTTTTGGCACCCGTGAAGCAAAACATATACTTGGGAATGATCTGAACTTCCTATCCAGCCTTAAAAAGGTAAGCTACCACCCATATGTTCTCGCTCTTAATACTCTCTACTTGGCCATACAAGCTAATAATAGAGCTTTAGGTCTCCTGCTACCAACAAGAGAGATCACCATCACCTAACCCTTCACTATGGAGGGCCGCATCTATATCACAATCGATGACGAAGATGACGATGGAGACACCCACTGGGAATCCTCGACTTTTGCGCCTCGTGTAGCGCGAGAGAAGGAACCCTCTCTGTTCGATTCTTTGGGCGACCGGTACAAGTACTCAGACCCAAAAGTGAAGCTCGAGTCTCAAGAAACTCCAATGGAGACTATTTTCGAGCGCGCACCCGATACTGAAAACGACGACCAAGAAGAGCCCCAAGCCCCGCGGGAAGAAGAAAGCCCAACGAGCCAGGTTGACCAAGCCATGCCGGACTTTGAGGCTCAAGACCAAGAGAAGTCGCAAAACCTGGACGAAGAGGAAACTTCGAAGGACGAAGTCGATCAAACTATGCCAGACATTGAGGCTGAAAGCCATGAAGAGCCTGAAGTCTTGCCTGAAGAAGAGCCATCAGAGGAGTCGTCAGAGGAGCAGCCTGATCAAGCGATGTCAGATACTGCGGCCGAGGGCCTGGGAGAGTCTCCGCGCCTAGTCGAAGAAGACTTTTCAAAGGAGCCAGTCAACCATGCCATCCCAGACATTGGAATTCATGACCAAGGAGAGCCCGAAGGCCCAGTTGACGAGGAATCTCTCTTTTTCCAGGACGAAGAAGATGAAGTAGACGCAGAAATTGAACAAGAGCTTCCTAGTAATACCACCCTGGAAGATAATCAAGCTGCCGATAGCTTCGGTGAGGGACCTACTTCACCTCAAGTGGGCGATCGTGCTACCAATTTTGGGCACAAAGTGTCCACCTCCGGCCAATTCAAGTTTACGGGTGATCTTTCAGACAGCGAAGAAGAACAAAACAATGAGCAACAAGATACGACAGAAAACCTGGGCAGCGAAAATCCAGATGAAGAGGATGGTACACGCGGAGACGAGGGGACTGAAGATTACGAGGAGCACTTTGGCGAAGGGTTTGACCAAGATTTTGCCCAAGATCAAGAGGAGGAGGAGGCAAAACCAGTCGATGAAGAAGTAGAGGGTGACGATCAAGTCCCTGATCACCAAGAGAATTCTGGCCAAAGGCCAGACGAAGGCGATGACGGGAGTGAATACGAAGACACAGACTCTGAAGAGGAATCAGACAACGAAAGCGCCAATGCAATGAAGACTCCAGCTTCTGATGCCAAGGTCCCACGCGGCAAAAAAGCCAAGTCAAAAAACAAGGACCCAACGACGGCTTTCTTTGCACTAACAGCCAGGGAGTACTTCAGACGCAAGAAGGTGGCTGCAGAAGCCAAAACAGCCGGTGTGAAGCGGAAGTCTGAAACGCAAAAGTCGGCACCACCTAAAAGAAAGAAATCGGCGAACCAGACGGGATGGAGGGACAACGAGCCCTGCATGAGGCTCGCTAAGAAGTTTCTCGAGACCGAGGACTTGCCCAATGCTGCCAGTCAAGGGTCCCTGCCGAGCTTCGGATCGATAAAAGCTACTACACAAGCAGATCAATTCGCGCAGATCAAAGCGAAGCTTCCTAAACACGGGGATACTCGTCGTATGGCTTCTCAGAACAAGGATCTGAAAATGGCTGTGAAGAGCTTTGGATATAAAAGGATGCTCGCAGATAATGGACTCTGGGCTCATAAAGATATGGAGACTAGTCTCTTTAACTACCAAGTCACGATCACATCTTGGATGATGGAGCGTGAATGCTCCGGTTCCTCTCCCCTTGGTGGATTGATTGGAGATGAAATGGGAATGGGCAAGACTCTGGTCAGCCTTGCTTGTGCTGTTGGCCATCCTCCAGAAGCTGAGGATATCGAGGAATTCTGCAAAGCTACTTTGGTAATTGTGCCGAACAAAATGGTTGCTCGCCAGTGGGTGGATGAAATCAGGAAGCATTGCAAAGAGCATATCCGGAATCTGGCTTGCATTTACCGATTCGGAGATGATTGCGCGCTAGAATTCTACAAAGAGAAGTTCTTTGTGTATGTTTTCTCCCTTCGCTTTGAACCTCAGAGCTACCGAACGCTAGACAACCTTGCTGACTCAATCAGGCTTGCAACTTATCGCGACATTATGCATCAGCATCCTGGCATAGCCAAGGTTCAAGAATGGAAAGAGAAATATGAAGACGACAAAGTGTCGTTCAATCGCGAGTTCAGCAAAGCTGCTGGAGACCTTTTCAAGATTGATTGGTACCGAATCATACTTGATGAGGCCCACCAGATCAAGAACGTCAAAGCTCACAGTGAGTTAGTCCTCCTACGGGTGTTTTGGTATCATCTTTAATACTCTTAGCTTCCATCGCTTGTTGCGACCTCAGTTCGAGATTCCGCTGGTGCTTGAGCGGGACACCGTTGTCTAACACCCCCCAAGGCATGTTGACGACCATGATCTCTTCTTTTTTGATGTCACTCATTCTAACATTCAATTTTAGAATTCTTCCCGTATCTTAAGTTTCTGGGTTGCCCGTTCACTGATTCATCCTTAAATTTCCACAACAAGTTCGTTGACGGAGTAAGTATTCATGCCTCCCACGCAAACTCATCCAATTTGAAAAAACTCTCTGACGCGCAAGCAGTTCCGAGGCAAGGAAAATTTCGACGCCCTCGCCGGATTAGTTATGTACAGGAGGTTTGTTAATACCCGCTCCAGATGTCAGAGCATTTGGGCTAATGTGCTACTTCATCAGGACAAAAAAAGACTCCTTTTTAGGACACAAGATTCTTGATCTCCCGGGCAAGCACAGTGAGGATATCTGGGTCTCCATAACCCAAGAGGAGCAACTTATCTACGAGTAAGTGTATATGTCTGGACGTGTGTCTCTAGAATGCCATCGCAGGCCAAGTGTGGGCAAGACAAGAGCACGGCTGTGCTAGGGGTTCAATCGACTATAGGCGAAATCTCACTAACTACTTGTTTCTAGAGCCGTCTTTGAGCATTACGATAAGGCCATCCGCCAAATGAAGGCCAAAGAAAAAGAGAAGGGCTATCTCACAGACAGGGAGAAGGATCAGCTGTCCGAAATCTACCTCGCTCAATCCACCAGGCTTCGACAAACTGTGTCACATCTCTTCGACATAGAGCGTTTTTTTAGGGAATCCATCAAAGACGTCGAATTGGAGTCTCTCATGGAGATTCTCAATTCAATATCCGGGAAGGCAAAATTGATCGATAATCTGAAGCACCAAGAAGGAGTCGCGGGCTATTCTCTAGGCTTGAAGAAACTGGAAGGACAGAAGGCCAACGTCTTTGGAGGCTCATTTACTCTCGCAAACTTTCTCAAGATATCTCGGAATGAGGTTCGGGTAAGAAGAAAGAGCTGCCGATGCCTGATTTGCAACAAAGACGATATGCCCAAGGAGCCCATGAAGAGCTCCCCTGTGAGTTCATTTCCCCTCAAGGTATTCTCCTCCCGATTGCTAACCTTCGAAGTGTGGGCACATTTATTGCATGGCATGTCTTTGTAACAAGGTTGACGCAGAACGTGCCCGTGGAGGGGTAAGTTTAACCAATCAGCCAAGAAATAAATAGGAAATAAGGATTGCTGACGAAAACCTTCAGGTGAAATGTCTGCACACGAGTTGCACACAGCCCCTCATGGCAGGATGTACTGTCGACCTTTTTGACGGCATCATGACCAAGGCCAAAGACGACAAGAACTATAAGGAGCCAGGTGAGGACAGCGTCGGCGCACGGATCGCCAGAAAGAAGGAAGCAAATGGTTTTTTTACCGCATCTTGCTTCCAACCCAAACAATTTGGGATGCCCCCTAGCACAAAGTTGACTGCGGCTTTATCCGTGATCTTGACATGGCAGGAGAATCACCCAGATGACAAGATTTTAGGTATGTACTAGATATGAAGATCAACTCATTGATGAAATTCAGCTGACCGGTCTTGGAACCTTTTAGTTTTCACCCAGTTTGTCATGTCTGGAAAGATTTTGGGCTACATGCTGGGCCAGCTCGGGATGGAGTTCCTCTATCTTTATGGCAGCATCGATGATCGCGGGCGAAAGAAGGCCATTGACGCTTTCAAGGCAGAACCCAATAAGAAGATTATGGTGAGAGAGAATACGTGGCCCTCCCTTGCCTGCGAGCTCAGCTAACAACTCCATTCCTAGATTGTCGGGCTGAAGTGCGGCGGCCAGGCGTTGAACCTGACAGCAGCAAACCGAGTTATACTTATCGACCCCTGGTGGAACAACGTCCAAGAGAATCAGGCCTTTGGTCGCGTATGGAGACATGGACAGACCAAGGAGACACATTTGGTTCGCATATGGGCAAACACGCCTATGGATCAACATATTTTCGAGCTCCAGAACGACAAGGCAGCGTCAGTGGACTATGCTCTGCAGGATGATAACCACAAGCCTGCAGTCCTGGACGACGGAAGGCTGCAGCAACTCTTTGCACCCATCCATAGAGTAAAGCCGAAGGCGGCAAAGCAGAAGAAAAAGTGAAACACCGTGAACTCAGAACAGAAAAGCGGTTAAGACGAGGACGTGTCATCGCCACTAAATGATGCGCTCTTAGATTATGGGACCGGAGTACATCCAATCTAGCACCTGAGGCTTTATTCATGCCATCTAGTAGGGAGATGTCTTAGCTTAATCGCCGACTTTGTTCGAGAATAGCTGAGGATCGAGATGCAACACTGGGTTTCGGCGTTGGGAAGTATTGAAAATTACGGATTCTATTGGTCAGATGCGATTGAAATGAATGGGATTCTTTAGGGAAATTTTTTGAAATTCGCAAGAAATCAAGCTCTCTTGCGAGATATTTTCGATGGATTGCACAACAACACTGCTCACTTGCTTCGTTACTTGGGATTGGTTGGGACGATATTTTCGCAAATAAGGCATATGGGATCGGCGGGTATTATCGGTACAAGAGGTTAGAGATGAAACTAGATTATATGGATGGAAATGAATTAAAAGCAACTGAACAGTTAAACTACATCTCGTTTTAAATGAGAAATCTGCATGTGATTTCAAGCCTGGAGACAGGAGTTGAGTCTTGGATGAGCGACGCGTAAAGTGTGTGGCCCAAGCTCCATCCACGTATCTCACCAAATAACCCACCCACATGCTTTAATTCTTGACAGCTTGCCCCCCGACGAGCGTTCGATATCTGCTAACCCTGCGACCTATAGGAACAGACCCATCCCCTGCTTCGAATTTCAATGATCAGTTCTCCCTCCTAATTTTTCTTCACCCGCCGAGTCCCGCTCGAGCGTCTTCCTTCCCCGATCACGATGCCCCTCCCTTTCGCCTACGAAATCGTCGTCAACGGCCCTCCCGACTGGCTTCGCAAACATGCCTTCACGATCCTCTACTCGGCCATCGCCGTAGCCACTCTCGTGCTGCTGAAGCTCTACACATCCGGCCGCACCAACCTCTCCGACCGCAACCTCCACGGCAAAGTCGTGCTAATAACTGGCGGAACCTCCGGGATAGGTTCGCGCGTCGCACATCATCTCGCCTCCCGCGGTGCACAGCTGGTTCTCCTCACGCAGACCCCCGTCTCCGACCCCTTCCTCGTCGAGTACATCCAGGACCTACGAGATCGATACCGCAACCAGCTCATCTACGCCGAGCAGGTCGACCTCTCGAGCCTACACAGCATTCGAAAATTTGCCACGAAATGGATCGACAACGCCCCCCCTAGACGGCTAGATATGATTGTCCTCTGTGCGGCGACCATGACGGCCCCCAGTGGGAAGAGGAAGGAGACGGCAGAGGGGATCGAGGAGACGTGGATGGTTAATTTTCTGGCCAACTTCCACCTGCTGGGTATACTCAGCCCGGCGATCCGGGCACAGCCCGTCGATCGAGATGTGCGTATCGTCATCGCCTCATGCTCGTCCTACATTGGGTCGATCTCCCTGAAGGAAACCTTTGACGAGAGCAACTGGACCCCTGGCATGGCCTACGCCCGCAGTAAACTAGCACTGCTGTGTTTCGGCCGTGCTTTTCAGAAGCACCTGGACTCCTACAAACGACCCGACGGTCTCCCCATGAGGGCAAGAGTTATCTTCGCCGATCCGGGCTTCTGCCGTACCCCGGGCACTCTCAGATGGATCACCAGGGGCTCCCTTTTTGGCCTCGCACTCTATCTAGGAGCCTACTTTGTTCCCTGGTTTCTGCTCAAATCAGCAAACCAGGGCGCCCAATCTTTTCTCTACGCTTCTATGGAAGAGGGTCTCGGCAGAGGTGAGGGTGCAAAGTTGATCAAGGAGTGTCAGGAGGTAGATTTTGCCCGTTCAGAAGTGAGAGACGAGGAGGTGGCGAAGAAGCTTTGGGAGGAGAGTGATGCGTTGATTGAGAAGGTGGAAAAGGCCGCGGCGAAGAAGAGAGCTTCGGAAAAGGTCAAAGAGACCAAGTCTGCCGAGGCAAAAGAAGACCAGGAGAGGGCAGAGGAGATCGAGAGCTTGATGAGCGCTATCAAGAAGGGCAAGGCTAAGGAGGCTGAGAAGCAGAAGGCGAACAAGAACAACGCTAGCAACGAGACCGGGAAGGCCGACGGTTCAGGAAAAGCTAGCAAAAGGAAGAGCAAGAAATAATGCCAACGATTTAGCACACGGGAACGGATAGACAAAAGAAATAGAACGCCATTGAATTTACGATGATAGCGTGTGCTCCTTTCACATGTTCCCCTCATACATACAATTGGTTGGCGGGTATACCAGGACCGTCTTCCATTTATGACGGTCAACCAGCCGAGGCACGGAACTCCACCAATTCGTTAATTCTCCTTACCCCAGGAAATAGTGACTCGGCCCTGTAGATTAGTCATCGTTCATGACGCAAGATAGGCATTGATTCCGTCTCGACGGCTATTAGGCCGATGGCCGACACAAAAGAAATACGGGAGCTTAGCACACGAGCTTCCTGTCTCATGCTTCTCTACCTTGTCTCCCTAGCTCTTTAATGCCTCCAGGTGCTCCTATCTCGTCGCCATGGGCCTCAGCTGCTACTCGGATCACACACCGGCCATGAGGCCAATCAATACGCTAGCTCCTCAACTTCACAACGCGACCACCATGCATCCTGCATTCTTCACAGATCGCTTGCGCAGGTCTCCCTTTGCCGGCATCTCAGGCACTGCCACCCACAGCCCCGTCACCTTCGGATATTCCTACCAAGAGACCATGAAAATAGGCCCTACTTTCAAATTATGAGTGTTCGGAACTAGTTCGGAAACCCAAGGCGGTCGAATGAGGGGGCCACCTTCCGAAGGGCAGGTCTAGCCGATATGAATTTGGGTCGAAAAAAGAAACGAGCTGTGGAGGTATCGGACAGTTTCCATACTGGATCAGGGGCAGGGGTGATGGATTTCTTGCAAATGTTGGCTTGATTTACGCATATTGATACCATCTGCCTAGTTGGATGCAGACAGAGAACAGCGGGACGAGAGCGAGGAAGGCCTTCCAATGGGCTGGTGTTATTCTTTTTCTATTCTTTCAAGCCAGTTTTTTTGCCAGGTTGGGCATGGTGTATTAATTTTCTGCAGCCCAAGCAGTACGCTTGCTTCGCAGTTAGCATGAGCATCTGAACAGACAATGCACTGCCAGAATTTCAGCGTTTTACGAAATGAAATTGTTTGCTGCGGTATACAGAGAGGATGAGGGCCTAGCCTCAATGAACAAAAGAGAGTTACGCCTTAGAAATACATGAGTCGACGAATCCCACCAGGAACCCAAAAGAGCCCACCCAAGAGTTGCATATACCAATCCCACCCCGATACTGATCGCTCTTACTGTCCTTCCATCGATACTTCTTCGCCCGAGCTTCCCTGAACCGAATTTCCCTGCGTTATAAAGCATTTCGCGTCAACTGGTTTTCCAACTTCGTCCCAATGCTGGCTTAGTTCTTGAGAGCAACAACCAATCCTAAAATGATGAGAATGACAACAAGGGCAAGGAGAGCCATGAGCTTGACGTTCTTCCACCACATCTGGCGCTTGAGGCCCCGGCTCCGTACGCGGAAGTCCCGCGCGCTCCCACCGAGCCTGTCCGTCTTGTCCACAAGGAGATCCAGGCGCTCTCCCCTCTCCAGCAGACTCTCGATGTTCTTGGTCATGATGCCCCTGACGTCGTCAATCTCGCGCTTCGCGTTCCCGATCGCATCCTCCTGCCCGCTGGCCGTGGTGCCGTAGTCGACCATCAGGCTCTTCAGCTCCCCGTTGAAGGAGGCCGCGCCGTAGTTTGGCATGTCGGCAAAGTATGAGCCGACGGGGAACTGGGCGAAGAAGCGCTTGCGGACCTCGAAGAGGAAGCCAAAGGGGACGCGACGGCCGAGGGACGAGTCGGCGATGACGAGGAAGGTCAGGCCGCCGGCGCCGTTCTGGTCGGCATGATCGGCAAAGGACTCGGCGACGTAGTGGATCTGGTGCTGGCCGTGGGTGTAGGTGAGCTTCTGCGCGCTCGTGTGCTCGATCTTGGGCAGGATGAGAGATGCGAGGGAGGAGGTCTTTGATGACGCCGAGGTCGTGCATTCGGAGAGGATGGTGGTGTGGTGGGCGATGCAGGCGCTACAAACACCAGGGGAATTAGTATAAAAGTTCTCATAGAATGCGACAGCAATGGGAGGAAGTCATACTATAGGAGGGGGGTAGAAGGGGATGATGACGAAGCCATGGCTGCGATGTGGGATGGACGCTATACGTCAAAAGGGTGTTGTTGGATCTTCTTGAGTCGGGCGCAATCGGGCTTCACTCGTGTAATAGCAAAGGTGAGGCAGGCTCCAATCAATCAAGCATCAAAAAGCAAAGGGATAAAGAATGGAAGCAGGCCCGAAACATTTGTAGGAGACGGTTGCCGAAGAGTAATTGGGTGCCTGGATGGTATGATGCATCGAGATGCGACGCCTGAACTCAGCGATTACACCAATCAGCTATCTTACGTCATCAACTTCTTCACATGGTGATGCATCAATCAGTTTCAGCGAGTCCCTGTGATCGGCGAAAGGTTCGACCGACGATTTCTAGTGCCGCCTTGCCTCTATACGGTTGATGCATCTCATTGGCGCGCGGCAGCCAACAGGGTCCGTGGACCCAGAAAAAAAAGTCGACCAAGTTAGGCTCATTCAACACGGTGATGCTTTGAATTTCTTTGGTTGATGAAGGTAGTCACCCGTTGCTATATGGTTTTGATTTGTTTCACATTTCTTCTTCCCTAGAATATGGTGCCACATCCCTTTCTTTTTCTGTAATGAGAAGTCTACGGACTCCGAGGGCCCTGGAGGCTCCTGCATGTCGCCGATACATTTCATCAACGCCATTGACTTGCCTGCATGCCAGTTCACCAAATTATCGAGGGAAGGAGCAGACGACGAAACCTAGTCGAGGAAGGGCCCAAAAGAAGCCTGCACCATGGATTCAGGATGTTGTCAGTGGCCACAGGCCCAAGATCGATGCAAGGCTTGATGATCGTGAAAAGCATCATTCGGTAATGATGGCATGCACCCTGTCGGTTTACACCTAAAAATGACTAACATACAACCTTACAGGAGAATCAGGTCCATGACCCAAGAACAAGACTACGGGTGCCTATTGAAGGCAAGCTTGCAAAGCACCATGCACTCCTCAGGAAGACCGTCTTGGCCCGTCTCCAAGACGTGCTAAATGATCTTACTCGTTCTGAGCAGTCGGGCGGTGATGCCGGCAAGGAGCGACTACAGCAGGAGGCCATCTTGTTCATGAACTCGATTGATAATGCTTTCCTTCTCGCACAGCAAAACATCACTCGCAAGGATAAGAATCCCCTGTTTTGGAATCTGCGAGATGCCTTTATCCAGGGTCACAACAAGGCCCTCATCGGCGAGGTCCGGTATGCGTTCCAGTCCTTCATGGTTCGGAATCGCTTCTCCCGCGGCATGGACAAGTGCCAGAAGAACCTGCTTGACTTCCGATTTCCTCAAGAGTGGCTGCCAGGAACACGAGAGATGCAGCGGACCATCCATGTCCACGTCGGCCCGACCAACTCAGGAAAGACATACAATGCGCTCAAGGCTCTAGAAAACGCAAAGAGTGGTGTCTACGCCGGGCCGTTGCGATTGTTGGCTACCGAGGTGTATCACCGACTTACGGCCAAGGGCCTGCCCTGTGCCCTGATCACCGGCGAAGAGGTCAGGTTACCCGATACCACAGACCAATACTTTTCGAGTTGTACTGTGGAGATGGTGCCTCTCAATGGGAGGGTTGATGTCGCTGTCATTGATGAGATTCAGATGATTGGTGACTCGGAGCGCGGCAATGCATGGACGATGGCTTTTCTTGGTATCCAAGCAAAGGAAATGCACGTGTGCGGCGAAGAACGAGCCGTAAAGCTCATAGAGTCTCTATGTGCAAGCATCGGTGACAAATGTATCGTGCACCGCTATGAAAGATTAAGTCCCCTCGCTACAATGGATGATGCCTTGGGCGGTGATCTCTCTCAACTCGAAAAAGGAGACTGCGTCGTCGCTTTCAGTCGTCTTTCCCTGCACACCCTGAAACGGAGTATTGAGAGACACACGGGACGACGATGTGCCATCGTCTATGGTTCACTCCCCCCTGAAGTTCGTGTCCAGCAGGCAGCTCTTTTCAATGACCCAGACAACGACTATGACTACATTGTTGCCAGCGATGCTATCGGGATGGGCCTTAACCTTGAGATTCGCCGTGTGATCATGGAGTCGATCTTCAAGTTTGACGGAGCCCAGAATCGCACGCTTTCAGACCCGGAAATCAAGCAAATCGGCGGTCGAGCTGGACGTTTTCGAACAGCCAGCCGACCTAGCGCCGAGAATGAGAGTTCACAGGGAGGGCTCGTTACAACGATGGACTACGACGATCTAGTCCGGGTCCAGGACGCATTCTCGAAGCACGTCCCGGACATCGAACACGCCTATATCGAGGCTCCTCCAGGCATCATTGAACGATTTGCCTCATACTACCCACCCGAGACACCGCTCTCCTTTCTTTTAATGCGAATACGGACTGCGGCCGCGATAGGGGAGCAATATAAACTGAGCCTTCCGAACGACAGGATCCAACTTGCCGACCTTATATCGGAATTTCCCCTTACCATCTGTGACAAGCTCACATTATGTTTCGTCCCGACAAGACTCTCGTCCGAACGAGGCCCCATGGTTATCCGCGCGATGGCCAAGATTTTGGCAACCAATGCTCCTGGAGATCTCCTCTCCATCAAGGAGATCCCGCTCGAGTATTTGGATATGGACATGTCGGAGCCTCATAAACACGGGGCGGACTATCTCGAAAAATTGGAGGAGCTTCATGTTTCCATCAACAGCTATGTGTGGCTCTCTTATCGATTCACTAGCGTGTTCCGCGATCAGGCCCTTGCCTTCCATGTGCGATCACTGGTGGAGGAACGGCTGATTGATATTTTGGACAAGTTGGATTTCACCGAACAGGCACTGTACAAGAGACGACAGTATGAACGCAGGAAAGCCCAGACGGATCAGATGAGTCAAGAGATGATGCGACAAGAGATTGAGGATGGGATGATGGAGAATGGATTCCTCCCCGAAGATGAGGTGGCATCAAAATTGGAGGAGCTAGTAGAGGCGTCTCGTGGAGCGGCGAATGCGAATCGTGGAGCCGAAGATGCGTATCATGGAGTCGAGAGCTCATAAACTGCGTGGTAGTTCTCCTCTCCTCTCCTCCCCCCCTCCTCTAAGAAGGATGGGCCGCCTGGGGCATTCGCTTGGTGCTCATCAGGGGAGCATTGATGAATAATTGACGTGCAGGCGGGCGTTGAATATGACATGCATAGGGCTTGTATTATAGTGGAATGTACAGTACCATACTTTTATCCCGCAGCGACATGTACAATAGAACAAATCAATAGAAAAAAGCTGAATTGAAGATGCCACACGATTGCATTCGCATCCAAGTGGCTGAAATAACACATGGAACACCTAGTAGACACTCCAGCGTTGATCTAGTAGTAAATGAAACATCAAGCTGAATATCGTGGAATAATTCATTATTCTCTCATTATCGTGCTTAATATAAAACAAGGTTCCTTCCTGCCTTACGTGGCAAGAGCTTTGGTGTGCCATGTTTCATTTCAGCTACTTGGCACCATCAACTCCTCCAAGCAAGTTCAAGTGTCAACATACCTAGACAAACAAAGCTAAAGAGGTGCGCGTGCAGTAGCTGCATTGAATGAAGTTGGTGGGGTAATTGCCCCATAGGTACCCCTAGGGTTTCCCATTTTTGGGGGATGTTGGTCCACCGGGAAGGCTAATTTTAGGCTGCACGGGCTCCTGGTAGGTTCCATATTAGATGGAATCTACTGCACCTCATCTCACCTACCGCATGGGATGGAAGTCCCAACATGCCAGGCAGCCGCGCAGATGGTCTGGTATCTGGCACATCTTGATAGATCCCTATTGGTACCTAGATTTGGCTGCTCGGTCGGCCCATGCAGGCGATCACGGCTCGCGTGAATGGATGGATGTTCACCCTAATGAATTGAAACACCCGTGCGAGTCAGCCCACAGTTGCCTGGGCGCCGGATGTACCTGCCTGTGTCGTAGGTGCTGCCTGTGTTGTGTCTGCCCACCTAAGCTCAGGCGCTGCTGCTGTAGCGTGCGGCTAAATCGGAGGAAGTTCCCGTGTCAGCCCTCCGCCATGACAATGCTCCTCTGTCCATTCACTGTTTCCACCACGCACATAGAGTTACCAGAGCATCAGAGGGGCTTCTTTGTCAATGTGGTATCCCGCCAGAATACATTAGCTCCTCCCTGCGTCAACAGCTGAAAATTCCCTCACATTTCATTATCGTCTTCCGCACCGTGCCTTGACGACAACCCACTGCGAGACCAGTCCTGGGCGCTCCCAACAGACTGCAGCATCTGACGATGCCAGCAGCTGCCTTCGCACACCTCCCAGACCCTCTCATCCTCCTCGACCAACACACCACTACCAAGATGATGACCCACGAGGCCGCCGCCAGTGCGCCGTACACGCGACGACCACCGAGCCCGCCGATGATCCCAGTCCCTGTCTTCACGCAACCACAGGCTCCTGGAGCCCCTCGCGGCATCTCCATGTTCCCCTCCTTCGACAATGTCGACTGCAGCCAGCTCTCTATCCAAGATGTCAAAGCCATCGTCGGAACGCAGCCATACATTGCTCTTGGCTCGGCTGATGGGTGGAGATACGAGCAGCGGCGTAAGGCGCAACGCATTCTCGACTTCATGTACCTCGGCCCGATCAATGCAATTCGAGACTTCGACTTTCTCAGAACAGAAGGCATCACTATGGTCATGGTCATCCGAGATTCGCGCATGACATCGCGCATCTCGAGCCTTGACAGAGCTAGGGAGGAGTTGAACGTTGCCTCGCAGTACGTCGGCGTGGGCTCCCAACAACATCTGATCCAGGAGCTACCTGACCTAATTCGTCACATGAATGAACATCTCCTTAAAATGCGTCAGATTTCTCCCAAGTCAGGCAGAGTTCTAGTTGCATGCGAGACCGGCAATGATAGGTCCGCCATTGTTGTTGCAGCATACATTATGGCGGTCTTTGGCAAAAGCCTGCGAGACGCTCTTCAGTTCATCAACATGCAGCGTTTCTGCTGCATCTTCGATGAGGATGCGAAGCGTTTGCTCCTGGCTTGGGAAGACATCATCAAGGCGCGAGGGGCCATTGCCAGAAGCCAATCTGATCAATTCACGGCCAGCATCCACTCAAAGCGCCGGATCGAAGAGTCTGACGAAACTGATTTCGACAGCGGCTGTCATCTAAGTGACCGCGTAAACGACCTTCAGATAGGGGGCCGGCGAGCCTTTGAGCCGTTTGTGGACCGCGAGATGTCCTAGCTTTCTTGTGCTGAAATCAGCACAGCATCCACGTCTTACTGCTGGGATCGTGGAAAGGCTAGATTAGTTCATTTTGCGGGGAAGCTTATTTCTGGGTATTGCAAATGGTTCATCAATAGGAGTCAGGCGCACTTGGCTTCTCGCGGTTTTCAAGGCGACCATGGTGAGCTCACTTTTTGTGTACCAGCACATACTAACTATCCGCTACTAAGTATGTATTGGGAGGGAGGTAAACAAGCAATCGCCATGAGTTTGCCATGCTTTTCTGGATGCGGTTTGTATTCTCTGATGCTTTACTTTGTTATTTATGCAGCTTTTTCTTCTTCTCCTTGCAGGCGCAACGGAACAATGGACCAGGGCTACGGTATAGACGGGGAGGACTCATAGTTAGATCCTTCATAAATCAGACAAAATCTCTTTTTACGACGCAGGCTCCCGCATGCTGAGGCGTTTGGTGTGGCATGATGGACGAGAAAAGGCAGCGCCAGAGCTTGCTCTCTCACCCAGTTCTCACCCCCCTCTCACCTTCTCACCCTCTCACCCGGCCTCAACAATAGCCACATGCACGCAACCGCGAGCCACAAACCACCGCGCGGGCACATTTAATCAACACATTCTTCTGCCCACAGCACCCTGCTTTTATTTCTGCAAGAACACGTTCAATTCCATCCATCCTCCCTGTGCAAAACGTCAAGCCAGGTCCAGGGCGGATGCCTTGAGCACATGGTCGCTAGCCCTTCCCCGATCTTCGTCTCTTTTCTTTTCTTTTTCTCGTCGTTTCGATTTCCCGGCGAAACCTTTGGCCCTGTGCTCTCGTTTTTACCATCGCCATCCAGTGTGCTTCTCGATCATGTTTCCTCCAGAAAATTTCCCAGAGTACCATTTTCCTTATATCGAACCCGCCGTGTTTGATTTCCCATGCGAAGGAAATGCCGAAGATGCATATTGCTCGACTCTGCTCTGGAGGGGGAGAACTGACCAACAGCCCCAGCCCCAACCCCAACACATTGAAGAATTAATCCACGACCAAACCACCACATGGGAGGACTTGAGCACAGGAGCTCAATGGATTATACTGGAGATTCTTTGTCAAGATGGCCTGTCCGAGGGTGGAAGTCCAAGAGGCTTTGCATCGATTATCACCACCGTCCTACGGCTCTCACGCGCCCAGATCCAGACATTCCTAACCACATACATAACCCAATACGAAGCATACAAAGAATGGAAGAAGACGCTAGGCAACATCGACTGGGACAAACTCAAACAACTTGCCTCCAATGCGAACAGATCTATCCTCGATCTACTTCCCTCGGGCAGGCCAGATTTGAGCTTCGACCGCATCTCCAACCAAGAGATGGAAACGGCCGCCAGTTTCCTCCAATCGCACCGCTTGGGCCGCTTCTCAGAGATGCTCTTTGACTGGGTTGGGCTGAATATCCGCCAGAACTTCTTAGAACTGCCTATCGAGATCGAAATTCTGCAAGACTGCCTTGATGCTCAGCTCCTTCGAAGGGCACACGCGAGGGGCCTGATCGATCTAGATGCCGTGGAACGCCGGTACCGTGACGTTTGCGACGATGGAAATCTCCAAAGCCGAGTGCCCTCCGACGTCTTCGCGTCCATCAGAGGCCACGACGCGCATCCCGGTGAAGGGACCGTTCCTGCTTCCCAGACCAAAAGAGGGCGTCGACAGACTGCCGCCGCCGACAAGAAGGCCGGTCGTGGCCGGCAACCAACCAAGAGCGGCAATGACAATAAGCGGAAGAAGAGAGCCGACTCTGTCAACGCGGGAGCTGTTGGTGCTTCCAGTCCACCACCTAACGCGGGGGCACAGCGGGCGAGGACCCGACCGCAGAGTTGCAAAGAGGCGACCGAGGTACGTGAAGCTCTTAGGAGACAGTTCTTTTGCCACGCTCAGCCGTTCTTGCCGGGCCACTTTGTTTCCACCCTCGTTGAGCAACAGCGTTCGCCAACTCGCACGTTCAAAATGACTAATTGTCAGTTTGAGTGCCAGCCCCCGAGTAAGGATGTCATTACCGTTTCACGTCCGGCGTCTGCGAACTACCGTATTGACAGAGGTCCCGAATCTCCTGAACATGTCGTTGAACCTACGAAGGGTGACGTTCTGGCTCCTTCTGCACTCGAGAAGCAGCCTGAAGATCCGGGCAATGCATATGAAACGAATGCTAGCCTCGGCAATGAACAGCCCCCGCAGTTCCTCGTCGGCTACCAGTCTCTTAAACAGGGCGTTGTTCAGGACAACCCGCTACGACCTGTATTGGCTACAGAGAACTTGAGAGAACACCAAGGGGGGGTTAAGCATTCGCTATCATCAAGGCCGATTCCAGAGAGCATGAAGGTACATCGCGGTGGGGAGAGGCCGGAACGGCCTTACATCCCACTATCGATGAAGCAAAACGCATCCAGCGACGGGTTAGTCCAGCATTCTGAAGAGCCCTCATTATTGCTGAAGAAATTGGACAGAACTGCCGCGTTTAGAAAAGCTGCAGCTCCCTGCCCAGGCGATCAGGTCCAGTCCACGGCAGCGAACCAACTACGAGAGGCTCTCGATACAAGGTACCAAAGTTACCTTGAATCTCCAGAGGCCCCGATCCCGCCTCGGAGAGAGCGCAAGCCCAGCCGCCGGGTGAGAGACAACTATCTGGTCGATGCTGCAGCTGCGCCCGATTCGGACGGCGATGATGACTATATCCCAGAGACCGAGAAGTTCTCGAAACGTAAGAGACCTCGCATATCACACGCTTTTGCAGATCAGGATAACCAATCAGGAATAACCCGCCTCCGTTCAGAGGGAAATAAACGGAAGGCGAACCAAGCACCGTTTTCTTTAGCTACAGCTGCTGGATCTGTTAGTTCAGCACCATCGGAAGATTCCCAGGTTGTCGAGAACAGCAACCAGGCAAGTTCTTCGGTTAGTGTTGCTTCCGAGCCTTCCTAGGACAATATACTACTGGAATCTTATCGCATTTTTGGGTTATTGGGTCTAATTATAACATATTTATACAGTCTTTTACATCGGGCGTTGGCGTTATTCCCCCTCCACCTGCTACAACCTCGGGCAACATACCACCCCAAGCGAGGTCCGGTAGCAGAGCTAGATTCTCGTCATCAACTCGGAAGGTCGAACCAATCTTCGGCCAGTACAGGAACAGGGTTCTGACTACGCAGCGAGGCAGGCTGGGGACGACGTGGTACGCCTGGTCGGCCTGCCACGCCGAGTTTGCCGCCACCACGGTCAAGGCCCGGTTCGCTCTGCGGGCAGACAGAGCCTCCGGTGGTGGTGGTGGAGCTTCCCGGGCGTTGAGCCAGGAGGATGTGAAGATGATAATTAAGGAGCAGCAACAGTTCGCGGCGGCCGAGCGTGCCGTTCAGGGCGACGTTGGCCAGGACGCTGAGCGGGCCCAGTATGCTGGGTGTGCTGATTTTGCAGTTTACGCTCTGTATGCTGAAGAAGCAGAGTTTGCGCGGGAGTTTCTTTTGTCTGATCATGGAGAGGGAGAGGGAGAGGGTCAGGGTGAAGGCGAGGGTGGGGTGACGGAGATGGAGGGGGTCGACGAGCAGAATGAGGATGTTATCATGGACGGATGAATTTTCTTTACAAACGGTCTTTGCATTACGGTTACAGAATGGGGTTTTACCTGGCGATTGGGATTTGGTTCTATTTGGTCACGGATGGATTAGCTGTAGTCCAAAGTTGAACACCTTCGCTCAACACAGGACCTGCTACGCTATGCTATCATGGAGTTATGGGTGACAGCCCGGTACGATCTGGGTCAGGGATTTGATTTCTTTAGTCTACGTTTCGGTCAGGAGTATGCATGTCATTCAACGCTGGATTTGGGCTTGCATCTGGTCGGTCAAGTCGGTTTGCGATTTATGGATTGGTTTGGAGGCGAAAAATGGCAAAGGCTCGAGATAAAGAAGGAAGGTTACGGAAATAGCATGCAATCTCTAGACTAGCATGCATCTCATGAATTATGATTCAACAAAATTCAGTCATGCTGCCTGATTTCTCCTTGTGACACTGCATGCAAGTGATGCTGCGGCGTTGTGGCGAACAAACGAACAAAGACAACGGTATAGAGACAATAGGCGGGATCCTGCTTTGGAAGTGGCCATTTATTATTCGCTAGGATCATTATCCATTGCTTCAGAAGGCTCGCGTCTTGATTTTCCCGCGTTTCATGACAATCCGCGCGAACAAACAAGTGTGTTCAGCGGCTGCGGCAGGCACGTGCACCCTTTGTTGAGCTGCACCTTCCCGTCACTCCTCTTTTTCGCTGCTTCTCCTCACAATTTCTTTTTTTCAGTTCCAGGCCAGTTTATTCTTCTCACTCAGGAGCTTTTCCAGTATCTTGCTACCTTCCCAAGCGCGAAGTATTTCCCTCTCCGAGACCTGTTACCCACCCAACACTCGTCGTACCCTTCACAGAGATGGCTTCGCTATCAGAGGAGCTCAGCCTGAAGGGTGACACAAGCATTGAAGAAAACCCTCCGCTTGATGAATCGCTTTCGGATGATGAAGACGACGATACCTACAGACTGAATGTCAATCCAGAGAATCCCCGAGAGATCTCAGAAAAGAAACGTCGAGACCTGGCCATATTCGAAGCATGGGCGAACGAGAACCAACGCGAGCTCTCCAAGCCGATGGAGGAGCTTGCCAAGGAGGCAGAGAAGCTTTCTTTATCCAGAATGTTCGACGACGGCGGCACCAGGAAGATTATTGCCAGCCCCCGCGAATATCAAACGGATCTCTTCGAACGTGCCAAAGAGAGGAATATCATCGTGGTTCTTGATACAGGTAGGTGGGTATTATCATATTGCTAATTTACCATCTCTGACACTCTAAAAATCTAGGATCCGGTAAAACGCTTATTGCCGTCCTCCTCATGAGGCACATCCTCGAAAGGGAACAAGAATCCATCGCCCAAGGCCGTCCGAAGAAGGTCGCCTTCTTCATCGTCGACAAGAACGCTCTGTGCTATCAACAGCACTCCGTCCTGAGGCACAACCTCGAGTTTCCAATCGCGAAGCTCCATGGAGAAGTAGCGGGGTTACGAAGTTCAAAAGAGTTTTGGGACTCGCAGCTGGAGGAGAACATGGCCATCGTGTGCACTGCGCAGCTTCTTCTTGATGCACTGAGAAACGGGTTCATCGCCATGACCCAGGTCAATCTCCTCATCTTTGACGAAGCCCATCACGCGAAGAAAAATCACCCTTACGCTCGTATCATCAAGAACTACTACATGCGACAGCCCAGCGAATCACGTCCCCGCATCTTGGGCATGACTGCTTCTCCGGTGGATGCGCAGACGAGAGACATGCGGGCTGCGGCTGCAGAGCTAGAGCTTATGCTCTGTAGCGAGATCGCAACCGTCTCGGACGCCGCGCTCCTCCAGGGATTTGAACAGCGAAAGTTGGTGGAGAGTGTTGAGTGGTTTGATGGCCCGCCATCCGTCGAGGAATCCAAGACGGACCTGTGGGCGAAGATTTCCGAGCAGGTATCATACAATCCTGAGTTTCGTGCCGCTCTTGAGTATACCAAGGACGCATCTTCAGTACTTGGCCCCTGGTGTGCCGATCGTTATTGGTCTCTGTTCGTCACCGACACAGAAATAGTGAAGCTGGTGGCCAAGACTGAGCGAGACCATTTTGATGTCGCAAGTGCTGCTGACCATTCTGACAAGGCTATATCTGCAGTTCAAAACGTCAAAGAGATCCTGAAATCTCACGAGATTGTCCCTGTCTCCAAGGACCTGGATCGGATCTCGCCCAAGGTCAAAGTTCTATGGGAAATTCTCGAAAACGCATTCCACCGACAGGAAACAAGTCGTGCGATTATATTCGTAGAGCAGCGGCCAACTGCAGTCCTGTTAACAGAGGTGTTTCAGCAGCCTGGGATGGAAATCGAGGGCTTGATGCCTTCGTATATGGTATGTCATGCTAAGATCCAGCTTTGTGGCTTTCATTTGTGCTAACGGAACAACCAGATCGGCACACAGTCCGCCGGGTCGAGCTGGCCAACGATGACCTTTCGCGATCAGATTGTTGCGCTTCAGAAGTTCAAGTCCGGGGAGACAAATTGCCTTTTTGCAACCCCTGTAGCAGAGGAAGGCATCGACGTTCCAGAGTGCGATTTGGTCATCCGCTTCGACCTGTATAATTCCGTCATCCAGTATATTCAGTCAAGGGGCCGGGCAAGGCAGACCAACTCCCGATACATAAACATGATTGAGACAGACAACATCAGAGACTTGAGAAGGCTTAAGCAGGCGAGCAGAGACTCAAACACGTTGCGGCAGTTCTGTGCTGCTCTTCCGTCCGATCGAAAAGTCCAAGATGGCACAATCCTGGACGCTGATGCTCTAGTACGGGCAGAACAAATTGGGCAGAAGAGCTATGAGACTGAACTTGGTGCTCGCCTCAGCTTCGAAAACAGTATCGAGGTTCTTGAGAAGTTTGTCTCCACCCTGACGATGGGAATCCGTCGCTACTTTACCGAATACATTGTCATGCCTGCTGGGAAGAAGTTCGTTGCCGATATTATCCTTCCGGAATCTTGCCCCGTTAGTCGTGTCACTGGCCATCCCCAACGAAACAAACAATTGTCAAGATACTCGGCGGCTTTCGAAGCTTGCATGATCTTGATCCAGAAGAAGTTCATCAATGGACACTTGCAATCTTCCTTTGCCAAGAAGCTGCCGGCCATGAGAAACGCCAGGCTAGCTATAAGTCCTAATAAAAAGGCAGAATATCCAATGCTAGTTAAGCCTCAAATATGGTCAGAACTTGAAACCGAGACTCCAACACCGCTGTTCCCGACCATTCTGGCTATAGAGCACCCTCAAGGGTTGGGGCGTCAGTCTCGGCCTCTTCTTCTGCTGTCGAGGAGAAAGCTTCCATCAATCCCTGCCATTCCTTTGTTTTTTGGGAACGGACATTCTTCACATGCCATGATCATCCCGGCGGATCACCCGTTAGAATTATCACCAGCGCAGATTGATGACATTGCCACTTTCACCCTCAAGGTCTTTATTGACCTGTTCAGCAAGGAGTATGAGGCAGGCCCCAGTGAAATCCCTTATTTCTTCGCTCCTATTGAGGGTTCGCATAGTTCAGTAATTGCAGCTCAAGAGGCTGTGGTAGATTGGGCCTGCCTCAAAGAAATGCTGGCAGATCCATATCTTAGCTGGGAGAACAGGCCAGACGAGTTTTTTCGAAACAGATTCGCCCGGGATCCTCTAGACGGCTCTCGGAAGTTTATTTTTCACGATATTAACAAGACGCTGACGCCCAATGACCCAACACCAGCGTATGCTCCACCGCTGAAATCCCGTGCTTATCGAGAGGTGGCACAAATCATCAAAGAATACAGCAACAGCCTGTATATCAAAGGCAGGAAGCAAGCAGTATGGGATGATGGCCAACCAGTAGTTGATGCAGAGTTGATGTCCTTACGACGCAACTTTTTGGATCAGTTTTTCGTTGACGATGCGAGGGATGCCAGGTGCTGTGTGATTCCAGAGCCTCTTGATATCTCTTCGATTCCAATGGATATCATTTCCATGGCAAATTTGCTCCCTGCCCTTCTGTTCCAACTCGATCAGTATTTGATTGCTTTAGAGGTTTGTTCTCTGCTGGGGCTGGACATACTTCCTGGCCTGGCCCTTGAGGCGATCACCAAGGATGGTATGGAAAATGAAGACGATAGTTACGGCCAAAATAACTACGAACGTTTAGAGTTCTTGGGAGATACCTTTCTCAAGATGTCGACAACAATAGCGCTCTTCACTCTCAAACCAGAAAGCACCGAGTATGAATATCACGTTGAGCGAATGCTGCTTGTGTGCAACAACAATCTCTTCAACCATGCAGTTGACCGCGAGCTGCAGAAATTCATTCGCTCCAAATCATTTGACCGGAGAATCTGGTATCCAAACTTGAAACTAAAAAAGGGAAAGGCCCCGAAGCTCGAGCTTCATCACGACCTTGCCGACAAGTCAATTGCAGATGTCTGCGAGGCCTTGATCGGTGCGGCGTATCTCAGTAGTGATAACATGGATATGGCAGTCAAGGCCGTTACTGCCATGGTCAAGAGCAAGAAACATAAAATGCAATCATTCGCGGAATACTACCAAGCCTACAAAGTTCCAGGCTGGCATTTCCCCGAGCGAGTACCAACAGCCCACGAATACACGGCGCAGGCCGTTGGAAAGAAGGTCGGGTACACCTTTGAATCGCCTTCTCTGGCCCGCAGCGCCTTCAAGCATCCATCCTGGACATGGGACAACATCCCCAACTATCAGCAGCTTGAGTTCTTGGGTGATGCTCTCCTCGACATGAGCATTGTTGACTACCTCTTTCGAACATTCCCCAAGGCTGATCCCCAATGGCTGACTGAACACAAAATGGCAATGGTATCGAACCAGTTCCTTGGTTTTCTCTGCGTGCGTCTTGACCTCCACCCGCACATGATGAGCACAACTGCCTCCCTGGCCGGGCAAGTGAGCCAATACATCTCCGACTTGGAAATGGCAGAAGAGACGGCAAAGCTCCAGGCCGAGACCACAGGCACGGACATGCGTCTGGACTTTTGGCTCGACGCTCCGCCTCCCCCCAAGGCGCTCCCCGATATCGTCGAGGCGCTCGTCGGGGCCATGTTCGTAGACGCCAAGTACGACTACAGCGTGGTGCACAAGTTCTTCACCCGACACATCCTCCCTTTCTTTGTCAACATGAACACATACGACTGCTTCGCCAGCAACCACCCCGTCACGGGGCTGTCGCAACGTCTGGGAGGCGAGTTCACATGCACCGGATGGCGCCTGTGCGCCTCCGCCGTGCCCTGCGGCGTCGAAGAGGGCGTCAGGGCCGTCACCGAGAGCGACGAGCTCTGCGCCCTCGTCATCCACGGGACGGTCGTCGAGCATGCGACGGCCAAGACCGGGCGTCATGCCAAGGTGGCGGTCGCTACCAAGGCCTTGGATAGGTTTTCAAGGATGGACAAGGAACAGTTCAAGGTCGAGTTTGGATGCGATTGTGGAGCAAAGGAGCAGAAATAAACTGCCAGCTTAAGAGACCCAAAACTATCTTCACATTTAACAAGGAGTGTTGCAGGATTTAGACAATCGCCAACCAAACCATGCTTGGAATTTCATCACCCAGAAGCGAGATGTTAGTTTCCTAGTTAGTTCACCAGGTAGAAAAAAATCATCACGAATAACTCTCTAAAGACCATCTCATCATTCATATATCAAATCGCTTTGTGAAGACGTATCATTTGATCATTATTTAACCTGAAGGCTCATTTCCTAACTAACAAGTGATCATAAAAAGAAAAAAAAGTGACTTGTCGCCTGTTGGGTATTAACTAGGTTTAAATTTCATTAACATGACCAAGAGCAAAAAAAAAAAGCGCGTACGTAAAGAGGGGGAGGGACTGGAGGACACGTTCACCAAGGAACCATTTCTCCTTTTCCAAAGCCCTGTGGGCCGGGCCCCCTAACAGATCATTCATCATCTATGCCGTGTCACCATTACCATGTCGACCTTCCATGCCTGAGCTGTCTAAATACATCTATGTGGTTATTTTGAGATGTTGGTTGTTGTGTTGGAGTAGTATTGCAAGTTTTTTTTGGTGTGCGGATGTGTCGAGTTGAGATTTGTTGTGACCTCAATGGCTTTGACACCATCCTGCAGAGAGCCATCGGCACTCGCGTTGTCTGGCGTCACGTCGGAGTGCTCCTCGAGGCCCTTCGCTTCCTGACTGCTGATGTGCTTCTCGTCGTCCATGCCTGCGGGAGCGTTCTGCTGCTTTCTCCCCGCGCTCATGATGTAGGAGATAGGCCTCTTAGATGCAAGAGCATGATATCCTGGCGAGCTCTACTGCACGAGCGGAAAACACTATTCCACCAGGGATTTAAATTGGCATTGAGCATGGCCGAGACCTTCTTTTTGTTCTTGCAATAGCTTCTCCCGAGCCACGACCCTATTGCGACGCTTCAGCTGCTTCCTCAGGCGGACGGCGAGGTCGGTACTGAGCTTATCATCAAGATGGCCAATGCCATTCAAGGAATGTTCATTGTCAGCTTCATCAGCATGTGAAGCCGCATGTGAAGCCGCATGTGAAGCGCCATTGTCACCACGTGGGGTTTCGATATCTGGCTCTGAGACGGTCATCGATGATGACGAGTCGCCTTCGTCCCATGTGGGAAAGGTATTGGGCAGAACCCGCGAATGGCCAGTAAATGGACGAGAGATAGGCGCCCTCGAGTGGCGAAGGCCGCTGCTCTTCGGCCTATACTGCGTGCTGGGAAGGCTACTGGGCGCCGGCAAAGAAGAAAAAATGCCGGTTGGGCTATCGAAGAGTCCTGGAAGAGCACCACCATAACCAGACTCGTTGAAAAGAAGACCTTCTCCGTCGCGATTCTTGCGTGTGCGCTTCTTGATGTATGACTCAATGTCTGATCCATCAGTTGTTGACGTCAAGTAGCCATCCTCATTGTCATAGACCGGCGACGTAGAGGCAACATTCTCACGGCTACCACGAATGCTTCCGAATGTGTTACGGCTGTTTTTGCCGTTCAGAGCGTGGTAATCAATAGCGGGTGGTTTCACGGGGATAGAGTAGGCGAGATCGACGGAGGTGTTAGCTGTGTGCCGGCTCGGAGGGCGGGGGAACGGGTTGCTAGATTGATTCGAGGACGCCACGGTAGGTGTAACAGAAGATACGGATAGAGATGAGCTACGGTTAGGAATATGCTCGGTTATGTCATCGAGACATACTCGGCCAGCATGGGAGGAGCTTGCACCAACAGAGCGATTTCGGGTGCGGGAAGAGGAGCTTGAGGGTCGAGAGGTACTAGGCTGGCTTTGCTCAGAATGAATCTGCCCAATTAGCCTGACGGCTTTCTGGCCCGGTTGACTATGGGCGTCTGATTCCACTTGGTGGTTTTGCTGCTCATGATGCTGCTGCTGCAGCTGGCGGACATGATCAACCCAGAGACCAGAGTTACGGTTGGGGTTGCCTGCCGAGGTAGACTCATGTTAGTGTGTGGTATGAACCATCGCAGAGGAAGCAGAGGACTCACGAGCGGGAGGCGTGGGGGCCACAGAGGACAAGGAATCGCCAGATGTCGCTATCCCAATCTCATCGTAACTCGGCTCGCGTAGATCATCTCGCCCCCTTCTCTGTGGCGACTGAGGTCGCTGATGCTGGAAGGGCCCGGCCTCGTCCGTCTCAGTTTCCTCGCCATCGTAAATCGTAGATGAGTCAAAGGACTCGTCATCTCGCTGAAACCTGGATGAGTTTGAAGTCTTGACGAAATAGTGCTCCTTGGACAAGGCCGATGAATCTCTGGATGATCCATTTTGGAGTTTGGTGGGTATTTGCCCGGCCGAAGAACCTGTATTTGGCCGGCTTCGGGGAATGTCGGGGATCGTGGCCGCATCGATGTGATAACCGGGCATCATTGCGGAGTGCATGCTCAAAGGCCGAGCCGTAGGCTGTGAATAAGAAGGGAGGGATAAAGCACTCCCATGAACAGATTTGCGGCGCATAGCGGCCTCGCTGGCAGCAGAAGTTGCGTCTCTTGGGCCAAGACCCTCGCCAGGCTTTCGCAGCAAGCTGGCAAACCGAGGTTCCAGGCTTGTCGTTCGTTTGGGATAGCTATCTCCCTTACTCTTTGCTTTGTGGTGAGGGTACGACAGAGCCGGCTCTGAGTCGTACTGCCCATCAGTGACAAGTCGTGGCGCACGCTGGAAATGAATTGGAATGGAACCGGCGGCGTATTTGTTGCCAAAGACGTCAATGGCACTACCATCAGACTTATAGGCAAGCTGAGCGCCGCCAGTCAAAGAATAGAAAGCCTGGACAGCTGGGCTAGTCAGGTCAACACCATTGACACCCAAATTACGCTCCGCCACGTCCTCTCCATAGTCACGAGCGCCAGCAGCCTTCACGCGGGTTCTGAAATCGGAGGGCTTCAATGCGCCTTGAGCATCGAGGATGTCGATATATCCGTTGGGAGGCTTAGCGACGGAATTGGAAGAAGACGCCATTCCGGTTTTGATAGAAGCGGTATCGGATGCAACTGTCCAGGTGGCTGTGGAAATCGAGGACTGCCTGAAGTGCGAGGAGATGGGAGGCACGGGAGGAGGCAGTTGGCCTCGACCTCTGGTGCTGGCATTGTCATCTTGTACGTGCCCAGAGTCACCTTGCGGGCCTGTCAAACCAATGAGGTACGGCGGACCAGGTCGCTTGTTGACAAGGAAAGGTTGAGCGCGGGTCGGGTCTCGCTTCCGGGCACCAGATTTGCCAGATGACTTTGGTCTATGCTGCGAGGAAGGGGAAGCTGGAGCATCCGGCGCAGTATTGGGTCGGCCAACACTCCGAGAACGTAGGCGGATGGTAGTATCTAATCCAGCCTCGTTCTGGGCCTGAGCGCGATCACGAGCGGCTTGTTTGAGGTTCTGAATATTGGTGGGACCATTGCCGCGAACAGGAAGGGTGCCTACACAAGAATTAGGTCAGTACGATGGATCTGATACACTCGAGGCGCCTCATCCACAGGCAGGCATGCAACACCACGTTTCGAGGCGCTATTCTGCAACAATTGCGACCCGCACTGAAACATGCGACGAAGATGCGAGAAAGCATTGCCACAAGCCCGCTATTCCAGACCGCAGATATGGCATGGCACAGTAGAGAATATCGACGTAATGATGGATGAGGCAATGGAATGAAGAAAAAAGCATGGTAACTCTGGCAGACGAACCTCGGATGGGTGGTGGGGCAATAGTGGTGGAATCATATGCCTGGCCTTTGGTAGTCGCCTGGTGCTGAGATAATTCATCAATGGAGGCCTTCCTGGACAGGAACTTGAAGAGACCCATGATGCGATTACGACAGGCGAGCGCAAGCCATTGATTGGGTTGGACTGTGTGGCTCGGTGGCTTCGCTTCGCTTTGGGTTCGGTCTCACAGTGTCGGCTTGTCGTGTCGCTAGGAAGATGGAGGAGAGCGGACGAAAGAATTAGGTAGCTGAGAGAGATGGATGGTCTCGTCCATCCGGTGGCGGTAGACTGACTGGGCCGTGTTGGTCCAACCGACCGACCACCAGTGCCTTGTGCGTCTCTTGGCCGAAGCGCAGTAAGTGTGTTGGACGAGAGCTGCGAACAATGGGTGGATGTCTGGGCCGCCGAGTCGTATAAAGAATGGCAGATAATTAATAAGTATACAAGCTCTTGGGAAGCCCTGGAAAGAGGAACTCGCCACTAGAGGGTGAGGCGCATTCAAGGAAAAGAGTAGCAGAACAAAATGGACATGGGAGCTGTGGTTGGAAAGATGAAAAAGAGAGAGGAGGGAGAAAGAAAAATGGAGAGGGAAAGTACTACTTCGATAGTTACAGTCGGGGAAGGAGGAAGGGCAGACCAACGGCGGGAGGCACGACCGAGGCGTCAAGGTAAGGTAGAGGAAGGCTGCGAGTGGCTTGCCAGGTACTATATGTATATCGAGCGTAGTGAAGGTACATGTACGAGCGTGAGGTCAAGTGGGGATGGCAACAAGCAGCAAGCAGCTATCCGTGAGAGAGGCCGAGCTGGAGAGTCTAGAGGAGGGTCGAGGGTGTATTGGCCTGGCCGCGGGAAGCACGACATGGCAAAGCTTGGCACCAGAAGCTACCGGGGAGGAGCAGGAAGTGGGATGTGCATAATTTAGCCAGTGCGTAGCAGGTTTTAGGGTCATAATATTGGGCAGTGGGTTAATTAGGTGGTAGTGCTAAACAATGTAGAGGCAGTTGGCCGTCCATCCAGGCCATCCATCCATGCCGTCGCCCCATCCAGCCCTCCATCCCAGGTGAATGAATCGTGTGCCTGCATGCCAGTCCACGGCCGCACATGCGTTCGTGCGCGCCGCCGCCAGCCAGCGCAGCAGCCCAAGCAGGTACATGGAGTCGTGGGCGGAGAAGCACGCAGGTCAAGAGCAGGCCGTGGAATATCTCTAGGTCTGTTCTCGATCGACAGGGGGGGCCCTGAGACCTTGCCTGTGCGAGGACACGGCGGCGCGGAATACAGATGGGAGACACAACCGCATTCTCAGCTGCTTCTCTCGTTTGACTGGCGTTTGAGTGGAGGCTGGGCCGGGTCTAAGGTGCACCATGTAGCATCCCAGTCGTGACTGGCGAGAGGCTAGCTACAGAAAAGCGAGCATAGCGTGTCCTAGCGTGCCCCAGTTGCGCAACCCATGCTCTTGTTGCCATCATGTCGGGCTGCTTGGAAGCATCATGGATCCGATAGCAGACCGGCAGCGCAGGATCATGGGCCCGGAGGCCTGGGCGAGCTGAACCGCCGCTGGCTCGGAAAAGCCCGCACTGATGCATCGCAGACGGGGCAATCGCTTCATCTTCAATTGGGATCATAGGCTAAGTCACTTCGACTAGCAGCAGGAATGGAACTCTACATTCTGGGATGGAAACGGGGTGGGGAAAAGCAAACCAGCAGGCAGAATGCAAGCTGAAAGAGGCTGCATAGATTGATGGACAGTGTAGATCATGAGCTCCATGACTGCCCAATAAGATCGCTGCTATAGCCTGGGGATGCAATATTACCAACTGCAAACTCCAGAAATCAAACAATTACCGCAGCGGAGATCGATCTAAATCACCCGAAGCATCGTCACTGGCCATCCATCAGCCAGTGACGTTTGCTCAACTTGCAAGATTGCCATGTACCACTACCTACGCCATCTTTGCGCGTCTCGCTTCCTTTTCGCGGTGGCTTGCTCAACTGATCGATTGCCTGCTTGCGGCCGAGACGGGGAGACAACACTGAAGCTGAGAAGCGAGACAATCGATGCTGTGGTCTTGTGAACTCGGCCGCAGGATAGACATGCAGATGTGCACGCATACAGACGTGCAGCCAACGCACTCATTCACCTACGACCAACGACATTGTCTGGTATCACTCAAACCCTCACACTTAACTGCAGCGCATGAGCCATCAGCTTGTTGCTCCCTTGACCGTGACGACCAATACGGTAATCGGGACGTGAATAAACTAAAAGGGAGCTCGGGAGGATGATGGGCGGCCGGGATGCTGCTTCTAAGCAGGTCTACAGCATGTATCACCACGAAAATACGGTCTGTGTAAGAAGCAAACTCCGATGACGAAGAAATGGCGGTATCCCTTCTTTCAGCTGTTGGGTAACGAGGGGGAAAAACAAGCGCCAACATCCGTGATACTGCTGCATGGAGGCGGCACAAGGAATACGAGCGAGATCTTCGTCAGAGGGTACATCCCTGTGCCTAGATGTCAGAAGAAACGGCAAAAATCGATTCTTTGCCTAACCAGATCATGGCACGGCCTGAATCAAATTCCGGGCCCTGCAGATTCTCCATCTGTCGGAAGCCACATCTAGTTGGCCGATGTTGGGACAATGATGCTCAACATGACCCAAGCCAGAGCCTCACCCGGCCAAGGCCCAGCCAGCACGGCACTCGAAGACCCAGCTCAGACAAGGAGCAGGAGTCGAGGACAAGAACAGGCAGGGCAATATCGAGTGAGACCAGGGCTAACCCAGTTGCAGATTGTCAGGGCTGGAGGAGTGGATGCGATTGGCTAAGTTGGAGATGTTGATCGGCGTCTCCACCCAAAACTTTTCTTCAAGATGCGACTGGTCGAGTTTTTGGGGGAGCTGCTGGCGGCTCGGTGTTGCTGATCTTACCTAGCTTCCGGTGCCTTTCCTTTTCTTCGCCTTTGTCTCTGTACCTGCGCCTGCCTCGTCCCGACTGCCCATTGCGTAGCGGCCCTGCATCTTGTTCTGGTGTGTGTGACACGGGAACGCGCAGCTCATTTCTCGGGCCCCCCTGTCCTTGGCTGGACCCCGTCTCTAATTCACGATATCTCGACTATTCCTCTTTCTCAGCTCTCTAGCCATGGCTGGCTGAACCCCCCTCCTCCCTTTCTTCCTTCCTCAGCCTCCTCGCCCTTCGTCGAGGCCCGGTGTCAGCGTCACGATAATCACCGTCATTACCGCCTCACAGGGTGTAACCCCAGGTGAAAAGTCCTCATTAGCTTCTATGCAAAGTGCCGAAGCTATGGCCAGCCATTGATGAGTTGTTCACACTAGTATCATCCAGCTGGGTAGCTACCTTAATAGCCTAGCTTTCTTTGGCCTTTCGGGAACACATCCCCAAACTGCGTAGTAGATCCGAGGAGATGGTACGGGGGTCGGACTGGGGCTATGCCAACATTAATTACTAACTCCATCTGCATGTTGGTGGAATCTTGACACCCAGTTCGTTGAAGCTGGTGATGGGCTGCTTTCTTAGCCTGTGGCATTCGTGTCTGCCTGCGATGCTCGTTCTTTAGCCACCGCCCAGCCGCATCGTATGCAAAGAGCCCAACGCAAGACCCCCGCCTTCCAAGCGGCTCGTGGAGAGACGCTCAGCTCCTCGCTCTTCAAAACTCATTGAGTTTTACTAGTTTAGTCCTTTGTAGCCGTGCGCGCGCTGATGCTCAATGCACAGAGCAAGAATAAGACGGGCGGCCTCTGGATTAAGCCGGTGCTGCCTCGTCGATGCCTTTCCCGTACAAACCTGCATGATCACGAAGGCCATGGAACAGTCCAAGGTTTTATGCCCATGGCCTCCTGCCACACTGCTGCCTCCACACGTTACCAACAAGCTGGTTCAGACTCAGGCCTGCGCTCCAATCCCCGAGTCCCGATTCAAGTCCTCTGCATTTTTAAACTTGGCCTCAGTCAGCCTTCCTCAAGCCCCATACCGGTTTGCTACTGTGTTCGTCAACATGTCGCTTTAGAGGGCCATCGGATTGGTAGATGTCCGAAGTCTCCGGAGGCCACGGCGCTGAACGTCTAGAGCCATGCTCATTTGAACCTAGTGAGGATGACGACGAGGCAGACCCTTCGCCTTGTCTTCCCCAGTGCAGGGTGCGAACTCCACGTGCTAGTCGGAGGGAACCGTTTGTTGATCTTATCCCCTAGCGGCTCCAATCCAGCCCATGGGAGATTTGGGACAATTTGCCATGATAAATCAGCATTGGGTCGAATAGAAGAGACTGTCACTACCCGAATACTTGTTCACCACGTAATTTCGCTTGACCACTGCCCTTTTGGATGGATGGTACCAGCTGTTAGACTTTGATAGCGTCAACAGTCGCCTCCAGTGGGCTTGCCTCCGCTTGCTGAGGCGTTAAGCCAACTCCTGAGCTACTGCAACCTGCACTGTCATGACTAGGTAGTCCCAAACACGTTCCATGCAGGAGTGTCGATACCCCAGTCGCCTGATGATGAAGGCGAGCTATAATCTGACTGACTGACTCACTTACCTGGAAAAACAAGCTTCTGAATCTTCCAAGAAGTTTCTCCGGGACAAGATAGCAATGTCCTTTTCTGGGAAATGATTTTAGCAAATAATACACTGCCAAGACTGGTTCAATTACACACACCAAAGTCAACAGAAGCGGACAGGGGGCGCGAAGCATTACTGCATCGAGTTTTAGGCCCAGGATAATCGACCATTTCTGAAGGTATGAGACGTGTGCTAAAAAGTTGATGAGAACTGTGGCTGTCGCGATGAATCATGCATCCTGAAGGTTCGTAACTACAGGGTAGGCTAAATCGAGGATGACCCCTCCACGACGCGCTACGTCATTCTCTACCCGCCGGCAGGTACAGCAGCTGATTAACGTGTTATGCGCTGCTGCCTCGCAGGACCCCTCACCATCATCAAGAGCATCATCAATTCAAGCTCCCCTAGAACCGACTAGTGCTTGTTTGGCAGCAATATCTGTGGGGAAAAGCTTTAGTTGACCTAGAGCTTTTGCTTATCCATCATTCTTCCACCAAAACGAGCTTCTTACCAGCCAAGGAATACCGTCAACGAAGCTTTCTCACCGCAGTGACAAATAACACAACATGTCGACAACTACAGACCCCGACCCCCAACAGGGCGCACTTGCTTTCATTCCCCTCGAGGCGAACCCGCAGCTGATGACCGACCTGATTCACAAGCTCGGCGTCTCTCCCGCGCTCCAGATGCACGATGTCTACTCCCTCACGGACCCCGAACTCCTCTGCTTCATCCCCCGTCCTGCCCTTGCCCTCCTCCTCGTCTTCCCCGTCAGCGCAGCCTACGAGAGCCACCGTATGGCTGAAGATAGCACCGCCCAAGAGTACACGGCCAAGGGGGACTCGGAGCCTGTGATTTGGTGGAAGCAGACGATCCGGAATGCTTGCGGCCTCATGGGTCTACTGCACGCTGTGTCGAATGGGCCCGCGCGGAACTTGATCGGTAAGGCCCCCCCCTCCTATTCTTATGTCCTTCTTTTCTTCGCATGAGGTGCTAACAGGGTGATGATAGAGGAAGGCTCTACTCTAGACAGTCTGCTCAAAAAGTCAATTGACCTCCCCCCTGCCGAGCGATCGCGCCTCCTCGAACAAACACCCGCCCTCGCCACAGCCCATAGGGAGGCAGCCTCCGTGGGCGACACCGCAGCACCTGATGCTCAGGACGACGTCGATTTACACTACGTTTGTTTCGTCAAGGATACAAGGGGCGGCATCTGGGAGTTGGATGGCCGTCGAAAGGGACCTATCAAGCGGGGTGACCTGGAGGAGAACGAGGATGTGCTGAGCACCAAAGCTCTTTCCCTGGGTCCTCTCAAGTTCTTGGAGAGAGAAGGCGGCGACCTGAGGTTCAGTGCGGTCGCCCTGGCTGGATCACTGGATTAGAAGGAGCAGTTTCTCCTTCGTCTATTATGTCGTTAAAAGAAGATACTATGAATAAATGAGTCTATATGGAAGGTCGGTCGGGTATAAAAATAAATCATCCTACACATTCCAGCGGGTTTTCCACCTCTTAGTGATCTTGCACACTCTAATCTGGATGACCTTGATGGACCTTGGAGCGACAATGTACCCTTACCGTACCTGATCTGGTATGCGGATAGCAAGTCCACGCGATATGACTCTTGTCTAGTTGGGATCTCCATTTGGTGAATTAAGGAAGCTGGAAATGCAAGATCTGGTATCAGGATGTCATAATAGATCATCGGATTGGAATGGGCGGTGGAGGACCTTATTAGGGTATTCCAACAGGATGAACACCTACATCTGGATGGAATTTTGGCCGAGCATCTTCCAAGTTGAGATGCTTCATCCTTTTGACGAAAAAGAATCCATCATGTGGAGGAAATGAATTTGGCAAAGCCGCCCATCCTATCCTACCGTCCCTCGAGAGCGAGTGTTCCGCCTCCTCCTTGAAAGACGAAGCGCTGGCCATGTCACGACAACACATTGGAAGAATGAGGAGGGCATGCGTCCAGCCTGAACCCGGTCCGCGTGTCATGTTTAACTTCGTCAGATGTCGCTGGGAGGATGTTCTTTGGGGAGCCCTGACATTGTGCCTCGAGAATTTGAGAGTGTGGTGTAAGAGTCGATTAGAGGCACACAGGCACGATGGCAACTACTTTGTAGATCTCCATGCGGACGAAATCAGTGGAATATGCGAAATAGTTATACAGTTTGAGCCCTCTGCTGGCGAAAGTTGGTGGTATAGCGACTCGTTTGACACAGGTTCAATTTGAGCTACGGTCCAAAAGCACTGTTGCTTCGACGTCAGGCGTACTTTTGAATTCATGAGTAGGTGGATGGATCAGAACACCGATATTACTCTTATCTCAATAAATAAATGGAACATCAAGGCAGTTTAACCCAAAGTCATCCTATGCCCGAAGATCAGAGTTCGTAAACATCCGTGGACTGAAGTGTAGGGTAGGACGTGATACGCGAGGTCATGAAAGGCACTGTCTGAGGAAGACACTTGCTCGAGGAAGACACGTGCTCGAGAGAGGAAGGCCAAACTTTGGCTAATTACAAAGTATTTATTGGGAACATGATTTCGAGGAAATTGTAGGAACAACAGCGCGCATGAGAAGGGGTTTGTGAGTCAAAAAGTCCCTGAAAGTACACATCTGTGTTAGTCGCAGCACTTGTTGGATTACTTGGAGCACAAGTAATGTGAAAATCTGATATTTTGAACGCCAGTCTTTCGTACTTTACATACTAGCTCTGAAGGAGTAAATGGGAATATATGCTCAAGGGACGAGGCCACTCGCGCATGTTGTGTTCCATGCCTCACAGCTCCGTAGAATGGTTCGCTTGATAAACCTCCGTCTTTGAAGAGCCGCCAAGGAAAACACTGACTTTCGGGCTGGGTTCTAACAAAGAAACCTTGGCGAGGAGAAACAAGAGTTTCCCTAGCTAGCTCTATTTGCGTTTGAGCTTGATCTGTCCCGCATGCATGTTCCCGGCCGACGGAAGCTTGAGACTGAAACCAGGAGACAAATGAGAGACGCAATACGAGATGAACTACAGAAAAAAGTGGAACCGGGACGTTATGTATATTATTGTTTTGTTATTAGTGAATGTTCTGGAGATGAGCGTCATTTGGCGATCAATTAGGAGGTGCGAATGCGCCGCCGGGGCCACCGAAGGAGGAGGGGCCGAGCCGATCTGTGCGCTCCGATCTCTTCATACTCGTCTCATGTTACGAGGGTCGTAAGGCGGGAGGATTTCTGATAGTGTTAGAAGATGCGCGATGTCTTGTTCTTTCTAAAAGCGAAGGGTTGACAGTGTTTGAATGAGGTCACAGCTTTGTAGTTTATTCTTGGAGGCCTTCGCTTGTGGCTGTGACGTTGATATCTTATGTAAATGCTACTGCGTCTAATCAAGTCTGAAACACTCGGAGGGCCGAACGAGTGAGCCCTCATTGGCGATGATGGCGGAGTTTTGGGGGCTGAGGTGTGTGTTCCCGACGGCTCCCGCGGCCGTGCTTGAGCATCAAACATCCCACGGACCAGAAAGTCAGAGATGCCCAGCACCAGGTTTCCCCCAGACCTCGTGTGAGACGGATTACCGTTGGGCGAAGACCAGCTACTCCTGGTTATATAGATTAAAGACCCGCAAGTTGATGGGTATCGCCTTCGTGTAAACGGCAAGTCGGACTACACGTGCTGGTTCTTTTGAAGCCCATTTAATTGGAATTAATGAGAAGAAGCATGCCGCTGCTACCCGCGAGAATGTGACGAAACTGGTAGGGCCCGAGGCTGTGACGTGATGTTTATGGCGAGCTAGGTGTAAAGGCGTTTCACCATTCTCTACCGTACCTTGACTACATGTGGAGGAGTAAGGAACCTTTGCAGCTTGTCAATGCTTGAGGGCTATTATCTGGAAGAAGCTTCGAAATCTGCTAGCTTGGGAGCTCAGTTCGCCTTAATCAAATCAGGTGCTTCTCGGAGCTATCGTGTTATCACCAGGAATGTTCGGAGGAAGTTCGCAAGGTGGATGGGGATGTCTATCACAAACTCTGTAATCGGCGCGGACGGCAAACCTTGTTGGCCGGCAAGACGGAACCAAACCTTTGCTTCTTCCAAGCAAGTATTACTAAGGAAAACGACAGTAAAGCAACCCTGCGTCAATGCTATCAAGTAAGCGAAGAGCCTTGCATCACTGTTATATGCTTTCCCACTAAATGGGCCCGTTGCGGGATGCTGTGCTGCCTGGACGATGGGCTAATCCCGCATTCTCGGAGCCTTTGCGATAGCTGCGCGTATACGAACGGTCTCGAAGCTCGAAGCTCGTCGTTCCTATCCACTCACCATCAAAGATTCCATGATGGGCGGCCGCATCTCGGGAAGGTGAACCTTGCTGGCTCCATACATTCAAGCGACGATTGATGCCGATACAGGATGGAGCTCCGGTGGGTAAGCTTAAAGTGATTGACTCGACGGTAAATTGCTCGCGCGTAGACGATTCCTCATTCATGTGCTCCCGATCAGCCTGGCTTCTCCACAGCGCGTTTATCAGAACAGTGGCGTCTGAGTTGCTCAAATCCCACATCCGGCAGTTGAGCGTTGTTTCATCTGGAATGTATTATGGAACATCCATCTGGAAGGATGTTGGGGGCCGGGCCAGGGGGTATGTCATTCTTTCAAAGCTCAAACAAGGAACGGACCACCCCTAAATCTCCTGTCTCACCTAATTATGGCTGCTGGCTGGCCGGCTGCTGTGTTTCGGGTGTTACAAGTGAATGCTTAGCTTAGGCTATGCTGCTTGTTAGGTATTGGCCAGTTCGTCTGTGGGTAGCGGCGGTGATGAAAAAGTGGCGCAAAAGTCTCCGTGCCCATGTTTTGCATGAATGATGTTACGATATCGATATCACAGAGTGGTCCACCGACGCTGATAGCAGGCAAAGGCAGGCCCAAGGCGAGTCTCCCGTCTTCGGGACTTTTGAGTCTGCATTGAGGACGAATGCCTGCACTGCCAAACCAGCTTCCCGAGATGGAAGTCCAGATCAGGGTCTGACGTGCTGGCGATCGTCAGTGTGGAGCTTACCAGGCTGGGCAGGGCTGTTGATTGACTCAATCGATTGATTGAGCCTCCTAGGGCTCAGTCATTGCCTGGCCTGGCAGTGTGTGTGTATGAGTGATACCGACATGGTACGTCAGAGGAAGCAGAGGGTAGTACTCGTCGCGGCTGTGATTCATCCTCATACTCTTACGTAGAGTGTGACTGCTGTTTCGGTGATGGGCTTCTCAGCTTGCTAGGAATAGGTCTACCCCAGGTTTACTTTACCGCGCGATGGTATTCGTAGCGCTCTGAACTTATGAGACACTCATTAGGGGCGTTTCCCTGGGCTTCGAAACTGAGGCGTCCTCGCGGCGGACAGAGAAATCGGAATAGAATGCCGCACCATGCCGGGATCGCATTGAACCTTACAAATAAACAATCCCGGCCGCCGGTGGTCTGTGTGTTGTGGCATGATCTGATTGTCGGTGGTGTTTAGAGCAACGATGATCGCTGTGGATATCGGTAAGAACACCAATGGGGCAGCGACAATGGGCAATGGATCCCCCCTAAACGAAGAAATGCATGTGAAGCTCGTGGGGACAGTAAGCAGCGCTACGGCGAAGGCTGCTCTCCCCCTTCTTACTGGTTTGTTGACGAAACGCTTCATTCCGGCGATGCCACAGCCCGGTGAGCCAATGCCAGGCGCCAGACACGTAGCGAATTCGAACAAGGATCTTACTCTCTGGCTCTAACTGGCCCTAACTGACACGCTAGATGAAGCTCGGCGCCGATTGGGCTGGCTGGTGGCAGACCAACCGACTGAAGCATCGCCTCCGTTGTGCTTGATCTCCACCAAAAACTGGCGTCCCGACTCTAGTTCGATGATCCGAGCCAGATTCGTCGGGCTATTTCGTCCTCCCGCGGTAGCAGCGATGGTACCGTTGCGTTGTTGGTCCTCTGGCTCGTTAAGTCGCTTTCATTTGTTGATTTCCATGTCTAACTGAGCCTTGTAATTTACCCTCCCAGTTGCCAATCCCCAATCAAGGCCTCTCGTACAAGAACCCAAGCCCAGGTCTGATGCAGAAGAAGCCTTACCCTTTCTCCCAGGACCGACCAGGGGCGTTGACTGCCGATCCCCAAAAGGCCCCTCCGCTGCTCTGGGCTGCAGCCTCCCCTGCCAGCTGAAGAGACAACGAGCCACTGCTAACGTTAGTATCCAAGCACACAGCTCAGAAGGAGATGCACGGTAGCACCAGATCGTGCCCCTGGATTAATGGACCCCAGGCTTGGCTGGTTTCGGTAGGTCCAGACACTAGATCGGCACCCGCATCACGTCGTTTGGGCTGGGCTTTTTGGCCAGCACGCCGTGGAAGGAAACCTGAGTGATCTGCACAGCTTCCTTTCGTAGCATAGGCTTGTGTCATGTCCTTCGGCAGCGGCTATGAGCCTCCCCCTTCCAACTTTCCGCGGCACTGGCAAGGATTGGGCTCCTTGTGTACCTGCTCCAGCGGACGATGATGCATCCACCAGCCTGACAGCACCGCGGATGCTGTGCATATCATGAGAAGCCAAGATGAGGCGACAGAATAGGCTTGGGATATCTCCATCAGGGGGTGGAGGGGTGGGTATGAGGCCCAGTTGGCAGCACTGGGCGCCACCATCAACAAGCATCACCCCCTGATCGTCTTTGATGCCTACAGGTCGATTGATCGAAGCTGGGCCAGTTCATGATGAACCTCAACCCAAGATAAATAGAACCTGTCTGTCCCTCCTCATCCGGCTTGTTTCTGCTTCTCCTCATCCCATCCTCATCCATCCATTCATTCTCTCAACCACTCCTCCAATCCATCCAATATCATTCTTTTCAATCTTTAGAACCAACCCAGCAACAACCACCAAGATGCGTGCCTCTACTCTCCTCGCCCTCATGCCTCTGGCCATGGCCGCCCCCTCTTCCGTCAGACAGCGTGACTCTCCCGCTCCTCTCATCCTCCCCCGTGGTGCCGACGCCATTCCCGGCAAGTACATCGTGAAGCTGGTTCCCCAGAAGCAGTCCTCCAGCTTCTCCATCTCCTCTGCCATCAGCTCCATCAAGGCCAATGCCGACTACACCTACGGCACCCACTTCCACGGCTTCGCTGCCTCCCTCGAGGACGATGAGCTTGACAACCTCCGAAACAACCCCGACGTCTTGTACGTCGAGCAGGACTCCATCGTGAAGATCTCCGCCACCCAGCCCAACGCTCCTTGGGGCCTGGCCCGTATCTCCAACTCTGGCACCAACAGCACCAGCACCACCTACACCTACGACGATACTGCTGGTGCCGGCACCTGCGCCTACATTGTCGATACCGGTATCGACACCGAGCACGAAGTAAGTAACGGAGACCCTGCCGACTAACTTGTCGTTGGAGACTAGCAGAGGCTGACTTTTGATTTCAGGACTTCGAGGGCCGTGCCACCTGGGCCGAGAACTTCGTCGACAGCAGCAACACTGACGGTCAGGGCCACGGCAGCCACGTTGCCGGCACTGTTGGTGGCGCCAAGTACGGCGTTGCTAAGAAGACCTCTCTCTTCGCCGTCAAGGTCCTCGGTAACGACGGCTCTGGTACCACTTCCGGTGTTGTCGCCGGTATGGAATTCGTCGTCGAGGACGCCCCCAAGAAGGACTGCCCCAAGGGCGTCGTCGTCAACATGTCCCTCGGCGGCGGCTTCTCCCAGGCCCTCAACGACGCCGCCGACGCCATCACCAAGGCCGGCATCTTCCTCGCCGTCGCCGCCGGCAACGAGGGCGCCGATGCCAGCACCTCCTCCCCCGCCTCCGCCGAGAGCGCCTGCACCGTCGGCGCCACCGACAAGACCGACGGCTTCGCCAGCTTCTCCAACTTTGGCGAGCTCGTCGACGTCCTCGCCCCCGGTGTTGCCATCGAGTCCGTCAAGGTCGGCGGCGGCTCTACCTCCCTCTCCGGAACCTCCATGGCCTCCCCCCACGTCGCCGGTCTCGCCGCCTACCTCCTCGGCAACGGCGCCTCCGCCTCCGGTCTCTGCGAGACCATTGCCTCCTCCGCTCTCAAGAATGTTATCAAGAAGGTCCCCAGCGGCACCAAGAACCTGCTCATCAACAACGGCGCATAAATTTTCGTTTCTGTATTCTCTAATCACTGGATGATCTTTTTCTAGCCCCCCCGGAGCCGTCTGGATTCGGCGGCGGGGGCTTTGGATTTCGAGAAAACCTCGAGGTAATGATTGGATATTGGATCTCGGGGCTGGAAGACACATTTTCTCGCCTTGTTTGAAATGGATGAGGATTCTCTAGGCACTTTCTTGGATGGGATTTGTCGGAGACTATTATTGGGAGCTCTCTTTTGCATCTAGGTTTATAATGACCTTATATATCAGCAACGTATATATAAAAATTTGCATTTACTGTGTGATCTACTACTGATGGGATTGTGATTGCAAAACGACTAGATCGGTTGTTGGGTACCCCAAAGAATATACCCAGAACCAGGGATGCAGATTCTTGCTACCAGTTTCTGGTAATGCTCTGATGCGAAGTATGTACGCGACGAGGATGTAGCATGACGCAAAACACTAGACGTCTGGAAGTGTGCCATGGCTTACTCCTTGCAGGAAGCGCATAAATGGCAGAACAAGAAAAAAGGGACAATCCCATCAAGGAAGCCAAAAAAAAAAAAAAAAAAAAAAAAAAAGGCGTGCATACCGGCAGGATTGGTGCCGATTCGATCCCGAAGATCCTGAAAAGGAGGGAGGGATCCCTGGTCAAGATGATTGCACGTTGTCCTCAGGGTGTTATGAAATCAACTGAGTTTTTCTGAGTGCGTTGTTGACCAACAATATGGTCTTTCCTATGTTCTTGACTACATATCTATGGAAGCCTCATCTGTAACGAGCTGTGGTTTGCTTCACTGTGACTTGAGACTCACAGACTGGGCGAGTGCCCCGTTTTCTGGATCTTGAAGGAATACATACAAGCTGGCCATTTGTCAAATATCGTTGATGGGATCTCTGCAGTGTAGCTCCGCAAAGATATCGAAAGGATACTGGAGTCCAGGGAATCTCCATAACATTGATGTTATGACGGTAGTTTCTGGCCGGACCCTGCTGTTGGCCGATACGTTGAGGTTCGTCATATTGCCCAGACCATCGTTCATGAATCAGGGACGGTTCTTGATGTCCAACAAATCATCAAGTCTCTCTGCTGATTAGGGCTCGGGTGGGACTTTGGGACACTTTTTATACTTGAGGAGGGGCTTAAAAAAAAGATGGTGAGCCCTGATGCGAGTCTTATGAGCGCTGCTGCGTTTCTTGGGCACAAAGCGTTGGCTCAACGTCTCTTGAGTAAAGGGAACGATTCAACACACCACGACTACCTTTTCCCCGCAGCTATTGAAGCAGCAGCCTTCGCTGGAGATAAGGAGATGCTACAACTACTCCAAGAGAGTCTACCTGATGGTGTTTCTCCCTCACCCCCTGGAACACCTTCTCGCAGCACTATGCCCTAAAGTCAATCCATTTTAAAGGTAAAGCTGATCCCCAGGCTATTTTTGGTGCTGCTATGAATGGAGATGTAGATATCCTCCAGGTAGCATTGCACCCTCCTTCAAAGGCCGTCAACAGCATCGTCGGTAGTGGCGGTGATATAGCTCAGGGTCTAGGATACGCACTCATTCATGAAGAGAGTGGAGTTCACACTCAATATGTTGGCTTCCTGTTCAGCAGTCTCCTTCACTATGCTGATAACTGGCCTGTCTACAAAAATCTAGCTCCATTTGCTCCTGGAGAAGCCAAGGAATTGTTCAAAGTAGGAAAGTACGCAGACTATGGTCGCTTGGATATGGTCCGGGCGCTGCTTGATGCTGGGGCCTCATATGAAAGGGAGGTGATGAACAGTGATTCACCACTCTTTGATGCAGCCCGTCGTGGATTCAACGATATTGTCCAGCTGCTGCTTGCGCGGAGCGCTGATGTTAATAAGAACCAACACCGACAAGGAACGCCTCTGCGAGGCGCCGTGCTTAGGGATGATCTGAGCACAGTCCATATCCTATTCGACCACGGCGCTGTATGTGACGAGCGTGTGCTATTGGACGCGATGCTAGGAGAGTACATGGCCCTGGCGGGGCTCATCCTAGACCATTTTACGAGTGAGGAACTACATCACGAGGAGTTTGGGTTTAAGGCTGCTGTTGTAGTAGCTGAGGCAGGATTGACGTCGATGCTTAGCTTGATGGAGAATCGAGAATGCTTTATGTATCGCGATGGGGAAATGGTGCCTTGGTCGAAAGAGGAGGCACGTCATTTAGAGTGAGTAAGTGTATTTGATCCGGGAGATAGATAAAATCACATCATTCCTGAAACCTGAAATTTGCATCAAGTGAGCATGAAAAGAAAACTGAAGTAAACAATTTTTGAGAGAGATATAGAGAGGGACGGTCGGAGTATTGCTGATAGCTCGAGAGTAAAATAACTGTCAGCTAGCAGATCTAAATGCGACGCATGCGAACCACCCTATTACTCTTATAAAATAACCGTAAATCCTGTAAGCCTCTCACTCCGAAGTTGGAACGCCTTCAAGTACTATATTGAGAGTATACAGGCTGGGTCTGCACATGGAAAGAATTCAGCCTGGTTAAGCCAGGCAGGTTGCGGAGGAGTTGTACGTTCTTTTTGAAGACATCCAGCTCGCGATTTTCCTGGTGCTGCTCTACACTGTCCCATGCAAGCGTGGAGACATAGATTAAGAAGCTGCTGCCAGGCTCGCCCTGCAGCTCAACGTTGGTCTCAACGGTCCAGCCCTTGGAGTGCCCTCTACACAAGCCGGCTGGGGTGATAGCCTTCTCGATAAATAAGTCAAAGTTCTTCTCCACGACTTTCTTGGTAGCGGCCTCGAGGTCACTGGGGAAGCACAGGGAGAGGATCTCGACCACGCGGCAGCCTGAGATGTTGAACGGATAAGTCACGGGGGGGTTGACATGGCAGATCTGGTAGCCGGCTGGGATGTCGACATGAGGAGAAAGCCTGCGCGTGACTTCGGCAAGGGTTCTATGAGATAGATGCAGTTAATGAGGCTGTTCGGCCAAAAGCGGATGGCTGGCCTCACTTACTCAGTCTCGCGGTAGTTGAGATGATCCTGGAGGTTGTCCCAAGCGACCAAGATCCAGATCTGCCTGGGGTTCTCGACAGATGGCCCCCAGTGCGCCCCGCGGGCGCCGGGCGCCTTGATCACCATATCTATCATGTAGGCAAAGGCTTGGCCGGCTGGAGTGGACTCTTGCAAGACATCTCGCTCGAGACCCTCTTTGACGGTGATGTAGGCGAGCTCGGTCGTGGGGTTTCCCATGATTTTCGCCATGATGCAGAGGAGGACGGAGACTGCTGTTGGGAGTTGATGCAGGCCAGGCTTGTTGGCTGGCTACATAGAAATACGGATGTGCGACTGGAAAAGACGAGTGCAGATTTTGGAGGAGAAGGGAGAGAGTGCTGGGTTTCAACGGCGGCCTGAAGCTCTTAATGTGCATTTTTGTGCCTGCCCACTGTATGTGAGTCGTAACTGCCTTTCTCGACAGCAGGCTTCAGAACACGCGCAATCCACTGTGACTTCATCCAGTGCAGGCTTCAGTGCACGCGCAATTCAATCGGGCCAGGATGGACCAGACAACGGTTTGAGCTTCTCCATGATCAAGCAGGTTTGATCCGCACCCCCATCCAGTCAATCAGAAATATTTGGCACGGCCATGACTGAAGGCATTCTCCAGCACTTTCAGCGGATGGACTGTGGAGGGTGTTCGGAGTTAAACCCTCCAGTCCACTGTCTACTGGCTTGGCCCCTGTAAAATCGGTTGAATTCAGCCTCCGCCTCATCATCAACCACAATAACGGCCTCAGCAAAATGCCTGCTCCTTTTGCAAGTCGATGGTGGATGAGGGGCGCCAGAAGGAATCCACAGTCGCCAAGCCTTTCTCCTTGCGGTTTTAAGTCTCTCACCATCTCGCAGACACTTTAGCTATCTCATCTATATATTTGTCATTGCTCACTAAAGAGAATAGACTGAAAGTTGAAGCAGCTTGTTTGTTCACCCCCACGGGAATCCCAATAAGCCCCTCCTCGTCTCCTCGCCGGCTGCTGTCTCCATCCAAAATGGCAACCACCACCACCAACAACGGCGAGATCCAGATTGGCTTTGTCGAGAACACCGACGACCTCGTCCAGGCGTTTGACTGCCAGATCGCCACATTCGGCCGCCAGACAGAGGACTCCATCTGGAGGAGCTCCAACCCGGGATGGGACACCCCCGAAGGCCGCGACGTCGGTATCAAACATGCCATCAACCGGTGGAATTCCGTGACCAAGGACCACAGCGGCAACCCAAACACCATCTTCCTCAAGGCGACGGTGCCAGATGAAGCCAGTCCCGGCGGGCGGAAGCTCGTCGGGTACGCCATCTGGGTGCAGCACTCTGCCGTCCCCGGCCACGGCGAACCTGTCCCCAACGAGGCCCAGCGACTGGAGGCGTCGAGGGTCATCCACCCCCACAACGAGACCGAGGCCCGCTTCCACTCGCAGATGTGCGTGTCGCTGTATAAGCGCCGTGCCGAGGTGGCGCAGGAGAAGGCGGCCACCGACCAGCCGGCGTTCCTGGTCCTGGACTGCTGCATCGTGGACCCCTCGTATCAGGGCAGGGGCATCGCCAGGCAGCTTGTACAGTGGGGTCTGGAGGAGGCGGAGAGGAGGGGCGGGTTGGAGGCGACCACGGAGGGTTCCGTCATGGGGAGGAGGGTGTACACGAAGCTGGGGTTCCAGGCCGAGCCGGCGGGAGAGGTTGTGTACGTTGTGGATCAGGAGTTTTCTGCGAGGTCGAAGCCGGGGAACATCTTTTTACGTACGCGGGTGCCATTGAACTAGCATGGGATCAATAGAGGTTAAGAGATGTATCAAGTGTCTATTCATTGTCCTTAGAGTTGGTGGAACCAAAGGAGGGTGAAACCGCGACCAATATTAGCTATAGATAATGACCCGCAAACCCATCCCAAGCAGATTATTTTGGAAACACCAAGGTAGCGGTTATGTATTCCTGAAACCTCAAGCTCCGAAGAAATGAAGGTTCGAAGAAGGTAGGACGAGAAAGGGGGGACACGGACAGCCTGGGTAGTCTCACGGCACTCTTACCCGGGCGGTGTGGTTGTATTCCAACCCGAAGGATGGCGATCAGTGAGAGGCTCAAAGCCTGGCTCTAGTCTCAGATGGGGACTGGATGTGCTTCGTGATGAATGTGGTAGCGCTGAAGTTGGAACCCCTTTCCTTCTGCCTGGGACTTAACCTCCATGCTGAGGGTGACAGATGGACATACTAGACCCCTGGCTAGTGCTTTGATTCCACAGATTCAACGGATGGTATGTTTCGCTTGTTTTTATTAAACCCCGCCTGCCTGCGATGATGATGACGATCTCCGCTAGTACACGAGTCTATTCCTACAGCACAGCCATAGTATACCTAGATAATAAGGGTCGAAGAATGTTACGCGTCGATCATTCGCTAACCAGAAACTGTAGCAGCTTAATTCAACTGCTCCGGGGGTTCAGAAAGCTTGCCACGTAGAACTGCCACATCGGGGTAGCAATATTGGGGCTGGTGTACAATGTGAGCGAGCATTGAAGTTGAGAGTTACAGGTAAGGCATCCAAGTACCAGGAAGGGATCAACTCCGATAAGCAAAATCTTCATTTATAGGTTTTTATCTTTGATTCTCTCCCGTCCCACCTCTTCTTCTCTTGTGGAGGCTTTCTAACTCGATCGCGAGCATAATACTTGGTTCAACACAAGGCGTTGTCTTCCCCACCGGAAGCCCAGGCCTAGTTGCCAACTTGTGGTAAACAACTACCAAGAACCCTATTAAAGGTAAGTGGCCAGTTTATCTTCGAAGTACCTGGTCTTAATTCTTTTATGCTTATCTATTTGAAAAGAGAATTGACATATTTTAGACGTCGATAGTGGCCTTATACCTGGAGAACTGTTCGATTATTGACATTGAACGGAGAACCTGATTCATTAAAAAGTTTCCAAGCAGGCGGCATTTTTCCTAAAACTTTGGTCAATAGCATAATGAACTTACAAGCACTGCGGGTGGTATCATCTGAATCATGATAGTATGGCCTCGCATTTTGCGCGAAAGGGTAAGTAGATTGTTTCCCGAGTTGGCCAGTTGCAGTGCCGCTAAGTCTATGCCATGGCAAAATAGTGGCTCAAGAATTTAGTCTGGTGACTGATCTGCGATAACTTTTAATCAGGGTGTGCGTGTCCATGGCAAGGAAGTGCTGGCACCTCGCATGGGTTCTTGGTGTGCCAGTGTCCCAATCATGTGGCATGGTGTGATACATCGGGCACCCACCGTAGCACCCTGAGGTTTGATTCTGCAAACTTAACTCGAATCCCGGACACTCTCTCGCGGTGAGGTGCCACGGTCCTCTTTTCGGCAAGAGGGAAAGGCTCCCCATGCGTGTGGGAGAACGAGGAGAATGCAGCATCAAAGCCGCGGTTTCCCCTTCCTCAACATCACACGATTCCTGTACGCCAGTGCTGGGAAACGAATGACAGGAAAAGACCGAATGCAACATGACGTAACTTCATATGCAAGTGATCATGGTGACTGTCTTCGACGCGGAGATTCTGCCGAAGGCAGTGTGGAGTGGAGGTGTGCAATTGATGGCAACCCAATGCGACCTTGATGTTGGTGCTCTGAGAAATACGCAAAAATATCCAGCTGTAAATTGATCCCGATGCTTCTAGGTCTATATTGCAACAAAATCATAATGATTTAAAGGGTGAAAACCTCAGAGTGGTCCAGTTTCAAGGCTGAAGGGGAGCTTCGGCATTTGACGGATGGCGGCTTGTTCCTGCATAAGAGACTACAACTCGGGCAAGTGCCAAAGAGAGCCGGACTGAATCTTCAAAAAATTACAGTCGCGCCTTTTCTGGGTACCGAAAAAGGCCAAGGAAAGGCAAATGATGCGTTGAAAGTCTTGGCGTAAAGGGTAACGTGCGAGTGTCTCCGGGGCCGCCGGCCATCGAGCAGATCGAGCCCAGCGCAAGACCTCGCCATCAGAAACCACTCCCAAGGTGGCCAACACCCCAGTCACAGTACGGGATGGTACGGCTGCTGTTTGCGAGAGACAAGTTTAAATTCATGCGTAAAGCATCCACCATTTATGTCACGTTGCCAGCGCTGTTGTGCGGGTACAAGGCAGTTGGGCTGGGATATCATGGATTCAAAGAGCTAGCTAACACCTCGGAGAGGAGATACGATCATGGTTCCGGTTGGCGGCACTGAGTTATCTGGATGTAACACTCCATTTCACCAACACTTGCACCAAGTCCAACCTCCGGCATGCGAATCCAAAAGGATTTAAACCAAAAGCCACAGCTCACCGCTCGGCACTTCCTTCGAATCTTCACTGCGGATTGCTTACTGATTTTGGGCGCTAAGCGAACATCTAAGTTAGTGTCATTGATTCGACCTTGGTCCCAGCTGTTGGGAAAACATCCTAGCCAGAACATTGTCTCGACCAACAGGCCAATGATCGACATTCGCCGATGCAACATCCCCCGCACGTCGGGAAATCTGGAGAAAAGAGAATGGATTGCAGAGCACTTTCAACTGCCAGACCAGGGAAGCACTTCCCTGGAACGGCAGGTGGATTGCCGGTTGTATTTTGCTGACTTTCTTTCACCTCTTGTGATCTACCTAGCTTTCAAGGACCAGCATCTTTGTGGAGTGCACATCTCAATGCATGATCAGCAGAATTATCTATGCGGAAGGTCATCTCCATCTTTTCGTATGATTTACATTGTCTCAATTGGAAGTCTAATTGATGTCTGATCTTGCGCGAAGGCACCCCGGTCATACTATTCCACAGTATCCCTTGTGTAAACTCCAATGAGACGACGCGCGCGCCGGGAGAATCGTGCTCAAGGTAACACATCTCACAGACCCGGTTCTGGACTCATCTCTCCATCCATCTCTCGATGCAACACACACGAGTCAGCCACACCCAACCGTGGCCGTGTGTGAGAGCCAAATGCCATGAGGTAGATCAGTTCAGAGTCCCACAGTCTCCTCAAGAGTTAATCTCATTTGCCCTTGTCGTTGGATGTCAAGGTAGCGCGACGTCCTTGGCGCACTAACCATCACATGACGCGATGTAGCGTGCCCTTACCTTGGATCATGGATAGCTGCTTCCTCCTCTTCGGGCGGCCGAGCGGTTGAGTACTCCCTCCTCCCAAGGGAGGTGGATACTAGCAGGGGACGGTGAACTATCCTGTCTGCCTGGAGGAGGAGAAGGAGGAGGAGAGGCCAGGAGGCTCGTCACCTCGCCGACATGATGCCGGAAGCTACAGTACGCACGTCATCACCATGGAGGAGGTTTACTGACAGTCGAGTCCTTGCATGAGGATCACCACCTGCTCGCTCGGTTCATTCCTTTTACCGAACTCTTTCAGTATTTCCGTCTTCATTTTACCCGTCAGAAGCTTCATCACCCAATCTTATATCCACCTGTATGAGTATATATAGTGTCTTGGAGCTCGCGCAAGGGAGACGAGCAGGGGCTTCCTTCTGATGACATTCGAAAACCTCTTTAGCACCAACCTCACCCTCTTCGACACATCTTCATCCTTCCACCCTCAAGTTTTTCTCAACTTACTCAATCCTTTCGTCATGAGAGGCCTGTTCTCATCCGGGCTGGCGCTCCTCAGCCTCGGCCAACTCACCCTTGGCCAGACAAAGTACGAGGTCCAGAAGCCTCCTCTGGACACAGACTGGACATACAAGGTGGGCACAGATCCCTGGCCAGAACATCCTCGCCCCCAGCTCCGCCGTGAAGCATGGAAGAGCTTGAACGGCATCTGGACATGGAGGGGTGCCACCAGCGAGAGTGACGTTGGATCGCCGCCTGCTTCCGGTCCCTTGGACCGCGAGGTCCTGGTGCCATCTTGCATTGAGAGTGGTCTCTCCGGTCTGCAGATCCTCGATGTGCGCCACATGTGGTACGAGACCAAGTTTGATGTGCCCTCGGAGTGGGAGGGCCAGAGCGTGCTGCTCAACTTCGAGGCCGTGGACTACAGCTCTACCGTCTTTGTCAATGGCGTCGAGAAGACCAAGAATATCGGCGGCTACCACCGCTTCACCGTTGACGTGACTGCGGACGTCAAGTACGGCGGCTCAAACGACCTGTGAGTCTCGGAAATCTGGATTAAAAGCAAGCGTGCAAGTCCGCTAACATGCTGCCAGGCTCGTCTTCGTCTCTGACCCAACAGACTCGCAGCCCATCCCCGTTGGAAAGCAGACTCTGAACCCTAGCCATATCTTCTATCGCTCTTGCTCTGGTATCTGGCAGACAGTGTGGATTGAGTCGGCCCCGGCCAACCACATCACCCAACTTGATGTCAGTGCCAAGCATGATGGTGAAGGTGCGTCAATCAATTATTCCTCCCTTGCTCCTTAATGACATCTCCCTTGCTAACCAATTTCTTTCCTAAATTAGTGACCGTCAACGTTCATGGCTCTGGTGACGGCACTCCTGTAGAAGTCACGGTATTTGGGTCAGACGGTGGCAAGATTGCGTCAGGCACCGGTACCTCTGGTGAGGAGTTCAAGTTCACCGTCGACAACGTAAAGCCCTGGTGGCCAGAGTCCCCCACTCTCTACAACCTGACTGTCACTCTGGGCAACGATGATGAGGTCTTCAGCTACACTGGATTCCGCACCATTTCCAAGGGAGATGTCAATGATGTCCCCCGACAGCTTCTCAACGGCGAATTCGTCTTCTGGTTCGGCACACTTGACCAGGGATACTGGCCTGATGGGCTTCACACCCCTCCCAATGCTGAGGCTATGGAGTACGACATCAAGGTGCTCAAGGACTACGGCTTCAATATGCTCCGCAAGCACGTAAGTAGCAATACACTATTCATCCCACACCCTGCCCGGCCCGAGGCTTGGCCTCTTGCAAGTCCACTACCAGAATCCAACTGCTAATCATGTTTCCTCGCTGTAGATCAAGATTGAGCCTGATTTGTTCTACTACGCCTGCGACAGACTTGGACTCTTGGTGATCCAGGATATGCCCAGCTTGAAGCCAGACACTCAGCCAACCGGTGAGGTAGCCGCCGAATTCCAACGCCAGCTCGAGATCATGATCAATGAGCACAAGAGCTACCCCTCCATTGTGACATGGGTAAGTGTCCGAGACATTATCATCCTACATCAAGCACGCGCTAACTGTTTCCAAGATGATCTTCAACGAGGGATGGGGACAGTTGGATAACGGACAGCCCGAGGAGCAGCTCACCGAAGTTGTCCGTGAGCTCGACCCCAGCAGATTGGTCATCTCCGTCAGTGGATGGGACGACCATGGCTTCGGAGACTTTGCGGTATGATATCAAGAGCCAACGCTCACTGACGATGGTGACAAAAACTGACCAGAGGATTAGGATAACCACGCCTACGCATCACCCCAATGCGGCACACCTTTCTACTCCAGGCCCAAGACTCCATATGACGGCGTCCGCATCGGCATCCAAGGAGAATACGGCGGCATCGGACACAACGTCTCAATCGAGCAGTGAGTTCTCCCAACTACCTCCATCCTACGTAGCAACATATTCTGACCTACATACTCTGCAGTCTCTGGAATGACGCAAAGGCCATTGCCGCCATTGACGAGACATACGAGATCAACAAGGATCTCGAGTCCTACAACTGGCGCGCCCACCGTCTCTTCCGCGACATCCGTGAGCAGACGGAGGAGTACGCCTGCAGCGGCGCCGTCTACACGCAGACCACCGATGTGGAGGGCGAGGTCAACGGTCTCATCACGTACGACCGTCGCTTCGCACGACCGGACGCGAAGCAGTGGCAGGATGACATCCAGAGCGTTTATGATGCTGCGGCCGCGAGAGGTGGCAAGGCATCTTCCAGACGTTGAGAAGAGTTATATAAATAGGACATAATTCCTATCCCTTTGATTCATTGCCTATTCTCGATTCAAGTGATTATGCGTAAGCTAGCAAGAAATGAAGCCTCCCAAAATAAGCAAACTACTAGTATCAGAGCATGCCATTGAGAACTGTAGCCGTTCTCTGCCGCTCCTTCCCTCGTGAGTATCGAATCGCCATAGTGTTCAGCACATTTCAGAATCAAACCCTCAGGATCCTCAAACGGCCCATCATGGCTACATCAAGCCTCCTTTCCTCGTAGATATCAAATCCCCATTGTCAGCACACGATCAGAGTCAGATCATCGAGATTCTCAAGTGGCCTTCCCAAACCCCATCATGGCTGCATCAGCCTCCTGCGGTCCCAAAAATTCAGATCCACCAACACCGACATCAGTCGAGTCGCCCTTGATCCAACCCTGCACCAGCTTTCTGGCCTTCCACAGAGCCACATGCTTGTTGTACTTGTGAAGGCGTCCCATGAGCTTCCGCTTCAGCTCTGTGCGCAGCTCCTCCGGCCATTCCGTCTCTAGCCATCGCATGTCGCGGCGCATGAGAGGACTGAGGATGATGGGATCCTCGCCCTCTACCTGCTTCGAGATGACGAACTCGATTTTCAGGCCGGGGTTTTCGGTGGAATAAGTCGCAATGGCGGAAAATTCAGCCTTGCACTCGTTTGAGGTTGCACAGTTGCTCGTGTCACTGTGCTCTTGGGGGAAGGCTGTTGAGGAATACAAAGAAATCAGGTCAGCAAGTTCTCTCCTCTCAAGAATCCGGGGGAGGGACAAGTAAAAACGAAGAGCGTCCTTACCGCAGATATGACCAGCGACAACATCGGCGTCGGCCCTAAACTCGAGCGACGGCTTCACCAACTCCTTCTCCTGGTCGTTCGCCCACCCGTTGAATATGGCCTCCAAGAACCCCTCGATGCTCTTCCTAGTGACTGCCAGCGACGCATCCGGCACCGTGGCCCTGCCGCAGGCGTGGAGGATCTCGAAGCACTTGAGCAGCTCCGCCTTGCCCAGGTCGTCGGGGCTCTGGATCGTGCGGTGGAACTCGGCCGACTCGTTGTTGGCGACGACGGAGTCGAACAGCAGGTCGCGGGAGCGCTTCGAGGAGCCGAGGGACTCGGTGGCGGGTGCGTGGGACACGGCCGTCGTCGTGGGGGAGTCGGGGGCCTCAGAGCGCATGCGCTTGTGCGGCGGGCGGAGGGGGTGGGCGATGCGCGGGTCCGCGGTGGTGACAGAGGAGAGAGAACTTGGTGGCGGCTGGGAGTTCCTCATGGCGGAGAGGGAGGCTTGAATCTCCGGGGAGATGGCGGAGGGCATCGTGATGGTGATGGTTCCTCCGGTGGACGAATTATCGGGTGTGTTTCGGGGGTTGGAGCCCGTCATTCTGTGGAAGGCAGGAGGGTAGATAAAGTGAGAAGGTGCGGCGCAAGTGACGAAGGAAGGATCAGAGTGGGAGTTGCAGGTGTGTTTAGACCAGGTGTTGAGAAGCAAGGCCATAAAGAGTGGTTTGGCTAGTTATTTGCATACCTTTTATAGCCTTGAAGAGAGCGAACATAACAAGAAGGGCACAATGAGGGGAAAGATAGATGATGAAGGAGAGTCAACGCAACAAGCTAGAAAGGTCAAATCATGTGTTGTGTATGGGTGCAAAGAATACTCTAATTGCGGTGGAGAAGTACGAGAGTTGGATGCTGCTATGCTGTTTGCTATTTAAATGCAATACGGTGAGAATGAAGAGAAGGCGTGGTCATGATAAAGTCAAGTTGCCGACTGCTGGGAGAATAGTGTCAAGGCACTAAAGTGAGGTGAGGTGCAGCTGAGAGGTGCAGCTGAGAGGCGCAACCTGTCTATGAATTGATTAGACTCAGACATTAGAACCTTCAAACTGGATATGTTTTACACCCCGATCTTCAGCTATCCATCATTGTTTGTGACGACTTACTTAGCATCGACAGAAGTCTTGGTAGACAAAGCATTGATGTCGGCCACTACCATCCACCTTCGAGTAACACCAGGCCTGATATTTGAGTCATACAATACCTGGGTAAGCTAGGTACCCTTCTTCAACTGGAACCAAAGCAGTCCGATTCGATGATTATTCCGCATCCCCTTCATACCTAACTAACCCGCCAGTTGTTACCGAAATACAGCCCTATGTACTCACATAGGCAAAAGCTCACCAAAGGCAGAAGTGCAAGTCGGGCCTCAAATTGTGGGAAAAGATTATGTTTGTACCAATGAGACGAACCAAGATCAATAAGCTCGCCTGGCCTCTTGATGTCATCGCGTCAGATGAGGCGCCTTTCGAGGCATTCACAGCCCCCCACCTTCCAAAGCCCTCCTATGCGACTGGCTCATTTTTGCATTTTCAACAACCTCATTAAGACATCGATAATAGATACCAATTCTATACACCTATGAGTCTTAAATTATGCACATTAAGCTTTGTACCCCCATGTCTCAACAGGCAACTGAATAAGAAACCATGCTTTTACAGTATGGTTGATATCCGGACATGGGAAAAAAACTATAAGAGAAGGGGGTTCCCTCTTGAATCAAGTAATTTCTTTCCCACACTCACCATCAAAACTCTCCTTTCACTAGGAACTCATTCGTCTCTTCCATTATTCCATTTCTCAACCATCTTATTATCCTTTAATCTTTTCGGAAGCCCATATTTCCTTGATTAGGAGATTCAACATATTCCAACCCCTGAACAACTTCATCAAGCTACTCTTCAGAGACAATACCGAAAGCCCCCAATCAGCACAATGTCATATCAAACGGGACAAGGACACGGCCAGGAGGACAACCAAGAGGACAACCAAGACTACAGTCAAGGCTATTCCTATGGGTACAATCAAGAAGAATGCAGCCAAGGATACGACCAGGGGGGTACCTATTATCCTTCCTTTAGTCAGGGGGGTGATTGGACCCAAACAACCGGGCAGTATTCTGGAAACGCTTATGCCTATCCCTCTCAGGAACCAGTTGTTGATGGCACATACTCGATGCAAACTGGCAACTCCGCTTATTAGGGCGGGGTCTCAGTGAATCAACAAGTTGGCGAAAGCAGCAATGCAGCTTACTTCAACACAGCAACACAAGCAGAAGGTGATGATGATGAGGGGTGGCCTCGATTGAACGAAGACGGGAAGTGGATTTTCCGCAAAGTGGACATTGATATCACTGGGTATTATAAAGGGAAACGCGACTCTTGGAAGTGCCAGTATGAAGATTGCAACAAGAAATTCAAGACCGAGTCTGAGGTTAAGTAAGTAAGAAATGAAGGCTTCTGCTTATTACATGCCCCTCCTGTATTTCTCTGGCCCGTTTTCAGATTCTTACATGCCTATAGAAAACATATCAACCACCATGTACGTCCAGTTCGATGCTCGGATTGCAAGTCTAAAAAAGCCTCTCAAAAGGACATGAGGAGGCACTATGAGAACACTCACCAGAGTTTAAAGGATAGAATGAGGTTTCCTTGCCTGTATTGCGATGTCGTCTTTCTCAGGGAAGACAACTTGAACAGACACAATAATAATCGGCACTGTCCTTACCCACAGCCCCAATAGTTTTAGATTCACATGCACCGCTATTCTTATTATTTTCTGTTATTCCTTGCTGGTTTTGTTATTAGTTTCTTATTACAAAAGCACACAAAAAAAGTCGTCTTTCTCTCAAATCAATTAATATCTGTGATTCTAGCTATGGGTCCTTCAGGGTTCATATAGTCCGATTTAGCTACCGAAGTTCTTTCCTGATTTGTCATTCATTAAAAATACGCGTAAAGCCAGAAGACGAGCGGTTCTGCACACACCGAAGTGAGGGGTTTCGGAAAGAAGATTTCATTTCTCCTAATCCTTTATCAAACTACGAGAACGAGATTTCCAAAATAAAATGTCTATTTCGAGCGAGTTCCGGAAAGTGTCTAAATGTCTTCATACATGTAGGGTAAGTACTCTTTGCTAAGATAAGGATAGGGTAAATGCTTATTGATAGAAGAAACATATTGTAGCCCTCAACATGGTTGTCTCATGAAAGAGATATGATTGTCGTATCAAAAGATCTGTGGCAAAACTGGCAGCCTGTCGATGCTGTGCATATTGCCTATCCCATCATGGGCACATCCAATCTGACATTGGGTTTCGGTCCCGACTGATAGTATCACGATATGCGCGTATTACTAAATGGTCTTGAGAAGTCTAAGTATAGAAAATGCGACCTGGAACAGTAATAGTGGCCACCTCGAAGATCTATTCGGAAGACCCTACATGATGAGACGCCATGTGCTGCAGGGGTAGCAGCCAGCTAGTTTGGTTCTGGCACTCGCCGATGCCAGAGACGGTGTCAGGTGGCGATCCTTGTCATGGCGGCATGGGACAGACTTGACATTGGCAAGTCAGTACACTCACACGCTTACATACGTGGTCTTCAACCCGAGAGCACATCATACAACGCAGAGCCGCAGGAGAGATCGGTGGGAGGGGGTTGACCAATCAGCACCGGCTGTAAGCCGAGAAGGACGCAAATACACGTTGAGACAGGTATCCGTCCACACGGCAATGTTTAGCCCAAAGGGGTCATATGTAGCGACATCCTGGACAGCGAGTCCACTTTTCGGGTTCCACGTATTGGATGTCGCCTTGTGTGGCCGCTTTTGGAGATTTTACTATTGTTGGTGTTGAGTCTGCCACGCCCTGCTCTGCTCGCCATGCAAGCTGCAGAACGTGCAGCGAGTGTAACCAACATAGGGACAGTAAGGGCTCAACACGGCGGACTGGGCAACATGTCTGTCTACCCCGGGGGAAGCATCTCTGACCGAACCCGCCAGCCAGGACAGCCCATGTGGGCCGGACTGCGCAGGTTCTGTCGGGATACGGTAAGTCTTCCACATGAGATCGGGGGTTTGGGTGGAGAGGTCGAGTGGTTCCAGAAGGCTGAAAACATCCCTCTCTCCAGCCATATCATACCATCGCATCCATGGCCGGCCAGTAGAGTATGTAGGTATCGGTGTTTAATGTATGACGGCCCCACAGCCCTCCCTCATGCCATGCACCTAGCAGGACAGACTATTTGCCCCGTTCGAGTTATATGTCCCGACTAGACATCGCCAAGGGCTGTTAATTGGCCCCATCGCGGCCGGCCAGCCTGTGAGCTGTAACTCGCCAAATGCAGACAAGGCCGCGCCTGGGCTAAAACAGAAATCCCATTCTCCATGCCCGAGTGTCCCTTTTTTCCCATATCGGGATGCGGGAGTGAGGGCTAGGGTCGCACCCTGGGAGCTATATGGACTAATACCTCGCCCAACCTGGACTGCGTCCTTGTTCTTGGTGTGTGCCCCGTCTAAGACAATACATTAATACATTCATGTTGTTTCTTTTCACTCTCACTCTTCTTATAATCTGACTTACCACCACGGCGCGCGGTTGCCATTTTTCTCTCTGAGCGAGACAGAGTAAAAGTGTGTTCTGAACCGCCCCTGAAAGATACCACAACATGCCTGGCATTCCCAAATCGAAAGGTTGTAAGAGTTGCAAGAGACGCAAGATAAAGGTGAGGATGCAAAATTCACACATGCTGACAGCACTCACATTTCCCTACTCGATTCCCGGCATTTCGTCTCTTTCTTCTCCAATTCGATATATTCTTGGTTTTGGAATACGGAATTCTTATTCCTAACACATCATTTCTAGTGCGATGAGCAATGGCCTACATGTACACCTTGCCGCCGGTCATGCTCCCGATGCCCAGGACCATCATCGGTATTCAAATTCGTCCACAATGGGCAGCATTCAGTCCCCAGCAGCGCCATGGCGCAAAATCCAAATCTGACGGACCAGACGGACAACAAGGACCAGCAGGAGGGGCTGGAAATGTTGCGGAGGTCTTTCCCAAGCACAAACGACGGTAGTTGGTATGGCGCATTCCGCCTCAACGGATCGCCTCGAAGCCCAAGGGCGCCCACGAGTATGGGTGGCATGTCCCACCAGCGGCAGCTCTCAACAGAGTATGCGTTTCCGTCGCTGGCCGCAGAGATTCCCGAGGATGACGACGTCGACACCGGCCATGTCCATCATCGTCTCCCAAGCTTACATTCCATAACTAACCAGGACCCCTCGCGCCGACGGGACTTCTTATTGGTTGACCCGAACCTGTTTGCGAAAAACGAGCTGGGAGAGGGCGCGAGTAAGCCGCCCGAGGTCTCTGTCGACCCTTAGCGCGTAAGAGTTTGGGTCAGGAGGCTTGGGGTTTACCAGGGGCGGCCAACGATACAGACGAAACGCGGAACTCTTGAGGGGGACCAGAGCGGAAATTTTTCTTACTCGAACTACCGATTGTGTATTCTCACCATATCCAGGGGGAGGGGTCAGGCTGGGCTCTTAGAAATGGGGCGGGATATTTGCTTACTGAAATTCAGCTGGGGATTTCCTCCTCATATCAGGGGTGCGCAAAAGGCGCGCTCCCTGTCTCGGACGTTTATACGGATTGGCTTTTTGGGAATTTTTTGGAACGACATTTTGGATTCTGGATTCTGGATGCTGGTTTGAATGGCCTATGAATGAACTATTTATGATTTTAACTATGATTTTAAATATAGATGGACGGTGAACTCGGTGTGGTCTCCCCGCAATTGCAAATTCCCACTGTGGCTTCCATAGTCGATTTCCAAACCCTGAATATTGCCAATGATGAATCTCACTTGGGGACATGTATTGCTTCAGGCACCCGAATTCAATTAGGGCCCCCAGTCGACTTGAAGCGGCAGTCGAGAAGGATGACCACGACATCCTTGATTCTTTGCAGGGGGTAAAGCTGTCTGGGTCTTGGTACTCAGACCAAGCGATGTCTCGAGGTATCAATCCTGCCAAAGGAAGTGTCTGTTTCAGAGAAGAAGCTAAATTGAAGTGTATAATGGTAAACATCTGTTCTTTCACGCGTCGTCATCGCCGGCTGCCAACATCAAGGGCTGGTATGCCCTCCCCTCTGCACGGCCTTGTCCCTGCGGCTTCTGCCGGCCTTGCTTATCATTACCACGAGGCATCTTTGGTGAGAAGTAAGCCTGCCGGTAGTTTGGAGGAGATAATCCACAAAAAAAAAGAATAAGATATACTAAGTGGGATAAATACTTTAGGCTCCTAGTGCGGAGCTTTGACTTTGCTAGACCTTGGCTTTTTGCTTGTTCGGGTGAGATTACTGCGCGGGCTGAGCTGAACTGGCCGCGTGCTAGCGAGGTCCTCGACCCATCAATTGATCTCTGTTCCCCTTGGTTGGGTTCCCGGGCAAAGATGGGTTGGTGATGGCCGACAATTAGCTCTCGCGGATCGCTTGTAAGCGTCCGCGCTAATCGCGGTGTGGTGTGAGATGCGAAAATGAGCCAAAATGACTCGCATGGGCTGTTGGGTGTGATTGCGACCTGACATACTGGAGGTTGGACATGCAGAATGGAATCTTGGTGCATGCATGGGAAACTCTCCTCCGGGGCAGCACTTTACGACACTACTGACATGCATCACGAAAGTGTCTTTTGAGTTGATGCGTCTCGCTTGATAGAGAACGATCCCATGTCCCGAGAAAGAGGTCAGCAAAACGCCGCTGCCGTCGCATCCGGGGTTCGTCTGCGGCACATTCACATCCCAAAAGGGCTCCTTGCGTCGCTGCCAAGCTCTCCGGACGGCTTTCCATATGTGTAGGCCTGGGACTTGACCAGTTCAGGCAAGATAATTCGAAGAGCAGACAGACAGGTGGGATGCAGCCGAAAGTTCGTGGGGCAGGATGACAAAGGCGCGCCGAGCCTGTTGGCACCATGCCGCGACAGACCGGGTAAGACTTCGTCCAGACTTCTGCTTAAAATCGTCTCGCAGGTGAGGCATTATGGGACGACGACAGATGGCCAGCTAGCTGTCTCGTATATGTGATACGACATGCTCCATCGAGATGATCATTGCCTCGCATTACGAGAGACTGAGTAAGTCTTTAGGTTTTCTTTTCTGAGGCACAATCCTTAGTCTTGATGATAAGGTTGGGATTATTATATAAGTACAGGTTCAGTAATGCATTAGTTACAGCGCATATGCAGGTTGGGATGCATCAATACCACCCTTTGCGCGTATTTGTACTTTAATAGGATACAACAGCGAGAGCCGAGGGAGGGGAAAGTATGATTGCCCACCCACATTCAGCCGCTGTAATCTTCTGTCTGTTTGATCGTGTCCTCGGCCAAGTCATACAGCTCCTGTATCCTCTGCATCAGGGCGCCATCGTACGGCGGGGCTTCCATCATGCCGCTAACAAATGGCCCCTGGACGCCCCAGGTGCATCCGAGAACATGGTCTCGGATACGCACTAGCAGAGCTTTGACATCGTCGTCAGCAGTGAGGCCGGTTGCCATCATTTCTTGGAGCACGTCCAACGCTGATGAAGCGTCGCCAAACCGGTTCCAATGGATGGCAGCGAGGGTGGTGTAGAATTTGGTAGAAACACCCAAGACGTAGGATGGCAGACCAAGAGACCTGACTCGGGGTAGTATCTGGAGAGCAAAAGGAGATGGCTTAGCAAACGAAGTGTCGAGCAGGGTAAGTCCATAGTTCAGATATTGAGAATAGAGGGGGCCATCGATATCCATGATGTGCTTCCGGCCTTGGTCAGCCCCCTCCTTAGCCGCAGCGCTCTCGGCGGCGATAGGCTCATCCGCAGGTGCTGATGCCTTGGATGGCTTCCTCCCTCTTCGCGTAGGCTGCTGCTTCTTTTTTTCCGGAGTGGCGATCCCTAGCTCCTCGGGCAATGAGAACACCGCCGTTTCCATCATCTTCCATAGCTCTGCATCGGTTTTGCACGCTTTCATGAGCGCATAGACCCGATCCTTTTCCTTCTCCCGTATTTGCTCAAACCTGCTCCTTTCCGCCTTCTGTTCATTTGTTTCCGTCTCAATCACCCCAGCGCCATCTTTGAGCTCGAACAGGCCGAGGGCGAGTTGTGCTGCCTCTCGCAAGGACTGTGGAAACCTGGATAACACTCTCTCTCGGAAATCGGCCATACGGGCTTGTACAACGATGGAACGGGAATTCGCATCGGGAGACGAGACCCCAAGATCCTCTTTAGGCGGCTCGTTTTCGATGGAAGGCGTTGGGCGCTTGGCTCTAGCTCGGGGCATCTTTCCCTGAGCTATCTCGTCGAAAATCTTTTTGAAAATATGCGCCTCAGAGGGCGTTATCGTCGAAGGCTTCTCATCATTATTCGATTCGCCTAGGCGACCGCTGCGGCTAGGAGAGTGATCCTCTTCGGGAAGGGGAACGTTGGTCCAATCAAATGGAATTGAAGTATCCTTACTGGAGCGAAGTTGTCGCTGATATGCGTATGATCGGGAAGCGATTCGGGCTGAACTTCTGAAAGCACGCTGTAGTGTCCTTGTCTGATAAAGGAATGGGGTTAGTGTTGAAGACATTGCGTATAGATTTCTCATGCCTTCTCGGTTTCCATGCTGGACAGCATCTAACTTTGAAGCAATTGGTGATCGTACAAAAAAAAAGTAGTCGTTCTTCTGCCGGGATTTACCCGGCGCACGCGAAATCAGGGTCCGCGGCGTGACCACGCGCCGGCAATCAATTAAACTTTGACGCGCCCAGTCGCGTCACCTCACGTTCACATTTCGATTTGTTCACAATACTTGAGTGCTTCTTTGTGTTACCTTGTTACTGATTCGTCCATTTTGCTTTGGTACAAGATACATGAGATTCTTTTTTTCTTGAAATAATTGTTTTTTGAAAATGCCCGAGGAAAAGGGGAAAATTAGTGCTTTCGAGCGCAAGCGATTGGCAAATATAGAGGCCAACCGTGAAGTTCTCACAGACATTTCCAAAACCGCCAAGAAGGTTATACCGGACAAGCCTGCACCAGCCCCCAAAAGAAAGACGAGAAAGAGTGAACCGGTCAAGCGCGAGTATGCTCGCCCTACACGCACCAGCTCCCGTCTTGCCGGGCTTGATGCGGACAATGAGACGCTGAAGCGTAAAATGGAGGTCGAGGCCGAATCACAAGCTGCAGTGGCTAAGGCGAAGAAGATGCGAGTCTCAGGTGACTTAGACCTTGGAGATATTGCAGTGGAGGGCAAGAAATGGGACAATGGGATTACTGGGATGAAAGGACTCATTCGTGGAGCTCAGCCAGGCGTCAGAACCTTCACTGAGGATGATGTGAAGGAGACTACGGATCAGAACCTGAAAGAGCTAAGAGAAAGAATGACTGGACTGAAGCTTTATGAGCATTGGTCGCCTCAAGGTGAGCCTCAATCCTATGACAAGATTGTAAGTGACTAGCACTAACCCTGAATTAGATATCAAAATCACTCCACAGCGTGTGTATGCACTTGGGTTTCATCCAACAGAAGACAAGCCCATCATTTTCGCTGGCGATAAGGAAGGCAACATGGGTGTATTTGATGGTTCTCAGACAGCACCGTTTTCTGAGGATGACGAGGAGACCGAATATCAAGATCCCGTGATATCGGCGTTCAAAACACATGCCCGCACAATCACATCGTTTGTCTTCTCATACCAAGATCATAATGCTGTTTACTCATCCTCTTACGACTCCTCGATTCGAAAGATGGACTTGGAGAAAGGGAAGTCAGTTCAAGTGTACGCACCCAAAGACGCAGATGTAGAGAGGGCCATCTCGGCTCTCGACATTTCTGCAGAAAACCCCAACGTGCTTTATTTCTCCACGCTGGAGGGGGGCGTAGGCAGGTATGACATTCGCGGTCCCCAAACCGACGAGATATGGGGTCTGTCAGATCAAAAGATCGGCGGATTCTCTCTGCACCCTCTCCAGCCTCATCTACTTGCCACAGCGTCCTTGGACCGCACACTTAAGGTTTGGGACCTGCGGAAAATCACTGGCAAGGGAGACATGCGACATCCGGCGCTACTGGGTGAACACGAATCCCGACTGTCTGTCTCCCATGCTTCTTGGAGCCCTGGAGGCCATGTCGCCACATCCTCATACGACGATACGATCAAGATTTACGACTTTTCCGATTCTGGCTCCTGGAAGGCGGGCCATGAGATTGGCCCCAAGGCGATGAAGCCGGCACACCAGGTCAGGCACAACAACCAGACCGGCCGATGGGTGACAATCTTGAAGCCGCAGTGGCAGCGACGGCCAAACGACGGCATTCAGAAGTTTGTTATCGGAAACATGAACAGATTTGTCGACGTGTTTGCTTCTGATGGGAGCCAGCTGGCTCAGCTCGATGGAGAGGGCATTTCAGCTGTTCCTGCCGTGGCTCACTTCCACCCGTCGCAGGATTGGGTTGCTGGTGGTACTGCGAGCGGGAAGCTGTGCTTATGGCAATGAGATCGGTCTCTGGTGAATATACTGACGGCGTTTTGATCTTCTCGCTTGTATTATTCTTGCTATATAACATCATCTCGGACAGTTGGGAAATCTCGACCCTCCCTAGAATAATTGCTTCGCTGCTTCAATCCACCAAGAAAGGACGAGCTCCATGTATCAAGCGGACTCCAAACAGGAGTAGGAGCCTGCTATGGCAGGGCATGTATATTTAAATGTTTAATCTCAGAAAGCGATCCATCTTGTATTGCAAAGTGATGTTATACCTTTAAGCATCACTGTTTTCGATGTAGAGTCGCCTAGGAGTAGCCGCTATGGGCACAAAGCAATGCCGCTTTCCATATTGTAAGTATCAACTGTTTATCTTTGAAATCAATATATGCCAACATGCATCATCTGTTCTGATTACCAGCCTGCGCCATCCTCAGCGTCGTAACACTAGACGGGCACATGTGGGACTAAGAAGTAAGGACTTGGTCGAACCCCTGCTGCCTAGATATCGGCTCCGATTTAGAGCTGGGATCGGAATCTCGCCAAGAAGCCTCACAGATCAGATGAGTGCTCGTGGACTGCGTATGTCCATCGACAATCTAAAACTACTCCGTCGGCCAGTGATTACTGCGTGCTTACTGGGCACCGGGCAGATAAGGCAACTCCGTACGCGTTGTAGATGCTGCGACTGGCCCCCTTGAGCAGCTCTGTAGATATGCCATGGCAAGTGATCAGTGATCAGTGATCAGGCAGGCAAAACAGTGGAGCGGAGAGGCGTCGACGGCAGCTGATTATGCCTATGATGGCTTGGATGGGTCACTCTGAGAGCAAAAGCAAAACCCGCAGTCACATGCAAGCTGGTGTGGGCCACGGAAAACACACGAGGAAGGGTCCGTGATGAGGTGCAAGTCACCAACCACCTCACCAATCCAGAAACGAGTCAGAGGCGTGACAGTGGCAGTTTCCTTTGTGCTGAGGCAGTGGTGTGGCGTCATTCACAGTTTACGCCAAGCGCGATAACGTAGCAAGCCAATCAGGCCCGCCACGACCCAGATGGAGCTCTCTTAATGGATGGCTCCGGGGAAGAGGCCTTGGAAGGCCGCCTAAACCTACCCCACCTGCCCACTGCGCTTCAGGCAGTCAGCATCTCTCCTAGGCATTTGCTTGACCCCTAAGTTCCCCGAGCCAAGCACCAGGACCCGACACCTCAGGCATGGATGGGCCTGTGCCGTGGTTGCTGTATCCATCCGCCAACGCCTGCCTCCAAACTAATGGTGGGGATGACTGAATGAACGCCCTTGACGCTTCCCGTAGCTTGTGATTCATAGCCAGCCTCACCACCTCAACAGTGCTTGCTTGACCTCATCAACTCGCCCTCGTCCTCGTGCCAACAGGCGCTGGACGCCGGCATTCAACTGACACATTTCACTCATCATTAGGCACCAGCGACTTCTTCCGGCCGATGACTCGCCTGCGGGCACTAGCGCTTCTCGATACCACCACCACCCTTGCCCGACCCGATAAGCTTCCCGTCGCGATAACACTCGTTCGCGCGACGACAACCGTGACGTTATTCACACCTAACGCCATCAGACGCAGCCTCGTGCAGCTTAGCAGCTGTATTCCTGGCGTCGAACCAAACCATGGAGTCCCATCCGCGGTCGCCGCCGCACTCTCCCGCGAGAGCCTTGTCCAACGACCTCCAGCGGCGCCTCAGCCGGAGGCTCAAGAAGAAGCACCAACATGAGTGTGGGGTCGAGATACCCGAGCGCTTGAGGGATAGCGATCACTCTGATGGCGAGGACCAGCAATCGGGCCAGAGCCCGCCCATGTTTATGAACATGAACCAGAGTATTTTCGGCCTTATTGCCGCCGCAGGATCACGGGTCGATTTCCACGAACGATTCAACGATAGCAGTAGTGATGAGGACGGCGAGGACGGCAGTGGACATGCTCAAGGCGTGGAAGAAGACTTGTCGCGTACGACCATTTTGACTACCCCTAAACCCAAAGAGAGGCGAAGCCACCGAAGGAAGCTTTCAGCCCACCGTCTGCTTCGATCACTGCCTGCTCTTCCGAAATTAAAGTCCAAGTCTCAAAGCTTACCCACGAAACTATCGACGCCCCGAGAAGACCCGCAAGAAACCGAAAGTTTAGACAAAGAAAAGAGCAATCTTTCAGTGCCCACGAACATCGATCTGGAAATAGAGAACTTGAATCGTCGCCCTCCTGTTATGAGCAGGATGCTCGAAGCGAGGGCAGAGATGTCAAGCCGACCGAGCTTCGACCTCGATACAGACGATATGGGTACAAGCCAAGCCGAGGAGCCCAGCGACAGCTCGCCTCTAGCGAAGCGGTTAATGGACATCTTTGAATTCGAAGAGCCCGAGCAAGTTATCGAAGGTACGGCCTGGCTCATGATACCCGGACGAATTTGCGCATTGGATGCTAACAAGTTGCAACAGAGTATCCCTGTTGGCTGCTCCAGAGTGTTCTTCTCCAAGGATTTCTCTACATCACAACGAAGCACATTTGTTTCTATGCGTACCTGCCAAAAAAAGCAGTAGGTTTTGGATAAGCTCCTTATTCTCCATGGCGCGAGCACTGACCTGTGTACCAGAATGTTGTTTCAAAATCTGGTTTCTTATCGAAAAGCGGAAAGCGCAATCCCAAGTACAACCGATATTGGTGCCGTTTAAAAGGATACGTGCTCTCCTATCATCAAGACTCGACAAACCCATATTTTCCCCACGGGCAGATCGACCTCAGCTATGCTATTTCAGCTAGTGTGACTGACAGCGACAAGAAGGGCATTCATTTCTCAGTTGTCACTCCCCACAGGACATACAACTTTCGGGCCGACAGCGCGCCTAGCGCAAAGGAATGGGTCAAGAGTCTTCAAAGAGTGATCTTTCGAAGTCATAATGACGGAGATAGCGTCAAAATCTCCCTCCCTATTGACAATGTCATTGATGTTGAAGACACACAGATGATTGAGTTCGCGGATACATGCAAGATACGAGTTATTGACAACGATGAGACTTACGCTATTGATGAAGTAAGTTTACCTTGCATATGACCTACGAAGTCTATACGAGAAACTCTATATGGGAAACTAATAATAATGTAGTATTTCTTCTCGTTTTTCAGTTTCGGGGAAGAGGCTATCGGAGTTTTGCGACTCCTGGTTGAAGAAAGCGCATCTAGAGCAAAAAACAAGGAAAAGATGTCGAGTCCCGTCCCTACGAGTCCCGGCGACCTGCAATCAGGACACACCTCGCCTAGCAATGTTCCTGATGATATGATGATGAGCCAGATCCGCATACCGCGGCCGTCAGAAAACGTCAGGGCGACCTTATCGCCCATGTCCCCGCAATCTGCTACAAGCCCGCGAGAGAGCTTGGACGTATCTAGAGGCTCGAGTTTCGAAGGTTTTAGGCACAGAGGGAGGAGAAGCTTTGATCTACCATCCGCGATGCCGAGCGATGGGCAAATGGGCCTGTCTAGCTCTAGCAGGAGGTCTCTGAGTCGCCGACGATGGGAAGATAACAAGACGCCTCGACAACATGAGTCTTCCGATTCCTATGTTCAATCATCAGTGGAAGCCCCCAGCTTTTCGAACATTGGTTCCTCGGCTGCTGAAGACCCAGCTCTATCTGCCAGCCAAATCCTCAGAGATAGCCATGTCTTCCATCCAAAGTCTCACCGACTACCCCCGCAATTTGTCAGTCGCGAGGCGGGGTCAAAGGAGAAACACGCTGCAAATGAGGACGAATCGAAGTCCGGTGTGCCATCCTCCAGTCAGGCTGTTTCGACTGATCAGCACCTTGAGCTCAATGCGTCTGGTGATCAAAATCAATCGTCACCTACATTGCAAAGTATTTCCAAATTAGGTTCTTATCCCCTGCAGCGGGCTGGCGCCTTTGCGGAATACTTGAACAAGACTCGACAAAAAATGAGCTCGTTGCTTGCAACCGAATCTATGGGGTATGTTGAGAAGGTCTCCGGTATGTGGAGAGGAGGTACAAAGCATTTTGATGCACCTAAAGGCTTGAGGATTGACGACGATGACATCGAGGAGGATTCTGACGGGAACAAACATACTTCGAACGAACGATTCCGAGCTCACTTCACCCTCCCAGAGAGCGAACAGCTACAGGCCACCTACTTCTGCTACCTTTTCCGCGTTCTGCCACTGTACGGCAAGATCTACCTTAGCGACCGCTCATTCTGCTTTCGAAGTCTTTTACCAGGGACGAGGACGAAGCTAATCCTCCCCCTTCAAGACATTGAGACAGTCCACAAAGAAAAAGGCTTCCGTTTTGGATACAATGGTCTCGTGGTCGTCATCAAGGGCCATGAGGAGCTCTTCTTTGAATTCGGACAGGCTGAACACCGAGATGATTGCAATGTGACATTGCTGCAAAGTCTGGAAACGACAAGGTACCTCGAGCAAGAAGGTCTCCTCCCTCAATACGAAGAAGACGAGGATGATGGCGCGATTGGAGAGCGAGATGCATTACGCATGGCAAGACGTGGCGAATTCCCAGACCATGAACTTCGGCTGCCACGCAGAGCCAGCGGCGTATCCAACGCGCCGTTCATTATCGACGAGTCCGAGACATCAATCATTGATTTCCGACCTAAGACTTCAATGAAAATCACATGCTTGACAATTGGATCACGAGGCGATGTACAACCATACATCGCCTTGTGCAAGGGTCTCCTTGCTCAAGGGCACAAACCCCGAATCGCAACACATGCTGAATTCCAGGGCTGGATTGAATCACATGGGATCGAGTTTGCTCGTGTAGAAGGAGATCCTGGCGAGCTTATGCGCCTTTGTATCGAGAACGGGACATTTACCTGGTCGTTCTTACGTGAAGCGAACGCCACATTCCGTGGCTGGCTGGACGAGCTTCTCGTTTCTGCAGTCGGGGCCTGTGAAGGTTCGGATCTCTTGATTGAATCGCCATCAGCAATGGCAGGTATTCATATCGCTGAGAAGCTCGGTATCCCGTATTTTAGGGCCTTTACCATGCCATGGACCCGTACGCGCGCCTATCCTCATGCTTTTATAATGCCAGAGCATAAGATGGGCGGTGCGTACAACTACATGACATACATCATGTTTGACAATCTCTTCTGGAAGGCAATTTCTCACCAGGTCAACCGATGGCGGAATAACATGCTTGGCTTGCCTAACACCAGTCTTGAGAAGATGGCGCCAAACAAGGTACCCTTTATCTACAACTTCAGTCCCATGGTCGTGGCGCCCCCTTTGGATTTCTCGGATTGGATCCGTGTAACTGGATATTGGTTCCTGGATGAAGGGGACAAGTATGAGCCACCTCCAGAACTAAAGGCTTTCATCCAGAAAGCCAGGGATGATAACAAGAAGCTGGTTTACGTGGGCTTTGGCTCCATCATCGTAAACGACCCGCCCAAAATGACCCAAGAGGTCATTGATGCCGTTCTCAAGGCAGATGTGCGCTGTATCTTATCCAAAGGTTGGTCCGACCGGATATCTTCCAAGGCTACTCAGGGCGAGATTGCGCAATTGGGACCAGAACCAGAGATCCCCCCTGAGATCCATGTCATCAAGTCTGCTCCTCACGACTGGCTATTTCAGCAAATTGATGCTGCAGCACACCACGGCGGCTCAGGAACTACGGGTGCCAGCTTGCGGGCGGGCATCCCGACCATCATCAGGCCGTTCTTTGGTGATCAGTTCTTCTTCGCCAGCAGGGTAGAGGATCTGGGGGTTGGAGTCTGGGTGAAGAAGTGGGGTACCAATGCATTTGGAAGAGCCCTTTGGGAGGCTACTAGAAGTGAGCGGATGATTGTCCGAGCTAGAGTGCTCGGTGAGCAGATTCGTCAGGTATGTCCTCCACAGATGATCGACCAAGCAGAATGAGAAGACTAACGATAAATCAGGAGAGAGGAGTCGACCTAGCAATCCAATCCATCTATCGTGACATGGAGTATGCTAAGAGTCTTGTCAGGCGCAAGGCAGGCAGGAACCAGACGGGAACAGATGAAGAATCTGGAGGAAACGAACTCGACGAAGACGAAGAGAGTTGGACGTTTATCAACGGTGATGAGCCCGACCCAGACTTTGTGACCAAGAAGCTCAGTGAGGGTTTCGCAGGACTCGCTGGCTTTGGAAATGGGTCACTGAGGGCCACTGCATAGGGCCTCTGATTTTCACCCTAACCTACATCATCAAGCCTTCCTAGACCTACAATTTTTTATTACTTTTCTTTCTCCAAGATTTGGCTTAACTTTGTATTTCCTAGTTTCAGTATTTCGATAGGGGGGTTGCGTTGTCGCGTTTGGCTCAAACCGATACCAACGAAGGACCAAAGGGGGTTTCTGGGATTGATGCGCGGGGATACTAACCTATATCGGCACGATACAAATGATAGACGTATAATTTCGCACCGAAGAAACATGATCTGAATGGAAATTGATGACCCCATGTCCTTCCATTCTCTCTCAACGCATACACCCTGGCTTTGAAATCGTTGTTGGACCCTATGGACACCCAATCGGAACAGAGCTCAGAAGCCAAAATTGGGAGACCATTCTCAACAAGCGCGTAATTGGTTTAGTGGTAAAATTCTCCGTTGCCATCCGAGCAGCGTCGGGGAGCCCTGGGTTCGATTCCCAGATTACGCATTTTTGCTCTTTTTCCTTTTCCTTTTGCTCTTTTTGCTTTTTCATTTGCTCTGTTTCTTCTTATTGTCTTGTATCTCCGTGCATTTCCTTCTGCATGAACGAAAAAGACTGTTTCAGTGGGCAGGCTGGTGAGGAGTGGCAAGGTCAGGCAAGCAATTAACCAGGTACCTACTTGCACCACAATACCAACCGGCAACGGAGAAGACATCAATTTTATCAAGTTTCTTTGATCGTAAATGTCCTCCAATAAGTACAAAAGGAAATCAAGAGAGGCTGGACACTATGCCCTATCATTTGCATACCTTACCATACATACCAAGGTTGAGATGGATAAGATAAGGCGTTGCCCTTATGTGCAGGAGCTACCGCAGCAGGATCACGGTTCTACTTTCCCTCTTGTATAGAGGTAGGCTCCTTCCCGACCTCGGACTCTGCTACTTGGGTCTCTCTTCAGATTCTCTCATTGACTTAGTGTCTAGCATCTTTTGGCCCTTTGCCTTGCCTTCCGACTTTGGCTCACCCTCCTCATCGGAGAAAGGCTGTCGATCCGTCCACCTGAATGTCACGACCTACCCATTCAATGCTACATCTGGATCTCCCTTGGTCTGCCAACGGATCCTACCTCGCGAGACCTACTTTGACGGCAAATTTGACTGACTCTTAGATACGGCCGCCGCTTCAGTTGGCAACATTCAGCCTTGTTAGGTCTACTCACCCTCATTCAATTCCAGTCTGAGCCCTGACTTTGTATGCCAACTGTTTCATCATCAGATTGCAACACAGGGATTTGTCAGATCAGTCGCAGGCCCGGATCGGCGATTTATGTCCTCGCTTAGATTGATTAGATAGCCGGCTGCCCGCGGAAGGACATACGACCCATCCGTCCATCTCTGTCAATACTCATCATGTGCGACCTACATACGAGTACTGATTATTGTATATGCCTCAATTGATAGACAGTTCAGCAAAGTCCAAAATGGCCGCTGTCGGTTACGGAATTTCGAATATTGGGGGACCAGAATCATTCTTATCGATGACCAGAGCGCGTTTTAGCCAAATCTTTCTTCCCACGCATCACCCCACCAACTGGCCAAAATAGAGACACGAAGTGCTCTTAGGCAATATTGGAACGCGCCGATGCAAGAATCTAAGGGATCACCTCCTGCGGACAGACTATCGCAGGATAAAATATCAGACAGCGGTTCAGCCCACCTGCAGCCTTCTCTCGGCTCGACCAGACATTAGACGGCACAAAACTGACTATGTGACGTCGAATTTCATACGGGAGAATGGCGGTATATTGAATTATTTCGGGCATTTCGCGCACAGGTCTCGCTGATATGGATTTAAAGGATCTGGCTTGTTGGTACCATGAAGCCACCCCCCTCGTGGCTTTCACGTCTCCATGGTCACTCGGCCGGGCGGTGGGAAAAGGTTCAGAAAATCCTCAGAATCCAGTCTGAAGCAGAAGCCATTGCGACTTCCAGATTGCAATTTGCCCGGGTAGCATACGTCAATTGGCGATTTGGATTTCCTAGGCCTACCTGGGCAAAAAACCAGAATCAATTGAATCGCGCTGGGCTGCAAGAGAGAAAGCGAGACACAGGTCATGGTGATAAAGACGAAGGTTGAGGAACCTTGGATCCGCTTCTTCCCGTGTGTCGTACAAGACTCACACCATATGGGAGGGGACAAGGGGCCGTGGATGGATGGATTGGCTGGCAATGATAAATGACAATCGAGCATTTGTGATTGCTACAAATGAAACACGAAGATCAATCCAGTCAAACCGGCGGCGCACGCCCAATCTGGATTCGCATCCTAGTTGTCCGTGGTGATGGCAATAAGGCACCTCTTCGGGTTGTGCTCACCGACAAATCTTCCGGACCGGCTCATTATCTGGAGTTTTTTTCTCACTTCCTTTACGCTTTCAAATGACGGCATAACCGCTGCTTAGTCCTTTTTTTTTCATCTCTGTCACTATGTTATGCGTCGAGGTCGAATGATTTCCCATCTCCATTCGACCCGGATCCATCGTTGCCGTTGTTAGATCGTACGATTCTACCCTGGCACCAAACTCCCGACAAGGGGTAGACCTCTGGACCCCATTCGTCGCTCACAGCTTTCAAAGCAGAGTTCCTGAAGCCTTCTGTACCTGCGTATTCGGGTTTAAAATCTTGGGCGTGGGGATTTTGCGACTGCAATTGGACGGTTGCCATTGGCTCCTCAGCCTCAAGATGAAATCCCGAAGACGAGACCAGGACCCTGAGACTGACACGGGGGGCACCACACCACACCACACCCCAGAGCTCTGCTCCGGAATGTTCCTTCATCGGCCGGGTTTTTTCCCATCTTCAAAAACAGCCGTGATCCCATCTATAGCTATGACTTTCGGGCATCCGGTTCTACTCCTCAGTCTCATCCCTGATCTCCTTCCCAGCGGTTGATACTTCCTCGAGCGTGTGTCTGTGTCCAATTCCGTCCCAGTCTTGTGTTTCTTTCCTTCGCCTCCGCCATGGACATTGTCCTCGAGGTAGTCGATACCTTCGTCGGAGATCGCATCTGGGCCTCAGTGCTCCCCGCTCCGCATCTCCAGGCCGGCCCCGGGTCCAATGTGACGGCCCCCCTCATATCATGGGAGTATAAGCCCACCTCCCCGAGGTTCTATTTTGAGCCTTCGCAGTACGCCTACGAAAGTGCCTGGGCTCGAGACTTTGTTCTCCGTCAGGCAGTTTCCCTCTTCTTCATTACCTGGTGCGTCGAGTCCAGTCATCGCAGTCCAAGTCCCATGGTCTGGCCAATTGCGATTGATATGTCTGCTAACATCCTCCCAGGGTCTTTGGCCTGTTTAATTACTTCTTTTTCTCTACCCTCTCTTATCTCTTCATCTTTGATCATGACACATTGGGACACCCCAAATTTCTCAAGAACCAGATCTGGCTGGAAATCAAGCAGGCATCCCTTGCCATGCCCGGTCTCAGTGTCTGCACCACCATGACCTTCCTCCTCGAGGTCCGTGGCTACGCCAGGCTCTACGATGTCACTGAGGAAGGCCCCGGGCTATGGTACGACTACACTCAGATATTCTTCTTCATCATGTTCACCGACTTCTGCATTTACTGGGCACACCGGTGGCTGCACGCCCCCTTGGTCTACAAGTACCTGCACAAGCGTCATCACAAATGGATCATGCCCAGCCCGTACGCCAGCTACGCATTCCACCCCCTCGACGGGTTCGTCCAGTCGGCACCTTACCACTTGTACCCGCTGCTCTTCCCCATGCACAAGTTCGTCTTTGTCGGCGCCTTCATCTTTGTCAACTTTTGGACCATTGCCATCCATGATGGAGAATACATTACCGACAACCCGGTCATCAATGGCTCTGCGTGCCACACTGCGCACCATTTGTTCTTCAAGTATGCCCGACTCCATTTAGATTCCCCAGCTTCTGTCTGCCATGTTGTAAGAAACAGCAAACGCTAACATTCTTGGTAGCTACAACTACGGCCAGTTCACCACTCTGTGGGATCGCCTTGGCGGAAGCTATCGCAAGCCTGACGTGGCCTGGTTCAACAAGCAGACCAAGAAGTCCAAGGAGACCCTGGCTGCCGGTATCAAGGAGATGGAGCAGATCCAGAAGGAAGTCGAGGGCGATTCGGATGACCGGACCTATATCGACCTCGGGAAGAAGAAAAATTAATCCTCGCGGCTAAAACGCTGCGGCGAAGAGTTCCTTGAAACCGCTACACCATCAAAGCAACGGTGGCGGAGCAACGAAACTCTATGAACAGAAATGACATATAAGCAACAAAGAACGGTTGTTGAACGACCCTTCTGGCGTACATGCTCCGATTGGGAGAAGATGTGGAGGATGGTTGGCAGACGAACGAGATATTCAGTAATATATTAGGCTGGTGGGCAATTGATGTCTTGAGAGCGGGAAGAATGGACAGCAAAGACTGACATCGGCCTTAGGACCTTCTACATCGGGTTTGTCAGGGCGGGGGCCTTTTCGGAGAATGAAAGAGCCCAGGTACATACATCTATGTGGATAAAAAGAACATTAATACAAATTGTTTTTCGTTTAAAGTATCATTAATACAAAGCAACAGCAACAGACATCCTGGTTGTCCTGTGGACCTACTGGTAGTAGATGGATGATGGTGTAGGGTAGTCCGTATTTGCTAGAGCCACCCGGTGTGGATCGAAGCCAGGATCTCAGTCTGCTTGTGGAATAGCGCGGCTGTGACCCCACTCTCCGCCTTCCTCGCCGTGGGCTGAAAGGGCGTGTACAGATCAACTGCCGATTTGCTCGACGCACTCAAGTAGCCGAGATCCCCAACCGACACCTGCGTCCTCACGCTCCGCTGTACTGTCCCCGAGTCCTGGGCTTGTGTCGCTTTGCCCTTGTCGCGAGACTGATCGCCTGCAGTTGCAATGGGGCCGGAGCCAGAAGCCACTCCCGACGACCCTCAACCACCACATCGCCAACAGGTCAAGAAGACACGATCCCGCTTTGGTGAGTAGCTGGCCCTCATTCCCTGCTCGGAGCTCCCTAGAAAAGCGTCTCTGTGTGTTTTTGCATGCGTGTCTGTGTGTATATACGTTTAAGTGGTGTGAGTTGGACTGACCGGCATGCTCCAGGATGCAATACTTGCCGTGCCCGGAAGGTATGTTGTATTGTTGAGATATTTTTTTAGCTCCTTTATCGTTGTCTACCCGTTGTTTATATTCATTCATTTGTTGACATGGCCATTCCTTGAACAGGTCAAGTGCGATGAGCGGCCCAATGGCTGTGCCAACTGTGAGAAGCTGCATCTTGAATGCTCTGGCTATCAGCGGGCCTCCTACCCGGCGAAGGGAGGCGGGAAGAGAACCTATCGCTCATGTAACAACTGCCGTCTGGCTCGGTGTAAATGCTCTGGGGATCGCCCTGTATGTGTGGCGTGCCGCGAGAACAACCTGCAGTGTTCGTATGAGAACACGCCAAAGCCGTCCTCGTCTTCCACGCCATCGTCCCAGCGACCCAACGGAGCGGCTTTGACGGCGTCCACGCCTCGGGATAGTACGGATGGCAAATCTCCTAGTCGTCGGTCGTCTATCTTGTCTGCATCTAGCAGTGCTGAGGACTCTCCTCTATCATGGTACGTTTTATCTCTGCCGGTGTTGCTTGGTAGTATGCCAGTCAAGCGTGGATGACTAACAAGGCTCCCTCTCCAAAGGTTATGCTCGCATGAACTCCCAGGCCCAAAGCACCTCAGAGTGTTGGTCATGTCTTACTTTCAGAATTTCCATCCTCTACGCTGCTTTGCATTCATACACAAGCCATCTTTCTTGCGGCGGCTAGATGAACGACCAACCTCGAGCTTGCAAGACAACGCACTGCTCCACATTGTCTGCACCTTAGGCGCACAGTAAGTAAAACTTTCATGTCCTCATGGCCGATATATTTTCTAACCCTCTACACAGATTTTACGCCTTGGAGCATAGTGACACTGTTCAGTCACTGCCCACATCATTCATCCTCAAAGCGGGGTGTCATTGGGCCAAGACAGCTCAACGGTTATTGTTAGAGAATACGGGCAGCATATCAGTGGAGGGATTAATGGTGAGTATAATCTTGGCTACCTGCTCACCCTTAATCTGATAGTAGCTGATTCGTCTCCCTGGTCGCCAGACTGCACAGCTGTTGTACGATTATGCGCTTCGTATGGCCAACTTCTCGCAAGCATTCATCCTCAGCGCCCTAATGATACGGATGGCGCAGGCTCTCCAGATCAATCTCGAGTACTCAACAGATCTCTACAATGAAGGCCCAAATGTTGATCTCTCAACCACTGTCCGAGAATCACGCCGGCGGCTGATGTGGAGCTGCTATGTGACCGATGTTTTCTGTGGCAGCGGTGTTGACCAACTCATGCTGGTTCATGAGAAGGACATTAAAATCCAGCTTCCATGCAACGACTGGAGTTTCCTCCATGAGCGAGCATGCATTACTAGCTCCCTACAGGGGGGTGCCCTAGACATTGCTCCCAAAGACCTAACTCCCTCAGATCTCACTGATAACATGGGAATGCTGGCATTCTTCATACAGCAGACCGAAATCCGGAAACGCGTTTTGAGATACATCAAGCATCTAGACGTCGCCGAGATGCCGTGGCTCCCACACTCCGAGTTTGCCCAGCTCAGTTCGGAGCTCCGTTCATGGCATCAATCCTTACCCACCAATTTGCAGTTCATCAGCTCGACGATATACATGCGCAAGGAGAGCTCTCAGTTAGGCGCACTCTGTCTCTTCCATTGTTCGTTCCATCAAACCATGTGCGACTTATTTCGCATCGGGACCCCGGCAGTTTATAAACTTAGATCTGCATTTCACTTCCCCCCAGAGCAGCGATCCTTCCAGAAGGAGCTACAGTGGACACTATTCAAGAGTGCGAGAACTCTGGCGGCTATCATTGCTGAGGCGGAGAGGCACGGCCCACGGATGATTGGAGATAGCTGGCTCCCGACCATTGCCTATGATAGCAACCGCATCATGCTCTTCTATCTGACTCAACTTTCAGATTCGCCCAGAAGCAGCAAGTTTGATTTGATTCTCAATACCATCCCGTACTTGCAGAGCAATCTGAAGGCTCTCAAGACAATGAAAACCATGAACGTAGTTGCCGACGGCCTCGTAAGTTGAGCATTTTCAGGTTTGACCAAGCCCCGATTTTCTAACAGTCTTATGTACAGGCCAGAGCAGCAGAAGAGATGTTGGAAAAGCTGGGAGTAGACTCCAACAACGTTCTACCGCTTCCAAACGTCATTCTAGACGACCCTTATCTCGCCCGCCTAACAAGAGAGAGCGCTCATATTGCACCCTCCCAAACCGCTCCGGATTACGTCCTCAACCCTCTGTCGATCTACCGGATGGCAAGGAATCAGATACCGGAGCGTCATCAACCGGAAAGCGTGGCCTCGCGCTCCGAACCGTCGTCCACTCCTGCCAATAGCAACCTGGCGCCGAGCGATGAGGCCTACCCAAACCAGTCCGGCACTACTCCTGTGCAACGGCCAGAACCCCGGGACGCGTACACCGGTTTGGATACTCCAGGACCGAACCTGGACATGTTTTTTGCTCCACCAGCAGGACTGGACTGGCAGCCCGTGGACATTGTAGTCGGATCTGACATGACTGCAGAAGGTCTGCTGCCTTGGGTAGGGACCTCGCAGATGGGCGAACTTATGTTTGAGCCTCCCAATTGACACTAATGACTTTTCTCATTTAATTTCCGTAATGTTTAGTAACATAATCTATTCCCACGCTACCATGATGCAAAATCCTGTCCTCATCCCAATCTTGGGCTCCCTTCTCCTTTCCTAACTTTCCTGGTGATATATTTGTTCTTTCTTTTTCTAGTTTACAGCATTGCATTCCTCTTTACTCTGCGTCCAGAGGACAAACGGGGGCGTTGTCGTTTACTTGGATCCCTCCCCGCTTCTTCCAGTACATGTCTGGATAGGGCAGCTTCCAGCCACCCTCGTCCAAGGGGACGGAGAGCCACAGTCTCATGAGATGTCTCGGGGGGCGAGGGACGCCATTCTCATCAACACTTCCCGGGGCATAGTCCTTGTACGCCGTTCGGGCGTGGAAGACGTGGGAGTTGCTGACAAACTGGATGTCGCCAGGGTCGAGGATCATGTGCAGCGACTCGCGCAGGCACGTCTCCTCGAGGACTTTGATGGCGCGGAGCTGGGCCTCGGACAAGGGTGGGATTTGGGCATCGGGCCCAGAGTTGAAGCGCGAGAGAGAGGTGACGTTGTTGGGGTCGAACTTGCCGTACACGCGAGGCTTCCCCGTCGGGTCGTTCTCCATGTAGAAGACGGAAGCGCGGATCCAGGGCTTCTGGCCCTCGGACACCTCGCCCTTGCGATCGAGATACCAAATGGGCTCGCAGAGGGTCTTGGCCACGTCGGGGTTCTCCCTCTGTAGGCAGTTGAAGATGTGGTGCTGGGATACAATGTCGCTCTCGCCGCCTACTTCGGACTTGGCAATGCAGAGTAGTCCCACGACGTCAGAGGCATCGGTGTGGAAGTATTGTCTGTGTGCAGATGGTGCATGTCAGCGGCTTGTATCGGACGGATGAGTTTGGTCCATCAATGTAGTGAGCTTGGCTTACCTGGCGTTGGTGCGATAGATGCGAACCCGGTCCGTCTTCGTCGGGTCTTCTCCAAGGTCCTTGACGTGACCCAGGACGTGGCCACGGCCGTTCTGGCTTGTAAAGTAGCCAATATGTGCGCCGAGTCCCATGTATGCGGTTGCCGACTTCTTCAGGCCCCATGCCTGAGCGGGGATGTTCTTGAAGAGCCAGAAGCCTTGGCCATCGACTAGCTCCTTCTTCAGAGCGGCCATACGGCCGGCAAGTGTAGGAAGTGGGAAGAGATCCTTGGTGATACCGGTCAATGGTACCTCTGACGCAATGAACTTCTCTGCTGCCGCCTCAATTTCAGCAATCTCGCCGGCTGTGAAGGCATATGTCCATTTCTCAGGGTTGTTCTTGAAGTCCTCGGCTTTCCATGCCGTGACACCGGTGATCTCCTTGGGAAATTTGTCATAAGGCTGGATGGCTGAGTAGACTGGCTCATGCTGCCCAGAGGTCTTGAAGCCATCGTGGAAGATGTCCTTGTTGACCATACCTGGCTCAATCCAGGGAGTAGGAGCTTGGACGGACACTGACGCCATGATTATGCGAGGAGAATGACTATCAATCAAACGCTAGGCACTTCTGGAGTGTTGAATTTGTATATAACTACAGTCTTGACGGCTAACATGGTGACTTCCATACAACTTATACGTCCCACACCACATCCAGGCGTGCTTCCATGCGTCGGCAAACTTTCCGCGAACTTACGCGACGAGTGTCAACGGCCGCCGTCAACAAATCGAGATGGTGTCGATGGCGTGCTTGAAGGCATTCATGTCATGCTCCTAGGCTCACTCCCCGGGGCGTCGTTTGACACCAGCTAATCCTCTTACGGGAGGATTACCACCGTGATAGAATCACCCTTTTATCCACTCGACTCCGCTTTGAGCCTGCGACTGGTCCAGCCATCCAACCACAGGCGGGATTAATCAATCACTCTCCATACCAACGCCATCCATCCCCCGCATTGCGTGATTTGATTCTGGAGGAGGGTCCGTCTATTGCTGTGGGTTGGATGGAAACTGATCCTTTCCCCTGGTTCACACAAGTCGTTGTCTGTGAGAGTTGCTTCCTGCCGACGGAAAAGGCAAAAAAAGTACATATACGTATGGGATGGATCAAGGCTCTCAACGGCAGGCCACCCCATATCCAGACCAGACGAGCATTGCATTGCATTGCATGTGCAGGTAGCATTCGGACATTTGTCAAGATGAAGGCATCGGACTGGAAATCGGTCACTCCATACTTGCTGTATTGCTGCCTCGTCTTTAATGCAGGCAATGTTTTGTTCGGCATGTAAGCCAATGCCAACATTTTCTCTATTCATCTTCTTGTCACTTACACAGCAGATAGTGATGTCTCGTCGTTTGGCTCTCTCCAAGCCCTCCCTAGTTTTCTAAGGCAGTTCGGCGAGCTGCAGCCTGATGGGAGTTATGGCCTCTCTACGAGTCGAAAGAGTATTATGAATTCAGGTTAGAGACATCTCTGTGGTTCTTGCTACTAGTGTATTGACTTTTGTCATTCAGTGAACTGGACCGGCAAACTTGTTGGCTGTGCCATCTTCGAACCTCTACTTGACCGTTTCGGCTACAAAAGAACCGTTTACATCTTGGCGGCCATCCAGATCGTTGCTGTCATCCGTATGAATCCCACCTGCTCGTCACAGTTCAAGATCACAACTAAAAACAGACCATAGTCGAGGTGTCAGCGACCAATTGGATCCAGTTCTCCATCGGTCGCGTCTTCGCCTACCTCGCCGTGGGTATTGTTGAACCTCTCATCCCCGTCTATCAGGCAGAACTCGCCCCGGCACCCCTCCGAGGCTTCTTCGCGGGCAATGTCCAGGTTCTAGTGCACCTTGGAAGTATCTGGGGTGCTGGCATGAGCCGTGCATATGCCGACGAGACCGGCAAGAAGGGTTGGATCATCCCAGTCGCCGTCCAGATGATTCCTGCGCTACTTCTCCTCATTGGCGTTCCTTTCTGTGTCGAGTCCCCACGCTGGCTTCTTGCCCATGGTAGAAAGGTATACTTCTCAGTCGTTTTCCAATCATGAAGGATAATCCCAGCTGACTCATACATAGGATGAAGCAATAGAAAGCTTAAACAAAGTTAGACCTGCCGAAGATAAGGAAAGCGGGCAGACTCTTTTAGAGATCGAAGCATGCGAGGAAGCCATTCTAGAAAGCAAAGTCCAAAACCAAGGCCAGTGGAGGGATCTATTCAAACAGTCGTACATCAACCGCACTATTGTAAGCTATCCCCCTTCCTAATCCCTAATTCTCAGTTGATGGCGAGCTCACCATCATGAAACACAGATCGTCTCCTTCATGTTCTTCTTTCAGCAAGTGACGGGCCAGCAATTCGCCAATTCGTACGGTCCCACCTTCTTCAAGAGCATGGGGCTCGTCTCGGACAAGCTATTCACATACTCGACCCTCATCCCCCTTGCCGGCCTCGTCGGCTGCATCATCGCCGTCCTCACAACCGACACGATAGGTCGCCGAACCCTGTGCATCATCGGGGCTGCCCTCGCGACCATGTTCAACGCTCTCATCGGCTCCATCGGCTCCAAGCCGGATGCGAAGAGCAACGCCACGTACAGCAACGTCGTCGTCGCCTCGGTGATCCTGCTCAACGGCGTCTGCAAGCTCGGCGTGGCCAGCCAGTGCTGGCTGATCGGCTCGGAGATGGGCGGCACGCAGCTCCGCAACAAGCTCATGGGCTGGGGCGTCATTGTCGACGTATTCTCGGCCTTTCTCGTCACCTTCTTCACCCCTTATCTGCAGGCTGGTCCCCAGATCCAGCTGGGTGCCCGGGTCGGGTATGTGTTCATGGGCCTCGCTGCGATTGCCTTCTTTTTCTTCATTGGGTTTATCCCAGAGCTCAAGGGAAGGTCTCTCGAGGAGGTGGATGAACTATTCGACGTAAGAGATTCATAAATCAGAAATGCATAATCGGTAGAAAACTAACTTTTAATTTCACAGAGAGGACTTTGGGCGTGGCAGTTCAAGAATGCCGAGACACACGGCATTGGTGCGCGGATAACAGCCATGGAAGCGGGAAGGACGGTTGAGCCGGAGGTACAACCCGAAGAAGATAGAGATGTTCCTAAAGCACAGCGCGTTACGAGCCAATCGAGTTAGTATCATTACATAGACGTAATGGGACGGTGGATGGGTTGCTGAGGGAGATCATTTGCGCCCAAGCTTATAATACTGGCTTGTTATAGATATGATTTTTCTCCTTACGTGTGTACAGCGAACATTCCTGCCTGTGTATCACATAGAAGAGCAAATGATTGTGGTTTTTGCTATGAAAGTCCAGTGACAACTGGCAGCTCACCTTGACAGGGGACAAGGTCGGTCAGTATCAGTGTGTTGATGCCAAAGCGCAAGTGGGTTTTTCAATTATCCAACTCGACCTATTATTGGTAGCCCATTTCATTCTTATGTGTAAGCATCAAAGTGAAGCTCGAATCATTGTCGGACTGCTTTCTTTACTCATAACAACCCAAGTGGGTGACAGGAGAAATAAGACACCCAAGGGAAGAATGGTTCTACTTTCGAAGATAAATCAAGGATTTCAGTAGTATCAAATGAAATAAAGTGACAATATATGCCGCAATATCTCTCAAGTATATCTTATTAGCACTCAATAATTTGATAATACCGATCGCAGACTCGACAATAAGCAGCTTAATGTTTGAGTGTCTTGATTTCAATGTCACCCACTTGCAACCCTCTTGTACCTCAGATGCCATGCGAACTATTCCCTATTAAAGAAAGGGGGTGTAAATAGAAAAGGTACATTGCCCAGGGACTGTCTTCCACTTGACGAGGGCTAATTAGTAATCTCTACTCGGCGAACGGAAGTTAGTTGATGCGTATTCACAGATTCGATATCAAACATCACCAACGTGCCTGATACTCTTCTTCAACATCTCCAATAAATTGTTGAAAGATTATGGGGAGGCATTGGAGTTGGCATTTTAGTCAATGGAGCATTGATTAAACCCGAATGGCGCCATGCATGCTACGAGTGACGAAACACAGGATCATCACCTATTTCGATTCGGATGGGTCGCTTGGGAGAGCCTTCCGAGCTCTCCGTCGACAAAGATCCTAATGGAAACAAGGGAAGCATCAACTGATTCATAATGAACCTAATCAATAATCTTCTTTGAATCGATCCTCCGCCATAAGAGCACCTACCGGCTGCACCGTTCAAGCGGGGTTAACGCAGCTTTTGGGTAAGTTGGGTAGCTCAAGTAACCATCGGAAGGGCGAGGGATAGCTCAAGTATACATGGTCTTCAACCAACAAGTAAAGCCTGCCTCAGTGCCTCTACTCACCATCGTACCCAACTTTTGCTTATTGAAAAGCCCCTCTTGCCTACAAGAATCTTATAATGACGGGGGGATTAACTTGTTCCTCCGAGCGTGGAAGTTGGGTATTGCTTACTAGACGAAGGTTTACCGGACACAACGTCGTCCAGAGTCAATTGGGAAGCAAATATTAACTAGCAGATTATCCGAGGTTCGTGGGCAGGAAACGAGCACGAGTTGATGTTCTAAACAACATAGCATTAGATGTTGACCCTCAGCTTTACTTCTTGAGACAGCTCACGTCGACGCCCTCATATCTAGAGGAGACGATTTGACTCCCTTCAAATTGAGTCCCCATTAGAACCGCGAATCTAGCTGGTTACTATGGTTTTAGACTTAGGCATGATTGGGGGGCGAGGCATGCCACACAAGAGCATGTCGAAATAGCCGCCATGAGTGTGACGACCAGCTCAAACACTCCAATTGGACAATAACCTCAACCTGCTCCCAAATCACAAGTAGAACCCTGCATAATCCGTGCCGACCACGAACACCCCATCACCAAACCGTACGAAGCATCACAGCATTGGGGGCCAATTCGGTACAACATGCTATACCAGGTACAGGAACCAATTTCATCCTTAAACTTGTGCCTTTTATTCTGTTTTTGGCAAGACCCAAGGAAAAAATCAAAGAAGCTTAGACTTTATATGTACACTCCAGCCAATAAACCCATCCCTCTCACCATATTCCGTCTATTTCGTAGGCTGGGGGGTCACGGCATAAGTTGGCCGCACGAACCTGCAAAAGAAATCCATGTCAGTTTCCCGTTCCGTACCAGTCATTGGGATGAACCCGGGGGTAAAAGCATACCTGTCTGAGTTGTACACCTTGAAGTTCTCGCCCATCAGCTCCTTCTCGCGGGCCTGGTCGGCCCAGTATCGTCGAACCTGGTCACGGTCCTCCTCGGCCTGAAGGAGGGGGGTCAAGTGAATGCGTGCCCACATCTTCTCACGGGCCAATTCACTATTAGTTGCAAATCGCCCGTTAGCAACTCTGGTCTCCTCGATTATGAAAACACTCGCATTCCGCGCGACTTGTCCTTCCAGGACAAAGGGAGCGAAACGTACTTTCCCTCGCGGATACCGACGATGAGCTTGTACCAGCCGTACGTCATCACAGCACCCATTCCGAGGAGCATGATTCCGGGCCGGAAGCCCTTGGCAGGCAGGTTGCGCTATTTCAGATGAATTGTCAGTTACATCTCTATCCCATGCCACCGTTCGATAAGAACCCGAGCCTCGAGGAAGCTCCTTGCTGCGCTCCCACTTTATGCAGCCGCCACCTCCGGCAACTACCGAAACACACAAGGCCAATTATGATTCTCTCGAGCTCTTATTCTCGTACACGAAGGGATAACCGGGGTTTGGTAGGGCATCGCGCACCTTGTACTGGACGGGCTCGTACCCGCCCTTGGGGGGCATATCCTGAGGCATGGTGGGCAAGTTGGATTAGCCGCGGGCGCGGTCTCTCGAGCGGAAGATGGGTCAATTGAGGCGTCTTCGGTGCGTGGCCTTCGTCGCTGCACGGTGATGGGCCGTTGGGGGCTGATCCGGGCGTCTGCGGCGGTCCGGATGTCGATTTCGTCGGTTTGAGCAATTGACGGAAGCGTTGTTTTGGCTCTTGTGAGGTGAGAGTTGGAATTGAAGCTCGGGTGATTACATAAGGCAGAACGGTGGGTCCGGTCTCCTCCACTCACAGTCGCCATAATTTCAAGCCGGAGGGGATGTATCTTCTGATGTACCGGCCCAGAAGAGAGCCGCCAGCCAGGGAGAAGCCTGGCTCAGCATTCACCAGGTTCACTATGCATGCAAACAATCAATAGATATGGACGATCAAGCCTTGAGGCCTTTGTTTGATATTTTACACCGGTAAGTTCCAACTAAACACAGGCTTCCGAACACGCCCCTCTCTCCAACGCCAAATGCAAATGTAAGCCACACACAACAGATAGTATATCCCATTCTCCCTCCTCAAACGACCAGGGTATCCCGAAGTCATCCATGGCCACGAGCGAAGCCCAGAGCTTCTCCCGACTCGTTCCTATTTCTCAACAGAGTAGTAAAAATCGAACCCATAAATCAAGCAGACGCCAACCAGATGTGCGGTTTCATGTTCCACAAATCAAATGCCCCTTGACAGTCGCCATCCCTCCAACTCCATCACTCGTTGCCTTCCAACTCGGCCATCATCTCCCGCTCCAGGTCGGCCTCTAAGCTGTCCATCTCCTCCTGCTCTTGCGCCTGGAGTTGCGAGGGCGATAGCTCATCATCGCCTGTTGTTGGAACGGGCGTTGGTAGGCTCTGGCTCTCTTCATCATCCAGGTCTTCATTAGATGTGTGGACAGACCTAAGGCCTGAGGCTCCTCGGTTGCGTGCCACCCTCTGCTTCTTGGCAAGAATGCTCTCTCCGGCAGGGGCATCGGCTTCCGACCCGCTGTCGCCGTCATCGGGGGGAGCCTTACGCTTCAACCCGACAGACAGTGTAGTGGTCTTTCTCTCTGACTCGCCGCTGTCTGAATCTCCGTCTTTGTCGGCTTCTGATCCACTCAGCTCCCCGTCTGCGTCCTCGCTGGCATCAGTCTCCTCATCGTCCAATTCGTCGTCATCCTCGAGACCCAGAAAGTCGAGCATCTCCTTGTCAGCTGCATCCCAGTCCATATCCTTGAGATCTTTAGCCGTGTCATTATCTTCAGCCTCGGACGTATCCATCTGCTCCTCCGAGACGGCCCTGTCAGCAGCAGACACATTGATATAGTATGGCTGCTCATCAAGGCGCCTCCATTGGCTGAGAGAGTCTATCAACCAATTTTGGTTCACGATATGGATACTGGGAATCTTTGCAGCTGCCCGCACCTTCTGGGTTCGAGGGCGAGCTGTCGACACAACGAGGTGCGTGACTCTTTTGGTGACTTTTTCGACAACCTGCGCGCCGTGGCTCTGCGCCTGCATTCCGATCTCGGACTCTTCGATGTTAACTCCAAGCGGAACAAGACCAGACAGAACGATGACCAGTCCACTAAGCACATTTGACTTGAGCTCGTCCAAGATGTCACCAACATCGGGTACCATTGAAAGGTCGACCCCGTCATCGATGGATCTCCGCCTTTGTTTTGTCTTGCTGTCCCCAGGTCGATGCTTGGGATCTGACTCTCTGCGCTCCTCTCTTCTCTTGTCGTAGGTTTCATAAAAGGCGCTGTGCAGGTCTGTAAGATGGTCTTGGAGCGCGATAAGCTCCTCGTCGTCATCCGTAAGCAGATTCTGTCTGTGATGGTGATCGCCAGGTTCGTTTTCCTGGCCTGGTTGGCCATCCTCCTTATCCAGCTCTTCCTGCATGTGCAGAAGAGGCCGGTCTGTCAACTGCTTCTCCAACACTCTCTCCTGCTCCTCGGTTTTACTCTGCAAGCTACTTTCATCGTCGGCGCCGCTCATCCGAGCAAGCTCATCAAGAGGAGATGCCTTGACAGCAGCTTTATCGTCAGTCTCCAACTTAGCATCCTCATTCGTAGTGGTTTCAAGGGTGCCATTTGTTGGAGAGGGCACAATGTCCGTCCGCTTAGGTAAGAAGCTCGAGTTGATATCGCCTATTCCCTTGAAAAAGTCGTATGGGACTACTTTGATCAGGTTTGGGCGGTTCATAGGCCAGACATCAGCACGGTCATCAATAATTACCACCATGTTGGTGCTGACGGGGAAGAGACGCTGTAAGCTCTTGGCAGTGATGCTTCCATTCTCGTCACGGCTGATGACACGATTTCCGAAGAGCTTCTTATCCGGATCCACGATACGAGCAATGTTTTGCGCGTAAGCTCTCGTACCCATGGTGTAGACATGAAGCTCGTACATGGTGCTGATCTCTTGGAGGAATTCCTCTAGCCCCGGGCGGAGTTTTATGTAGTAGGTGCAACCGGTCACGTAGCTGCGCGGCCCGTCGTCACTCAATTGGAAACTCTTAACATCCTTGACAGCGTTGTGGTTCGGGTTTGAGGGATCGCGCATCCACTCGCCGACGGTCGGCTCGATACAGGCGTGGATGATGGTCTGGTCGAGATCGACGACGAGACTGAGCTTGCGCTGGCGCAAAAGACGCTTCTGGGTATCGTTCTCGGCTTTCATCGCGACGCTCTCGCTGACCATGAGGCCGGTCTGGTCGTGTGTCATGTTGATCATGGCGCGTTCCGTGTCTCTTTCCTCGCTGGCCCAGTTGATCTCCGTCATGTCGGCGCCGCACAAGCTGCACAGGCCCTGGATCTGAACCTCATGGCCACAGGCTTCCTGCACGGTCATGCACGGGGTGTCGGCGTTGATGACCATGCCTTCCTTGATGCGCCATTCCTTCAGGGTGCCCTCAGCCGGGCTGTCGTACTCGGTGTAGGTGGTCTCATCGGTCCAATTATCCTCGCCAACGCGTCTCCTCCATGTAAACTTGTACTCTATGATTGTTTCTTGCTTTTTTATGTTGTCGCCTGGCTTCTTGAGCAGCTTGGTGATGGTGATGGGGTAGTGCAGGCGGGTGCCTAATGACACGACCTTGTCGTACATGATCGCGAACCGCCGCCGTCAAGGAGGGAGGGGGGCGCAATCCAAACTAAGTTCTGCAGAGGTAAGACAGTGTGAGTGAGCTGGTCTGGTTCGCAACAGCCAAAGTGTTTTATGGGCAAATTGTGCACCTAAAGAGCTCCCCCGTTCTCGGTCCTTGTCAGCTCCCAAGCTCCGATCAAGCCCATGGCCTGCCTCGATGAGAAAGCAGCACAGCAGAAAAGAAGTCGGGCCGGACGCGAAAAGGTCAGCACCTATTCAATTGCACAAGAGGCGTTGCGATGACAGCCCGGAGTGTGATGGCGAATTGGTGGGTGCCGGAAAGGTGGTATCGAGCTCTCCGAGAGATGGTTTGGGACCTTGGATCGTTATGAGGTGGTTCAGTCGCCAAGCTGCGAACCTCGCTTTTATGTACTTGGCTGGCCGATAGCTAGGTACCAATGTACCCTATACCAGGTCCAATAGCCGTGTCGCAGTTTTCGGTGCCTCCCAGAATACCAAGTCACGTGGTGGGGTATTTAAGTGGAGATGATAGGAGACAAAGGTACCTACGTATCGTCTGCTGGCCTAGGACAACGCAACCAGCGCAAAGGAATAAAATAAAAGTCTTGGAAAATGGTATCTATCACAAGTAGGCAAGACGTCACGCCCAGCGTTTGCTATGCCTGGAGATGCGATGGGTGGTGCTGGGTACTTGTATTCACTAATGAGGCGTGGAGCCGAAGTTAGTACTGGGCAAGTATGTACCTGATTGCGCACGATCCTGGGGAGAGGTGCACGAGTACAAGAGCTCCAGCCAGGCCGAGCCAGGTTGTCGGGGAATAAAGATTTGGGCAAACGGGGATCGTACCACCAATGGCCTGTGCAAGTTCTGTGGAGTAAAGGAGCTTCCGATGATACTAACAGCGGGTGAGGGTGCTGGTCAATGCTGTAAGTGCGGCGCAAACACTCCGCAAACAACCAGAGGGCAGAGGTACCTCTGGGATCAATCGATTGAACAATGAAGCGCGATGCGGTCAGGTGCCAGGGCGGCAGGCAGGGGACAGAGGCCTCGCAATGATGTCGTTGGCTAGCGACGAGACAATGAGGCAGGTATGGCAGGGCGCCACAGAATGATTGCAGAAAAGGCTGGTTGTTCGTTGACGCTTCGGATGGAAGCAAGGGTGCTGCTGGCTGTGTCTCTCTGTAGTACTTCGGCAGTCACCCAGAGGTGGAAGACCCCGCCCTTTTTGTAGTTTGGCTGCCCGCCGTAACAGTTTAAGCGTTGCATCTGCCTCCCTTGTCTCTCACAACCCATGCTGCATCTACCTAAATGGACGGACCACCGACCAGCCTGCGGGCCGTGACTTAATTCCGACTCACGTATAGAGAGGCGCTCGCAAACTGACGGCAGGGCAGATGTGACTTAGTAACGCCAGATGCCCAGCCTGGAGCAGGGCCCTTAGCTGCTGGACTTCAGCGCCGACCGCTAGCCCACTGAAGCGTTGGAATGAAGCTCATTGTCTCCTTCTATTGCTCTATCGTAGTGGGGAGCTTTCCGGGCCCCACTCACACCCCACCATGTTTGCTTGATCATGCGACGAGCTGCCTCCTACCCTAGACAGTTTCTATTGCCACCAACATATGATCTTGCTTTGTTGTTGGAAGGGAGGGGTAGTTGTAAGCTGAGGATGTTGTACTGTACTGGATTATTCTTCCATCTCACATCTTTTACTCAATCAGTGTTTCCAATACAGCTAGGCCGTTGAGCCAGCTGGGACTTTAAACAACGATGAATTATCTCCCAGGCAGTCGTGATCAGAATATCTGTCGTGAATCATACAATCCCATCTCGTCTCTTCTTCGCAACCAATCCCTCTAGCTGTCATCAAATTCCAACATTATATGTATATACGTGTGTATCTCTGCGCTGCCATTCTGCCGATGGCGCCTCCCTATAAGTCTCCTCAAGCACTGGCCTGCACGAATTTGAAGCCGTCGGAGATCAATTTCGCGATATCCTCGTTCTTGTGTGGTAAGAGTCCAATGGCAAAAGCGACATCGTTCCACTGCCTCTCTGTCTTGCAGAGGCTCAGTCTGGCCGCGAGCTTCTCTGCGAGCTGCTTGGCATGTTTTTCCTGCAACTCGTATTAGTATCGGGCTGGACCCCCATAGCTTGAAGCCGCCATCGGGACTTACCTTTTCTACGAATCCTAGCAGGAAGCGCACAACCCTCTTGAAGCTCTCCTCGTCCATTTTATCGTTGCTGAGCAAACCAAACATGTCACTAAAGTGGTTGTATACAGCATTATCCTTGGTGCTGAGTTCGGTGAAGAACATTCTTGCCTGGTCTGCAATCCGGCGGTCCTCGTCCTCTAGACATTTGGCCATCATGCCGATCTGCCCCTTGACCTTGATTTGCCCGGCTAAAATGAGGAAGGTGAGGGTCATCAAGCAGGTGCGCTTGACCGACGCCTCCTCGTCTGCTAATCGGCGGTAGAGGTAGTCTGTGTTCTCGTCGATGAGGTGATTGAAGCTCACAGCTATGTCACCAAGCGCAATGACCACGTTGGATCGAACAATAGGGTCGGGTGAAAGCTCCATAATGGTGATAAGCAGTGGAAGGTGCGCCGAGCAGTATTCAGATGAGACACAACTGAGCTTGGCTAGGCAGAGTGAAGCAGCAGCTTGGAGACCCTTGTCAGCATAAGTGGTGTTGTTGTTGCAAATGTCTGAAACCAGAGGTCCAAAGAGAGCCAAGAGTGAGTTGGGCCCGTGAAGAAGCTCCCGGTCTCGAATGTGCGCAATCGCCTCAGTGAAATCATCCTCCGAGGTGCCACCGATGAGATCTAGCTCATCAGCGTCCTCCTTTGGCTTGTCTGCCTTGCCTGCAGATGCGAGCTTTTCCTTCTCCTGCTTTCTGCGTTTGAAGTCAAGCTCGCACATTTCGAGGTGCACGATCTGCTTGATAGCGACATGCCCAACAATGAACAGCAACTGCGACAGGCTGATGGCATTATCTCTATTCGGCGGTTTGTTTGTTTGGCTCATAGGTATTTGAGTCATGGTCGGGTCTGAGAAGGCACCCACATGTTGTGTAATATTCTGCGTTATCTGCTGCGTCTCATCGCGTGAAGTAGGTCGTGATTGTGGCTGTCCAAATACTGTTCTCGTTTTGCGTCGGATGATGTTGGAACAGAGTGTATCTGGGTGCTTTGCAATAGCATAGATAGCATCGATTGCCTGTTCGGCAACACCGTACCACTCTTTGCTGTCGGAAGGCACCTCGGAAATGGCTGCAAGCCTCACACACACCGCGTGGTCGTTCGGGAGTCGCGAGAACTTAACTGTGGAATCCTTTGCTTGGCGGCCCGTCGGGTTGATCCTTCGCAGTGCAATGCAAGTGAACTTGGCCAGCTGCAAGTCATTGCGACCATGTGAAGCGAGGCCTGTTCGAAGCATCGTCTCAATCTCCCCGACAACGATCTCAGGATTGGCTGTGGCTAACATTCCTAGGATAATAATTGCACCACGTCGTTGAGTCCTCGAGATTTCTCGCTTTTGCACACCATACACTTGCCAGAGCTTGTTGATAACAGCATCGGGGATCATACCCCCCTTCATCATAGTTGACAGCAATTGCTCTAATGATGTGAGTTCGGCCGGGGTTGCGCCAAAGGTAAGACTAATCATGTTGCGTGCGATGTAATTTGCAGCGTCGTTGGGGCTGAATGAAGTTGGAGCCTCAAAGAAGAGACGCTTGTAGCATTCAATGAGATGGGTCTGGACACCCTTGCCCTCATCGCTGTTACCCTTTGTCCAAATCAATCGAAGCATGCGGCGGATTCCGACCTTGTTCTGCTCAATGTTATAGGCATCTCCAATCTCAAAGTAATCGATAGCCTCAAGGACCTCGCTCTTGTTTCGCGATCCAAGAAGTTGACAGATGGTGCCTGTCGCTTCGTGCAGCACTTCAATGAACTTGAGAGCTTCGCTGTAGTACCGACGCGTGAGAGTGAGCTTTTCAATGGCTTCGCTAGTGGCAGCCTCCTCCCGAGCCTTCTTGATGGCCTCGAGCTTTTCCTCCTCGGTCATCGGCTGGGGCTTTCCAGGCGAAGCAAGCTGAGTGGCATCGTCCAGAAGGGTTGGGTCAACTGTCGTGTTGCCATTCTCTTCGCCAAACCCGGGAATTCCGGGAGGTGGCTTCAGAGCATCTAGTTCTTCCTGAACCTTGTCGTATCGGGCCTGCCACTCCTTCTGGGAGAGTTGCGCACCATGCATGACGGTGAAGGGGTGAGTCTTGATGAAGGCTCCCATCAACTTGATGGCGTTTCGGCGAACATTGCTGCTCTTGTCTTCGAGACTCCGGCAGGTAAGCTCAATAGCCTTTTGGCGTCGTTTGGGGAACTTCAAATCCAAATCACAGAGCTTCATATACACCTGTAGGGTCCTGCATCTACAGTAAGGGTTGATATCAAGGAACCGCTCCTCTAGAACGTCAAAAAAGGCGTTGAGCTGGGATTTGTGGCTTTCACTGCGCTCATTTTGATTGCTGAGGTACGAGACCATGTTACCGCATACTTCAATGAGGGCGCATCGAAGAGTGTAAGACTGGCTTGGATTAGACTCTGGATCGACAAGACTCCTAGGGATGAAATGAACTAACCTCGCTGTCAAGCTGCTTCGCAAGCATTGTCATTTGCTTGATGACTATTCGCGGCTCCAGCTCGGAAATCTTGGTGATAAAGGAAGAGATGGACTTTGGCCCGCGAGTATCGTTGGAGTTGAATTCCTTGTTGCCAATCTCTCTTAGCACTTCATCCGTCAGCTGTGGGTAGTCGTATGTCTCGGCCAAAATGTGCAGAAATTCAGCCATAGGCTCGGACAAATGTTCGAAGTATGTCAGATTCTGGATAACGTTAATCTGCGCCGCTGTTGAGTGTTAGTCTCGAGACTAGCTATACTGATGTTAGGTGCACTGACCATATCCATGTCCATGATGCTTGACAGCAATGCAGAGAACCTTAAAGCAGTGCATCCTGATAGGAACTGATTTGGCACGCTGCTCGCTCTCTAGAATCATATAGACTGGCCGCGTGAGGAGGCCAACGAATGTATCTCGCTCGCTCGTCGTCAAGAAGATCGAGGTCAGCTTGAGTTTCAGTACTTTGCACATGATGTCCAGTGCGGACTGCAGCTGTGCCGTAGAGTCCCATGTATCTTCCTTGGTCGTCCCTTTCTTGGCCTTGCCTCTTCCTCTGGCTGCAGGCGCTGTGGAAGACTTCTCGGCAGCCTTGGCCTCTACAGCCGCGATAGTCCATTGAAGAAGGAAACCAAAGATTTCAAGCAGTTTTTTGTGATGCGGCAGAGTGCCTTCATCGTCGGGGGATTCCATGTCGCTGTGAGCCGCATCGACTTCGGCACTCAAGCCGCTCATGATCAAGTCGAACACCTTGCTAAGGGCGTGTGTGGGAAGAAAAGCAGCAAACCTAAACGGCGTCAGTTAATCAACTAGACGACTCAACCCTCTTGCTCTTCGATTGAAGAGGAATAAGGAGCCTTTCCTAGGGGTATTCAAATATCTTACTTGAGCAAAAACTGTAGTGAATCCATGTTGTATGCGCGCGTTATCGCATCCGGATCTTCAGCAACAGCGTCTACAATTGGGTTCAACACAGGGTTGATGAGTTGGTTTGTGAGGGACTCGGGCTCATTCTCGCAATCAAGAAGGGAGCTATCGGCTTCTGCAGTCGGTATAGAAGCGGGATCAGACAAATAGTCCCTGAGCGCATCGTTGATATCGAAATTGATTGTCGCCATGGTGGGCTGAAATGCGCCCGCACGGCGGAGGCGGTGTCGCGGTTGGCAGCAGCAGAGCGTCGATGTTGCTGTGAAATGACAGCAGGGAGGCGGGCGAAGGAGCCACGGTGATTATCGCAATTTTTGATGGTGTTCATGTGCGATGCACGTGAAAGGATGTTGCAGCTGCAAAATGACGGTGATGGTGATGGTGGGAGGCGGCCTGCAGCTAAAGTGCGATGCGGTGCCCAAATGAACGTCCCTCAGCAACGTCTGTTTTTGTTTTGTTTACGCGTGCCACTTCCCCGCCATTGCACCTGCAACAGCCAAACACGCCCAAAACCGCACCAAAAACCGCGTCTCCTAGCCCCGACCACCACTAAGCCAAACCAATAGTAATTTGTCATTGCGCCGTTAGTCATTTTAGGGCTCTTCGATGCTAAGAGCTGACTTGGATGGATCAATACATTCCACGTCCTGAATTCTGCATGAATACTGGCTGTTATCCCAGGTCGATTGGCGGTTCGAGATCTCTGCCTTCCAATTAGGTCATCCCGCAAGATCCTTCTCGTCCCGCCACACAAAGCCACATCCACCGACGTGTTGATTGGCTGACATCGGACTCGACTTTCGCTTCGTCGCATTAAACATTGGACAGCACTCTCGCCAGCGAACGACAAGATCCCATAAAAACGAGAAGGCATTGATTGGCAGCACGCTACCCACCTTCAGAGTTGAACTTTGACAAGCCATACCCTTGGCCGCTCGGAGGGGGTCAATATGGCTACCGCTGCGGTTAGACGGAGAACCGAGGAGCCCTTTGACATCCACGAAGATGTCAGGACAGAAGAGACTGAGATGATCGAGGACGACAAAGAGGATGGCGGTGCAGATGTCGCAGACACGGATGTTGTCGTTATTGACGATGACGACGATGACGACGGCGAAGGCGAAGGCGACGAAGAGTACGACAGCTCTGACGACGAGCAAGTCGATCGCAGTGTTCAATCAGACATGAAGAAGCTCGAGAGTGACTTCCCAGGCTTCTGGTATCGCTACCGTCTGATTAAACGGATAGGAGAAGGTATGTGCACATGCTGCATCTTGACCCTGGGTTGTACCTGGGGAGTACGTACTCGCTAACCGCCGCGCTTAGGAACGTTTTCCACCGTTTACAAGGCTGAGGATAAACTTTATGACCAGTATGTCAACGAGTGGGATGTACAAAACGAGATGTCCAAGTGGACTCCCCCTCCTTTGGAAAGAGACTCGCCTAGCCAGCACTCTCCGCGGAAACGAACGCGTTACGTCGCTATCAAGAAGATTTATGTCACCTCATCGCCCATGCGAATCCTCAACGAACTAGAGCTGCTGCATGATCTCCGGAGATGCCCTTCAGTCTGCCCGCTCATCACAGCCTTCCGCCAGACTGACCAGGTTATCGCCATTCTTCCCTACTTTCGTCACGGGGACTTCCGTACCTACTTCCGGGATATGACAATCCCTGATATTAGAATATATTTACGGTCATTATTTACCGCGCTACGAAGTACGCATGAGCATAGAATTCTTCATCGCGACATCAAGCCGACCAACTTTCTCTACGACCCGGCTACGCAGCATGGCGTCCTTGTTGATTTTGGTCTCGCCGAGCGGGAGGGCTCCGAGAGCAAGCCGTGTCTGTGCCACGAGCAACGCGAGCTTCGTAAGACAAGGCAGGCAAATTCAGTCTGGGCCCAGAGCGTGTCCTCTTACACTCCATCTGGGTACCCAAAGAACGATACAAGGCCCTCGAAGCGCGCCAACCGCGCTGGCACCAGAGGTTTCCGAGCCCCCGAGGTGTTGTTCAAGTGCACTGAGCAGACGACGGCGATTGATATCTGGTCAGCCGGTGTCATTCTGCTCACCATTCTCTCCAAGCGATTCCCGTTCTTCAATTCTGCGGATGACGTGGAGGCAATGATTGAGATTGCTACCATCTATGGCGCAAGACGTATGAAGGTTGCAGGTCTCCTTCACGGATGTGTTTTTGATACGACCATCCCCACTGTCGGGCAACAGGGCTTCACCCTTGAGAAGATTATTCTATGGAGCACTTGTCGAGGCGAGGACAAACCTCTTACTGCGGATGAGAAGCTTGCAGTCAGATTCATGGAGCGGTGCATGGACTTGGACCCCTCACGAAGAATTACGGCTGAGGAGGCTTTAGAACACGAGTTCTTGAGGATAGATAGCTCCCAGGACTTGGGGGTTGGGGATGATGATATCATGGACATGCTCGATGTATAGATAGACGGACAAGATCCTGTGCGGCCACCATGGAATTCTCAGATTCTGCTGGCCGAATCTCTTTGTATATAACACAGGCGTAAGCGCATGGGTGCATCATACAGCTGGCGTTCATCATGGTGGCGTTTGTCAAATAGCATATACATTTTTTGCATGATCAAGTTCCAAGACTTGACGAGTTGCGAGAATCAAACATATCACTGGACGTGGGCAATTTAAGCGAGCGATGACAACCATATCATGGACCGAAAATGATTTTTATTCGTAAACTCCATTGAGAGTCCCTGATGCAATGCTCGAAGCCGACCATCCCAAGTGCCCTTTTTTATCCCCTTTATCATATCATCACCAACTGTATGTCAGTGGAAGAGGGGCGGGCGAGCCATAACCAGATTGTGAACTTGTTGTGTTGTTAATTTTTTTTTATTCCTCAATAAGGTCATGGACGATAAAAGTCGCATCCCACATACACAACCGAACTCCTTCACAAGCGGTATATCCATATCATGCTTTTTCGTCTAAGCAACCAGCTCAACGACACCACCGGCCTGCTGGATCTTCTTCTCTGCCAGCTTGCTCACCCATCGTGCGCGGACAACCAGGGGGATTTCGGGGAGACGGCCCTTGCCGAGGACCTTGGAGTAGCCGAGGGAGAGGAGGTCGAGGACGGGGGCAGTGTCCTTCTTGGAGCCGGAGACGTAAGCCTCACGGGTCTCGGCGGGGACGAGAGACCAGAGCTAGTGTCGTGTCAGCGGAAAATCCCTTTGGCAAGCCAGATCGATTCGCCTTGAGCCGGACCCGAGTTTGGCAGCTGGTGCTTGCTGGGTCCAACGGTCGGGCTCATCGATCAAGGGGAGGAAATATGTACCTTCTCCAAGTTGACGACAGGCTTCCAGAAGTGGTTGGGCTGCTTGTGGAAGTATCGCATACCAACCTTACCGAAGTAACCGGGATGGTACTATTTTCAAAGCCAAGTTAGCCCTCAATAGTTCACTCATTATTCCGACGTGCTCGCCTCGTGTTGTCTCGAATTGCGTCTCGTCGTGGGGGTGGTGTATTTCGAACCTTGTCCATGTTGGTACGGTGGTGGTGCTGACCACCGGCCAGACCACGACCACCTGGATGCTTCCTGTGCTTGCCAACACGTCCCTTTCCGGCGGAGACGTGACCGCGGCTGTGAGAAACCTCCTTGTCAGCCAACAAAATTCTCCATCCAATTATTTCCAAAACGACATCCTTTGCACGAAAGCTGCCCGGCTGGCGAACCAGCCTGGGCATTCGATTGTGCCGAATTCTGTCTTCAGAGCATTCTCAGGGACAAAACGTACTGCTTGCGGGTCTTGGAGGTTCGGGTAGGCATGGCGACGGCTGGTTGGGTGTTGTCGCTTTCCGGTGTGATGCTTCGTCAAAGGGACTGGAAGTGGGTGGTGATGTTTTTTGCGCTGCCCTAGTATGGATCAAGTCCGGGAAATTGTTAGCGAGAGGGTTACCCTGCCCTAAGCAAAATCCAAGTAATTGATTTGGCTGTGTGGTTGAGTGGAGACCATTGTGCTTGGTGCTTCTGGGTCAGCTGACCGGAGGCGGTACGTACCTCGCCCTACCGACCTGTCAACACTCCACTCGAATAATCTCTAACTTGCTTATCGCTTATCTAACGCGTGAGGACCAATGCGTGCCGGCCAGCCAATCATGAACGGATGAAATCAAACAAAGCTTTTGATATAATCTCAAGAACCCCTTGGATTGACTTCTTATGCAATCCGTTGGGATGGATGGGGATTTTCAAGTTCAATCATGGACACCAGCGAGGATATTCAGGATGTCTCCCGGCGGATGGAGAAGTTGGACTTCAATCATCCATTTACCCCTTATGATGTCCAGGAGCAGTTTATGAAAGCAGTGTACAACGTCCTTGAAACGGGAGATGGCCAAATCGGCATACTTGAAAGCCCCACGGGAACGGTAAGTGAATGGCGCTGATATCTACAAGTCCAGGCTTCGCTCATGGTGGAATCTTTGGCCTCTAGGGGAAATCATTGTCCTTGATCTGCGCGTCTCTGACATGGCTACGACATCATAAGTCACACAGCCATGAAGTTGAGCTGAAAATCGCGGTTGATGCCCACAAGGATGAGCCGGAGTGGATTGTGGAACAGCTTCTGCGTCAGAAACGAGACGAACTCGCAAAGAGATGGCAAGAGCGTGAAGAACGTCTCGAGGCTGCCAGGCGCAAAGAACAGGCCCAAGAAGACCGAGCCCGGAAGCGGCGGCGAGTTGATGAGGTAAGATCACAGAAACGGACCATTGATGAGGATGATGAGTTCCTGCTTGATTTCCAGAGTGATGATGCGGCGTCACATGGCTCCGGTGATGCCCAGTCTGGACTGAGCAAGGAGGCGCGAGAAGTTCTTGCTAGGTTCGGTCTCGGCATTCCCAAAAAGAACAACGGGAGCGAAGAAACCGACCTCTTTGAAGAAGGAGTCAAGGTGCGGAGATATTCCTGCTCGCATCTCGTAGCAAATATTGAGACAATTGAGAATAGATCTATTACACTTCAAGAACGCATTCCCAGCTGTCCCAATTCATCACCGAGCTTCGCCGACCGCAGTTCCCCTCGTCACTCCCAAGGGCCATGCTCCAGATACAGGACCAGCCGAGCAAAGAAGCCGTCAAACTGCTACCGCTCTCATCCCGCCAGAAGCTATGCATCAACCCATCAGTCTCTCGATTGGGGTCGGTACAGGCGATCAATGATCGCTGTGCAGATTTACAGCAAGCCAAATCTAGTACAAGGTGCCCGTTCGTTCCGAAAGAAGAGCTCTTGGCACAGACTCATGAATTTCGAGATGCTGCCCTTGCCTCTCTGCCCGACATTGAAGACTTACACCAGCTGGGTAAATCGCTCTCAGTTTGCCCTTACTATGCATCGCGAACGGCGCTTCCCGGTGCGGAAATTGTCACGCTCCCGTACCCCCTGCTATTACAGCAGAGCGCCAGAGAAGCCCTTGGCATTAAGCTTGAAGGGAGTGTAGTCATTGTCGATGAGGCTCACAACATAATGGACGCTATCGCCGGTGTACACGCGGCGGAAATCCGACTGAGCGACCTAAAAAGAGCCAAAGGAATGCTCGGCGTCTATGTAAGAAAATTTGGAAAGAAGCTCAAAGGCGAAAACCGAGTCAACGTCGGGCGAGTGGGCAGAATAATTGAGGGTCTTTCGGAGTGGATGCAGGCGGCATTGAGCTTCAAGGCAAGTTGCCTGATTGCGAGCATGCAGTGTCTGTGACATGTTACTGACTGCGATCATAGAATGAGGATGGAATTGTCGAATCGAATGACCTCCTCAGACGAAAGGGAATTGATCAAATCAACATGTTCGAGCTTATACGATACATATCAGATTCGAAGCTCGCATTCAAGATCGAGAGCTACGTCGCCCACGTAGAAAGCGAGAATGAGCCAGGAGCCGTGACAAAGTCCAGCAGTACCCCAGTATTGCATACATTAGCCTCTTTTCTTGTTGCTCTGACTAATCTCAGCTCTGAGGGCCGGATATTCTACCAGAAGATGGCCGGTCCATCACCAGATATCCAGCTCTCCTACCTTCTTCTGTCGCCAACTCACGCCTTTTCATCCGTTGCCTCTTCGGCAAGAGCGGTGATTCTCGCAGGAGGTACCATGTCTCCCTTTGAAGACTACAAGGACCATTTATTTCCAACTCTTTCTACCTCAAAGGTCACGACACTGAGCTGTGGGCACGTTATTCCGAAGGAGAATCTTTGCGTGTGGACGCTAGGCACAGTACGACCTGGGGCTCCTCAGTTTGAGTTTAGTTATCAACGACGCAGAGATCCGGAAATGATCACGCAATTAGGCATGGCTGTTTTGAATGTGTGCTCCATCGTCCCTGATGGCGTGGTCGTCTTCTTTCCCAGCTATGGATATCTTGATGAAGTCGTCGCAGCCTGGGAGCAAAGCCAAAGTGCGAACTCTCAGTCGATATGGGCCCGCCTTCAGGGGCGAAAGGCGGTCTTTCGTGAGACAAAAGGTGGCTCGAGCGACCAGGTGTTGAATGACTATACCCAGGCCATCCAGGGCGAGCAGAGCAACGGGAAAGGGGCGCTGCTCCTAAGTGTTGTGGGAGGGAAGATGTCTGAAGGTATCAACTTTTCGGACAGGCTGGGACGTTGCGTCATGGTAGTCGGGCTCCCCTACCCAAACATAGCCTCGCCGGAGTGGAAGGCTAAACTTGAATACATCGAAACAACAGTCTTTAATAGGTTGACTAATTCGAACGAGGAGGATAATGGCCATGGACAATCAGCAGGCGAGCGTAAAGCCGTCAGCCGGGAGGAAGCAAGGGCGCAAGCGAAGCAGGCGAGCCGGGACTTTTACGAGAATGCATGCATGCGCGCCGTGAACCAGAGCATCGGGCGAGCGATTCGGCACCGGGGCGACTACGCAGCCATCATCCTGGTGGATCGGAGGTTCGGGACGGAGAGGATTCGAGGCAAGCTGCCGGGGTGGATCCAGAATGGTATGCAAGCAAGCGGAGGGGAAGAGAAGGGAATAGCGGGCTTGATGGGCGCTCTCGGTGGTTTCTTTAGGGGAAGACAGCAGACAGGAAAGAGCTGATATTCTCTGGCTGTGTATAAAATGCTGGCTCCCCCCAACGCCCGTCCAGTAATGATACGATTTAGTCGGGGGCCATGTCTATTGCGCCCTATAGACAGCATTAGTGAGGGTTCTAGATGGCCAGATGTGATAATGCGCTGTTTCCGACCTGCTCTAATGGCAACAGGTCTGCATGAAGGTACATGAGCATGCAGGGAACGGCTTGCTACACACACTATCACGGACCGGAGGTGACAGTAGCACTGGTGCTCCTACGAGGAATGAAGGCCGTTCGGCGTGTCCCTCTGCAAGCCACCATCCTCTAGGCGATCAACAGCGCAAACCACGAGGAATAGTTCCAGAAGAATGAGGGGAATTGGCTCCGGAATGCCTCAACAGAGACTCCGCCGCGATATCCGGCTTGCATGCCGGTGCGGAGCGAACGGCACAAGCAGCCAATGGGGCTCCGCGCCTCCTCCGAGTCTGGAGTCTGGACTGCCCCATCCAGCCAAGTAGGGATTTCAAGGGCGAGAGAAAAAAAATCTGCGCAGAATTGATGGAGGCTGCACTCCGAGTGAGTGACTGTTTAAAGATAATAAAGCACAGTCATTGGCCCCCGCAACCGGGGACGGCCTTGGCTAGTAGATATATGGTGCCGAGACAAGCCAACGAGTCACGACCTGATTCTTAAATTACCGGCCTGCCCATCATCGTCGTCAACTGCATTGCTGCTTATGGTTCATTAGTGGCTTGTAAGGGTTTTCGCCGATAAGCTTTCGTCCCTTTACGGAACCCGTTGCCTAGTGGTGATCAGCCTTAAACCAGATCGGATCTGAGGTTCTGAGTCTCGAATCAGTCACTAGCTCACACATCGTTTTTGAGAAATTTTTGCATAGCATTGGCCCTGATACTTCATCCCAGCCTTGTCTCAGCCCATCTCAGTTGAGTTGGCTGACCTTTTTCTCCCGTGTAACACACTTCTTAATCAGCGCCCTCCAAAAATCACGTCAAAAATATCTCAAGCCAGCATTGGCCATCAGGCGAAACATGGTAGCCGACTTGGAGCATCGCGCAGGCGGCGCGTCTCATTTACAAACCACCAACCAAGGTTCTTATGGCGATGAGGAATACAAATACATGGGCCCCAGCAGCTCTTCCTCGTCCAAAGTAGTGCAGGTCCTGGATCGGGTCCTGCGCATGGGCCGGGTTGAGGCGAAAGGTATTCAGCCCGTGCCGCTGGAAGCCCGCCTCTCAACCCGATACTGGAATATCTTCACTATCTGGACTTCCATCAATACAAATATCCTAGGGTGAGTCTGCTACCTAGGCCGATGAGCGAGGATGGGCCCATCACGGCGTTATCAAGAGAAGGTTCTAACGGTTTCATAGCGTCTTGTTTGGTCTCCTGGGACCAATGGTCTATGGCCTCAGTCTACGAGATTCGTCACTCGTCATCCTCTTCTTCACTCTTCTTTCCACCGTTGCCCCAGCCTATCTAGCAACCCTGGGCCCCAAGACGGGAATGAGACAGATGATTCAGGCCAGATACAGCTTCGGCCGGTACCTTGTCTCCGTGCCAGTTATTCTCAACCTCGCCACCTTGACTGGGTTCATCATCATCATTTGCGTTGTTGGCGGTCAATGCCTGTCTGCCATCTCTGAGGGTAGCCTGACCCCGAACGCGGGCATCGTCATCATTGCCCTGCTGGGGCTTCTCATCTCGTTCTGTGGCTTCCGTGTCCTGCACTACTATGAGACATATGCCTTTATCCCAGCGGTTATCGCCCTCGCCATTGCAGCAGGGTGCGGTGGGAAGGACCTGATGAAGCAGGCCGAGCCTGAGGAGCCAGCCACCGCGCCCGCTGTCATTAGCTACGGCATGATTGTTGCAAGTTACATGCTTCCTTGGGCTGCCATCGCCAGTGACTTGACCACGTACTTTGACCCCAATGTCTCGTCGTAAGTCTTCTTCCCCGTCCCCGGCCCTTCAAAACCAACTTGGTCGATGGAAATGACTAACATGAGGTTTACCCGATCCAGGTGGCGTGTCTTCACCTATAGCTATACCGGTCTCGCTCTGCCCACCATCCTTCTCATGACTTTCGGCGCTGCCATCGCCGGCGCCCTCCCCAACGTCCCCGCCTGGGAAAAGGGCTACGAGGAGACCCTCGTCGGCGGAATCCTCGCCGCCATGCTCGCCTCGGCCGGCAACTTTGGCAAGTTCGTCGTCGCCCTCCTCTCCCTCACGCTCCTGGGCAACACGGCGGGGACCATGTACGCCATCACGCTCAACTTCCAGGCACTCTTCCCCTGGCTGATCAAGGTGCCCCGCTACATCTTCGCCCTGATCGTGACCGCCATCGTCATCCCCGTCGCCGTCCGCGCCGTCTCCGACAACTTCTTCGTCAGCCTCGAGAACTTTGTCGCCCTGATCGGGTACTGGTCCGCCTCCTTCTTCGGCATCGTCGCCATGGAGCACGTCGTCTTCCGCAGGAGACGCGGCCGGTCCTGGGAGGAGGCATACGACCACGCCATCTGGAGCGACTCGTCCAGGCTGCCGTGGGGTGTCGCCGCCATCAGCAGCGGCGTGCTCTCGTTCGGGCTGGTGGTGCCCTCCATGGCGCAGGTGTGGTGGACTGGACCCATCGCCCAGACGACTGGCGATCTCGGGTTCGAGTTTGCATTTATCCTGAGCGCACTCCTTTATATCCCCCTGCGGGCGTTGGAGATTCGCCTCAGTGGAAGGTAATGGATTGTTGGTTTGGTATACCCGGTGTTGGAGCGGCCTACTAAATATAATTATCGCTTCGGCTTTCAGAAACTCTAATCGTGATACCTAGACTTAGAACATATATATCTTGTTACTTATGGTTATGGCAATATGTGAGCTGTCTAGCGGATTCGAAAAACCCACGAGATGACTTCAAGTTTCAAGAACGTCATCTTATCCCTCTCGTACAGCACTAAACTTGGTACATCTAGTACTGTCCTCCTTCAATGTAATATGTGCTCGTGTTTGGCCTAGTAGCATGCAAGAGCGCGGGGCTCAATAGATCAGGTATATCTTCCAAGAGGTGAACATGGCTGTAGACTTCACGTCTCAAACAGCCAGAACCGAGAGCACCAAGGGGCCAGATAAGGATGCTACTGCTGTAAAAAGGAATGGAATACGTCAATCTTGAATTTATACTGCTCTAAGAAAATGATGGGGGGCAAAGAGTTGAATATGTTCGGGGCTCTCTCCTCGAGAGTCCTGGTGTAGGGTATGTCTTCGGGATCTGTATCATTATTTAGCACATGGGATTAGCAATCTGAGAAGATCCCACTTTCTGATCAATTACTAGGTAGGTGCTTTGAGGCAACAGTAAATTAATTAAGTCTCTTGCTAAGATTTGAACCTTGCCAAACATCTCTTCCAGGCACTTGCCAGAAACCCCAAAGTCGTGCCGAAAAAGCGTCGGTAGATATCGTATTTAGTCTGCTCGGTGCATGATTATTTCTTCAGGAACTGGATTGCACTAGGTCTCACGGATCTGCAGAATGAGATGGAGGGTGCGATCGGAAGTGGAAGCTTCCAATCTCACGGCTAGCCAAGGTTCCAGTCGTCATCTTTGGCTCTGGCTGTGCAAATGGGGCTGGCACCGAGAGACCGAATCGAGCAGAGAATGCAGTTGGCAGCCGAAAGAGCGAAAGACCGAAAGGAGCTGAGACAGATGCAGGCCAATGCACATCCATGCCGGTGACTCATACATTAGCGCGGCCGCCAATGCCACCATCGGTGTAATTACAGCCACTAAGTCCACTGCGTGCGAGCCCTGAGCCCATGGCGGGGTGCCCCGTCAGCCCCAATCAGCCCAGACACCCGCCCACTCCGTGCCGCTGCGTCCCACCAGCACTCACTCGCTCCTGCGCACCGACGGTTACATTGGTACTGCGGGCAAGAGCAGTCCAGCAGAATAGACTTGGTACTCCGCGGCAGGTGCGACCAACTCGGCCGGCCAAGGCCACCAGGCACCCATCTATAAATCATCCGGCTCGCCACCTCGAACTTTCACTTCCCTTCTTTTCTCCATATCCCATCCATTCGCCGGATGAGTAGGTCTTCTCCTCATCCGCCACCCCGCCTTAGTCGTGCTTCTTCAACCTTCTGAATTTATAAATCAAGACCATAGCCTGTCCAATTTACCGGACAGGCCCTCTACTCTGCACTCATGGAGTCCTCCACTTCCACGTCAGCCCCAGTTGCTTCACTCGGAAAGACTGAGTTCTACCGACCACAGCAATCTGTCTCAACTTGGTAGTTGCGGCGGAGATTTATTATTGCAGCAATCCCCCCAGCAAACATATCAGAGCCATTCACCCCACCAACAAGAACAACCATTCCACTTTCCTCAACTCCAGCCCCAAGACCTCCTTGACGACTCACTTATCAGTGACTACCTGACGGACTCTGACCCAAACATCTGGAACCCCGACTGCCCAGAGCCCCCTCAAGACTTCGATTGGACATCTCTCGGTCTTGACGCCCTTGGCACTCAGCTTCTTCCAAACCAGTCTCAACTGTTCGGAGACAGCCCCTTGGACCTTTCTTCAACTGTGAACACGACCATGGGGTCCAACGGGCCAAGCCAACTCTTTACTGATGCATCTCTTCATCCCCACTCCAGTGGTCACCTCACTCCACCTCATACCACCAACGCAGCTCTGTCCTATACCATGAACTTGCCTACCTCCAACGCCAACTCCTACAGGCCTGAAACTTCACCATCTCATTCCTCAGCACATTCGGATGATGCCTTAGCCTCCAAGGAGGACGCCGGCGCCAAGCGCCAGCGCAACACTATGGCTGCGCGGCGCTATCGTCAGCGGCGTCTCGACCGCATGGCTGACCTCGAACGTCAGCTGGCCGAGATGACTGCGGACAGGGATGACCTCCGCGTGAAGCTTGCACGACGAGAGGCGGAGGTTGATGCCCTGAGGGATGTTCTGACTGCTAAGAAGTGATTTTGGGCGGAGGGTCTGTGGTTAACACGGTTATCTTTCATTGTGGGACATATACCTCTGACACCCTTGCTGGGACTTGTTTCTTTATTATAACTCCTCTTCAAATATCTGTTGGGTAATGGGCGCATAAACAAAAGGTAGAACTCGCTTTCCGGGTTAGCAACTGTAATGACGAATTGATTTTCTTTTTTGACTGATTCTTTGATATTGTCCTTTCTCCACAAGTGCTCTGCTCTTCAGACGATGTCGTTCTCTTCCTTGTTGTTTCATTTTTCTCATGGTGAAAATGATCAAATTTGGAGTCTCATCATGAGAGACACGGAGGCGTTGGATATCTGGGCTTGATGGTGCTTCTCTTACCTGGTCGTCCTGCGTTTTAAACAAACATGGTTATAATGACTTCTCTCATTGTTGCTGAATGGATTGATTGATTGATTCCTGGATGAATATTCACTACAATTCCATACTAATCTATCCATTTATATCTATTCCAGCGCCTTGACAAGTCTCGCGATATCTTCATTTCCAATCATGTCGGATGGTTCACGATGAGCCGTCCCCCAAGCTGCTCATTCTGAGCCATCATGGCACAGAATGGGCCAGAGACAGCTCTCGGGGTACATTTGAGGCCCCGAGCCCGCATCCTTCCTGTCGCCATCTCTCATCATCTCACCATCATCCTCTCTCGTCCTCCACGTCGGATGTGGGGGAGCCCCCGGCCGTCGACCCGCGATCAAGTTACAAAGCTCGGGTCCCATCATGCACCTCGGTGGAGACGCCAGCTGCACCGTCACAGTGACGCGAAATGACTCATAATTGCTCACTATGTGCCATTGGGCACGTCCCCGTCTAAGTGGGCCTGGCGATCGTCTTTGGTCTTGCAAGGCGGCCGGAAATGGGAAGTCGGTTCGAGCAGCAAGACGATACGGTGGACTGAGATAAGGGATGATTGACCGAGCACGGTGGAATGTCTCTTTAAATGGGGAGATACGAGCAAACGTGGGGAATTTCGAAGAGCTTGCCTCGCGGATTCGACGACAGTGATGGACAGGACTGTTTCTCCCATATCGCTATCTGGATGCTACCACTACGCTGAGAGACGATCAGTTACGCTGACATGTGCTTGCACTTTGTTTGCTAGCCAATGGCTATGGCGGCAGGGTACAGGAGTATCGAAGCCTAATTCTGGGTAGGTTGGATTATCCGGCTGCACATGTCCCAGTCGAAAAATCATCATGCCATCTTGATGTGCCTAGGCTGGGTATTCCGGAAACTACACATATGAGGTGTGAATTGCTCCCTGGGACACCACGTCACAAAGTAACCTCTCATGGACGACGAAAACCGCAATCCTTCTCTCCGCATACTTGTCTTTTCGCAATACCTCTTCAAAGTAGCGACTCGAGGGACGTCCTGAAGTCCTGTTTTCATTTTCATGGGACTGCTCGATCAGACTGCGGAGCGAAACGATCATCTGACTACATCGAAGAGGCTCGATACAATTCATGACTGGCGACCATGCTGAAGTACCCTATATCCCTTCGACAAAGAAGCTTTCGAGATGGCAAACATGACTGTGGAATGTAGGAGGAGACGTTACTTGAGCATGCATGACAATCACGGTTCAATTCCGTTGTTTTAGATCCGGCCTACGATATTACCATCGAAGACGAGGAGGAAATATACCTGGACAGGCGATGAAAAGTGTACGACTACTGTATCTTATCGATTACCTTCAACAAAAACAGCGGTATCGGACGTCGGACAAGTTCAACGACTTGGTCCAAGGGATTATGTATGTGTGCGCATCATCTGCCAGATTCGACCGGCGAACCGGACACGAACGATCGCTTCGGATAATTGCTGGTCGATTACCTGACACCCATGGTACGGTACATTCTTGCCGTCCAGCTATACCATTGTAACCCATCCTTTGGGATATCGACTCCTCCCTCTTCACACTTATCGGTTATGAAGAGCGCGGCATCGTGGCGCAGTAGACCTCCTAGGGAAAGCACTCCAAGTTCGTCCACCTGCTTTGGGCCTTGTTGGACGAATGGTCCAACTCTCCCCATGAATCTATCCGGACAAAGTTGGCCGCTGTGGTCTGACTTCTGTGCTATGCGCCATCTGGAAGGGCCAATCTGAAATGTTGGTCTGAAATGTATTTGCACCTTGGTAACGTATCAGCAGCAATGGAGGCTTTGATAGACGTTTCTCCAGCCGTAGCAAGCTCGGGGGTACTGCACCCAGACGACCCTCAACTTCAATAACGCGCGGCCCGACAGTAAAAGGAGGCTGAGTCTTGGTGCCAAGATGTATTCTTTCTCGCCGTTTCCCAGAGTGAACCTCGAAACGAAGTATCAACCACACCTGGGCGTAGAAAAAGTTAACGTATGTACGTGTGGTGGTTGTTTTAGGAGGATCTACTTGGCCACTGGGATACGTCAGCCATCACAAGTATGCTGGCGGGCGAATGAAGTGAATCCCATTGCCGTTACTCAATTTGAGATGGTATCGTAACACTGAATGGTTGCCTCAGCATAAAGTGACCAAGTCCCGTAGTGTCGACTCCCTCCACGGTGATGAGCAACGGCGTATCTCTCGGTTCTGTTACGAGGGAAAAGAACTTGTTATACATACACCCATGGGATTGCGAATTTCTATCATTATCAGTTCCTCATGCTATAAGAATATCAAGAGCGTAAGATCCAGCATTGACATTTACCAGAAGCAGAGACTGGAATACCCTGGAGCAATCGACAAATTTTATCCCACTTTCATACGCCAGAGTGTCTATTCTGGTCAACCACCAGCCTACAGAGACATATAAACATTGCAACAAGTTATCGCCGTCAGCTCTTGAGGCGATTATGCATATTGAGGATACAAAAGCTCAGAAAAATGCAATATTGTACTCGTGTACCGCAATCCAGTCGCCATCCGAAGTGGCATTAAGCGTCAGCGTATGTTGTATGAATATCGACACAATCAAACACGGGGACCCTATCTCTGATGTAAGTATAAAGCCTCTAAGTTCAAGTCTATTGACTTAATTCTTTATTGAAGGTAAAGCCGAGCAAGCGCCTGCGAACATGGCATGCCTCGATCCCACTTCTCAGCCCCTGGGACCACGACCACTGTCGACTTCAGCCATTTGAAAGTCTAGCGCCAGATACAGTCTCAACATGAAATACTTACCATTGAAACACTTAAGGCATGTATAAGTTTTGTACTCGCTACTGGGAACTGAATCAAAAGGTGCCTCGAATTGATATCCAGTGAAGCTGATCGACCATAGCTACAAGCATGCGAATTCAGGAAATTTGCAGCATTCTAAGCTACGTGAGAATAGCAAAAACTAGCCTGATGGATCAGACCAAAATTATCCTCTTAAAATCCTCTCGGTAAATGTACAAGTAGCAAAAAAGGCAATGTAGGCGCGCGGCGAAGTGCAACCTTGGTTTGGCTCGGACATCCAGGCGGCTGGAAGCGCCTGATTGACGATGTATGCATATCACAACACAACTGAGCCCCAAGTGAATACGAATCAGTTCTGATTATGCAATGACTTGGTAAGTTGTGACCCTGCATGTTGAGCTGGGAAGCAGTGTTCAGTCAGATCGAGCTTATCTACATGTTCGTACACCCGTGTGGCAATAATTTTACAACACTTCGGGACTGTGCATAATCCTGGCTATAAACACTTAAAAGCTGACTCCTACCGTGTAATGATGACCTATAAACTGAGGCAAATTGCGCATAAACGGGGTCGAAAGGGGTTCGGTACCACGCACCGAAATGCTTCGGTACGCCCCTGAAAGAACAGGCGTACAAAGTGCAAGAACTTTCCGAGGAGATTGATTCATCCTCTGCTGCACCATAACGCTAGTAGGGATATCTATGTCAGCAGGTGATGTACTTGAGGAGTGTTGTGAGATGAGAAAGGAGGGCGTGGGCTATACCACCTCCCCTCTTCGTCGAGCGTTGTGATGATACAAGTTGAGAAAGAAGGGGGGCAAAAACCGAGCGGGCGTCTATTTCAATAATATCACACACTAGATTTCATACGAGCCAAGCAATGCAGCACAGCGGAGAGGAAATCAGGTTTTTGGTTTGCCTGACCCTGGCATTCTGCACGTAATTCCATGGGCAGGAATCCCCAGACCATCGATGTGAGCTGAACAAACTTCAATAGTCTCACTTGCCTCAGCTTCTATGTAAGTCAGCCTTGGAGGTGGTTGGACTTTCTGTGTTGTCGCTTGGATGGCTGCCGCGAGATGGTAGTGGAATGGTTCGGTTCAGATCAGCAAGCATGGACGGCAGAAGCATTGGCCAGCCACTGACCACGGACGAGGCAAGAACATGGGTTACCGGATCGAGGCCCTCCACACCCTTTCATTTGATCACATGGCAGGGCCCAAACCGGCAATCGTGCATCTCGATCATGGGCCGCCAAGGCAGCTGTGGCTTGGTAGGTTCGGGGCAGTGACTTTCCCCAGCCTGTGACTGTTTCAGAGCGTGAGGCTTGCATTGTGCTTCTCCAAAACGGCCCAGTCACTTCGGCCGCCCAGTTCTGGCTGGGGTGAAACAGGGTGAAACTTGGTGGGATAGAACAGCCCATCTAGCCGTGAAGAGAAGACGCTTCTCTCCGGCAATCTCACTACTTTAACTACACGGCTCAATCGGTACGGCCGGAAACATCAGGAACGCGTGCCCAGAACTTGGCGGATACAAAGGCGTACACAACAAGGAAGAGGCTTCAAGTCAAAGTCTCATAGTGTGAGTCAACGAGGGCAGCTTCCAGAATCTCCTGACACGGGAATGTGCAACTATGGTAGATGACTTTTCGCTTTGGCGGAGAATACCACCTCCTGCATTGTCAAGCTGGATTGCCGCATGCTGCTTCTTTACTGGGCCATGATGGGCGGATCGACGATGTGACATGGGTTCTGGCAGGCGCTTTCCCATTCCCACCCTCTGCGGATCATGAGACCTACTTGAACCAATAAGGAACCTTGTCATGACGGCTTCCTACATGATGAGTGCTGAATGGCGCGTCGGAAGGCATAGCTGCCAGCCTTGCATTCAGAGCTATGTATTCTCTAGTGATGCAACGCAGGATCCCACTAGAGCAGCGTTGTTTCCTCCTTTCTGAGGGTGGTGTTGGCTTCAAAATACACTTGACTCAAACCTTCAGGTAAGCCCCTGTATACTAGCTTGCAAAGTATATTGATTAGCTTGTCTCGGATTACTTTTTACTGACACCCGAAAAAAAATACCAAGAAAAGGCATCAGTTGTCGCGCTTTCAAGGCAAATCCCTTCCGGAATAGTGTGGATCTCTGCTATGGTAGCAATTGTATCCTCTTTTCTCCTTGTTCTCTCATACCTTTCTGAATCATGTCTTATGCGCGGAAAGAGGGACGGCATAAATAAAGTACCCGGCCTTGTGGGTGGCAAAACCACCAGCAAGCGGCAGGTTCCTTGCTTAAACGAACAGATGTCTTTCTCTGTCTTTCTCTCCCGCGTATGCGCGTATGGGGATACTCCACGCGCGATGGTAGTCACAGGCCACCATCAACTGGTGGAGAGGTGGCGGTTCTAAGACAATGCAGAATCTGGTTTGGCCAATGATATGAGACACTTGGCTAGATGGGCGAGGAAAGAACCTGCAAACTCCCGCAAAAAGCAAAAACGACATATCAGGAGCGTAGATCTCAGCCCGATATCTGAAATATCTGCGGGGAGTACAAGGCCTCACGCTAACATGTAAGACAACGTTACGGCATAATGAGGTATGCAGGCAAGGAGGGAAACCAACTGCAAGGTTGTGGGACAGAAGGCCATCCATGCAACACAACGTCTCGAGGCGAGAAATCCACGGTCCCATCTGATGGAAAGATGCTTGGAGCAGTGGGGATAGATGCACGGGTGAGCCCTGGCCTGCAAGAGCGAGTCAACCTCCAAGGCAAAACGAGGTGTACTTGGAGCGCCACAGACCAAAAGGTAGAAGAAGGCAAATCATACCAGCCCAGGGTCTTTTTAGGGGTCTTGCACCCAGGCCGAAATCCGAGAGAGTACAACCTGTGGGCTGCGTCGGGCCCTTCTTGATCCGATTAGAGATGGAGGAGGTGTGCATCGTAGAGAAACCCTGAGGTCGAAGCAGAGGTGGACCACACCACCACCCCACACCTCATGCAGCCAGGAGCACTCACGCGCATGTTCCACATACGTAATCAAGTGAGTGTGTAAGTGCCATACCTTACTACCAAGTATGGAAGTGCTGTGTGTGAGAATAGCCAGGCCGTGGATTGGACAGTTACGAGGTGGCTTCCTCCCTCCCGTAGAGCCACGGGCCACAGAGGAAGGCTTTCCTATGGTTGACAGGCTCATTTGGATGCCGTGTGACTTGCCTTGACCAAGCCATACAAAGTTAGAAGGCTGTTTCCGGGCTGGGATATCCAGTGTAAGCATATAGACCATCATTGGGCCATGACAGGGCTCGACGGATATCCAGAGGCCAGACATGACCTAGGTCAAGACGCCTGAGCACTTGCTCCGGAAACCCCCACTTTGAATGGTGAGGGTCGTACACGGCTGGGCAGGCGAGTGTGTCGACAAAGGCATGTTGGGCTGCAGCATGGCGTACTTTAAATGCACCAGCTGGGTGTTGAGAAGCAAGACATCAAGGCGTGGAGCTCGAGGATGAACTCACCCTCCCCTCCCACAAGCCCCCAAGGTCCATGCGGGACGACCCGGCTGCATCAACAGCCTCTCTGATGATCTCATACGCCGCTGGGGCCAGACACACACTTGCAGACAAAGCGGCATGGTGTGCACTTGACATCCCAGTGCACGCATCTCGTGCACCACCGTAAGATCTGCCAAATCCAACGATTGGCTTGAGACCCGTTCGCCAAGACCCGAGCCCAGCAACCTAAACAACCGCTGCGCCGTGCTTGTTGGAGGCGGCCGAGTGGCGGGAGGGCGCTATGAAGGGGTCCATCCAGCCGGCTCAGGCGCTTACCAATACGTGTCGGTCGATAGGGATACCAGCCAGTCTGCATTGGGCCCGGACGCGTGGATACGAGACTGGCGGGTTACGAGAATAGAACGTGCCACTGGGAGGTGTTGACATGAAGATCGCCCATGCATGGGGTGGTCAAGTGAACGAACTGGTTCGGCTCTGCAGGGAGTTGTAATGCAAGTCACTGAGTTCCTCTTCGACCCCCAAATCCAATCCGGATGCAGCCTTTGGCATGCAGCGAGGATGAGTAGTGTGCTGGTGCTAGGACGCTATGAGGAATCATCGTCTCGGTCGCGCGAAATGATGGATGTCGACTAACTCGTCTGGGCCCGGCTCAGCTCAGCTCAGCCTTGGTTGGTTGGACGGCTTGTGCCTGTCCTCGCGGTGCTGGAATACGTACTCGGGAAGGCGCCGGTGATGCCCTTCTTTCCAGTGCTTAGCGGGCGAAGGTGAGGGTGCTTGGGCGGACGTACAGCATCTGCTAGCATGAGGTCTAGTACCTCCTACGCCCGGGGCAGGCTATCAGCAGGTACAGACTTTGCCACATCTCAGGAGGAACTACCTTGCAGTCTGCCAGACAAAGGCAGACATTGTGCGATAGTGCGGTTCAGTAGCTGCTAGAGGTGTCCGCGATGGTTGTTGACGAAATTCGTAAACAGAGCGACAGCCGGTGCACCCGATTGAGATGGTTGCAGTGGCTTCTAATGGTTGTTGATTTTATTTATACCACCCGTCCTGTATGGCACGGCGACGGTAGCTACCTGAGGTACAGTATAATATGCCCCTGTCTTCGTCAACGAAAATGGCGGTCATCTCTCCCAGAGGCAAACAACCGGATCAAAGGGCATTGGGCACACGCAATTACGAGTTTACTGCAGCACACCCTCCTGCAAGTGGCCTGGCTTTGACTTGATTGTGGCACAGGTTATGTGGCAGCACCAAACCAGACTGATGGAGCGCGATAGCGCTTAGTAGGTGCGCCATCAACGGCCCGTTGGGAGCCACAGGGGTCTGTCCTACAGCGTGATCCTCTAGGAGAGGCGCCTATCTGAGCAGAGATAGGGAGGCTCTGTAGGTCGCAGCTGGACATGGATGGCGACACAAGCTGCTGGTGCCCCCTCGCCAAGCCCTACCTATGCCGCCATCCTAAAGTAACGGTAACAATTGATACCTACAGAGTCTGATAGTCAATTATTGCACCATTGGGGTGGGTTTGTTTGGTAGGCGAAGGTAGTACTCGAGGCGTCGCCTTGGGTATGGGGTAAGGTAGGACTCGATTAAATCCACTTTAGTCCTTGATGAGCATCGGAAATGCCATCTCCCATCCATGCGTCATCTGCCAGTACCGGTCAGTTGTAGACAGACGTGCAGAACCAAGGCAACGGGCATGAATGTTTGTTTCTACGCGTACTCTAGACGTGTATTCTTACACACATCGTATTCTCATTACGCGTCGGCGGCCTTATATCATCCATCATGGCTTTTCCTTGCGGTACGCTTGTCGATCGTTGCTCCTAGCTGCCTACTTCTCCCGTACCCGGCATGTACTTGGCCTGTCATCAGTTGGGTTTCCTTCGATCAAGGTCACTCCATGCCGTGCATACATATATGCATGCACGGGTGCAGATAACCATACGGCAGCATCTGGCATCTCGAAGCGACGCAACAAACACAACACAACACAAGCATAGCGCAGGATCTCGCAGACAATCCGACACATCAGCGTGGCTGAAATGAGATGTCTATGTCGTAGCTGCGCAGCTTGGCTGGCGACAGGGGCTGACGATGTTTGATTCACGGCAGTGCCGGATCGCTCAGGTACTGTAAACAGGAATGCAAGGTAGAGAACGCACCTGAGTCTGGACTGAGATTATAGACAAGACAAGACACACAGCTTCTCGACCCCAGTTCACATCATGAGCGAAGCCCGCTACACGCCTTCACACACGCACGCCCCCCCCCCCTTCCAAGGCCCCCATCTCTTCCCCCACCACTCACGGGTCCCAGTTAGCTGCAGACAAACATCCATCCCTCACCCATCACCCACCCCCCTCGCAACACCACGCCTGGGTTGGCCCCAATGGGTTTTGGGGTGTAAGTATGTACATAAACCGGAGCTCTCGTTTTGGTAATATATAAGAATCCCGGGGTCGCGATGCTTTGATTCCACCCAGCCAGAGTCCAGTATACTGCACCCTTCTCGACTGGCTACACTCGCTTCAACTCTATTCCAGCCAGTCCCTCGTAAGGCCACTCAATTCCGTCCACCTGCGTCCAAGAGTGGGGAACTGTCACGATACACAACGTGATCCGTCAGTTCACAAGTTGATCAGTCACGTTCGACTGCATAACGGCCTTCATTAATAATAAAGAACTGCGCATTTGGGCAGTCAGGCAAGCAGACAAGCAAGCAGATTGCTAGCATACCTGCTACCTCCCTTTTCCTTCTCGCAGCCATACGTACATACACATCCCAGGGACGATATCTCGTCGTGGGACCCCTACAGAGGACCAGAACGCCCGCACGCGCGCATCGCCTCATGCAGATGACCACCCTGCTCTGCTGCTAAGCGTGCCGACTAGACAAAACGCCGGGGTATCTCTCGTCTGCTCTGGGAGACTAGCTTTCCCATCTCTGTAAGTTGCTGCTGCTCTTTCGTCTGGCAACATCTCACTTCCTCACCGTGCCTCACCTCACCTCACCTTGCCTTATCTCCGTTTGCCAGGGCCACGGCATGCCATCATCCATTTGTCCTCTTGTGTGACCAGGCCTGGGTCGAGGCGGCCAGCGGACCAAAGAGGAAAAGAACCTATTGAAGCTTCTTGCTCCTTTTGTCGCCCCCAAACCAGTCCAGCCTGGCTCCATATCTACCTGCCATTACATTACGCCTGCTCTTACACACTTGCGGTACCTGTCGGCTTTGCAGGCCATCAACTAACACCAATTCCAGAGACTGGGGCGCCTTTCCTGCTAGAACCGAGCGAGGGTCTACCTGCTTTCCGCAGGCCTCTGCACCCGCCAGCTTGTACCACCGGCGAGCTACTAGCACATGCCTCTAGCAGAGGTAATTTTCCTCAAACCTTCTGTGCCGCCTAATATTGCCTCCTCTCCTGCTCCCCGCCTTTTGCACTCTTCCAGCCTGCCCCTCGTTCGCCTCGGTGATACGTGCCCCGTCTGCTCCTGGCACTGAGCCCTCGCCGCCAATAGCAGCAGGCCATTTCCGCTGCCACGGTTGGGTACCTCGTCACTTTCAGCCCACCCACCTTTACGCACTCCAAACCTGCCTCTCATCCCGTCCCTCCTCCGAGAGGCTTCCTTCACTTTAAACCGACTCCTCTGCCCGCCCGGACCAGGCTGCTATCCTCCGTCACTCGTTCCGTCCTTCGTCGTCGCGATGCAGAACCGTCACTCGCGGAACGGCAGCATGGGTGCCTCCAACGGCGCTCATGGAAGCTCCAATGCAGCAGCCGCTGCCCGCTTCGAAGGGCCTCGAAGCCCTCCAAGTGAGTTTTCCACCCGCTCCAAAATCCCCAAAACCGCCTCTGGCGCTGCTGCCGTGGCGCACTCCTTCGACTCGCCATTCCAACTAACCGCCTGGATAGACACATCCCACGTTCCCTGCAAGTTCTTCCGGCAGGGAGCTTGTCAGGCCGGCAATGCCTGCCCATTCAGCCACGATCTTGGTGCAGCCGCAGACAACATCTGCAAGTACTTCGCCAAGGTGAGTCCACCACTCATGCCCACACCCAATCCCCATATTGCCTCGTGCACTTGACGACACATTCCGGCTCACGTTTTCCACACGGATTGACTAACACTGCATCACAGGGAAACTGCAAGTTCGGGCCCAAATGCGCCAATATCCATGTCTTGCCCGATGGCCGGCGCATCAACTACAGCAAGAATGGCGTCACAATCGGAAATGGTCCCGTTAACCTAGGTGCCCGCTCTGCTCAGACTCCAACCTCGCCTACCTCCAGCACTCCCGCCGCGAATGGCACCGACCACAACCGAAGCCAAGCATCCGCAAGTGCTCTCACCAACTCGCTCTACCGTGCCGATCAGTCGTCCCTCTCTACCTTCCCCTTCGACGACCGCCACAATCAACACAACCTTCGCCAGCAACCTAGCATCGAGAATGGCCTTCCAATCATCGATGCGCCTTACTCCCACACGAGCTCAGCGTATGGCTCGCCTCGTGACGAAGATACTCGATTCGGACTGGGTCTGTCTCCTTCCAACGGCAAGGGTTTATCTGTCATGGATGCCCCCCTCCCCGCTTCATTCGATTCCAACGGCATATCCAATGCTGCTCTCTATCCCGGCGGCCCATGGCCGTCTTCTGTTCCCTCCAAATTTGGTCTGGAATCGCACTCTCCCTCGCTGAGCCTTGCTGCCAAGGACTCGCCTACTTCGGAAACTCTTCGACTTCTTCACACACAAGCATTTGGTTCATCTGACCATCTGGCAACGCCTCTTGCTGGAAGCCTTACCAATTCGCAATACGGAAGCGGGACAGAAGAGTATTTCGGAAAACGAACTATGCATTCGGCGCGATACACGAAGCCTCGCATGCTCAGCTCCAGTCTGCCAAAAGCCTCTGCCGTTGATTACGACTGGCAGGCCGAATTTGCATTCGAAGACGATGTGGATGATGACAACCTTCCGGAGAACTATGTTCCTGAAAATCTCCAGGATTTGCTTACGCCTGCCGAGAAGGCTCGTCGCGGCTCTATACGCCATGAAGGAGACGTTAGCATTGACGGAGTAACCAAGTATGGAAGCCCTATCGGTACAAGCCCAGGGCGATGGGGTATTTTTCCCCGTGGAAAGGAAGACGATGACCTTTCTAGGTCAGCACGAGCCGCACCATCGGTGTTTGGGCACGTCGGAAGTCCCTTGAGAAACTCAACATTGGCTCAAGAGATGGATGGATTGGGCAGTACCACTCGTCCGTTTGCCAGCAGATCGGGCAGCGAGTCCATGTCCGTCCTATCCCAACAACTACAGCGCAGCCGTATCGACGATGCTCCCGGCGCCTCTAGCCCTCTTCTCCATCCTGCAGCTGCACGCAATACGATCAGCTCTCTGTCCAAGGATCGCCATCTCGAACGTCATGTCTCTAGTGGAAGCATCAGTTCCTCGGTTACTGGCCGTTTTACTACTCCCATTGATGAAGAGGACCCTGCGTTTGTCTTCAGCATGGAGGAAGAAGAGGACCCAACTCTCAACCGGGCACGAAAGCGAGGCTCTGCTGGCCTTGCTATGGGCGGTTGGGGCAGCTATGCCAGCGCCGTTGCCGGGAAGGGCACTGCAAATGGCTCCAAGGAGGGCCGTGACTCTGTTGCCATAAATGGACAATAAGTCACAGAAGACTTGTCCAATATACCGAGTTGCTCTTGGTTACTACTGAAAAACAAGAAAAAAAAACATATCACTATTCCACAATGATATTAAATGATTTTACGCACGCATCTTGCATCTTGGAAAATGGGCGCACAAAAAAGAGGCCCGGGTTTGGTCAGCTATTTAAAGATGGTTTTTTGCTACGCATCTCAAGCAGGCCAGTTTCGTACTTGGCAACACTAACAGCAAGAAAAAAAACGAGGCTATGGACATGAGATACATTGGTATTGGAGTCTTCCACTGTGTTTTATTCACTTCCCCCCCCCAACCTGGTGTTGACGCGGATTATCTACGGTTCAATGGATTTACGGGGTTCGATTTGATTAGTTTTGTTCTTATGAGCATCGATGATTTCTTCAGGGGAGGCGTTTGGTCAAGGGCGGCATGTATTTTTTGGCCTGGAAACAGGCAGGCAGGCGAATTGGCCCCCAAGGAGCCTCTTCTTGTTTCTGTGTTTCCTTGCTTTCTACCACGCCGACAACGTGATAGATTCTTCACTGAATCCCAGTCTCCTTTTATCGTCGGTCACTTTCGTCTTTCTTCCTTTTATCCTGTGCCATATTCTTCAGTTTGTTTATACGTTGCTCCCGGCTACTTCCCCTCCATGCACTTCATGTGTTGGCAGCAGCCCTGAGCCTGCCCGAGGGAAGGTGGGGGGAATCTGTTCTGACTCTTACCCCAAGAGTACTTCTCCTTTTCTCTTCTTCTTGTCTCTCATAGCTCTGGCGATTCGGAGACGGTGAATGTCATTTCTTTGCTAAGATACAGGAGTCAAAAAAATCGCATACAGGAGCAGGAGAAAAGAAAAGATGTGGCTCGTCGACAGCTACCATTGATATTTTCTAGAGAGGAGGACTGGGCAGTTTGTGATACATAGGAAAGGGAACGCAAACCCATAATTTAAGATGAAGAACAACCATTGACAAAGATACTTTACTTTATCGTCTGTGCGAGTGACGTTGATACGCTGCATGATCGTAGTTCCACTGTACATGTACCTCTGATCAGGAGTAGAGTATCACAAAGGCAACATGACCAATTGGAAAAAAAAATTGGGTTGGTTCTATACACTAGTACATAGGGTGCTTTCTTGCTCAAAAGACCCAAAAGTTGACGACACCAAGAGAAGATTCCTCGTGTGTCTCCTTTCCTTTATTCATGCTCCCCCTCCCGGACCTGGCAAGCCAAAATCGCCATCTCCCCTTCTCACCCAAAGATTAGAACAGTTTTTTTTAACATGTATTCTTTTTTTTCTTCGTCAGTTTGTCCTCGTTCCGAAACCCCTCCCCCCATGACTCGATTGCGCCAACAATGGAGAAGAGATAATACCCAGGGCCCCTCCCCTATGAACCAGACATCTAAGGTTTCCCCAAAACGCACTTAGAAACAAGAAGCCCCCATCGGTCGGTGTCGATCTAAAAACTTTCATAGATGTGTGTGCCGTGCGATCAAACAGAGAACGGTCCAGGTGGGGGGAGGTGGCTGATTGAGTTGCGGAGTGATTCCCGAGAGAGTGCGCATTTAGGAGGCATCGGGCTGGTTGAGGATGTAGGTGACGGCCTGATCAACTAATAGCGGGGGAAAATGTCATGTCAGCGCTTGGACTTTGATCTGGGCCGGCAACTCATAATATCTCATGAACACAGCGAAGTGGGGCTCTTACTGGAGTGGATAGAGTCGGCGTCCTTGTCGGGGATCTCGATGCTGAACTCCTCCTCGATGGCCATGACGACCTCGACGGTGTCGAGGCTGTCGAGACCGAGGTCATTGGCGAAGTGGGCGGTGGGCTTGATCTAATCAACGGGGTGAGTTTGAGGTTCGGGGACATGAGCCGAAGATACGTACGTTGGCGGTGTCGTTGACCTAAGGCAGGCTGGTTAGCATCATCTTCCAATATCAGAAGTTGCGACCTGATATCTGTGGCACCCAATCCCAATTGCTAAGTGGTCTTGACCCAATGCCCGATATGCCGACGCCGAGCGTCGAAAACACCGAGGGGAAGCCTCGCAATCCAGATATCCCGAGCCAAGATAGATAGGCAGGCAAGGAAAAAGAACATACCTTGTCAAAGCCCTGCAGCAGGCTGAAAATTCTTCCCTCGACCTCCTCCTTGTTCAGGCTACCGCCCGCGCTGTACATCCTCACGGCCTGGAAGCTCTGAACTCGGGGGGCCATGGCGACGGAGCGGATGGGCCTGGCGATGTTGGCGAGGGTTCGGCGCGCAGGGCGGGCGGCGGAAGCGGCGCGGGGGGCCGAACGGAGGAGCGCGGTGCGGAACATTTTTGCTATGAGGCGGGCTTGAGCCTGGCGATGTATCTGGGGATGGTGGAAGGGGGGTGGCGGGATGTCAATTGGCAAAGCCGTGGAATGGTCTTGCTCAATGATGATAAATTTCTCGCTGGCACCGAACGGGTTCACGGAGCTAGCGTGGAGCTCTTGCCAAGGTTGAGGGAGGAAAGTCACGTGAATGAGTTCCGAGTTGCAGTTAGTCAGCGGATTGGGCAGGATGCTGATTCGCTGTTCTACATCACTGTGCCGAGGTCGCTCCCAGCTACCCTGTAGCCTTCGAAGAGGTTCAACGCCCGATCCCAGACACAGCTCAGTGAAGAAGAGAAACGAGAGAACTAGAAGATAGCTCAATCGCCCTTACTTTATATCTATAGTATCTTTACTGTATTTTCTTTAATGAATTGACGAGCGTAGCTGGCCCCAAATGGGGTGTGTGATCAAAGAGGATGGCAAGTCCAATACCTTTTGACGTAGGGAATAAAAGGGATCATCTGGAAATTCGATTACCAGATAACGTGGTCCAGGAGCGTATAATTTTAATCTAATCTATCCAGATGGTCCAACCTTGGAGATACTGAAAATTCAAAAGGAAACCCTATCAAGCAGCTAAGAGGATGGAGTGAAAGAAGGTACATATATCCTAATAATAGTCCATGCCTTAGACCAAAGAGATTTGTATATATATACTCGATAATTCGAACTAACATGCGCCTATTTTGTCTTACGATCATCTTGTGTGGACAATAGCTGTTCGCGCCAAAGCCATCCCAACAGCACTGTTGTTCCCAACCCAGCCGAGCATGATGTAACGATAGCAACAACGACAATTGTAATCCAGGACGTCTTCACAATGCCTGCGGCTTTCAGGTCACAGAAAGAGTATGCCAGCCAGAGGGTCATCGCCCCAAAGGTGAAGATATAATCATACTGAACAATTGTCCTGAGAACTTCCTGTGCAGATGGCGGCGCTTTAGTGAAATAAATTGGTATCATAATGTCGAAGAAGGGGATTCCCGAGGCCAACAGCGTGTACCAGTAAGAAGCAACGTTCAAAACAATGAAGAAGGCAAACGTAGGCTTCAGCACACTCATGGTTTGCTTCGGGGCCAATGCAGGACCCAGTGTCTTGGATAGCACAAAGAAGATGGCAGAACCCCAGACGGGATAAATCTGCCAGACCCAGGTGTACCATAGCCGTGCCTCATAGTTAGGATGGAACTGCGAGGGGAGCTGTGAGGAATAGTATGCTAGGGCGACGGTTGGCAGAACAGCCACAGCGTCTGACGCCGGGATGGACCGGGCTGTGGACGTATTCAGCTTGGAGAGCGGCGACTTGACATAGAGAGTGAAGAAATAGATGGGACTGAGGATCCCGACGGTCATGAACTGGCCAAAGAAGGCGATCAAGAAGGGGCTGACCATGTTAGTGGGCGCTCGAATGTACCGCGGGCGGATGGAGATACTCACAACAGAAGGATGGAACGTCGGTGAGCCCCCCTGCAACTTTCAAGAATGAAGATGCCGTACAGGCCAGCAAATTCCGTCAAGAACAAAAAGAGCTGCCAGTAGCCCTTTGGATCAGCAGGAAATAATAACAGCTGAGCAAATCCGACACAGACGCGGGAGAGTGTCTCATCGAGGATGTTGATGCCGTAGAACGTCTTCATGAGAGGTACTTGTACGCCGTTGAGAGAGAATTGCCCATCTTCAAGCATGGACTCGAAAGCGATGGTAATGATTGGGGCGAATGAGAATATGTAGGCCATGAATGGAGGGATGAGCAGGAAGGGGAGAGCCCCCAGGGCCCGATTTGAAACCATTTTGAGCGTGAAAGTAAGACAACAGCAGAGGTTTGGTGACAGTCGCTCCAGGTTCCACGACGAGAATTAAATACTATTTGCACCGAGGCCCTGGGCTATTGAGCAGGCGGGGTTGGTGATGTTGCTAGACGAGTCATGGGGAGCCAACAATTTGGGAGGCATGCAGGTTTCGTCTAGACGTCAGCGCTATCGCATAACTCCGAATCAGGATCGAGAAGCAAAATTACAAGGAATTGAGTCGCTGAATAAAGTTAGTCCTCTGGGAGAACTAGGAAGAGCCGATTGGAGAATGCCGTTGTGGCCACAATCCCGCCTTTGGAAGCGCTGGCAGCACGGCATGCTGGATAGGCAGGTTGCAGTTGAAGATTGTAGGATTTGATGGTGGGAGTTATGGTTAAGTGTTATGGCTTGCTTAGAGTGGAGTTTGAAGGGTCAACACAAGGCACCTAATTTCTCGGCGACTAAGAGAGAGGAAAGCACTGATACGAAACCACGCGCTTCTCGAATGGATGTTATTGATTGAATGTATCGTATATGCTGTCTCTTTGGTCTTCTTTTCTGTTCATTCTTTGCTGCGGTACATGGTAGATGCAATCGAAAAGTAAAATAGTATGCGCTAGTAACCCCTGGCTTTAAGATCACAGAGAAAGAGGCTCTGTACTTACCAATCCCCTGGTATTTGGTTCCTCATGGGTGCGGTTCGGCAGGTTTCCCAAGAGAACAGTGATGCTGTTACTGTGTATGTTCATGAGAATGCTAGGGACTCTCGCAGTAGTCGACATGAAGAGAGACAAAGACGAAAGGTGACAGGGGCTTGCGCCAGCAGTGGCTCATCCCAACTCAGGCCCACTAACAGCATCACCACGAGCAGTTTCGAAAACCGGCCAGGGTGGTCCATCCAAAGGCTTTTTTTTCTTTACAAATAACGGCACCACTGATGCAAGGGATCCTGAAAGATCCAGCCGCGCCTTCGCCTTCTTCTTTCTTCCTTCCTCTACTCTCAGGCTAGCAGGGTCCGGCCCCTTATTGCTAGTTCGCTTTGGAGCTTCAATAACCTCCTTCCCCCAAATAATAACGCTGTAACACGTTTTACTTCTCCACAACAGCCCGGCTTGTGGCAGGTGGACAGACGTATGCCTTTGTTTCACACGGGTTTCCACCGCCCGCCGCCATGATGTGCACCCTCAGGCCGCGGTGTGAAATACTATGTTGCCGTGAGGACTGTTACCTACGGTCCTGTGCGCTGTCACATCCTGAGGCCAATTCATTGATTAGTCGCTTCATCCGTTTAGCACCCGTCCAAGCTCAGGCGCTCACCTCCAATCATCTATCACTCCCGTCCTTCGTCCACCGCGAGTGACTCCTTAATGGGGCTCAATGGGGCCAGGAGTACGTAGGCAGGACTACCGCCTCGCTGTGACGCGAATCACCATCCCGGTAGCTGGGGGGGATCACGCAGGTTGGAAAAAAGCCCCTGGACGCTGGGACCTTTGTTTGTTTGGCAGTGCATGATGCCGCGCCGATCTCAGAAGCCAAAACCCATGCCTGGTTTCGTCCTGCCACTTATGGCACTCCCGAGCGCTGGGCAGGAGCCAATGGGTGTAAAGCATGTGCTTCGTCTGGTCAGCTCCAGCTGTTAGTTCGTGAGAGGCCGCTTGATATTCCATGTACGAAGTAGCTTGATCTTCTTGCTTGTCACCCCTTCATCTGCCCCATGTTTATCACCCACTTCTGAGAGCTCCATCTATATATGCTTCTTATTTCCCACTTTTGGTGCGTATGCCTAGCTCAGTAGTACATCCTCGAGAGACGCTGCCATCGCCGTCATGAAGCTCCCATCCTCTGTATCCGCCGCCGTTCTCGGCCTTTCCCTCACAGCTCAGGCATGCCTGCTGCCCCACGAGGCTCTCGCCGAGCGAGAGTATGCCCGTCATGGAACTCGCCAAGTTCACCCTCGTTCCCAGTACCAGCCCAGAGGTCTTAGCCAGTCAAACACCGTCCCTATTGGCACGGGTGATCGCTTCAAGAACGGCACCGTCGCCCCCGTCGGTCTGGGCGTTCAAGACAGAGATCTCGAATCCATCCTCAGTGTCCAGGAAGTCGGATCCGCCGTACGCGGCCTCTCTGCTGCTTTCCCCGATGCTGTCAAGTTGTTCACGCCGCCGTTCAAGACCCAGGAGGGCAGGACCCTGCAAGGTGCCGTGATTGGTGACAATCCCCGGGTGTTTCTGATGAGCGGCATCCACGCCCGTGAGCGAGGCGGGCCAGATCACCTGATTTACTTCATCTCCGACCTCCTCGAGGCGCAGAAGAACGGAAAGGGTGTCTCTTATGGCGACAAGACATACACAGCTGAGGAGGTCAAGACGGCCCTCTCCGCCGGTGTCGTCTTCGTCCCACTCACCAACCCCGATGGTGTTGCCTATGACCAGGAGACCAGCACTTGCTGGCGCAAGAATCGTAACACGGCGTCGTCCTCGGGCGGCTCGAATAGCCAGGACATTGGCGTGGACCTGAACCGTAACTTCAACTTCACATGGGACTACAAGACCCTATTTAGCTCTGACCTCTCTTCCCCTCCCGCGTCTGATGACCCGTCGAGTGAAGTTTTCTATGGCACTGGCCCGGCCTCTGAACCCGAAGTCCAGGCTGTCACCTGGGTCATGGACCAGTACAAGGGCCTGTCCTGGTTCCTCGACCTCCACTCCTACTCCGCCGATATCCTCTATGCCTGGGGCGACGACGACTACGGCACCGAGGACCCCAAGCAGAACTTCCTCAACAAGCAGTACGACGGCCACCGCGGGTTTACCGGTGAGGACCCCGCCGGCAGCGAGTACAAGGAATATCTCGCCCCCGAGGACCTCAAGGCCGAGGAGTCGCTCAACAGCCTGATGCTGTCGGCCATGAACGGCGCCGGGACCCTCAAGTACACCGCCCAGCCCAGCGTCGGCCTGTACCCGACCTCGGGCGGCAGCAACGACTACGCCCTCGGGCGGTACTATTCTGGGGAGTGCGGTGTTAGCCGCCTGTACGGCCTCTGCCTTGAATTTGGAGATGCCAGCTCCGCCGACCCTTCGTGCCCCTTCTACCCATCCAATAAGGAGTACCACAACTCCATGCGGCAGGTCGGAGCTGGCTTCATGGAGCTGATGCTCAATGCTGCAGGGTCCGCTGGCGAGCCCAAGGTCAGAGAGTGCTAAGTTTTGAAGCTTGGGGTGTGAGCAATTCATGAATGCATTGACGAGGAGTTTGCTGAGAAAAGGATAAAAAAAAATAGTCGTCGAGAATGGCTTAAGCTGTAAATATTAGTCTCGAATAGCGAGAGTATGAACCCCTAATAATCAGAAGCACCAATCCTGATACGCCTGCATATCTCCGTGAGACTGAACATGAAAGCAACTGGGACGGACAGGCGTTTTGTAGATGGTAGACCTTAACACCCCTAAGAGATCTAAACATTTTATGTACAGTCCGACAATTGGAAACCACCGGTGTCATCTGCTCGTTCTTTAAAAAAGTGGCTTCCTTTTTTTTGTCTCACTCATGCTCATGCTATTGCTCTCCCTCCCTCTCCCTCGCTGTCTCTCGTTTTAACAGGCGTGCGCGGTTTGATCGTACAAAAAGAACGGTGCGTGAAAATATAAAATAGAGGTATATGGATTTGGATTTGATGATTCGGGTTTTGAGGATTGTTTTCACATTTTTTCTCGCCTTTTGAATTTATTCCTCGGCGTCCGAGTGGGCCGTCGGTGTTTACCGGTAGGGCGAATCGGCACGGATGGCAGCAGCGAGCTCAGGCTCCCACTTGTCACCGTTGGAGAGAAGCTTCTCTGTGAGGAGGAAAAGGAGAAAGTTAGCATTTTCACATTGCGGTCATTGGGGAGGCCAATTGGCCCGTTTGCAGGACCCGGGTTGTAGCCGAGGAGAAAAGACGCACCCTTGTTGTACAGAAGCTCTTCGCGGGTCTCGGTAGCGTATTCGGCGTTGGGAGACTCGACAATGGCGTCGACGGGGCATGACTCCTGGCAGAAACCGCAGTAGATGCACTTGGTCATATCGATATCGTAACGGGTTGTGCGGCGGGAACCGTCGGCACGCTCTTCGGCCTCGATGGTGATGGCTTGGGCGGGGCAAATCTGCAATTGTTCAGTATCCGATGAGCTAGAGAAGAATTGTCATGACGGTATGGCGTACAGCTTCGCAGAGCTTGCAGGCGATGCAGCGCTCTTCACCGGAGGGGTATCGTCGGAGGGCATGCTCGCCACGGAAGCGAGGAGAGATGGGGCCCTGTGATGGATTTCTGTCAGCGCAACCAGTCGTCAGATTCGATGCCGACAAAGCTTTACCTTCTCGAAGGGGTAGTAGATGGTGTATCTAAAGCTCAATATTAGCATTGGCGTGTTCAATTGAGGGTTTTCGGGTTTCGGCTTGGACGTACGGAGGTCGGAAGAACTGCTCGAGCAGCACGTACATTCCTCTGGCCATTTCGGTCATGAGGAAGAATTTGCCCATGCGGTCGAGGGTTGTGTCGCTATCCCAATGCCATTCGACCTGGCGACTCTGCCGGAAGTTGGTGGGTGGGGGACCCTTGGGAGTTGCATAACCTCTGACTTGCTGGATGGCAGCTACTCGGGACGTCGTCAGGGCGGCGCTGGCTACCCGAGGCAGCAGTTGCTGGCGGGCGATGATTGAGGAGGCCATTGTGACTAACTGACCACAGGAGGCGGCAGAGGTCGAGGTCGTCGGGGGGACGGGGGGAGGTTGCTGGGGTGGAGGGGAGAGGCTCTGTCGTGGCGATTGTGATACTGGAGGCTATTCTTGACGTGATGGGAGATTTCGCTCGCCGGCTCTGCGGGATTACAATTCTCAGCTCGTGATTGGCCAGAGCTTGTCACGTGAAAAGTCACGTGATGCTGCCATCGTCACTGATCTGCTAGCGTGCCATCGGCATCGAATAAGACGCCTGAATTACTAAGTGCTATGACCTCAAAAGGATACCTCCAAAATACTCGTCGCTCAGTCATCTAGTGCGGGGGCTTGAATAATTGGCTGATTTAACATATGGGAGTTATTTAATGGCTAACTACTTGTGGCGGGTGAGGCTTTGTCGCTCGGTGATTTTGGGGGCTAGATGAGCTGGCAAAACATAATGTGACGAAGCCAGCAAGTGGGTGACAGGAGAAATGAGACACCTAATGGAAGAGTTGGTTATTAATCGACTACTCTCTGCAAATAATAGAGAATTTTAGTCGTATGAAAATAGAAGAAAGGAATAATAAATACACTCTTATATATTATTAGGACTTAATAATCTGGTAATACCGGTCGCAGACTTGAGAATAAGCAGCTTAATGTTTGAGTGTCTCAATTTCAATGTCACCCACTTGGCCAGTAACTCACCCACTTGGCCAGTAACCAAGATGTGGTAAGTTTACTGGTTATCCAGTGGCGAATTTTCTCATTGAGCCAAGACATCATATACCAACTCCGAGGAGAGGTTTTAAAGCCATATTAATACTTGATTTCTGACCTTTGATTTCGTTTTCCTTATTTTCGCCGAACGTACATGTAGGTACATGTACCTAGCCGTCTGATCATTCATCTGCATGTCATGTTTAGATTTTGCTGCATGTCATGGTTAGATTTTACTTTTACTGCATGTCACGGTTAGCTTTTACTATATCAGGGCTAGGTTTTCCCTCTTCATATCCCGTATCTTTCTGCTCCCCCGCTGCAGAAATGAACTTCCCTTCCAAATGGTAAAAAAGCTACTTCAATTATGGGCTGCATTTAGTCGGTGGTAGTGGAGGAATGGGTGTTCTGTTCCGAGTTGGTAGGGGATTTGAGAACAACCTATGCTTACGAGATCTATAAGAATGATTCTCTACTATTCATATCTGTTTGTTGATAAAAGATATCTAGGCTAGCTTGTTGATCATCTCCTCTTCACATCCTAGCACTAAGTAACACAACTGCATGCTTGGAGAACACCTCAGAGGTTGGCATCGGCATCATTTTCTGAAAGTTCAACTGCTTATTTAATTAGGCGTGTGCGCTATATGTAGAAGTCAAATTTCTTTTGCCTGCTTTTCCTATTTCATGCCTCCCGCGGGGTATCGCTAGTCATCCGCTGCGCTGTACATTGTTTCCCAACCCCTTCTATGCCCATCCCTGTACTCAATCGCTCGTATCGCGTCAGTCGTTTCGTTATATCAGATGCAAAATTAAAAAACATGTCCCAAATGGAAGGAAAAACATGATCAACCAAAACCAAGAAAAAGTTAGAAGTTCTTCTCCCATGACTTCCACCATACCCCCATATTAGCGGCCACCACGAGATCCAGCATCTTCAGTCCGTCGTGGTAGATGATGAGCTTGCCCATCTTTACCCTCGTTCCTCGGCTTCCGCCGCCAGCGTTCTCCCTTCCAAGACTCAAGTCAAATGGAGAAGCCGGGTCGTCGTACTCGTCGTCCTCGTACTGGCCATGTCCGGTACGTTTCTGGAAGAACTTGGACAGATTCCCCAGCTGGTTCTGGACGTTGGCCAGATTCTTGTCATGCGTGCTGTGGAAGAGATCCGTATTAGGCAGGTTGAATCGAAGCTCGCTGAGAACAACCGAGCTGGGCTGGTGGGATTCGCCATCCTCCTGACCGTTAAAGGTGGGCGGGACGCTGTCACCGAGGATGTGGACGAGGCGAAGGCTGCGGCCGCCATCGCCCGTGCGGAACTCGCAGCGGGTATCCCAGGGGCTGGTGAATATGTAACCTCTTGGTTTCATGCCGGGTATGGGGACGCCAATGGATGTAGAAGGTCCTTCGACAGAGTCCGTGGAGCCGGTTGAGTCGTTGCTGAGTTTTCGTGTGCGGTTATTGTGTTTCTTCTCCATCTGATTCAGCTTCTCGCGGAAGTTGGTGGCCCAGCTCTTCGAGTAAAACATGGCAACTTGTCGTGTGAACAGGCTGGGGTCTGCCTGTTGGGTGCGGGGGGCTTGGTCGCCATTTTGTTCCATGCTTCGGCGAGGGAAGTTGTGGCGGAATTTGGCGTATCCTGTGTTCTGGATCTGGATATCGATGGCTGGATAGGATTGGCTTGACGCTGCAACCGTCACATCTGATTCGTCTCTCATGGGGGTTACTGGGGTGAGGTCGCGCGGTTGGCAGTTGACCTTGGCTACATTCCACTGAAGGCCCGTGCTGGGGTCACGTCTGATGAGAATAAGTGTGAAGGGATCGGTGGTAGGCCTCTGAGACAATGAGAGCCTGGGTTGGCCCTCTTGGTTCAATCGTGGTGAGATTAGTTGTGCCTCATTGTTGAGTGAATGAGAGGTGGATGGCCTTGGAGAGTAGTCCACATCATAACTTCTTTCAGTGGAACTGAATGGTTCCCGGGCTGATTGCGGGGCAGGGATAGTTGGGCCAGCATCTGGCGGGCTTGTGTTAATAGGCTTGCGAGCTGGTAGGCCAGTCTGTAAGCTCGGGAGACTCAAATTTTCCCGTCGGGGAGGTAGAGGAGGCGGAGGAGGGTCATCCTCGACAATCTCCTCTGGCTGGTTAAGCGGAATCTTCGCTGGAATCGGCGGGGGAGTCAGAACGGAGGGAGGCTCGTCCGGAAGTGCTGGCAAAGGGTGGGGATTCGCATGTCCCGGTGGCGGATGTGACGGAGACAAAAACAGTTCATCGGAGCCTGCTGCGCGCGATGAGACGTCGGCTGATATGTTGGGACCGGGAGCTGCTGGGCTTGGAGGTGGAGGTGCCTTTGAATCCGGCGCCTGAGCTTCATGATAGGCAGGAGATGGCGTTGGCTCATACTCCGGAGGCGGATCCTCCGGGGTTCCTGGGGTTGGGAACGGTGGTGCATCAGGAGGTTTGGTCTGCGATGTAACAGGAACAGCAGCAGGAGTCGTCACTGGCGATGCAACCGGAGTTGGAACTTGAACCGCACTTGGGGTTTGCTGCTGAGTTGCGCCAGGTACAGGTTTCCGAGGAATAGCTCTGGAGCGGTTGCTGTCGTTACTTGACCTTGGGGCCTCTTCCTGGGCGAAAGCTGTGGGCGAAGTGTCATGGTGAATATAGTAGAGGGAGCTGGCTACATCCTCCGGGGAGACATTTTTCAGCTGAGGTTTAAAAGGGGAGAGAATAACATCTGGATTATGGTCAGCACATCGAACAAGAATAACAAGGCGGAAGCTGGGACTTACCTCGAGTGCCGGGCACACGGGAGATGTAGAGTGTGACAGCTTCACGCCGTTGCTCTGCGGGATTGACGGGATACTGCGGCGGGTTGGCTGCCAGATAATTGACGGTTCCCAATGACCTGGCCTCCATGATGTGTGAAGGAACAGTCAATGGCTGAGTGAGCCGGTGAAGCTGAGTGCGTCTTCGCTTGCTGGTTGGTATAAGGTGCGAAAAGATGACCTGGCAAGAACGGCGACGGGCAAGTTGTAGAACTATCTGCCGAGCGGGATCCAGGGACCTTTTAACTTGTTTGAGTTGTGAGGTTGAAGGAGAGGGGTTTGGTAAGACGAAACGCTATGAAAGCAAGAGTGATCGACAGGTCTGAGATGCAACGAGCTATCCCCTGCTGTGTCACGCCCACGACTCGTCAGATCGGGGCTCAGATGTGTCGTGACAGCGAGATAATTTGGATTAGTTCCTGGACATCAGGCTGATGAGCCTTGCGTATCGTGTCTTTTAGGGATAGGCCCTGTTGTTGATGTTCTCGACGGAGACGATCGAGAGGAAGAAATAAAAGTGGACTGGGGCACGGTTGCTATGCAATGCAAAGCAAGAGGTCAATTAACAAAATCAGCAACCTGGAGCTGTGGTTGAGAGTCGGAGGTGGGTGAGCCTTGTCGAGACACAGCAGGGGGGGGAGGAGGCACTAATTTGGGATGCGGGACGGGCAGCATAAACAAGCGGGAAAAAATAGGTGATGCCCAAGCCAACTTGGGTGGATCGAGACGACGTCAGGCAGGCGAATGAATACAAATGATCAATTCGCGCTAGACACCTGATGAGTTTGACCAGGAAGAGGTGTTGTTCGCTGCCTTGGCCCCAACGTATCACTTGCCGCCATCGGGTTTCTGGGAGAGGGCGGCGAGGACAGATCGATAGGTCAACGTCAGCAGCTGTTGGTGGCGTCCCCAACACTGGCGCCTACATACGTTGATTGTTAGGTGTATGTCCCCAGTAATTAGCAGCAGGACGTCAGTATTGGATACGTAGATGGTAGCTCGTAGCCAGCCCCAGCAAGCCATTCAGCCGTCGGGAAGATCCTGCACCAGGTGGAGTTGACGACGGTTCTCCAAACCAGGAAGAACCCGACCCTTTCTCCCTCTCACCTGTCGCACATGTGCCTGTACCTGCTTGGCTCTTTTGACGCACCTCCGGCCCGACAGACTGGCCCTGGAATCAGCGTCCATGGATGATGTGTCGCGTGTCACGGCCTGGGCTGGTGTGCAGCAGCTCGGCAGTTACTCGCAGGGCTGCAATTAGAGCCTGTCCCTGCCCTGTGGCCATCAGGCGATCCACTGGATCAGCACTGCCAGCGCGTATGACGGAAGACGGACAGCGCCCTATCGCAGTAAGTCATAGGCTCTGGAGGCCCGTGCCTATTGTGGCGCGGGGAAAGCCCCAGCGCACCTGGAGGCTTCAATGTTAATGTCTTTCATTGCCTGGAAGCTGCCGCGCGGCCCTTTGCCAGCTGTCCATTCTCCACATCATCACATTGATCTTACCTGTGGCCAGAGTCCGGAGTCCAGACACCATCAACCCACTCTACCGAAGACCGATCAGGTGCCCTGCCAAGGCTGCATTGCTGCATAGCGCCGTCCCAGGCTGCATCTCGGTGTATTCGATCCAGTCGAACTATCCCTGCCCGGCGGTCTGATATACCGCCCAGCCCAGACACAGTCCCAGAAGCCTCACCTTCTCTGAAATCCACCGTTCGGCCTCCTCTTAACGGCGATGCTATTATGTTCCAAAATTCCCCATCATCAGGCGTTTTGCCTCTTGGCGTCATGTCCCTGAAGAGCTGAACGGCGCACGGCTCAGCTTTTTGCATTGATCAAATCCAGAATTTTCGCATCTTCTCATTTTGGACGTTTCAAACCGTGTCTAGACTTTTCTTACACGTGTAACGTACATTGGCTGAATGAATCGCCTGTTTCTATACGCGGTGTCACTCTTTCTGAACCACCACAGCTACCTCCATCTGCTGTTCTGGATCAGCTCTTACTAATATCCGATGATCGAAAACAGAGATTGCGTGTCACCAATTTGCTATGTGGTTGGCGTCTCAGTTTCTTGCATGCCAGAGGTGTTGAAAACTGCTATTGCCTTGAATTGCGGTCTGGTAGCTTGCGATGACTACTAGTCTCTCACAGATTGCCCAAGGGAGAACATAATCTTGGGCCTCAATGAGGTATATCAAGTGCGGCCCAAAATTTGTGACACGGGCAGTTGGGCAATATTTGATTTTTGGCTTGGTCTGCTATCCTAACACAAAGTCCACACCGCCGCAATGCTGGAACAACCCTCCGCCTCGCGCCATAGCCTGTTGGGATTCCTCCCAGCCTCTATCCGGCACTTCTACTAGGGAGTGGACTAGCATGAGCCTGCGGTAGGGGTGGCAATGACATGGCTCGTCCATTTGCATCCCTTCGGGCAGCCTTGATCGCAGCCCCGGCTTGTGTACACCGTAGGTACGGCTGTAGGGCAACCGCATCCTTGCGTGAGAGTAGTCTTGGCCACACATTCGGCATGGAAACAAGCATCGCAAGATGCTGTAACCGAGGTAATGGTTGGGCAAGGTGCCCGCACCTTCTCAGCGCTGGATATACGGTTATTAGAAGCTCGAAAGGGGGAGTCAGGTCAGAGGTCCACCCTGATTTGACTTACCTTACGAGAGCTGAGAAAAAGAGAGAGATCCAAAGAGCAGACTTCATGGCTGCGGTTAGAATTTTGAGGAACTGCTTGACTTGTATCCCTGGTGTTGACGAGTATATCTTACAGATGTCTTTCCACACAATCCTATGCTGCCTATGAGCAGGACTCGTGAGGATCTAAATAATGTTTTCGTTCTCCTGTCAGATCCATTTGGTGATCTAGGCGAAGTCAATTGTGTAAGACAAGTTGAAGGGACCCTGGATTCCCCATCTGGTGTTTACGGCCAGCTTATCGGGGGCGTTGGCCCAGTGTCTTCATTTGATATGAGCGACTGGCTGGGGCGAAGACGGTTGCACTAGGAATTTTGGGTCAGCCGTTTTTCAGCTGGTAGTCATGAGCCGAAACCCTGCATTCCGGACTCCAAATCTAATTTGCGACAGCTTACTGGAATGGGGCCGTATACCCTCCCTCGAGAGGTGTCAACGGCTCGTCTAAAACGTCCCCCTTCGAGTGTCTCCGATCGACGGGGGTACCGACCGCCTCACACGATCTGGTTCCGGCCGGAGCATTTAGAGGTGAAGATTCCGAAGGAGGGAATGGAGGGTGACGTTGGTACCATCGGCCATCTGGTGGGCCGTAGATCTAGGTTTAGGATATTGTCGGCTGAAATGTCTAGCAGGCCACACAAATGTACCCATGGCCGTGGTCACGAGACGCCACGCGAGGATGTTGATCTGGCACATTGTATCGATACTAACAAAAGGTTGTGAACGACTTGTCAAAGTTCGCTAGGCTCTACTCTACGGGAAGAAGTGAAAGTGACACAAAGACGAGGCTATGCTGTAGGCTTCGATTGAGCGGCGTGCTCCTTCAGGATGGCGCCCACAACCTCGTCTAGGTCTTCGTTCTCGAGTCCCAGGAGCTCCATGGCATAGCCGTCCCTCGTCGTCCAGTCAGCGTCCAGGGCACCCAAGGCGTACACAATATCCTCCTGTGCCTCGTGCGAGCCCTCATCGTACAGCTTCTGGTGACGGTCTAGAAACTTCCCAGACTCCTCCTCCTCCACTGTCCACTCTGCTCCCGTGGCTCGCTCTAGCGCCTTGATGACATCGCGCTGTGTTGGGTTGAAGGACTGGACGTACAGCGTCCGGTTGGCCGTCTGCTCCGGGCGCTGCAGCACCCTGACAACAGCCTCGCCCACGCGTCTCAGGGTGGCCACGGAGGCAGGCTTGTTGCCCCCGTCGAGGATCAGCGCGGTGTGCTGGTCGAGGTCGATGTGGAGGAACTTCTTCTTAAGACCCCAGTCGAAGAAGTGGCCGCAGACGAGGGCAGTCCAGGTGAAGGTGTCGGGGAACTCGCGGGTCAGCCCCTGGCAGCGCTCGCGGACCTTGGTCTTGTCGCGGTACAGCTGGAGGCGGCGGAGGGGCTCGCTGGCGGCGGCGTCGCAGGATCCGAAGTCGGCGGGGATGTATCGGCGAACACCGGCTTCGGCGGCGGCGTAGGCGAGACGGAGATGGTGTTGGAGGCGGTTGGGGAGGGGGAATGCGGCGATGACGGCGTCTTGGCCCTTGAGGGCGGCGGTGATTTCGGGGAGGGGGAACTCGCCGTCGACCTCTTTGGTCTTCAGGTTGGGGCTGGAGATGGCGGGCTTGGATTTCGAGCCTGAGCGTTGGATGATGGTCACCTCGAAGCCTGCATCGACTAGTGCGGGGAGGATGACGGAGCCTAGGTTTCCGTTGGCGCCGACGAGGGCGACCTTTGAGATGGACATGGTGTGTGGTGCTTGTTAATCAGGGAAGATGGGAATGAGGAGTTTGAGATGATAATCCGACTGATGGGCACGACATCGAGCTCCCCGCAGTCGAGCTTGATGGCTTGACGCAAGACAGTGGGGCCGGGATGCCTAACCGACGTGACACATTAATACGTGCTCGTTCGTTTCCTATCCCAATGAATACGAGCTAGACCTGTTGAAGGAGGGAGCACACGCGAAGCGCTTAGAGGGGGCTAAATTGGTGGTGAGATCTACTAGAGAAGACATGCTGCAAGTGTAGAGTGCCAAGATGGATGGCGAAACTCAATTGAGGACGGGCCTAGTGGCTGCGGTCAGGAACAGGAAACTCAAGACTTATCATGGTGTGTTACATTGTTGCTCCATGTGATCGGCATTCCAACTGTGTTTATCCCACACTCGTTCTTATGATCTTATCTACCTGGTCTATGGACAGGGAATGAAGCCCTGTTACTAAATGTTCGGCATGCGGCCCGGCTGGTCCACAATTACCCATCTCCAAGTTCGGCAACCGGATCCGTGACCGGGTCGAAAATCCGGAGCTCCCTGCCGACAAGCTTGCCGGATGACGATGTATCAATCTCCAGACTTGGCGTCGAAACAGGGCTGCAGATGGATGCTGTTTCTATCTTTGCTCTAATGGCCTCGCCGTGTACACATACCTGCTTTGACTTCCCCGCTCCAACCGAGTGGGAGGCAGGGCTAGGGCGCAGGATGGACAGCAGGATCCCACCATGGATAGAATCTCTCACCTTTGCCAAGGGCCTTCAAGGTACACGGCGTACCCTCGCACCCGATCGATGGCTGTGTGTTGCCCCACCACTTCAGCTCAATCTCTGCCCACTGGACGCTGAAGACCATGATGATGCTTGCGACCGGGATAGCAGCCGCCAAGGAGGCGGACAGGACGAAATTGTACTTGGCCCAGAACTGCGGAAAATGTTTCTTGACATAGAGGTAGCTCAGCCATGCCACAGGTATAGACGGCCAGGCGTATGAAAAGCTGTATGGCGACCAGCCGAGACCGCCGTACCACAGAGCCACGGGATGCAGCGCTCGTAGCCACTTGCTCCGCCGGAATTTCCGCACAAGAAAGTAGTAGAGCACCGTGCTCAACGCACCGAGCGGGAAACCCAGAAGAAGAAGCGCGTATTGGCCCGTGTGGCTGAACATCTTCGCTGGGCCGATGGTGCCCCATAAGACCGACGCAGAGAAGAAGCCGTTGATATTGGGACAGTAGAATCGCATTGGTGCCTTTGGTGTGCAGACGTTCTTGATGTCCATCTGGACTTCCATGACCAAGTTGCAGATGAATGTTGAAATAAGCGTGGCGACCATCTGGGCCCAGAATGTGGCTCGTGGAGGGATCTGAGGAAGGGTGTTAGTGGCAATGGCTCGACTAGCAAGGCATATCCTATCACAACTTGGGAAACCAACCTTGAGATAATGTGCTAGCTTCAAGTCATTCGCAAAAGTGATAGCATGTGCACAGGTTATAAACCTGCCGGATTGTGCATGTTAGTCAACTTCAACACTTGCTAGATAGTATCATAGAGCCTTACCCATATAATTTGAAGAAATTCATTGCTAAAGCGTTCCCTTCCACCCACATGCCTCCAATAAATTCTGCTAGAACATTGAGGGTAACATGGACCCCAGTCATGGCGTTAATGATACCGATTGGGATCATGAAGATAATGGCTAGAAGCACTCCGAACGGGACGACCCAAAGAGTTGTGTGTGTGGGCCAGCCAGCAATTCCAGCCCAGCCAAAGCCGGCAGAAATCAGCAAGGTAACAAGGTACCACCAGCCAGGAACCTCTTTGTAGGCACTCATGAGGCGGTTGTGAATATCTTGGTACCCATGGCCTGTCTCCTCTTTGTTTCCCTTCTTCCGGCGTATCTTGAGCCACAACGGCCTGAGGTTGTTCACAAACTCGTTGCGGTGGAACAGAACGACATATACAATCGCAGAAGTGTAGATGGCATAGTAACACCCATATACAACGGCAAGGGCGGCGCTGAGATAAGCGCCGGAATATCCAACATAACGTTGTAAATCAAACATTCCTTGATCGTCAACAACCCTTGATACATTGTATGGCTTAGCAAAGTGGTCGTGAACTAAATTAGTATTTATGGGAAAATATCCAGTGTTCCAGGTGTTTGTGTAGAATATGGCGAGAATGACAAAGCCCAGCAGCCACATCCCAAGCGTCCTATTCGCTGTGACGAAGAACGGTACCATGAGGGGATCAAGGCCATCGTAGAGCAAAATGTTCCAATCGAAGGTAGGCCATGGATTAAACATTCCCAGGCCATTCTTGAAGCCATTGACGATGCTGTTATGTTTGTTTGTTGGCGCGATCCAAGTCATCCAGCTGAAATATGTCAAGGTAGTGAAAAAATAGTTGGGAAACCAGAAGTATACAAACATGGCCCCGAAAGTCAAGAGGAAGAAATGATATCTCGACATGTGGTATATCCTTCCAAATGGTCCCGGGACAGCCTTGCCTTCTCTCACATGCAAAGCGCTGTTTAGTGAAATTGTGGTGATGCTGGCTGGCCAAATACAGTACGCTGGATACACGAGAAACTCTCTCGTCATTCCGGCTAACCCGTATCCGATGAAGTTGGTGGAGATCCCGAGGCAGATTCGATAGCCAAAACTGCGGGCATATTGCTGATTAAACTGTTGAGGAAGGATTTGTGTCCAGGCAACTAGACTGGAGATTGGCAGAGACATGGAAGTACTAGCCATAATGGCAATGAGCATGTGCTCTTTCTTGGAAAATTTACCGGGGTTCAAGTTGATCTTTTGACTCCAGAGGGAAATTTCATAAGTAGGAACGAACTTTTCCCAGGCCTTGCCTGCCAGTACCTATCAGCCACTTCACCGATGGACAGGGTCAATACAGCCTTATGAAAGTGCAGGTAGGACTTACCAATTAGATACGCTAGCAGCTGGGCAACATTGGATGGGATGGATACACGGGGCTGCCGAATACTGAAGAACTGGTTCACAGCTGACATTATAAATGAGAATACAGTCCCGATCACCCAGGCCCGGATTGTCGAACAAGGAATGGAAGGATCGTCTTTATTGTCGACAGCAGAGCGAACCGAAGCGTAAGGGCTATTATTCAGTATAAGTGCAGCTTCAACTTTCATCTCCGCGACGAGATCACTATGTCTTTCCGGGTGTTCCAGAACCTCACTATTTTCTAAATTGAGAACACAAGTAAGTATCACGCAAGCAAACAATTTCTTAAAGACGGCTATGACTTACCTAGAAATGCGTCAATTCGGATCAGCAGGCTATGCGGGAAGTTAGGGTCATGTTCGTGGACCTTGACCACACTTTTCATCGCTTTGGTCACCTCTTCAAGTGACATGCTGGATGCCGCCTCTCTGGCCTCCAACAAGTCATCTTCTGTATAACCGACATCTCTTTCGACATCTGTTTTCTCCATTTAGAATTTCCAACAAATGAACTTCTTTTTTGGATATTGTTATTCCTTGTTTGGCATGAGTTGCTGACTCGTAGAGGAGTAACCTTATTAAGAATATTTTATCGTACAAGAGCTCGAGTATGAATTACTACCAAGCTATAAATTAATAGCACGTTCTTATCTCATCTTTTTTTATCATTCTATAATAGCTGCTAGCATGGCTCAAGTAGCTGAATCTTACCTGCGGTAAGGTTTCTACATGCATATCGCGAGACTAGATAGGAGTGAACAACACATCTTATCCAGCTTCTCGTAAATCTTTAGCTCTTCTCATTATATACTTTACCCTATTTTCCTACACTTGCCCGCGTGTTTGGGACAGGCGAGGTTAGTGAATTCAGTCAGGTGAGATTAACAAACAGAATAAGCTTCGTCAACACCAACATCACTACGGCCTATGCCCACCATTGGAATTTTGGTTTGCCTTTCAATAGATACATTAGTTAGACCTAAGCGACAATGGGTAGGACGCTGGGCCGGGGAGCACGCCTGAGTGTGAGTATATTGGAGTCGTACCCAAAGTAATTCTGATAAATGCTGGGAGGAATGGCGCGTGAATCTTCCTTCATGTGAGAAATATAATTATGAGATATGCCGAGATTGATGGGAAATTAAGTAGCTTTGCACTGAGCCGCATCGCGGTTTAGGCAGTGTCGCGATGTCAGTTGTGAGACAGAAGACGGGACGTGGCCAAACTCGACCTCTCTGCATTTTTTTAAGGCCAACCGCAGCCATGCATTTTCTCCGGTCCTTATCTTGAAGCGAAATGGGATTTTCCCTCGTGCACCCAGAGTTTTCCCATCATGGTAATTGCGTTCTACCTATTTGGCTCTGTGCTCGGACGAGATGCGACTTCGGATCTAGAGTCTCCACAAAAAAGTGAAACTACTACAGGGTAAGCGAAGCTAATGCGATGATTTCTGACGACTTTCTAAGCGCAGCTCTCTCGGCTTGTGAAAGATCGGAGGGGCTGTCAATCTCAAGCAAGTATTCAACTTCCGTCGTTAGATATTAGTTTCTAGCGACAATGGCGACCGCGGCCTCCAAAGATTCCCCTGAGGGTCAGAAAAAGAAGACCCCCAGTGCCTTCCGCTCTATTCTCGCTGGGTCAACCGCTGGCGCAGTTGAGATTGGTAAGTTGGCACACGACATCCTGACCGAGGTCATCGGATCAAGCAGCTAACCACCACTTCTTCCACCCAATGCAGCCATTACCTACCCTGCCGAATGTGCGTCTCGATTTTCCTTGCCATAGCAAATTGCCGCAGATACAAGCGCAACGATCAACTAACACCCCGAAAGTCGCCAAGACTCGTTCCCAGCTCAATACCAGGTTAGCCGAGGGCCAGAAGCTCCCATGGCCACCGTTTGGCAAGCAATGGTATGCGGGATGTACGACACTGATCATTGGAAATTCTGCCAAGGCCGGCATTCGTATGTGACACCTATCGCAGCCAGACTGTGCAATTAAATACTCTTTGAACACGCTAACGCTTGATCCAGGATTCGTCGCATTTGATCAGTACAAGCGAATGCTTGCCGACTCCGATGGAAAACTTAGCGGTCCCCGAACTGTGATCGCCGGCTTCGGTGCTGGTGTGACAGAGTCTCTGCTTGCTGTGACGCCGACAGAGAGCATCAAGACAACGCTGTACGGAGATTTTGACATCCCTTTGCGCCCGAATTATTGATGCTAACAGCTTTCGTAGCATTGATGACCGAAAGTCGGCCAAACCACGAATGCGCGGCTTCCTCCATGCCGTCCCCATCATCGCTCGCGAAAGAGGTATTGCCGGATTCTTCCAGGGCTTTGTCCCTACGACCCTTCGCCAGTCAGCCAACTCCGCTGTTCGGTTCAGCACCTACACCACGCTTCGCCAGCTCGCCGAATCATGGATAGCTCCAGGAGAGAAGCTCGGAACTATATCTACTTTCACTATCGGCGGTATGGCAGGTACTGTCACCGTTGCCGTCACCCAACCCCTCGACACCATTAAGACGCGAATGCAGAGCATTGAGGCCAAGCAGCTTTATGGGAGCACGATCAAGTGTGCGGTGTCCATCTTCAAGAATGAGGGTGTGCTCACATTCTGGAGCGGCGCACTACCTAGGCTTGCCAGGTTGGTGATGAGCGGCGGTATCGTATTCACCATGTACGAAAAGAGTATGGAGTTGATGAACAGGCTGGACCCGGAGATGAAGTACATCTAGACATGCACACCACAAGGAACATACAGGCGTTGCGTTGAATATAAACAGGAGCTTCTTTTGGCTCGATTTTGTACAGATAATCGTACACTGATATACACTATTGTTAACATTCGCTTCCCTTGTCCCCCGATAATAATCCCACCGTGATGTGTCGTGGCGTCAATCGTGATTAATATGTGCCCAAGTATTACACCCTCTGTCTGCGACCCTTATAGATTTTTTTCCCCCTTCTCGCGCTCCCTCTTGGTTTCGTTAAAGTCGTTTTTTAAGATAGTCTGATCATGCCTGAAAGTCTCTTTCCTAGACGCTCGAACCAAGTTCTCTTTGGGGCTTCTTCGATTTCGCGGATCAGGTCGTCGAAATATGTCGGCTGGCTGGTTGGCTTCAGCATCTGGCCCGATAACTTGTACTACAAGGTGTTAGCCAAAAGCAGAGGGCTCTCGTCTTCAGAGAACATGCCTTCTCGTTCCACCGATTTTGCTGCAGAAACTGTAGTGATCGTGCTTTGAAGAGCTCTTCGGCTTCCATTGAGGGTTGGTAGGCCTGGAATCGCTTATCTATAGTCGCGCGAATTACATCTTGGAGCTGGTAGTCGGGACGAAGCTCCTGCTTCGGCCACTTGGATAGGACTTCTGTGTAGATCCGGTGCTGGTCCAGTTAGCATGGCATTTGCGACACGGAGCTGAGGAGGGCCATTGGCTTACTGATAAAGGGCGCGACATTATGTGTGGTACAGCGTCGGTTGATCAGGCAAGAGAATATTTGGCGCGATCAAGCAAACGGTTTGTTCCTCGAATGGACGAGACCCAAAATCAGATTATCGTGGACCATACGCTAGCCAATGGCATAGGGCTCAATGACGGATCGATTAACCGCAGACCAAAAGACATTATTACTTCGGCGATCGGAGGCTTTAGCCTCCGAAATCTACTTTGTCCCGCCGCCTGAGTGGAGAGTGGCTAAGTGGGTCCCATCCTTGACCTTATGCCTCAGGCAGGAGCGTAAGACGGGGACCAGATGGTTCCATACTAGAGACACTTTAGTCACGGGGCGTTATCACGACACAGCCCAGCGCTCCGCCGGGTACGTTCCATTCGTTGTCATCCCCTTCCTTTATCAACCATTCGCGATTATATCCTCTTCTCGGAGGCGATATACCTCTCTTTATTACTTATCCTCCTACACGCTCTCTCCTTTATATCCGTTCTGTCCTTGCTTCCAGCAGAGGTGCCCCTTACGGTCGATTATCCGGGGTAGCCGGCTAGTGTGACATTACGTATACTCCCGCGACCATACCGCACTGCCTGATCTCTCCGTCCTTCAATCGCTCCGTCTCTAACAACGAGGACCAAAAGGCCGTCACCATGGCTCCCGGATACAAGATGGTATGTGGACATGCCCGTGATTCTTGCCTGACGATACTAATCCCGCACCAGGTCAATGTCCACGAGGAGGAGTACGACGAAGAGACGCTCTTACGATCCCCAGTCGAAGCCCCCTCGAACAATCGTCTTGGACAGCCGCATGTCCCTCACTCTCCGCCACCCTCATTTCACTCCCGCTCCTCGTCCCCGAACCGACGCAATGGCACTGTCGACGCAGCACTTGCAGATGCATTTGATGATGACGATAGCGACGACGAGGCTGATGACCGACAACTTCTCGTGCGACAGAACTCCACCCCAAGCGTCGCGGCGCAAGCTTCTGGTTCGCAATCCCGCACAGGTCACAGTTTAGCACAGCCTTCAGCAGCACCGGTGATCAGATCACCAAGAATTGTAGGCGGGGGGTCGGGAACAGATGGAGTGTTTGCCAATATGTCGGCCAGACCCGAGAGAACGGAATCAGAAAAGGATGAGCAACCACCCGTGAGTTACGCCGTCTCTAGTATTATTATTGGGAATTATTTACTAACTATTGAATTTGTTAGACATACGAACAAGCCGCCGCCGATGCAGTCCCTCCTTACTGGGAAACCACAATCCTAGCACCAGGGCTGGGCGGATTCGACGAAGTCTTTGTTGATGGCCTCCCTGTTGGCTCCGTCTTCTCGTTTATTTGGAACGGTATCATTTCAGCCGCGTTCCAGCTGGTCGGTTTCCTCCTCACGTACCTCCTCCACTCGACACACGCAGCCAAGAACGGATCACTTGCGGGCCTTGGCGTCACACTCATCCAGTACGGCTTTAAGATTAAGAGCGGCCCCGGCGATGCACCCAACATGGGCGGTCCTGACGGATACGCTGCGCCCCCAGACCCGAACTCGCACAACTTCCAGGCACAAGAAGTCACAGAAGGCCGAGGGCGTGGGCTTGGGGACATCACCGGGAGCGAATGGATGGCATATGTTCTCATGGTTGTTGGGTGGTTCATTTTGATTAAGAGCATTGCTGAATTCATGAAGGCGAGGAGACATGAGATGTTGGTTCTCCAGAGCCCTGATCGTGGGCTGGGCATTCCGATTATTGCTGATGGCGAGTCATCCGAGCGAGCGGTATGAGAGCAACAAGCAAGAGAAAGACAAAAGTCAAATTAAGACAGCCATGTGGCTTATATGATTTTGCACATTTATTTCCTGGGTCTGTACAACATCACATTATCTGTAGCTCCTTTGCGAGCCACTATTCTCGACGAGATTTCCTTACTTTCAGATTTGGCGTTTCTGGGTTAAGCATATTATTGTTTTGCTTTGGGAGGGAATTATTCGCGGGCGAAGAGCACATCTTCGATCATTGGTATACACGGACCACATCATGAACGGGAGAAATGCGGTAATCTTTTGCTGTAAACTCGCGGTCATGTTCTAATGAACACTTCGAAGGGAGTTAACCTCTTGACGGACGCACAGGGAATTGCTGTTGGATTCTACTTTTGACTCCCTATTTCTTTTTTTATCTTCTGATATCTTCTTTCCGGTTTTCTTTGCTAGCAAGAATTGCAACTGCCATTGGAGAGTCCAGATACCCTCATAGCCAGGATAGATACTTTCTTATCGACCTATGTTCCGAACAGCATTTCGCATCCATCACTGCCAGTTTCAGTAGCCTCCTTATTAAAGCATCCCATAGAGCACCAAGTAAATCCAAGGTATCGCCGTATACAAAGTACACGGTGAGAGTGAGCGATTCCCAGGATGGGAAGAGTCAACTATGGTTTGGTGGAATGTGCGCTGTCCGTCAAGCGCCTACTGTGACACATGATCTTCCACCCCGCATTAGCAGCACGCAAGCAGGGTTCCGTGGCGGCTTCTATGATGGTCGTCCGACATCATCAGGAACATTCTCACACCAATCAAACTTCTTCGCCACTCCGGGGCACCTGCTGAGAGGGCACATGCCAAACTGATTGACGCGGCTCCTTCATTGAATCCTCAGCCATTTATGACCTACAACCACAATTGACTGCCTGTTGTTCATGGGACCTGCCTGGAACAATATCATCACGCATCAACTCAGAAACCCTGCGTTGAATTTATTGTTGCCTTTCCGACGCCGATCGATCTCCAACATGGCCTGGCGATGTTCTGGGACATCCAACTCGGAGCTGATTGAAAACTTATGGAGGAACCAGCTCATCCACGACCAAGGAGTCAAGGAAGCCTTCCTAAAGGTAAGAAATCTAAAATGATCATTTTTATACTCCTCCATCAGGCGAATGCAACAGGATTAACAATGGCTTGATTCAACGCAGGTTGACCGGGCTCACTACGCTCCGGCGATGCCGTATGAGGACTCACCTCAGCCGATTGGGCACGCGGCTACCATCTCTGCTCCTCACATGCACGCCTCAGCTATTGAGAATGTCTTACCATATCTTACCCCAAGCTCTTCTCCTCGGAGGATTCTTGATGTTGGCTCTGGCTCTGGGTACTTGACGCATGTGTTGGCCGAGATGATTGGTGGCGAGGGGGTGGTAGTAGGGCTGGAACACATCAAAGAGCTTCGAGATCTTGGTGAAAGAAACACGCGGAAGAGTTCTAGAGGTTCAGAGTTGGTCGACAACGGAGTGATTCGGTACAGAGTTGGGGATGGGAGGAAGGGTTGGGTGGAGGAAGGGGAGAGTGGCTGGGATGTGATCCACGTCGGCGCATCGGCGAAGGAGGTCCATCCAGAGCTTCTCAGCCAGCTCAAAGCACCAGGATGGTAAGTTCAACACGATATCTATTGAATATCAAAACTAATCAGCATGCATAGTATGTTTATCCCGGTAGACGACGACACATTGGGGATCAGTCAATCGGTGTGGAGAATCGAAAAGGATGATCAGGGGCAGATCAAAGAGCGGCGACTGTTTGGAGTTCGATATGTTCCTTTGACAGATGCACCAACAAATTGAGGACACTTAATGGTAGGATCAAGCAAACATTTTTATTTCGGTCAAAACTAAGGCACAAATCTGTGAGTACAAGAAAATATTACTGCATCCAAAACCTCTCCTGAACAATCAATTATCCCCATCCGTCCCCTGCTTCCGTTGATTTGCATTCCCTCTGGTTCCGTTTTCCTTTTCCAGACGCCTCAAATCCCAAAAATTAGTGCTTTAGAGCCAGAGCATGGCAGCGAAGGCGGCGGCCATGCTGAGGTAGACGCCAGTCTGGCTGGTCTTGGAGGCACCGCTGATGATAGGGACCTTGTTCTCGCCCTTGGGGGTTTCGTACTCATTGGTCTTAGGGGGAACCGGAGTGGCGATAGTGGTAGGGGGGACCAGCTTCTGCGGGGGAGAAGGAGTGTGGACAGCGGTGGAGGGCTTCTCGCGGGGCGGGCAGCTAGAGTGGCAAGGAGGCAGGCACTTCTCGCCAGTGCCGCAGGCAGGATGAGGGTGACCCTCGGGCACGTAGGTGCACTTCTCGGGGTGGCACTTGGCCTCACACTCAGGGCCCTTGCAGTAAGACTCCTTCACAGGAGGGTAAGGGGGAGGAGGGCACTTCTCACCGTGGCAAGGAGGAGGAGGAGGGTACTTCTCGCCATGGTGGGGAGGAGGAGGGCACTTCTCGCCATGGCATGGAGGAGGAGGGCACTTCTCGCCGTGGCAAGGAGGAGGAGGATGGTGCTTCTCGCCATGGTGGGGAGGAGGGCACTTCTCACCGTGGCAAGGAGGGGGAGGAGGGTACTTCTCGCCATGGTGGGGAGGAGGGCACTTCTCATCGTGGCAAGGAGGGGGAGGGCACTTCTCACCGTGGCAAGGAGGAGGAGGGTACTTCTCGCCATGGTGGGGAGGAGGAGGGCACTTCTCGCCATGGCATGGAGGAGGAGGGCACTTCTCTCCATGGCAAGGAGGAGGGGGGCACTTGTCGCCGTGGCATGGTGGTTCGGGATGACCCTGAGGCCACTTCTTCTTGTGGCACTTGGATGGGCAAGCGGGCAGGCAATGGCCGCCAGCGCAAGGAGGGACGGTCCCGTCGATGATGATGATGCAAATTTCCGGACCGCACTCATCGTCACAGTCGTGGCAAGGAGGTGGTGGAGGCGGGCAAGGCTTGCCCTCAGGGCAATGGTGAGGAGGAGGAGGTCCCCAAGGTGCGACGACTCCTGGGGGAGGCGGGCCACCGGGGCCGCCTTGGGCAACGACGGCAGCCGCGAGGGCAGCAGTGAGAAGGATTGACTTGGCCATTGTTGATGATGATGCTTGATCACGAATGATGCTGAGGGAGCCTGTGTGTGAATGTGTAGAGAGTGAATTGAGTTGGTTGTTGATGAGAAAAACCAGAAAAGGCTATGACAATGGCATCATTATATAGACAAACTTCATCATCCCTTAGAGTTGGTGATTGTGTATTCAACAAGCGCCTCAAGGTGTAGCTTGGAATGGGCTCTCAGCGCGCCTAGCCTCTCGCCGAGATGAGGAATGCGATGCCGTCCAATACCCAGATGTGCGGCTCGTGCCAGCCATCAGCAACACTTCAACAATGCCTGGATCAAGAGTGGGAATCTTACCGGCGCACCACTCGGCGGAATACACCAGCCGGATCTAAGTGACTTGCTTCTTGCTACAAAACGTTCCAGAGGCAGTGCTGATGCTGCGCCTGGCCTGCTTCATATTGGGGCATTCCAACGCGCAAGAGACAATACAAGGGATGCTCGAGGCCCAATCAACTCCGGCCCAAGGAAAAGAAATAGAATTTTCATCTTAGTCTTCATTCTGATGAAGCAAAATATCATATTGCTACATGAGCCGTAGGTAAACCGTGTATCATGTTATTGGATCTTGTTTCGAAACTCATACGCTGTTTGTCCTCTGTCCTTACGACGAAGATTCATCTTCCCAAAGAAAACAATTCCTAAATAACTCAATTCCACACCCGTTTACATTGCTATTTCCGCCTACTGCGCTAATCATCCTATATGTATGCTAACCTTTGTTTGAAAAGTAGATCGTATAACTCTGATCTAAAGAGTTCGCGACCATAAATCAGCGTCGCCAATTACCTCTGGGGCCCCGGATAAGACGCCGAACTGGTCCAGCGTTAGAGCAAGGATTGATATTAGAATCCTTGTCTAGTCTACCCCGGAATCCATAAACTTGTGTTGCAAGTCTGCTTTTTCAAGTAGTGGATCTCGCTAGCATGACGGCAAGTCGAACATGACACATGCGAGCGGTTTGTTCGTGCTAGATCAAAGGCGGTCAGGGGTTGTTTACATGTCTTCGCCTGGAGTGGTTCTTCGCACGGATGGAATCAATCTTGCCCCCTTTATTCAAGCTCTTTTGTCTAAGACATCCAGGAACATTTGAAGAATTTGTGCTCGCTACCGTCGAAAATTTGAATCAGACTCATCTCCTCTTTTCCGAGCAACTTGGCAAAACAAGGTCCAGTTCAGCCCTACATGACACTCTCTAATGAAAGCATGGGTCACAAACTCGCGTTGAAAGATATCCACCGGACTCTCGAAATTATAGTCTTTCTTCAACTTATTGAATTCAAGCGGTATTGGCGGGTTTTTGAATCGGCCCCAGAATGTTGACTAGTCTCTTAGTTCATTACTCTTCATGTCAGCATGTGCAAGCTTGATGCTAGCTGGGAAGTCAAATTCTTGTTTCTTGAGAAGAATTTGGCCAAATTTTCTTGACGCGTCTCATTTGTAGGATATTAATAGAAAAGGAGAAGCATTCTCGAGCAAGTGTGGGTGAGATGTGTGTGACATTCCAACCCAAGTCCTCTTCCCTGAGACATATGCCACCAGCCAAATTTGAGTGCATTTCATTAGAAGACTAATATCGATGCAGTCCTTTATCCTACATTACATACACAATCTACGAGTCTGTATCGTGAAATACTTCCCCAAGTGTACAATTACTACATTGCTTCGACGAGGATCGATCGTGGGCCTGTTGGCGGATGATGTACAGGAATGACCTCCCTGGGTGTCGATACGAATTTGCACGCTGAGATTTGTCTTACCTCTTGGAATATCTATACAATTCATAACAATTTGCGATACCGGCATTCTTTTACGGCATCTTTGGGACGTGTCCAGCCGCTTCCTCCCAAGCATTCTGCAAGCAAGAACCTCATTTGAGTACCTGCTCAGAGAGAAAGACACGAGTGCAATTTCAAATCAAGCTACATTTACAACAAATAGATGACGATGGAGAAAAAAAATTAGCCCCGATCGTTTAGTCTTCCACCAAAAAAGGAAAAAAAAGGAAGGAAAAAAAAAAGAAGAAAAGAAAAGGGCTCTAGAGAGCTTGGGTTAATGATAAAAGGGGTGATATCCCTTCGATGGCACCTACCCTATATCACATCAATTGAGGTTCGCCCTCTAGCAGTAGTTCGATAGTTGACATTGTGTAGAATATAACAACACTTACGTATGATAAAGAGTCATCTTATGAGGCTTAGAGCGCACCAGGTATAACGCGCCGCTTTGGTGAGTTATGCCAAGAACTTTTAATGTGTGGCTTAGTCCTCGATACGGAAGGACAATAACTCTGATACTTCTTTCTAACACCTTCCAGAAAGAAAAGCCACCGGCAAAGACTAAGGACTGGTCCCTAAAGAATACAAAACATCATTGGGTAGTATTGATGACGTTAGAACTGGCGGAAGACGCTTCCTCGATTATCGCAAAGTGGCTGCCTGCTGGTGAAGAGGGAGGGCTGACACTATTAATCACTCTCTGGACCTATGAAGCCCAAGTCCTATATTCAGCATGGACAGTTTGCAGAAAATAGTCCACATCATCCGTCATCAATGCACTACTATCGGGCAAGGCGATGACGGTATGCGCCGGTTCAGTCACAGCTCGTGACTGTCTTTTGGGTGGGACTTGAAGGAGCTGACTCAACTGATCTGCGTCAACAAGGGATAACGCATCATGGCATGGGTATTTTCGGCACTCTGGTTGTTGGTCAGACAATTGAAGATTTTTGGTGCCCTGATACTGCCGGCAGTCAGCAATAAAATTAGCTGTATTTCGGTAATGTCGACGTACATAAGAATACTACCACATAACGGCTTACAGGTATATTATTAGAGCAGGCTGAAGGCGGCGCTCGTTTTAGCAGAGTTTGTTGGTCCCAGGAGCACTTTATTAGCGGGCCGTGCCGGGAGCAGCTGTAACACCCCTCCAACATTAGATGCATCACATTCACGCCACCTGGTATTCCCAGCGACCGGGAGGAAAGAGAGAGGAGGTCTTCCGTCACAAGGCTGTGAACAGTGAGTCAGGAGGACATTTGGGTCTTTATGGCGGTGGCTGGATGTATATCAGCCGTCCTATATACTGTTCTCTATGTTTATGTTTATGCATGCCTGTCTGCTGGCTCCAGGGTAGTTATGACATGCATGGCACACAAACCCCAGGTTTTGGCAGGTACTACCGCCAACTAAACCAACCGTCGATGCCTTACATATCCACATCTCACACCGCATCACGCGAACACAAAGTCCTCCCAACTTCAGCATCTAGACGGCTCTTTCTTGAGCCGCAACCTGTGTCTGAGCCCAACTCCACCCAGTCTCCCAAAGGCCAGTGCCCAACGCCCGACTTTATTCTGTCCTCCGACCCCCTTGTGGCTATGTAGGGGTTTATTGTCGGCTTCGACGCCCTGAGACGATATGCAGCCCTAAAGCCGTCCAGTCACCAATCAGCAAGCCCTTGTCCCTGTCACGAGTCCGCTGCCTGTTCCCCTCCGCCCCACGACGATGCATCTTCAACCCCTCCTTCTAGTTGTGTCCGCTCATCAAATATTCTTAGTCAAGCTGCAGCGGCGAAAATCCCCATGAGCTTGGGCCTATCAAACGGCCTCATCCTGTCGTTGTGCCCTGTGCGTGGAGGGGCTACGTATACCACAGGCTTAGATCGAATTCGCGTCCTTTCGTATAAAACGCTGGGCGTCGGCCGCTGCTCGTCTTGGATATCCCCCTCTGTCTCTTGAAGTTGCGTATTTTATTAGTCTCTGTCTTTACCTGGCTTTCATAGCCTGGACAGGCACAAGAAGCACAGTTCAGAATGGGCGAACCACCAAAATATAGTCCGCAAGGCGAACCGCCAAAATACAGCCCCACGCCTCATGCAACCGTCGAGGACCAGTTTGCTGCCGTGCTCGTCGATGCTGCCAAACAGTACCAGGAATCCTCGGGGCAAAGCCTCGAGGAGTTTCTAAAACCACCAATGAAATCGATCGACGAGCTCAAAGCCCAACTGGTCACGCAGAATGACAAATTCTCCTCCTTCCGCGAGAAGCGGCATCACATCTTTGGTGCTCTGAGCGCCATGCTCGAGCCTGTTCAGGTTATTGGAGAGGTCGTTGGAGGAGCACTTTCAGAGACGTACCCTCCTGTCCAAACAGTCTTCTCCGCTGTTGCGTACCTGATCAACGCTGCGAACAACGTCTCGTCCATGTACGACAAGATTGTAGAGCTTTTTGAGAACCTCAAGGTACGTAGCCCGCCACTCTAATGCTTCGTTGCGCAGCAAAATATGAAGCAAAAATTGACTTCTGACACAATCAATAGGGATTCACTTTGCGCCTCGATCTCTACCTCCAATCAGACATGTCTCCGGCTCTCCGAGGTCATGTGGTCTCTATCCTGGCGTCTTTGTTCCAAGTCCTGGTCCTCTCCACCAAGGAAATCAAACGAGGCCGTGTAAAGGCCTACTTCAAGGGCTTGTTTGGAGCAGGCAGCCCTGTGCAGCCTGCGTTGGAGAATCTGAAGAATTTGACTCAAACCGAAGCCTTGCACGTCCAAGCAGAGATTTACAAGGATACTAAACGCATGGGTCTAACCACAGACCGAGTCGAAAGCCTCGTAAACGAAGTGAATGAGAATGTGCAGAGTCTTCGGTCCGAATACCGAGAAAGAACGACTCTGGCGCAGCAGGATAAGCTCAGAGACATACTAGGCCCTTCACCATTTCCCGAAGATTACTACTCCTTGTTCACAAAGTCGATAGTCCGGGGCACGGGCGAATGGCTCCTCAAGGATGAAGGCGTGAAATCCTGGTTTAATGGCCAAACCAAGTATTTGTGGATATCTGGTGGTGCTGGTGAGTCTTCTCTAAATTCAATCTGGGAATGTCGTTTTCTGACCATTTCTCTCAATTAGGAACGGGCAAGTCCTTCCTGGCTACACGACTGATATCTCAGGCCACTGAGGACTTACAGCATGTTGGGTACTTTTACTTCCGAGCAAACGACCCAGAAACACGATCGGTCCTGCAAGCCCTTCGAGATGTTGCTTATCAGTTGAGTGAGAGCGACGCCTACTACGGAAAACAGATAGTTCGCAACCTACACAGTGGCGATGACATCAAGACACTCTCGAGTGCGTACCGCCGACTTTTCATTGAACCATTCGAAAAAGACAAGCGCGGTCGAAACTTTTACGTGTTTTTGGACGGAATCGACGAAGCAGACACTTCGGAAATGGAAGAGTTCCTGAGCCTTCTAACACCAGAATTGGACGAGCAACAATCGAAAGGCCTGTCCAAGGTTCATCTGGCTCTGATAGGCAGATCATATATGTCGGAACAGGTAACTCAATTCCTCGACCCAGATGAGAAAAGTGATCAAGTCTCTACCACCCTTGTTACGCCTGAGAGGAATGCCAAGGATGTCGAGGCTTTTATCGAATACGAAATTTCCAATTCGAGGATTCTTAGTCGGAGTACGCCGGAGTTTAGGAAAGAAATCATTGACGAGATGGTTAAACGTGTGGACGGCTTATTCATTCTTGCAAAGTTAATGTTGGCAGATGTGAACAGAGCGCGACGCCCAAGTTCGATACTCAAGTCTCTTAAGGCCTACCCACGAGAGATTAATGCTATTCTGCAGAAAACCCTCTCGGATCTCGCCTCAACAATGTCTGATGAGGAGGCGACTGACCTTAATGAAATGCTGATGTGGGTATCCTGCGCTGAGCAAGCTTTGACGCTCGAGCAGCTTGAAGCAGCCTTGATCATGAAGTACGGTGACCTTCCATTCCGATTCGAAGAGTTGTTGCGGGGGCAATATGCATGCTTTTTCGACCTACAGAGAGAGGATGGCCTCACCACAGATGATCTCATCAAAGATCATGAACGGACCCACCACCGAGCCAGGAGCCAAGGGTCAACACCAGGTGACCGATCGAGAAGATCCAGCTCTGCCGGGAAAGACAGTCCTGGCCGCCGGGTGCACCCAGCCCAAAAGTTAATCAACAGCCAAAGGCGTCAGACGAGTCCCAGTTCTCTGGGAACCAGCCCCCCTGACCGTGCATTCAGCCCATCAAGAAGCCCAGGCTTGCGAGCCTTGGCTTTTGAGACCCAGGAACTGGAATTTAGATCGAATAAGGCAACAACTACTGTCAATCTCTTCCATACCTCCCTGCGAGAATTTTTCCGGGATCACGATACCACGACTACCATCAGGCACGAAAACGAGGCTGTGACTGTCGGCTTTCCTCCCATCGACGCTAAGATACACGTATTGAAGACTTGCATACGCATATTCAGCGACAAGAAATGGTTCAACGAGCAGAAACTAAAATACCGTAGGAAGGGTATCAAGCAATATGCGGCGTGGTACTGGCAGGAGCATTTGGAAGCTATTGACCTCTCAAAGGTCAGTCGTGAGGATAAGAAAGACATTGGGCCCCAATTATATAAGATGCTCACAGATGAGCAAATGATATACGAATGGACCATCATGTACGAAGAGAATGATGAGGGTCTGGAAGTTCTTGCGGACAAAAGCATCAGAGTTCTTCTTCAGTGGATGGGAGACGCTGATGTCTTGGCGGGCCTGGAGCCAAAGGCTCGGGACTGGGCTCGGCAAGCCGTGGACACGCCAACCGGCATTTACCAAGCCATTGGACGCTTCTATGCGAAGGCGTGGCTGGCAGCGGATTTCGAGCTCTATATCCCAGCAAACTTCTGCTTCAAGATTGTTCAAACGATCGCTTTTATGGACAAGGGGTACTCTTGGGCTGATTCCCAGTGCCGCTGGTCCTCAATCCCTCTCGCCGACCGAATTGCCAAGGCTGCTGAATGGACTGGTTTACCTAAAAACGCTCAGTGGTATAGACGCATCGGAAGCTCGTACCTGACCTCGGGAGAGCACCATAAAGCACTGTATTTCTACGACAAGGCTCTGGAACTGGATAGCAATAGCGTGGAATCGCGCGGACGCAAGGCGTTCTGCCTCTTCAAGGACGAGCTATACGAGAAGGCGCTCGATCTCTCCTTAGAGTGCGAAGCAGCAGAAATCAAGGCGATTAATGAGGGAAAACTATCAACCGAGCACCTTGCGGAGTCCAGATGGCGACTTTACAAGGATCAATTTGTTATTGCTCAATGCTATTATCTTACTGACCAAGTTAATGCGTCGGTGAGATATTTCGAAAAGGCCATTCAGAGTGCAGAGATTGTTCTATTGAGAAAGTCAGAGCGCTTCGAGGCTGTTATTGCATATCTGAGAATATTGGCAGTAGAAAACAGACACGCTGATATGATGAAGCTTGTCGAAGACCTATCTCTGAAAGCAACAAGTCGCAGCCGCGAACAAAGCCGGTTGGTAGATCTAGTCCTTTCAGAATACAACATGCCTCTTGTGCAGGAGTGGCTTCCCAAAGCCGCCTGTAAGGTAGATCAGAGCGAGTTCCTACTTCAGAAATTTGATATGGCCATCGGGGCTGCTCACGCGGTCCGCAATACTCTCAAAGAGTTTTATTTGCGTCTCGCCATAGGCACGACATTGATGCTTAAGCGCGACAATGACGGCGCTATTGAAATATTTGAGCGGATCTCCCTTGTTGAGTTCCGCCCTCGTGGAAACGTACCTACGCGTCAGGCACACGCCATCTCATTCCAGAGACTGGCCTCCCTATACAAGCAAAAGGTGCTTCACATAGGCATCAAGAGTCACGGGGCCGATGCTTGGATCGAACGCCTGGAAACGGTGATGGATAGACAGGGCGCGCAGCAAAACCTTGATATGCCTGCTAGCATGCTTGGTTCGGACGTGAACACGGCAGCCATATACCTTTCACTCTTCTACCGCCTTAGGGGTAGAGCTGCGGAGGCAAAGAAGCTGCTTGGCGCGCTCATTGTCGAGAGTTGCGAGATTCTTGAGGACGACGAGCTTAGAAACGACCAGTTCGCCCTGGAGAATCTCGTCAAGCTGTTCACTGCTGCTGATGATGTGGAGAATGCTACAGCGCTGGCGGTATCGATGCGGAAAGTGAACCCTCAAGAATCGATCCGCACCGACACTGTGTCTCCTGTTGAATCGCGTGAGTTCCCGGAACCCAAATTGCCAGACATCCAGTCCTCCAACCGAAGCTGTGGCCAGTGTCTGGAAACAATCCTACATCATGAAGAATTCTCGTTTTGCCGATTCTGTCTTGACTCATTTTGTGTTCGGTGCCTGAAGATGATCAAGACAGACAACGCAGCGGTGGATATTAGAGGCGACGAGGTGGTATGCAGATCTACTCACGACTGGTTCAGCGTGCCACCCTTGAACAAGATATTGCACACAGGCCAGATGCTTTTCGGGGACCTCGATGTTCGAGATTTCGTCGAATGGAAGAATGGAATTAAGCGACAGTGGGACGCCGAGCGGAAGAAGCCATTGAAAGTGTAACGTTGCAAAAAATAGGAATATTAATTTGATATCGGGAGCAAGGAACCATATGATTCTTTCAGCATTGCATTTGTGGGCAGCATGTTTCTTATTTGATTGAGTTACCCAAACACGAGGAGACGAATTTATGAGACATAGGTATAGATTTTGTAAAAAACAATCACAAGGCTATTTGCTATTTGGCTTGTAGATTGATCGATTCAACCCCCCATTAGAACTGACATTGTAAGAGGAAGCGTCCAATCTCGTTGGAGTCCAAGCCATTGGGCGCTATCTAAAGTTCACTGCGACTACGACGGGTAAGGGGGTAGGCGAGAGGGCGCATAGTGGAAGCTATAACTTTGCGTCACGCTCTTCAAGCTTCCTCATCTCTCTGACATCCTTCCTGAGGATCTTACCAGAGGGGCTTCTCGGAACGGCGTCTACGAAGCGAAGCCCGCCCCTCAGGCGCTTGTAGTCAGAAACCTTGGATCGTACGTATTCGACCAGTGCCTCCTCAGTCACCTTGCCTTTGGCAGGCGGGGCGAGCACCACGTAGGCACGGGGCACCTCGGTGCCGTTTTGCGCAATGCCGATCACGGCGGCGTCGAGGACGGCCGGGTGGGAAGCGATGAGACCTTCTAGCTCTGCAGGGGGGACTTGGAGGCCCTTGTATTTGATGAGTTCCTGTGTAGGAGGAGGCCTAGTGTTAGTCTGGCTTTCTTCGGGGTGGTTTCTTGGGAGATGGCCGATCCACCGTACCTTTTTTCTGTCGACGACGTAGAGCTCATCGTCCTTGAGTCGAAGGATGTCTCCCGTTTTGAGCCACCCACCAGGAGCATATCCACTGTCGTTTGCTTCTGGATTGTTGTGGTAGCCCTGACTGACGACGGGCCCCTTGATGAGTGCTTCACCTGGCTCACCAGGAGCTACATCCTTGCCGTCATCATCCACTAGTCTATCAATAAGTCGGTTAGTTGTTTGATAGTCGATGAGGTATCGCTGGAGGAAGGGCAGAATAGAATATCAGTTATACCTGAGAGAAACATTGGGGAGAAGTGGCCCAAGGCTGCCTGGGATGACCTTTCGATCGGGAGGAGTATACGTAACGGAGCCAGTGGTCTCGCTTAGACCCCACGTCTGCGTGATGGGATTCGGCATGGCCATCTTCCGCCTGGCAGCCTCCTGTAGATCACCTGTAAGGGGTGCGGCACCACTGATGGCGAGTTTCACGTAGCGGAATTGGTCCTTGACGGCTGGGTGCTTGGCAATGGCCATGTAGATGGGAGGCACCGTGAAGAAGCCATTGATCTTGAGGACATTGCTGTAGCGCAGGAAATCCTCGAAGTTGAAGGAGGGCATCCAGTAGACGATCCCACCCTCGTAGAAGGGATTCACAAAGTAGCCCTGGACACCAGCAATGTGGGCGGTGGGCAGGTGGCCGAGGGTTCGGCGGTCAAAGGGGTCACCTTGACGTGCCTGTTCGTCAAAGTACGGCCTGGTAAGTTCGCCTGGGAGGAATGCTTCGGCAACCATGTTCAGATGTGAAATGAGCACACCTAAGATGACCCAGAATGGAATTGTTAGTTTTAAGCCCTTGAGCTAACCTGGGGAGGGATGGACGACTTCTCGTAGGAATGGGACAGAACTGACCTTTGGGGAGACCGGTTGTTCCGGAAGAGTAAAGGATGCATATTTTACTTTTTTCAAGCTCGACGGGGACAGATATCCTTCTCCAAGACAGACTTCCCTTGAAGTCACAAACTACCTGCCCATCAGCCGACTCAAGCTTGATCTCGGGGCTGCTTTGCAAAACGAGGACATTTCTTTTGGGGAGACCAGCGGGCTCTGCGGCGGCAAGGGCCAGTTTCTTCAGGTCAGGACTGCAGACAAGAACCTTGCCGGGGCCGTCCTTGATCTGCCGCTCAAGGTCCTTGACCATGCTCGAAGGGGAGGCAGCCGAGTAGACGCCATCGGCTGCGATGACACCGTAAAACAAGCAGGCGAGGGCATGCTGGCCAGTGGAGACAGTCACGACGACGTCTTTTCCGGGGCCAGAGGCACCGATCCCATAATTATGCCGGAGGAAGTATGCAAAGTTCTTTGAGAGGGTGCGTGCTTGGGCCTTGGTCATGAATCGATTGGGGTCTTTAGCTTCGGCGTGGATTGGGGTGTTCTCATAGGCGCGACAGTAGGAGGACTCTATAAATTTGGTGAATGAGCGAGATTAGCTATGGCTTATCCAGTAGATGACTAGATGATTGAACTTGCCAAAAAGAAGTGACAAGAGGTCGAGATTTGGGATAGGGCGCTCCTTTCCGTATATGTAAACCATGGTGGCGCTTCCTGTCTTTGACACGCAGTTTCGTTGTCTATCTTTACTTGGAATTCGTATGAATTAAGAACTAGAAAATAGGAAATATCAGAGAGCAGAATAAGTAATTAGAAAATGGCGTGCCGTCCGTGGTGATCGACAGTGGCTGCTCAGCTGGATAGGCTGGGAATCGGTGTGTGCTTGTCTTGATATATAGATTCAGATACATCACTCTACATATCATATGCATCCACAGTGCTGGGCGGACAGTAATTGGTGGAGGCTGCTTGATATTTGAAGTCCACGTCAGAACAATGATCCATCATATGGCGCTATTCCGCAGTACAGTCATCCTGGCGCAGCCCGGAAACAAAGATGACTGCGGTGCCTCGGTCGAGAATTGCTACCCCGCAAATTGAAGTGCGGAGGGAGGCTTCGGTTTTGAGGAGAACCTTGACCTGGTCGCCCCCTCACATGCTGGTCACGACTCCCTGGCAAGCATCGTCTCCCCGCCACGTGAATGGCCTCGGATAGTTCTTCCTGACCGAGTTTCCCATGCACGTAGTACAGGCCCAGGTCGCCCGACCCCCCGGATCTCCGAGGACCACCATTGAGGGATAGTGCTGGGCAAGCCGTGTGTATGTATGATGATGGATGGCGGGATGGCTTCCAAAGGCCTGCGTGGGCTGGCACGCTAACCTATTAATCCCAGCCAAGCTTGCCAAGGTAGCAGCACACCGTTCCACTGGGCTAGGTTACCGGTAACTGGCGTCGATCACCAGCCATCTTTTTTGCCAGAGGGGGATTTTCCCGCCGTGAACCAGGCCACAGAGCCAGACTGCTACCAGGCCATGTCTGTCGTACCAGCAGCCTTGCGCTGGGTGTCTGTGTGACGGGATATATGGGAGGATCGGTACGGAAAATTAGAGCTAATAGAGAGTAATCATGATTAGAACCCCTATTTAAAAGCGACCAGGGCATGGGCTGGGGATTGATACCTTGAATTGAATGGATTCTTTGTCGCCCGGTCTGAGCTTCCGTGGCGCCCTCATTTCGAGCTGTGTTACCCGAGGAATGATATTGCCAATTACTTCTGTCAGCTGGCCATCGGCAAACCAAAGACCGAGGAGACGTGTCTCTTGATTACAGCCGAGAGCTGACATCGATGTTGGGGGAATTGTTGAGGCGTGTGATGATTTCGGCTTCAACCTTATCGCAGCATGTCGCTTGGAGAAGGAAGGAAGGAAGGAAGGAAGCTGGACGCCTCCATGGCGCCTGCCTGCAATGCCCAACTCCTGCAACATTACTCATCTCTCAATCGGATGCTCATTTCTAGCATGATGCATTTCTCCAACTCTCACCTAATGCCCGTCGACCTAGAGTAGGTTTCTTGCATATTGCATATTCCTCTTCCCTTTCTGGCTACCAGAGCGATTGGTCCAACGTTATGCTGTCTGATGTAGAAACATGTAGTGCGTTATCTTGCTTCAGGCATACCAGCTTCCCCCTCACCTCATATTCCCTCGTATTCTCTTCCCCCGGACCGATTCTCACGTCTCCTTGCATTTCGGCCGCGTCTCTCGGCCACATCGACTCTTCCCTTGCCCAATGCCTCTGGATCATGAGCATGTTGTTGGACCTCCCAATAGCTCTAGAACTAACTGTATGCTTTGATGAGGACCTCACCAATACTCTTCTTCTCGAGGTGACTATATCCTCAGTGACCGAGACATTCTTTTGTAGCAATTCCTAGCATGAGCTGTCATGGACGCCAGTGTGGCCTCAGATCGATCCTGTTTAGGAAGGTAGTGGTAGAACACCCTTCAGCTCTGCTGCAACGCTTCTTGAAATGTCGAAAAAGAACATTGATAAATGTAACTCTTGCTCAATCTCTCCCTATATAAGATGATCCATTGCTCTAGCGATGTAAAAAGAGACAGTGGAAGACTCCACCTCATCCGAGCATCAATCTTCCACACATCGGCCAAGTGAAGAAGAGAGCAATTACAGTTGAAGATGAAAAGACTTTCAGCTTTGTTGACCATTCTGCCACTGGTTCTTGGCACGCCATTTCGGCGCACCGAACTCGCTCCCCTCTTCACGCACCAAAACCCTGATCTGGCAGGCCCTGACAGATATATCGTCAAGTTTAAAGATGGAGCTGCCCATGGGACTGTAGAAGAAACCCTTGAAACACTGGATCAGATTGCCGAGCATATCTATCTGGGTGGGTTTAAAGGGTTTGCCGGTACCCTTGATGCAGCCGCTCTGGAGAATTGGAGAGCACATCCTGATGTAAGTCATCGCCACCATAAGAGACAACTCTATCGTTTTGATAGAGACAAGACAATGAGGAGAGGAAAATCAGTCACAGATGAAAGAAATCTCATGTCTTGGTGTGAATAGGTTGAATATATCGAACAAGACTCAATTGTGCGTGCAACCGCTTACATTGAGCAACCTGGCTCGCCATGGGGCCTTGCTCGCATCTCCAGTCGGATTAACGGTGCCGGTAAATATGTTTACGACGAAAGTGCTGGAGCCGGCACATGTTCCTACGTGATAGATACTGGGATCGAAGCCTCCCATCCAGTACGTCCCTTAATCCCTCGTCTCTTGAACTGCCAGGTTGTTAACATAAGACTCCTAGGATTTCGATGGCCGAGCCATCCATGTAGTCTCGTTCGCTGGTGACAATACTGACGGAAACGGCCATGGAACCGCAGTCGCTGGCGTCATCGGCGGAACCACATACGGTGTCGCCAAGAAGACAACCCTCCTCGCAATCAAAGTGTTCGACGCCTCGGGCTCTGGCACCACGTCTCAAGTCCTCGCCGGCATCTCATATGTCACCCAGGACGCCGCCGCAAGGAGCTGCCCCCGCGGAGTCTTTGTGAATCTGAGCATCGGGGGCTCACACTCCGCTACGCTGAATGCCGCCGTTGCTGCTCTCGTCACCGAGGGCAAGTTCGTTGCCGTCGCTGCGGGCAGCAGTGGGACGAACGCCGGCAATTTCTCACCTGGCTCGGAGGAATCTGTCTGCACTGCGAGCGCGAGTACTTCGCTTGATGCAAGAAGCTCATCGTCCAATTATGGGGCAGTCGTCGATATCTTCGCTCCAGGTCAATCTATTCTGACAACCTATCTCAATGGCGGCACTGTGAGTAGTTCCTCCTTCCTCCGATGACTCCGATTGATCGGCATACTTACACACAAGACTGAAAAGGCCACTCTTTCCGGAAGTTCATTCGCTTCTGCACACATATGCGGTCTTGCTGCGTATCTCTCCGCACTGGAAGAAACTCCAAATCCAGCCACTCTGTGTACCCGCATTAGGGAGCTTGCTACAAGTAATACTCTCACAGGCATCCCTCAGGGAACAGATAACTTGCTGGCTTTTAACGGAAATCCTCAGGGCTGACCAGATTATACACGGAGTGCTATCACAATTTGCTTTCGCTTTATTCTTTGTTTCCAGGTGAAGAAAATAACAGTATCAATTTGATCTTGGCATAAATGAGGGTGGCTTATCCCATGCGGTTCCAAACGCTATCCCATACCTTTCCAAACACCGCGGGTATATCAATACAAAAGAAAAACAAAAGAGCGAGCAAAATGCAAATGAATGTCCTCCCAATATCCTAGTATCCCAATATCCCAAGATTCCAATAACAACAAGACATATATCCTAACAATGAGCGTCGTTACATTGTTGAAATCATTCATAGAGAAAGTGGTAGCCCCGCCAGCAGCAGCATACACGTTTTCTTTTCCCTCGAAAGAGAGAGATAGCTGCACACGAGTCCTCCCAAAACAAGGCCGACAAAGTGAATACAGACAAAGGAGATAGGGTAATAGATTGAGACAACTGAGATTTAGCTGTCCCAGATGGCTCCATATGTGGGGATACCTCGAGTTTCAAGGCCATAGACCACCTTCTTTGTGATCTTCTCGTTGGCAATGATGATGACGGCTTCTGCGCCGAAACCCTTTGCCATATTGTATCCCATCTTGACAAGGTCAGGCCGTCCTTGTGTTCTGGTGTCATGGATCACAGCATTGGGGACCTTCTTGCGGATGGTGTCGCAGAGGGCCTTTCCAAAGGTTTCCTCTGGTTTTGGCGTTGACCAGATCAGCTGAGTTGGGCAGCTGGGATCTTGGATGTGTCCGAGAAGCGGACCAATACCAGAGCCTGTGGCAATGAGGACAACTTTGTTGAAGCAAGTTGCAATCCGCATTACGCCACAAGTGGGAACCCCACGAACCCAGAGGTGTTTTGGGGGGTTTTGGATTACGTCTCTAGTCCAGTCACCAGCGTTGGATACAACAAGTGAGTAACCAGCTGGCCTTCCGTTCTCTGCTGTTGGGGCAGGCACTGTGGCGAATGAATGCCACTCCAGAAGAGGGCTGTGGGATATGCGGGTAAAAGATCCATTCACAGGGACTGTATAATCAAAGTGTAGACGGACAGCGTGGTTGGAGAAGACCTCGGCGTCAACAGGGACCTTTCGTAGCCACAGCCATGACATGGCAATGCTCATGGTTGCGACAACCAAAAGCCACATGGGGGGCGACTTGGCGACAGCTTCACCAAGAGACATGCCCTCGGGCTTGCTATCATTGGCGGTGAGGACAGTTTGGACCCAGAAAAGCCCCAGCATAGTCCAGCCGGTAAAGCGATGGCTGCGCTCGAAGAGATTGTGGTTGGACTTCCGTATTGGGGGATAAGCCAGGCAAATCATGAATGCAAACCCGGCAGCCAGGATCCATGATATTGTTTTGTTTGCAACGGACTGCTGGCCCCAGCCTTCCCTGCATGTCTCAGTGCACATGCACACGATGTCACTGATATTGCCGGCCAATAGCCATAAAGCTGAACAAAAAGCGGCGCTGCTGTGGACGCCACCAAGGTGGAAGATGCGAGCACATTTAGTTCTGATCCAGAGGGGCCAGGATTTGGGGACGCTGCAGGTGATCGTATACAGGGCGTTGATGACAAAATCTTGACGGATGAGGACCGCGACAACAAGATTGATGGCAGTGATGTTCCCAAGCCACTCTCGTGGCGCTCCCGTCAACAAAAGGGCAACAATGGCGGCAATATTGAAGATTCCGACGATCGAGAAAAGTTGACGATAGACAATCAATACGCGATGCTTCAGACCGCGCTGGCGTTTTCCTTGAAGTTTGTTGGGGATACCGGCCTCCAGATCAATATTCTTCTCATCAACCATCTTCTCATCAAATGAGCTTGAGCTTGAGCTTGAGCTTCCCATACTTGACGCAGAGGTCGTTGATGGTGTGGGTTGGAAGGGGACGTCATAATCGGAGGAGTAAGCTCTGACTGGAACAAAAACCTCCTTGGGCATCTCTGGCTCCGACAGAGGCTTCTCGTTTGTACAGAATGCCACTGATGCTGATCCGAGAGTTCGCTTGTCAATTTTGCCATTGGGTGTTAGAGGCAGCGCGTCGACACAATGGAAGTGACTGGGAACAGCATAGTAGGGCTGGCATCGTCCCATATGTTCCCGAAGTGTCTTCTCGTCGCAGGTTATGGGAGTGACGAAGGCGTGGAGTTCACCACCCACAAGGATAACAGCGGCGCGGTCGACTGCCGGGCATGAGTTCAAAGAGGTAGTGACTCCGTCAAGTTCAACACGGAATCCTTTGATCTTGACCTGGTCATCTTGCCGCCCAACAATATCAATAGTGCCATCGGGGTTCCAGCGACCGAGGTCTCCAGTGTTGTACATCATGGAGCCATCGGCAGCAAAAGGATCAGCCAGGTATCTTTCAGCTGTCTTTTCGGAGTTGGAGACGTAACCCTTGGAAACGCCCAAGCCTCCAGCCCACATGAGGCCGGTAGCACCAAATGGAACGGGGCGATTGTCGTCTCCCAGGATGTAGACGTTGTTGTTTGAAGTAGGCTTGCCAATGGTAAGAGGCTGACCCGGTTGGTGGCGGTGCATGGTATTCACAATGGTAGTTTCAGTTGGACCACAGCAATTGTAATAGGTGGCGGCAGATGCCCATGTATCGGCCAGCTTTTGAGAGCTAGGCTCGCCAGCTGTTGCGGCAACCTTAATGTTTGGGAACTCGCTGGGCTCATATTTTGCCAGGATACTGGGTGTGCAAATCAGAACATCAATCTGGCTCAGTGCGCTTTGCCACTTGGAGCCGCGAAGGATCAGAGTCCCGCCATTGCAGAGGCAACCAAGCATCTCCCAGGCAGCTGTAATTGTCGAGAAGAATTAGCTAGGCTATTTTTTTTTTTTTTTTTGGCAGCCAAACACTGAAACTTACCCATATCAAAACTGATGTTGAGAACTTGACCCACACGGATTCCTGGGACAATGCCAAGGTCGCCAGGGGACTGGCAGACCAGATTGGTCACATTGCGGTGCGTAACGTCAACCCCCTTAGGAGTTCCTGTGGTGCCTAATAGTGAACATTAGCAATGGTCTGAAAGAAGAAGGCAGTTACGAATCCTACCAGATGTATAGATGACATAGCAGCCAAGATCTGGCTCCGCCAAATCCTTCAAAGGATGAGCTTGGTCTGGGGTGGGAGAATATGATCTCGCATCAATAGGTAGTACGTTTGCCACATCGAAACCATGTAGACGGTTCTCTAGTGACTTGAGTGTCAAGACGGTGCATGACCTCCCTCCTGCCTGCTCAATGACATAACGGAGAGTGGTGTCGGGAACAACACCGCCGTCGAGAGGGACATATTGAGCGCCGCACAGGAGGATGGCCATGATGCCAGTGATCATTTCGACCCCTCGCTTCACAATGAGAGGAACTCTGCTTCCTGGAGCCACGCCGAGTTCCCTCAGCCTGTGTGCAAGCTCATTGGCACGCTGAAGAAGCTCAGAGTATGTGACCTCTGTGATGTGTGCAGATGAGAGGCTGCGAGCGGCAATTTGTGTAGGCTGCTTTGAAGCAAAGTGGAGGAAAGCCTCTGTGACTGTGGAGAAGCGGGCGGCATTCTTTGGCCCAAACATGTAGCTGGCATTGGCCAACAAGTGCTCAGAGCCATCGCTCTTCACGCTGGCGTGAGTCCCCATGATTGGAAGGAGCACGAAGAAGCCACAGGTAAAGAAGTTGTCAAAGTGTATGCAATGGCAATGTTGCGTGAATCTTCAAGAGGATATGAAAGGATATAAGCCAAAGATGGTGGGCCTGTGGTTTGGGTGAGAAGCACAAACATGCTGGACGGCTCTAGTCGACCTCGAGGGGGACGATGCCTTTAATAGTTGTGGAAGACAGCTGAATACTCCAAGTGCTCTACACAAGTTTAAGACTTGCACGTATTGTGACCATGTTGGGCACAAAGGCCAAGCTGGCAGCCATGTCGCTTGTTCCGGTTGCCAAATGGGGAATGGAGTGAGCGGGAACAGCCATAGCTTAAGCCGAATATCGATCTCCCAAAGGGGGTGTGCCCGTGGCTGCATCATGAGGGGCCGGGGCAAGAGAGAAGATAATGTCGCAAACACAGGTTTTCCTGAGCTGTGGATGGGGTGGGCATCCTCCGTGCGCAGCAGCATCGAATGAAGTTGTTGAACAAGGCTGAGTTGGACCGATGTGGTTGAATCGCAAGTCCCTGCAAAGGTTGCATCTTAAAACTTTGGCACCAGCCCGTTTGGGAAAGGCAGGTCAAGGGTATAATCGACGATTGTTTGTCCGAGGTTGCGTATGATGGCATCAAGGTGATGAGACCAGTACGAGATGGAAGAATTTCGATACTGTAGCTCCAGGAGTGGAGCATGAGTTGAGGGAGGGAGTACTTTGCATTCAGGTAAACCTGTCCTTTTGCTGTCTAGACCACGCCTGTTGGCACCATGAAGCGGAAATAGTTGCAGCAACAGGAGGGCAAGGTCGTTATAGCGCGACGGGGGTATAGTTCCTGAAAATGTCTCAGCTCTAGTTCATGCATCGTGTTTGCCTCAAAGGACTGGTCCATCAGCGGCTCTTTGGTCATTGGCGAGGCTTTGGAAGCTTGTGAGCAAGTGGGCATCAGATCCCGGTTGGAAAGCATCAACACCACGCCGGAGGCCCATAATAAAGACGGGTGTCACGAAGATAGCGGGAGCCGTGGCTTCACCCTAGTCGCTTGGTCCAATGGCCTGAAAAGCGCCCCTCACCGGCTTCGTCTGGAGTGGTCATCGGACATGCAGATCAAAGACGGTGGTGTCTGCGCACATTATCATTGCGTCGCACTTTGGGGATCAAACATCCTTGCCAGCACCAGCGTTACGCGGGGCCCGAAATCTTTTGAGCCAGGAGCCAAGGGGCCCTTATGGTCTGGGCCGGAGATGGCTCCTGTTTCGATATGTCCGTGTTGCGTTGCGTTTGAGATTTAGGCCAGCGGCGGCGTGGAGAAAGCAATGACGGAAGGGCTGGCTGGCAGGCAATTGAGGGCGCATCTTGAGTGATCTGTAGAGTGTGATCCAGGCCGCGAGCACGGGTAGGTGACAGCGATCGCGCACCTATCTCTCTGGCAGGGTTCCATCTGAGATGCTACATCTCCGTATTGGCTTTGCCGCGAGGGACGATCGGCCCAACTTCCTGGAAACAAGAAAGCTCAAACGGCACGCACTAGGAGAAGGACCAGGTGGGCCACCGGAGCCCGGGCACTTGCTCCACACACTTAGCACCATGTTGAAGATGGGGTAGGTAGGTACCTAGCCCTGAGGGAGAGGTACCTGAGGGCAGGGTACTCGAGCTAGAGCTAGCAGCTGTCACAGCTCGCCTGGGATTAGTCCTTCTGGCACATCGACGCAGCTGGGACTCTGGGCTTGGGGCACTAGAGGCGCTGGCGGCTGTGGACGGCAGCCACTTTACGGCACGTGGCGGCGCTAAAATCGGTCGCAGAGGCATCCATTGAAGGTTAGGTGATGTGCGGTGCTGCTGCTGTCAGTGCTCAGCTGCAGCATGCAGGCAGTGTTAGTACGTAGCTTCTGTCTGTGTGATGCGTCAGGTCGCTTTAGCTAGCTTCGCTTCGGCAGAGCTTGACACCAGGCCTGGTCCATGTCGATGTCGATGGAACAGCTCGAGAAGTTCCCAGAACAGCAAGTGGCTTCATACCTTGTGCAATTGGGCTTCGGTCGCGACCCTCCGATCTGTAACCTCCCTATCCTGGGCATCGCGGTCGCTGCGTGTCGCAATACGCCCAGCACCTGTAAGCCATGACTAATTGTCCAGAGCCGAGCACGATCGATTGTTGGTCCGGCCAACCTTTCTGGGTCGGTTCCGTTGTGTCGAGTGGGGGAGCACCGAGCCAGATGCATGTTTCAACCGCCCACCAGGATCTGCTCCACGCGCCAGCCCCCCATTATTTTTTTTGCCGCAACAGGCACCTTTGACAGAATGCGCCAGCAAAGCCGGTTTACGGTGGCAATGGGGACTTTTCTGGATATACCGTAGATTAGGTGCATATCGTTGGCAGTCGGCCCAGCCGCGGCCCGCTTGCCTGGACTAGCCAGCGCTCGTGACTGAAGCCGGGTGCAGATCTAATGCGTGACTGCGCGCTCCCTCACCATTGTCTTTCGTCAGTTCAGCTGGCCTGGGCTCCTGGGTGTCTCAAACTAGTGCGCACTCACCCATTCTTAGCGCTGCTGGACATAGTATTTGAGCTGCTCGGAGCCCAGACTTGACTTCTTTCAGTCGTCCAAGGTCCAGGACTGAACCTCAACAATAGATCCAAGTGCATCTGACGACCTGAGCTAAGGCAGACAGGATCAACCGGACTCTAAACCCCCCCGCGTACCCCCAACATCTAGCGCTGCGGTGCAAGAAGCCCACAATGACTGAGACGCTGGTAAACGCATCAACGCCTGTCGATGGCGTTAGGGTGTTGGCCTTGAACAGGCCATCCAAGCGGAATGCACTCTCTCAAGAGCTCATTGGCTTGCTCCTCGAGCATTTGACCGCGGCATCTTCGGACAAGAGCGTGCGAGCCATTGTGATTACTGGAAGCAGCACCTTCTTTTGTGGTGAGTACCAAACGCACCCCTCTATTGGGTCTCGTTCTACCCACCTGCAGAGCAGAGCATCTCTGACAGACTTCTGATTCGGCGGTAAAAGCTGGGGCCGATATCAAAGAGATCTCCAACCTCGATGGTGAGGAAGCTCGGCGGGTCCGGTACCTCGAGGACCTTTGTTTAGGTCTTCGTAGCGTTCGGAAACCATTGCTAGCGGCAGTCGAGGGCATGGCGGTGAGACACTTTTCTTTTTTTTTGTTGGCTGCAACCACGGCTTTGCCCCGAGGCATGTGAACAGCCGTGATAGAGAACCTAACTAATTCGATTCGTCAACTTGGCAGCTTGGGGGCGGGTTCGAGGTCGCTCTGATGGTCAGTAGCCTATCCCAGCCTAACCCAAATACAAGGTGATGTGACTGACGATCTGATATGATGTTCCATACAGTGTGATCTGATTTTCGCCTCATCAGCCAGCCAGTTTGGTCTACCGGAAGTCAGCATTGGGCTGCTGCCGGGAGCTGGAGGCACCCAGAGGCTGACAAGCGCAGTTGGCAAGTTCAAGGTGAGCACGAGGGCACTGCCTTGTTACGCATAAGGCTTGGGGTGGCTTTAGAAGAGTCTGTTGGCTGCTAACACCACGTAATGAAGGCAATGCAGATGATCTTGCTTGGGACTCCCATCACAGCCTCGGACGCCATGTCAGCCGGCCTGGTGGCCCAAGTTGTTGAGCCCGGCACAGTACTGGAGACTGCGGTCCAGACTGCCTCCAAGCTAGCCGGCATGAGCACAAGTGCCATATCTTTGGCCAAAGAAGCCATCTGCAGAGGTGTGTGGTGCCCATTATGGCAGGAGAGGAAAGCATACAGCTAACAGCGAACCAGCCGATGATCTTGGCCGTGATGACGAGTTTGAAAGAAGCCTCTACTATTACGCCATTGGAACCAAAGATAAGCGTGAAGGCGTTGGCGCCTTCTTAGAAAAGCGCAGTCCTAGGTGGGATTGACGATGGCGAAGCCATGGCGTTTGCTGGCCTCGCAGATGGGTGGTGATGAAGAAAGAGAGAAGAGGGGAACACATCGTCGAAACTTTGGCAGGTAGATAGATACTGTGGGTAGCCCGCCGGGTATGTTTCGTCAGTTGCCTCACAATCGAGTGTGACCCGACCCCCAACAGGGCCACAACCCTCACACTTCGTGCTGGCCCGTCCCGCCGTGCATTGCATAAACTTGAAGTAAATGTCGCAGGTAGCAGTGTCTGTAAAGGAGGTGTACGTGTCTCACCTTCCCCCCGGAACAGAATAGCCGTAAGAGGAGAAGTCCGGTACTTATGAGCGGGTTGTTCTGATCGTCAGTAGTGCCCTTCCCTCGCCCGGCTGTACACGTACGTATACATCACCACACCTTCACGTCGGAGGGAGGTGGTTACTTTCCTATCAGCCGTTCTATTTACGGCCCTACCCCAGTACTGATGCGTCAAACTCCAATGTCACGCCAACAACTCGCTACTCGCCTTTTCCCTGCACCGACGAGCAGAATTTAACCACAGCTCGGCAGAACTAGCGGTCGACACGCGAGAAGCTTGCACGTAGCGGCCAGTAGCATTCTCTTTTCTTCTTTTTTTTCTTCTCTGCCTTTTACTGCCATATCGCCCCTTCATAATCCGGCGGCTAATATTGGATGCCTTCCTGACAAGGGGGTGGCCGACTGAATATATGTATGACGCTTATCAAGATGGACGCTGTGGGTGCAATAGGAAGCGTCGCATAGAGATCGCCAAGGTAACCTTCCAGGCTAGATTGGGTGGGCCTGTGTGACCGGAGGAGCGTTCAAGGGTTGACTCGGTCCCCAATGCTACGCATCTGGCCTCTTCGGAAAGGTATGTGTCTACCTCCATCAGGTACACGGCGTTCCAGGACCGGAAGTGCTCTACACCTGGCTTAGTGGATTAGTATCCTCGGTGCTTGATGACAATACATTGACGGCAGTACGGGTAGGTGCTGCAGAAGCACAAAGAACAATAAGTAGGTAGATAGTGCACTGTAATCCATGGGATGGACCCCTGCTCGGTCATCTATTGCCTCCCATATTTCGGAGTACTATTTTGAGCCCGGCCGATACTATTTGGTGCGGGGGAATAGCCGCTAGGGAGGGTGACAAGTGAGGCTACGGAGTCGTCTTTCCTCTTATGCCAAGACCTCCAGCCTTTTACAGCTCATCCTTTCCCTTGGGAGGAAGGCGGGACACCAAGAATTCCTCAACCTCGTTCAGCTCTTCCAAGCAGGCATTATGCTCCATACCTCTTTGTGACAAGTGTTAGCTTGTTTCGAAGTCGAGGGTGCCATCCTCTCCCAGAAGAGGCAGCTAGCTGTGGCACTCACCTGTATGTCTTGAAATTGACATCATATCCCAGACTCGTGAGCTTCTTTTCGCTCTCTTGCGCAAGTGGGTAGACTACCACCTGATCGCTGTCGCCATGGGCCATGAGAATGGGTGTTGCCTTGTTGATATCTCCTTTAGGCACGAGCTCCGCAAATGTTTGGTGTAGAAGCAGCCACGACGACAGAGCGACGATGCCACCAAGCTTGACCTTGGCAGTCAAGCCAGAGAAGATGCCCATAGCTCCGCCTTGGGAAAATCCACCGAGAACAATTCGCTCCGAAGGAATTCCGGCAGAGATCTCGCTGTCGATCAGCCCGTGAATGTACTCCTGGGTTACAGTGATTCCGGGGGCATCCTCTTGGCCGGCTCTCCCCTGTAGAGATTTGGCAGCAATCCCGAGGGTTTTCTATGCCAATAGTCAGAATCTTGCAGCAGAGAAGCGAGCATCAGCTCTCGGCACGAAGAGCATACCACATCGAACCAGCCAGGCATTGGGTAACCGCCATTCTACCATAAGATGACGCGATTAGTTGACCGGGATCCGAGCAATGGGGTTTAGGCATTGGTAGGTAATAGATTTCTTTACCACAGTGATGGGGATAGTTGGCGCGTTTGGCAAGATGAACTTGATCTCATCCAAACGTCGCTTCCTGCGGATTTGTTCAATTGTATCAGCCCAACCATGGCCCGTGTCGCCGAGCCCGTGGCAGAATATGACCGTGGCTGTATGGCGGCCAATGGCGGGCAGTACCACGGGAGCGGTACGGCGGAGAGAAGACATCCTGGAGGGCTGGAATAGACTTCGTAAAAGTCAATTTCGGGATCTAGCTTTGAGATGGGATAAATTCAATCGAACATCGAAATGACAAGCTCTCTGTGTATCCGACACACGGGTACGGTAAATATTCGGGAGTTTTCTGGAGTGAAGAAGGTGCTCAATTTACCCTGGAAGGTGCTACCCCACATCTGATTCCCCGATAAGATAAGCGAGCTAGATCCCCTGAAGCTACCTACAGACGGGAGAAACGGAGAATTCCTAGCAACTACGTACCGTAGATATACAAAATGTGAAAGAATTCGCCCTACAGACATTCATATGTCGCCTCAAGATGATTATTCAGAAAAGACCACTTCCATTGATTTCCAGCATGCAATTCACTTTGTATTTTGACGGGTAGGGCAAGTCTTTACGACCCCTCGGTATCCAACGACCAGCATATCAACATTCAATATTGAATAGCTATAGCAAGATTGAAGCAATTCTCAAGCCTATTTAGCGCTAAGTACCACAGGCTGGCCGTTGTTCACATTGACGCAGACCCTGCCATTACCATCCGAAGTATAGGACCCGCTGCCAAAAACATCGTTCCACGATCCATTCGCACGGCCAGTGCTGAAGCAATACTGCCCGTTAAGGCTGGAGCCGCGGTTGGAAGTGAAGACGACGAGATTACCGCCCGCTCGGCTCCAGGCGTATATTCCGTCTTCGGTGTTAAGGTGGACGTGGTCGTTGTTGGGGAGACCGCCGTGTGCTGATCGCGCAGCAGAGAGGCGCGAGATGGCGCCGTACAGGTCCGCGTTGGTGTTGAAGCCGCTGCGCCAAAGGTCCTCCCGGTTCTGTGGATCGGCACCACCACCGTAGCCCTGCTCGCTGCCGTAGTAGACAATGGGAATGCCACGAGCGAGGATGACGAAGGCCAATGCGTTCTTGAACAGGGTGACGTCGTTCTTCTTGTTGAGCCATCGAGGGTTGTCATGGTTGTCAAGGAAGGTTCCCAGGGTTGTCGGATCGGAGAACTTGGCACTGACCGTGTCGATCATGTTGGCAAGGTCCTTCGAGGACCCCTCCTGCTGGTAGAACCGGTTCATGGGGTAGTAGACGGCATAGTTGAGGAGACCTCCCATGAGGTTGTCATACCCGGCCAGGTAGTCGGGGTTGCCATCGAAGACTTCGCCAATGGTGTATACCCCAGAGGACCAGGCAAAATCGGGCCAAAAACTCTTCGATACGTGCTTGACAGTGTCGATGCGGACGCCGTCGAAGTTGTACTCCTTGACAAGCCATTTCACCCACTCGTTCAAAGCCGCTTTCACCGAGTTATCCTCCGTGTTGATATCCGGAAGACCGGAAATTCTGCACTGCTCAATGCTGTTCTGGTCGTTGTAGTTGATATCACACGAGGCGTGGTAGGCGCTCGCCTGGTTGAGCGGCGTGGGCTTGTATGTGCTGATGTCGCCGCTGCCCATGTGATTGGCAACAACGTCAACCATCATGTAGATGCCCTTGCTATGCGCTGCGTTGACCAAGTTCTTCAAGTCATCCGCAGTTCCGTACTTGGAATTGACGGAGTACAGGTCCTTAGCCCAGTATCCATGGTAGCCACCATCAGTGTCTGGCAATCGAGTTAGCATGCTCAGATAATCTTGGCTGAGTTGACGATTGGTTCACTCACTCTCCACGACGGGTGTTATCCAGATGGCATCAAAGCCCATGCCCTTGATGTAGTCAAGCTTGGACTGGAGGCCCTGGAACGTGCCACCACAGTAGTTCCCAAGATTGCCACAGGAACTGCCGCCAGTGTCCGAGTTGCTTCTAGCGATGCGGTCTGTCAGGGCAAAATAGATGTTGCGAGACTTCCATGATTGGGTGTCGGCCGCATGGGCGCCGTAGCCCAAACAGAGGGCCGAAGCGAGCAATGATGAGATGAACTTCATTGTCACGTTGTCAAGTATATCGTGGATGGTTGGTTCGATAGTTCTTGATGCCGGCGAAGAGAAGGCGAAAGGGCGTCTTATAAACTTGTAAAGGCGGAGTTTGTCTCCGCGAGATGTGGTGAGCTAATGTGATGGGCTTGCGAGTGACCCAGACTGCCAACCACGAGCAACGCACTCACGAGACTCGATTGACCAGAAAGTGAAGGGAGGATAAAGTGATATCGGTCCGAGAGGAAGCCCGCTGGTAATTATCCAGAAAGCCACCTACCGGGAATCATACAAGAGGCTCCAGGTCTATAGCTCATTGGGCCAGGCCGGGGTGGTAGATGACATGCCGGCCCGGCTCGGTCAATATATAGCAACGATGGGCGGTAGTGCATGCGTGATGAGGGCAGAATGTGTGGATGTGCCGAGAGCTGCTCCTCCACAGGGTTGAAACAGGCCTAATTAAAGCCAGTGTCCTGCCTCTTTGGGCATCTGCAGGTTTCACCCACGGCTGCAAATGGATACTCAGTGCCCTGGCCGTCAGCAATTCCAAACACGTTCACGCCTTACCCAGTGCCTTGCGGTGCAAGATCGCCGCCACACCTAATTTATGTGCCTGGGAGCCATGTGCGTCATACGCAATCGTACGTACTGTATCCTCATCCTGTTGGCAGAGCCCCATCGCCATGGTCCGTGGTGGGTATAGGGGCATTGGCTTGTGTGTTATCGTCACCCAGCTTCCTGGTATAGACATCTAATCGTTGGAATCATGGGTTCGGACCTGGGAGGCCTGCTAATCCGCACGACGTGGCTAAATGGAGAGATATAACTGGGAGCGAAACTAGGTGAAGCTATTCTTGTTTGCATTAACCGTGCGTGTCAGCAGTCACTATCAATCGATCACCCTATAGCTACTGAACCCCGCTTCTTCATCCTTCGCCTTTCATTCGTTTCAATCTAAAGCAAGCACCTCCTTTCCATGACCCTCAGAAATAGAGGACAGCCCTGGGTTTCCTTGGTATGCTGACTAGGACTGTGTGAGCTCGTCCTCGTCCTCATCCTCGTCGAGCGGAATAACCAGCGGATTAACCAGCGGTGCCTCCTCGGGGTCTTGTCCCAATGCCACCTCCTCACTCTCCACCCCCTCATCCACCAACCCATGCTCGCTCAGCATTACAGACCGTCCGTTGTTACGCTCTCTGACGAGCGCATGCGCGTGGTGCGTTGACATGATGTGCCAATGATGAACCGTCAACCGCTGTCCGGGCCGATTCACACGTCCGATGAGCTGCTCACGCTCTCGGTTCGAGAATATCTCGCCGAACTGCACCACGTATGAGCAGAAAACAATGTCAACCCCAACTCCAATTAGCCGTGGTGTTGTCACCAAAATGTATGTCCGGTCCGACTCGGCTGCTTCCTTTTCAATGCTCCGCAGAAGGGTGTCGCGCCCGGCCGGTTTGGGAGTCACTGACTGGAAGATGCGCTTCGCTCGCGTGATGTTCTTCAGCTCCGGGTCCTCCTCGATGAACCGCACAATGAGACCGACGAGCACCGGCGTCTGGGCAACAAGCAGGATATGGCATGGGCCGTCGCTGTTTGGTGTGGAATCGCCCTTGGCATTACCTTGGTCCTTGCCTCCTCCATGTGCTGTCTTGATGATCTCGGTCAATTTCTCGGCCCATTCGTGTCCTCGATGGAAGTGCAGAGTCTTCCTCAAGATACCGGCTTCTCCCAGCCGAAAATCCTCGTCCACCCGCCTCACTGACGTCGGGAGCAGATGACCATTCTCTCGCTCGAGGATTGCTGCTAACCCAGGGGCTATGCTTGCGCTGAAAAACTGGGTAAATATCTTGATACCCGTCACCTCCTCAAGGTGGAGGTCTCGCCGTTTCTCCGCACGTAAAACTGTTAGCTGTTTTCTGCAACGGGCACCCAGTCTCTCCACAGCTTTCGCTAGGCCTTGAGGGACAGACACCTCGACGACATGGTGTTTAATTCCGGGGCGTATATCATGCAGGCAGGTATCAAGGTAAGGGCTGCCCCAGTCTCTAGCAACCGTAAAAGGCCGAACAAACTTGGCAAAGTCTTGAGCGAATTGAGTCGTAGTATCATCACCGTTGGTTAGCTGTCTCTTCGTGCCGGTTGATTTCTTGGGCTGTAACCTCCGAAACCGGGTAGCAAAGTTGGGCAACTCATGAAGAATCCTTTTTTTCACGTCTCGGTTTCCGATGAGCAATCTAAGGCACGAATGTATATCATTGGGGGAGTGCGAGAACGGGGTTGCTGTCATAAAGTACCATTTCGGTTGTTTGCGGGGGCTGATTCCTGACAAGCGCTTGATATCCTCGAAGCTGTTGAATAGTTGTGTGTCCCTGCTCGTGACTGAGTGACTCTCGTCGAAAAAGAACAGATTGACTGAGATGGCGAATGGAATAATGACCCTAATGCTTGAGTCGGGATGCCCTTTGCCCTTCATAGCAACATTGGTTTTCTCCTGGTTGGGAAGAGCAGTCTGTACCCCGAATACACGCGCCAGAGCAGATGTCTGACGACCGAGAGCTGTGAAAGATAGGAGAATCAGATACCGAAACTGCGCTTTACCAATTAGAGGTGCTTTGAAATAGAGGCTGCCTGCATTCCCAAAGGTGGCACACGCCTCTTGATACATAATCGGCTTTGAATCGTTCTGCTTGGCTTCTCCCCGAGTCTTTTTCGCGATTCGCTTTTGAGAGGAGGAAACCTTAGGTAAAGCAACCAGATCTGTTTTTTGAACCGCCTTCTCTTTGCCTTCTAAAGGAATCGGGTTGATCTGGCCTGTTTCTCGATAGTAGAGCGGCTCTACCAACTCCTCATCAACCGTCGACCCGCGAGCACGGAATGTGCGCTTGAAATACACACTGACACGCCTTGCCCAGGCATCCAGATTGCTGGCTGGGACGGCAAAAACCGAAGGTCCATAGACGAGGTGCTGGACATAATCATGTGTGATTCCTTCTGGAATACAGACGCACTGAATGCCATACATGTTTCCCGAGGGGCACTTTAGCCCCCTACGCTTTTCATCCCTCGGCAAATGCTTCTCAGGATATTGACGTGCATGTCGGAGATTCAACAGAGCAAGCGACGTGGCAGCAAAAAGACCCAGTGCGCAGATCGACTTGCCAAGCCCTACATTGTCCGCTAGAAGGAGTCCATTCAACTCTTCAGCCACACGATGGGCCTTCATGGCTCGGACGATGAAAGCCATTTGGTGAATTCGAAGGCTCTGGTTAGTGCCCAAGAGTAGCTTCCCTTCATCGCGCTTCTCGATGGGATGGTCCAAGACGGTGCATACTTCGGCCCACCTTTTCTGAGTTAAGAATGGTTGCTTGAACAAGAGTTGTTGTGCAGGTGCTATACGCTCGTCCCCGATGCATTCTTCTTCCATATCATCGTCAAATTCCTCATCACATGAGCTCTCCTCCTCGTTACTTGAGAGGTCAATATCCATTTCAAGTACGCCATTGGACTCTTCCTCGCGGGATGGTTTCGTCGCCGTAGTTGTCGATGTCTGCACTTGGCTTTCAACTATGGCTGGGATCAAGTTTGAAGAAGGTGCTCTAATGTCGCCCTCCTCAATTGAAGTAGTGGGTGAAGCGCTCAGCACGTCTCCTTCTGGGTATTGTACATGGTCATTTCTTTCGTCGGTGAGAAAATTATCCTCTTCATGACCCGCGCCGACTTGTTCAATATCTTCCTGTGCCTTGTCTATCGGAGACCTGTTGGTGATGAGATTGGGGCTCCCATCCTTGCTTGGATTGGAGTTGGACTCGGCATCGTCTTCTTCGTCTTCCTCACTCCCTTCGTCCGACGCACTTTCGTTCTCAGAATCCGATGACTCAGGGAACTCAGAATCGTTTCCACCAAATCCCGACTCTTCGTCACTAAAAATGTCCTTTTGGGATGAGATGGACTTGCTCTCAGAGTCAGATTCTTCTCCTGACGACGTAGTTACCTTTCCACTAGAAGAGGCTCCCGTTTCGCCCTCAATGGTGAGCTGTTTACGTTGCTGGCTGAAGTGTGATCCACCCGTCATAAGCGGACTATTCTTCAAGAACCGAGAAGGAAGTGGTGCAATAGTGACGACTGGGTTACGGGGACATGATCGGGGGTCTGCCTGCTCAAGTAAATGATTTACGCCGATAAGAGCAAGCTGCCATGATGATTCCTCCTCAAAGTTGAAGGAGCTGCCATCTAGACTGAGTACCCATTGGTTCACGTTCAGGTCCGCAGCCCACTGGGCAGCCCAGCTTTGGAAGCGATCGAAAGAAAAAGCGTAATGTTTGGCGCGATGGCCTGGTTCTAGTTTGTTCTGCTGGTCGAGAAAGGCCGAAAGAGCACCTTTACGCTGACAACTTTGGACATGAAAGTCGCTATGAACCTCAAATAGGACATCTGTGAGCTCCGGTGGTGAAAAGCGAAGGCGTCTCGGTGCGGGTTCTTGAATGTCTTCGAGGCAGTCACTTCCACTGTGCCAGCTGTCAGTAGGTGTTCTTTAAGCGCTGAACTAAATTGGTCATATGGGCCCAATATGGGTCTCACCTTCGTCGTCGACGGGAGTACGCCCATGGAAGCATCCTGACTGATCCTCCGGGTGTTCATCAAAGAACCAAAACGAAGATAGATCCTCCTCGATACTGTAAAGTGGTATGGGCGAAGTGGCGTGTACCAGCATAAGGGTGGAAGATGCAACCATTAACTCAACAAGGCACCTGGTGAGAGGACTGTGAGGTCAGATTATCGAACAAATTCTTCCTGTGGCGATGGTGGTGAGATCAGGGAGAACATCGTTCACTCACTCGCTGAGAAGCTTGTGTTTGTTTGTTTGGTATCGAATGTGTCACACAAATTTTCGTGAGCCTTCTGTTGGGCAAAACTTGGAGCACGGGGGTACAAGATGATAAATAAAAGAAGTTATAGGACTGTTGAAGCTCGATAAGGCCTTTCTCTCAGAACGTGTGAAGGTGAAGGTGAAGGTGAAAGTGGCAGGTAACCGGGGTGAGAGCGGAGTCAGAGGCGCTTCACTTCACTGTGAGCTGTGTTCCAGAAACTCTTCCGTCACTATCTCGGTTGAAATTTCAATTTATATTGCTCGCTACGATATGAATTGAAATAACGTCAATATTTTGTCACTACCTATCCATCCGGGTATCTAGCTGGAAGGGCCGCACAGATGAACGGACATGTATCTCATTCCACTCATGATGGAATATGTCTGAGATAACACTGCTAAGTTTCTCTTTTCATTGCCTGCAGAAGAAACTGCACCAATATGGCCACAAGCACCACCATCACGATCACCAAGATCCCATCTGCAATGAGCCTCCGTCGTGATCCCATGATATTCACTGAACCATCTCCACGGTTGTTAGGTAAATCCTCAAAGTCTCCATGGGAGAATATAGATTCTATGTCATAACCCTCGAAAGAAATTGCCGAGGATGTGTCTGTTTTTTGGGATACGTCTGTTTCTGAGGATGTGTCTTCTTCCGAGGACGTGTCTGTTTCCGAGGATGAATCGTCGGAGGCAGACTTTGTGCCGCTGCCATGTTGTCTGTCTGGGCTATGCATATGACATAAATTAGCTTGTTGCAATGCCTCCATCGGTGAAGCTCCACATACCATAAAGTTCTCGATTTCGCCCGATTTTTTGGAGGAGAAGCATACCCGAGTGCTTTCCAGAGAGGCCTGCGAGGGAACGAATGAGAATATTGTTCTGGTTATTAGGGGTGTATATTTGTTAACTTACGTGTCTGAATCCGAGTCTTGACCGGAGGGGGGATCGAGCATGTTTGTTTTTCCCTCAACGATCTTCTGGTAAGGCTGCCCTGTCCTAATCTTGAGGCGCCGTTTAAGTCAAATATCACTGAATATTCAAGAATTAGGAAGAGCCAAAAGTGTGATGAGGCGACATTCAAGAGATGGAATTGTAGTGATTGTATTGTGAAGCCGCGTGATAGAGAGTGTAGATGAGCCAGAAAGCATCCATGAGGTACTCTAGGAGCTAGAAATGCACGAGCTTAGGTACATGTACTTGAGATGTGAGAGCAATCTGAGAGAGCTCAGCTACCAGTCCAAGTTTGCACTTGCGCCACATGTGCACAAAGTTTTTATCCAATACCACATTAGAATGAGAATATACAATAAGTATCCACACTATTTGTATGCTCTCGTTCAATGAAACCAGCATCCCCCCATTCAACCATCGTTAGATTCCAGATATACAGCATCTCCAACAAACTTCCGTGCAACCAGGTACCTAACCGCTGGGGTTTCCGTTAAACGTAAGCCTGTTAGCTGTATCGCTAGGTATGTTGGTGAGGATCCCAACAGTGGCAAGATTCTTAATACGCGTGCAAAGAGCATCAGAACCAGGAAATCCCTCCAAGCCAGCAAGGTAAGCAGCTAGACCGGCAACGTGAGGAGAAGCCATCGATGTGCCAGAATTAAACCCCTATGAAATAATGGAACTCAGTTAGGTATGTGCGTAAATGATGATTCCGGTACACCGCGAGCTTCTTGTGGGTTTGGTGTAACTTACACTGCTATTGCCGGGGAGGGTAGACAAAACATCGCTACCAGGGGCGAACAAATCAACAACCTCGCCGTAGTTGGAATAGTAAGCCCGGGCGTCGTTCGAGTCAGTAGCACCGATCGTGCAGGCCAGAGGCTCCGAGGCTGGCGAGTAACTCGCAGCATTCATATTGCTGTTTCCGGCTGCAACAGCCAGGAAGACACCACTATTGACAAGCGCAGCTGAAGCCTCGTTGAGGGCCTCTGATCTGCCTCCTCCGAGAGACATGTTGGCCATGGCTCCCTTGGGGCAGTAACGGGACTGCGCGTCTCTCGCCACAAAGTCTAGGCCGCTGATGATGCCCGCATACGTGCCGCTGCCCCTGTTATTGAGAACTTTGACGCAGAACAGCTTAGTCTTCTTGGCAACACCGAACGTTTCACTGCCTACGGTTCCTGCAACGTGAGTCCCGTGGCCATGGACGTCGATGTCGCCTCCTCCTGCATAGTTGACAAGGAATTCGGCGCGGCCGCCAAATTCCTGCAAGGTCAGATGATGAATGGGACAACTTGGGTGTATGCCGTATATCGGCCTTCGGGAACACTTACAGTGTGGCTGACGTCGATTCCCGTATCCAAGATGTAGACACAGGTGCCCTCGCCGGCACTGTCATCGTATGTATATGCGGTGCTACCACCGTTGACACTGGAGAGTCGTCCTAGGCTCCATGGAGCGCCAGGCTGAGTGGTGAAGGCGTCAAGAGTGACGACAGCGTCTTGTTCAATGTATTCAACCTACCAAAGTTAAGTTCGATCCCAAACAGAGTCAAAATACGGGGTATGTGAGCCGTTTACATACATCAGGATGCTCACGGAGAGTTTCCAGAGTAGCTTGGTCAATTGTTCCGGAGAACCCCTTGAACACGCTCTGAAATACGTGCTCGGGGGCCTCAGAGAGGATGCTGGCGATGCTGTTGGCAGACGCGAGATCACCAGTCTCCTTGAACTTGACAATGTACTTACCAGCAATGAGACTGTTCTCAAGACCTTGCGGGATGAGAAGTGGTGCACGATCAGAGCGTTTAGATGGTGCGGCCACCACTGCCGTGAGGGTTGAGAAGAGGATAGACAAACGCATGGTGAGAGGATCAAGAGTTGGGAAGCTCAGTAGTAGTTCTTATTGTTGTTGCAAGGGTGTTGGTCTGTTATTCTTTGCTTGAAGACTGAGTAGGAAAGGATATTAAGTAAGTTCAAGGCGGAACCGGCACTATTTATGATGGATTGATGATGGATGACAAACAAGATAAGTCAACTACGAGCTTACTCCCTTGAGACGCCTTGTCTTTTTCCCTTCCTGCATCTTCGCCTTCCGATCTATCATCATCACAGGACCCTCGGCGTGAAAGATTGGATGTTTATTGGTGCCTCAAGCTTCGACATATCCCGCCACAAGGATATAGCACCCACAGGAGAATCCTATCTCAAGGGTCCTCTCTAAGAGGGTTGCATGTAAGTCGGTAGGACAGGGGTGACATACATATGTCTCCGAGTTTTTAAAATTACGCGGTGAATAAATGCCGGCGCCAAGGCTGAACATTCTCGACTTGCATCTGGACATGAACCTGATGAATATGTAAGCCCTCGCTCAGCTATGCAGTGTCTTTTCCGTCTTTGAATATGTCCATACGGCCACCTCAAATGAGCAACGGCGAGCTGAACCTGCGAGAGGCCAAAACTTCAGAGCAACAGGGGTGCCATCCAAGCAATATATCTATTCATAACAGGTGTTTTGAACTGTTTGGCTGATAAGGAGGCTTTCGATCGAAGAATACTCGTGACGCAGGTACCCGCAGGTTGGCTTGTAAGCCGACCCTCCATGATCACGGCCTGCCCGTGAGATAGGAAAATCAAGTTCAGGGGCTATTCCAGATAGGCTAACTCGGCGAATAGCTTCCTCTATGATAATCCGGCCAATTGTGACTGCAGCTATCTGCGCCTCAACTGAAACGGTGTGCTAATAGGTGTAACGGTGGCGTCAGACCGGGCTGTATCTCGGAAGGGTTGTTGGACAGGCCGCCAAGAAAATTGCATAGTAATTAGCCGAAATCATTGACCTTCGTGTTCACATGCAGTGAGGCTTTGCTTGCTTTCAGCAGGGCGTATTGCAGTGAGCGAGGGGAGCCGGCACACCAACATTCATGCACGATGTACGCAGCTGGTCAGCAACAAAATTAAATCGGAGTGTTTTCCGTGAATTCTGCCTTGATAGTCCTCCTGCATATTTCCCTGCGCCAATGGTGCGGGCTTTCCTTGGTCCACTTTGTTAGGTAGGTTCGAGGATATTGGCTCTTTTTCAAAGGTGATCGAAGGGAGTCCCAAGATGTGAATAGCTTGGATATGCCAAGAAATGGCTTGCCTCTGTCAATCTTACAAGTACGTACCAACAGCTACGAAAGTGGTACAGGCATTCTTGTATTATCCTTGGCGTGACAGTAGATTTAGTCAGTCCTACTCAGGCTTTGGCAATGGTAAACTTAAGCTTCTTTGGGGTAACGAACTCCGCTGAATAAAACCAAACTGCCATAGAGAGACGTCAGCTCTTAATGCAGAAAGAGTCTTGAGGCCGTGGAACAACGGAATCCCCATGCACTAAGTTCGACGACTGACATTCCATTCGATCTTCGGTATTGGGACCAGGTTTTTGTCATCCTAGACTCTCAAACTGCCGCTATGATCCTTCAGTATGCTGACTGCATGCCAATAAGTTTGATTATGGTGGTAGCCAAGGCTTGGGGAGTGCTCTACGCATCGACACTTGAAACCCTCCGTCTATCATTCTTGACAACCTAATATTTCTATCTGCATGACTATTACAATGTAACATGTCCTATGTCAAATCTCCGGTGCCAAATATGCTCCCATCCTAGTTTCAGGTCTTAGTTAATATTCCGATGAGGCGAAGGAGTAAATGGACAGCATTTTTACTCACCCAACAATGGTATAGCAACCGCACATCAGTCCTCCGCGGAGAGCGTTGGCTCGTGCCCCCCCTCCGCCCTCGCTCATGATGATGAGATTCACCAAAAGCACCGACCCTACCAGGGTTGCCATTTCGAAGAAGGTGAAGGACAAACCAAGATCCTGATCCAGGATCCAGGCAGCGAGTATTGTCAGGGGCGTGACGCAGAGTGCGATCTGGATGGACGAGCCCACGGAAACAGCAATAGCAAGATCAAGCTTTTCCCTGACGGCAACAGTCACCACGGTAATGTACTCTGCCATGTTTCCCACAATCGGCAGGATGATGAGCCCAATGATCATTTCAGAGAATTGTCCGTTGTGTGTGACATCGTCAATGGTAGAGACGAGGAACTCGGCGTTCATAGACATCAAAACCGATGACAGAACGAGGACAAGTACAGATACATATCTTCCAACAATCATGTTGGACATGTTTGGCTCGGGGAAAGTTGACAAGTGGCCATAACCATCGACAGTCTCACGCATTGTGCTTAGCGGTGGGAGGCCAGACCGTCTTAGGGGTAGGCGTCGGCTTGACGCAACTGACGAGTCTCGGCTTGCAAATCGTCGACGAGACCCAACTGACAACGATCTAGAATGGCGTCTGGTCCGTGAGAGCTTTTGATACCTTGATCCTGATATATTTTTTCCTCGTGCAGATCCTTCAGCGCTACCTCTTCCGCGAACCTCCCTAGCACTGACGGTATATATCGTGCGTGTGTACTCCTCATCGTCGCTGGTATCAGGCGCAATGCTTGTTCCATGCTTCGTCACATTGGATTTTGACTGTTCTCGGTCATCGTTCTCGGCAAATCGAATTGTCCTTGGCTGAGGGTGGGGAGGTGGTGCGGCAGGTAAGGAAGTTGGTTGAATTTCGATCCGTCCTGCCTGGCTTTCAATATCAAGCCCAGGAGAACCCAGCTTAGAAGGATGGGGGCCTTTATATTTTACTTCATAGATTAGGTATATTATATAAATTGCCAGTACCATGAATGCGGATACTCGGCTCAGCTTCAGCGTTGCGTTACCGGCATCCTGAGCATTCTGGAATGTGTAATCAAATGCTGTCTATATCATTGTCAACGCTCGAACAACAAGGCTTTGTGAGAGGTTGAATGCGAATGAAAGTAAGACTCACTGGAATCAGGAAGGCAAAGACGGAAACAAAGAGGAGGCACCCAAGCACTTCTGTTCCCGAGGTACTGTAAGACGCCTCGACATCTGCGACGCCGCATGCCAACAAGGCTGAACCTAGGATGAGAAGAAGATTTACAAGGACGGACCCCAATATAGAAGCCTGCACAATGCGTACATGGCCGTTCGCTAAGGCAACGCTACAATGTGTATGCGCATTAGGGAAGAGAGCCAGCCAAGTAGGGTGTTGGCCACTCACATGCTGCATAATGGGTCTGATATCAGTCATAGTACAACAGCGAGTCAATTTGATAAACCCTCGACTTACAACAAGATTAGCTCAACAATATTGCCTAGGCTTATGTTCAGAAGCGCCCCGATGGTGTCGCCAGCATCATCGGCTATCCTCTCTGTCGCCTCGGTTAATAGTGCGGACAAGGGCACAATGGCCACCGCGTTGGTTAGAAAAATCAGGATGGGCTGGGCCTTCGCGACATATGTGATTAAGCCAATTGGGACAAAGACGGTGAGAATGTTTATCCATCCAGCAAACAGAATAGAGCGGAGCTCCACGATGAAGAGGGCCACAGGCGTCAGTTCTGCAGAATCTAAACAAACCCGGAAAAAAAAGTCTATCAGTCTTCTTCGTCTCAAGTCGTTATCTACTTGGAAATCATCGTATCGAACGTACCTAGCCATGGTAGGCAAAACATATTCTGGGTGGCAGACTGCCAACCACTTATACCATTATCTATGGGAGACGGAACAGCCAAAAAACTGTCTTCGCTATCCTCAGCTGACGACATGTCATCTTGGTCACTCATTGACCCATAGCCAGGAGGTTGTTGGCCCGCCATTGTGTTATTAAGAGACATTCTGTCCTTGGCTACCAGGCCAACCGAAGGATACACCAATCAACGAAAAGGAAGTTTGATGTTTCTTTCTTGTGATTAATTGGATTGAAGAGATATAAGATATAGGGAGATAATTCCCTCAAATTGGGGTGGTAAAGACAAATCTTATCTGGGAGGGAGCCAAAGAGGCCTCGTGGATTCAATTATGGCACCGGCTGCCTCCCTTAGGACTTCCCAATCAGGTAATGGAGCATCACAAGATGTCCTCTCATCAGCTGTAACTCCTTCATATACATAAATAGAATTTCCTTTCCAGCGCTAAATATGAGGTATTTTGGAGATGGTTGTCCTTGGGACTAAAACAGAACCATCTGACTCCTCGTGCGTCGAGGTGGTAAACCTTAACTGCGTCTCATTCCAACTAGAATCCTGTTATCGTCGAATAGACTGGTATGGTATCAAGCCCATGGAACTGTATCGGCGGTGGAATGCACATTGCCCAGATTTGTTGTTGTTGACCTCTCCTTCTTTTTAATTTTCTCACGTGAGTATCCGCCAAACTGTGTTCCGGGATCGTTGAGATGAGGCAATATGTAAATTGCAGGAACAGAATTGTCATTTGATCATTCGATATAAAAAGAGGCCCCTAAATTGAGTCCCTTTTTCCCCCTAGCGACAGCTGTGCCTTGATGGGGACCATCGGTATTTCTTGACCAAGATCCCCAGTTGGAGACGGCTTCGGTTGACTTTTTTCCAGGCTGTTTGACATAATGTCTGTGCTAAGGAAGCCTGATTTTCTATTTCCTTGTTCGTGCTGTCCCTTGTCACCATTCGCTGTCGCCAGGATGTCCTCCTTGGAACCATACGTGTCTGCTGAGATACAAGAGTGAGTGTGGCTGACATCACTCTGATCCGAAATCACAATCATGGTTTTAGTCATAATGTTGCCGTCGTTCTGCTTCCGCGAGCCCTCGACAGATGTAAGTCCCAGTCGTATCTCGTCGCTGTCCAGACTCAGCCGGCTCCTCGCCAGTCTCGAAGGAGTCCACCCTGAAGCGCCATTTGTTACTCCCGCGACATTTCCCCGCTTGTTTTTTGTAGACATTGTGACGACGGGCCCAGAATTCAGGTTCGGTATCTGGCGAGTGTTGTTTCCATTGTGGCGAGCGCTCAATCCGTGGAGACTTGAACCATATTGGCCACTGTTGTTGATGCGACGAAGAGCCGTCTCGGCGATATGGTCTAGGACGCTCTTGAAATCGTCGAGGAAAATAACATCGGATGCGCACTTGAATACGAGGGCGAGCTTTATCAATAAATTAGTAAGACTATATATCCCTCACCTCTTGTGCGTTTCTTCAGAGACTTACACGCCAAAATGGATTGATGCCGCTTGGTGATGACATTGTCGCCGTCACAGCGACATCGGTTGCCAAGAAGATGATTGACATGAACATGCAGAGAAGCAGTACACCGAATCGCGGGCTCGTCCTTATCAGTGCTACCAACGTGTAGCCGTAATTTTTGTTGATCACCATGACCAGCTTGACTGTGGTAAAAATCCACCATGGGTCTCTGTTCCGGGGAAGAAATAAGGAGCTGTCAGATCATATCGGCCAATGCATTTGAGGAGTTAAAAACTGACCTTGCAATTGGTTCGACATATCGTGATTTTGTGAACATGTTGTTCCCCAAAAGGTTGAAGTACTGGAAGTTGGCCACTGTCTCCAGCACCCAGTATGGTTGAACCAGCATAAGTGATATGATAAAAAGAAGCCCTCCCCACCTTGGAAGGAAGGGTTTGATCTTGAGCCAGGATATTACGTTGTGGAGGTTGTATGAAATGTAGAGGAGAGCCGCAGTACTGCTAAGTATCCTGTATGTCGCAAATGCCCAATTAGCCACGTCCCTCATTTTTCTATCCCATGATGTCTCAAACAAACGTACCATCCATAGGCAGGGTCGTCAAAAAAGATGAATATGCCGTTCCATCCGGCCAGGAAGAGCTATTATCTCTCAGGTCAGCGAGTGTTCTCAGGGCCACTGCATTGAGAGAGATGTGATACCTCAAAGAGAATCAGTTTGTGCAAAACCACCCCTTTTCGATAGTTGCACAGGACAAAGAGTAGAAGAATCACTACCGAGCCAATATTGAACCCTTGAGCCCAGCTCTCGCCTATAACCTGGCTTCGTGTCAAATTCTCGGCGAGGGGGTCGCCGGCAGCTCTGGTAGACATTAAACCTGGTACAGGCGCCATTTGAGGAAGAGGCCGAAGCCGGTGCCCAAGAAGCAAAATCAAATGTGATTAAAATCGAGCTCCTTAAGAAAGGGTGTATGATATGTATGTCGCACTCTCTTCACAATGGTGTTCACGTCGGTTCTCTCATCAAGACCCATTTGTCAGGGTCAGTTCTTTCGTCTCCGGGAGGTGTTTCGCAGCTGGAGAGACCAGGACACAGCATGATCAAACCCAAATATATGAGACAAGGTCATACTTCTCCATCGAGAATTAACTCTCGGTCCCAACGAGCCCCGTGCTGCAAGCCCATCCCTCCAACGTGACATATTTTGAGTTATGCTTGGGTAGTAACAAAGAGGGAGGAGACAGCCCTACATCACAAGCATCGGCCACCATCAGTTCGGAGAACGGTTTTCGGCCTTGTTTAGCGCCAGCCTTAGCACCAACTGATTGGTGAAGGGAGGGAGGTTGCCACCAGACGCCAAACCACAACGCCCACCTACTCCCGGAGATTCTCATGTCCTCCCGCGGCCTATTGAACTTACATACTGGGAGGTACTTCACATGCTTTCTTTGTTTATGTGAAGGTTGGCTTGAGAACCAACATTCTACCTATCCAATCCAGAGTGCGTACCATCTCCACCCGAGTACGCTTACAGCAGATAAGGACCAGCGCGGGATGAGAATAGTTGTCGGTTAAGTTTTTCATGTTCTAGTTGTCAATTGAATTGCTATAAAGGAGATCAGCCATTTCTCAGCGGCTGAATAGACAGGTAATATACGAGGCCCAGATCGGATACTGAGTAGAGGGAGGGTGGGAGTGCTCGCTTTGTGAATGAAGAGCTAGAACAGACTAGACCTTTCGATCGGATTGGAACTCACCAAATATTGGGTTCAATTCACCTTTGTTATTGTCCGTCCACAACCCACGGTGAATACTTAGATCGTGGCTTGATCAAAGCGGACCAACTAACGCGATTCAAAAGTTAAACTCGTGACCACCACGTCCGTCCAAACAATGCCTATGCAACCATCTCCGGTTCCTTTTGAATTAGGGCGCTTTTATCTGCCCAATTTGCCTAGACTGGCTTCTTTAGCATCGGATGCCCCATCTCCTAATGCAAGGTGTCGGAGATCATGAAGCCTTATGGCGGACTGTCCCGCCAGTCTAGTCTCATGCTAGGGAGGGCTATCATTCCAATCTGTTCAATGTGGTCTTAATGTCCTCCAAACTCCCATCATAAGATATCTACATAGTAGTAACGGTCCTGATCTATTGTACGAGATCACGTACCGTCAGTCCCAACAGGCTGGTCACTATGGGGGAAGATCAAGGGCAGTTCCCCAGGATTTGAAACGCACAGATCAAGAGATTACTTTGCGCTTATCAGAGGAACGCTGTTGAGTTGTTGGTGGCGGCGCCGTCTCTCGGGACCAACAATGTGGCTTATTGCAACTTGACTGCCATGTGATTGATTGACTTGGAACAACCCTCCTTCAAGTACGTGACAGTAGGTTGCGCGGCATTAACGGACAACCCTGCTCCCACACCTTCCTACGGAGAAAGTCAAGCTCCCTTACGAGAGGAGGCATCCAACCGGGCAACACTAGCGAGCCATCGCACATGTTGTCTCCAACCAACCAACAAAACTCGGTGGCAGTGTGTAGACACTCGCACGGCTACTATTGTCTGTCAGAGCTCTGTATCAATAGCGGCTGAACTTTAAATGGAAAATGATTCTCAATATCATCTGGCTACACCACCATGGAACGTTCCTCCACCGTTCTACCAGACCGCCTAATATAAGGTGATAAACCAAATGCTCAACATACATTTGCATATACCTTGCGCTAATGTTGATCAGATCATGGACTGTTTCAAGTGTAACATGTGATGAATATGCATAGCAACACACCTCGCCATGTAGCCAATTGTATTCTGAAGAGTGATTCACTTAAGTAGTCTTGCATAAGGCGGCTACAAGCTTGCAGAGGATGGGGTGCAGGCCAACAGACGTATCACATTCACTTCAGGGCAGGATCGCCAGCCGGGGTCTCGTACGGGCGCCGCGGTGATTGAACAATGAAAAAGCTCGTAGCAAGCCCTATTGGACACGTATGGCCAACACGAACTCCGACATTGCAGCAACCCCCGTAAAACGAGCGCGCTCCTCTCGTCATACCCAGGAATCCCTTCATTCTTGTTAGGAGATTTCGAACCAGCCCTTACCCAAGGCGATAGCCGTCAACGGTTATGATAACGTGGCCCGAGCTTGTCAAATGAAGGAAATGCTCCGATGTAACTTGATTGCCTCCGCTGTCTCATCGGTATTATGCTTGCTTTCTACATGCGACGCAGCCATTGGCGGTGTGCCAGCCGAAAGGGCTTCGCTTCACCTCCTCTACAAACCTCCCACGGCATCTCCCCTTCCGTCTCCGTTCCATGTTGTTAGGATCTGCCCGGTTTCTGCCACCAGAGTGCCATTTACGGCCCACCTGGACAATCCTCTCGGCATATTGGATGACCCTTGTTTGCTGCCCATGGCCCATGATAGGTACACACTGATTTTAATTGGCTTGGTCAGTGGGCCGGGGATAGAGACGGCAGGGTTTCAGATGTCTCCGTGGTATCTGGCAAGTATGAGCCTCTGCCCTTTGTAAGTACTAGAAACCTAGTAATTAATAGTAGAAGGCCTTCCAGTCTCAACCCATTTTATTGGTTGAGTGATCCAGATAATTGGTGAGACTTGTTGGGATGCTGATATTTCCAATGGAAAGAAACGGGGTGGACAACGTTGAGGGGAGGATAAGCCGAAATGAAGAAAATAGTAATACATGGCTCCATTATTTACCGCGTGATCATGACGGTAGATGAAATCTACTTATACCGGGATGGGTGAGAAGACTTCACGTCCAAGTGGGCATGCGAGGTAACTGACCTGTTAATTACTCCGCAACAATTGTTTGAGTGATCTGAATTTGGGCCTGAAACCATGCCGGAAGGAAACCACGCGCCGAAGCCCACAAATAGCCTCGTGTATTCACGAGAGGTAAGATGCCCGACAACGTGGAAGCTCACCATGATTGGGGGCGGCCTCGCCATCTGCAGATCGCGGGGGCTTGTCAACGGAGTTGACAAAGACGTTGTATCTTTCGTATCGTGTGCCTATTTAGGTATGCACCATTAGGATATAGTAGCAGCGAGAATGGGCAGCATGACTTTAGAGGGTAGCATTCAGCATCGCATCCAGCGATTACTCGACTGGGATATCCCGGCACAGATGCAGGTTGGAGAGTATAGGTGTGCTCCAAGATGATCCACGTGGCGATACAGGCCGATGGCTGTCCTTATTATAGGTCAATGGTTCCTGGCGATGGTCATTGGCTGCTTCGTTTATCAACAGAGGCGTATAAAGCAAGAAAGAGACACAGTAGGAATCAAGCCCAGGCCTACACCGAGGCATTACCTGAGGATAACGGCGAGAATTCGTCTGCCTGATTTAATGCAGGGTTTTTGCTGCACCTGTTTATGTACGAGGCAGGTGATATATCCAGCAACCGTCATCGTTTTCGTTTTCCTGCATTGGACTCTAATCTGCGCCATGAGAAGGATGACGGGGCGTCTGCTCCTTGCCCAGGCCCAACGCATGGCAGATGGGATGTGCGCGTGGCGGATGAATATTTCTTCTAGAAGCAACGTGCGAATATCAAAACAGGCTCCATGAGGCCTTACCCTACCCTGCCGGAGGTTACGATGGAGGTGGGTGAGTGCTGAGGATGCAGGGCGAGAACGGCGACGGTCCAGGACGGGGTTAGTGATTGGCTATGCGAGTGCCACCCAGCGAGGATGGGACGAAAGCATGGATGTATGCCGTATGCATGACAGTGTCATCGACAGCCAGATTCGAGTCCGACAAGCGGTTTGTTGCCTTTGGTTCGCGCTGGGCCAGGAATTCAAAGCGGTCAGATGCAACCTGAGTGGTCACTTTGTGGAATCGTTCCTAGATTGGATGGCACTGCAATTGTCCATCTTTCTCGGAACACGCCCGTGGCGAATGTTCGGTAAGCGCTAGGTGGAAAGTACCTGCCCCAACAGCCGAGACACCCTCGTGCGCAAAGACTAGGCGCTCTTGGCACTAACCTAAACAGCTGCCTGGGGCTAACCTGCATTGCACCTGCCGTCCGAGCTCTGGTCGCACCGCGCGTGCATCCTGTCCATTTAAAACATGTACTGTATTAGCAGGACAGCGCGGCATGTCCCCGCCAATGCAGTTGGCAAGGTACATGCGAGCTAAGCAATCAGTAAGAGCTACCAGCTAACCCGCCTCAGACGGGGCTGGGAATTCTTCCGAGCAAGCCCACCAACCAACGAGCCGCAGCACCAACTGCTCACCATCTCAGCTGAGCAGTCTATTCTTATCAACCAAAATCGGCGTAGTCAATTGTCTCGCGCTGATGTCAGTTGGTTGGTGCGACGAGCTGACTGCGCCGCGACTTACAAGAGCCAACAGCCTCAGCGACGACGCATCAACCAACATCAACACGCAATTGAGACAACCGACCAACGCCATGACCCCTCTTCTTCCCTTCTTCTCCTCCTCACCTTACAGCCAATCGCGGTTCTACTTCTCACTACAACGCTAACGCTCACGAGAACCACCCATAGATGCAGAGTACTCCTTCGAAAGCTCCTTCGACCTCTCGTTGCGCTATGACGACGAAGCATGGCATGGGGACTGCCAGGAGCCGCATCCTAGTAAGCTATTGATCAAGTCACGACCCAACTGGGGGTGGGGGACCGGGACACACGTTGTGCCAAGGCCTTAACTGGCTATGCCCACCGAGATCAACAGTGTTTCAGTCCATCACCTTGGAATATTGGGCTTTATTGGAATCCTTTCACCGGGTCATCGTGACCAATCGCCACACTGCCCAAATTCGCTCCCAAGAATTTCACCACCGGCATAGTTGTGAGGTCATGCCCCATATGTGCTATCAGCTCTGTGGACATACGACTGTCTCAATTCTCCTTTCCTACGCAGTTGATTGATCAGCGCCCCCTCGACAACCCTTGCCATGGCGTTCCCGATTCTATCATCAAAGGAGTAGCCTGCATTTGTCTACCTGATACCTGGCTTCCCGTCCGCTGGTCTCGATTAGGAAATTTGCCGCGTATGGTGGCACTGGCCGATGTTGGGACAATATGCATATTACTAAATGCTACGACGACCAACGTGGTGCCCCATTTCTGGCTCTACACCTCACTTAATGACAGCTCTATTAACAATCTATTTAGTAACACGCCAAACGGCACGACTTGGCCCCCTAATTTTAAGATCCGGTGTGCTATCCCCCAGGTCCCAGGATCGCTGCTGCAATGTCTCGGCCCACGACCCTGGCAGGCCAAGGATCCTCTCTCCACTCGCAAAGGCAAGGGGTCGCACCACGCCGGTCATCCCGTCTTGCTACGAGCATGTTGATCCTTCTCCTGTATCAACTGACATTCTGATTTCTCTCCTCTCATTGCTCCCCGCGCAGGAGTCTAGCGCTCGGTTCATAAATACATAGAAAAGCTCCCAAGATCCACTATACACGCCCATGTGTGAATAAGACGGCGTGGCACTAATAATACCTACCTCATGCCATCCATGTTCTCGGATGTTGTTCATGTAATGCCAGTAATAGATGTTCACTCCGCCGCCCACTTGCTTCAAAACCCCCCATCCCCCCAAGGAAAACGCCTGTAGTGTAACGCTTCTAGAAGGTCGATTTCCCAACCGTCGAATAAATCCCATGGGGGGATTATAATAATACGGCCGCCCAAGACGACGACGAAGCGGAAGAGGGTATCGAGCAGTCGAATGCTGCTACGACAACGGGCGACAGCAGCAAATCGGCAAGGACGACGGGCTTGAATTGTAGGAGATCAGGTTCAAAGATGCGGATAATCGGGCGAGCTTCATGGCTTGCCGCCAGCGTTTTCCTGGTGGCTTCCACGCTTTTCACGACTGCTGCTTCGGCAGATCTCACACTGGCTGATGTATTAAAGGCATTGCCAAGCTGCTCGGTACGAATGAAATCCTTCAACCGGCCAGGGATCGAAGTTGGCTTGGACAAAGCATCACATTGGCTAACATGGTTTCAACCGATTTACAGTACGATTGCCTTACTCTATTAACTGAGGGTTCTGACTGTGCCACGGGCAATATGACGTGCTATTGCGCGAGTCCAAACTTTGACGACACAGCAACAGCATGCGTTGAATCAAATTGCAAGCTTGCCAAAGAAATCCTAAGTAAGAACGGCCTTCAGCCTCTCCAACATCTCACCGGAAATAGGCGTCTAACAAACATGTGGCAACAGCGGTCAAGAACGTTACGCAAGTAGCCTGCAAACGCGAGGTACGAGACAACACCAAAAAGTTCCCGACTGTCGCCATCGTATTCTCCATTCTGTCCGGCATCTTCGTGATACAGCGGTTCGCTGTCAAGATATACGCCAGCAACCTGAGCCTCGGCCTCGACGACTGGATCACCCTGCTGGCCGCTCTGATCCAGGCACCCGGAGCTGCCATCGCATGCGAGGGTGGGCGCCGCACCGGCTTCGGCAGGGACATTTGGACGCTTCAATACGACCAGATCACCGACTTCGGCTACTACCTCTACATCTACTCGACCATCTACTTCTTCAACGTCTCGGTGTGCAAACTGGCCTTCCTCTTCTTCTACCTTCGGGTCTTCCCCGCCCCCAGGGTGCGCCGTGCTCTCTGGGGCACCATCATCTTCGTTCTCACCTTCGGCCTCGTCTTTTTGTTCGTGTCCATCTTCCAGTGCAAGCCAGTCTCGTACTACTGGCATCGCTGGGACAAGGAGCATGTGGGGACGTGTATCAATGCCAGCGCCGTGGCATGGGCGAATTCGGGTATCAGCATTGGTCTCGACTTCTTCATGATCGGCATTCCATTGTCGCAAATCAACTCGCTCAACCTGGACTGGAAGAAGAAGATTGGCGTTGGCGCCATGTTTTGCGTCGGTCTCTTGTGAGTTACTCTCTGCCATCCTACGACTTGGGCGCATATACCAGGAGTATTGTGTTGGTGCGCAGTCTTGAGCTTGAACTAACATTCTTCCTTTTAGTGTAACCATCATCAGTATAATCCGCCTTGAGAATCTGATTGTCCACGGTTGGGAGTCGCCCAACGCCACCTATGAAAAGGTCGACGTCGCCGTCTGGTCCACCATTGAGATCAACGTCGGCATCATCTGCGCATGCATGCCCTCTCTCCGGAGTCTCATCGTCCGCACGTTCCCCCGCCTCCACATCTGGCCCTCGGAGCCTGGCACGCGGCAGGACTTCACGGAGCGGAATCTCGGCTTCGGGACCACCAGTCGAAGCATGGCCGAGAAGCATCCGGACATGCCGCTTCCCACGAGGCCCGGCGCCATCGCCCTGCACATGACGTATGCCGTCGAGTTCGGCGCACGAGACAGCGAGAGCATGGATGAGCAAAGATTAATGCAGATGCGGGACCTAGATACCAACGGCTCAACGGCTTCGCCATCGAGATCACCCTCTGACAAGTTGAGGGGGTACTAGACGATAACGAATTCATCATTAAGCCTTGTTTCATTTACTCTTCTTGTTACATAATTTTCTTCTTCTATATTTTCATTCTGTAAAAGGGATCTTTGGGCGTTCTTGAAGTTGTGGGCGGCCAGGCTTTCTCCTTTTGCATTGTTTAAGAAGCAGACGAGAGCGATCTATTCTGATATTTGATTCCCCATCGGATAATGAGGAGTCAGGACGGGGGTACATGTGTGTACACTCATCATCCAAACCCCGTATATTGATATATTATGTACGCGAGGAACAACAGGGCCGTGGGGAAGAAAGACGGACCTGTCACAAAAGAAACATACAATATCCAATATCCAATTATTGCTTCATTCTATTTGTGTCCGGTAGCGAATGACTGTATAGGCTAGTACGGTAATTGCCATAGCCAATTCGAACTTGTCCCCAGGAGTCGAGGAGGGGGCTCAATCCTCTGGCCCAAGATCACCAAGCTTTTCCAAAAGTTTGTTAATCATTGGGTTAGCAGGCTTCGTCTTGGAATCAGGTGCGACTCCAACCGGTTGGACCTTTTTAATCAAATCCGCAACCGAAACAGTGGCCTTTGAGGTGAGCTTTGCCCAGTCCGTAACGTTGAAGAACATGGTCCTCAACTCCCAGCCGATAGGGTTTATCATTGCCCCCGGATGCCTGCAAAAAGCCTCATATATGACCTTGATACCCAAAAGTTTGCAGTCGTCTTTGTGACCTTTGTTTTTCCAACCGGTCACCTGACAGTCCTAGAAGGGGGCAAATCAGTCAGGATGTGATCTTGGTGACGTTGAGTTCATCTTCTTACTCTACTTTGGAAAACTTACCTTGCTACAATACCAAAACATGCCACATCGTGCACACTTGGAGAGCACCGGAGAACTTTTTTCAACTTGCTTGTTGCATCCGTGACAGATTCTCATGTCTCGTCTTATGTTCGAATAGATGTTTACCTTGCAGCTGAGCTTCAAGATCTCGGGCCAGGTCACCCCGGATATCACCTGTAATACCATTTTAGGTCATGATACACACACTCCATTCTTTCGAATTTGCAGGGCAGAGTTAATTGGGGCCAGTCATACGAAGAAACATACCTTGATCATCTGATTTGTGGAAGACACTCCCTCCTTTCCATCTTCTAAGGTGGTTCTCGCGGCATAAGGTATCAGGACGAGAGACAATGGGGCAATGTCCCGTGCATCCTCCACATTTATACTTACGTTGTTCAAGCTGACATAAACTGCCTTTGCTTTCTTGTCACGGACCAGAAGCCTCTCCGCCACTACATCCAAACCGACGAGGCTTGCTATGAATATCCAGTGCTTCTTTGGTCGGTGATACAAGTTGAAATAGTCTGATACCTTGTCCTCATCATCTTCAGGCAATTGCGTGTAGCTGGGGAAGAGCTCGTCATTTCGAAGGTCGTGGCATGTTTCTGGTATCTCGGCTTCCCTGAGGGTCTCCTCCCACCTAAAAAGCCAAGCCATTTTCTGGCAGTAGGTAAGAGTTTCCAATCTCAGCATAATGCCGGGATCTTGTCTAAATTCTTCGTGCAGGCGGTCATGGAGGGCCATCAAATGCCCTTGGTGGAAGTCGTCGCATTCCCATCCAATGAGTCTGGCGTTTATCTTCAATATCTTGGCGGCAAATACATGTGCTCGCATGATATCATCATCCTGCACGAACCTGTCGAAAAGCCTGCGATAAAGAAGAAGCAGGCTCTTGTCGGCAATACACTCAAAGTAGCAAGACTGCGCCATGTGCCCGATGCAATGCGTCAATGCCAGGCTGGAAACATCGTCTCGGCCAAATGCTGTTTCCCAGAGCTGGTCCAACTGCCACCTCTGGTCCTCGGCGGGCAAATGGAGCTCGTCCGGCAGTGTGCAATCCTCGCAGCGACACGGGTAACCGAATCTTTCCACATGATTTTCCAGCCGACTACGGTACCGGCCGCCACCAGCCAGTTTGAAGAATTTTATCTCCTCACCCTCCTTGATAAGCTCACAGGCGCGAAGGGCAAGCTTCCAACCCTTTCTGCGTCGGGAGTTCCCCGTCGTCTTGTTTGTTGGGAGAACCGCAGTAACGCTGTTGGGGCTACAGCTGTTGGACGCCAGTGAAAGCAGAGGGAAGATGCAGGCGTATTCTGGACTGTGTCGAAGCACGGAGGCATGGGCAACATACCGTCCGTAGTATTCATCGTAGTCGTACAATCGATTGTGCTCAAGGGTGAAGAAGACCTCACGCTCCCTTTCGGGAAGGGCATCAATACGTTCTTTGATCAGTGCCGAGGACTCCGGGCCACTTCCCAGACCCGAGGGGAAAATTGCAAGTCCGGGATCCGTGAGAATACACTGGCCAGGCTTGATCTTGGTCCTGGCTACCATGTGGTAGGCTCCATCCGCGTCAGTTCGGATAGAAACTATGCTGCCATTATCCCGGTTTTTCACCCGGACGTCGAGCATGGCCGGCGAATGTAATGGGACTTGGTAAAAGCAGTAGTAATAGTAATAGTAATATGATTGCTGACAGCGGCTTGGCTTGCTGGAGATCCCGTAATCTCGGTGGCTAACAGTGCGATACTAATTGGTCAATCTGTGTGGTTAACGGTGTTGGAAAAACAATGTTGTTGGCCACGGAGGCAGAACGGTAGCTGCAATGCCACACCTTCTTCCAACTTGACAACGGAAGGAAGGGTCTGGATGCCGATGGGAAAGAATCGCGCTGGGTACAAGGCACCTCAAAAGATACAGTTTAAAGCTTGGAAAGGAAGCAAGCATGGATCAAGAGCATCGTATGTGCCAAATATTCATGTTTGTAATTCATGCAGTACCTACCTCCTACCAACTATTTAGTAGCAGGTGCCTCCCGCGCTTTCAGTTAGATACAAGGCAGTTCCTCTATTATTAGACGCCGCCGTTTCCTACCTACAATACGAAAATACACTTGCACAAGACGAGATATGTTGGTAGAGAAATTCATGTACGTTTCTGTTTACATGCTATGTATTCAAATAAAACAACTGCATGGCCTGTACTTTCGGTTCGCGTTCGAATTCGCCGTCTATCATTTGTTTTGAATCTCGTCTACTTCCTTCCACAGTTGTCATCAAAGTCGTTATGGTAGGGCAGGGGCTATAATGAATTGTTGTTGTCGTGACGACCAAAACCAAGGGACGGGCCATGTCTGCTTTCCAATGAGACAGAAAGGCAGACAAAGAGCGCGAACGCCGGTCCCTGACTCCTTCGGATCGCCTCCTTTACCCAACTTGCATGCTCAGTTCAAACTTGATACAATCCACTCGGTCTCATAGCACGGCCTTTTCAGGAATGTGCCCTTCCACCGAGCTCAGTGCCGCAAGGTTGACCTCCCCGAGTTGCATTCCCTCCTCGGAGCCAGCAAGAAGCGCCACACATTCAATCACATCTTCAGGCTCTAGCAAGTGCCATCTTGCTAGTGTGACTTTGGTGCTGGCCCCAACAGTGACGGTAAAAACGTGATCTGGGTCAAGAACAGGCCCAGAAAATCCGTTGAGGCTCCGGAACATGTCTTCATCTGTGAAGTCATCTCCCATGCAGAGAGCAAATTCTACCTTTCCAGACTCCTTGTCTTCGGAAGAAGTGCCTGGGCTATGGTACGTCTGCACAAGCCGCTTGATAATCTCACCCTTATTGATGAAGGTTGGGCGGACTTCGACATTTGCCTTTCCAGGCATTACCTCCACGTCCCAATGACGGGCCACCCCCGCTGAGAGCTCCTTTTCGCATTCCCTGGACAGCTGAAGACCTAGCTCTGGATCAGCAAGGCGATAATGCCAAGTGAGCGCGCACCGTTTACGCTCGATGAAGGAACCTAGATTACTCGACGATTAGCTCATCCCCCAATACTCATTTCATACGTGACTTCCATGCATTCGGTGCTAAGCCATGCTCCAGATACGAAGTTGGGTATAGTAGGATTTGGGCAATCTCACCAGTAGCCATATCGGTGTACTTCTGGAACACCTTCAACACTTCCTCTTGCCATGCCATGTCAAACTTCTCAGCCAAGTTCTCCCACTCGTCTGATCCAGGACTCTTCATGAAACTTCCATGTTCAGCGGAGAAACCCATTTTCTGGATATGTCCCAGGTGGTGCTTCAAGAAATCTTGGTCCCGGCCAGAGATAATCCACACGGCATTCTTCGGATCATCGGCGAGGACCCTTAGGGCATTGATGATACGCTCTGAGGGTACTGCGGCGCTTGGCTCGCTAACAATTGGGGTCAGTGTACCATCGTAGTCAAACATAAAGAGGCGCTTGCCTGCCGATCTGTATCGGGAGAGCATAAGGGCACGGTCCAGCAGCGGTGTCGCGTTGACGAGGTTAGAGTCGCCGAGCACTGTGTAAACCTTGCGGACGAATTTCGTGATCCAAGATTGCACATTGTGACTCGTTACATGGCGGTACAGGCTGTTCTGCATAGCCATCCTCTTTTCATCTGACATGGTCAGTGCAAGATGAATCTTTTCAGCGACACCGCTAAGATCCCAAGGGTTGATGTGGATGGCATCACCCAGGCTGCCAGCAGTCCCACTGAATTCCGACAGAATCAAGGGGCCATGAAGATCTTTTTGGCAAATGATGTACTCAAGACTAGTGGTATTCATGCCGTCACGAACTGACGTGATGAGCCCAATGTCACCTGCACGAAGCAAAGCGAAGTATTCGTCCTGGTCAAGGTATTGTGGGTAATGCTGAACTGGGGAGAACCCCAGGCTGCCATACTGACCATTGATCTTCATGACCAATTCGTTGACTCGACTTGCAATCTTGTTCTCGGCATCCTCCTTTTCCGCCTCGACAGTGGTAGGAGTGGTGACCTGGATAAGGACTACCTGCTCGCGCCATTCTGGGTATAACTCGAGAAAGCGCTCGAAAGCCTGGAGCTTCTGGGCGACTCCCCGAACACTGTCCAGCCGATCCCGACCGACAATAATCTTCTTGCCCTCGTACATCTTCTTCAGCGTGTTATACTTTTCAGTGACGCTATCAACCCAGGCATACGACTCAACCTTGGCGGCATCAACGCCGATGGGGAAAACACCAACTTGCACTCTAGTCCCATAGGCATCGATACCAAGGGTGTCCGATGGGAATCCGAGAATTCGTGTGCAACAACTGAGGAAATGGCGAGAGTAGCTGTAGGACTGGAAGCCAATGAGGTTGGCTCCAAGCACACCCTCGAGAACTTCCTTTCGTCGCGGAAGACAACGCAGGAACTCGCTGCTGGGGAATGGCGAATGCAGATAGAAGGAAATGTACATGTTGGGCACCCGCTGGCGTAGCATGCTTGGGAGGAGCATTAGGTAGTAGTCGTGAACAATGACAATATCGCCTGGCTTGTAAATCTCAATAATTCTGTTGGCGAATTTTTGGTTCATGCGGTAATAGTCGGCCCATTGAACACGTTCCTTGCGGCCGTCTGAGGGTTCGTGCTGTTTGTAGTGAAAGAGTGTGTAGAGATCGTGCTCGGCATACCTCCTCCATCTTGCCTGGTCCTTCAGGGTGATGCCTTCGTTGTTGACCTCATTCTCATCCGACAACCAGACAGGGACTGTGCGGATGCTCTTGCTATGGGAGAGCTGATACTCGAGGCGCTGTTGGTCTTCGCGGGGCACCCAGAGGCCGTCGATCGGAGGGGGGGTAGGAAGGCGGGAGTTACCATCGACGGGGACGGGCGCAGAGAGCGCATTGAGCGACGAGACACCAACGGTGGTGGAGGAGGTGGGTGCTTCAGGGGGTGAGGACGGCAGGTCTTGAGGAAAATCGATCTCGCCCGTCCATGCGACGACGGTATGGTGCCAGGGAGTAGCGTCGGAGGAGAGATGGGCGAATGAATCGTAGAGAGCAGATTGACCACGGCGGGCTTTCAGGTCCTACGGGGCAGGAAGGCAGACAAATATCAGCAACGGTCAATGTGCATGCTGGCATGCACGCAAAAGTGACGTTTATGTGATGCGCCGTGAAGTGAGTGAGTGCATGGTGGGGTTCGTTGCTCATGTCAAGGAAGAGGGGCAGAGGAGGGGCGGTAGAGTGCCTTGGAGAAAACATACCCAGTGGCCGCCTTTGCAGTAATTGAGAGCATGGGGGGTAGTGAATGTTGCGGAAATGATATTGCCGCTGAGAGAGAGATCGGGATTCGCGGCGCGAATGTCGGAGAGAGACTCGCGGCGAGCCAAGGCTGCTGCCATTGCGGGAACTTGACGCTCACCCAGGTTGGAGGAATTGGCTGGACCTGGTGAGATGATGGGATCGGCTGCGGAGAAATAGCTGGGTCGGGCAAGATCGCTGGGGCTTGTGGAGGGGAAGTAGGTGGAGAGGTCAATGCCCGGAGTGACTGCTTCAAGACGTCGCCTCGTGAACGGCGAGGAAAGCGTCGAGTCGGAGATGCTGTTGTGTGTGGTGGGAAGCTCGACGAGGTGGTTGTGACGTCTTTGCTGCTGGTTCGGTTCGTGCTGGCTGCTGTTGAGCCGCTGAGGTTGGCCTGGATCGGAGTCCATTTTAGCACACAAGCTCTGCCCACTCACGAAAAGAAGCGCTAAAAAAAGGTAGACTAGCTCGAAACAAAAGCGAGCTCGAAGGACCTGTCAAAGGCCGATGGTGGGGGCGGGGTGGCAGAGGGAAGAGAGTGATGAGGCAAGGCAGGCGATGAGCACGGAGGGAGGTGATGAGTAGCGAGCGAGGGAATAAATAAAGGAATCTCGTGCAAGATCCATGAAACAATAGTGACGGCAGAGAGGCATTAGACCAAGGCCCGGTCTACAAAGACCGCGGGCCAACTCCATGTCATCATCGAGATTGCTGAGAGCCCAGTCCCGTAGCTGATCGTGGTGGACGTCAATACAAGGCGCTGTAGCCTGTCGCCAGCAGCATGTGGGCGCTGTATGCTGGCTGGTGGTGGGGCGGACAGGGCGCTCTGCTCCTGGCCAGCGGTGCCAAGGAGCAAAGCAACCGCGAGCAGGAAGCAAAATCAATGCTCACTGTGGGCTCAGTCTCCCGATCCACGGCTCTAAATAAGGTGGTGCTGATTGGCCAGTCAGCAGCCGCCAGTAGCCACTGTCCGCGCCAAACGGAAAGGCCCTTCTGCCCAGGCACTAGCTGATGAATTATGAATAAGGAGAGAAGGTGGGAAATAAATCATTGTGAGGGCAGGCAAGCGAGGCGAATGTCTCAGGGGCGAAATATCCGGCAAACTAGCAAAGAGAAAGTAAAGCGGAAGGAAATGGCGAGGTCATACCTGGGCTAGCTTGTATGAACAGCACTAATATGCTGCTCTGGTGTACAGAGAGAGTGGTGAGTGGTACACAGGCGAGCTTGTGCAAGGAAGAATAAGTGCTGGTCTTGTTTGGGACTGGGCTAGGCTGGCTTGCTTGTGTTGCAAGAATCAACGAATGATGGGTAACGAGGATGGAGGACGGGATGGGAAGCTTCTTAAGAAAAACGCCCAATTGCTACACCGTCCCATGAAAGCCAAGTGCGGCAGCTATTCAATTCAGGTCCAGCCCTCCGGTAGTAGTCCACGGCTGGGGATGATAGCGGCTTCGCTTGGGTCGAACCGTCAGTTTGGCTTGGCCGGCAGCAACGTCCCCCTGTTCAGTCAAAGCGGTATGTTATTTAAGGTACTGAGGAATCCCGACTCGTGGAATCTCGATAGCATTTCTTTCAAGGACGGTGAGATCTGGAACCACGATGCCATGCACCCATCAGCCATCACCCGGTGCCTCCCTCGCTTTGAGTTATTTTCACAGAGGGGATGCCTCGTTAGCCACCGAACAGACCCGAATCAGCCACGGTTTCGATGCAATGCATACCGACGGAGCATATGCATCCCTCAGTCTCTCGACCTCTGGCCTCCTTCACATGGTGGGGTTGCCGTCCGTTGATTGGCATTCTCACCTCTTGTCACCATAGCCGGATTCAGGGACCGGTGCACCGTCCTGCAGAAGCGAGGCGCTACTATCACCGGGTGCCAGCTACCTGGCCATTTATTGTTCGTTAGTTTGATAACCTCATCTGGTTGGCCCCAACCCGCTCCAGACATACCGCCTGTACATAAAGCCCCGACAGATAACAGCACGTCGCATACATACATGTGACTGTGCCTACGTTCCAACTGCTCATGTCACATACCATACAGCCAACGCCCACTCACACTCACACTCACCCTCACCTTTGCTTGCCTTCCTTCTCGTCCCGGCTACTCCTCCCACCTGCATGCATCCGGCCGGTTGTGGTATCTTGTCGCAGCTTGCAACCTGTCTCCCTCCCGGTTCCCTTCCCGTCCCTCCCCTCTCTAAACCTTTCATAAAACACTCACTAGGTACGCGCTCTATCTATTCAAATAACCATTGGGAAAGGGGGTGTCGTTCCCCATGCATGCTTTTGAATAAACCCACCCAGACGTCCATGGGTTGTTAACTACCGTAATCAACTCATAGCTTGACGTCGTCGATCAAGGGAAAAATACTAGCAAGGGGGAAGGGGAACCACGTCGTCCACGGGGTTGGGAGGCAACAAACCGCAACATGGCGGCATCGGTACAACGACCACGACAAATACCCGCACTTGACACAATCTCGTGGACTCGGGAATAGAGAATGCAGGTTGCCCAATCGCGACGTCTCTTTCCAAGACTCAATGCATCCCGTGTGGCATCGCATGATGGATATTGGATGATCAGACCGACTTGTTGTCTTCTCGCTGCAGTCGGTCCCCACTACTTTAGCAAAGCACTTACTAAAAAATGAAACCAGAGCTCCCTCTGTGCCAGGATCCCGCCGCTCTCCCGCCACGACCACCATGCCTATGTAGTACTTACCACGAGGTGACCGCAAGTAATGTCACCCTGCGTGGGCCAGGTAGGGGATGCTGCCGTAGGTCAATGGCTCCGTAACCCGTTCCAGCACCAACTACCACCCAAGGCACACTGGCAAGTAAGTTGGTAGCCCACTGGCTGTCACGGCCTCATCATGTGCTGTGTCACGTGACACCGCGACACTCGACTGGCCCCACCTCCGCCGAGCGTCAAAACTTCATCGGCTTCTCCTCGGGGCCTTCGCATCAACATCGGCTCGACGATTAGCCATCGCGACTCCTACCTGCATAGCGCCGGGACCTGCATCTCGCCCATCATGTCAGACTCTCCACCTCAGTCGCCTTCGCAGCAACATGCCAATGTCCACGCCTATGCCAGCAATGGCCTCGAGATGCTACAAGCCGCCAGCGATGCCGCCCAGCAAGCTCTCACCACCCAGCAAACACAGGCGCTGCAAAATGCGACTGCCGAATCCGTTGCGCAACCCAATGTGAGCACCGCCGCCGCCGCCGTGGCCGCTGCCGCATCTTCGGCCGTCAACCCATACCCTCAACACCACAGTGCCGACCTGTCCTCCGTCCAGCTTGTCCAGGGCGCAGGCCTCGTCGGAAATGGCGCTGCCATGATGCGCGACCCTACGGTTAACCCCAAGCTCACACGACTTCGACGCGCCTGCGACATGTGTAGTATGCGCAAGGTGAAATGCGACGATACCAATATCCCATGCAAGCCCTGCCGGGATCTTGGCGTGGATTGTACGTACCACCGCGAAACGAAGCGACGCGGCCCCCCAAATAAGCATGCCGAAGCTGCCAAAGCCGCAAAGCGAACTCGGATCGAACCATTGCCTCCGGTCTTCCCATCGTCTCCTGCGCCGTCCAATGCAGCAAAGACTTTGCTCACTTTCTCGAACGAGGGTGTGTTGGACGCTGAAAGCATCGCTCCTATGCCTGTGCTAGAGCTACTCGTCGATGACTTCTTCACTTTCATACACCCACTCGCTCCCTTCCCACACGAACCCACCTTCCGCCAATCCTTTGCCAATCGAGAAGATCGCACAAGACCCGAGTTTCTCAGTCTGCTTGCCAGCATGATTGCAGCCCTTGTGGCCTCATTTCCTCGATGTGTGCGAGAACATCTCAAAGCGCAACACAGTACACATCTCTTTCCTAAATCCATTGTGATGATTGAGAGGTGCTGTGAAATTGCTCTTCAAGCGCGAGGCAGTCAATGGCCATTGAAGCAACCAAAGACTCTCGACGATGCTTCTACAAGCTACTTTCTTGGTTTATCATATGCCTACACGCATCAACACAATGCTTCGCGCCACTTCATGTCCGAGACCCTCACGTTGATTCGAGAGCTTGGGTTCACGCGACCAAAGATTGCGGGCGAACCTCCAACCTTCGGAAATGACCCCTACTCGCCCGATCCCCTCCCATTCAACCATGTTAAGGATCAGATTGGGAAACGGTTGTTCTGGTGCTTGCTCTTGGGCATTCGGTAAGTCGAGCATGCTCTACTTTCACACCCTACTCATTAAGTTCAGCACTCTAACTCAGAGATAGTTCATTCTCTCAGCTTGGAGGGATTGGAGGATCACAGTCCGATACGGTCATAGCGCCATCCACCCCAAGTCTGCCATATCCTACGTACCCAGAAAACATTGACGACATTTATATTGTTGCCAATCAGATCAACGATCAATCGGAGGGCAGTGTTTCACTACTCACAGGGTTCAGATTTGGGATTGACATTTACACAACAATGAACGGGGTGGTTAGTCTCGAGCTGGCTTACGGCATGAGCACCTTACCATGGTCCGACCAAAGAATGCTTCTGCGAGAGGGCCTTCTTGCTGTGAAGAGCATTATTGGCAATTTGCCGCCCGAGCTTCAACTGGGCGCACCCGGCGAAGTCGATCCAATGGAGGCTTTCGAGGATTCAACGGTACAGTATGTACCACCTCTGTGGCCTAATGCTCAGCCTCCCCACGACATAAGAATTGCATTCAAAACCCAACCGCACCGACGCCGTCAATTACAGTATGAGATTCAGAAAGCCAACATTTTCGTGTCCGAACTAGCAACCCGGTCATATTTTGTTGAGCTCTATTTTGACCTGCGTGATGTACACCTCGCTGATCACCAAAATACTGTGACGCCTCAGACTCAGGAGGAGAAGGAGGCGGAAGAGAATGAGGACAAACAAATCTTTGAATTAATGTCAACCGAACGGGAATTGATCGTGCAAGACCTGTTGACTGTATTAGGCTCAATCTCCCAACGCAATCTTGAGCCTAATGGAGGCTCAATCATCAACAAGATTCGCCAGGTTGCGTCAACGCTTCTCAATGACGCGCCAGAACGCAAGGGTCCATTTGCAATCAAATCTGAAGAGGCCCTGTCACAACTCATTGGCGTGCTAATCAAGCTGGAAAGGACAGGCCCCGTCGCCAATAGATCCGCAGAGCCATTACAGATGACGGCACAGGATGAAGAGGAGGAGCTAAATCACTGGTCTGATCTCCGGGATTACCAACTCCGCTTCGCTGCACACGGCGGCTTCACGGGAAACATGTTGTCTGTTAGGGAAGATACGGAAGTATGAGTTTTCAATCGTTGGAGGTTTATCAATTTGTACTGCGATGCTATTTTCTTTCCCTTTTGCTTTTTTGGGGGGGAGGTGGAGTAATGGAGTTGGTCTGGAGTCTTGGGAGGTCTGGGGGGTTTGGGTTCTATGACCATAAAATATGTTTTTACAAAGCAACAAGCAGTGGTTGCTTGGGAGTGCCGTCTGGTCCGACTGTATGTACGAATATGAACTTCGGGGACAGAAACCTACTCAAAATGGCAATACAAATGGAGCATTGTTATGTCATAGCGCATAAGACTCAGTCTGTTCCTGGTGTCTCGCATCAAGCCACCCCTCATAAGCGATAAACCCAACTAGTAACCAGTTGACCAACCTGGAAAGGGGGGGGATCTGATGTGTTAGCAGCCATCCCAGCGTCGGAAATCAATCTCGGTGGTACCCACGTAACAATAGCAACCAGAGCGATCATGCCCCCGTGAGAAGCCACATTCCACGACCACACATCTTTATATGGTTGAGTAAAAGACCAACTCAGGAGGCCGAGACTGACAGCAGCCCCTGCTGCCAGGAAGAACTGAATGGGCAGTTGGGTGTGCAGAGGAATGCCGGATCGAAAGCTCATAACACGACGGTGGGAGAGTGTAGTAGCGATATTCCATGTCATAGACGCAATGGCCTGCGCAACGACGTCCAACCCAAAAGTCAGCTCCCCTCCAACATAAGTACAAAACGATTGATGGGGCGTGTAGGGAGGAGCATGAGAGGGAAATGAAAATGAAGATTGGGGGTTGGAAGCTTCTTTACAAGAGGCAGGCTATTCCACAGGACCCAATAGCACTTGTCCGTGACAGACGCCGAGTAACCACAGATTCTGCCCGTGGAGAACCACCAAATATTCATGACGAGTATTATGAAGGACACCACAATGGCCCAGGGCCGCACGATGGAGACGAGGAAGAAGTGCTGCCGGCGAGGTCGAGGGGGCGAGTACTGGGGCTGGTAATACACCGCGGGCTGGTGGTAGGCGCCCGGGGGAGGATACGAGTCCGGGACGTAGGCGGGGGCGGTTCGACCGTCGTAATGCGCCATGACGGCCGGTTGCGCATTCAGTCGCGGAGTTGCGGCGTCAGGATATGGGAAAGCTGGTGGCCATGAGCCAGGAGATGTTGGGAGCGAAGACTGCGTAATGAGATGGTTGCGACAGCCCTGGACAAATAACCTGGTCGTCACGAAACAAACCTGGACGAGACACACGTAGCAGGGGCTTGACGCCCAGCTTGTGGCCTACCCTACACTCCGCTCTACCTGGCTCATTGGCCATTCTTCCTCCAATCAGTAACTTCTGATGAAGAGAGACTGGAGTTTCACGGCTTTTCACGCTCCTATTGTTGGTTGTATTTTAAATTTGTCTGTGTCTGGTTGGTTCTTGTTGAAGCTCGCCCAAGTAACCAATGTTGCTAGTACACCGTCTCGGAGCGGTGGGTTTACACATCGGAGGACCACCCTTGAACACTGACTCGAGAAAGACTGCACATGGAACGCAAAACAACTCCTATCCCTGGAACTTTGGAATTTGTGATTCCAACCCAAGGTAGCACAAAGAGGAATCTTACTCTGGCCAGCACCTCAAGGCACTATAAATCTTAGACATGGCCATTTATCATCTGCGCCTTCCTTTTCAACTTGGCAGCTCCCTAATCACGTGATCCCATCATAAGATTCGAAAAAAGCACTAGATTAGAGTATTTCCTTTTTGTTTTTCATATCTGCTCATTGATCGTCTCTATCGGTAAAGTTGATTTTCGTCTATGCGACCTAAGATCGATGCAGCCTTGTTTGCGCCTATGCTTATGTTCAATTCGAGGGACGGTATTACTAGCACGAGCCCTGCGAGCCTGAACGACATGCTGATCAAAAACACTAATGGGAACCAATTCGGTGAATGGAATTGCATTGAATCTAAGTTTGGGTCCTCTTCTTCCAACTAAAAGTCGGAGACTTTACTTGCTCATAAAGAGCCGATCATGGTTGACCTGACCAAGTGGTCAATGGTCCTCTATATCTCCCCGCATCCCTGCGCCAAAAAACTAAAAGATCTCTAGTAGTGAATACTGAAAAAGGAGTGACTCTGAATATGCGGAAAGAATGAGTGGCTCTGAGATCACAAGATATACCTCTACTCTAGACAATGCTTCATCTCCGATGTGACTCAAAATCGCTATTCAAGGATAGATCTGTGAACTGTAAAGAATGAATCTCCCCCCCGGCTTAATCTGGAAAAAGATATTGAAAAAAGATAGAGCTCGGACTATCGTCTAACTGGTCGACCAATCGAAAAAACTACGATACTTCTTCACGCAGAGAGCATCGAAGTCTCTGTGAAAAACACACATTACTTCTGCAGAGCCCTGAAGAGAGAATACCAAGTTAGAAAAGCGCGCAGCGGGGGGGAGGAGATGAGTCTCACTGTAAGGACTGGGTTATTTTGAACAAAACATAAACGAGCAGTGATCTGTCGCCCTTGGTTGTGGCTGGGTTCCCAATGGTGGCAGTTCAGCCTGATATGTGCTTGGGTTGGCGTTTATTCTTCCAGGGAGAGACAATGCCTCTTTCGCTGAGAGAGAGACTCTTGATCCTTGGGGACGAAGATACCGGTAAATTTCCGCTCCTAGAGGGCCTGAACCGGTTTGATCAGATGATCGGCCTCCTCATATGTGAGGGCAGCCCATTTCTTGGCGGCTTTCTTCATCTTGGTCTCGAGTGTGTCAAGGAACTTTGTGCGGAAGGGTCCTTGGGGAGGAAGGTCTGCAGGGGCAAGACCAAGCGCCTCACCATTGGAGTCCATGTCATTGACCATTTGTTGAATCGCGCGCTCAACTCCTGCTTCAACTCCAGCGTAGAAGATGTTACGCGCAGCAGTGTGGATGACAAGCTCACGCTCTTGAGCGGTCAGATTTGTCATGTCATTGTGCCTGATAGCGCTCCCGGGAACCTCGGGCAGCTTGGAAACGAATTCCATGTCTGCGGGTAGGTGGAGGGGGTGGACGCCAGTGATCATCATAATCTGATCAGGATTGAGTGGCTGCCAAGGGTTGGGGGCAGGAAGCTGGGATTTCCATGCAGCCATCCCTGTTGATGATGTTGATGTTGCTTCCTGAGTCACGACAGGAACGTTTTGGACAGGTGTAGGCTGGACAGGTGCAGCCTTCTTTGCTGGAGCCTTTCGCGGCTTTGGGGCTTGGGCTTTCTGGGCCTTTGCGGGAGCTGTCTTGGGGGCTTTGGTTGTCTTGGTAGCCTTGGCATTGCTGGCCTCGGTGCTTCCAGTCTCAGCGGACAAGGTAGTGTTGGGAGGCACACCTTGGAAGGCTGTAGCGTTGGCGAAAGTCTGTCCGTTCTGAACAGGGTGAAAACCTTGCTGAGGTGCCATAGATGGCACTCCGTTGTTTGGGTAAGCCATAGGGGCTTGGAAGCCTGAAAAAGTTCCACCAGTGGCAGCAGGGCTCATATTGAATTGACCAGCCATGAAGTTGTTGGCAAGGTGAGCTGGATGAGGCATGCCCATGAAGTTGGGCTGCTGGCCGGGACCCATGCCCATGATTGGGAACTGTCCTGGCATCATGAAGGGATAACCAACACCGTTTGCGAATGGTGGCGTCTGGGCCGAAGTGGCAGAAGAGCCAACAGGGCCTTGTCCTGGAAGAGAGGAGACGGAAGAGCCAAACAAAGCCTGTGTTGGGAGACCAGATGTAGTGACAGGCCCAGGGTTGGAGGCTTGTGGTTTAGCTACCGCTGCGTTGTTCTCCATCTCATGGTCTTCACAGAACTCGGATGATGTGCCACAGCCTGTGGGGAAGTGTCCATTTCCATAGCTCTGAGGGACAGATCCAGAAGCATTACTCATGCCAGCAGCTGCAGACATTTGAGGCATAACAGCTTGGAAGCTGCCTGTCTGGGGGTTGCTAACCGCTGCCCCATTGCCAGTCTGGTGGGTATCAGAGGAAGTCAAGTCAATCTGAGCAGAAGGCTGCACCTGCACGTCCGGCTGTGCTTGAAGGGGAGACTGAGTGGCAGCAGCCGTGGATTTCTTCTTGGGTGCAGCCTTTCGCCTCTGAGTGGTGGACGAAGGAACTGCAGGAGATGGCTGGGGCTGCGACTTGGCGTTGTTCTTGGATGATGCGCTTGCGGTGCTCCCATTCTGCGTGGTATTTGAAGAATTCGCAGGAGGCTGAGGCAGCGCAGGGGTAACAGCAGGCTTGGCTTGACTCTTGGGTGGTGCAGTTGCAATGTTCCCATTCTGCGGGGTGCTTGAAGAAGCTGGAGCAGGCTGAGGCAGAACGAGCCTGTGAGACTTGTCTTTTTTGGATGAATACGCTTTCGCACTTTGAGTAGTGGCTGACGCAGACGCAGGAGATGGCTGCGGCTGAGGAAGAGCGAGCGGGAAAGCAGGCTTTTCTTTGGATGGTGCAGTGATCCCATTTCCACTGCCAGCACTGTCACTTTGAGCGGTGGATGAAGGAACCGCACCAGCAGCTTCTGCTGGATCTTGAGACTCGGGCTCAGGACTTCCGAAAAGATCTTCATTCTCACCCATGCGCTCTTGGGTGAGAACTGGTGAGTAGCTTGAAGGAACCGAATCATGTTCTACCACAGCATCTTGAGATAGGGCAAGATCAAAATGGGACTCGGGCTCAGTGCCACCAACAACGGCGTCAATCTCTTCCGTGCCCTGTTGTGTGAGGACTTGAGAGTGACTTGAAGGAACTTGATCATAGACGTTTGTCAGATCTTGAGAAACTGCGCTCCCACAAGCGGCTTGGTGTTTAGTGACGTCGAAAAGATAATCGATGTCTTCCTGGGTGATGGCGACCTCGGAGTGACATGCGGCATCCGAATCATGAGCTTCCACCGAGTCTTGAAAAACTGCGGGCTCACAAGCGGACAGGTTTTCAGCGGTGCCGAAAAGACACTTTGCGTTCTCTTGAGCGATGAAGTCCTCGAGCTTTGCAGGCACAGGAGTGGTTAGCATTTGTACCGTAGAAACTGCAATCCAGTTGGGAGGTGGCTTACCGGACTGAGATCAACAGGAGAAGACGAGTCCATTGCTTCGGCAAGGATAGGCCATTCATAGGTCTCCAGGAGATCGGGACCAAAGAACTCGGCTGAGAACGATGCGGATTCTGTAGTCATCTCCGCGTCGTCGTTCATCTGTCGAAACATGATGACGACTTTGAGTTGCTTTCAGGTGGCAGATCTTGCCAAATTGTAGGGTTTGATTTTGGAGTTTGCGATTGGAGTTGGATGGTTAGGATGGATGATGGAGGAAGAAAGGAAGAAGAGATGAGGAGAAGGACGGAATGAGTATTGGTTTTTCTCAGATGGATGCTCCTGTGGCTGCTCTAGGCATGGGAGACACCCGTCACTTGTATCGATACCGGGGGGCTGGGTGTCTGTCGCTCTTCGAACTGAGAAAGTGGTGAGACGAGGATTTTCCTGATGCCGGACAGATTTTGGAGCCGTAAATTGGCGACATTACATTTTATCCAAGCCTGAGTCAAACCAGGACACTACATTACATGCTTACAGCTTCATTAGAATGCAGGAGGCCGTTAATTTGCCCTGATAGAGCCGAATTTAGATGAATCAATTTGGACTTGGAGGAGAAGATGTTCAACACCGACCCAAGGCGCAACTCAGAATTATCTCACCTGAGGACAAAGTGAGAACTCGTTCCCCCAACCCCCCAACCACCTTGGATCACCCAACTCTCTTCTGGTAGAGAATTGCGTCATAGAGCGCAGTCGTCGCCGAAGTTATCTGGCCATCGTCGTCGCCTTCCCGTCTTCGTTGTTGACGCTCGCCGCCCCCAGGCTGTGCTCGCATCTGCCAACCCCCGTAGACATGCAGATAGGTCTATCCCAGGTTTATGCTGGGTACCATAGACGTATGTACGCAAATACAAACACATCTCCAGTGTTTGTTTAATGATGTGCTTTTAATATTATTCTTTTTGTTAAAGGGCAACGCCCAACGTATATGTGAAAGGGACTAAAGCAGATAGAGACCAACCAATGAAAATACAATTTGCTACTGACCTGCCCCAGCGTGCAGTATCAGACACCTAAAAATACCCGTAGATGGTTCCCAAACCTGTAGAACGAGAGAACCACCTCTACTTTACGCTACTTCCTCCACCATTCTCTTCGCCCGTACCGCGTCTTTTTCTGTCTGGAAGACCTTCCCAACGGGTCCTTCCAACATCTCGGTAGGGACAGAGACGCGCGTACCGTTCTTTGAACTGACCCAGCGAACAAATACGGGACTAGCCTTTGGGCCGCTATCTTGGGGTGTGGCCTCACCACCTGCTGCTGCGGCGGCGGCGGCGGCAGCAGCAGCCTTCTTGTTGACCTTTGGTGCTTGCTTCTTCAGGAGCTTGTTGATAGTTTCCATCTGCGACCCAAGGATGCCAATTAGGTTCAAGTTCAAAACGGCGGGATTTTTAGAGAGAGATTTAAATGCAACACAAGCACGTACCTTTACTTCTTCGTTCCTCTTCTCGCTTAGATTCCTCCGGCGCCGGGCCATTTCTTGCCGCCGCATGGATAGCTCCTCAGCAGTGAATACCTTCTTTGCTTGCACCTCTGTAGCAAAGTTTCATTAGTTGGTATACGACCCCGGGACGGGATGAAAGGGAATGGTATCAGCTCACCATCAGATAGCTTCATAAATTCTTGCGGCCCATCCTCGAAGCGCGCACGTTGACGCTTGGTCATCTTGGCGAGGTCTAGCTCACCGTCTTGGCTGCCGTCCTCGTCATCGCTATCAAGGCCTTGGTCTTGTCCGTCAATCTGCGTGGCGCCTTCTTCATCAATCTCTTCGCCTTCAGCATCCTCGTCGGCCATTGTCTCATCCCCGAGCCCAAGCGTCTGTTCGGCACCATCACTATCTGCTGGATCGCTCAGGTCGCCATCGTCATCGTCGTCATCAATATCTTCTTCGTCTTCCTCTTCTTCTTCATCATCCTCATCATCGTCGGGTACAATGGCCCGAGCGGACGGTTTGGAGCTTGGGCGGGCGATCTTAATTGTTGAGCCTGCAGAAGGTGGCGCAACGTCCATATCCACGTCGCCCTCGGCATCTTCCCCCTCTGCGTCGACATCCATGTCCTCCTCCCCCTCAGCGTCCTCATCTTCGGGTTCTTCCATTTCATCATCCTCATCATCCTCGTCATCCGGGCTTGAATCGACCACGTAGCTCTTTTTGCCTCCGCGATCACGTTTCCCATGGATGATTTCTCCTCCTTCAAATGGATCCGAGCGGCGGGACCCGCCCCGCGTCGCTTGGCGAGCTCTTGAAGAGGGCACCTTGACAGTCAGGCTATCACCTGGCGACGCGGGGCCATCACGGGAGACCCGATGGGAGCGGCGAGATGACATGGCCGAATTGCTATCGCCTGGTGTATCTGAGTCAGCCCACCTGGCATGTACAGAAATGACCTCCTTGGCCTTTGCCGCAGCCGAGCGGCGTGGACGTAGAGACATGATATTGCTACGCAGTGCAAAATAGAGTGGTTTGTAGTTGGCGCTGATGCCTGCACGCTTGTGCTTTCTAGGCCTGTTGATGAAATGTGGCAGTTGTGCTTTCTTATTGACTTTGAGACGCAGAGTGTGGGCTGGAGGATGGTTGCAAATTGATAAAGGAGATGAAAAAAAAGATCAAGCAAACGGGAATGTTGGCAATCTGTCAAGGGGTGATGGCGTTGCTGAAAGTGGTCTACTCAGGCTAATGGCCCAATCAACACATTGGCTGAAACGGACCGTCGCAATAAGCCTTTAGAGGGGGTGAGCCGCAGATAGTCCAAGCCAACAGAAAAGGTAGACTCAGTACCAGCGACCTGCCTCGTGTAATTGGGATGGAGCGAGCAGAGGGCAAAAATGAAGGGGACGACGTTGAGCAGGGCTGGGGAGTTGCTGCGTGTGCGTTGCAGTGCCAGGGGGTGCAGCTCGTTGGTGCAAGGGCTGGTAGAGGGAGAGGTTGATTGGCGGTGGTATGAGAGAGAGGAGGAGGTTAGGTGTTGGGGACGGTCTTGCTCCAATGTAGAAGCGCGGCTGATGGAGATGTCTGCGTATGGATAGACGCACAGCGCTTGCTGCCAGAAACCAAAAGAGTGGCACAGAACGGCGTTGATGTCCAATCAGATGGTGTTTTGCGTCTCTTGTCTTGTGTCGTCCGTCTCCCTCACACCAAGCACCAAGGCCAAGCCGAACCAGGAAGCGACCACACACGTGTCGCACTGAGCATCGGCGCGGGCGGATCAGAGGCGAGTAGCAGCATTGCATGGACAGATAGACACTTGTCCAAGCCCGCACAGACTCGCAGGGCCTGCGGTTGCACTGGCCGACTGATGTCATCCTTGGATCGCCATGCCTTGCTTGCCCTGGCCACGGTCGCAGGGGAGCGGATGGGATTTTTGGGATGCAACAATGCACTGGCATAGACTCAGACGCCTCTCAACTTGCGCAGCCAATGCCGATGCCAATTATCTCTCGCTGCCGCCCGGTGCCAGCCGAACACTTGATGCTGCGCTCAACTCCATCGTGAATTATTTTCCTCTTCGTTTCTCCCGCCTCTGCAACTCATCGCTCTCCTCGCTGCCATTGATGTTTGCAAACAACGAGAGGAAAGCTCAGAAAATTGGAATTGTCCTTTTTCTTACAAAAAGAATTGAATGAATGACAAAAAAAAACAAAAACCAACAGCAAACCAAAACGAAAACAGAAGAAACTGGAGAATAGCAACAACAAGAGGAAGGAAACGGCAACTTACAGGATGACCTCGTCCTTAATAACGATGGACCTTCTCTTTACCTGGTACACGAACCAGCTGGAACTCGATGAAACCTTGTGAGATAAAGCCGGCGTAACAATACACCAACTGAGCCCGTTCGATATTATCTATAACACGCTCCCTTCGAAACCAGTAACAGACCGAGGCAGGGGCTCTACGACTGCAGGTAGGCGGACCAGGACGCAACAACGCCAATGAATCCTGCTCGCGCCAGTCCGAGGTCGGTGCAAATCAGCCACAAACTGTTGTGCCAAGAAACCTCAGGCCTGATTGAGGACTTGGTTATGCTCTTCACGGATCAGCGCCTGCTCCCTTGAGTGAAACGCTGAAATGCAGGGCCTAGCACTGGCTTGCTGAGAGATCCGCCTAGCCTTCAGCCACGAATGAATGGGCTCCGTAGAGTGGTTGGTCGATGAGCGGTGTGGCTGTCTCACTGCGGAAGGAGTTACAAAGGGTAGCAATGACGAGCGCCCCAGACCTAGATCCGACTCCTTGTTTTCCGATTGGAGTAGGTTTTTGAATCTCGACCATGGGACGAGCTCTGGCGCGCAACAGACAGACCGCGGCTCCGTCTCGCCTTCCGGCCCACACTTTCGGCAGATAGACATCGTTTAATACGCTGGAATAATGACTAAGCGACGGCGTATTGAACGGTCAGCCATCACGCCCCAGACAAATTGCCCGTGGTTGCATGTCCGAGCCTCGGCATATGATCCGTGATGGATGATTGGGAGTCGCGATCAATCTCGTCTCTTCCATCCACACCTTCCCGCCAATTCCCCCCTGGTCACGGCGCGCTATATCAACTCCATCAGGTATCCTACCGATAGCTGGGCTGAACACAAAAAGCATGACGGAAGAGGAGGAGAAGCCAGATTCTGGTATTCCAGAATGGCAGCGTTCCCAAGAAGATACGGAGGACAGCTCCACAACCACCAACGAGGATAGCACCACAACCACCGACGAGGACAGAATAAAGGTTGCGCGCCGATTCTTGGACGATGAGAAAATCAAGACTTCTCCCAGGGAGAGCAAGATCGCCTTTCTTAGGGGCAAGGGCATAGATGAAGCCGACATAAAAGAGCTCCTTGGGGAAGTAGAATTCTCACAGCCACTCGCTTCAGCCGTGAGTATCAAGGCCACCAACCTTCACATATAGCTGTACCTGTCGACTAACCGCGCGATTCTTCCTAGGCCGACGAGCCCTCTACATCCTCTCCTGTTTATTCATCTTCGGAATCCGTACTGTCAAACCGGGACCGCGCTCCCATTGTCACGTACCCCGAGTTCCTCACCCCGAAAGCCGAATCTTCCCCGCCACTCCTGACTAGAAACCGCCTCGTCATTATTTTGCAGCTTTTTGCGTTCATCTCAACCCTTGTGGTTGGATCGAGCCGCTTCATCCTCGGCCCGATGCTGGATCGCCTCACTGATTCTCGCATTGACCTGTATACATCCACAACCAAGGCCCTCGGCCCTTTGCTATCAAAGCTTGAGAAGTCGGTGTCACAGGTTCCCCCCCGAATTAAGACGCGCAACGATTCCGACCAGGATAGCGACTCTGACGACCCCAGCGAGATGTTCCACCACGATGTCGGTACCCAGACCTCTACCCCCCCTCCTTCTGTCTCGCCGACCTCCGTGGTGAAACCCTCCGAAGCCCAAGCGACCCGTCTGGAGAGCTTGACACAATCGTTGAAGGATCTCGAGGGTGGAATACGCTCACAGTCTGATGGCCTGGGGGATGTGAAAACCCTCCTCGACGTTTTCCGCGATGACCTGGATACATTGACCTACCCTACCACATCAGATTTGCCCGGGTATGACCTGCTATCGAGATCCCGGAAGTCAGAGCCAGAAGACGAGATTCGTAAAGTCAGAGATAGCATTCGGCGCGTTAAAGGCGTTTTGCTTAGCACAAGGAGCTTCCCTTCGTCTATTAGGTGACCTGTCTCTCTTATCGGTTCAATCACGCTCTAGATAGGTAGTCTAAGCATTTCCAAGATTTATTGTACAATTCATTCTGTCCTGGGCCGTCTATTTGAGGACCTACGTGATAGATTCACCAACCCATAATCTGAGAATCTATGCTTTTGCTTGTCTCAAAAGCAATGCTACAACCCCTCAATCCTACCAACTATTCTGAATCACGACTCGTCGTGTCTGCCTGCTTTGCATATTTAAATGCCTTCTTTGATCTGCAGCATAGAAAATATCTTCTTCCAAGATTCGACATATATGTGAGAGAAGCCCCTGTCTTCTTCCTGTTGGCGGGAGTACCACTCGTGTGTTGGAGGGAATCTGTACGTGAAGTTGCCGTCGGATGATGGTTGAGAGGCAGCTCGCATCACCTCCCTGTAGAGAAGGTTTTCGCATTGGCTTGGTCGGTCCAGTTGGCGTCCTGGTGGAGGGTGAAAGATGATGTTCAGTTTCTGGTCGGACTCATCCCTCTCCTCGTCGATTGTTGAAGGCTGTTTCTCTTCAACCGGCCCAGCGTTCTCCTCGACACACCGCCATCCTCTACCGGGCATTTTCTCCTTGGGCGAAGGAAGCCATGTTCTCAACTCATTTCCGAAAGCCTCTAGTGTGTCCAGGCACATATCTAGAGGATGGCTATATTCTGACTGGAAGCTCCTATCTCGGCCGGCCAGCCATACTTTGTCGAACGGTAGACTCGGGTTCTTTATCCGGTTCTCCTGAGCGACGAGCTTTATCAATTCTTGTTGAGCCTCGATGAGGTCGCGTTCGTAGATTCGCGGCCTATTAAGGAATTTTTTGCTGTATCCTGGGTCCCATATTAACAATTCTGTTGATCTCCAGGGCCGCTTATGGGGCTCCCTGGGACGGAAAATCGCTATCCATGGACGTCGTGCTGGATCTCGTATAGGGGTTCGATCTGCAACTGCTTCGTCTGATTTCCATGTATTGGTAACTGTATAGAAGAAACCCATGTATGTGTTCTTCGCTTTAGTGTCAATATTGAGAGTATTGAAGAACGAAAACCAATAGGAATAGGGAGCAAATTCCGAGCTTATATCCCCAAAGTGCCAGGGCATGTCCGTATGCCAGTAGGCGACGGGGCGATTGTAAATCAGGGCCAACGAATAACATCGTTGATTTAGCATTTGGAGATGAGATCTGATGGCAGATGCACTGTCATTTTCAATGAGTTGAAGAGCTCCCTTGGGGCCTGTCGGGGCACTTATAACCCCTTGAGGGTTGCTGACGGATGGTGTCTGGGAGATTGTCACATCGAGGAATTGGCTTGCCGCATCGAGAGCCGCCTCGCGAGCCACACCGGGCTGATCCTCGTCCGCGTCGTCCGCATATTCCAAAATTTTCATTTTCCTCGTCATTCGGGATACTTCGTTACAGTTTGATCCCAGTACGAAGAATCTGCTCGCCGTATCGAGGTAGTTGACGGTCCATGAACCGAACCAATTCACAAGGCTCTGTTCGTCACTCCCATCAATACTCTCAGGGGCAAATACAAGAAAGTTATTCGTGTCGCCTTCCTTCGCCGATTTTGCCACCAAGTCTTCAAGCTGCTGCCATAGATTCAGCCAGGCTTGAATATCTTGACTACGAACTCGGTATTGTCTAGTGACTGCTTCTCCAGTAGCCAGCTGCCGAACCCAGTCATTGACATCAGAACAAACCGCAAGCTTGGATCTATAGGATGTTCCAGTGGTAAGTAGATCATTCTTGAACCATCTGACAAAATCGTAGGCCTGTTGGGGTTGGGATAATATGAAGCTTGGCGTCATCATCAGTACTTTGTGTGAAGGGAGAATCCTATAGAGTATGATATCCCCCACTTGCGATTTCTGCACCGAAGACGGGAATCTGCAAAACTGTGCCAAAGCTTGCTGAAATATAAAAACTGCATAGTTTCCGTTGCGTCCGCTTTCTCGCATCATCTCCGCTATTTCTGGGAAAAGGCGTATCTTCGATATCACATCCTCATGGATGATAATAGTGCCGGTTCCTGTCCCACGAAATCTGGTCCAATCTCCCGGAATGGATGCTGAGTATACGTGCAGATCAATCTTTGTCGAAACTCTGAGCCAAGTGGAGATAAACCTGGCTTCTTGTACCCTGCTCGGTGTCGGAAAGGCGATGAAAACATTATGAGACTGTACGCTTTGGTTCAAACGTAGCTGGGGGACTAATCTGTTGGAATCAAGCTGTAGGAAATGACTCACACCCCGAGGAAGTGTCTGTGACTCCTGAGAAGTCTTCTTTGCAAATGAGTCCTTGTGCATGAGGGGTGTAGGTTCAAAAATGATAAACTTCAGTAAATTGCCTGCATTGTGACTGGGAACAAGTTCAAAGTCCCAATCTGTGCACATGGCGGGGTAAATAAGAATGCAGTATCTCTCTGAGTAACACATTACTCCTTTTGAAGCCATATTGAGGCGTTTTGCGAGATTCTCAAATTCGCTATGGCCGGTAGGACACAACAAACTGCCGGAAGCCAAGTTCTGCCCCTGACGAAGATTTTGACTCTGAGAGCTAAAGTCCGGTGCAATACACACTTGGCCAAAAACTATTTGAGCACAGTGCATGAACTCAGAGAGCCAAGGATGCGAAGTCTGTTCTGGAATGTTTTTGAAAATGATGTCAATATGCTTGATGGATTTTGGTCCAAACATGCACCGTTTCGTGACGCTTCGAGTTTCTTTACTGGTCCAGGGCTGTGGACTAGCAACGTGGGTATTTCTTGGTGGTGTCGGTGGCCTGAAAATTGACACAGCTGCCTCCAGGGGACTATTATTGTCCTGATCTTCCTGTGGCAAGTGAGAGATACGAGAGTCTTCGAAGGCGAAGGGCTCAGTTTCTGATTCCACATATGTCGGTTCCTGATAAGTGACAGAATCATCAAAACGAACAGACTTCTTTCTTTTGAGCGTCCTTGGTCGAGGTGCAGTTTCATTATCTTGGCCTTTATAAGTAGGGCTTGTAGCTGATAGTGTTGGGGGGTTTTGTGACGCCTCAATCAAGTTTTTGGGCTTTGTGAAAGGTGGGATTTCCAAAGATCTTGTGGGCTGGCCGGTATCCAAGTCTCCAGCTCGAACTTTGGGATCAAGAGAAATGAGTCGTTTGGGTATTTGTGCAGGGGCAACGTCTTCTTTATTTCTCCTCCCCTGCTGGATAATTCTTTGTTGCCGAAGGTTGACAAGCTTAGGCTCCTTGGAAATGTCAGACGCAGCGTCAAGGAGAGTCGGACGCGCTTTTCTAGTGCTTCCACCTGCGAAAACATTCACTGGTACACCCCCACCCACGGTGTTGATGATCCGATTCCCCCGGGACTTGAGACCGGTAGGCTTGTCATTACCAGATCTGGATAAACTATTTGACCAACCTTCGGTGTTTGAAGTTGAGTTGTTCTTCTTACTCTGGGCTTGTTGACTATGTACCGAGTTTGGGACGGGTTTGGTAGGAGCAGAAGCAGCAGTAAGGGGTATCTTTGACGCCTTTGGCGTCAATTCTTTGGTTGGGTTTGGTGCTGCATCTGGTAGTGAGGATTTAACAGAGGCTAAGGGGAGGTTTGGGGCGGGCTCGGGACCAGGAGTTTGAGCATTGCCAGTGATAGGTGTGGAAGCAGGAGGATGTATCCTTTGTGATTCGTCAAAAGGTTTTTGAGGTCTTTGTTTATTGGCCATGTCATGATCAGGCTCGTTGATTCTCAAAGGGTTCACCTGCAGACTGTTCGATGCGGCGTTGTTGGGTCTTTCCCGATTACGGCCCTTCTCATCGTCACTGCCATCGTCATCATCGTCGTCTCCGCTCGACATGTCTTCCTCGCCTGAACTTTCATCCCTGGTTTCAAACTCGGGATAGAAATCCAGGGTCAGTTCCAGCAACTCATCCACGGGTTGTTCCCATGTGGTTGGTGCCAGCCCCATGCGCAACCGTTTCTCGTTGCGCTTCTCATGGCGGGCGTACTTTGCACGGAGCTGCTCCGACAGCGCGTTTCGCCAAATGTTGAGATCGAATCTCTCCTCCTCTCCACGCTCTTGTCTTGCCTTTCGTTTTCTCCAAGTTCGTAAGAGCTGTCCTTGAACGTGAGTCCTCGGCTCCCATGTTGCCTCAGCCAACGGGTATCCTGTCCATTCAACGAGCCAGTGCTTGACACCATTCATCCTTCCTTCCGCAATTATGCCTTCAGCTGTCCATTCTTCATCCGAGTTGTTTTCATCTGCGATCGTAGAGGTGAGTGAAAGATTGTCATCATCTACGGAATCCGCATCCAGCATCTCAACGTCATTAGGAGTGGAAACCATGGCTGTCGCCCGTGCTGAGGTAAAGCGCTCCCCAGAGTCTTATACCGACCTAGTCAACATAAGAATAAGAGAGGAGAAATAAGGCCGTCTAAGGCATTTGATCATGCGTGAGCAGAGCTTATGAGTTCGAAGCTGAGGACGAGAAGACCGGGAGAGAAAAACACTAGAATATTTCCTGTGGTAGGGAAATAGGACAATAAGCATCCAGGCAGAGAATTGAAATGTATATGGTGGATTGTGGCACTTAGATGTCGACTGTTAGATTCCCAACACGCTCAGCACCCTGCACGCGCCTGCCTCTGTGGTGCATTATCGATAAACAAAACAGCCTAATCGGATCCTTATCGTCACAGGTCGTCTAACGAAACTGGCGGGGTACTCCCATATCAATATTCGGATAGGTTTATGCATTCAAGAATGGCTCATTTTGGTATATGGCGGCTGTTTTATCGTAATCTATCGTCTATTATCATATTGTGAGGATAAAAGCGAATAGAAACTGAACCAGCACTGCCATCGTCGGCGCATGATGCCGTAGGTAGAGGACCTGTACTCCAGCATCTTCCCAGAGCAGAGCGCTAGTAACAACCCCACGGCCTTGGATGGCTCTTTGATAGGCCAACCACTCACCGACGAGGCGCAGGGTTCCATTCAACCTAATAATAGGAGATTCCTCCTTTGTCTGACGGCGTGGAAGTTTCAGGCTGCTACCCACTCTGCGGCAGATGTATTATCATTTTGTTTGTGTAGTGGCAGTAATACCAGGTACCTACCTTAGCTACCTACCTACCTAGTCATAGCCAGGTATCTATGTATTTTGAGCATCCATCGGCAATCCGCCATCAATCCGCCATCAATGCTTGTGCCTGTTGGCCCAAGTGTCGGCTCATTACCAAACTGATCCTAGCTACTTGGCTCCAGGTCCCCGTCCAAGATCTTGGAAGGAAATAATACCCCGTTCAAACCTGGGCCAAAAAGAGGCAGAGATGCCTGTTTGAGAATATACTGCTTTATAGATAGTGCGCGTATTAGTACCTCGCTGGTTTAAACGGTGCTGCCTTGGACAGTTGTATGCACTACTAATTGTTCGTTCCTAGGTACAAGCAGGCAGCTCTTGTGGACGCAGCAGCAGCACGAAATTCGCTGTAACTGTAAAAATGGGCTGATAGGAGAGCTGTACCCATTTTGCTGCCCGCTTGTACTGCGAACCTCAAAGGTGGGGTATTCAAGCCTCTAAGTACTTCTACAGATAACGTCATGCGACTGATGAGGATGGTGTCGGGGCCCAAGAATATAGTCAGATTGGGATGCCGGGTGAGGCACTGTACATGAGTATTTTTGGTGCATTCCTTCCACTGCATCAAAGAGTTGACAGCTTGATCATGGTGCATGTGACGTTTGGAAACCAGTGCTGACAGAAGGTACCTAGGTCCGCTCAGTGCCAACGCGCTAGGTGGCATGTACCTTTGGTAGCAGGTGTCGCCTATCTACGGCTAACAGCCACGAGTCTTACGCCAGGACTTACGGCGCATCCCTCCTCTCTCCACATCCTCTCTCAAATGCCAGCTCTGCCTCTAACTATTCTGATCAAGAATCACAACTACACACAACCATTCAGATCAACTCCATCACCAAACAGCACACCCCAACATCAACATGGCCAACGACGAATACGATGTATGCTATCCCAATCTCCATGCCGCGTGCTATTCTTTCGCTTTTGAGAGAGCTCCTGCTGACCTGCCTTCTCCGCTGCCCAGTTCCTGTTCAAAGGTGCGAAAGCAGAATCCCACCCCTGATTTCACAGTAGACCGCGTCGCCCCAGCGCATCACCGCTAATCATTCCCTCGTGTCTAGTCGTCCTCATCGGAGACTCTGGCGTCGGAAAATCTAACCTTTTGAGCCGATTTACCCGCAACGAGTTCAACATCGACTCCAAGTCCACCATCGGTGTCGAGTTCGCAACCCGCTCAATTCAGGTCGACTCCAAGACCATCAAAGCTCAGATTTGGGACACTGCTGGACAAGAGCGTTACCGTGCCATCACCTCCGCATACTACCGCGGTGCGGTTGGAGCCCTCCTCGTCTACGATATCAGCAAGCACCAGACCTACGAAAACGTGACGCGCTGGCTCAAGGAGCTTCGAGATCATGCCGATGCCAACATCGTCATTATGCTCGTCGGAAACAAGAGCGATTTGAGGCATCTGCGGGCGGTGCCAACCGAGGAAGCCAAGGCATTTGCCAGTATGTCACCGCCATTATCTGACGGATGCAACTGAAATTGTTAACCAGTGCTTGCTAGGCGAGAACCATCTATCGTTCATTGAAACCTCCGCCCTTGACGCCAGCAATGTCGAGCTAGCATTCCAGAATATCCTGACAGGTATGTTTGATACATGTGGCGCATTCACGTCATTTGCCGCTGACCCTGGATATCTACAGAGATCTACCGCATTGTCTCCAGCAAGGCTCTCGACAGCGGCGATGCACAGGCTACGATCAATGCCGGCATTACGTTGAGCAAGACTACTACTGACGACGATGCTTCGAAGGGCGGGAAATGCTGTTAAATCTGTCTTCTTTTTTCGGACGAATCGCAGGGCTATTGGGGGTAGACATTCAGCAGGCGTCTCACCATGTTCCCGATATATTCTTTGTGCCATGTAATGAGGGAATTCGGCGCAGTTCGTTAGGGAGGACGAGATCACACTGTTTGTTTTTTATTTTCTTTGATATGAGAGGGCGCCAACCATTCCGACTTTCTTCTATTCGACAACATGCTCCAACAATAACCTGCGCGGGGGGGTTCGGATGCATGCAATGATCACTGCCTATAACCCTATACCTGACGTAGCTGAATGAATTCGTTAATGCCTGGTTTTACAACGCTTCGCGTGCATTCCCTTGATACTCAGCGTCCGCTTGCTCTAGGCAGCCATGAAGAAGACAGTACGTTGATGCCACATCTTACTTGATGCCTGGACCCCTAACTAGCACCGCCCCCGCCATCCGCCGACACAACGGAGTTCACCGTGAGGTACGTAAATCGGAGGTACTTCTGGGATGCAGACTACATACCTAATCAATGCCGCCAAGAGCATACATAATACTCGCAACAGAAAGATTCGACCAACCTTTGAGGGTGGCCTTGGAAGAACGGAAGAACGAATTACTGTTCAATTCCCTGGCATTTAGAAAGACACACATAGCGACAGGGGAAGTCAAATGTTGTGATTGTTGCTGCTCGGATGGTACCTTACCTGCCTTTGGAATGGTGGAGTCTCGCCGGGTACCCACAGCGATAAACTCTTATCGGTGCCTCCACTCAATTGTTTTTTTTCTTGGCCGCTCTCCCATCACCAGCTGCGATCTCAAATTCGCTGCGAACCACTTCAGATTATCTTTTGCCGTCAGCGACTCTGCGCCGTTAGTCGTGAGATTATTCCGACAAGTGTGTCGCAAACTATGGCAGCAGTATATAAGTCCCTGTCCAAGAAGGACAGCAAGAAATCCGTGACAACAGATGACAATGGCATCAAGAAGAACAAGCAACGAGTGCTGGTTCTGTCTTCTCGAGGCGTCACATTCCGGTATGATGTCTTCCTCCAAACCTTACTCATTTCACCTACCTAACATATGTAGACACCGCCATCTTCTGAACGATCTCGCTTCTATGCTCCCGCACGGCCGCAAGGATGCTAAGTTCGACTCCAAAAGCAAGCTTTACGAACTGAATAGCTTGTGCGAACTTTTCAATTGCAACAACTGTCTATTCTTCGAAGCGAGGAAAGGCCAGGATCTGTACTTGCATTGCTCGTCTGTACCTAACGGGCCAACCATCAAAGTTCGTAGTTCAACCCCCGAAACATTTTTTGGCCGACGCCAATTATACATTTCACTTGCTTCCCACATCATACCTCTTGTTGCTCAACTTTGCTCAACTTACTAACTTCTTCACAGTTTCACGTCCAAAATTGTGAGAAGCCATCGGCTGTTTACTTCGTACCACCCACCCAATGCTAACAGTCTATATTAGTGCACACAATGGAGGAACTTCATTTCACTGGCAATTGCCTCAAGGGGTCGCGACCGATTCTCTCATTCGATGCTGCCTTCGATAAACAGCCGCATCTGCAAGTCATTCGAGCGCAGTTCCAGCGTATATTCGGCGTTCCGCAAGGGGCTCGAAAGTCGAAACCCTTCATCGATCATGTTATGAGCTTCAGTGTTGTGGATGGGAAGATCTGGGTCAGGAACTATCAGATCAATGAGGAAGAGGCCTCGAAATTAAAGCCTGCCGAAGGCGAAGCCGACGCAACTAAGGATACCGACCTCAGCCTCATCGAAATCGGACCCAGATTCGTGCTCACTCCCATCTATATATCTGAGGGCTCTTTCGGAGGCCCGCTCATATTTTCCAACAAGAGTTTCGTTACGCCAAACCAAGTCCGATCGGATATGAGAAAATTGAAGGCTACCAAGCACAATGGTAGATCGGAGCAAACGCGGGAGAGGCTTTCGAAGAAGGGAGATCTTGGTCTCCGATCAAACATTGGACACGAAAGGCAGCCTGACGAAACGGATACAAAGATGCTGTTTGCATAGGAGGTTGATGATACGAGTAAATATGCCGTCGGCGGAGGAGTTGGCGTTCGAAGAAATGGTCTCAAAATTGTATTGTATCCTGTTCAGTGTTCAATGAGCCTGGTGGCTTTACTCTGCCTCCATATCTAGGTAACTAAACAAGCTTGTGGCTGGCAGTGGTGAGTGCCCGGCGAAATTTCGGCTAATTGATACTACTTCTTATCTACGGCCTCCTATCTAAACGACATCATGTCAATATAGATCCCTTGCCATCATTGCTCCAAAACAGAAATCTTCTTTCTTAGACCATCAATCATGGCTGAGACGGGTTTCCACGCTTCTTCCATAATGGACACTTTCAAACTACTTTCGCAGCATATTCCCTCTTCCGTTTCAAGCCCCAACGCTGGGGTGGTCGGACAGTAGGCATTTGGGAATTCGTGGTTTCTCGGTTTTACAGCCGTGGAGCCTCTAGGGAGTCACAGCCTCCAATTCTGCTACGTACGCGTAGTTATTAGCTGCTGATATCTTGTGTTGATCTCTCTCATTCTGGGAAGGGGTCTTCGCTCATAGCAGCGCATTCATCTCACTATAACGCGTCGTTCAGCTTTCGGCGTTTGATTTTTTTACCCAGTTATCTCGAAGGTTTTAACCGCTCATTCCATCCATCTGTAAGTATGTTCCTGTCTCTCGCTTTCCATTTACTTACATTCGGTAGCCTGCGTATTCACTACTAGCCAGAGGGGCGCATAGCCTGCCCACCAGACGATTGCCACCCTCATATCTGGCCATTTTCAGTCTCAAACTGAACATTCCAGTCATTTACTGCAATTTGCGGCAGGGGCTATCATTGCTTACGCTTGATCGTCGAGGAAAACCTTACTTCGCTATGGAGTCAACCGTTGACCAGGCCCAAAGTCTCTTGGGCCTGCCCAGTGAGATTGTGCTCGACATTTATCAGCAGCTCGATGTGGGAAGTATCTATAAACTCTGTCTAGCAAGTCGATATTTCTATGAGCTCTTCATCAACAACAAGGCGACGGTGTTGTTACCGGTGATGGCACGTGAATTTAGTCCATTTCACGAACTTCTTCAGATTTACACAGCATCAGCGGATGACCTCATTTGCACTCAAGGAGCCGCTTATCAACCTCGTAAGGTTGTATTCAAGCGCTTCCAAGGGGATATTGGAATCCAGCTAGCACCGCCCCTGGCATTGCCCATGACCAACATCGACCACATCGCTCGTGGCTTCACTCAGATCGGCAAAGCTGATGTAGGGCCTCTAAATCAGAAGACACATGTATTGAAAGAATCGGACCTCGGTCCCATTATCAAGCATTGTCAGCTCGTTCGCAAGTGGGAGGAATTGTTTCCTCAGATGCGATGGTTCTACGATCCTGAGCGATGCCGTCTTCTGCGGCTACATGAGAAGGAGCGGTTTCGCAAGGCTCTATACCGCTGGTGGCTTTATGGGATTTACTTCCATGGAGATTTGCCTCGACCTCGAGTTGGCCTTCCAGAACCACATGTTGATGATATTCGGATCAGCCAGATGCGATATCATTCGACCAGTGATTTGTTAGAGTTAATGGATCTGGTGGAGACAATGAAGGATGTTGTTTTGCATTACATCTGCCCTCGTCTGGATCCCAATGATCAACATCACGTAAGTATAATAGCGTGATTTTCTACACAGGACCTGACTAATTGCTTTTTTTCCAAGTCATCTGATCAGCCGGCTCTGATTGACAGCGTTGACAGAGCGCAGTCATTGACCGATAGTTGGATGGACCAAAGCCATTGGAGTCGGATAGTAAAGACTTATGCCAAACTGGGGCCCAAAGATCTCATGTACTACTTTGAGAACATTTACAATTATCCAAGGAAGCGGCTCATCTCCGAGATACGTCTCCGGCACCCCAACTTTACGTTCGATCAAGAGTCGATCCAGATTGCCGTTCGTTGTGCACTGGATGAGAGGCAGTGGCTTGACAAGGTCCCAAGTCTGGCCGAGGACAGCGCTGGGGGGATCATTGATTTTGATGACGAAAGGGACGATGAGCGGCTGCTGTACGGCAAGGATGGGAGCCCTGACGGATTGCTTCCACCCGGCTCCAAATTTGTTCGATCACTCTCCCAGTATTCTCCCCGGGGTGACGATGGCTCGTGGCTCGAGGACCAGCATGCTCAAACATGGGCGGGCAGCCGGGTTGTCCCGCCCAGTCAGATGGTTTTGTAACGAAGGAATGGGAGCTGCGCGTGCTGAGAACGCCTTGCGCTGAGTGCACATTTTGTATCAGATCGAGGTGTGCCTCTAAGTGGCATGCTGCTGGCCGCCCCCTTTTCGACCACAAGGGAAATGCAGACCGTATCAAATTTTCAATTCGTGCAGCAGCAGAAGGGAGGAGATGAGACAGAGGTGTAGAGGATAGAATCATGCACATAGAAGGGAAATAGAAGGCCAATCTAGTCATGAAACAAGAAGTAGCAGACGTCCGATTACATGCTCACCGTGACAATGCCCTTTGCCTGGCTCTTTTCTCCTGGACGGTATTCTGTCTAAGAAGAGCACATCTACGTATTCACACATCTGACCACATCCAAGTGCTGTCCCGTAGGCGAGGTGAGGCGAGCTCAGGTTGGGGGTGATAATCTCTGGGAGCAGGTTCAGCGGCCAAACCCCGGAGCCAGCCACCACCACAACAGTCGACCCAATCTGGCGAATTCCCTTTTCCCGTCTTCTGCATCTGATCAATCGCACTCACTTACAGCCCAACCAATCCAACGCAGCGACTCAGCGCAGCATCGCGCAGCCTCGCAACCTCTGCCGATCCGCTGCCACGCCTTGTGGATTTTATTAGGTTCATGCCTGAGGTCAGTAGGCTACCTTGTTTCCCCCGTCGGCATGCATGCACCCTGAGTTTGCTGGCTTGTGTTGCACCGCCGCCAGTCCTCTGCTTCCCTGATCTGGCCTGTCTACTTTCTCAGTGTATCGGCCAATCCTCACCCGCATTTGCATGGGCGTGCCTTTCTCATCAATGTTGTTGTGGTCGCCGTTGTTGTCGCTGTTGCTGCCGTGCCGTTATTGTCCTTCTCACCTCGCTCAGACCCTCCTTGCGCTCACTTCAGCTTCGCAACCTTTTAGACCCTTTGTTCCAAAACTATGTAGTCCTGTCCCTGACTCCTGAAATAGGATCGCCGGCTCCCGAAAGCCCATTCAGCCAGCCAGCCAGTCAGAGTACTCTTCCAAGGCCAAGGGAGCATCAGCCTCTTCTCTCTGTCTCTTCTCAGGCCAGCCCAAGGCCACAATCCAGTACACCAACACCCACCACCAGCCCTTGTGCATATTGACACAACTGGCTTTGAGCTGAGGTTGTGCAGCCTGGGGTACCCTGCCGGCGGTCCCTAGGTCTACCTACAGGTAGCCGGACAAAGAAAGATAGACGGCCATGATGCAAGAGGCCGCAGCCATGGATGTTGATGACCATCCCATGAAGGATGCTGCCCACACCAATGGAGATAGCCAAGAGGACGTCAGCGCGAAGCGTTCCAATGAAGAGGACGATACCGTCTCTGAGTCAGGCAGTTCCGATGCCCAGATGGAGCCTGATGCCCAGGACTTGACGCTACAGCAACTACGTAGGAGAGGGCTTCTGCCCACAGGATGCTGCTACGATGTTCGCATGAAGATGCATATGAACGCCGACTTTAGCCCAAGCGCTCACCACCCTGAGGACCCTCGCCGGATCCACGAAATCTTCAAGGCCTTCAAAAGGGCAGGTCTAGTTTACAACGGGCCTGATGCTGATCTTCCTCGGATCCTGAAGGAGACACCAACCAGATATATGTGGCGGATTCCAGCTCGGAGCGCCACGCGAGAAGAGATCTGCCTGGCCCACTCGCCTGATCATCTTGCCTGGGTTGAGAATCTAGACAATCTCAGTACGGCTGAGCTGAGAGATCTCACCAAACGATACGATCAAGGCCGCGAGTCCCTCTACGTCGGAGGAATGTCTCATCCCGTTGCTCGTCTCTCAACAGGCGGTGCCATCGAAACGTGCAAGAGCGTGGTTGTTGGCAATGTCAAAAATGCATTTGCGGTCATCCGCCCACCTGGACACCATGCCGAGTTCGATACACCCATGGGCTTTTGCTTCTTCAATAACGTCCCTGTAGCTGTCAAGGTCTGCCAGCAAGACTACCCGGATGAGTGCCGCAAAGTGCTCATTCTGGACTGGGATGTGCACCACGGCAACGGAGTGCAGAATATATTTTATGATGATCCCAATGTACTTTACATATCACTTCATGTATATCAGAACGGCCATTTCTACCCTGGGAAGCCGCCAAACCCGATGACCCCAGACGGAGGCATTGAGCATTGCGGCATTGGTCCAGGACTTGGGAGGAATGTAAACATTGGGTGGCATGATCAAGGCATGGGGGACGGAGAATACATGGCGGCCTTTCAAAAGATCATCATGCCCATCGCACAAGAATTTGAGCCCGATTTGGTAGTCATCTCTGCCGGATTTGACGCTGCAGATGGAGACGAGCTCGGTGGCTGTTTCGTTACGCCTCCTTGCTATGCTCACATGACGCATATGCTCATGTCTCTTGCTAATGGCAAGTTAGCCGTGTGCCTCGAGGGCGGGTACAATCTGAAAGCCATATCGAACTCAGCTGTGGCTGTGGCCAAGACGCTCATGGGCGAGCCTCCGCCAAAGATGTCGATTCCCAAAATTAACAGGGAAGCCGCCAGAGTTCTTGCCAAGGTTCAAGCTCACCAAGCTCCCTACTGGGAATGCATGCGAGCCGGCGTAGTCAACGTCCCTGAAGTGCAAAACATGCGAGGCAGCCGCCTCCATGATGTGATCAGAAATGCCCAGCGGCAGATCCTGCAAGAGAAACATAACATGATCCCGCTGTACGTGCAGAGGGAGGTTTTGTACAAATCTTTTGAGAATCAGGTCTTGATCACACCTAATATCCAAGATTCAAAGAAGGTTCTGCTGATCATTCACGACCCGTAAGTTTGATCGCATACATGTCTAGTTGGAGCGAGTGTGTGGAAAGGGGGAGCAAGCGAAAGGGTTCTAACCAAGTTCCTTAGGCCCGAGTTGCTGGCACAGCACGATGCTATTGACACGACGATAGAACCTCACAACTCCTGGGTGGTAGGCTTCATTCTCACTTCTCATTTTCCCGCTGGGGACCGGTTGGGTTCATCGTACTGACAAATGTGCAAGGTTGATGGCGTAACCCAGTACATTGATTGGGCAGTACATGAGAAGTTTGGGGTGATGGACATCAACATACCAGCATACATTACTCAAGAAGAAGTATGACTCTCCCCTCCTTCTCTGCCACTCGACACCGCGCAGGTTGAATACTAAATCTGTTTGGCAGGACACAGAGTCATTCACCCCTGCGTCGCAGGAACGCGAGCTCAAGCAGCAGGTATCAGCCCTGGTCTGCTATCTCTGGGACAATTATCTCCAGATGTATGACTTTGAGGAATTAATCGTTATGGGCGTGGGTAATGCGTATCTTGGCGTCAAGGTGCTTCTCATAAACAGGGGTGAGCAACATCCCGATTCCTCCATCTCAGCATTGCCTGTAATTTCATCCTCGTTTGAGCTGAATGTTGCTAATTGTTCCGTTTCTCAGATTGCAAAGATAGGATCTCTGGCGTGGTCAATTTCGTTACGGGAAATCTCAGGCCAGTGAAGTCCGATGTAGACGAGAGGCTGTCTCCATGGTACAAGGAAAACTCTCGCGTCTACGTTGCTGGCAACCACGCATGCTGGTCAGACCCTGACCTGACACGCAAGGTCAACAAGCGCCGGTTCGGAACCGTAATTAAGAGCGACGCCTTTGGGTTGACCAAGATGATGGAGAGGCACTCGAAAGAGGTCCAAGAGTGGATCTCAGAGAGAGTGCGCAGTGAGGACGATGGACAGACTACGGAGGAAGAAGAAGACTAGACTGTGGCAGGGGGTACAGATTCTCTGCATGTTTGCTTTGGGAGACATTATTTCTTACTCCTCTCTGTTTACGAGATAACGAGGGGGGGGTAGAGAGGATGGGGGTGGAGAAGATGGAGACGGATATGTGCTTGCTCTGTTCATCCTCTCGTGTTATCTGCAGTCTCTGAGGTCTATAGCGAAAGCCAGGAAGGACCGCGTACAGTTACGACATGGTTGGCAGGGCAAAATAAACTAATATCATGGCGGTGTATCCATATGCGTCACGGTGAAGAGCATCATCACCTGGAATTAGCAAAGAGCTGAAAATGTCTGCGTTAGTCTGCTTCCGGGCTGACCAGGGCCCATCTTTCAGGCATTGTGTTTGCATTACGTATGAGAAAGGCATCGTGAGACTGCCTCAACAGTATTGACGCAACAAAGCGCACACAGTGCAACGGCGAGAATCCTACCCTTGCAATTCAAGGGTCTTTGTTTCTGGATCGGCCAGGGGATGGCGTCATCGCGGCCTAGATGCTGGCTATTGGTGTCACTTGCACATCGGAAGCCAAGCCAGATCGAAACTTGAGATTTATTGGAACCGTTTATCGTGACACAGTCAGGAAGACAGAGACGTTAGAAAATACAGGGAAAGTGATACAGCCGCCGCCAAACCGTGCTGGCCGGAGCCAGCCGACCAGATCAACATACTGTAAAGCCACCATACAGGTATCTCTTGGTCACCGTGTCGCAAACAGTCAACTTAGCTTCAGGTAGACAGTCGCGACAAGATCATGTACTTACTCGCAACTATTAATGCAGGCGTGTTCAGTTTGACACATGAGGACCAGAGTAAACAGACAACTGCCAGCGCGGGATAACCGAAAGGTAAAGTTTCTCAACGCCACGTGATTCCTCCACTTCATTATCAACTCTGATCCTCTTCTAACCCCTATTTTTTTTTTTAACGACGCCTCCCAATTCTTCACCGCTTTGAAGTCCACCGGTAGTATGTTGAGACTAGTCGATCCAATCACCCTATATCCGAATTACAAGTTGGAAGCTCTCGTTCCTTTCACTGGTTGGGTTTACGCCCAATGTAATAATAGTCAAGTAATAATAAAATTCGATAATACTTTCCCAGGCGATATTGTTTCGCCAGGTCTTTGGCGGGATCAAAGCAACTCGTTAAACCCAACTAAATATAGTGTAGTCAATCTACGAGCCCAAGGCTGCTCGGCTTCTAAGAAATGTGGGCGGATAGGTTTCTCAATATCACATGAGGAGAAGGCCTGCTTTCTCCTTTGACTTTCCTTGCATATAGGTATTCCGAGGCAAGTCTTCTTTTCTTTCCTATGAATCCTCGGCCGAAAACATGATCAATTGTCTCCTTGAACGGTTACAAGCGGCAACAATCACCTAATGACAATATACGGTGCTTGGCGTGATCAACTTGTGGAATCTCGTAGATACGTAATGTGTCGGGTCATCCAACCAATCCTATAGCGATTTGATGAATACTACCTACTTCGCCACGGTTTGTGATTCCCGGCGTGCAGCTACGAGAACTTTAAAATATAAAACCGGACCCGGCAAACTGCTCGCCTGCTGCGCCCAAAAGAGTCTCGGCCTCGCCACACATTACGGCTGTTGGATACGAAGCGCTTGATGATGTAAGGGCGGTCGCTAGGCTTACCCCTGTCGCCGGTAGTACTGCCACAGGGGCAAGACGGCCTTGTCATCATTGTGCCGAGGGTAAGAAAGGGATCGCCGAACATGAGCACATGAGTTTGCAAGTTCCTGGATTCGTTCTATAGATCGATCCATGACATACAATTAGGTAATTGAGCGCAAGCGCCATCGCTCCATCCCGTTATAGTAGCAACAACATCATGACGTCGTGTTATGTGCAAGACAAGCCAGGAGAAAAAAAAAAACAAGGTCGCAATTGCATATCAAGCACGATAGATTGAATAGATGATTGAGTGAAAAATATAATTCCCATTTGGAATTGTCTCATTATGTCCATAAGCCAGCTAGCAAATGCTCTATAGTGGTAATATAACGGAAGAAGAAAAATCCCATGCCCATCGTGTGAAAACTCCTGATAAACCCAATATGCCGTGCACACGCTCTTTCAATTTACTCGGCAGCACCGAAACAAGTCTCCATCAACAGATGGGTGATACGGTAGGGGTCAGCGTTGGAGGCGGGGCGGCGATCCTCGAAGTAGCCGTAGCCCTTAGTGCCGACCTCACGGGGAATGCGAATGGAGGCACCACGGTTGGCAACACCCCAGGAGAACTGGTCAATGGAGCCAGTCTCGTGGCGGCCAGTAAGACGGAGCTCGTTGTTCTCGCCGTAGACGGCAATGTGCTCCTTGTGACGGCCCTCAAGCTTCTTGATGGCAGCCTCAATGTGCTTCATGCCACCCTCAACACGCATTTCCTACCAATTTGTTAGTTATTATTTCTACCAGATAGATCGACATCTAGCGCTTAAAACTCACAGCCGTGCTAAAGTTACTATGCAACCCGGCACCGTTCCAATCTCCAGGGATGGGCTTGGGGTGGACAGACACCTTGGCGCCAAAGTCCTCGGCGACACGGTAGAGAATGAAGCGGGCGACCCAGAGGTGATCACCCATCTCGATACCCTCGCAGGGACCGACCTGGAATTCCCACTGGGCAGGCATGACCTCAGCGTTGGTGCCAGAGATGTTAATGCCGGCGTAGAGGCAGGCCTTGTAGTGGGCCTCAACAATGTCACGCTGGACGACCTTGCCGGTTCCAACACCGCAGTAGTAAGGGCCCTGGGGAGCAGGGAAACCACCAGCGGGCCAGCCGTAAGGGCGCTCGTCGTCGCCAAGCAGGGTGTACTCCTGCTCGAGACCGAACCAAGGCTTCCTCTCGGAGTGGAGGTCCATGACCTTCTTGCACTCGTGTCGGAAGTTGAACTTGTTGGGAGAACCATCGGCATCCCAGCACTCAGAGAGGACAAGGATGTTGGGAGAGCCGCGGAAAGGGTCAGGGAAGACCGCAACGGGTCTCAGGTAAACATCGGAGTTGTCGCCGGGAGCTTGGCCGGTAGATGAACCGTCGAAGTTCCAGATGGGGAGCTCATCGGGGGTGTAGGCCTTGTCGTCAAGGGTCTAGAGAACGCTGGTTAGGATCATGCCGGTCTCGGCGGGGCATTGGCTGTGTAAGACTCACCCTTGACTTGGAGCGGGTTGAACCCTCAGCATCGATCCAGATGTACTCGGCTATGATCTTGCCCTTCTGCTCGAGGCTGAGGTACTTCTTAAGGGTTTCCGTCCTGGAAACAAGGGGTTGTGATGAAGCCTATTGCATTGGATTAGCACACTCTGCTTGAGCGAGGGCAGCAGGGGGGCAACCAGTGCCGCAAGAATACTCACCATAGCTGCGGTATGTGTGGATTGGAAATGAATAACTAGGAGAGGGTGAAAGACGGGCAGAGAAAAAGACCACAATGGATGATCAAGTGGGATAAGGGGGAATTGGAGTTGAGAAGAGCCATCGGTAGAGAGGGGCGGTCCGTGGGCTTTTATCTACCTCGAGACTATGTGTGGCTGTAGTACAAAAAACTGGCTGGATGGCTATCGGCGGGGGATGCTCCTCCCGCATCTCCAGCCCCACTCATTCAACGAGATAAAGATAAGCAGGAAAAGAATGGGACTGGCTGGAGGCGGCCTCTGCAAGCCGTAGGCCCAGGGAGGGAGTGGGGTCGCCTTGCGCCCGAGATTGTGGTGGTGCGTCGGATTGGCTGGCTGAAGGCTGCCCAAGGATTGGTGCATGGATGGATATTGGGGGGTGATGCACAGCCAGCCCCTTGGCACTGTGCTCGACGGGCGGCCAAAGGGCGTCCCGAGTACAGTGTGCCGCGTCCCCACTGGCACGTAGAGTTACCTAATGGCCCCTCGGTGACCCTGTGGTAGGGTGCCGGTGACATGGGCGACCGTGTGCGGCACCCCCGTTGGGAGGGCGCTCCCGGCAGTGGACAGGTATCGGTTGCCGGCCGTCAGGTAGCGACAGTACCTGTCCGCCGTACCGTAGGCCCCGCCGAGGTACAAGTACCTGTACCTCGTCCACTCCGCCACCTGCGCGCCAAATTTTCTCACCTCAAAGCGAAGTGCCAAAAATACACACCCGTAGCGGACTCCCCAGGCACCCAGACCTTCAGCGCGCGTTCAGGTGTCTCGCCCCCCCCGCTAGCACCTCAGTCGAGACGAGGCTCAGCCAGTCATGGCCCCAAAGCTTCGCTCCAGAATGACTCGGCGCCGCTACGTTTGCGGCAATTTCACGCACGACATGTTCCGATTTACGTACAAGCTACCGTGAGGGCCAAGGTCCCCTCGAATCACCGTCGGTCTCGTCTCTCCGAGGGAGGGTCCAGTTCATCGTAGGCGTCTCCGGCGACGCTCCGAAGCATTCTTATCAGCCAGATCAACAGCTGCCCGTAGCCTGTTTGGGCGGTTTCGTTCCCGGCTGCGTCCTGCACATACCTGTGCAAGAATTCGTGAATTCTGGAATACCTTGTGCATTGCATTACGTATGGGACCAGTGGAGTGGATGTAGGGATTGTCGTCGACGTGATGCGATGCATGTGTTGATGGAGCAGTACGTACTCGATGTACGGCCCGGGTCGCAGTGTCCGATGTCTTATCAGCACCACACCCGGGCCGTGGCTTGTCGTTGGTGACGGACGTTGATATTTGTTGATAGCTTCACTAACCAATACCTGGCCCCTTGTTTCCAATACAACTCTTCAAAATGGCGCTACCAGGATGTCAGTGTCCTATTCCCAGCCAGTGGCTCCCTTCGTCCCCGTGGGGAGCAGCTTTGGTGACCGTGCTGGCTATCTGCACATCTTTTTTAACCTACTTTTGACCTGGAGCACCACCCGACCCAAACCTATTAGTCGATTCAATGGGATAATCGCTATGCTACCGTAGCCGCCCCTGCCTGTAAAAACCTGCCGACGGGACATTGCTTTTCTCATGGGTATTACGAAATGGAAACCACATTTACCCAGTGGAATGAATCTCGCTCGGTCGTTCGGTAGTCTCGAAACCCTATTATTACCAAGTTCGCAACGAAAAGTTGATCTTCTGGGGAACCCGTTGACATGTCCCACTTAGAGCGACATCTTATCTTGTGTTCCTGATTGGTTCCCCACATTTCTTTGTAATTCGCTTTACTCAACGGTGTGTCGTTGTATTCAGACTGGACCGGCGGTCTACATCCATCCAGGTCTCGTGCCTTGCATTCGGAGTAAGCCGCGATATGTATGGAAGGGGGCCTGGAGCCCCCAACAAACTACCCGAATTAGTTTTCTTGCTGATCGCCCGTATTCTCGATTGCGAGAAAAAGCCGACAAGACATGAAATATATCGCCGCTCGAGCGAGGATTGCCGGAAGCTTGGTACCCAGCATGCCGAATCCTCGATGCCCAGCTCCGTGCCAGTGGCGCTAACCACGCAGACATGAATAAGCATCCAGCGATTGGTGCCTTTATCTTATCGCACGCAACCTCCGGCAACGGAAAAATGCAATCTCCGTCCACTTTTTTTTGGCCAGACCGCGTTTAGTGTTGATGCAGTATGAGTGCACGCCAACTCCATGTCACAACGGCGTGTAGAGGAGAACTTCACATGATATCAGCTGTGGCCTTTAGATAAGTCGCGACACAGGCCAGGTTCTCAGTATTAGCCATGGATCGTGATCGGGGAAGAAGGTCCGTGTACCACGTACTATTAGTCTGACCTTCCCGGTAGTAGCTAACCATCTTGATCAGGTTCGATGACGGCGAAGTTGTCAGATATGGTGCCGGCGAGAGTTGGAGGCCCACGCCTAGAGGGCCAGCTGGGGATAGATCTCCTCCTCGACGCCCTAGAAGCCCGCCGAGGGAGGGAGACCGCGTGCGGCCTCGAAGTCCACGTCCACGAAGTCCGGTCATGTCGGGCTCTGATAGTTACGTGCCAAACAGATACGCCCCTCGTCGACGATCACAGAGTAGACCTGGAGTAGGAGGCGACCGCTATCGCCGTGATAGATCGAGAGATCGCGAAAGTCCTCGTAGACGCGAACGAACCAGGTCCCCTATCAGACGCTCTCCACCCCGGCGCAGTATGTCTCGAAGAGGTACTCCTCGCAGAATATCACTAGTCCGATCAGATCGATTTGAACGGCCGAGATCTCCCCCTCGGCGCGAGTGGGAGCGCGATCGCGACCGTGATATGCGCCCAAGAGAGCGCGAGCCAGAACGACCTCGAGACTGGAATAGGGAACGAGATCGTTCACTTGACAGGGGCCGAGAGTACGACCGCCGTGGCGATAGACTCGATGAAAGGTACGCAGAATCTCATGAGGTCCGTCATGCAGAAACTCTTCTGACCATTCCTAGGAGGAGGTCACGCTCCCCGTACATTCGAGATCGGCGTGGGCCTAGTCCGCCAGGCAGAGGGTCATCACCTCCAGCTGGTAATCGGGCCATGAACTTTAGGCCGTCAAGGTCGCCCAGCCGCCGCGGGGATCAGTATCACACCTACCGACGCAGCTCTCCTATAGAATCAGCAGCCCCGCTACCTGCAGCATCACAACCAACATCCAGAAAATCTTCACCGCGGCCAGTCTCGAGTCGAGCCCGATCACCCTACCCTTCGAGCAATCATTCACCTTCACATTCTACATCAAACCGAATATCTGTTCCTAGAGAGATGCCTCGTTCTGGACCAAGTGAGCCGATCCCCGGTGTCAAGTCTCCTCCTCGCGGTCCCGCAGCCTTACGTCCCCCTACCGGCCCAGCAGCGAACCGCACTCTATCAGCCAATTCTACCCCTGCTCATACCTCAAAACACCCCCCGCCACATAATTCCCAGCCCAATCGAGCAGAGATGCCGAGTCCGACACAGCCACCAGCTGGGCCAAGGGGATATATACCACCCGCCAGAGGCGCATACGCCTCCCGAGGAAGGGGTGGAACTTGGAGCCAACCTACAGCCCGGCATCTATCCACCTCTGTCCCGTCCCCGTCAACCCCCACCGGACCTTCCAATGCTCCTACTGGGCCACGATCGTCATCGAATGGACCAACCTCATCAACTCCGATCCAGGCTCGACCGTTCAACCCACCCACAGGCCCGGCTGCTGGCCATGGCGGGGGACCACGCCAGACCCTCGCTCAGAGTTTGCTCGCTACGATGCCCCCGATTATTCCTGGTGGGAAACTGGACCCTTCCATGACGCCTCTGATTTTAGGAGTCACACGCGACCTAGAACCACATTTCAAGAAGCTGAGGGACGAAGAAGAGAAGTATCGTGAGGAGCTCCGCATAAAACAAGAGAGGGTGCGAAAAAGTCTGTACCATTGGGATCGTCTCGGGCGCGAAGCTAAAGCATGGGAGATGCGGAGTGATCTCAGTGAGAAGAGCATGAAAAACTTGGCTGGAGAGGGCATGGGTGGTGCAGCATTTTAGAAGAAAGAAAAGAGGGGCCTTCGATATGTCCTTGTTGAGCCTGTAAAACAAAACCCAGAAGAGCTCTATAACTACATCGTCAGGGTCGGGGTTATGTGACTGTATGATAATTTATTAGCTCCAGACAGAGATACCCGCTGCATTGCTTCATCCCGCATCATAGAGGGGGATTAATACTGAACCTATTATACACGCACGTGCCTCATCGGTGGTATAATTGGGGAAATATTATGCTCTTGAGTAATCGTTTATCTCAGCTACATGAGTCTCCATCTGCCTGTTTGTTCCTTTCTTTCGTTCATTCATTCATATTTTAGTTCTCTTTTTGCTTTTGCTTTTGGTTGAGAGCTTCATGTCTTTATCCTCGCACGCGTAGCCTACCGTGGCTTACTTCAGCCAGCTATGAATTGCGTGCGTTGTAGATATGTGTTAGGGTACCATCATCATCAATCATTTCCATACAAACACAGGGTCATCGACATCGCGGTCGCCAGCCCACTCTTCGCCAGAGGACTCATCATCATCATCATTAAAGTCCTCCATCCCATATTGGATCTCTCTCACTTTCTGGTTGTCGAACAAGATACTGACCGTGTTGCACAAACCTTGAACGAAGCCGATGTCGGCGCTGTGCGGCCTTTCATGACGCTCTTGATCATGGCCTGAGTCAGAGGGGCTTTCATCTTCATCTTCATCCTCATCAGTGTCTGGTTCTCGATACATGGGCTTCTTGCGATTCTCTCGGAGACGGCCGGACATGTCTGTATCCCCACGGCTCAAATCAGAGCCATTGGATGCGATTCTGACGCTTCGGCGTGACGGGGAAACGGGGTCTCTCGACTTCATACTTGTCGTCTTTGTATCACTAGACTGAGTGAATTGGACGTCGTTGGGTGGATGCCACGGACGAAGGAAAACCTTCTCCAACTTCTCACGCCATTCTTGACGCAGAGTTGCTCGTCTCTGCCACGGTATGTTCAACATGGTTTTGATTGCCAAATGACGGAGGTTCATCAGGTTAGGCGCACTGTCAACCAATGAGTTCAGAAACATCTCAGCCGCCTCCACACCCCAGTTCCGGACATGTTCAATCTCGATGACACGGAGACTCGACGGCCAGAGAGGCAACTGTGTTAGCTGCAACGCAGATTCATAGTTCGGGTCCGAATCATCTACTGATTCGTGATGGCGAAAGTAGGATAAATTCATGCGAAGCTCCTGGAGCTGAGGACATGTCTCGGCCAAGTCGGTCAGGAAAGCCAGATTCAAGGATTGGTTATGGAACAACGTCAAAGTACGAAGATGATGCCCGTGGGTCCGCAAGAAGGGGGCAAGGTCTTCCGACCTCACCTCCCAACAATTCACCAACTCAAAGTGAATAAGATCTTTCGGGAGTAGAGGTAAGAGGCGATGATTCATAACGGTGGCGGATTCAAAGGTCAGGGATTTGAGAGATTTCAATGCCGAAATCGCTTTTGCAATGGCTTCAATGTATGCACCGTCTTCCTGATACGTCTCAAAGTTCTTGGCCTCGTCATCCACTTTGATCTCGGCCTTATGAAGCGAGGGGACCTGGAAGTTGATAAAGCTGAGCTTAGTCAACTGTGCGAAAGACTCGCGTTGGTGGACACGCAACAGGTCACCAACGTCTTGAATAGCCCCCCCAAGAAGACGGCTGCTCCATTCCCAACTCTTGAGCTTAATAGCTGATTGAGTGTCCACCTGATGAAGGGTGTCGTCGACCATCGATACATCTCGGTCAAGGGCTCGGAACAGCTCCGCTGGGTAGTGCCAACGGATCGTTTTATCTAATTCGCGATATGGCGGCTGATCAAGTGGCGAATAGATGATGAGTTCCTTGAGCCGTCTCAAGGGCCGCACTGCTTTATCGATCATAGCCAGTGGGAAAGATTCGATGTTGATGTACATGAATCGCACCTTGGCTTGGTAGTTGAACAAGCAGTCTTGTGGTACTCTTTCCAGGAGGGAAATGAGTTTTTTTGCTTTGGCCGCAGATTTTATTGAGGGGCAACGATACAGAGCCGTCAGGGCAGGCTCCGAAAAGGCCTTGCAGACAGTTGCAGCATGCAACAACCAGCCAGTTTCAGCGCCCCATTCCCCAGCATGCAAGAAAATATCGACCCAAGCAGTATAGGGAACTCGAGGATCCCGCCAGTCCGGAATCCGCTCATTTGATATCTCCATGCCCAACTGCGGGCTGATCTTGAGACGTTTAGGTGTTGCCGATAGCTGCTGATGTTTCGAGGAAGCCAGGGGCCGTTTGGCGCGTTGTCGGGTTGGAGATTCGGGATTTGACCTTGCAAGGGCCCTCCTAGCCCTGGAGGATATCGATGGGCGGGTGTGGGATGAGAAATCCTTTACTCTTGGACTTGGCTTTGATGCTCGAAGCCGGCGTTCAGCAGTCCGGGCTGAACGCCTTCGACCAATACCGGAGGTGGTGTCATCAGCATCATCATTGTCAGTTATCGCATCGCTTGAGGCATCGGCATCGGAATCGCGGGAAGGTTCTGATTCATCAAACTCGTCTGGGTCGCTCGACTCCTCTTCAAGGTATGCGCTTCTGGTAGGCCGGCTGCGGCGAGGAAGATTGGCTCGAACGCCGGGCGAGGTTGCGGTGGTGGTTCGATTGGCAGCACGAGTGCGAACCATGATGAATGTGCGGGTCGGTGCGGTGAATATGCAGTGGTGATGGATAGAGAGCCCGGCTTGGCATTGTTTAGTCCTAAAGCTGAGTCGTTGCGCAGCATGCAAACGGACCTGTGAGGAGAGGCGCAAAGCGGCGTGAGCGGCCTTCACGATTTTTGAGTTTGCGCCAGCTTGAAGAAGGACAGAAGTGGACCAGATTGCCCCGGGGGAAAAAACAAAGGAAGGAGAGGGCAAGCAAATACAGAAGGTGCGCACAGAGAAGAGCGCGGGAGATCAGAGGCTCCTCCAGGGTGCAGAGTTGTACGAAGAAAAGTTTGATCAGTGCATCAGGTCGACCTCACCTCACCCTGCCTCGACTTGAATGCCGGGTCCAAGTGACGTTGATGGAGCAGCAAATGACAGGCAGCCGGTACCGCGCACCAGGTACGTGCCTTACCTAAGGCAAAGTAGGGCGAGTTGCTTGGCCAGGAACCTCGCACGAAAGAGTGGGCTACGATCGCAGTCCACTCCACGCCCCGCCTCCGTGCTGCGTGCATTGCAGGGGTAGCAGGGGTTCGTTCATCACTTCTGTTGTAAGTAGGTAGGTACTGTAGACGGAGACACGCAGAGTCGAGGCTCTGTGCCTAATACGGCAGTCCCAGAACGTGCATGGCGCGTAGCAGTTCTTATGCTCGTCCACCAGCTTGCTTTGCCCGTACCGTGCATGCCATGACTCCATGTATTAGGCCAGGCGTGGTTCTATATACCTAATTACCTAGGTATGTATCTTCGATTCAAGGTCCCATACTTTAAATGGTTAGGTACATGCCTACCTACCGAAAGTGTAAGGTCCGCAGCAGACAACAACGCGATGGAGATGGTCTGGTCTGTCAAAGGAAAAGAAGGAAAGCAGAGGTTACACAGAGGCGCGCCCGACTGGATGGCTTGCATGTGCTGTGCAACGGAGCGAGCCGACCTACCTTGCTGCCCGCGCCTCGCCAGCAGCCAGCGCAAGGGGCAGGCCTGGCTGACTGGTGTTTTAATTTGGCTGCATCCAGGCCGCATGGATGGCTGTTTTAGAAGGGAACAGCGCCTTAGTCATCCCCAAGCACACCACTCAAGGCCGCACACACGCTAGCCGACGCGACTCGGCCGCCGCTAGGCTCAACTCAGCAGCAGCCCAGAGTGCGCAGCGCAACTCCTCTGGCCAGCACGCATCCTCACAACAACGCCCTCTAAAACTTTGATCTATACCATCCCGCCCATCCATGCATGGTCCCGTCTGGTCGCCCTTTGACACCAGCTAGTGCCTGCTTCCTCTGCTCACGCTCTCTGCGACTCCGGTTTCCCTTGTCCTGGCCTTGCACGTCGCCGTGGTCATCAGCGCCCTGGGCTTTGGTTGGCCGTCCCGTCTCAATTCATCGTCGCGTGCTCAGCGCAGCACCACATCCACCCGTCCGCCCCTTCACTCAGCCAGCCAGCCAGCCAGCCAGCCCTTCCCCCTCCTCCTCTCCCTCCTCCTCTGCCATTGACCACTTGTTGGCCCGCCGCTTCTCATAGCATTGGCATTCTTACTCGCTATTTGGTCCGCCTCAAGAATGTTTTTTTGAGCCTCCCAGAAGCGCTGCACCCGTGTCTTGATTTGGAAACCAACCATCAACAACACGCGCCTCGCTGCTACACGTGCTACGCCACCACTCGCTCATTCCTCCATTCTCAAGGCGCTGTGGTTGCTTCACACCCAGGTCACACACAAACCAACGAGGATTCATGCAGGCTGTCCTCCTGCTTGAGTCTGCATCCACTGCTTTGACAATGATCTCAGTATGAGTGCACGCTATAGCGATTTCATCAACGGTATATATCAACAAGGAAAACAAAGGGGGGGCCAGACGCCTTGTTCATCCCTCAACACATATAGACTCATACACGCTCACACCTCCCGCCCACCCACTCACTCACTCATTCATACCTACACGCGTCTGTCCGATAGGGCTCGGATCTTCTACCGTCTTTCATTATCCTCCTATTCAAAATGACCCCGGAAAGCCACCGGAGTCTCCCCTTTTTGAAGCGAAACTTCGCCCGCGCACTGCACAGCCTAACCAGCACGTTTGGGAGCCCTCAGGACAATGGGAGCGCAAGGGATATTCATGATGGTGAATCTCCGCGTAAGCGCCGGCGGCTGTCCTCGCCCAGCCTTGCCACCATTGATCATCTCCTCGCTGACCCCCGGGATTCCGAGCACGTGCCAGACCTTCGCATCGAGGTCCTCAAGTGCTGCCATGTCAGTTCGAAAACGGACAAATCCGGCTTCGCCTCTGTGGTCTCCTCCAGCATGAACACCAAGGCCATCTGCAGAATAACCATATCTGACGTCTCCTACGGCCGCGCCAGGGTTCTTCATGCTGAAGGCCAGCCATGCGAGGTCGTGACGTTCCAGAATTCGACAAGTCATCACCAAGTTCTGCGCATTCATCTCCCCCGTCCCTTCTATGTGTCGCGGAACAGTCTGCTCGTGCACAATGATTCTGCCCTTGGCTTGTCCGATGCGTACAGGATCTCTGTTGAGCTAGAGGCTGCAGATGCCACAACCTGGCCACCACTCGAAGGGCAGGATCTCGGCATCCCCGCCCACCTACTCGGCTCCTCCATGCCCGGCCAATGGGTGTTTAACAGTCAATTTGACCAGCTTTTCGGCCGCCTCAAGTCGCGCGTCGATCTTCAGGCAGGCTTTGCTGTAGATGCACCGGCTCATGAAACCGAGTATCAAATGGACATTGATCTTCGCTGGACTACAGGCTTGAAATCAACAAAGGGGCTGAACAGTGACCCAAAGTGTCTAATTACCAACTCATTCGACCCTGAGATCCAACCTTTACTCAACGGCCAACTGAATCACTCGTCGCCAGAGTCAACCATCCACCTCCGGGACTCACTTTTATTCGAGCATGAAGATTATGACAATGAAGGAACAGGGCCCTCCCGCACATTGAGACATCGCGGGCCGGATAAAAATTATAACTTAAAGGCACTTAGCGACAAAGCCCATGGCACTCTAAGAAAGAGACGTATGAAAGAGGCATCCAAGTCCTGGGGTCTCAGCCAGATTCGCTATCTCTTACCCCCGGACCAACCTCTATGCCTTGATGGCTTCCGATGTATTTCATGCGGCATGCTTCATCGGTCTCTCAATCTACTGCATATCCATCTTCAATCTCACCACCCAGATCACGAATACAAACTAGAAACAACGAGTCAAGGGCCGCAGTTTCTTGTTTCATTCCGCACCACTCCAGCTCCCGTGGCTTCTAAAGACATGCAGATGGGCCCTGCGATCAAACCGTTCCATCTTGAAACGTTTGTCCGCAATGACCACTCTTGGCTCACCTCCCGCCTGGGGTCAGAGAGCAAGGATGACTTTTTCGCGTCAACAGACAGTACTCTTGTTCCTGACTCGTCCGATGTGCCGATTACTAAACCTAGAACCCGTACCAAGACGTTGCCCATCGTCGCTGCTGCTATCGAGCCGACTCCCAGAAGGAAGGTCGTGATACCAAATATAGGGCAGGAGTTCTATCACCCTGTGAGTAAACAGGTCTTGAAGCCTGGTGACGAAGTACTTCCTCCTCAAGCTGAAGAGAGATGGTTTCATCATAAGCACCGGGAAGGACTCAATGAGAATCAAGGTCTCGCTTCCACCCAGTTGGAGTATATCAAGGAATTTGACAGTGTGATGCGAGAATATCCGATTGGCGCAAAGGCATATTTCCCTCGAGCATGGCTCGATTTTGTGCAAAGAAAGGTCGGCTGGCTGCTGGATGCAAAACACCGAATGCTGGAGTTTTCGATGCATTGGAGTTACCTTCTCGCAACTGATCTGGTCACGGATGGCCATATAAAGGAGGCCATGGAATTTATTAAGGCTGAGAGAGAAAAGAGGCGCCGCTCATTATCGGCAGACACTCAGGAAGCAGGGGATCAAATTCGCGTCGCTCCGGCTGCTTCTACACCACCCCAAAATCTGATCTCGACCCGGAAAAGCGCAAGAGGCTGCGGTTCCTGTGAGCTACCAGTGTTGGGAAAGCTCGTAGTATGCTCCAACAAGGCATGTATTACCCTGCTAGAAGTAGCACTTAATGCCCCCGTTTCCCCGTTTCTTGTCTAACTCGAGGATTGTAGAAATGCTCACGACGCCTATATCATTCAGAGTGCGTCAAAAACTACCGCGAAGCACTCGCGAAGCCGTCTTGGTTTTGCCCAAGGTGCAGCTCTGCGGATGCATCCCTCTAGAAGAGGGCTCCTGTAGGCCGCCCTTCCCGAGGCCGGCTGGAGATTCCTGTCGGGAGTGGACCAGCCACATTTGGCCGTACTCGGGGAAATGGTCTATCTCCAAGTAACACAAGATTGAAGAAAGGCTCTTCGACAGCTGTATCTAAAGAACTTAAAACAGCTCGTCTCAATCGTGCACGGTGAGGGGGGCTAGAGGGCCAGAAAGAGCAACTGTAAACAAATATTCGGAGAGTGGAAAGTCTGGGGGGCTTTGCCACCCTCCTCCAAGCCATACACGTATTATATATTGACGATCCAAGCAGCGATTGTCTGCGAATGTGCCTTCCCAGACAAGCATTTGTCGGGTGGGATGTAGATAGCGATCCATCACAAGTCCATTTTTTTTTTCTCTACACAAGATCAGAAAGAGTTACATCGCAAAACTACTCAAATTCTTTTCAAGTTATGCATATTCACGTAATTGTTAAAACCCAAGGCAACGCGAGTGCTTCGGTTATTCAAAGAATAGAAGAAGTATTGGAAATCGACGAGGAACTATCAAGAACACGGATAGTATTAAATTCATAGTAAAGACTCTTTCTCTTGATACATTGATTATCCTTATAACGCCGGCCAATAACCTCGAATGCTACGGACTCTGCCTTAATCTGAGACCTGCCGAAAAGAACAGCCTGAAAATCTAGGAAACTTGCTATCTGTACCTGCTCTCTCTCTGCTTCTCCTTGCGCTCGCTCTCTGTTCTCTGCCTTTTGCGGCTCTCCTCTGCGATCATCTGGCTGAGATCATCTTCGTGGGCCCATTTTGCCCCAAGGCCCTCATGTTTCTGCCCTTCATCATATCTGCGCGCCATATCCTCCCGACTCATTGCTCCCAGTGAATCAGGATCAAGGGCAACATCAATGTCGCCAGGCTTCTTGCGCTTGCGCCCGTCATTTCCTTCAGCGCCGAGCATCGCAGGCTTATTTGCAGACGAGAGGTCGTAACCATGGCCTGAACCGAAGAAACCACCAGACTGGACTTGGCGCTCAGGAAGTACGGTATAGGCAGAACGAGGGCCTGAGGACTCTTCTGTCTCATAACCTCGTCGCTCTTTGCGCAGATCCAGCTCTCCTGCAATCGATGTTTCCATTCCATGGCTCGGATACTCGGGATGTATAGTGCTGGCGTAGCCGCTCGGGGTCTCCAACCCACTTGGAGTCTCTAAGCCACTGGCGGAAGGCTCGTCGTCCTCCTCCTCCTCCTCGGAATCTTCATCCTCATCGTCGTCCTCCTCCTCAGATTCTTCCTCGCGGGGCTGCAACTCACCCCACAGAGTACGCTCAACTGGCTCCCCCAACGGCGGCTGGGGTACCTGTTGTTGGAGCTGCTGCTGCTGCTGTTGCTGTTGCTGTTGCTGCTGCGGCACGCCATTCTGAGTCGCCAACCCGAATACATCACCACCATAAAGTGGTCGGTTATACTCGTCCACAGGGGGCTTGCCCCAGCCTCCAGGATGGAATCCCCAAGAACCACCTGCAGGAGGTGGGGCATTGAGGCCAGGGATTTTCAGAGTCGGGTATGATGGAGGAGTACCGATTCTTTGTTGGTTGATTAGCCAAGGAGGTGGCGCGCCGGGAGGGATACCTAAAGCCTCCTTGGTTGCCTCGCTCAGTTCGCCTGGGCGGAAGTGTTGGTAATCCACTTCACTTTCTTTTCCCTCATAATAGACCTCTCCAAATCTAGTCAACTCTGGTTTTGTTTGAAATCGGAAAAAGGCGTCGTAGAGTTTTTGGTAATCGATGTCCAATTTCCCCATCTTCGGGGCGACGCGTTCTCTTTGTTTCTGTTTGAGAGATTGCTCCGCCTGCTTCTCCAGTACGGCATCGCGCATCTCTGTGATGCCAGTCTCGGCAATAAAGTTAGGTAATCGAAACGCTGCCTTCTCAATACCACGTTTGGAAGATAGGTATTCTCGCTTGAGAGACCAGTGGGCAGGTACGGGAACCACGTTGCGCTGTGCTTTAATCTGTACCAAAAGGCGAGGGTCAGATGAAGAAATGTCCTGCCATTCAACAACCTCCGGGATATTAACAAGGGCTTTCAGCTCAGCAACAGATAGCTTGTTGAGCTGCTTTCTCTTTTTCTTGGACAGTTTTGGCGGCCCTTCATTCGCACCATCTTCATCCGGAATATCATCATCATCGTTGAAAAAAACACTGCCTTGGTTTCCAGCGTTTGCCTCTCTTGCGATTTCATTTTCCTCTGTATCGGCGCCGAATTTGCTGAATACGTCTTTGTACATAGCGAAAGCCGGGTCGTCATCGAGTTCGTCGTCCACGAGACCGTCAGCTGGTACCTGGGTTTTTGTGACTCCTCCGTCCTTGACACTAAGAGACTCAGACTTGGTGCTCGGTTCATCGGGAGTCGAATCCTGTTCTGGCGCGGTGCTCTGCTCAAGCTGCTGTCGTGACGGGTCAGCAAAATCCATGTCATGGAGATAGTCGGTGCGAACCTTTGGATCCTCGGCCTTTGACTTCTTCTGCTCTTTCTTCTTCGCCCTCCTCATCTGATTCTTGGTCATCTTTGCGGCCGCCATGATGAAGTAGAACTGCCGGACCAGTGCTTGGAAAACGAGGCTGGGTTGGAGGCTTGGGTGAAGAGTTGGAAAAGTGCGTAGAAGCCGATGAGACCTATGACCTTTCGTTTCGGATCTCTCATTCCGCTGCAGCAGGCGGTTCGCGATGGTGTTTGCGCTGCGCAACCAGGAAATGGGGGCTCCGGAAGGAATTTGATGGAGAGACTCTCTGTCGCATCACCACACTTCCGCACGACGCAGGTCGCGCGGACCTGAAATTTCACGATTGTCAAAAGGTGGAGCCAAGCGCGTGTCCGCGTCTGTCGGCAGAAATCCGGCAAGTGCAGTACAAGCAAGGTACTTAGCTGCATGCAAGCCCCTGAGACGGCCCCGAGATGATAAGGAGGTGATCGATTCGCGGGTACTTGGCCAGCACCCCATAGCGCTGGGAAAGAGAGCAAGGGTACCGCTACCAGCGAGACAGAGCCAACACCACCAATCAATCCCCTCCCAAAAGAAACGGTGCACCGTGCTGACTACTCCCGCCCCATTAATGTTTCGCATATCTTCAACCAAAGCGATTAATTACTGCCACCAGTCTGAGGCCATCGCCGTCCTTGTCACAACATCATCTTCTCAACCCACCCAGTTTGGTCCGAGTCACTTGATGCCGCACACAATGACAGGCAATCATCTCAAATAAACAGGGCTCCTGGAATTGCTATTTCTCCCTATCGATCGATCGATTGCGCACGCTTTTTCGAACAGATCCCCTTTAGTCGCTCGTCATCCAGACGAGCGCGTCCATTCGCTTCGCTTCCACCTCCCCCACTACCAGGACTCGCGCATTGCGACATTCATCCGCTCCGGATATCCTCAGTCCTACTCTAGAACCTCGCTCTTCAACCGCAATCCCTTCATCCTTGCCCAAGATGGAGAAGTTCCCAGACCATATCGACGCACCTCTTATGGCCAGCAACGCAGTGCCACCTCCTGGAAGCGTTCCCGACGCCAACGGCAGCACGATACAACATGCCCCCCCTGGTCGCTGGCTGTCAGTCCCTCGCAAAGAAAACGGCAGCGCAAGGTGGGGTTCGCCAAACGGCAGCGCAGGCCGCCACAGTCGGCAAAAGAGCTTAACAGATGCCTTCCGAACGATACGCTCGAGAAATGGTAGCATCAGCCAGAATGCACATGAACTTGCTGGTGCGCTGCGGGCGCCACTTTCCCCCAAGCTCGTGGTGAGTTTGACCTCCCTCCTCTCACCTCCCGAATCTTCAGAGCTCTGCTTGCAGTACCTTTCTCAAGCATTGGGGAGTCATTGTGCCCAGTAGCTAATCTCTCTCTGTCTTGATTAGGTTCTGTGCCTATTATGGTACTTCTCGTCGGCCCTCACCAATACCTCGTCAAAGTCAATTCTTAACGTCTTCAACATGCCTGCCACTTTGACGCTTGTCCAGTTCGCCTTCGTCTCGTCCCTCTGCATCTTCTTCGCAAAGCTGGCTACCATCTTTCCCGTCCTCCGAACCAAGATTGCTTCCTTAAAGCATCCCATCCGTGCTCCGACAAAGGAAGTTCTTCTCACCACCCTCCCTCTCGCCGCTTTCCAAATTGGGGGCCATCTACTTAGCTCCACGGCGACTTCCAAAATCCCCGTCTCTCTTGTTCATACGATCAAGGGACTATCACCGCTATTCACCGTTCTCGCGTATAGGTTTATTTACGATATTCGATACCCTCAGGCGACTTATCTATCTTTAATTCCTCTGACTGCAGGCGTCATGTTAGCCTGTTCAGGGAAGCACGGTTTCGGAGGACAATTCATCGGTATCCTCGAAGCCCTATTCGCCACAGTCATTTTTGTGACACAAAATATCTTCTCCAAGAAGCTCTTCAACGAGGCAGCAAGGGCCGAAGCCGAAGGTCTGGGCTCTCAACCAAAGAAGCTCGATAAACTCAACCTGCTCTGCTATTCCTCTGGCATGGCGTTTCTACTTACCCTCCCAATCTGGTTCTGGAGTGAAGGAATTGGACTGATTAGGGACTTTCTTCATGATGGCTCCCTGGATTTGAATGAAAGCCCCTCCTCGATGGACCACGGCCGACTCACTATGGAGTTCATCTTCAATGGAATATTCCATTTTGGACAGAATATCATGGCCTTTGTGCTTCTCTCTATGGTCTCACCTGTCACATATTCGGTTGCGAGTCTCCTCAAGCGCGTGTTTGTCATAGTAATGGCGATATTGTGGTTTCGAAATCCTACGACACCGATCCAGGCTGTCGGTATCGGGCTGACCTTCATTGGGCTATACCTCTACGATCGTACGAGTGAAAGCAACAAGGCAGATCGGAAAGTTCGCATGATGGCTGAAACGAAAGCAACTTCTCCACTGCTCCCACTCAACAGTACTCAAATTCGCCCGGGGAGCCGTCACGGCACCCCATCTGCAGGCACCAGTGCTCACCCCTATAATGATGGGTACTTTGGGTCTCTGTCCGGTGCGGAAGATTCGAAGAAGAACGATGAAACCTCAGGTCGAGGTCGAGCTCGTGGTCAAAGCAATGCCGCGTGGCTCCCACCCGGCACCAAGCAAGAGGAGACTTGGAAAATGGGTACGAGAGCTGTCGGTGTCTCGTAACGAATCCCACACGGTCGGCGTACTGATATGTGCAACCCTTCAATTCTGTCATTACTTTTTTTTCGATTTTTCACTTCCTTTTTTTTCTTTCAAAGTCTTCATTTGCCAATCGGATACACATAAGAGGCTTGAAAACATGATACATTAGACTGTGCGGTTGATCTCGGGATTGTTCCACGACTCACTGACATAAACGTGCATTTGAAGGTTGGATATTGGCGTTTATAGATGAACTAGGAAAGCCATTGATCGTGACGAGGAAATGGCCCATGATTGTTTGAATTTGGAGTTTTCCAGTGGAGGAACTTGGGTAGGAAGAGCATTATACAATATGAATTACTTATATTTGATTATATATGTTATTTCTGTGCTGTCAAGATGTCCTGAAGTATGCGTCCAACCAGTCGTAGGAAACCTATCTTTGTCCAATTGCGCTCACCGACTTAATGATATCGCGACCTTGGTCAGTCAATAAGCCACTCTTCGACCTCAACCCCTACACTACGGCCCACGCCTCGTACTACATCCCATCCAACATTTATCCGCCATTTTCCTCCTCTATCCATTACATCACCTCCAGTCCCAACGCGATGCAGCAGTCTCAGGCTTGTGAGGGTAGAGAGTGCCATTCCCACGTCACCATCCAAGCCCCCTTTCCCCAAGGTGGGATGATCGATCCATTCTAATCGGACAGCGGCGAAGATAGCAAGCATGCGTTCGAGCACAAACACATGAGCTCCCAGAAGTTTACGTGCAATCTTACGGTGTTTAGACGAAGATCCATTGGCTCGACGATTCCTACGGCCCAGAGAATGATGCGTAGAGAAAAGGGCTTGGTCGTGCCGGGTCGCATTGTGTGATGCCAGGTAGGCGCAAAGAAGAAGAATGCGGGCCGTCCTGGGCAGGAGGGCGGGGAGATCAGCTCCAGCCTTGCCCGTGATAGGACCTTGCCCGGGTCGTCTCGACACGATGCTAGGGTTGAGGACACTCTCGTCCTGAAAATGGGTTCTTCCTGCGACGAGCAATTTCGAAAACTCTGTGGGTTTATAGAGACCTTTTTCAACGGGGTCCACGAATCGGGGCCAGAGGGTATCACAGGCTCGCCGGAAGGCTGGCAATGATCGAGCGGCAGACCGAACAAGAGCGTCGTAGACAGCGGCACAGAATCGCGGCCATAGATCGGCGATGTCTTGTGAAGTGGTGTTGGCAACCGCGAGTTGCGGCGGTGTAAGCGAGAGGATACGGATGAGTTCTGTCTTCTCGTAGGGCGGGAAAAGGAGGCTTGGGGATGAAGGGGCGCGAAGGTGATCAGCGCGAGGTCCAGTCATGATGAAGACTACTGTGAGGCAGGGAATCTACGACAAGTCCTATAAGTAAACGCCAGCAATGTTGTATGGAAGAAAGGCTCACGATTTCGGATAATCTTGCCATGGCAGGTATCAAGGTAGAAGGCGCATCTCGGGCTCTGTCAAGTGCATCGAGAACTAGAACGAACCGAAAATCAGTCTCCTTGGTTTCATACTTGAGAGACTGGCACAGCTCGACATCCAATTGAGCCAATGTCTCGCACCGGGTGCGCTGTCTGTTGCTAGAAGCATCGAGGGATTCGGATACGGCAGAGACGATTGACTCGAATAGGTGCCTGGCAGTGATGCATTGGTCGGCGTGGACGACGCTGTATCGGAAAGTTGACACATGCCGGGCAATATTTCGAAGGAGTGAGGTTATCACGGCGGTTTTTCCAGTCGCTTCGACGCCGTGCACAGTAAGATTCCGGCAGGGGGCCGCGGAAGGCTATATGTAAGTTAGCTAATGCCGTCGAAGGGGGAGCTTCCGAGAGTATCTCACAGTGAGAAGTGTGGCTAGTGATCGTATCTGCCGTTCTCTACAAGGAAACTTCTGAAGAACAGGGCCCAGAATCAGCTCATCCGGAAGCTGGTAGAGGGACGGGGCTGCCATGCTGCTGGTGGAATTCATTGGGTTGCGAATGTCACAGGTCGCGGATGCTCAGACGCGTCGAGTTGGAAATTGTAGGCAAAGTAAGTCTTATCTTATCGCTATGTGACTGCCACATACAAACAAGGGTGACATAAAACGCAACACACCCACCGGCGGTTATGTTCAGCGTGATATCGAACCCAGTCTACCAAATGATTGATATATTATTAAGACTTTAGTTATAGTACTCTGTTGTTTTCTGATTATTGTGATTACTATTGCCAACCAAGCAATAATACCATACCCATAACTTACTGTGCAATGTGTTTACCCTAGAGCGGTCTCTGTCCACCAGCACCCAATAGCCTCTTAGCCATCGATGTGAGGAAGGGTGATGCTCAAAAGGGAGACTTATCAAGCATTCACAACATGTATAGAACCCTTCCCTGGCCTAAATCTGTAAAGGATTTCTTGGCAGTAGATAAGTGATTGTATCTAACGGCAAGCCTACCTATATCTAATCTCTATGTCTACTAATTAGAGCTGCAATCCATACATACTTGTCCACCACAGTTACAGTAGTACTGGGATGGGTGCCTGCCCGAATTTAGGAGCTATATGGTTCCATGTTGCATGATTGACTGGCCCATGTGCTTCTGATTTCCCATTTTGCATAACAAGATGGTTGGAGCCATCGGGCGATACTGTGCTAGCTTGAGTTACCTTAGGCTATGTACGCTCGGTCAAGGCGGCCTAAGAGTTAATCGTATCCTTAAATAGAACTGAACGGCTTTTAGATTATTTTTATTATGTTTTTTGGCCTGTAATATGCTCCCTTCTGTCAAGGCTCTTAATATAATCGAGGTGTAGCACTTATACGACAAACGTCCATTCACGGATTACATCAAGCTGCTACCCATCGACTTCTTCGATCGGACACTAATATTGGATTGTATATTCATACGCCCAAAGCCTAGCTATCATACCCAGGGAGGATGAAATTACACAAAGAAAATAATTAGAACCAGTCGTTCTATGAGATTGCGCAACAAGTTCTGTCAAGTCCCCCATTTAATACCCAGGGCCGTTGTATATTTGCTTTGATTTCCACACATGGGCTTTCAACTAAACCCCTCGGTTAAATGGCCAAGTAGCCTAGAACAAGCAGATACAGAAGTTACGGGACCTCAAGTTCGGAATCATAGTAATAGCTTGTTTGGAACTCATGAAAAGACCACCATACCTCAGAAGATCGAACGAGTATATCACCGGATGTTGTTTTGGTCTCAATACTTTATATTCGTCGTACATGATCGAGCGGATTAATACAAACATGGCTTGATGAGACCGTTGTGGGGTCATGCACGGCATTGTTGAGGGTGATGTGGAAGCGTTTACATCAGAACTTCACCAGGTTGAGGTAACGGATACAGTTTAACCTGCTCGTGAATTGTCTAGTTCTATATTTCATCGGCGAAATGAGATAGTGGCGGGGCTGCGTCGAAGAATGAAAGAACGGAAGAACTCGAGAGCCCAACTGGTGACCGGGCGAGCCAAAGCCACGAACCAGAGCTTCATACAAGTACGGCACAAGAGGATACAAGGGACATGTGTACTTGAAAAATCTTTACATTACGGATGTATCTTCAGAAGTATTTCGCTTAACCCCCCCGAGGAGCAGCATCATAGCCAGCTGGAATTTTATTACTGCTTATTCTTTGAGACTAATAGTAGAATAATTTAGAAAGAAGAAGCCACGGCCACTGCATCGTAGCGTGGCATCAAGGTCCCCAAATTCCCAGTGAGTGAAGCAGAGTTGACTTAGGAGAGTTCGGTGGTTTAATTAGAGAGCCGGTTATTCTGGAAATGAATACCAGGAAGTCAAACAGGGCAAATGGCCTCGTGAATCAAATATGAGAAATCTAACTTCATATTAAGACTACCTAGCACCGTCATTCTTTATGATTCACACCCACAATAATTAGAAAAAATGGCATCTTTGCCAGTGGTGTTATACCTCGCGAACATGAAGAGAGGTTCCGTTCAAACGAAATGTACAAGTCTTCCCTTCCAGTAAAAATTGAATAGGGAGTCGAAGATGGGAACCAGTGCCCATAATTTGCCCCAGACTGGAGGTATTCAGACCGCTGGTCTCCTTCAGGTCAGCTCACTCCTCTAAATGGACGAATGGTAACCTGCGTATCTGGGCAACTCAGTTCGCTAAGCTACTAAGAGAAGCTTCTCACCTAATTCTATCTACTGTTTGCGGGCTACTTTCGGTGAACTGGCCTTGGCTGTGCCGCGCTCCTCGACTTCCACCTGGGACTTCGTGGTGGCCGATTGGGCTCCTTTCCTACATTCCTTCTTGGCCCATTCGTCGCCCCTATGAATGGCCCAGATCAGGCCCATTGCCGAGACTACCAAGAGGCCAGAAGATATCGTCGAGAACCACCCAACCCCGATGGCCTGAACAATTGGCAGAACTACTGCCGTCGACAGACATCCTGCTAGGTACCGCACAAAGAAGTTGGCCGCCGTCACCTCGGCGCTTTTATCTGGCATCACATCTAGGCAATAGGTGTTTAGCGACGGGAAGCAGAATAACTGCCCTACACCTTGGATGAACATCATGACCACTGGCACGGCGATGCCCCCAGCCTGTTTCTCTACCGTCCACCCATACACGAGAATGCAGGCGGGGATCAGACCGCCGACGAATGGCAGCGAAGACCGCAATCGATCCTCTGCGACCCTTGAGCCTCGTTTCTGGATCCAGCGTTTGACAGTCCAATCTGCCCAACGCCCTCCCATAAATGTTCCAACGATGTAACCAACACCAGGAGCTAGGTAGAAGAGACCTGCCAGTAGAGGAGTCTCAAGATGGAAACGTGGATTGAGGACATAGCGGATTGGAGTCAGTAAGCCATACATATTCCAGACGAGTGTCGAGCTTGCGCCTGCGACCAGGCAGAGATTCAAATGTTTGAACCATCGAAGTACACGGATCGGGTTGATCATGCCTAGAAGAGCCTTGGTTTTCTCACGTCTGGAGTAGCCCTTTAGGTCGTTAATCCGCTTGTGATGGATTGTCTCGGGGACAAGGAAGAAGACTCCCAAAAACCCCACACCAGCCAAGGCCGTTTGCAGCCAAAATATTGTTCTCCATGAAGAGTATGTGACAATGATACCGCCAAGAAAGGGCCCAAAAGCTGGTCCAAAAAGGGTACCGGACATGAACCAACCTATCGCGGTTCCGCGCTCTATGGGGCGGTAAATATCTCTATTGTTTCGTGAGCTCCGGATCACCAACAGTGTCAATGGGAGGAATTCTAGCGCTTCGCCATTTCTCTGAGTCAAGAATTGGGATCAGTTGCTTACCCCAAGCAGGCTGCGCCGATAAGTATGAAGGCTGTTCCTTCAAAGGCGGATAGGGCACGGAAAACAAAAAACAAAGCTATATTCGGAGCTAATGCTGTTCCAAGGCTAAGCAAAAAGAAGGCAATGGCAGTGATCAAGGTGATCTAGACAGTGTTAGTTTCCATCACCGCAGTCATGTCTCTCCGCGTGTCCTGGGTAGCAGGCAGAGATAACTCACAATTCGTCTACCAAAGACTTGGCTCATTGGGCCCCATACAACAGGTGAGAGACCCATGAAGACCATGTAACCAGCATTGCTGATATTAATTATGGAACCTGTTGTGTTGTATTCTCGGGCGACTTCCGGAGTTGCTGCTAGCACACTTGTGCTTGAGATGGGTGACAAGAAGGCACAAAATGACATCACAGCCAAGATGACAATCTTCTTCTTCCTCGACAGCCGGTCATAGACTTCGTCACCCACCTCCCGATACGGGTGGTCGTACTCTGTTCCGGCATGAGCTTCGAGAGCTTCAGGGCCTGACATACGAGAGGTCGTCCGGTACATGTTGTCTGCCGGAGCTGGTCTGATGGATTCTACCTCAATTGACGACTGGCGCAAGCTGTTCTGGGAGTTTCGTTGTGCCAACGACATTTCACGCTGAGGTTGCGTTGGTTGGGCCATGACTTATTACGTACTGGTTTTCAACGGACACTCTCGTGTGGTTCCGGATGGGTAAATACAGCAGTAGTTTCCTGACACATATGACTTCTCGTTACTGGTAAAAGCAGCGGAGCGAATGATTTTCCTTTCAGAGCTTTGAAGAAAGAGAGCATTGGGAGAGGACGGCCTTGAATGAATGATAAGACCGTCAATTTGATACGGATGCGAGAGGCTAGAAAGAAATATCCCTTCTACTCTAGAAAAGAGACCAATGGCAGTGATGGTAGGTCTACAAACAGCCTGACTAAGAGCAAGACGGCCCAGGACAGATGGACGTAGGCCAAGGCCCGTCTTCGCCTTTTATCAACAACGGCTGACTCGATAGACCGAGAATCGGTCTTGTCTGTCTCCACCGCCTGGCCTCTTTAGGGAATCGGAAGGCTATCATACTACATGCCGCCGCTTTTGGCCCGGGTTATGCCCGTAAGGTCATTGCTGGGAGATCTCCTGGGTTGTGGCGTCACCGAAGCCTTGATGGGTGATACTGCGATAATAGTTGGTAAGCCAAGTTTCAAAGAGCAAGGCGCTCATACTTGAAATGAGTGAACATTAGAATGCCATGGAGTCCCATTAGGAGAAGACGATGATCGTACAAGCCAGCAAACCTGGACAAGAGGCGTGTTGGCCAGCCGGATCGGTCAGGGAGTGGAGGCATTAGCGGGAGCCGATTTCCGACACCGTCCCGATTTCCCCGCGATATCGCGTCGGATATCCGCCGATGAACAGGGGTTGAAGGACGATGTCGGCGGAGGGATATCTAAATGTGAAAATTTAAGATATGCGACGGATTTTAGACGAGAGCAAACTTAGGAACCAGAACTATAGTGATATACTTGAACCATCTTGATCCTGTGCCAACAGGGCATCAAAGCACCCACCACTCACATAAGCTAGGCATAAAGATAAGATGTCTGCTTTTTCTCTTCACTAAGCTCCCCTTGAGGAATCTAGAGCGACCGCAACTACTAGGGTATCTACATGCTGCTGCTCAACAGTTTTCGGACCTGATGAACTATCGTGATATCCCGATCAAATTTACGAGTCAAAACCAATCGTATTGTGATATAGAAGATAAAGTGCAAAGTAAGAGCGCTTTTTCTACCCAAAAAGAGGCTTATCTAGGCTCAACAGAGAAGAGAGTAAATCATTTGCTACCACTTTGCACTTTGGAGTTCGGCCTGCTTATGAAGAACACTATCAATGAGACTTGGTGAACGCTCCACCATGATTTTGCCGACAAAGATTGGTTGAAGGGTTGTGTAAAGAACCAGTGGAGTCATAGACCAGTTTTCATCGCTATATTCTCTTTCAAATCATTCACATTATTTAAACTGCTCATACGGCTCATGATGCTAAGTTGATCCAGCTCGATCATGCTGTTTGCGATCTCGCCTGGACATTTTACTTAATTTTCCTTTCAATCTATTCGCTAGCAAGGACGGACGACTTGCGTTGGACGATACGAGAGCCCAGAATATCTTTTTATAATGTCTTTCTACATAAAACACGAAGGATAACTAGCGAAAATCATTCGTTTTGGAGATCTGAGTTGTTACGCTATACCGGTAATATGCGAGTCTATATACGAAAGATAAAGCAATAAGGGGGGAATTCAATGGAATCAGACCTGGGAAATGCACATCGTGCTCATCGACGTTACATCGTTAGCCTTGTGATAGCCTCCAACAGATGGTTAAACCTAGAGAAATTTTAATTGGATATATTAATGAGCTTAGCTGTATGCGAATAAATAATTTTGATGGAAGTGGCGGGTACATAATCTTCATGCAGTTATCTGAATCGTGTGGACGGTAAGGATGGGTTGGTGTTATGAACTCAGAGTCGTTGAGCTTAACCACCTAACTCTTACCTGTGGACATAATGAGTGCAGTTTGTTTGAAAGGCTCAAATATTCATGCAACTACGAACAACCTAATAGTGACTGATCTGACTAACAGAGAGGGAGGCTGCGGATCAGCCCATAAATCCTTGGTGGAGCAGCAAGTAGAGAAAGAATTGTAGTGTCATACTGCCCGATCCATACCATGCAATATTTCAATAAGGCGCTTGAAAGGGCCTCTTCTCGGAGCTATCGGTTGAGCTTTTCAAGTCCTTTGGTTGGCATGCTCACCGAAAGTCCCCTCCAAGGCCAAGGATAACATGGTTCGGCACATGTTTCTAGATGCAGCAACAATGTTTACCACGGTCTATCAAGTCCCTTAGTATATTGATTGATATTGGGTAATGTGAGTAGCTATTTCCAGAAATGTCTTTAAATGGTGTGCTCCAGGAGAATTGGCGTGTGGGCTTTTCTAAACTCTCAAATTGTTTCCGCCCTTTCCCTTATTCATAGCTGTCTTCTCCCCGAAGAGACCTAAAATCATTCGTGACTATGGACAAATATGCAGCTCTGTCTTTTTTCCAGCCCCATAATACCCGTCAGGCGATTCGGGATTGCCACGAGGGTAAGATTCCACCTATGTTGTGTGTCTTCTTTGGAATTGCGTCGATTCCTGTAAGCCGGCTTCTGGCCCCGTTTGGCTTCGATGCCATTTGGTTTGATTGGGAACACTCTGCGTGCAATGTCGAAACGATGACAACAGTGAGTGGGGGTTATCGTTCGCAGTTTCCGAGCTCCGCTGACCTTGATCGCCGGTAGATTGTTCACGACACCATATTCATGAGCGGGGGCCGCACCATCCCGTTTGTCCGGTAGGAAGAATCACTCACTCTTGAAGGAAACGATGGCGCTGAAAGGCTAACTGATACAGCGTCCCCGGCCACGACCAGTCATTGATTGCATACGCGATGGATGCTGGTGCTAGTATCATTGTCCCGCAAGTCGACACTGTTGAGCAGTGCAAGTTTGTCGTCTCGGCCACTAAATTTGGAGCCAAGAACAATGACACTCGCTCAGCACACCCGTTCCGTCTGGTACCCGGTATCAGTGACGGAGTGATGCTGGGCGATGACCTGCACCAGTCTTTGAATAATCAGGCAGCCGTCATGATCCAAATCGAGAGCCGGACAGGCATTGAAAACCTTGATAACATTCTCACCGAGTGCCCTGATGTTGACATGATCTTCCTCGGTGCCCTCGATGCCCGTGTTAGTATGAGTCTACCCGCCAACGTCGGCATAGATTGCTTCGAGCCCGAATGGGTTTCTGCACTGGACAAGTTCAAGGCTACTATGAAAAAGCATAACAAGGCCCTAGCCGTCTCCAAATTTGGAGAAGAAACATCAAGAAGCTAGAGCCCGGATATTCTATGCTTATTTTCCCTGCGGATGTCATCCACATCGCTGGTCTGTACCATAGTTTTGCGGCGGTCAAGAGACTCGTTGTGAAGACCTAGATATGCTAGGATTTATGCCCTTGAATTGTTCTATAAGTAGTACATTATACGCCGTGGTCAGTTCAGTGACAATTACTTCTCGTCGTGTCTCTACAGGCATTCCAAGTTCCTACTGTAGTGACAACCCCAAGGATCCCAGCCGGATTTAGATCAAGGCCACGGTACCTGTAACTTTCTTCTGTCTGGTATCCTGTGACATTGTTGGGTTTTGGGCTCTGTCGTCCAACATCGCGAGATTGGCAGGCCTTGTGAGCAGACCTCGCCGACATCCGTCGCTCATTTCTTTAGTTACCTAGTTAGAGGTGTATTATACATTTTTCATATTATTGAGGGCCAGGGGCACTATTACTATCAATTAACTGAAATACTATAGCAGTGCATGGCTTGACTTGACTGTAGTCGACGGAGGCGCTCTGTCTCAGCTTCCAGCCAGAGGCAGATGGAGGCCAGCCACCGAAGCGTGGCTTGTCATACACTGAATTTCCGACGGTGAAGTTCCAGACTGGGTTAATATGACTGCCCTTACGTGTCGTAAGAGACGCTCTTGCTTGCGACCATGTACACAGCGCAGAGCCAAAATCTCCCGAAGCCTCTAATTCTGCGAAGGGCTGTATATAAATGACATTGTCTTATTTTCATCGTTTCAGAAGATATCGAAAGCCGTCTAGGTTGCAAATGGTGTTGCACTGTATTAGATATCACGACTTGAACGACCTCCATCATTCCAGAGACTCTGTTCCAGCAGCTGCTCCAGCTTTCAAGTTATACACCTTGAAACGCACTCTATCCAGGCGGCTTCCCAGACTGCTTGCCCAAAACTGGTCGCGGGCCGGTGGACAAAGGGCGCACCAGGTTCATGGCCAAGGTCGTGCGGCTGAGTTCGTACGGGTTGTCCGCGTGTATACCTGACCCCGGGATTAACTCTACTGATGTGCCCTTTTCTAAGCGCCCTGGCCACCACGCACAGGTACATACTGCCGGGCTGAATTCAACCACATACTGATCGCCTTGCACGTCAACAATCCGCGCAGGCAAATATAGCTGTGAGATTTCAGTCGTATGATAGCGGAATCGGAAATCGGGATACATGACGGGTGCGTTGATAGAGTCTCCTATGTGTAAACAGCGAAACGGCCGATACTTGGTATTGTCTTTCTTCCATGGTCGCCATAGTCTTCGGGTGCCTTTTCCAAGGCTTTCCAACATCTGCTCCGAAAACAAGCCGCCATAGTCGTCACTACTATCACTTTTGCTATCTTCAACTGGAGTGTCGGGCCCGGCTCGTGGTGCGATCTGGTCCCAGTCGACAAACTCGATCTCATCTTCGTCCAGTAGCGTAACTCTCGAATCGTACCAAAGCCCATCATATTCGACCTATGCAAATACACAATGTTTGAATTTAGCCACTGGATCCAACAGTGGACCTACATGCCTGTACTTTTTCGCCGATTTTTGGAGCTTGGTAGAAAACCTTCGACGGCCCCAATAAGATAAATTCCAGCTATGGTGTTGGAGCATCGGAGTGCACGTCACTCTGTAGCATTACGTCGAATGAAGCCTTGATTGGAGTCGTCGAAAATACGTATGTATTGGCTCCAGGTCCAGCTGTGATGCTATATCTTCCGCCAAAACAAGCCTTGAACTCTGCGATGTGAGTATCCGAGCTCCACCCATATCTTCCCGGCTCTAGCTCGCATCGGATGGATATTGGAGCGCCGATATAGATGCCCCCAGCTGGCCGTGTCTTCTTGAGCAGGCTTTTCTGCTCTATTTGGCCGGTTTGTAAGGAGCGAATGTGGATGTAAATATCGCTAGCCGTCATTAAGCAAGAAATGAGACTTTCACCACTTGCTTTTATAACGTCATCTTCGGTCATGATCCCCATTTCTGTCGGCGTTGGAACCGCCACAATTTGAGCAGATATCCAGTCTACATGGTGTGAAGGGGATTCTATAGATGCAGGCAGAGCGATATCGCCTGGTTCCCTCTCACATTCGACCAGGACTCCAAGTCCTGCATTCTCAAGGACCAGTTTTTTAAGCGTCTCCGACAACGACGAGCTTTGTCGCTAATTGGAGCAAGGCAATGTGGGCTCCTGTCAATAGACCGTGATATCACATAACCTTTAGCTCTACTTGCGCGTTCGGGAGGTGGAGATCCCAATGCATCTGCGGCTGGTCGTGATGGAGGGTAGCGGGCGGCACGGGAGCGATCCTCCCCGCATCGGCCTAGGCTAGAGGTAAGTTGATCATGCTGTTACTCCTCCTGATGCGTGTAGCACCGCTGTGTAATCCAAGTGAAGGACATAGTCCCTCATCCGAGCCCAGCCAGGCATTGAGTCTTCCCGACGTTGTACACGCTGGGCTGCTGACCCTGAAGAATTAGGCATTGCCTAGGTGGCGGGGTGGCTACGTAATGGCAACTCTCGGGAGATCAGGCTTCAATTGCGAACAAACTCCACGGGGGAAAAAAACCTTCATTGACGCTTCGGCAGCGACCCGACCCTAGCTCTCACCGTAGTGATCTCTACATCCACATTCAACCACCCGGCCTTAGCCATGGACGCCTGGCTCAACAAATCGGGGGCCGTGGGCTTGGGCGACCTCGATCTCGCCGACTTCCCAGAGACAGGGCGGGGTGTCAAGGCCCAGCGGCCGTTCAAGGAAGGCGAAAGGATTCTTACCATTCCAGCCAACTGTCTATGGACTGTCAAAGGCGCATATGCCGATCCGCTTTTCGGCCCGGTCCTTCAATCTGTTCAGCCCCCTCTGTCTGTCGATGATACACTGGCTTTGTATATCCTCTTTGTGCGGTCGCGCGTGGGCGACCCTGCGTACGCGGAGCGTCAGTCCCATGTCGCTGTGCTGCCCAGCGAGTATACTCTGAGCATGTTTTTTACCGAAGAGGAGCTGAGAGTCTGCGCTGGCTCCTCGCTCTACACTCTCACTACGCAACTGAGAGGGAGAGTTGGGGACGACTATAAAAAACTACTCACCAGCGTATTCATGCGCCACCGTGACCTCTTTCCGCTGGACAAGTTTTCCTTTCAAGACGTAAGTTCGTGGCATGCATTATATCACCATGAACTGACACGTAGCTCTATTAGTACAAATGGGCACTCAGTTCGGTATGGAGTCGTAGTATGGACTTTGCCATATCTGAGGGCAACTCTGTTCGCCTCGTTGCCCCGTTTGCGGACATGCTGAACCACGCGCCTGATGCGAAGCAATGCCATGCCTACGATCTGTCAACCGGAAGTCTGTCCGTCCTTGCTTGCAGAGACTATCAAGTTGGAGACCAGGTACATTCCAAGCCTATAGTTGTTAGATTACAACTGACCTAAATTCCCTAGGTATTTATTTACTACGGCAGCATTGCGAATAGTCGTTTGCTACGGCTTTACGGCTTCGTCCTGCCTGGTAACCCCATTGACAATTATGAACTTGTCCTGCAGACAAGCTCTATGGCGCCGCTGTATGAGCAGAAACGAAGACTGTGGAAGCTCGCTGGCTTGGACGAGGTCTCGACTATTCCACTTACTCTCAAAACTCCTCTACCAGACAGCGTTCTTCGATACCTCCGAATTCAGAGGCTGGATGAGTCTGAACTGGGTGCTATGACGATGCAGATTGCGACAGAGTCATATAAGAAAATAAGTGATGAGAACGAATCGCAAATCCTGCAATTCCTGAGCGAGTCGATCGGAGCGCTGCTCGAGGGCTTCGAGATTCCTCTAGAAAAGCTCGAGGTGCAACTGGCGGAAGGTCTGTATTCTCCAGGGAGCAATGCCTGGGCTGCTGCCCATGTTAGCTTGGGCGAGCAGCGAGTGCTCAAGGCAGCTAAAGAGAAGACCGATGTCCTTCTGGCGTCCGTTGCAGATGGAAGCGCTTCGCTGCCTCCAACAAAACAGTGCGCAAACTGCAGCAGGGACTCTGAGGCTGCGAGGCTGATGGCCTGTGGCAAGTGCAGGGCTGTTAAGTATTGCGGGCGGGAGTGTCAGGTTGCACACTTCAAGGAACATAAGGCACTTTGTCGTTCGCTCTCTGCAAGAAAGGAAAGAGATATATAAACCAACGACTATAGCAATAGCCTGGTGTACGACGAGACGGAATGGGTTTCCGACGTGGACCGCGACAACAAGGAAAAGAGAAGGGTATTGCATAAGTCCTTTCAAAGTTGGTTTTCCAGAAACCGGCGACTACTTGGCCGTGAACCTCCCCGCTGACTGCATATATTGTCCTCGTGCCGGGGCCTGTTTACCGACAAAACATGCAAACTCGGATTACAAGCCCGTTGACGATCCAAGCAGAGATCCAGATGAGCTCGGATGCTGATCGAGGGATAGATGAAGTCGCTTAGTCCGATGCTCATTTACATCGTAGTCCAAGTCTTTATTCGTTGTCTCAGACTCTCTGCTCGATAGATAGTAGATAGTTGGCTTCGCTTCTGTAAATTCTACCCTCTTGCGCCTAAGCATGGGAATACTAGACGCCCCAAGAAGTTTGCGGGCTCCGACTTCAACCGATCGAAGCTCGCCATAGGCCCAGTCGACTAGCCTCTGCTGCCAATGCCTCAGTGCCGCCTGCTGCCAAGCTTCACTACTGTACCTCAACAAAAATGAAATACCGTCTGGCGATCACTGGCACGTAGAAGGTCCGTTTTGGCTTTTTCATTCTTGGCGAGAATTTCATTCAAAATGTTCACAACTCTTCTCGCCTCCTTTCTTGTCTGTCGTCCCTCGGCCTGCTTAATAAGGCCTCAGCGTCCCTGACGGCCGGGTTAGTGTTTTGAAAGGCTCCTGTTGCCCTTTTCAATTGGTCCTTGAGTGCTGCTATTGTAAGGGATTGGGCGAAAAAGTCGAAGGGCAATGATATTTTCTCATCTTCACACTATATCACGTTTGCACCCATGGATCCCTCACCAACTCCGAACAAGTTTCCGAATTGCGCTTTCGACCATTCTTCCTTCATATGTTGCTGCTTTCTGTCAAGCGCCATGATATAATAGTCTAGCCACCAACATTGGTAGTATATGTATTCGATCCATATGCTCAAGGGGTCTTGCTTCAAGAGGTCTTGATGTAGTTGAAACGATTGGGTGAAGCCGTGGCTCTCCAAAGGATTTCGCACGGCGTCACAGTAGCCTTCAAATCCATCACAATCATGCTCTCGGCAAATAGCCCGGTTCTGCTGTCGTGTCTCCCATTTCCGCCACAGAGGCATAGGATCCTCCTCCATGTCCTCACACCAGTCTCTGTAATTCCCCTCTCTATAAAAGATCTTTGAGTTTCTATAAATCTCTTTGACGAATGACTGGTGTCATGATGGTTCGGGCCACGATGATCACGCTGCCATATTCGGAAAGCGCTCACAATCCTTAAACTACAGAGAGAACGTCTGCCACCATTCCAAGGATTCCCCTCCGACCAGCCAAAGAGAATGAAGATTCTGATACTATGGGCTGCACATGCGGCTAGCGTCAGATCCTGGCTCGCTGTCGCTAATCTCGACCAGGCGTTGAATGGGATATAAAGGGCGGCCGCCAAGCTCAAGAATGAGTTTGTAGACCGCCTTCTCCCGCTCCCTGTTATTGTGATCTGGGTGGGTTTCAGGGCCTATGAATGGTTGTGGTTTCCCGGATCTCAACTGGCCAAGGCTAGAGCGTGTTCTTCGGAACCGGCGAGCGAGCTCGTGGCGCTCCTTCGTTATAGGAAGCGGAGGGGGGCAAGTGTTGCCTTTCGTTGCCGACTACGTACCACCAATTAAGTATTCGCCCCTCCATGGGTGGGTTTCGTTCACAGAAAGGGTGTAGTGTATACAGGAAGGGACTCACTCAAGTCTGTCGGCGAGTTGTTGCAGCTTTGACCTTGATGGGGGCCTCGAGTTGCCACCCAATCTGAAAGTTGGACGATACCAGTAGTATTCGGTTCTCCATGCATGGTTTAGAATGAGCTCTGTGAGCTCTTCGTCGGTTGATTTGACTAATTCCTCGAAGCAAAGAAGCCCCTCGGGGCCATGGGAGGCGGTCATCGTCCGTATCAGGAGGCTGGCGGCGTAAAATGAAAAAGTGAATATATAAAAAAATAAGTGTTGGTTGTTGGCGCAAGTTGAAACCATACGTGGAGAGGGTTAGTGGAGGGTTAAATAAACGGGCACAATAAGAAGATACTAGCAAGCAAACGATAGGCTCTGGGTTGCCACGGAAAATAACAATGTTAGATAGAAGAGCGTGCCAGAAATTTTTAATGAAAGATGGCGGGCAGCAGCACACAAAGGTAGGGAGGTCGATGCTATATGGCGGACCTCCTTGGCAGATGGGCTCTGGCCTAGCTGTTTGACAGCAATGTACCAGTGTGAGATGCATTGGCACCCGATGCTAGTCGTCAGCCCTCATCCTTTTCATAGTTCCCATCCCTTTGTCCCTCTATCCCTTCCACTCTCTTTATCCTCATCCCATTCTACCTTCCCAACACTTTCCTCCTATGTAATGCATCTCCCTACCCTCATGCTTGGGCTGGAGTTCTCCAGCTTAGCTATCCCGCATCCTGCCCATTATTTGTCCATCAGTTCTGAGAAATTATCCAAGATGGGACAATTTAATGGTCCAGATGTTGTGGCCATATTACGGCCCAGCCAAGATTGTCCAGACTTGTTTCGGGATGTTGTCCGCGGTAACCGGCAGTGCAAGAATTCCACATGTAAACATAAAGACGAGGGAGATCATCTCTTGTTACGAAAGCTAACCAAATGTTCACACTTTAGTGATAATACCACTCCTCACGCAGCCAATAAAGCATTGTCTTCTTTTATAAGGTAGAATACTAGAACCCAAGATAGGTGGGAAGTATTTTTGATATTTCTAAATGCAATCAAACGAGTTCATCGGTAACCGCTATGGGGATAGGAAATATATAGTTGCTACTTAAATAAACACCATCTTATTGTCATCAATGTTTAATTAGGTATTACCAGAAGAGGCATTCCAGATAATAGCTTAGAGAGACATATCCAACATGAAAGAAGACAACATTGATCGCCGTCAGCCACCCTCGTGAGCAATATTCATCCGGATTATCCCGTGAGGCTATCAAGCTGTGCCTTTTTCTCGTTGTAGAGGTCCAGGTCGTATCCTGTGAGAACCATGCTTGGGTCAGAGTATCTCGGAGTATTAAAGATAATCTTTATATTGTCTATAAGTATTTAATAGTTGTTAGCTACTGGCGTAGTGTTAGATAAATAATAGTATATGCTGGGAGAAGTAAAGATAAGCAGATACTAATTAGTAGGAGGCTTATAATTAAATAGCTATATAATAATAGATATCTTCTATTATATAGTATAACTAAGTATATATAAATAGATATTAGATTAATATTAAATCTATATTATTTCTAAAAAAAAATTCCTATAATAGTAAATATATATTATACTTATAGAGATAAATTAATTTATAATTTTAAAAATAACTAATTTTTTTATTTCTAAATATATATAATTTTAAATTAAATTAAAATAAACTTTAATATATTCTAATTTAAATTATATTATTTTAAAATAAAAAAAAGCTTAATTTTTAAAAATTATTTTTATTTTAATTAATTTAAAATAATATAAAATATATTAGAATTATAAAGAAAATCTTAGATTATAATATATATAAATAAGTAAATAGCTATTATTAAAATATAATTTTTAATCTAATTATATTTTATTTATTTTATATACTAATAATATATAATAGCTATAGATTATATAATATAAAAATAAATCTAATAAATATAGTTATTAAATCTAAAGTATTATTAGTAGCTTTATTACTATAAATAAGCTCTTAATTATTTAGAGAGATATATATTAAATATATTTAATTAAAAACTATATATTATTATTTTTTATAATCTCTATTATCTTATTAAAATTTATATTATTTATAGTAACTAAAGCTTTATAAGTAGAGATAATATAATAGTTAGATAACTTATACTAAATAGAGTCTAGAGTAAATTAGAATTAAATTAATTAGAGTATTATTCTAAATAGTATAATTAAGTTATTATAAACTATATAATATAAGTTACTATTAATATATAAGTATTATAAAGCTAATAATAATAGATATATAGATAATATTATTAATAACTATCTAAAAAATATTCTAACTAGTAAAATAAATATATATATATAGTAATTATAAAGTATAAAAAGTATATTATTTCTAGTAATCTAAGTATATTTTATAATAGAAGTATAATACTCTTATTACTTTTATTCTTTAGACTATAGGGTATATATAACTATATAATTTATAATAAGAACTTTATTTATAATATAATACTCTCTCTTTATTAGTTTTATTCTTAAGATCCTATATAATCTAATAAGTTCTTTTCTCTCTTTATATATAATAGCTATATTATAATATTTATTATATCTAACTATATTTAAAAGCTAATATATTCTAAGATTTATAAATAGATTTTTCTTATTATTACTATTTAAATATTTAGTTTATTAACTAATATACTATATACTCTATATTTTAAAGTAAAAAAAGAGTATTTTATTCTTCTAAATAGAAAGTCTTTCTAATATTATAAATATATATAAAATAGTTATTATTATAATAGAATACTAATTATATTTAATTATAAGTATTTTTTGTATTTTTCTTTTCTTTAAATTCTTTTTTTAATTTTATTTCCTAATAAAAAACTAATAATATAGTAGAAAAAACTAACTAAAGAAGAATTTAATATAGATAAAAAGATTCTTCTTTTATATTAATAAATAACTTAGCTTTAAAATAATCTTTCTATAGCTCTAGAGTATATTTAATATATCTATAAAATATATAGTTATATTAAAAGTAAGATATAGTAAAAGATCTAATATAGTTTTTAAAAGCTTAATAAAAAAACTAGCTATCTTTAAACTAAGCTTTTAGCTTTTTTAATACTTTTAAATAATATATTATAAAGGAGGTTTAGTTTTTAGAGATTATTTTTAAAATAGATTTAAATTTATTAGATTTTAAAAAAGATTTTTCTAATTTAATTTCTTTTTTTTCTTCTAATAGAACTAATAAATTAAATATTAATATTTCTTTAGATATTTAATTAGTTTCTAGATATTAGTATTTTCTTTATAGCTTTTCTATTTTACTAAATAAAATATTTATTTATTTCTAATTTCTCTTTTTAGAATTTTTTCTAATTTAAAATTTTATTTATAGATTTTAATTAGATAATTTTAATCTAGTATATTCTCTAATACTTTTTTAAGTAATAAGATATAAAAAACTAGATAAATATATATTATATCTAGTAATAATAATCTATAATTAATATTTAATTTTTTCTTAAGAATTTTAAATAATTTAAGTTTTTTTATAGTTTAATTTATTATTTAATCTTATTATTATTATTTTTTTTATTAATTTTACTATAAATAAGAGTATATTCTAAGATTAGATAATATATAATTTAATATATATTTTTTAAGAATATAATTAATAGTTTATATTTAAACCTTTAATATTATAAAATAAAATTAAAATTAAATACTTTTAGTTTAAATATAGATATTAATATTTTAAAAACTCTAATAATAAGAGCTATTTATATAGCTAGATATATAAATAATCTAGTTATAGTTATAGCTCTTAAGGAAGAAAGCTTATTATCTAATAATAATAACTATCTTTTCTTTCTATTAGAATTTATCTTAATTAATTAATTAATTAAATTACATTATTAATTAATTATTTAATTAATTAATTACTAAATATTTTAAATAGCTATAATATCTAATATAAATATTCTAATTTTTTAAAATTTATTTAATATTATTAATAAAATTCTTAAAATAATAATAACTATTATTTAAAATAATCTAATATAATTATTTACTAATTATATTTATTATATATCTCTTTAATTAATTAAAAACCTACTTATAATAATAAAACTACTTTTAATAATATAAATTTAATAGCTATATCTACTTAGATTATTATTTTACTATATAACCTACTACTAGTAACTACTATAGATACTTATAGAGAATTAAAATTAGCTTAAGTAAATACTATATCTTAAGAATAGCTATTCTCTTATATAGATCTATTATAATTTAATATATAATTTATAGTTTTAATATATTATATATTATATTAAATTAATAAGAATAAAAATAACTTTTAAAAATTAATTATTTAAGTTTTATATTATTTTTAATTATATTTAGATTAAAATATTAATTAAATTAAATTAAGCTTAGTATTAGTATATTAAAATTTATTTTAATTTAATTTAAAATTATATATATTTAGAAATAAAAAAGTTAATTACTTTTAAGATTATAAATTAATTTATTTCTATAAGTATAATATATATTTACTATTATAGGAAATTTTTATTAGAAATAATATAAATTTAATATTAATTTAATATATATTTATATATATTTAGTTATACTATATAATATTTATAATCTTATTATTATAATATTTTTATAAAATAAATAGATTTTATTTTTCTTCTTTAGAATTAGTTTTTCTAATCTATTTTTATTATAATATTTTTTTATTCTTTATTAAATAAATTTAAGTTCTGATTTTATTTCTATATATAATAAGTATAGTATTTTTTTATAATAGTTAAATAACTTATATTAAATAAGGTTTAGAATAAATTAGAGCTAAACTAATTAGAGAGTTATTCTAAATAGTATAATTAGATTATTATAAACTATATAATATAAATTACTATTAATATATAAATATTATAAAGCTAGTAATAATAGATATATAAATAATATTATTAATAACTATCTAAAAGAGTATTCTATCTAGTAAAATAAATATATATATATACTAGAGAATTATTAATACTTAGTAATAATCTATTATTCTAAATTATTAGAATTATTATAAGATCTTAATAATCTACTAATAATTAATTAGAAAAAATAGAATAAACTATATAATTTTAATATATAATAATATAATTTATAATATAAGATTTTCTCTTTATTAATTATATTCTTAAAACTATATTTTATAATTTATTAATTACTATATAAAACTATATTTAGTATTTTAATTAATATATAATAACTTTATAATTATTATATTTTTCTTTATTAATATTCTATTATAATAATTAACTAATCTATTATATTTTAAATACTATCTTATTAACTTTATTTAATTTAACTTTATATTCTAATAAACTTTTTAATAATTTAATTTAATTTAATTCTTTTCTATATAAAGTTTATCTAAATATAAATAATTTTTATTAATTTAGATTTTAAGAACTATCTCTATCTAGATTAATTCTATATAATATATAATATATTAAAATTAAAAATTATATCTTAGATTATTATAATTATTAAATACTTAGAAATTATTATCTAATTTCTTTTTCTTAAATATTTTATATAAAGTAGAATTTATTATTTACTTCTTATAAACTTTATAATATAATATTAAATCTAGTAATTATAATTATTAGATTTATATAATTAAAAGTAGTTTTATAATTATAAGAAATCTAGTAATAGAATATAGATTTAATTATTTTATATTATTAGTAAAAGTATAAGAGTTCTTACTAATTATTATTATTATATAATTAAGAATCTAATTATATATTATAATTAAACTCTAATTATATATAATAATTAAACTCTAATTATAAAGAATAATAATATTAAAAGTATTTATTATTATTATAAAAAGAGATTTAATTACTAATAATTAGTAATAATAAGCTTAAAGAGATATTATAATTAATTATAAATAATAAGTATTTTCTTTTAAAGCTTATAATTAAATTATATATTTAATAAGCTTTTTTTAGAGTTTTTAGAAAAACTATTATTTTATTTTAGTTTATATAAATAAAAAAGTAAAAAAAAATAGAATTAAAAATTAAATATAAATTAAAACTTAATTAAAAATAAATTATATAGATTTAGTTATATATAATTTAATCTTAGAATATTTCTTATATATAGTAAAAATTTTAAAAAAAAAATAGTTTATTAATAAATCTTTTTTAATTTAATTTTATATTTTTCTTATAGTTTATAATAATATCTAACTATATATAGAAAACTTCTTATAAAAAGATTTTTTAGTATAATATTTTTATTAATACTATTTTATTAAATTCTTTAGTAATATAATTAGAATATAGTTATTATAAATCTTATAATTATAAATACTTTAAATTAAAGAGTTTTTTATTCTATTATTTTTATTATATTAAAAATAATTAATTATATTATAATATTTAAAATCTTATATTAAAATAATTAAAATATATTATTAATTAATATTTTTTTTTTATTAGTTTTACTATAAATAAGAGTATATTCTAAGATCAGATACTATATAATTTAATATATATTTTTTAAGAATATAATTAGTAATCTATATCTGAACCTTTAATACTATAAGATAAAATTAAAATTAAATACTTTTAGCCTGGGTATAGGTATTAATATCTTAAAAACTCTAATAATAAGAGCTATTTATATAGCTAGATATATAAATAGCCTGGCTATAGCTATTAATTAATATAATAAATTAAAGTTTAAATTAGAAATAGTAGAAAAAGAGTATTATTATATAGATATAAAAATCTAGTATTTTTATTAATAAAAGAAATTATAATTAGATAAAATAATATAAATAGTATTTTATAATATTAATAGTATAAAGAAATTAAAATATATTAAGTAAAAGAAAATAGAAAAAATAATTTAAAAATAAAATTTATTTTTAATTATATCTTTATCTAAATCTATATTTTTAGAAATTAAAATTAATTTAATATTTCTTTAGAAAAATATAAAATTATTTTCTTTTTAATTTATTAAAATAAGTATTTTTAATTCTAATAATACTATTAAATAAGCTTTTAATAATTCTTTAAATATTTAATAAATTTTTAAATATTATTATTATTTATATATTCTTTCTATCTAATTAAATAAAATATTTATTTATTTTTAATTTCTTTTCTTAGAATTTTTTTTAATTTAAATTTCTTTTTATAAATTTTAATTAAATAATTTTAATTTAATATATTCTTTAGTATTTTTTTAAATAATAAAATATAAAAAACTAGATAAATATATATTATATTTATTAATAATAATTTATAATTAATATCTAATTTTTTCTTAAGAATTTTAAATAGTTTTAAGTTTTTTATAATTTAATTTATTATTTAGTTTTATTATTATAATATTTTTATAAAATAAATAAATTTTATTTTCTTTTTTTAAAATTAATTTTTTTAATTTATTTTTATTATAATATTTTTTTATTCTTTATTAAATAAATTTAAATTCTATTTTTATTTCTATATATAATAAATATAGTGTTTTTTTTTTTAGAGATTTTTACTATATATAAGGAATATTCTAAGATTAGATTATATATAACTAGCTCTATATAATTTATTTTTAATTAAGTTTTAATCTATATTTAATCTTTAATTCTATTTTTTTTTTTTTTTATTTATATAAATTAAAATAAAATAATAGTTTTTCTAAAAACTCTAAAAAAAGCTTACTAAATATATAACTTAGTTATAAGCTCTAAGAAGAAATATTTATTATTTATAATTAATTATAATATCTCTCTAAGCTTATTATTATTATTACTAACTATCTTTTCTTATAATAATAATAAATATCTCTAATATTATTATTCTCTATAGCTAGAGTCTAATTATTATAAGTAATTAGATTTTTATATATATAATAATTATTATTAATAAAAACTATTAAAATCTTTTTTTAAATATTAATTATTTAAGTTTATAATTTATTATAGATTTATTTATAATAATAAAACTATTCTCTTTTATATAGATCTAGTAGTTATATCTATTAGAACTATTACTCTATTTTCTTATAACTAATAATAATATAGAGATAGATCTAATTATTAATATACTTATAGAGAATTATAATAATATTCTTCTAGTATTTAATTACTATTATAATCTAAGTTATTATATATAGTTCTAGTAGATAATATATTAGATTAAGTTAATTTAGATTAAAATAACTCTTTAAGTTTAATATCTATTTTAATTAGTAATATTAGATAAAAGAGAATTAAATTAAATTAAATTAAATTATTAAAAAGTTTATTAAATAAAAAAGTTAAATTAAATAAAATTAATATAATAGTATTTAGAATATAGTAGATTAGTTAATCTAATATTATTATAAATTATTTAAAGAAAATTATAATAGCTTATAAAGTTACTATATACTAATAAAGTCTAAATATAGTTTATATAATAGAGTATTTTTTTTATAAATATAATAATTAATATATTAAATCTATTAAATTCTAATTATTTTTAAAATTATTATTTATAATTATAGTTTATATATATAGATATAAGCTAGATAGATCTTTATATTAAAGTATTATATATAATCTATATTATAAATAATAATTATATTTAATTATTTTATTTATAATAAATATATATTTATAAATATTATTCTAAAGTTTAATTTAATTATTCTATTTAGTTATTACTTTATAAGTAATAAACTATTAAAAGTTTATATTTAGTACTTATTTATACTATAAATAATTATTAAAATTTAAAAATAAATATTATTTCTCTATTTAATATTATTTTATTAAATAATCTATTTTTTTTATTAGTTTTACTATAAATAAAAGTATATTCTAAGATTAGATAATATATAACTAGATTATATAATTTTTTTAAGAATATAATTAGTAATTTATATCTAAATCTTTAATATTATAAAATAAAATTAAAATTAAATACTTTTAATCTAAGTATAGATATTAATATTTTAAAAACTCTAATAATAGAAGCTATTTATATAACTAGATATATAAATAATCTACTTATAATTATAGCTCCTAAGAGAGAAAGCTTATTATCTAATAATAATAATTATCTTTTTTTTCTAATTTAAAATTTATTTTAATCTAAATTAATTAATTATATTATTAATTAATTACTTTTCTATCTACCTAATACTAATTAAAATATACTTTTTATTTAATTTAAAGAGCTACCTTAGTTTAAATTAACTTAAGCTAGTATATTACCTACTAGTACTATATATAGTATATTAGATTATAATAATTATTAAGTACTAAAGAAATATTTATATAGTTCTCTATAAATATATAGAAGATTAGAATTTATATATCTTTTTATTAGCTAGTTATTAGATATAGAAATAGTTTTAATAGATATAACTACTAGGCCTATATAAAAAAAAAGTAGTTTTATTATTATAAATAAATCTATAATAGATTATAAGCTTAAATAATTAATATCTAAAAAAAGATCCTAATAATTATTATTAATAATAACTATTATATATATAAGAATCTAGTTATTTATAATAATTAAACTCTAGTTATAGAGAATAATAATATTAAAAATATTTATTATTATTATAAAAAGAGATCTAATTACTAGTAATTAGTAATAATAAGCTTAGAGAGATATTATAATTAATTATAAATAATAAGTTATTATATAGTATAACTAAGTATATATAAATAGATATTAGATTAATATTAAATCTGTATTATTCCTAATAAAAATTTCCTATAGTAATAAATATATACTATACTTATAAAGATAAATTAATATATAATTTTAAAAGTAACTAACTTTTTTATTTCTAAATATATATAATTCTAGATTAAACTAAAATAAACTCTAATATACTCTAATCTAAATTATACTATTCTAAAATAGAAAAAGCTTAATTTTAATTAACTCTTAAGAACTATTTTTATTCTAATTAGTTTAAAATAGTATAAAATATACTAGAACTATAAAGAAAACCTTAGATTATAATATATATAAATAAGCAGATAGCTATAATTAAAATATGGTTTTTAATCTAGCTATATCTTATTTACTTTAAGTACTAATAATATATAGTAGCTGCAGACTATATAATATAAGGATAGATCTAATAGATATAGCTACTAGATCTAGAGTATTATTAGTAGCTTTATTACTATAAGTAAGTCTTTAATTATTCAGAGAGATATATATTAGATATACTTAGTTAAGAGCTATATACTATTATCTTTTATAATCTCTATTATCTTATTAAGATCTATATTATTTATAGTAACTAAAGCTCTATAAGTAGAAATAATTATAGAAAATAATATATTATAGATATTTAGTATTAATAGTAAGATATAATTAATTAATTAATTAATTAAGATAAGTTTTAAGTTAGAAAGAAAAGATAGTTATTATTATTAGATAATAAGCTTCCCCCCTTAGGAGCTATAGCTATAGCTAGGCTATTTATATATCTAGCTATATAAATAGCTCCTATTATTAGAGTTTTTAAGGTATTAATACCTATACTTAGACTAAAAGTATTTAATTTTAACTTTATCTTATAGTATTAAAGGTTTAGATATAGACTATTAATTATATTCTTAGAAAAATTATATAATCTAGTTATATATTACCTAATCTTAGGATATACTCTTATTTATAGTAAAACTAATAAAAAATAAAAAATAAATAATAAGTATTCCCTTTTAAGATTTATAATTAAATTATATATTTAATAAGCTCTTTTTAGAGTTTTTAAAGATACTATTATCTTATCTTAGCTTATATAAATAAAAAAGTAAAAAAAATAGAATTAAAGATTAAATATAGATTAAAATTTAGTTAAAAATAAATTATATAGAGCTAGTTATATATAATTTAATCTTAGGATATTTTTTATATATAGTAAAAATCCTTAAAAAAAATTAAAATTTAATTAATTATTAAATAATTTAAATAATTATAATATTTAATATAAATATTCTAATTTTTAAAAATCTAGTTAATACTTTTAATAAAGCTTTTAAAATAATAATTATTATTTAAAATAATCTAATATAATTATTTATTAATTATATTTATAATATACTTTTATAATTAATTAAGAGCTTATTTATAATAATAAAATTATTATTAATTATATAAATCTAATAACTATATGTATTTAATTAATTATTTTATTATATAGTTTACTATTTATAGCTATTATAATTACTATAAATACTTATAGAGAATTAAAATTAATTTAAATAAATATTATATTTTAAAAATAATTATTTTCTTATATAGATTTATTATAATCTAATATATAATTTATAGTTTTAATATATTATATATTATATTAAATTAATAAGAATAAAAATAACTTTTAAAAATTAATTTATTAATTAAATTTTTTATATTTTAAAATAGTTTAAATTAGAATATTAATTAGATTAAATTAAGCTTAGTATTAATATATTAGAATTTATTTTAATTTAATTTAAATTATATTTATTTAAAAATAAAAAAAAAATTAATTATTTAAAATTATTAATTAAATTTATATTTATAAATATAATATATATTTATTACTATAAAAAACTTTTATTAAATAATATAAATTTAATATTAATTTAATATTTATTTATATATACTTAGTTATATTATATAATAATTAGATAATCTATAATAATTAATTATATATTATAGAAATTAATATATAAAGTTTTTTATAAAGCTTATTTTTTTATATAGAATAAAATTATTATATAGTATAACTAAGTATATATATATATATATATATATTTTTTATTAGTTTTACTATAAATAAGGGTATATCCTAAGATCAGGCAATATATAACTAGATTATATAATTTTTCTAAGAATATAATTAGCAGTCTATACTTAAACCTTTAATACTATAAGATAAAGTTAAAATTAAATACTTTTACTAAGTATATATAAATAAGTATTAAATTAATATTAAATCTATATTATTTCTAATAAAAATTTCCTATAATAGTAAATATATATTATACTTATAGAAATAAATTAATTTATAATTTTAAAAGTAATTAATTAATTTTTTTATTTCTAAATATATATAATTCTAGATTAAATTAAAATAAATTCTAATATACTAATACTAAGCTTAATCTAATCTAATTAATATTTTAATCTAAATATAACTAAATATAATATAAAGCTTAAATAATTAATTTTTAAAAACTATTTCTATTCTTATTAACTTAATATAATATATAATATATTAAAACTATAGATCATATATTAAACTATAGTAAATTTATATAAAAAAGTAGTTATTCTTAAGATATAATATTTATTTAAACTAATCTTAATTCTTTATAAGTATTTATAATAGCTATTAATAGTAAGCTATATAATAAAATAATAAATTAAGTAGATATAACTATTAAACTTATACTATTAAAAGTAGTTTTATTATTATAAGTAGATCTTTAATTAATTAGAAGAATATATAATAAATATAGTTAGTAAATAGCTATATTAGATTATTTTAAATAATAATAATTATTATTTTAAGAATTTTATTAGTAATATTAAATAGATCTTAAGAGATTAAAATATTTATTTATTTATTTTTTTTTTTTTTTAAGATTTTTACTATATATAAGGAATATCCTAAGATCAGGCTATATATAACTAGATCTATATAATTTATTTTTAACTAAGTTTTAGTTTATATTTAATCTTTAATTCTATTTTTTTTACTTTTTTATTTATATAAACTAAGATAAGATAATAGTATTTCTAAAAACTCTAAAAAAAGCTTACTAAGTATATAACTTAGCTATAAGCCCTAAAGGGAAATACTTATTATCTATAATTAATTATAATATCTCTCTAAGCTTATTATTACTAATTACTAATAATTAGATCTCTTCTTATAATAATAATAGATATCTCTAATATTATTATCCTCTATAGCTAAAGCCTGATTATTATATATAACTAGGTTCTTAATTATATAATAGTAATAATTAGTAAGGATCTTTATACCCTTACTAATAATATAAAATAATTAAGCTTATACTCTATTACTAAATTCCTTATAGTTATAAAGCTACTTTTAACTGTATAGGTTTAATAGTTATAGCTACTAGGCCTAATACTATATTATAAAGCTTATAAGGAGTAAGTAATAGATCCTGCTCTATATAAAGTACTTAAGGAGGAGGAGCTAGATAATAATCTCTAAGTACTTAATAATTATAATAATTTAAGATATAGTTTCTAGTTCTAGTATATTATATATTATATAGAATTAATCTAGGTAGAGATAGTCTTTAAAGTCTAAGTTAGTAAAGATTATTTATATTTAGATAGACTTTATATAGAAGAGAATTAAATTAAATTAAATTATTAAAAAGTTTATTAGAGTAAAAAGTTAAATTAAATAAGGTTAATAAGATAGTATTTAGAATATAGTAGATTAGTTAATTACTATAATAGAATATTAATAAAGAAAAATATAATAGCTTATAAAGTTACTATATACTAATTAAAATACTAAATATAGTTTTACTCAGTTAGAATATTTATATTAAATATTATAATTATTTAAAATATCTAATAATTAATTAATTAAACAATTAATTAATTAAGTAATTAATTAATAGTAAAATATAATTTAAATAATTAATTAACTAAGATAAGAAAAGATAGTTATTATTATTAAATAATAAGCTTTCTCTTTTAGGGATTATAATTATAACTAAACTATTTATATATCTAGTTATATAAATAGCTTCTATTATTAAAGTTTTTAAGATATTAATATCTATATCTAGATTAAAAGTATAATATTTAACTTTATTTTATAGAATTAAAGATTTAGATATAAACTATTAATTATATTTTTAAAAATATTATATTATCTAGTTATATATTATCTAATTTTAGAATATATTCTTATTTATAATAAAACTAATAAAAAAAAAAACTAAAAAAACTTATTAAATATATTTTAAAATCTTTATAAAACTATTATTATATATTTTAAATAAATAAATCTAATAATTTATTATTTAATCTAATATCTAGAGATTTATTTTCTAGAATTAAAATAAATTAAAAATAATATTCTCTATCTAGAGATCTATAATAAAAAAGTATAATTATTTATATCTTATATAACTCTTACTATTAATAGTTTTAATAATTTTATTTAATATTTTAAAGATTTTTATTAGATTTTTATTAATATTTTTTATAGAAATCTTAAAAAGCTTTATTTTCTTTTTCTTTCTTATAATTAATATCTTTATATTAATTAATAATAAGTTTATATTATAATCTTCTAATATATTTATAATAATCTAATTAATTTCTTTATTATAATACTATATTTATATTCTAAAGTTTATAATAATAAACTATAGCTTTTATTTATTAATAATATTAATAATAATATTATTTAGTATACTTATAAAAACTAAATCTTATCTAGATATATATTTATAATATACTAATTATTTTTATATATAGAATAATTAGATTATTTATAATTAGAATATATATAATTATAAATATTATATTTATAATAGTTTAAAAATTAAAAGTTTTTTAAGTTTTCTAGATTTTTTTATTATTAGATTATAATAAGTTTATTATTAATCTAGATATTTATTACTAGATTTAATTAATCTAAATAATTATTTTTTATTTTACTAATTAGTAAAAAATAATTATAATTAATACTAAAAGTAGTTTTAATAATTATTTTTTTATTATAAAGATTTTTTTACTTTATAGAAAGATTATTATTAATAAGTTATTACTTTAGAGATTTTATTAATTTAAAAACTATTTAGATAATCTAGTTTAGATTTAAAAACTCTAATTAATAAGTTTAATCTTAATAATATTCTATTTAGTATAAAATTTCTTAAAAAATTAATCTAATTTATAAATTAAACTAATTAGTTTTAATTTAACTATTAGAATATAAATAACTAGATTTTTAATTATTTCTTTAAGGAATTTATAGAACTCTTATAATATATAATTAGAAATATAATCTTAATTTATAAAACTCTTCTATATAAGTTTATATTATAATTTATCTTTAAAATAATAACTAGTTAATAGTATTTTTAAATATTCTATAGAAAACTATAATAAGTTCTTTTTAATCTAGATATTAATATCTAATTTATATTTCTAGAAGTTTATTTAATTCTTATTCTTATAAAAATAAAAATTTTATTTCTAATTTCTAGTAAAAATCTATATAAAAATTATAATTAGATTATTAAAAAGTTATTATTATATTATTAGAAATTAGATTTTAAAGAGTATTAATTTATAAATTATCTTTTTAGAAATTAGTTTATAAACTTAGAATTAAAATTTATAATTTTTTATTTTTTTAATTTTCTTTTTTATTTTCTATAGTTTTTTTTTTTTTTTTTAATAAATATTAGTTTTCTTTCTATTTATTTATTATAAACTTATACTTTAATTATTATATATTTATACTCTTTATCTTTATTATAATTAAGAATATATATATCTAGAGTTTAAAATAATATTTAAATAAATTAATAATTTAAAATAATAAATCTATTTAGAGTTTAAAATATAATAAATATATTCTTTTAAAAAAGCTTTATTATAAAATTATTTATCTCTTTTTATAGTTTTTTATTATTTTATTTTTATAATTCTTATTAGATAGTAATTATTTTATTTATTAATAATTCTTATACTTTAAAAAATAAAAGAATTAATTTATTAAATATATAATAATATATATTAAAAGAAATAAAAATAAATAAATATTAATTAGTAGAAGATTTATAATTAAATAGCTATATAATAATAAATATCTTTCTAATAGATAAATTAGCTCTTAATTCTTTTAAAATCCCTTAAGATTATAATATTATTTTATTATAGTAATCTTATATACTGGACCTACTTACCGTATGCCCTTATTGGCTAATTCCTTTTGCCCCTAACATATAGAGAGAGCTGAAATATACCTGTCACTTACACTGAGGCACACCTCTAGCCTCAAGAGCAATAAAGACTTGCTTGATAGCAAAAACCGTGGGAGTAACGTCGGACATCTTGGTTACTGAACAATCAGTTTTGGTATCTGCTGCGAGGTAATAGAATATAACGAGATAAGAGCGTGGTGTATGGCGAAAGGGAGCTTCAGCACATAAATCAAGAGCGGCAAATCGATGAATCAATTTATCAATTGCAGGAAAGAAGATCGACTGGTTGTAGTAGACTGGTAGAGATTGCTTGAGCGACTTGGTTCAGAAAGACGATATCGAGGAGAATCTTAGCAAATATTTATACTTGAAAATATACTGGGTTATACAACGTACACAATCTCCGCTTTCGCTTTAATCGGTCCAAAACATTGTATATGCAGTAGATTACATGGGTTGAAATTGATCTTTTCCTGATATGAACATATTCAGGACATGAGTGTGGACTCATTAGTCCATAGCATTTTTTGAAGGCCGAATCAGATTCCGAGCAGGATGATAACCGCCGAACTTATTTTTCGGTCTTGTGCCCAGTGTCGAATATGCTAAGAATATGAGCCAACTGGAAGTGACGGATGCCTGCGAGTAGATTCGTCCAGGGGCTGAGCGCGTATCAGGGTATCACAAAGTGGGTAGGCAATGCTGCTACGACAATAAGGGCAGCTTGAGTTTTAATACACGCTGCTGGAAACATATCGATTGCTCTAACAAATGCTCAGACATATCCTGGAGTGAATTAGAATATGTCTAAGTAGATAGACCGAGAATCAAACCCATATTGCTGTTCATTAGGTTCGATGTATTTTGGACGTTTCTATGTGTAGACTTTGTTCGTTTCGACGATGAACGATGATCACGGATCTTCAGCAACGCGCGAAGTAGCCGCCGTCTAATGCATGTCCGCCATACCCTGTCAACCAGCTCCTAAGTATCGCCTGAGGCATTGCATTGATGCTCCTGCGGCTGATCAAACACAAGAGAGGGGTCTGTTATACGCCACCTTAATGTTGATGCCTTCAACAATTTGTTCAATCTTCAGACATTCCGAAACTGGCTCTCATATACAGCAAGATGAGCCGTTATTTGCTTCCAGGATGAGAGAATCATGCTTTTTTTTCCCCAGGGTCAAACAAGTCTGATGCCGCAGCCTTGCTTCGTCTGCTGCCTCGTAGCGCCTCATGTCATCTTAGTTTCTCAATGGGACCTGATTTTCGCCGGTCTCAAAATGTGGGTCGATTAATGGGCCCCCCGCCTGTGCGGTAAATCCGTTACTTTGATTGGCATATTATTAACCGCCACGCCGTATGGGGCTTGCGACATCGTGAAGTTCATCGTAATTTGACTCGTGTTGTACCTCAGTATCATTTTAGACGCTCATCTTCTAGTAGCATTTCTCCTAGACCAAGCCATAGGCACCTGCCTCACATGCTCCAAATTTAGATGCCAGCGCCGCGCTAGTGCGTGTACATAATTTTCCTAGACGCGCCCTTCTAAGTGTCTTTTCCACAGCGATGCTGCCACCGCAAAACATCAAGACCGCGCCCTCATGAGTTATTTAATTGGTGATGGTGATGATTGTGATGGGATTATTTTACGCCGGTGCGCCCCCTCGCAGGGCAACTAGATATGACTTCACATCAGAAGGGAAGATACAGACAAGTGGCCAGCTAGAGAGGTTTCTATGTGTGTTGAGTGCATGTGGTTTCTCGAGCAGGCCCCAAACACCAATGGGTGCCGTGTGGCTCATTGATCCAGAAAATGAGCGCTTCTTTGCACTTAGATTTTTGCCTCGTTACCTGGTCGTATCTAACGGGCGACGAGTTATCCCCAGCAACCGAGAGAGGTCAAGTCGCCTATCTCAACAGCAAACTACCGAGTTCAATGTGCGACCTCTCGTCTCGGCAGCAGACAACTAGATCCGCCCCCCATAAATTGACTGTCGCAGCTGCTGACTTCTTGGTCAAAACTTACAGCGATCGCGCGTCTCAAGAGCAGACAGCTAGGTTAAGGTCACAACTGCCTGTTGAAGCAGCATTAAACATACCGTACTATGGGGGTGTTTTTGAATTTTGAACATCATGCCAAGACCATACAACAACGCTCGATCCCAACATTATGTTTAAGGGCTGGAGGTCAGGAGGAGCTACATTCGGAGGGTAGCTAGGTCAAAAGATCGCCATATTCGCTACGTGAAAGCTACTACCTCATCACGACCTTGCTCACGGTTTTGACAAGTTGAGGCTTCCGAGTATCTAGGCAGGTAGGTAGATAATGTACTTGGATCTTTCAGCTGCGAGAGACCTACCTAAAGTACCTATGCGGCGAGCGGCTAGGCTACAGGCTACGGGGATAGGTAGCGATCACTCGTCAGCGCCGCTTTCCGACTGTCGCGGCAGCTGGCAACCCGGCCAGGCCTACATACCTAGGTATTTACCCCACACGTACCGCCCCCTAATGACTAATGAGGTAAACAAGATGGAGTCCGATTCCTCGAGCATGCCACTACACTCTCACCTACAACTACGACGGGTCTCAGCAATCGGCTTGATGGTAGTTTATCATGCCTGCTAAGCGGAAGGCCCCCGGTGCGACAGTCAGCTCTGCCAAGGTTGGTAGGGTCTCTGCCAACTCGACCCCAGGGCCAGCCACACCTCGATCTCTCGACAGCCCCGACCGACCGTCAGACGCTGACGACCTCGACGAGGGAATCGCGGAAATTCAGAAACAACGAGAGAAAGAGCTTGAAGAAGAAGCCGATGACTTTGTAGGGTTATGGGCTCTACCGGGCTCTCAACCTGGCAAGGGAACTCAGAGGCCCTCCCACGATTACCGAGACTATTCCAATCTGCAACTAAAGCCTGATCACCAGAATCGCCCTTTGTGGATCGATCCCGACCGAGGACACATCATACTGGAGAGATTTAGCCCCCTCTCCGAACAAGCGACCGATTTTTTAATCACGATCGCAGAGCCGACATCTCGACCTTCATATTTCCACGAGTATATATTGACAGCCCATAGTCTCTATGCTGCTGTATCTGTGGGACTTCGCCCAGGTGATATTATCAACACCCTGACCCGTTTTCTGAAAACCGAGCTCCCCCTAGGCCTACGAGAGTTTATCTTATCTTGTACACGGAGTTTCGGAAAGGTCAAGTTGGTATTAAACAATAACAAATATTTCGTCGAGAGTATGGACCCAGAGATTCTTCGTAAACTTTTGACAGATGCGGTCATCGGCAAATTGCGATTACATGGCTCGAGCGAAATAACAACAACAATGAAGCCTACGGCCCGGGGACTCGTCATTCCTGGAACCAAAGATGCTGCAGGTCTGCAACAAGCAAATTTGCAGTCGGACAAGGAACCCGGCGACGGTGCGGACGATAGAGACAAGACTGTAGACAACATTGCTACGCTTATCGAAGATGACAATGACGATGAAGAAGCTGTTCATTCGTTTGAAATCCCTGATGTCGCTGTTGAGACAGTACAGAAGAGGTGCCTGGACTTGGGCTATCCAATCCTTGAAGAATACGACTTTCGGCATGACAATGTCAACCCAGATTTAGAGATTGACCTGCGACCTAACACTCAGATTCGGCCGTATCAAGAAAAAAGCCTCAGCAAAATGTTTGGGAATGGTCGAGCTAAGAGTGGGATTATTGTATTGCCCTGCGGTGCTGGGAAAACACTCGTCGGCATTACAGCCGCTTGTACCATTAAGAAGGGCGTCATCGTTCTTTGCACCAGCTCTGTGTCAGCTGTCCAGTGGCGAAAAGAGTTCCTTAAATGGTCAAATATCGGTCCTGATGATATCACTCTCTTTACTGCCGAGAACAAGAAAAGATTTCCAGGTAGTACTGGGGTTATTGTTACAACATACTCAATGGTTACGAATAGCCGCGAACGATCTCATGATTCACAGAAAATGATGAACTTTCTACAGACGCGCGAATGGGGCCTAATGCTTCTTGATGAGGTCCACGTCGTGCCAGCTAATATGTTCCGGCGAGTTATTGCATCAATTAAATCTCACTCAAAATTAGGTCTTACAGCCACACTCCTTCGAGAGGATGATAAGATATCTGATCTTAACTTCCTCATCGGGCCAAAGCTATTTGAGGCCAACTGGATAGAACTTTCTCAACAGGGGCATATTGCTCGAGTTCAATGTGCAGAGGTGTGGTGCCCAATGCCAACAGAATTTTATGAATCATACTTGCAAGTATCTTCTCACGTCATTAAGCGAACGTTATGTGCTGTGAATCCTCGCAAGTTCCAGGCATGTCAATATCTTATTAACTACCATGAAGCTCGTGGTGATAAGATCATTATCTTCTCTGATGAGCTTTACTCATTAAAGCTATATGCACTTAAGCTAGGCAAAGCTTTTATCTATGGCGGCACTGGCCAGGAGGAGCGGATAAGGATCCTGGAAAATTTCCAGCATAACCCTCAGATCAACACACTCTTCTTATCTAAAATCGGCGATACATCACTTGACCTTCCTGAGGCGACTTGTCTGATTCAGATATCCTCTCATTTTGGATCTAGACGTCAGGAAGCACAGCGACTTGGGCGTATTCTACGTGCAAAGCGCAGAAATGATGAAGGATTTAATGCTTTCTTTTACTCACTTGTTTTCAAGGATACTCAAGAAATGTACTTTTCATCCAAGCGACAGGCATTTCTCGTGGATCAAGGATATGCTTTCAAGGTCATCACACAACTAGCTGACATTGACCAACTGCCTGACCTAGCATTTTCAACGGCAACAGAGCGGCGTGAGCTGCTCCAGCGTACTCTGATTGATAAGGATAAGTGGGGTGAGGAGGATGTCGGGGCAGACGATCTATTCCATTTGGAGAAGCCCACTGGACGAGGAAAGAAGAAGACTGGAATTCGGCGTACTGCTGGATTGCTCGGCGAACTGAGTGGTGGTCAAGATATGGCATACGTCGAGCAAAACAAGGCGGCAAATAAAACACTGAAGAAGAACAATAAAGGTGGTCAAAGTGCTTTTTTTAAAAAGATTGCAAGAGAAAAGCAACGACGGAGAGACAATGCTTGAAGGCCTGCGATCTGTTAATATACTTAAGAAAATTATGACTCGCTACTTTCCCTAACGCCGTAGCATGGTTGAAATAAATAGATATTTAGCAATAAAATGCTTCCAATTTAGCCAGCTGTTGGGCCATTAGTGGGCGCTGGTAGTAGGGGTGGGACGGCTTGGGACGGCTTGGGACCAGGTCTCGGAGCTAATTAGGAATTACTGCAGCTGTAAGAGGATGAGGTTATCGTCGGTGCTCCTTCCTTTGTGTGCCTTCCTTCCTTTGTATACCTTCCTTCAAAGGCCTTGCTTAAGGTTTCTTTCAATCCTTGATCTAATCTGCCGCAATCTCTGACTATTATATTAAGCAGCTATCCCTCTACACAGCAGCCAGCTGTATTAGTTGATCTTATCCACCGGGACCTATAACAATAAGATCAAGGAAAGGTCTGACTTACCTGCCTAAGGCTGCAGCTGTTGATCGCATTCGTCTAGATTATGGTAAATAGTATCAGCAGCCGCAGCCTTGGGTAGCCTTAAGATGGTTAGTTAGACCTTTCCTTGATCCTATCTGCCGTGATATGGGTGAATATAATCAACAGCTATAGCCTTAAGTAAGTCAGTCAGATCTCTCTTTGATTCTATTATCGTTGATTCTATTATTATAGATTCTGGCGGATAGGATTAACTAATACAGCCTCGGGCTATTTTGAGCAGGTAAGTCAGACCTCTTATTGATCTTATAACCACTTGACAAAAGTTATGAGCAGAATGTGAAAAATCTGAAATATTTACAAATTAGAGAGGTTAATAAAATATATATTTCTCTACTAATAATAACCTAATTTAAGTAATTTAAATTAGAATTAATTCCCTTATTATTTCTCTTTTAATTAATATAATTTTTAATACTTTATATACTACTTCTCTATATTAATTATAGCTTATATATACTCAGGTATTATATTAATTAGCTTCTTAAGTATTTTAATTTTAAGCTCCTTTTATACTATAATTACTACTTAAATTAAATTTTACTTTACTTTATCTATTTTAGAAAGAGATATTAATTCAGAATATTATTAATTAATCCAGGTTTTTAGAATATTCTATAAGTTCTTAATAGAATTAAGATTAGAGCTATAGACTAGCTAAGTTATTAATCTAATCCTATTCTCTTTAGTAAATTTCTAAAGCTAATTCTAGACTATTTTTATTATATATATTAATATATTATTATCTTAGAATATAAAACCTAGTAAGAGAATAGTTAGGTTTTCTTAATAATATTTAAGTATTTATTATATAGTAATACTACTATACTTAGATTTAGAGTTACTAAGCAGTAGTATAAGAGATAAGTAATTATAATAGAAAAATATATCTTAAAATATCTAACTATAATATATTAGTATTATAAATAAAGACCTCTATTAAGCTATATAAAGTTATATATAAAGTATAGACCTATTAGAAGACTATAATTAATAAGTATAGATCTATTACTTAGATAGTATAATAGCTAAGTAATAGATAAGTAATAGTCTTATTATATATATATATTTATTTTATTAGCTAGAATACTTTTTTAGATAGTTATTAATATAATTATCTATATATCTATTATTACTAGCTCTATAATACTTATATATTAATAATAATTTATATTATATAATCTAAGATAATCTAATTATATTACTTAGAATAATACTCTAATTAGTTTAATCTTAATCTACTCTAAACTCTATTTAGTATAAATTATCTAATTATTATATATTAATAACTCTTATTTAGCTAATTACTTTATCTTAATTATTATATAATATTAAAAGATAAAATAGTTTCTATTAAACTATTAAATAATACTTTATAAGCTCTAATAGCTTAAGAGATTATATAGTAGTTTATAATTTAAATTAAATAATTTAAGAAGAAAAAGATAAAGAATAAAAAGGAGATAATATAATTAATCTCTTTAAAATCCTTCTTAGATAATATTAATAAACTAGAAGAATTTAAAATCTAATTTTAAATATACTTTAAATTCTTTCTAATTAAACTAGTAATAGATAAAGATAAAATTAGATTTATAGAAATATATCTTAATAGTACTATAAGATAATAATTCTAAGCTTATCTTAGGAATTAGTATAATAATAAAATTATACTAAGCTTATAAAACTAGGAGATAGTTAATACTCTTACTAGCTATAAGAACTTCTAGACTTTACTTATTTTAATCTTTAATTAGATAAATAAAGAATAATAAGCTATTAAGAATCTTAAGAATTTATAATAAATAGAACTAGTATTAGAGTATATTATTAAATTTAGAGAAATCTTAATCTAATTAGATTAGAATAATAGCTTTTTTAAAACTACATTTTATAATAGATTTAAAGAAAAAGTTAAAAATTAACTTTTTAAGATAAATAAATCTAAAGATCTATCTAGATATATAATAAATACTATATAAATTAATAACTATCTATATAAAAAATAATAGTAAAAGGGAAATAAGTATATTAATTAAAACTATATTAAAAATAAATCTAATTAAGAGATATAATAAACTCTATTATTATTTATAGAATCTAGAATATATATAGAACTTATAGAACTAGGAGCTATAGAGAAATATAAATATTATAATTATAATAAGATTAAGTATATTTTACTATAATACTTAAAATCTAAAAAGTAAAAGAATTAGAAATTTATTAAAAAAAGTAAAAAGTAGTTAAAAATAATTAGAAAACTTAAAATTAAAATACTTAGAATAATTAAAAAGATTACTTAGGAAGAAAACTATATAGTTATTATAATTTTTATATTTTTTAAAAAACTTATATTAAACTTCTATAAGATATTAAAAACTAATAATAAAAAGAAAAAATAAATAATATTAGAAGAAAACTAATAATATATTATATATACCCTCTAAGAACTTAAATAAAAGTATAAGAATAAAAGAAATATTATAAATATTAAATATCTTACTAAGTATAAATATATATTCTATTATATTAATAGATTTATTAAATATACTTCTAAGGAATAGAACTAATATATATTTACTAGAGATAAAATTAAAACTAAATATAATAAACTTTATATCTATTATTAATAGAAGATATAAATATAGAATCTTAAGAAAATATATAAAATAGTATTATATAAAAAGAATATTATAAATACTATTTAATATTCTAATAATAAATATAAAAACCTAATATATATAAATACTAATAAAAAATATAATTATAAATTAAAATTCTAGATAATATATTATAATATCTAGTATATTATATATTAATAGGAAAAAATACTAAATAACTTTTTTCTATTTCTTAATAAAAAAATATCTAGAAAGTATAATATAATTTAAATATAATAATTTACTTATTAATACTATAAAATAGAACTTTATATTATCTTTAAAGAAAACTTAAGAAAATACTCTAAAGAGTATATAAATAAAGAACTTCTAGTTAAAATATATTAAGAATAGAGATATAAGATTTATAAGAATAATAAAATTAGACTATAGTATAACTACTAGTAAATAGAAGATTAAGCTATATATAATTATAATAGTTATATTAAATTATATTATAACTAGAACTATAAGAACTATTAAGAAGTTAAATAAGAAGTATTAGTATTAGTATAAAATAATAATAATAATATAAATACTATTAAGCTATATTTTAAATAGTAATAACTATAAGAGAAAAAAAATATAAGAATAATATTTAAATAGTTAATTTTCTTTTATAAATAGTAAAGAAAGTAATAATAAAAAGAAATTAGAAATTATTTCTATTAATAAATAAGAATAGAATAAAATATATAATAAGTAAAATATATTATTACTAATAAATAAACTATAAAAATAAATTAACTAGATAAAAAATAATCTATACTATTTATAATAGAGTTATAATATAAAATAAAATTAATAATAAATTAGAAAACTTTAGAAATTATAAAAGTAAGAAACTCTATATATATTCTTATAGAAATAGAGATTAAAAAGAACTAGTTTATAGTATTTATTAATTATAGAATATAAGAAAATTATATTTTACTAATAGTAATTAATTAGTTCTATCTATTATAGAAGAAAAAGAAAGAAATCTATATAATTATAAATATTAAAAACTTAAAGTTTAAATATAATAATAGAATTATTAATTCTAAAACTAATTATTTTATAATTAAAATTTAAAAAAAGAAATTTAATATTATTTATAATCTAATATTATTAAAAATCTATAAAATTATATTAGAATTATTATAATTTTAAAATATAAACTTACTAATTAATTAGTATATTAACTAAATAGAATAGAAGAATATTCTTATATATTAATATTAGAATTAATAAAAATTAAAATTTTATTAGATAGAGAAATATATTTATTTTTTAATATCTAAAAATACTATTATAAAAAACTATAATAATTTATAATAATAAATAAATATAATAATATTAGCTTTAATAATATTATAATTTAATAATATAAAGAATTTATTATAATAAGAATTAAAATAGATAATATAAATTTTAAATTAGATATAGAAATAAAAACTACTTTTAAATATAGATTTAGTACTTATTAATTAGAAATAATTAATAAAAAAATAATAATAAGAATATAAAATTAAATATAATTAGTAATAAAAGAAAATAGAAAAAGTATTATTAGAGTTATTTAATATAGAGATCTAGAAATAAAGCTAAATAAATAATTAATAAAAAGCTTAATAAAATAAGAAAAAGAATATTTAGTATAAATATTAATAAAAGAAATATTTAAAATAGAAAAAATATTTTAAAAATATTTTATAAAAATATAATTATTTTAAAAAGATATTATTTATAGAAAAACTTAAAATAGAGCTATTAAAATATAGCTAGTAAAATTATAAAATCTTTATTATTAAAAAAAAAAAATCTAATTTTTATAAATTATATAATCTTATAGAATCTTAATTATAAATACTTTATAAATATATTAATAATATACTAATAAAAAACTATATATAACTATTAACTTTATCTATAGAATATTCTATAATATTTATATTAAAAAAAAATAATAAACTTTATTTAGTTATTAATTATTAATAGCTAAATAAAATTATATAAAAAAATAGAATATTTTTATTATTAATTATTAAATTTAGAAATTAATTATAAGATAAATAGTAGTTTATAGTACTAGATCTAAAAAGAGCTTATAATCTAATATAAATTAAAGAAAAGAATAAATAGAAAATAATATTTAGAATAAAATTTAATCTCTATAAATATTTTATTATACTCTTTAGATTAATAAATATATTTATAATATTTTAATAAATAATTAATTAAATATTTTAGAAATATCTTAATATTTTTATAATTATTTATTTTAATAATATTTTAATTTTTTCTAATAATTTAGAAATATATAAAAAATATATATACTAAGTTTTAGAAAAACTAAAAAAAGTAAAACTTTTTATAAAACTAGAAAAAAGTTTCTTTTATATATAAAAAATTAACTTCTTAGAATATACTATTTAACTAAATAAAATATAAATAAAATAAAATAAGATTATTATAATTAAAGAATAGAAAGTACTAAAGATTATTAAGAAAATATAAGCTTTTTTTAGATTTACTAATTATTATTAATAATTTATTAAGAACTATAGAAAAATTATTATATCTTTATATAATATTATTAAAAAGAAAATAGAATTTTAATAGAATAATAAATAGTAATAAATATTTAATAAAATTAAAAACTAAATACTCTTAGAATCTATATTATAGATATTTAATTCTATAAGAAAAATAAAACTTAAAATTAATATATTAAACTTTATAATTAATATATAAATTAGTTAAAAAGATAATAATAGAGTATTATATTTTATAGTATTCTTCTTAAAGAAACTATATAATATAGAACTTAATTATTCTATTTATAATAAAGAATTTATAATTATTATATATATATTTAAAGAATTTAAATACTATTATTTAGAAATAATATATAAAATTAAAATATATATAGATTATAAGAATATTTAGTACTTTATTATAACTTAATAACTAAATAAAAAATAAATATATTATACTAAGTATTTATTTTAATTTAATTATAAAATTATATATTAAAATAAATTAGAAAATAGAAAAACTAATATTTTTAGCTAAAAATCTAAATATAAAAAAGTAATTTTAAAAATAAATAAATAGTTATTCTTAACTAATAATAAAAAATACTTAGTATAAAAAATCTTAGAAACTATATTTAAGGAAATAATATATATAAAAATCTAAATAGAAACTATTTCTAATTTAGAAAAACTATAATAAGATATTAGAATAATACTTATTAGAGAAATCTATAAGTATTTATTCTTAGAATATTAAGAAATTAAGAAAATATTTAATAAAATTAAATAATATTATAATTATCTAGATCTATAAAAAGAAATATAAATTATAGTTTTAAAATATAATATTTATATATAAATTAAGTTTATATAATATAAACTCTATAAAGAATTAAAACTAGTTCTAGTATTAAAATAACTATAGTAATTAGTATTCTTTAATTATATTATTAAACTATTATTATTAAAAAAACTTATAATTAGAATAGAATATAATAGTATTCTAATAATTATTAATAGACTTATAAAATATAAATACTTTATTTTATATAAAAAAGTAAGCTCTATAGAAGATTTTATATATTAGTTTTTATAATATATAGTTAGTTATTATAAATTATCTAATAAAATTATATTAGATAGAGAAATAATATTTATTTCTAAATTTTAATAATTACTTATAATATAAATAAATACTAAGTATAAGCTCTTAATAGCTTATTATTTATAAAGTAATAATTAAATAAAATAATTAAATTAAACTTTAAAATAATTAAAATATAATTTATAATATAGATAAGAAAGTAATTTTACTTATAAACCGGATATAGCTATAGGGAGCTAATTAAAATTAAAAATAAACCTAGTAATTAATTCTATAGAATTAAATTAATCTAAAACTAATACTATACTAAAGATAATCTAATAGTATAGAATACTACCTAATAGAAATTAATAGTAAATACTATAGTCTAGAATTAAGTATCTATTACCCTTAGAGAGATCTCTCTAATATTCTACTAGATTAGAGATATATTAAACCTAAGATAAACCTAGGAGAGAAGTATATTAAAGAGAACTCTATAAAGAAAATCTATAGATAAATTATTAAACTAATATTTAATAGAGTAGTTTAATAAATATAATAAATTATAAAACCTCTATTTAGAATAAAGCTAATATATAAATATATAGAACTAAGTATAAAAGTAATAATCTAGAAAGTTATAAGAGTATCTAGATAATAATTATTAAAACTATTTAAGAAATAATTAAGAAGATACTTAATAATAAGAAAGAAAGTTTAGAATTAATCTAAATTTAGATTATATTTAGTATAAACCTAATATATATATATACTAATAATAAACTAAAGCCTATTCTAATCTAATATATCTATAAGATAACTATTTAAACTAAAAACTATTAAATAAATATAAGAGATAGAGATCTAAAGGATATAATTAAAGTAATTAATATATATAGAAGAACTAATTCTAAAGTAGTTATAACTAGAAAACTAAAGAATAATAATATAACTATTATATTCTATAGGGAGATTAAATAGAATATAAAGAATAAAGAATAGATAAGGGTAGTATTTAGTCTGGAGATAAAACTAAATTAGAGATAATATATAGTAGTAGTAAAAGAAATTAGAGTTATAATAATTACTTAGAATATTAAAATACTCTAAAAGGAAATAAGTTAGATAAATTAAGTTAAAATTATAAAAATAAAGCTAATATAGAAATAAAATAAAACTATACTAAAATAGAATTTAATCCTAAGTATAGCTTTATTAGAAGAAGTAAATATACTATATAAATAGGAAATAATTATAGATACTGAAATTAGCTAATATAAATAATTTTATAAAACTATATAACTATATTAATATTATAACTATTATAAGATTAGCTATATAATATACTATTATAATAAATAAGTAAGATATAGCTAATATATAGCTAGAGTATATCTAACTAGAGAGCTCTACTTAGTAGAAGCTGGAGAAGATATACTAATATATATATTATATAAAGAACTATATCCAGCCTAGGTATAAGTTTACCCTATACTAAATAGAAAGAAAGAGAAAATAAAGGAAGTATATAGTAATTATCTAATAGGATTTATAATACTAAAAAGAAATAATTTAGAGCTAAGCTTTAGATACTAAGTTAAAACTATATAGTAGTAGTAATAAACCCTATTTAACCTAATAGCTAAATTAAAAAGAAAACTAGACTATTTAGTAAAAATAACTAACTAAAGACTAAAAGTTATAATTAGAATACTTTAAAAGATAAGAACTATTATTAATATAATATAAGGAATAAATATTACTAATATACTTAACTAAATATAAAATAGAAATATATTAAACCTAGATAGTTCCTTAAGTATAATAATTAGATAACTTATACTGGACAGGGTCTAGGGTAGGTTAGGATTAAACTAATTAGAGTATTATTCTAAGTAGTATAATCAGGTTATCTTAGGCTATATAATACGAGTTACTATTAATATATAAGTATTATAGAGCTAGTAATAATAGATATATAGATAATTATATTAATAACTATCTAAAGAGGTATTCTATCTAATAGAATAAATATATATATATACTAGGGGATTATTAATACTTAATAATAATCTATTATCCTGGATTATTAGAATTATTATAAGATCCTAATAATCTATTAGTAATTAGCTAGAAAAAGTAGGGTAGTCTATATAACTTTAATATATAATAATATAATTTATAATATAAGGTCCTCTCTCTATTAGTTATATCCTTAAGACTATATTTTACAGCCTATTAGTAAGTCTTTTCTAATTTAATTCTATATTCCTCCTATAGTCTGTAATAATATCTAACTATATATAGAAAACTTCTTATAAGAAGACCCTTTAGTATAATACCCTTATTAATACTATCTTATTAAATCCTTTAGTAATATAATCAGAGTATAGTTACTATAAATCCTATAGTTATAAATACTTTAAATTAGAGAGTTCTTTATCTTATTATTTTTATTATATTAAAAATAATTAACTGTATTATAATACTTAAGGTCTTATATCAGAATAACTAAGATATATTACTAATTAATATAGTAAGCTAGAGTCTGAGCTAGAGGCAGTAGAGAAAGAGTATTATTATATAGATATAAAAATTCAGTATCTCTATTAATAAAAGAAATTATAGTTAGATAAGATAATATAGGTAGTATCTTATAGTATTAATAGTATAGAGGAACTAAAGTATATTAAGTAAAAGGAGGTAGAGGAGATAATCTAAAAATAGATCTTATCTCTAGCTATATCTTTATCTGAGCTTATATTCTCAGAGATTAAGATTAATCTGGTATTTCTTCAGAAGGGTATAGAACTATCTCCTTCTTAGTTTATTAGGATAGGTATTTCTAGTCCTAGTAATATTACTAAATAAGCTTCTGATAATCCTTTAAATATTTAATAGGTTCCTAGGTATTATTATTATCTATATATCCCTTTTACCTTACTAAGTAGAATATCTATCTATTCCTAACTTCTTTTTTTAGAATTTTTTCTAGTTTAAATTCTTCTTTATAGACCTCGATCAGATAATCCTGATCTAATATATTTTTTAATATCTTTTTAAGTAATAAGATATAAAAAACTAGATAGATATATATTATATCTAGTAGTAAGAGTTTATAATTAGTATCTGATTTTTTCTTAAGAATTTTAAATAGTTTAAGTTTTTTATTTATAAAGTAGGTAGATTTTATCTCCCTCCTTTAGAATTAGTTCTTCTAATCTATTTCTATTATAATATTTTTTTATTTTTTCTTAGATAAATTTAAGCTCTATCTTTATTTCTATATATAATAAATATAGTATTTCTTTTATTAATATAGTAGCTAGTATATTTAGTCTATTATATTCTAATTAATTCTAGAATTATAGTTTATAACTATAATTTATATATATAGATATAAGCTAGGTAGATTCTTATACTAAGCTATTATATATAATCTGTACTATAGGTAATAGTTATACCTAATTATTTTATTTATAGTTAATATATACTTATAGGTATTATTCCAGAGTTTAGTTTAATTATTCTATTTAACTATTACTTTATAGGTAATAAGCTATTAAAAGCTTATATTTAGTACCTATTTATACTATAAGTAATTATTAAAATTTAGAAGTAAATATTATTCCTCTATCTAATATAATTTTATTAGATAATCTATAGTAACTAACTATATATTATAAGAATTAGTATATAAGGTCTTCTATAGAGCTTACTTCCTTATATAGAATAAAATATCTATATTTTATAAGTCTATTTATAACTACTAGGATACTATTATATTCTACTCTAGTTATAGGTTTTTTTAATAGTAGTAGTTTAATAATATAATTAAAGGATACTAATTACTAGGGTTATTCTAGTACTAAGACTAATTTAAATTCCCTATAGGGTTTATATTATATAAACTTAATTCTTATATAAGTATTATATTCTAAAACTATAGTCTATATATCTTTTTATAGATCTAGATAATTATAGTATTATTTAATCCTATTAAAGATTTTCTTAATTCCTTAGTATCCTAAAAACAGGTATTTATAGATTTCTTTAATAAGTACTATTCTGATATCCTACTATATCTTCCCTAAGCTAGGAATAGTCTCTATCTAGACTTTAGTATATACTATTTCCTTAAGTATAGCTCCTAGGGTTTTCTATACTAAGTATTCTTTATTATTAGTTAAAAATAGCTATTTATTTATCCTTAGAACTATCTCTTTATATTTAGATTTTCAGCTAAGAGTATTAGCTCTTCTGTTTTCTAATTCTTTTTAATATATAATTTTATAATTAAATTAAGATAGGTATTTAGTATAATATATTTATCTCCTATTTAATTACTAAGTTATAGTAAAGTATTAAATATTCTTATAATCTATATATACCTTAACCTTATATATTATTCCTAAGCAGTAGTATTTAAATTCTTTAAATATATATATAATAGCTATAAATTCTTTATTATAGATAGGGTAATTAAGTTCTATACTATATAGTTTTTTTAAAAAGAATACTACAGGGTATAGTATTCTATTATTATTCCTTTAGCTGATTTATATACTAATTATAAAGTCTGAAATATCTATCTTAAGTTCTACTTCTTATATAGGGTTAAATATCTATAGTACAGGTTCTAAAAATATTTAGTTCTTTATTTTATTAAATACTTACTACTATTTTTTATTCTATTAGAATTCTATTTCTTTTTTTATAATATTATATAAGGGTATAGTAATTTTTCTATAGTTCTTAATAAATTATTAGTAGTAGTTAGTAAATCCAAGGAAAGCTTATACTTCTTTAATAGTTTTTAGTACTTTCTATTCCTTAACTATAGTAATTTTATCTTATTCTATTTATATCTTATTTAGTTAAATAGTATACCCTAAGAAGTTAACTTCTTATATATAGAAGAAACTTTTTTCTAACTCTATAAGAAGTTTTACTTCTTCTAGTTTTTCTAAGATTTAGTATATATATTCCTTATATATTTCTAGATTATTAGAGAAAATTAAAATATTATTAAGATAAATAACTATAAAGATATTAAAATACTCCTAGAGTACTTAATTAATTATTTATTAGAATATTATAAGTATATTTATTAGTCTGAAAGGTATAATAAGATACTTATAGAAACTAAACTTTATTCTAAATACTGTTTTCTATTTATCTCCTTCTTTAATTTATATTAGATTATAAGCTCCCTTCAGATTCAGTATAATAAAATACTATTTATTCTATAATTAATTCCTAAGCTTAGTAATTAGTAGTAAGGGTATTCTATCTTTTTATATAATCTTATTTAGCTATTAATAGTTAATAACTAAATAGAGTTTACTATTCTTTTTTAGTATAAATATTATAGAGTATCCTGTAGATAAAGTTAATAATTATATATAGCCTTTTGCTAATATATTATTAATATATTTATAGAGTATTTACAGCTGAGGTTCTATAAGATTATATAATTTATAGAAATCAGGTTCTTCTCCTTTAATAATAGAGATTTTATAATCCTACTAGCTATATTCTAATAGTTCTATTTTAAGTTCTTCTATAAATAGTATCTTTTTAAAATAATTATATTCCTATAGAATATTCTTAAGATATTCTTCCTATCTTAGGTACTTAGCTTATTTATACTTATACTAGATATCTTTTTTCTTATTCTATTATACCCTTTATTAGTTATTTATTTAGCTCTATTCCTAAATTCCTATACTAAACAGTTTTAGGGGTAGTTTTTCTATTTCCTTCTACTATTAATTATATCTGATTTTATATTCTTATTATTATTCTTTTATCAGTTATTCCTAATTAATAGGTACTAAATCTATATCTAAGAGCAGTTCTTACTTCTATATTCAGCCTAAGACTTATATTATTTATCTTAGTTCTTATTATAATAGGTTTCTTATATTACCAGGTTATAGTACTATTAAGACTAATACTACTATATCTACTTATTATTATAAGTTATTATAGTTTTTTATAGTAGTACTTTTAGGTATTAAAAAGTATATATATTTTTCTAATATCTAATAAAATTTTAATTTCTATTAATCCTATTATTAGTATATAAAAGTATCCCTCTACTCTATCTAATTAGTATACTAATTAATTAGTAAGTTTATATTTTAAAGCTATAGTAACCCTAGTATAACTTTATAGGTTCCTAATAGTACTAAGTTATAGATAATATTAAATTTCTTTTCTTAGATTTTAATTATAAGATAATTAGTCTTAGAATTAATAATTTTATTATTATATTTAAACTTTAAGCTTTTAATATTTATAACTATATAGGTTTCTTCCTTCTTTTTCTATAATAAGTAGAGTTAGTTAATTACTACTAATAAAATATAATTTTCTTATACTCTATAGTTAATAAATACTATAAGCTAGTTTCTCTTAATCTCTACTTCTATAAGGATATATATAGAGCTTTCTACTTCTATAGCTCCTAGGGTCTTCTAATCTATTATTAATATTATACTATACTATAGCCCTATTATAGATAGTTTAGATTGTTTTTTACCTAGTTAACTTATTCTTATAGTTTATTTATTAGTAATAGTATATTTTATCTATTATATATCCTATTCTATTCTTATTTATTAGTAGAGGTAATTCCTAATTCCTCCTTATTATTACTCCCTTCGCTAGCTATTAGGGAAAGTTATCCTTCTAAGTAGTATTTTTATAATCTTTTCTCCTATAACTATTATTATTAAAGGTATAATTTAGTAGTATTTATATTATTATTACTATACTATACTAATACTAATACTTTTTATTTAACTTCCTAGTAGTTTCTATATAGCTATTTATTATAGTATTTAATTTATCTATTATAGTTATATATTATCTAATCCTCTATATACCTAAAGTTATACTATTATTTAACTTTAGTATTCTTATATATCTTATACTTCTATTCTTAGTATATTTCTATTAGTATTTTCTTAAAGGTATATTCAGTAGGATATTCTTCTAGATTTTCTTTAAAGATAGTATATAGTTCTATTTTATAATATTAATAGATAAAGTATTATATTTAGATCTTCTTATATTTTCAGAGTATTTTTCTATTAGGAAATAGAAAGAAATTATTTTCTATTTTATCTTTCTAATATATATTATACTATATATTATAATAGGTTATTTATAATTCCTATCTATAGTTATATATACTACTAGTCTTTATATAAGTTAGGTTATTATAGTTATTATAAGGATATCAGATAGTATCTATAGTACTTTAATTATAAAGTACTATTTTAGTTACTTAATCAGAGTTCTAATTCTATATTTTTTCCCAGTAGTAAGTATATAGTTTATTATATTCAGCCTTAATCTTATCTCTAGTAAACTAGTATTATTCTTATTCCTCAGGAGTATATTTAATAAGCTTATTAATATAGTAGAATATATATTTATATTTAGTAAGAGGCCTGCGGTTTATAATATTCCTTTTATCCTTATATTTTTATTTAAGTTCTTAGAGGATATCTATAATATATTATTAGTTCTCTCTTAATACTATTTATTCTTCTTCTTCTTTACTATCCTTTTCTTCTTCTTCTTCTTCCTCTTCTTCTTTATTATTTAATATTTTATAGAAGCTTAATAAGGGTTTCCTAGAGAATATAGATATTATAGCTATTACTCAGTTTCCTTCCTAGGTAGTCTTTCTAACTATCCTAAGTATTTTAATTTTAGCTTTTCTAATTACTTCTAACTACTTCTTATCTTCCTTAGTAGGTTTCTAATTCTTCTACTTCTTAGGCTTTAGATATTAGAGTAAGATATATCTAACCTTATTATAGTTATAATACTTTTATTTTTCTATAGCTTCTAGCTCTATAGGATCTATATATATTCCAGAGACTATAGATTATTATTATTATTATAGTTAACTAGTATTAATATAGTAGGTTATCTTTTTACTATAAATATACTAATAGTACTATTAGTTATTAATTCTTATAGCTATAGTTATATATTTATAAATACTTACTAGCTTATTTTCCTTATAGAGTTCCTTCTGGACTTCTTCCTTTAGTCTATTAAAATAGTAAGATATAGTATATTCCTAATCCTATTCAGTTTTTACTAAAAGCTGGAGGTATTTACTACTAAAAGTAGAGGTAGATCCAGTCTAAGAGAGTTTATTAATTTTATATTTAGCCTTATATCTCTTATCTTAGATTCTAAATATTTATTAGAGAGTTTCTATAAAGTAGTTAAAACTTATTATAATATTAATAATTTATTAGCTTCCTTAGCTATTAAGATATTCCCTTATAATAGATTCAAACTAATTAAGTATAACCCCCTTAAGTTATAAGTAGGTATAGATAACTTATTATTTATTACTATTAAGAGTAATAGGGAAATAGTTAAAATATACTTAAAGTTAGATTATAAAGCCTTAGAGTTTATCTTAGATTCTATTAAATATCTTAGGTAGTAATAGCTTAAGTAGTACTCCTAGTTCCCTTTCTTAGGCTATAGCTTAAGCCTAGATCTAAAGATTAGTATTCTGAGCAGCTTATTATTCTATAAGGGTAATAATAGTAGCTATTTCTTATTATATAGTTATAAGATATTCCTATAGTTAAAGAACCTAGGCTTATAGGAGCTTAAGTTTAGTATTATAATTTCTATTATTACTACTATTACTACTATCTTTATCTATAGTATTATTATTATTTAGAGTAGGTAGATTATTAATAATAGGGTTCTACTATTAAGCTAGAGAAACTATAGTAGTTATAATATCTTCTTTATTATTATATAGTAATTAAGATAAGATAATTAGCTAAATAAGAGTTATTAATATATAATAGTTAGATAACTTATACTAGACAGGGTCTAGAGTAGATCGGGGTTAAACTAATTAGAGTATTATTCTGAGTAGTATAATCAGATTATCTTAGGCTATATAATATAAGTTACTATTAATATATAAGTATTATAGAGCTAGTAATAATAGATATATAGATAATTATATTAATAACTATCTGAAGGGGTATTCTATCTAATAGAATAAATATATATATATACTAGGGGATTATTAATACTTAGTAATAATCTATTATCCTGGATTATTAGGATTATTATAAGATCCTGATAATCTATTAGTAATTAGCTGGAAAAAGTAGGGTAGTCTATATAACTTCAATATATAATAATATAATTTATAATATTAAGATAAATAATAACTAGATTCTAACTAAGTCTATTCTAATAATATTAGATATAGTTATATAGAATATATAAAAAGTACTAAGTAATATAAAGAAAGTACTCTAGATCCAGACTAAATATAATATAATAGTAATATAAGAGATAATAATACTCCTAAATAAAAATACTCTAGTATACCTAGTAAGATTAGAATATATAATAATATATAGAGAAAGGAGATATATAATATATATATAAAATATATATAGATCTAAGATATAGAAAGTAGAAGTAAATAAAAACTAATATATAGTTAGAATATTAAAGTATAAGATTAAGATTTAGAATATATATAACCTACTAGATCTAATCTCTATCTAGCCTTTAATCTAAACTCTTAGTAAACTAGATCTAGATAAATATAATATATTTCTTAAAGATATAAATATCTATAATCTACTATAGAATAAATATAATTAAAAGACTATAGAAATAAATAAATTTATAATAGTAATAGAATAGATCTAATTAGATCTCCTAATACTAAGAGGAGAATATATATAGTTCTACTATAGGAAGAGGAATAGTATAATTAACTTAATATAGGCTATATATAGCTTAATAGTAAGATATATAGGCTCGGATAATATACTAATAGGATCTAACTATATAGTATAAAGAGTCTAGTTTAGAATTAGATCTAAAGTAAAAGAGATTAGAATAGTAGAGAATATTAGGAAGTAGAGAAGAATTAATATTCCTCTTATAGAGACTAAAATCTATAATAGGTTTAGAGACCTACTACTAGAAGTTAAAGATATTATATAACTAGAAGTACTAGTAGACTTTATTATTAATTATCTAAATTAGATTATAAATAGAATAATTCCTATAGAGCTCTAGATTAGATTTAAAAATAGAAAAGAATAGTAAACTTCTAAGGTTATTAAGATATTTAAAATAATTAAAGTAATCTAAAGGAAATATATAGTAAATCTTAGCTAGTAATAGTAAGAAGATCTAAAAGAGATAGAGAAATTAGAAGAGAGAACTATATTAGAATCAGACTAGAAGTAATAATAAATTATACTAGAAGAAATAAGCTAGAATAATAAGAAGCTCTAGACTCTAGAGAAATAAACTAAACTAAGAAGCTAGAAACTATATAAGGTTCTAAAGATACTAGATATAATAGAAGAAGGAAGGGAATTAATATAAACTTATAGAGGAAAAATATAAAAATTAGTAAAGATCTTTTTCCTAAAAGGATTATATAAGTAAGAATTACTCTCTAGATTAAAATAGAAAGAAGGAGATCTAATATTAATATAGATAATAATTACCCCTAAAGAGATTAAGAATATACTTAAGTATATATTACTATAGAAAGTACTAGAAAAAAATAGAATACTAATAAGCTTTCTAAAGATATATAGAAAACTATTTTACTAAATATTTATATATCTAGCTACTAAGAGCTTTAAACTAGGCTATTTTCTAATATAGTTTTAGACTACTTTTATAATAATACTAAGGAAATCTAGAAAAATACTAATAGAAAGAAAGATCTTAAAAGAATAATAGCTAATATTACTACTAAGTATAATAAGTAAGATAATAAAAAAAGTACTAGAAAACTATATTATAACTATAATAGAAATATATAAACTCCTTCCTAATAGCTAGATAGAAAATAGATATAATAAATTAATAGAAATAGCTCTAAAAATATATATAAAAACTATCTAGATAGTATAGAGATTTAAAAAATTAGTTATATTACTACTTCTAGATATAAGTAGTATATTTAATATAGTACTATATAGAAAGCTATTTAAAATAGCTAGAGTAAAAGAGTACTCTAAGAATATCTATAGATAGATTAAGATATTTCTAGAGGGAAGAAAAATATAGCTTTAATTTAATAGTAAGATAATAATAATAATATTAGTCTGAGTAGGTATACTATAAGGGTTCTTACTATTACTAATTCTCTTTATACTATATATAAGTACTTTATATAAAACCCTTAAAGAAATTCCTAATATACTAATAATAGGGTTTACTAATAATATAAATATATTAAGCTTTAGATCTAATATAAAGATAGTAAAGAAAGAACTCCTTAGAATATAGAAGAAATATAAAAAATAGCTAAGAACTATTAAATTAATCTTTAATCTAATAAAAAGTAAGCTTATATACTTTATAAAGAAAAGGAAAAAGATAAAGAACTGGATATAGACTAAAGATATATAGGTTAAACTATATAAAGTAATTAAATTCCTTAGTATATAGCTAGATAGAAAACTCTAATAGAAAATATATATAATAAAGCTTTAGAAGAAACTTAAAAGATAGATACTAGCTTTAATTAGAATTATATTATCTATATATAAATACTTATATAGATAAGTAAAAGCAGTTTATAAAATTATAAGATTTATAATAATATATAGAGTATCTATTTTCTATAAACCTATAGAGAAAGAGAGTAAACTATAGGGATTTATATAGAACTTAGCTAGATAGTAGTTAAAGTATCTTTAGATTATAATTAGAATATATAGAGCTATATTACTAAGAATAATTAAAATAGAAGTACTAATACTATCTCTAGATCTCTATATAAATAAAAGAGTAGTAGAAATAGAAAAGAGATTTAAAGTTAAAAGAATTATAAATATAAGCTAGACTATAGTTAGTATAATAGTTAAATTAATAATAAATTAGTAGAAATAAAGGCTTTAAAAAGTAAAGCTATTAAGGATAAACTAGTACTAGAGATAAGAAAAAGATTTTAATCTAGAAGCTAAATAGAAAGCTAGATAGGAAACTAAAGTAAATATAATATAGAGGAGATCTAGATAAATATAGATAGTAGATATAATAATTAGATTTAATAGAGAGATATTTAAAAGATATAACCTCCTGTAAAAATATAAAAACTCTCTTCTAATATAAGTAAGAACTAGAAAGATAGATTTAATCTTTTTTCTTTTTATAAGAGAAGTCCCTAAGGTAAATATATCTATATACTAATATAAAGAAAGAAAGAAGAATATATATTATATTATCTTATAATATTCTAGATTTAAAACTTAATAAGCTAAGCTAAATATTAAAAGATTAATATAAACCTAATATAATCTTAATATTATAATAAACTAAAAATAAAGTATATAAAAAATTATAAAATAGATTTTAAATTTTAAAATATTAGAATAATATAAACTTACTAAGAAGCTAAATATACTAGGAGGAATATATAGAGATCTTAAGTAGAACTTAATCTATATATAAATAGGAAATATATTAGATAATATCTAGATCTAGCTAATATAAATAATAATAGAACTATTATATATAGTTAAATAAATATAAAAGAGAATAAAAGTAGTAAAGAAAAATAGAATATTAGTATTAAGTATATAAACTAAAGACTCTAAGCTATAGAACTAATTAGAGCTTAGGGTAAATCTAGAATAGAAACTAATCTAAGGCTTCTTAGATATATTAGTATTATAGCTAGTAATAGTTCTACTAGGAATATACTTTTTAAATCTATTATAACTATTACTTTTAATCTTACTCTTACTAAATATCTTACTAGGAGGAGATATCTCTATAAAAATATTAAGAATAGATTAAACTGATTCTAATATAGCTATAGTTATAAAAACTAGAAATTTATATAAAAGCTAGTTCTAGTTAAGAATATTTTAATTAAGTATATCTAACTAAGTATTAAGAGTAATTATTTATTAGTAATTCTTCTTACTTTTAATCTCTAGAATAATAATAGTAGTTTTATTATTATATAGAGCCTAGAATAAAACCAGAGTAGAACTAATATAGCTACTAAGAGTAGTAATACTAATATAATTCTAAGTACTACTAGAGATAAGAATATAAATAGACTTATTAAACTAGTAAGTTATAGTTTTTAAAATAAATATATTCTATTAAGCTTATTATAATCTAGATTAGAATAGAAGCTAATATAGAAAAGTACTAAATAGGAATATAAGATATATATTAAATTCCTTAGTACTAAAAGTAATATTAATAGTATAGATCTATAAGTAAGTAGTATACTTAGTAGAAAAATAATTAATAGAATACTATATAGATTAGAACTAGAAGAGATTAGAACTAGATATAGACTTATCTTTAAGTAGAAAGTCTTAAGATTATAATACTTATAGTAGAACTTAGACTAGAGATCTACTATAGAATTAGTATAAAACTAATTTAAAAATAAATAGAAAACTTACTAAACTAAAGAGTATAGTAGGTAGTATATCTATTAGTAGCTATACTATTAATATACTATTAGTAACTAGTTCTAGAATAATAAGAATTAGAAAAGACTAAAGATTAGACTAGAGATAAGATAGAGAAGGAGAGAATAGACTAGATTTATATAGTAATAGAGGGTAAAAAGTAAGATAGAATAGAAGAAGTATAGAAATAATATAGAGTAAGATCTACTCTGAATTTTATTTATATTAAAATTAATATAGAGAAAAAGAGGAACTTATCTAATTATCTAATTATATAAGAAAGAAAGAGAAAAAAAGAGAAAAAAAAGTTAGAAGGAAAAAAAGTATTTATAGATATAAAAGAGAGTATAAGTAATTTAAATAATCTAAGAATCTATAAGGAAAATATACTAAATATTAAAAAGTTATATAAGTAATAGTAAATATATAAGGAATCTATATTATAACTAATCTAAATTAGTATAATAACTATATCTTTCTAATCTATAATTAAAAAAGTTAAATAGAGAAGAATATAAAGCTAAGAAATTAAGCTAGAGCTATACTAAATATATATAGAGAACAGATTAAATAAACTAAAAAATAAAAATAATAAAGAAATTCTATCTAGATAATTTCTAAAAAGGAAATTAAAACTAGAAAGTAGGAAATAAAACTAACTAATTAAATAATAGAAAAAATATCCCCTAAATTAATTATTTAAAGCTAGCTATAAAAAGTTAACTTTAAGATAGAGCTAAATTATATTCTATATAGATATAAGTTAAAGATTACCCTATCTATACTAATTAGTAGATAAGAGCTAAAATAGAAATATAGTAGATAAATAAAGGAAGATAGGAAACTAGAAGCTATATTAGTATCTAGATAAAGCTATAGAGGAAATAAGTAGAATAAGGTTTTTATTCTATATATAAGGTTTTCCCTTATTAGAGATTAAATAGAGGGACTAGAGACTAACTAGATCTAGTACCTAGGGTAAATAATAATAAAACTTTAAAATAATATTTATAAGTATATATTAACTATAAATAAGATAATTAGATATAATTACTATTAATAATATAGATTATTTATAATAGTTTAATATAAGAATCTATTTAGCTAATATCTATATATATAAACTATAGTTATAAGTTATAATTTTAAAATTAATTAGAACTTAATAGATCTAATATACTAACTACTATATTAATAAAAGAAATACTATATTTATTATATATAGAAATAAAAATAGAACTTAAATTTATTTAAAAAAGAATAAAAAAATACTATAATAAAATCAGATTAAAAAAACTAATTTTAAAGAAAAAAAATAAAATCTACTTATTCTATAAAAATATTATAATAATAAAACTAAATAATAAATTAGATTATAAAAAACTTAAATTATTTAAAATTCTTAAGAAAAAATTAAATATTAATTATAAACTCTTATTACTAGATATAATATATATTTATCTAGTTTTTTATATCTTATTACTTAAAAAAGTATTAGATAATATACTAGATTAAGATTATCTAATTAAAATCTATAAAAAAGAATTTAAATTTTAAAAAATACTAAATAAGAAGATTAAGAATAAATAGATATTTTATTTAGTAAAATAAAAAGATTATAATAAAAATAATAATATATAGAAATTAGTTAAATATCTAAAGAAGTATTAGTATTTAGTATACTAATACTATTAGAAGAAAAAGAATTAGTAACTTTACTTTAAGTAATATTATTAAAGAGATTCTCTATAGAAGGATTAAAAATAAAACTAGAAAAGTTAATTATCTATATAGTATATAATATTTAGATTTAGAATATAAGCTTAATCTCTTAAGCTTATACTTATTCTAACTCTTTTTAATAACTTTTTTCTTCTATTTCTTTCTATTTCTTCTTTTCTAGCTCTTCTATATTATCTAGCTCTTTTTTTAATATCTTTATATTCTTTTTATAAAGCTATTTTTATATCTTCTATAAATAAGAAATTTATATAAATATTATTATTAATTCTATCTTAATTTTAAACTTATTCTTTAAATAAAATAGTTTCTTATTAATTTTCTTAAAATAAAAAATTAAAAAAAACTATTAGGAATATATAGTATATAGATACTTACTAGAAGATATTAGAAAATATATATTATTATATAAATAATCTATATAAATATATATTATATAAATAATCTATATAAATATATATTATATAATAATTTAGATTTAGAATAATAAAATAATTTATATTTTTTTCTATATAATAAATATAAGAAATAATCTTAAATCTATAAATAAGAATATATTCTAACTTTTAGATATATTCATATATTAAATTAGATTTTTTTTATTTTAAAATATAATTAGATATTTTATTAATAAAATATTACTATATAAACTATATTTAGTCTTTATTAATATATAGTAACTTTATAAGCTATTATAATTTTCTTTAAATAATCTATAGTAGTATTAGATTAATTAACCTATTATATTCTAAATATTATTATATTAATCTTATTTAATTTAACTTTTCTATCTAATAAACTTTTTAATAATTTAATTTAATTTAATTTAATTCTCTTCTACCTAATATTACTAACTAAAATAGATATTAAACTTAAAGAGCTATCTTAATCTGAATTAACTTAATCTAGTATATTACCTACTAGAACTATATATAGTAACTTAGATTATAGTAGTAATTAAATACTAGAGGAATATTATTATAGTTCTCTATAAATATATTAATAATTAGATCTATCTCTATATTATTACTAGTTATAAGAAGATAGAGTAATAGTTCTAGTAGGTATAACTACTAGATCTATATAAGAGAGAGTAGCTTTATTATTATAAGTAAACTTATAATAGATTATAGACTTAAATAATTAATATTTAAAAAGAGATCCTAATAGTTCTTATTAATAATAACTATTATATATATAAAGATCTAGTTACTTATAATAATCAGGCTCTAGCTATAGGGGATAATAATAGAGATATCTATTATTATTATAAAGAGAGGTAGTTAGTAATAGTAATAATAAGCTTAGAGAGGTATTATAGTTAATTATAGATAATAAGTATCCCCCCTTAGGGCCTATAGCTAAATTATATATTTAGTAAGCTCTTCTTAGAGTTTTTAGAGATACTATTATCTTATCTTAGCTTATATAAATAAAAAAGTAAAAAAAATAGAGTTAAAGATTAGATATAGATTAAAACTTAGTTAAAAATAAATTATATAGAGCTAGTTATATATAGCCTGATCTTAGGATATCTCTTATATATAGTAAAAACCTCTAAAAAAAAAAAAAAAAATCTCTATTAAGCTATATAAAGTTATATATAAAGTATAGATCTATTAGAAGACTATAACTAATAAGTATAAATTTATTACTTAGATAATATAATAATTAAATAATAAATAAATAATAATCTTATTATATATATATATTTATTTTATTAATTAGAATACTTCTTTAAATAGTTATTAATATAATTATCTATATATCTATTATTACTAGCTCTATAATATTTATATATTAATAATAACTTATATTATATAGCTTAAGATAATCTAATTATATTACTTAGAATAATATTTTAATTAGTTTAATTCTAATCTACTCTAGACTCTATTTAGTATAAGTTATCTAACTATTATAATTAGTTTAATTTAAAGCTAAATATACTCCTTCTAAAGTTTAGTATTCTATAATATAATATTAGTAAAGTTATATATAATAGTTAGATAACTTATACTAAATAGGGTCTAGGGTAGATCAGGATTAAACTAATTAGAATATTATTCTAAGTAATATAATTAGATTATCTTAAGCTATATAATATAAGTTATTATTAATATATAAGTATTATAGAGCTAGTAATAATAGATATATAGATAATTATATTAATAACTATCTAAAGAAGTATTCTAACTAATAAAATAAATATATATATATAATAAAACTATTATTTATTTATTATTTAGTTATTATACTATCTAAGTAATAGATTTATATTTATTAGTTATAATCTTCTAATAGATCTATACTTTATATATAACTTTATATAGCTTAATAGAAGCTTTTATTTATAATATAATACTCTCTCCTTATTAATTTTATTTCTAAAACTAGATTATTTTTTCTATATTAGTTTAATATATACTTAGTTCTATATTTATTTTATTATATATTCTACTAATAAGATATCTAATTATATTTTAAAATAAAAAAAATCTAATTTAATATATAAATATATCTAAAAGTTAGAATATATTCTTATTTATAAATTTAAGATTATTTCTTATATTTATTATATAGAAAAGAATATAAACTATTTTATTATTCTAAATCTAAATTATTATATAATATATATTTATATAGATTATTTATATAATAATATATATTTTCTAATATTTTCTAATAAGTATTTATATACTATATATCTTTAATAGTTTTTTCTAATTTCTTATTTTAATTAAAAAAATTAATAAGAAATTATTTTATTTAAAGAATAAGAAATCTAAAGCTAAGATAGAATTAATAGTAGTATTTATATAAATTTCTTATTTATAGAAAATATAAAAATAACTTTATAAGAGTATAAAGATATTAAAGAAAAAGCTAGATAATATAGAAAAGCTAGAAAAGAAGAAATAAAGAAAAATAGAGAAAAAAAATTATTAAAAAGAATTAGAATAAATATAAATTTAAAAAGCTAAGTTTATATTCTAAATCTAAATATTATATATTATATAAATAGTTAATTTTTCTAGTTTTATTTTTAATTCTTCTATAGAGAATCTTTTTAATAATATTATTTAAGATAAAATTATTAATTTTTTTTCTTCTAATAATATTAATATACTAAATATTAATATTTTTTTTAGATATTTAACTAATTCCTATATATTATTATTTTTATTATAGTTTTTTTATTTTACTAAATAAAATATTTATTTATTCTTAATCTTTTTATTTAGTATTCTTTAAAATTTAAATTCTTTATAAACTTTAATTAAATAATCTTAATTTAATATATTATTTAGTATTTTTTTAAATAATAAAATATAAAAAACTAAATAGATATATATTATATCTAGTAATAAAAGTTTATAATTAGTATTTAATTTTTTCTTAAGAATTTTAAATAGTTTAAGTTTTTTATAATTTAATTTATTATTTAGTTTTATTATTATAATATTTTTATAGAGTAAATAAACTTTATCTCTCTTTAAAATTAGTTCTTTTAATCTAATTTTATTATAATATTTTTTTTTTTTTTAAATAAATTTAAATTTTATCTTTATTTCTATATATAATAAATATAGTATTTCTTTTATTAATATAGTAGTTAGTATATTAAATTTATTAATAACTATTAGAATACTATTATATTTTACTCTAGTTATAAATTCTTTTAATAATAGTAATTTAATAATACAATTAAAGAATACTAATTACTATAGTTATTTTAATATTAGAACTAGTTTTAGTTCTCTATAGAGTTTATATTATATAAACTTAATTTATATATAAATATTATATTCTAAAACTATAGTTTATATTTCTTTTTATAAATCTAGATAATTATAATATTATTTAATTCTATTAAATATTTTTTTAACTTCTTAATATTCTAAAAGTAAATATTTATAGATTTTTCTAATAAATATTATTTTAATATTTTACTATAGTTTTTCTAAACTAGAAATAGTTTCTATCTAGATTTTTATATATATTATTTCTTTAAATATAGTTTCTAAGGTTTTCTATATTAAGTATTCTTTATTAATTAAGAATAACTATTTATTTATTTTTAAAACTACTTTTTTATATTTAGATTTTTAACTAAAAGTATTAGCTTTTCTATTTTCTAATTCTTTTTAATATATAATTTTATAATTAAATTAAAATAAATACTTAGTATAATATATTTATTTTTTATTTAATTATTAAATTATAATAAAATACTAAATATTCTTATAATCTATATATATTTTAATTTTATATATTATTTCTAAATAATAGTATTTAAATTCTTTAAATATATATATAATAATTATAAATTCTTTATTATAAATAGAATAATTAAGTTCTATATTATATAGTTTCTTTAAAAAGAATATTATAAGATATAATACTTTATTATTATCTTTTTAACTAATTTATATATTAATTATAAAGTTTAATATATTAATTTTAAGTTTTATTTTTTTTATAGAATTAAATATCTATAGTATAAGTTCTAAAAGAATTTAGTTTTTAATTTTATTAAATATTTATTATTATTTATTATTCTATTAGAATTCTATATTTTTTTTAGTAATATTATATAAGAGTATAATAATTTTTCTATAGTTCTTAATAAATTATTAATAATAATTAATAAATTTAAAAAAAACTTATATTTTCTTAATAGTTTTTAATAGTTTTTATTTTTTAATTATAATAATTTTATCTTATTCTATTTATATTTTATTTAGTTAAATAGTATATTCTAAAAAATTAATTTTTTATATATAGAAAAAACTTTTTTCTAGTTTTATAAAAAGTTTTATTTTTTCTAGTTTTTTTAAAATTTAATATATATATTCTTTATATATTTTTAGATTATTAGAAAAGATTAAAATATTATTAAGATAAATAATTATAAAAATATTTAAATATTTTTAAAATATTTAATTAATTATTTATTAAAATATTATAAATATATTTATTAATTTAAAAAGTATAATAAAATACTTATAAAAACTAAACTTTATTCTAAATACTATTTTCTATTTATTCTCTTTTTTAATTTATATTAAATTATAAGTTTTCTTTAGATTTAGTATTATAAATTACTATTTACTCTATAACTAATTTCTAAGTTTAATAATTAGTAATAAAAATATTCTATTTTTTTATATAATCTTATTTAGTTATTAGTAATTAATAACTAAATAGAGTTTATTATATTTTTTTAATATAAATATTATAAAATATCCTATAGATAAAGTTAATAGTTATATATAATTATTTATTAGTATATTATTAATATATTTATAAAGTATTTATAATTAAGATTTTATAAAATTATATAATTTATAAAAATTAGATTTTTCTTTTTTAATAATAAAGATTTTATAATTCTATTAATTATATTCTAATAGTTTTATTTTAAGTTTTTCTATAAATAATATCTTTTTAAAATAATTATATTTCTATAGAATATTTTTAAAATATTCTTTTTATTTTAAATATTTTTTCTATTAGTATTTATACTAAATATTCTTTTTCTTATTCTATTAAGCTTTTTATTAGTTATTTATTTAGCTCTATTTCTAGATCTCTATATTAAATAGTTCTAATAATAGTTTTTCTATTTCTTTCTATTATTAACTATACTTAATTTTATATTCTTATTATTATTTCTTTATTAGTTATTTCTAATTAATAAATACTAAATCTATATCTAAAAGTAGTTCTTATTTCTATATTTAATCTAAGATTTATATTATCTATCTTAGTTTTTATTATAATAGATTTCTTATATTACTAGATTATAGTACTATTAAGATTAATACTATTATATCTATTTATTATTATAAATTATTATAGTTTTTTATAGTAATACTTTTAGATATTAAGAGATAAATATATTTCTTTAATATTTAATAAAATTTTAATTTTTATTAATTCTAATATTAATATATAAGAGTATTTTTTTACTCTATTTAATTAGTATATTAATTAATTAATAGATTTATATTTTAAAATTATAATAATTCTAATATAATTTTATAGATTTCTAATAGTATTAAATTATAGATAATATTAAATTTCTTTTTTTAGATTTTAATTATAAAATAATTAGTTTTAAAATTAATAATTCTATTATTATATTTAAACTTTAAGCTTTTAATATTTATAATTATATAGATTTCTTTCTTTTTCTTCTATAGTAAATAGAACTAATTAATTATTACTAGTAAGATATAATTTTCCTATATTCTATAGTTAATAAATACTATAAGCTAGTTCTTTTTAATCTCTATTTCTATAAGAATATATATAAAGCTTTCTATTTCTATAGCTCTTAAAGTTCTTTAACTTATTATTAATTTTATTCTATACTATAGCTTTATTATAAATAGTATAGATTATTTTTTATTTAGTTAATTTATTTTTATAATTTATTTATTAATAATAATATATTTTATTTATTATATATTTTATTCTATTTTTATTTATTAATATAGATAATTTCTAATTTCTTTTTATTATTACTTTTTTTACTATTTATAAAAGAAAATTAATTATTTAAATATTATTTTTATATTTCTTTTTTCTATAGTTATTACTATTTAAAGTATAGCTTAATAGTATTTATATTATTATTACTATTCTATATTAATACTAATACTTCTTATTTAACTTCTTAATAATTCCTATAGTTCTAATTATAATATAATTTAATATAATTATTATAATTATATATAATTTAATTTTCTATCTATTAGTAGTTATATTATAATCTAATTTTATTATTCTTATAAATCTTATATTTTTATTTTTAATATATTTTAGCTAAAAATTCTTTATTTATATACTCTTTAGAGTATTCTTTTAAATCTTCTTTAAAAATAATATAGAGTTCTATTCTATAGTATTAATAAATAAATTATTATATTTAAACTATATTATACTTTCTAAATATTCTTTTATTAGAAAATAGAAAAAAGTTATTTAATACTTTTTCCTATTAATATATAGTATATTAGATATTATAATATATTATCTAGAATTCTAATCTATAGTTATACTTCTTATTAGTATTTATATCTATTATAATAAAAATATAATCCTAATATCTAAAGAGATAAAAATAAGAGTAAATTTAGTAAATAGATAGTAAGATTAAAGAATAATAATCTATTTCTATCTATTAGATTATAATAACTATTAGTTTCTAGATAAAATATATAATAAGCTAGTAATAAAAGAAAAAATAAATCTAATAGATTAACTAGTTTAAATTATATATTTAGTATTTATAGTATAATATATAATAGAAAGTAAAAAGAAAAGCTATATAGTAATTAATCTATAGCTACTTAATAGTAAAATTATACTAAATATATATCTATTACTAGACTAAAATAATATAATCTTAAATATAAAAGAAAAGAAATTCTTTAGTATATTTAATATAATTAAATTCTTCTTCTAGCTATCTATTTTTTTAGAATATTATAACTAGATAGTAATTATCTCTAAAAGAGATTTTAAAATATTAAATATAGTTTTAATAAGCTTTTATAACTTATTAAGCTTTAACTAAAGATTTATAGATAGAATTCTATAAAAATATAAATATTTTATATAAGCTTATATTAATAATATTATTATATTCTTAAACTTAGCTAAAGAGTATCTTTAGTATATAGAAAAAATACTCTAAATTCTAAAAAAAAACTAAGTTTATATTTCTACTAAGAAATTATTTATTATATATCTAAATATTAAGCTCTTAGAATATATTATAAATAGTAATAATATAAATAAAACTAATAAGAGATTAGCTATATTTATTAAATTAGAATTTCTAAATAATTTTTTAATTTTAGAAATATATCTAAATATAGCTAATTAGTTCTATAATAGAGTTCTATAGTATAATATAATAATAAAATCTCTCTAAATAAGAAAAACTATATTATAAAAGTTAGTAAAAGATAATAAGATTATATTAAATAATATAAATAAAATAGTAAGAAAAATAAAAATAAAAAAGCTAATATTTAAATCTACTAAGAAAGAATTAGACTTTTTTAACTATTTTTAATAAGCTTTATTAAAATAGTTTTTTCTATAGTATCTAGATCTAGATAAATATCTATTTATTAAGACAGATATATATAAAAATAGATTTAATATATATATATTCTAATTAGATTATAACTAGAATAGATCTAGTATTTCTAATAAGAATATACTATCTTTTAGATTATAATTAATTCTATTTATATCTTAAATAGTATTAGCTACTAAAAGAGTATATAGATTAATAGAAGTAGAAGTTATAGCTATAGCTTAGATCTTATAGAAATTAAGATATATAGTATAATCTAATTACTATATAGTAAATATTATTATTAATTATATAATAATAAAGGATATTATATATATATTATTAGTTTTACTATAAATAAGAGTATATTCTAAGATCAGATAATATATAACTAGATTATATAATTTTTTTAAAAATATAATTAGTAATCTATATCTAAACCTTTAATACTATAAAATAAAGTTAAAATTAAATACTTTTAGTCTAGATATAGATATTAATATATAATAGTTTAAATAACTTATACTGAATAGGGTCTAGGGTAGATTAAGGTTAAACTAATTAGAGTATTATTCTAAGTAGTATAATCAGATTATCTTAAGCTATATAATATAAGTTACTATTAATATATAAGTATTATAGAGCTAGTAATAATAGATATATAGATAATTATATTAATAACTATCTAAGAGAATATTCTATCTAATAAAATAAATATATATATATACTAGGGGATTATTAATACTTAGTAATAATCTATTATTCTAGATTATTAGAATTATTATAAGATTCTAATAATCTACTAATAATTAGTTAGAAAAGATAGGGTAATCTATATAACTCTAATATATAATAATATAATTTATAATATAAGATTCTCTTTCTATTAGTTATATTCTTAAGATTATATTCTACAGTCTATTAATAAGTCTTTTCTAATTTAATTCTTTATTCTTCTTATAGTTTATAATAATATCTAATTATATATAGAAAACTTTCTATAAGAAAACTCTTTAATATAATACTCTTATTAATACTATTTTATTAAATCCTTTAGTAATATAATTAGAGTATAACTATTATAAATTCTATAGTTATAAATACTTTAGATTAGAGAGTTCTTTATCTTATTATTTTTACTATATTAAAAATAATTAGCTATATTATAATACTTAAGACCTTATATTAGAATAGCTAAAGTATATTACTAATTAGTATAGTAAACTAGAGTTTAAACTAAAGATAGTAGAAAAAGAGTATTATTATATAGATATAAAAATTCAGTATCTTTATTAATAAAAGAAATTATAGTTAGATAAAATAATATAAATAGTATCTTATAGTATTAATAGTATAGAGAAACTAGAGTATATTAAATAAAAGGAGGTAGAGAAAATAGCTTAAAAGTAGATCTTATCTTTAGCTATATCTTTATTTAAACTTATATTCTTAGAGATTAAGATTAATCTAATATTTCTTTAGAAGAGTATAGAACTATTTTCTTTTTAGTTTATAAGAATAGGTATTTCTAATCCTAGTAATACTATTAAATAAGCTATTAATAATTCTTTAAATATTTAATAAGTTCTTAAGTATTATCTTTATTAGTATATTCCTTTTATTTTACTAAGTAAAAAATCTATTTTTAACTTCTTTTTTTAAAATCTTTTCTAATTTAAATTTTTCTTTATAAATCTTAATTAGATAATCTTAATTTAGTATATTTTCTAGTACTTTCTTAAGTAATAAGATATAAAAAACTAGGTAAATATATATAGTATCTAGTAATAAGAGTTTATAGTTAGTATCTAATTTTTTCTTAAGAATTTTAAATAGTTTAAGTTTTTTATAGTTTAATTTATTACTTAGTTTTATTATTATAATATTTTTATAAAATAAATAAATCTTATTTTTCTTCTTTAAGATTAGTTTTTCTAATCTGGTTTTATTATAATATTTTTTTATTTATTATTAAATAAACTTAAATTCTATTTTTATTTCTATATATAATAAATATAGTATTTCTTTTATTAATATAGTAGCTAGTATATTTAGTTTATTATATTTTAATTAATTCTAAAATTATAGTTTATAATTATAGTTTATATATATAGATATAAACTAGATAGATTCTTATACTAAACTATTATATATAATCTGGATTATAGATAATAATTATATCTAATTATTTTATTTATAGTTAATATATACTTATAGATATTATTCTAGAGTTTAGTTTAGTTATTTTATTTAATTATTATTTTATAAATAAACTATTAAGAGTTTATACTTAATATCTATTTATACTATAAGTAATTACTAAAACTTAGAGATAAATATTATTTCTCTATCTAATATAATCTTATTAGGTAATCTATAGTAACTAACTATATATTATAAGAACTAATATATAAAGTTTTCTATAGAGCTTATTTTCTTATATAGAATAAAGTATTTATACTTTATAAATCTATTAATAACTATTAAAATACTATTATATTCTACTCTAGTTATTAGTTCCTTAGATAATAATAATCTCTATCTAGATCTTAGTATATACTATTTCCTTAAGTATAGCTCTTAGGGTTTTTTATATTAAGTATTCTTTATTATTAGTTAAGAATAACTATTTATTTATCTTTAGAACTATTTTCTTATATTTAGATTTCTAACTAAGAGTATTAGCTCTTTTATTTTCTAATTCTTTTTAATATATAATTTTATAATTAAATTAAAATAGATATTTAGTATAATATATTTATTTTCTATTTAGTTATTAAATAGTAGTAAAATACTAAATATTCTTATAATCTATATATATTTTAATCTTATATATTATCTCTAAGTAGTAGTATTTAAATTCTTTAAATATATATATAATAGCTATAAATTCTTTATTATAGATAGGGTAATTAAATTCTATACTATATAGTTTTTTTAAAAAGAATATTATAAAGTATAATACTTTATTATTATCCTTTTAACTAATTTATATATTAATTATAAAGTTTAAAGTATTTATTTTAAGTTTTACTTTTTATATAGAGTTAAATATCTATAGTATAGATTCTAAAAGTATTTAGTTTTTTATTTTATTAAATACTTATTACTATTTATTATTCTATTAAAATTCTATTCCCTTTTTAATAATATTATATAAAAGTATAATAATTTTTCTATAGTTTTTAATAAATTATTAATAATAGTTAGTAAATCTAAAAAAAGCTTATACTTTCTTAATAGTTTTTAGTACTTTCTATTCTTTAATTATAATAATTTTATCTTATTTTATTTATATTTTATTTAGTTAAATAATATATTCTAAGAAATTAATTTTTTATATATAGAAGAAATTCTTTTCTAGTTCTATAAGAAGTTTTATCTTTTCTAGTTTTTTTAAAACTTAGTATATATATTCCTTATATATCTCTAGATTATTAGAGAAAATTAAAATATTATTAAGATAAACTATTATAAAGATATTAAAATACTTTTAAAGTACTTAATTAATTATTTATTAAAATATTATAAATATATTTATTAGTTTAAAAGATATAATAAGATACTTATAGAAACTAAACTTTATTCTAAATATTATTTTCTATTTATTTTCTTTTTTAATTTATATTAAATTATAAGCTCTTTTTAGATCTAGTACTATAAACTACTATTTATCTTATAATTAATTTCTAAATTTAATAATTAATAATAAAAATATTCTATTTTTTTATATAATTTTATTTAACTATTAATAATTAATAATTAAATAAAGTTTATTATTTTTCTTTAGTATAAATATTATAGAATATTCTATAGATAAAATTAATAATTATATGTAGTCTTTTATTAGTATATTATTAATATATTTATAAAGTATTTATAATTAAAATTCTATAAAATTATATAATTTATAGAAATTAGATTCTTCTTTTTTAATTATAGAGATTTTATAATTTTACTAGCTATATTCTAATAGCTCTATTTTAAATTCTTTTATAAATAATATTTTCTTAAAATAATTATATTTCTATAGAATATTCTTAAGATATTCTTTCTATTTTAAGTATTTAGCTTATTTATATTTATATTAGATATTCTTTTTCTTATTCTATTATACTCTTTATTAATTATCTATTTAGTTCTATTTTTAAACTCCTATACTAAATAGTTTTAAAAATAGTTTTTTTATTTTCTTTTACTATTAATTATATCTAATTTTATATTCTTATTATTATTCCTTAATTAGTTATTTCTAATTAATAGATACTAAATCTATATCTAAGAATAGTTCTTACTTCTATATTTAATCTAAGACTTATATTATTTATTTTAGTTTTTATTATAATAGGTTTTTTATATTATTAGATTATAATATTATTAAAACTAATACTATTATATTTACTTATTATTATAAATTATTATAGTTTTTTTTTTTTTTTTTTTTTTTTTTTTAAGATTTTTACTATATATAAGGGATATTCTAAGATCAGGCTATATATAACTAGATCTATATAATTTATTTTTAACTAAGTTTTAGTCTATATTTAATCTTTAACTTTATTTTTTTTACTTTTTTATTTATATAAGCTAAGGTAAGGTAATAGTATTTCTAAAAACTCTAAAAAGAGCTTACTAAGTATATAACTTAGCTATAGGCCCTAAGGGAGAATACTTATTATTTATAATTAATTATAATATCTCTCTAAGCTTATTATTACTAATTACTAGTAACTAGACCTCTCCTTATAATAATAATAGATACCTCTAATATTATTATCCCCTATAGCTAGAGCCTGATTATTATATATAACCAGGTCCTTAACTATATAATAGTAATAATTAGTAAGGACCCTTATACTCTTACTAATAATATAAAATAATTAAGCCTATACTCTATTACTGAATTCCTTATAGCTATAAAGCTACTCTTAACTATATAGATCTAGTAGTTATAGCTACTAGGCCTAATACTATATTATAAAGCCTATAAGGAGTAAGTAATAGATCCTACCCTATATAAAGTACTTAAGAAGGAGGAGCTAGGTAATAATCTCTAAGTACTTAATAATTATAATAATCTAAGATATAGCCTCTAGTTCTAGTATATTATATATTATATAGAATTAATCCAGATAGAGATAGCTCTTAAAGTCTAAGTTAGTAAAGATTATTTATATTCAGATAGGCTTTATATAGAAGAGAATTAAATTAAATTAAATTATTAAAAAGTTTATTAGAGTAAAAAGTTAAATTAAATAAAATTAATAAGATAGTATTTAGAATATAGTAGGTTAGTTAATTACTATAATAGAATATTAATAAAGAAAAATATAATAGCTTATAAAGTTACTATATACTAATTAAAATACTAAATATAGTTTTATATAGTAATTATAGTTTTTTATAATAATACTTTTAGATATTAAGAAGTAAATATACTTTTCTAATATCTAATAAAATTTTAATTTTTATTAATTCTAATATTAGTATATAAGAGTATTTTTTTACTCTATCTAGCTAGTATATTAATTAATTAATAAGTTTATATCTTAAAACTATAGTAATTCTAATATAATTTTATAGATTTCTAATAGTATTAGATTATAGATAATATTAAATTTTCTTTCTTAGATTTTAATTATAAAATAATTAGTTTTAGAATTAATAATTCTATTATTATATTTAAACTTTGAACTTTTAATATTAATAACTATATAGATTTTTTCTTTCTTTTTCTATAGTAAGTAGAATTAATTAATTACTACTAGTAAAATATAATTTTCCTATATTCTATAGTTAATAAATACTATAAGCTAGTTTCTCTTACTCTTTACTTTTATAAGAATATATATAGAGCTTTCTACTTCTATAGCTTTTAAAATTCTCTAATCTATTATTAATATTATTCTATACTATAGCTCTATTATAAATAGTTTTAGATTATTTTTTATCTAGTTAATTTATTCTTAAAGTTATTCTTAATCTTTATTATTTTTTAATATCTATTTAAGAATATTCTTAAGATTTTCTAGTTTTTTTATATAATTAGAAATATATTTTATAAATTTAATTCTCTAATTATATAATTCCTTAATTATTATAGATATTCTATTATTAAAGTAAGCTTTATTCTATTCTTTTTTACTAATTAAGATTATTTTTTATTTCTTTATTTTACTATTATTTTTACTATTTATAAGGAATAATTATTCTTTTAAATAGTATTCTTAAAGTTTTTCCTTCTATAGTTATTACTATTTAAAATATAATTTAATAGTATTTATATTATTATTACTATTCTATATTAATACTAATACTTTTTATTTAATCTTTTAATAATTTTTATAATTCTAATTATAGTACTATTTAATATAGCTATTATACTTATATATTATTTAATCTTCTATTTATTAGTAGTTATATTATAATCTAATTTTATTATTCTTATAAATCTTATATCTTTATTCTTAATATATTTCTATTAAAAGTTCTTTCTTTATATAATTCTTAGGATATTCCTTTAGATCTTCCTTAAAGATAGTATAAAGTTCTATTTTATAGTATTAATAAGTAAATTATTATATTTAGATTATATTATACTTTCTAAATATTCTTCTATTAGGAAATAGAAAAAAGTTATTTAATACTTTTTCTTATTAATATATAGTATATTAGATATTATAATATATTATCTAGGATTCTAATTTATAGTTATACTTTCTACTAATATTTATATATATAGGGTTTTTATATCTATTACTAGAGTATTAAATAGTATTTATAATATCTTTTTTATATAATACTATTTTATATATCTTTTTAAGATTCTATATCTATATTTTTTATTAATAATAGATATAGAGTTTACTATATTTAGCTTTAATTTTATTCTAAGTAAATATATATTAGTTCTATTTCTTAGGGGTATATTTAATAAGAGATCTATAGTTTATAATATTCCTTCTATTTTTATACTTTTATTTAAGTTCTTGGAGGATATTTATAATATACTATTAGTTTTCTTCTAATACTATTTATTTCTTCTTCTTCTTACTAGTTTCTAGTATCTTATAGAATTTTAATATAAGCTTTCTAGAAAATATAGAAACTATAGTAACTATATAGTTTTCTTCCTAAATAATTTTCCTAACTATTTTAAATATCTTAATTTTAGTTTTTCTAATTACTTCTAGCTATTTCTTATCTTTTTTAATAGATTTCTAATTTTTCTATTTTTTAGATTTTAAATATTATAATAAAATATATCTAATCTTATTATAGTTATAATACTTATATTTTTCTATAGCTTTTAGCTCTATAGGATCTATATATATTCTAAAGACTATAAGTTATTATTACTATTATAGTTAATTAGTATTAGAATAGTAAGTTATCTTTTTTCTATAAGTTTACTAATAATACTATTAATTATTAATCCTTATAGCTATAGTTATATATTTATAAATACTTATTAGTTTATTCTTCTTATAGAACTTTTTCTAGACTTCTTTCTTTAGCCTATTAAAGTAGTAAAATATAATATACTCTTAGTTCTATCTAGTTTTTACTAAAAGCTAAAGATACTTACTACTAAAGATAGAAATAGATTTAGTCTAAGAGAGATTATTAATTTTATATTCTATCTTATATCTCTTATTTTAAATTCTAAAGATTTATTAGAAAGTTTTTATAAAGTAATTAAAACTTATTATAATATTAATAGTTTATTAGCTTTTATAACTATTAAGATATTCCCTTATAATAAGTTTAAACTAATTAAATATAACTTCTTTAAGTTATAAATAAGTATAAATAACTTATTATTTATTATTATTAAAGGTAATAGGGAAATAATTAAAATATATTTAAAATTAGATTATAAAGTCTTAAAGTTTATCTTAGGTTCTATTAAATATCTTAGATAGTAATAACTTAAGTAGTACTTCTAATTCCCTTTTTTAAACTATAGTTTAGATCTAGGCTTAAAGATTAGTATTCTAAATAACTTACTACCCTATAAGAATAATAGTAATAGCTATTTCTTACTATATAGTTATAAGATATTTCTAAAGCTAAAGAATCTAAACTTATAGGAGCTTAATCTTAGTATTATTATTTCTATTACTACTACTATTATTACTATTTTTATCTATAGTATTATTATTATTTAGAGTAGATAGATTATTAATAATAGGGTTCTATTATTAGGCTAGAGGAACTATAGTAATTATAATATCTTCTTTATTATTATATAATAATTAAGATAAGATAATTAGCTAAATAAGAGTTATTAATATATAATAGTTTAAATAACTTATACTAAATAGGGTTTAGAATAGATTAGGATTAAACTAATTAGAATATTATTCTGAGTAATATAATTAGATTATTTTAAACTATATAATATAAGTTACTATTAATATATAAGTATTATAGAGCTAGTAATAATAGATATATAGATAATTATATTAATAACTATCTAAGAGAATATTCTATTTAGTAAAATAAATATATATATATACTAGGGGATTATTAATACTTAGTAATAATCTATTATTCTAGATTATTAGAATTATTATAAGATCCTGATAATCTACTAGTAATTAGTTAGAAAAGATAGGGTAATCTATATAACTCTAATATATAATAATATAATTTATAATATAATATCTTAAAAACTCTAATAATAGGAGCTATTTATATAGCTAGATATATAAATAGTCTAGCTATAGCTATAGCTCCTAAGGGGGGAAACTTATTATCTAATAATAATAACTACTTTTCCTTTCTAACTTAAAGCTTATTTTAATCTAGATTAATTAATTATATTTTACTATTAATTAATTACTTAATTAATTAATTACTAGATAACTAGTAAGTTCTTAAATAGCTATAATATTTAATATAAATATTCTAATCTCTTAGAGCTTAGTTAATACTTCTAATAAAGCTCTTAAAATAATAATAACTATTATTTAAGATAATCTAATATAGCTATTTACTAACTATATTTATAATATATCCCTATAATTAGTTAAGAGTTTATTTATAATAATAAAGCTACTATTAACTATATAAATCTAGTAGTTATATCTACTCAGTTTATTACTTTATTATATAGTCTACTACTTATAGCTACTATAGTTACTATAGGTACTTATAGAGAATTAAGATTAGCTTAAGTAAATACTATATATTAAGAATAGCTATTCTCTTATATAGACCTACTATAGTCTAATATATAACTTATAGTTTTAGTATATTATATACTATATTAAATTAATAAGAGTAAAAATAGCTTTTAAAAATTAGTTTATTAATTAAGCTTTTTATATTTTAGAATAATTTAGATTAGAATATTAATTAGATTAAATTAAGCTTAGTACTAATATATTAAAATTTATTTTAATTTAATCTAAATTATATTTATTTAGAAATAAGAGAAAAGTTAGTTACTTAAGATTATTAGTTAAGTTTATATCTATAAGTATAGTATATATTTACTACTATAGAAAATTTTTATTAAATAATATAGATTTAATATTAATCTGATATCTATTTATATATACTTAGTTATATTATATAATAATTATTATATGTATATTATTAAAGACTTTAGATTTAAATAAAACTAATTTAAAATTAATAAAGATTATAAATTAGCTTTTTTTAATTTAAATTAAATATCTTCTATATTAAAAATAAACTTAATATAGTACTAAATATATTATTAAGGTTTCTAGTTATTAATCTAAAAGAAATAGTTATAGTAAAAAGTAAATATAATAAGCTAGAGTATAATATAATAGAAAAAAGTTATAATTTAGTAAAATCTAAGATTAAAAAAGTAAATTATATATTTAACTATATAGTAATAAATATTAAAATAATAATAAATTTAGTTTTTATATAATAGTTTATATATAGCTATTAAATAGATCTAAGATTTCTAAGAATTATTAAATATCTAAATCTTATTAAAGAATTAAAAGTAAATAAAATTAAAATATTAATAAAAATTAAAAAACTAAAGTTTATATTAAGATTTCTATTAAAATAATTTTATCTAAATAAAAATAGTTTTTTATTCTATATAGTAAGTAATAATTAGAATAGACTATATATATTAAAAGAATATATAGCTATTATAATATAAAGTATATATAATAATAAATATTATTTTAATATAAAAAGAATAATTATTAAGTTTAAAGAATATTAAATTTAATTATTTCTAAGAAAAATCTAATAGTATATCTATTACTATCTAATTTATTATAAAGTAAGAGTAGCTAGAAGTATATCTATAAAAGAGTTAAAGCTAAACTAGACTTATTCTTAGCTATTCTATATAATTATACTAGATTTTATTATAGATCTACTTAAGATTTTTTTAATAGAAACTTACTAAATTATAAAAGAGTTTATAAAATTAAATACTTTAGTTTCTATAAATAATATATTTTTAAAGAAGATAATCCTTTTTATAGGGTATATAATATATATAACTATAGAGTAAGTAATATTTCTAATTAGAGAACTTTTTCTTATAGATTAGAGTTTTTTTAAATATATTTTTAGTAATAAAGATCTAAAGTTTATATTTAAAATATAAAAAAAGATATTTTAACTTATATAAATAAAATTATTAATATTAATTATATATTATCTATAAATAAATAGTATCTCTAAGAGAAAAACTAAATTATTAAGATAATAATATAATACTATATACTAGAAAAACCTTAAATTAAATAGATAGATATACTTCTAGCTTTATAATACTAGCTAAATAATATAAAAATTAAAATATTTAGAAAATCTCTAAGTTAGTTATAGAATTCTAATTATACTCTAATCTAGATATTATAAATTAAATAAATCTAATTCTTTTAAAAAAGTAAAATATTATATTAAAAATACTTAGAAAGTTATATTAAAAAAAAACTATACTTATTCTAAATATAATAATAATACTAGTAAAGAAAAAATATAATAAATTAAGAATAATAGTAGATATTACTAAGAATAATATTATCTATCTATATCTTAATAATAACTATTAGTTATTTAAAAATCTAAAGAAAAAATAGTTTTTAACTAGATCTAGTTTATAGAAAGTTCTAGAAATAATTTATTTATAAATAATTAAATTAAATCTATTAGAGTATTATAAAATATACTCTATAGTATTAATTATATAACTATAAAAGCTAGCTTAAGAAAAGAATTCTTATAGAAAAGAACTATAAAAATCTAATCTAGTTAAATTAAATAAGAAAGTAAATAATATATACAAGATTAAATAGATACTTAATTATAGAAGAATAAAAAACTATTATATATAAATTAAATATCTAATCTATTAGAAAAATTAGAAAAGTAAAGATAATTTTTAAATTAAAAAAAGAAATCTAGCTAAAGATATTTAAAAACTATTTTAGAAATATAAAATAAATAAACCTAAGATTTTCTTTAGTAAGAAAATAGAGTTAGTATACTAATATAATATCTAGCTTATCTATAGATAAAGTATACTATTAAATAATATAAAGAGTTTATTTATAAAGTAATAGCTATTAATAGCTAATAAATAATAATAAAGCTAATATATTAAATATACTATAGTTTACTTAAACTTAATAATTTCTATATAAAGTATATACTTATTATTTTTATTTTCTTTAGTTAATTTTTAATATTTAAAACTAACTATATTAAAATTAGAATCTCTCTAAAAACTCTAAAGTATTATAATTACTAATTAGAAAGTAAGTAAGATTCTTATATATAGAATATCTAACTTATTTTCTTAGTTTTAATATTTCTAAATTTAGCTATATTAGTAAACCTTAGATTATTTAAACTTAAAAATAAATTATAATTATATTTAAGAAATATCTAATTAATAAGAAGTTTAATAAGAGAAGTAAGAAACTTAATAATATTATTTTAAAAAATCTAGTTAAATATAACTATAAAGCTCTTCTATAAGTAATTAGAGATAATTTTAACTAATTAATTAAAAATAAATTCTAATAAGATTTTTATATAAAGATATATAGAATTATAAAGTAATTAGAAAAGTTATTTACTATACTTTAATAATTATTTATATTAGAACTAATTATCTATTAAAAGAATTTTTACTATATTCTCTAAGAATATAAGATTAATATTTTATAAAAGTAAGAGAAAAATTCTTAAAACTCTAATTAAAATTCTAATTAAAAAAATTAATAAAAAATTATTAGCTCTAGTTATAATATCTTTAAAAAAATAAAAAGATATAAATAGTAGTTTTTAATAAGAGTTAAGAAAACTTCTTTTATAACTCTAAAGAAATTAAAATTTCTATAGAGAAGAAGAATAATAATAAGAATATTCTAATAGTAATATAGAAAAAGATTATTATATTAAAGAAGAATATAATTAAAGTTATATCTAATAAAGAAATAATCTATTCTACTTTTAATAAGAATAAGTAGTTTATAGTAAATACTAATAAAGAGAGTATTAATAATAAATATCTCTTAATAGTAAAAAACTATAACTACTATATAAATTAAATTATAATTTATTAAGATAATAATAATATACCCTATTTAAAGATATATTTTAACTATAGTTAAATAAAAAATAATATTAAGTTATTTAAGATTCTAGCTTTTAACTATATTATAGTAAGCTTTTAAAAAATATTAAAATCTAAAAACTTTAATTATTCTCTTATAGAGAAATATTATAAAATTAAAAATAAAATTAAAAAGATATAGAATAAGATCTTTAACTTAAAAGAATTAAAAATAGCTATAAATTATAAGAATTATATAAGTAAAAGTATATTTATTTACTATATTAAATAATAGATAGATATTACTATTAAGACTTATATTTATAATAGAGTAGAATATATTATTAATAAGTAAAATACTAAGAATTATAATAATTAATTTCTAGTTAAAATTAATATTCTAACTCTTTACTATATTAATTCTTATTTCTTTAATAGATAAAATATAATTAAACTTATATTTCTAGATTATATAGATCTTATAATTATTAGTAATATATCTAAAGCTAAGATAAGAACTATCTATATATAGAAAATATATTTTAGATATATTAATAAAGATCTTAAGTATAAAATAGAGTATTCTAATTATAATATAATTAATTAGTTTAATAATAAAATATTTAAAGAGCTTAAAGAGAATTTAAACTATATTAATAAGTTAGAAGAAACTAATATAATCTTAGAGTAGAAAAATATAGCTCTAAAGATAAGTATTATTACTCTATAGCTTAGACTTAATATTCTTAAGGAGATTAGCTATAAAATAGATAAAACTTTATCTAAGTATAAAGTATTATAATAATTAATAAGAAGTAAGAATTAGAGTTAAATAGAGCTAATACAATTCTATTTAAAACCCTAGTTATATATAGTAAATTAAAGTAGATTAAATATAGCTAGATTATTAAGAGTAATAGTATTTTTTCCTTTATCTAAAGTACTTATTATACTATAAATAGAGGTTATATAGAGCTCTCTATAAAAGAGCTATAAATAGCTAGTAGATAGAAAGAATTTAAGTTTTAAGAATTATATTATTTTATATATAAATAAAGATATTATAAATCTAGATTTTAATTATAAGCTATCTAACTATAGCTATTCTATAGCTAATAACTAAGAATCTATCTATAATACTTAGGCTAGTTATAGCTAGTTCTGAGTATAATATAAACTTTAAATTAAAAAGAAAAAATAATTATTATTATTAAATAATAAGTTTTTTTTCTTAAAAATTATAATTATAATTAGATTTTTTATATATCTAGCTATATAAATAGCTCTTATTATTTAAGTTTTTAAAATATTAATATTTATATTTAAATTAAAAGTATAATATCTATTTTTATTTTATAAAATTAAAAATTTAAATATAAACTATTAATTATATTTTTAAAAAAATTATATAATCTAATTATATATTATTTAATTTTAGAATATATTTTTATTTATAATAAAACTAATAAAAAGAATAAAATTCTAAATATTAAAAAATAGAGAATAGTTTATAGAGTTATAATATATAAGTATAATATTTTATTATTATAGATTATTAATTTACTTAGAATAGTTTATAGAGCTATAGTATATAAATATAGTATTTTATTATTATAGATTATTAAAATAATATATTTAGAACTATAATAAATAATTAGATTATTAGATTTAATATTATAAAAATATAATAATTTTTTATTAAGAGCTAATTAGTATAGAAAAGTACTATAATACTTATTAGAATTATAATAAGTAGCTAATAAATAACTAGATAACTATTTATAATCTCTAGTAAGATTTAATTAAAATTATATATATATATAAATCAGACTATTATCTATATTAATAACTAAAGTTAAAGAATTTTAATACTATTTAATTATATTATAATATATATAGATTATAAGAATATTATATATTTCTCTATTATATAATAGTTAAATATATAATAAGTATACTATATAAAATAACTTTTAGAATATAATATTAAAATTATATATTTAAAGAGCTTAGAAAATAGAAGAGCTAATATATTAAGTTAATAAAGTAACTATAAATATAAGATATAATATTTAAAAAAAAAAAATTTAATAATAACTTAGGAAATCTATACTAAATTCTACTAAATAGAGTTAAAACTTATAAAGTTAAAATAAGAATTCTAATAAATAAAATATAACTACTAGGAGAAATAATAAAAAAATAGTAAATAGAGATAATTAAAGAAATATATAAATACTTACTAAATACTAAGAAGTAAAGAAAATACTTAATAGAATTAAATAATAATATAATTATCTAGAACTATAAAAAGAAGTTTAAACTATAGTTATAAAATATAATATTTATATATAAATTAAGTATTATATAAACTATATTTAGTCTTTATTAATATATAGTAACTTTATAATTAGCTATTATGATTTTCTTTAAAATTCTATAATAATAATTAATTAATCCACTATATTCTAAATATTATTATATTAATTTAATTTTTCTATTTAATAAACTTTTTAATAATTTAATTCTATTTAATTCTTTTTTATCTTTTTTTTTTTTTTTTTTTTAAGGGTTTTTACTATATATAAAAAATATTCTAAAATCAGATTATATATAACTAGCTCTATATAATTTATTTTTAACTAAGTTTTAATCTATATCTAATCTTTAACTCTATTTTTTTTACTTTTTTATTTATATAAGCTAAAGTAAGATAATAATATCTCTAAAAACTCTAAAAAGAGCTTACTAAATATATAATTTAATTATAAGTTCTCTAAGAGAATACTTATTATCTATAATTAACTATAATATCTCTCTAAGCTTATTATTACTAATTACTAGTAATTAGATCTCTTCTTATAATTATAATAATAGATATCTCTAATATTATTATCCTCTATAGCTAGAGCCTAATTATTATAAATAACTAGATCCTTATATATATAATAGTTATTATTAATAATAACTATTAGAATCTCTTTTTAGATATTAATTATTTAAATTTATAATCTATTATAGGTTTACTTATAGTAATAAAGCTACTCTCTTATATAAGCCTAGTAGTTATACCTATTAGAGCTATTACTATATCTAGTAGCTAGCTAATAAGAAGATATATAGATCCTGATCTTCTATATACTTATAGAGAATTATATAAATATTCCTCTAGTACTTAATAATTATTATAATCTAATATACTATATATAGTACTAGTAGATAATATACTAGCTTAAATTAATCTAGACTAAGATAGCTCTTTAAGTTAAATAAAAAGTCTATTTTAATTAGTATTAGATAGATAGAAGAGAATAGAATTAAATTAAATTATTAAAAAGTTTATTAGAGTAAAAAGTTAAATTAAATAAGATTAATAAGATAGTATTTAAAATATAATAAGTTAATTAATCTAATACTACTATAGATTATTTAAAGAAGATTATAATAGCTAATTATAAAGTTACTATATATTAATAAAGACTAAATATAGTTTATATAGTAGTTTTTTTTATCTATCTAAATATTATTCTACTAATATTATTTTACTAATATTAAACTTTAAAAATAATTTCTATCTAGATTAATTCTATATAATATATAATATACTAGAACTAGAGATTATATTTTAAATTCTTATAATTATTAAGTATTTAGAAATTATTATTTAGTTTTTTCTTTTTAAGTATTTTATATAAAGTAAGATCTATTATTTATTTCTTATAAGCTTTATAATATAATATTATATCTAATTATAATTACTAGATCTATATAATTAAAAGTAGCTTTATAATTATAAGAAATTTAATAATAGAATATAAATTTAATTATTTTATATTATTAATAAAAATATAAAAGTTCTTACTAATTATTATTATTATATAGTTAAGAACTTAGTTATATATAATAATTAGATTCTAATTATAGAGAATAATAATATTAGAGATATTTATTATTATTATAAGAAGAGATCTAATTATTAATAATTAGTAATAATAAACTTAGAGAGATTAATATAGATAATAGTCTGATTTATATATATATATATATAATCTTAATTATTTTTTAATAGTTTATCTATAATTAGCTAGATTATTAATTTCCTACTTATTACTTATTAGTTTACTATTAGCTACTTTCCCTATAGTACTAAAGCTATAGCTATTAATTACTTTTATATTATAATTAGTATAGAGGGTAGATAAAAGTTATATATATACTAACCTATAAAATTATATCTTTCTAATTATATAAAAAATTAATCCTTCTTCTTCTTTATTAATTAATTTAATAATAATAATTCCTAAGACTTTAAGATTTAAATATAGCTCTTATAGATATATAAAGATTATAATAAGTTATAATTTAGATATTATAGTCTGTATAATAGTATTTAAAGAGAGAGTACTATATAGTTTAATTTATAGTATTATATTATAATATTATATTTAAAAAGCAGCTATATCTTTACTATAGTCTGAAAGACTACTACTTATATCTAATAGAGATAAAATTAGTATTTTCTAATATATTAAGAATAACCCTTTTATAATAGCTAAATAGATTTTATAAAATATAGATTTAAAATACTTTTATAATAGTTAGATAACTTATACTAAACTAGATCTAGAATAGATTAGAATTTAAACTAATTAGAATATTATTCTAAATAGTATTTTTTTTTTTTTTTTTTTTAAGATTTTTACTATATATAAGAAATATTCTAAAATCAGATTATATATAACTAGATCTATATAATTTATTTTTAACTAAGTTTTAATCTATATTTAACTTTTAATTCTATTTTTTTTACTTTTTTATTTATATAAACTAAAATAAAATAATAATATCTCTAAAAACTTTAAAAAAAGCTTACTAAATATATAATTTAATTATAAATTCTAAAAAGAAATATTTATTATTTATAATTAATTATAATATCTCTCTAAGCTTATTATTACTAATTATTAGTAATTAGATCTTTTTTTATAATTATAATAATAAATATCTCTAATATTATTATTCTTTATAGCTAAAGTTTAATTATTATATATAATTAGATTCTTAATTATATAATAATAATAATTAATAAGAATTTTTATATCTTTATTAATAATATAAAATAATTAAATCTATATTCTATTATTAAATTTTTTATAATTATAAAGCTACTTTTAATTATATAAGCCTAATAGTTATAGCTACTAGGTTTAATACTATATTATAAAGTCTATAAGGAATAAGTAATAGATTCTATTCTATATAAAATATTTAAAAAAGAGAAGTTAAATAATAATCTCTAAATACTTAATAATTATAATAATCTAAGATATAGCTTCTAGTTCTAATATATTATATATTATATAGAATTAATCTAGATAGAGATAGTTTTTAAAGTCTAAATTAAAAAAAATTATTTATATTTAGATAGGCTTTATATAAAAGAGAATTAAATTAAATTAAATTATTAAAAAGTTTATTAGAATAAAAAGTTAAATTAAATAAGATTAATAAGATAGTATTTAGAATATAATAGATTAGTTAATTATTATAATAGAATATTAATAAAGAAAAATATAATAATTAATTATAAAGTTATTATATACTAATTAAAATACTAAATATAGTTTTATATAGTATTAAATAGTATAATTAGATTATTATAGATTATATAATATAAGTTACTATTAATATATAAATATTATAAAGCTAGTAATAATAGATATATAGATAATATTAGGTTTATTAATAACTATTTAAAAGAGTATTCTATCTAATAGAAGAAATATATATATATACTAGAGAATTATTAATACTTAGTAATAATCTATTATTAATAATCTATTAATAATTAGTTAGAAAAAGTAAAAGTAATTTATATAACTTTAATATATAATAGTATAATTTATAATATAAGATTCTCTCTCTATTAGTTATATTCTTAAGATTATATTTTATAATCTATTAGTAAGTTTTTTCTAATTTAATTTTATATTCTTATAGTTTATAATAATATCTAACTATATATATAAAACTTCTTATAAAAAGATCCTTTAGTATAATACTCTTATTAATATTATTTTATTAAATTCTTTAATAATATACTTAGAATATAATTATTATAAATCCTATAGTTATAAATACTTTAGATTAGAAAATTCTTTATTTTATTATTTCTACTATATTAAAAAATAATTAATTATATTATAATATTTAAGATCTTATATTAGAATAATTAAAATATATTACTAATTAATATAATAAACTAGAGTTTAAACTAGAAATAATAGAGAAAGAGTATTATTATATAGATATAAAAATCTAGTATTTTTATTAATAAAAAAAATTATAATTAGATAAAATAATATAAATAATATCTTATAATATTAATAATATAAAGAAACTAAAGTATATTAAGTAAAAAAAAAATAAAGAAAATAATTTAAAAATAGATTTTATTTTTAGCTATTTCTTTATCTAAGTTTATATTTTTAAAGATTAAGATTAATTTAGTATTTCTTTAGAAAGATATAGAATTATCTTTTTTTTAATTTATTAGAATAAATATTTCTAATTCTAATAATATTATTAAATAAGCTTTTAATAATTCTTTAAATATTTAATAAGTTTCTAAATATTATTATTATTTATATATTCTTTCTTACTATATAAAACTATATTTAATATTTTAATTAGTATATAATAACTTTATAAACTATTATATTTTTCTTTATTAATATTCTATTATAATAATTAATTAATTTATTATATTCTAAATACTATTTTATTAATTTTATTTAATTTAACTTTTTTAATAAATTTTTTAATAATTTAATTTAATTTCTTTTTTATATAAAATCTATCTAAATATAAATAATCTTTATTAATTTAAACTTTAAGAACTATTTCTATCTAGATTAATTCTATATAATATATAATATACTAAAACTAGAAATTATATTTTAAATTATTATAATTATTAAATATTTAGAGATTATTATCTAACTCTTTCTTTTTAAGTATTTTATATAAAATAAGATCTATTACTTATTTCTTATAAGCTTTATAATATAATATTAGATCTAATAGTTATAATTACTAGATCTATATAATTAAGAGTAGCTTTATAATTATAAAAAATCTAATAATAGAATATAAATTTAATTATTTTATATTATTAATAAAAATATAAAAGTTCTTATTAATTATTATTATTATATAATTAAGAATCTAATTATATATAATAATTAAACTCTAGCTATAAAAAATAATAATATTAGAGATATTTATTATTATAATTATAAGAAGAGATTTAATTATTAGTAATTAGTAATAATAAGCTTAAAGAGATATTATAATTAATTATAAATAATAAATATTTCCTCTTAGGATTTATAGTTAAATTATATATTTAGTAAGCTTTTTTTAAAGTTTTTAGAGATATTATTATTTTATTTTAGCTTATATAAATAAAAAAGTAAAAAAAATAGAATTAAAAATTAAATATAGATTAAAATTTAGTTAAAAATAAATTATATAGATCTAATTATATATAATCTAATCTTAGAATATCTTTTATATATAGTAAAAATCTTAAAAAAATATATATATATATATTCTTTCTATTTAACTAAATAGAATATTTATTTATTTATAACTTTTTTTCTTAGAATTTTTTCTAATATAAATTCTTCTTTATAAATCTTAATTAAATAGTTTTAATTTAATATATTTTCTAATACTTTTTTAAATAATAAAATATAAAAAACTAAATAGATATTTTTTTTAAGGGTTTTTACTATATATAAGAGATATTCTAAGATTAAACTATATATAACTAGCTTTATATAATTTATTTTTAACTAAATTTTAATCTATATCTAATCTTTAACTCTATTTTTTTTACTTTTTTATTTATATAAGCTAAAGTAAGATAATAATATCTCTAAAAACTCTAAAAAAAGCTTATTAATTATATAATTTAGCTATAAGCTCTAAAAGAGAATACTTATTATTTATAATTAACTATAATATCTCTCTAAGCTTATTATTACTAATTACTAATTATCTTTTCTTATAATAATAATAGATATCTTTAATATTATTATCCCTTATAGCTAGAGCCTGATTATTATATATAACTAGATTCTTAATTATATAATAATAATAATTAGTAAAAATCCTTATATTCTTATTAATAATATAAAATAATTAAACTTATACTCTATTATTAGATTCCTTATAGTTATAAAACTACTCTTAATTATATAGACCTAGTAGTTATAGTTATTAGATCTAATATTATATTATAAAGCTTATAAGGAATAAATAATAAATTCTACTCTATATAAAATACTTAAGAAGGAGGAGCTAGATAATAATCTCTAAATATCTAATAATTATAATAATCTAAGATATAGTCTCTAGTTCTAATATATTATATATTATATAGAATTAATCTAGATAGAGATTACTCTTAAAGTCTAATATTAGTATTCTAATATTAATAAAATAATATTTAGATAGATAGAAAAGAATTAAATAGAATTAAATTATTAAAAAGTTTATTAGATAGAAAAGTTAAATTAAATAAGATTAATATAATAGTATTTAGAATATAATAGATAAAAATTATAATAGCTTATAAAGTTACTATATACTATAAAGTTAGATTTATAAAAATATATCTTAATAGTACTATAGGATAATAGTTCTAAGCTTATCTTAGGAACTAGTATAATAATAAAGCTATACTAAGTTTATAAGATTAGGAGATAATTAATACTCTTACTAGTTATAAAAACTTCTAGATTTTACTTATTTTAGCTTTTAATTAAATAGATAAGAAATAATAAGCTATTAAGGATTTTAAGAGTTTATAATAGATAGGATTAGTATTAAAATATACTATTCAGTTTAGGAAAATCTTAATCTAATTAGATTAGAATAATAATTCTCTTAAGACTATATTTTATAATAGACTTAAGAAAGAAATTAAGAATTAACTTTTTAAGATAAATAAATCTAAAGATCTAAATATATAATAAATACTATATAAATTAATAATTATCTATATAAAAGATAATAGTAAAAGAGAAATAAATATACTAGTTAGAACTATATTAAAAATAAATTTAACTAAAAGATATAATAAACTCTATTACTATCTATAGAATTTAGAATATATATAGAATCTATAGAGCTAGAAGCTATAGAGAAATATAAGTATTATAACTATAATAAGATTAGATATATTTTACTATAATATTTAAAATCTAAGAAATAGAAAAATTAGAAATCTATTAAAGAAAGTAAAAAGTAATTAAAAGTAATTAGAAAAACTAAGATTAAAATATTTAGAATAATTAGAAAAATTACTTAGAAAGAAAACTATATTACTATAGTTTCTATATTTTCTAAAAAATCTATATTAAACTTCTATAAAATATTAGAAACTAGTTTTTTTTTTTTAGGGGTTTTTACTATATATAAAGGATATTCTAAGATCAGGCTATATATAACTAGCTCTATATAATTTATTTTTAACTAAGTTTTAGTCTATACCTAACCTTTAACTCTATTTTTTTTACTTTTTTATTTATATAAACTAAAGTAAGATAATAATATCTCTAAAAACTCTAAAAAGAGCTTACTAAGTATATAACTTAGCTATAGGCCCTAAGGGGGGATACTTATTATCTATAATTAACTATAATACCTCTCTAAGCTTATTATTACTATTACTAACTACCTCTCCTTATAATAATAATAGATATCTTTATTATTATCCTCTATAGCTAGAGCCTGGTTATTATAAGTAATCGGGTTCTTATATATATAATAATTATTATTAATAAGAACTATTAGAATCTCTTTTCGGATATTAATTATTTAAGCCTATAATCTATTATAGGTTTACTTATAGTAATAAAGCTACTCTCTCTTATACAGACCTAGTAGTTATACCTACTAGAACTATTACTCTATCTTCTTATAGCTAGTAATAATATAGAGATAGATCTGATTATTAATATACTTATAGAGAACTATAATAATATTCCTCTAGTACTTAATTACTACTATAATCTAAGTTACTATATATAGTTCTAGTAGGTAATATACTAGATTAAATTAATCCGGACTAAGGTAGCTCTTTAAGTTTAATATCTATTTTAGTTAGTAATATCAGGCGGAAGAGAATTAAATTAAATTAAATTAAATTATTAAAAAGTTTATTAGATAGAAAAGTTAAATTAAATAAGATTAATATAATAGTATTTGGAATATAGCAGATTAGTTAATCTAATACTACTATAGATTATTTAAAGAAAATTATAATAGCTAATTATAAAGTTACTATATACTAATAAAGACTAAATATAGTTTATATAGTAATTAGAAACTAGTAATAAAAAGAAAAAATAAATAGTATTAGAAGAAAACTAATAATATATTATATATACTCTTTAAGAACTTAAGTAAAAGTATAAGAATAAAAGAAATATTATAGATATTAGATCTCTTACTAAGTATAAATATATATTCTACTATATTAATAGATTTATTAAATATACTTCTAAAGAATAGAACTAATATATATTTACTAGGAATAAAATTAAAACTAAATATAATAAACTCTATATCTACTATTAATAGAAGATATAGATATAGAACCTTAAGAAAATATATAGAATAATATTATATAAAAAGAATACTATAAATACTATTTAATATTCTAATAATAAATATAAAAACCTAATATATATTATATCTATTTAATAATTTAATAAAAGATTTAGTATTTTATTAAGATTAGCTATATATATATTATATTTATTTTTTCTTATTAGAATATCTAATATTCTTAATATTCTATAATTAGATAAATTATTATTTATACTAGGAATTTCTAATTCTTTACTTTCTTTAGTTTATATTTTTTTCTATAAAGTTAAAATATTTATCTATACTATTAAAACTTATACTAAATAGAATAACTTAGCTAGCTTTTTCTAGAATTAGAAATACTACTTATTTATTATCTATATATTCCTTAATTTTACTTATAGTTTAATTCTTTATAAGGATTAAGGATTTTTTAGTATTATTACTAAATACTACTAGCTATAAACTACTTATATCTACTATAGTATTAAATATAGATTTATTATTTAATATAAAATAATATACTAAGTAGATATAGCTACTTGATCTATACTATTAAAAGCAGCTTTATTATTATAAGCAGGCCCTTAACTAATCAGAGTAGTATATAATAAATATAATCAGTAAATAACTATTTTATATTATCTCTAATAATAGTTATTATCTCTTAAAGAGCCTTATCAGAAGTATTAATTAAGCCCTAAGAGATTAGAATATTTATATCAGATATAGCTATTATAGCTATTATTATTTAAGATATCTAGTAATTAATTAATAATTAATAAGCTTAGTAAGTAGATATAGTTATTAGATAATAAGCTTCCTCCCTTAAGAGCTATAACTATAGCTAGATTATTTATATATCTAGCTATATAAATAGCTCTTATTATTAGAGTTTTTAAGATATTAATACCTATATCTAGACTGAAAGTATAATATCTAACTTTATCTTATAGAGTTAAAGGTTTAGATATAAACTACTAATTATATTCTTAAAAAAATTATATAATCTAGTTATATATTATCTAATCTTAGGATATACTCTTATTTATAGTAAAACTAATAAAAAAATAAAATATATTTATTTTTTATTTTCTAATAATAAAAAGCTTTATTTTATTATAATTAGTACTCTTTTATCTAATTATAGTTTAGTATTTTATTATATTTAGATATTATAAACTAATTTCTTTAGTCTTAGTTAGAATATATTATTTTATATTTTTATACTATATACTAATTTAAAAACTATATTTAGATTAATAAAATCTACTTTTATATTATAATTATATAAAAAGTATATTTCTAATAGTAACTTTAGATTTAGTCTTATTATAATATTAATAGTAACTATAAAATAAGTATATATTTCTACTTCTATTATAATATTAGATATATAGAAATTAAATATTATTATTTCTAAAACTACTATATAAAACTATATTTAGTATTTTAATTAATATATAGTAACTTTATAATTAACTATTATATTTTCCTTTATTAATATTTTAGTATAGTAATTAATTAATTTACTATATTCTAAATATTATTTTATTAACTTTATTTAATTTAACTTTTTAATCTAATAAACTTTTTAATAATTTAATTTAATTTAATTTAATTTAATATATTATTTACTAGAACTATATATCTAGTAACTTAAATTATAATAATAATTAAATACTAAAGAAATATTATTATAATTCTCTATTATTATATAGTATAACTAAGTATATATAAATAGATATTAAATTAATATTAAATCTATATTATTCTTAATAAAAATTTCCTATAATAGTAAATATATATTATACTTATAGAGATAAATTAATTTATAATCTTAAAAATAATTAACTTTTTTATTTCTAAATATATATAATTCTAAATTAAATTAAAATAAATTCTAATATATTAATACTAAGCTTAATTTAATCTAATTAATACTTTAATCTAAATATAATTAAAAATAATATAAAATTTAAATAATTAATTTTTAAAAACTATTTCTATTTTTATTAATTTAATATAGTATATAATATATTAAAATTATAAATTATATATTAAATTATAATAAACTTATATAAGAGAGTAATTATTCTTAAGATATAGTATTTACTTAAGCTAATTTTAATTCTCTATAAGTATTTATAATAACTACTAATAATAAGCTATATAGTAAAATAATAATCTGAGTAGATATAGCTATTAGATTTATATTATTAAAAGTAGCTTTATTACTATAAATAGATCTTTAACTAATTAAAAGAGTATATAATAAAAGTAGTTAGTAAATAACTATATTAGATTATCTTAGATAATAATTATTATTACTTTAAGAATCTTATTAGTAGTATTAAATAGATTCTAAGAGATTAGAATATTTATATTAGATATTATAGCTATTTAAGATATCTAGTAATTAATTAATTAAATAATTAATTAATAATATAATTTAATTAATTAATTAATTAAGTTCTAATAGAAAAAAAATTAGATAATAACTAATAATATTAATACTATTAAATAACTTTTAAAATTAAAGAAATACTATTTAATTATTTAAACTCTAAATATTATTATTTAATAATTATTATATAGTATAACTAAGTATATATAAATAGATATTAAATTAATATTAAATCTATATTATTTCTAATAAAAATTTCCTATAATAGTAAATATATATATATATATTTTTTTATTAGTTTTACTATAAATAAGAGTATATCCTAAGATCAGATAATATATAATTAGATTATATAATTTTTTTAAGAATATAATTAATAGTCTATATCTAAACTTTTAATTCTATAAGATAAAGTTAGATATTATACTTTTAGTCTAGGTATAGATATTAATATCTTAAAAACTCTAATAATAGGAGCTATTTATATAGCTAGATATATAAATAGTCCGGCTATAGTTATAATCTCTAAGGGAGGAAGCTTATTATCTAATAACTATATCTACTTACTAAGCTTATTAATTATTAATTAATTATTAGATATCTTAAATAATAATAGCTATAATAGCTATATCTGATATAAATATTCTAATCTCTTAGGGTTTAGTTAATACTTCTAATAAGATTCTTTAAGAAATAATAACTATTTATTAGAGATAATATAAAATAGTTATTTACTAATTATATTTATTATATATTACTCTAGTTAGTTAAGAGCCTGCTTATAGTAATAAAGCTACTTTTAATAGTATAGATTAAGTAGCTATATCTATTTAGTCTATTACTTTATTATATAGTCTATCTAGAGCTATAGTAGATACTTATAGAGAATAGAGACTAGCTAGAAGAAAAGCTATATCTTAAGAATAGCTATCTACTTATATAGACCTACTATAACCTAATATATAATTTATAATTTCAGTATATTATATACTATATTAAGATAATTAGAATAAAGATAGCTCTTAAAAGTTAATTAAGCTTATATTTTTATTTTTAGTTATCTAGTTTAGATTCAGATTAAAGTATTAGATTAGATCAGATCAGGCTTAGTATTATTAGTATTACTAGTATTACTAATATTACTAGTATTAGTATATTAGAGTTTATTTTAATTTAATCTAGAATTATATATATTTAGGAATAAAAAAGTTAATTACTTTTAAGGTTATAAGTTAATTTACCTCTATAAGTATAGTATATATTTACTACTATAGGAAATTTTTATTAGGAATAATATAGATTTAATATTAATCTAATACCTATTTATATATACTTAGTTATACTATATAATAATATCTTTAATATATAACTTTTATTATTAGAGTTTTTATAATATTAATATTTATATTTAAACTAAAAGTATTTAATTTTAATTTTATTTTATAGAATTAAAAATTTAAATATAGATTACTAATTATATTTTTAGAAAAATTATATAATCTAGTTATATATTATCTAATTTTAGAATATATTTTTATTTATAGTAAAACTCATAAAAAAAAAAAGCTATTTCTAGATAAACTATTTACTATTTATATTCTACTTCCTTATATACTATCAGTAGGATTCTTTCTTAATTAGTTATTTACCTATAACACCATCTTATCTTGACACGCCTGCTGTATCATATTGGTAACTTGTTAACATGTGCTTGTGGCAGGTGTTATGAAGTGTCTCAGGTAGCTGGCGATCAGATGACATCTTCTATAAATACCACCAAAGCCCCATGTATCCCATGCTATAAGTAGGCACATCCTTGATATACCTTTAACATACATACAAATTCGCGAAGACCAGCAGACCCAGGATATACAAACTAGTTTTTGCCGCGACATTGCTTTCTTTCCATTCAGCCAGCGACTGCAACACAACGGGTGCACTACCAAAACGTTTTAACAAACGAGAGTCCTGCACAATTGTTTTCTTCGGACCGATTTAACAGAACGATGGCCGCTCAGGAAATCCAGACACCAGTTGATGGCTGCTGTATTAGCTGCTGCAAGGCCAGCGATCTTGGGACGCATGACTATTGTGGGACATGCTACAAGTGCTCCTCGAACAAGTCATAGTGGTGGGAATGGACCATCGGCGTTTTGTTGCTCTCAGCAATGATCTCCTTGCCGGTCAAGGGAGTTCCGGACTGTGTCTGGCGCCTTCGTTTACCCATAACATGAAGTTCTTTCTGGAGATCCGCGTTGGGGTGAGGGCTGCGAAACGATCCCCGTATGCGATAATCCGCCAACATGAGAACGAATTGGAGGTGGATGCCTTTTCTCCGCTGGCAAGAATTGGTGGTGAATATTGTTAGCTGGGCATACTTGCATTTATCGGGCCAGACTAACTGGCTCAATCGAGGATGCCCACCAAATTTGAACCATACCCCATCTCAAATTGAATGAGTACTGGTTTTCTGTTGGACTATTCTGCGAAGCAGTCCCACTGGCATTTTAAGATGCCAGGCTAAGGAAGACGGCTGCCATAGATGACTTATCGTACTTGACATACTTGCCCTTGCCCTTGTCGATCTCATGATACCGGTCCCAAAATCGCTCATAGAGTGGCTGCAGTTTCTGGCGGATGTCTTCCCCAAACATGGCACGAACCTCACGCTCCATGCTGTATGATTTATGGCGAGAAACCATATCCTCAAACGCATTATTAAACTGTGTGAATTTTTCTTTGATTTTGTCCTTGTCCTTGCTGCTCAGGCCCTTCACAACTGACGCTGAGTCGGAAGGCCCGGATGTCGGTCTATGAGTGCGATTTGTATGTATAGTGTCAAACAAGTGTATCGACAAGTCTTTGCAAATATCTGTGTACAGTGCCGTTGATTTTTTCCGCCATTGGTCGAGCTGGTCAAGCCGAGCAGAGAGCAAGGACGACAGGTCAGAGTCCATAATCATACGCTCAATGATGATGACACTATTGGCAAGGAAGACACCGACTACCGATTTCCCCTTGAGGAGGATTCGTGCCTTCTGTTCAAGAGTAGATAGCAGCACATCGACTGTATCGAGACAATAGTGGGCAAATATGTCCTTCCCGTCCGCAGCAAAATCAAATGACGCAAGACTGGGAACGCCGTCTCCGGCTCGACTACCTGCACTGGCTCCCGACTTCCAACCACCATCGCCGAGCGATACCATGATACTTGATATTGGTTGCAGGAACTCCACCATCGATTGCAAACGTCGCATGGATTCCGAGACGATAGGAGTTGGTGCACCATCAGAGGGCAATGTCTGTAAAGCATTGACCTTTCGTCTCGTTTCATCCATTAATTCCGACAACGAGGACTTTGCTGTTTCCCGTACCGGTTTCAATGAAGCTGTCAAGGAACTCTTCAGCTCCCCGGTCCGAGCCTCAAGCCGGTCAGTCAAGCCACCAAGTATCTCTGTTATCTCGTAGGCAAGGTTGCAGTCTGTTGCGAGATGGGCCTTGATATGAGAGTTAAGCTCGCGTAGAGTCCTTGCTAGCTCATTTAAAGCTGCCTGGCAGGTAACCTGGAAGATTGAGGCCCAGTTGTTCCGAGGAAAGATGCTGCATATGTTGTCATATTCGGAAACAAACATGCCCTCCATTGCTTGCGCGTATGTACCGATTCCATTTGTTCCTGCCCGGTAAACAGCGCTCGCGTTCTTCTTCTTCGCTGTATTCACACTAGCTGCTGCTAAGTTGGCCAACGATGCCGAGATGTATGGTCCACGAATTTCGGCGTAAATCCTCGTGACAGGAGATTCAATGTCATTTCCGTGTTGATTGGCCAAAATGTAGGAGCACACAAGGCCAAGGCGGGCGATCATGTCCTGTGAAAAGACAGGGAAAGGTTTGTCTTTCGTAATGTAGTGAAGGGGCTCAACGGTACGAGGTGTATCGGAACGGAGCAAGTGATCAAAATAGCCTTCGAGTTGACTGTTACCGGATTGGATAAGCCGTCCTAGATCGGCCATAGTGCGCTGGTTGGCACGAAGATTAGATATCTGCATGTCGTTGTATGATTTGTTGAGTCGTTTCATGGATGCTAAGAAATTCGGTAGCCCAGCCCTGTCTGGGCCAGACCGGATTGTTTGTTCTTCATCGCCTTTACTATCGGCTGGCTGACGAAGCCGATCGATGGCTGAAAGTATCGAATCGATATCTAAGGAAATCAGCTTTGTTTAGTATAATTCAACTGTTCTAGCATGGCGAACTTACTGTGGCCAAGAGTCTGGATCCTTCTGGTTTCACCATTCAATGGCCCAGCAACGTCACGCACGCTCTGGCCAGATGTCTCTAAGCGACCCAAACTTGCTTGAATCTTCTTAGTCAGTTGCGTCGTCTTCTCTAGATGGGAATTAAGCACGTCGACCTCTGCCCGAGCTTCCTCGTCGATGGCAGGGCCCTTGACGACTTGCCCGATGGCCATGGCGAAGCAGAAGAATGACGGCACTAGTGAGCAATAAGGAGGAGGTCGCGTGGAAGGAGAGCTGTGACCAAGTCGTCTGATGCGAGCCAAGCGTAGGCAGAGCGGCGTTGGCGCGCTCCTTCGAACTACCGTCGTTGATGAGAAGGTGGCTAGATCGCCTGAGGCGCCTCCGTGGCTAGGTGAGCTTCAATGAGTGGGTGGGGCACAGATGGCCTCGAAGTCCCTGGGGAACAAGGTGCCCACTTATACCTCTCACCGTCAGTTGAGGTACCTACCACAGGTGCTACCTCCCCGTTATAAGCATACCTAGAGACGTGCCTCTACCTATCCAACTCTGTCCCAAACTGCACACAGGGACCATCCTATGGAGAAATATTATCACTAAATTTACCCATTCATACTAATAGCTTATGTAGCCACAAACCGGGGTTTTCTCTACTTATTTCGGTGGTTACTTGTCCTAATTAAATAATACTATGACTTTCCACGGTAGGTTGTTTGGTGCGCCAGGCTGTTTCTCAGCCGCTTACCAAGCCACAACCTCTGAAGTTTCAGCACTTCTACTAAGAACGTATTATCCAATCGTTGCGGAGCTTGGTAGAAGTGCATCTGGTAGGGAGAATGGGTGTAAAGGTGAAAATAGTAAGGATGGTCGCTGGAAGCTGTCGTAGCTTATCGATAAGACATATCTCTGCCACTTTACGCGTGACGCCAGAACGCGAACGCGTTACGCGTCGAAAATCCCGAACCTCCCCCGCCCACCTCACTCACACCCTTGGCCTTGGAGCAGACGAATATCGGAAACCGCCACCTATTTTCAACTTCCGCATCTTAGCCATTCAGTGAGATTGCCAATTCGCGACGCAAAAGAAACCACCATCAATCAGGGCCCTGCCATGGCGGACATAGATTCAAGTAACCCTTTAGACCAAGGGGCGAGAGACCGCATCCGTCTTGCTCAGGAGTTTCTCGACCCAGGTACGACCCTCAACCTCCAAAGAGAGGGGCAGCATATTTGTGTCCTTCGCTCCTAGTTTTTTCGACCGACGGACTAATTTGAGACTTCTCAGGCGATGCTCATGCCCGTAGTTATCGATCCAACATCATCTTGATGCTTCAGAAAAATCTACGTCGCTTGACAGTCAACCTCGACCATGTGCGGAACCATAATCCCGAGCTTGCCCAGGGCATCTTGACACAACCATTCGACTACACCTTGGCATTCAATGAAGCGCTCAAGAGCATTGTGGATACCATCCAACCTCGTTCAGGTCCGAAAAATCGTGAACACCAACCTTACTACTGCGCCTGGGCAGGAAGCTTCGGCCTTCACGCTTGCAACCCGCGCACACTTTCATCCCAACACCTCAACTATATGGTATCTCTAGAGGGCATTGTCACTCGATGTTCATTAATCCGCCCAAAGATCGTCAAGAGCGTACATTACAATGAGAACAAAGATGTGCTAGTCACTCAAACTTACTCAGACCAGACCATGACCAATGGTGCGACAACCTCAAGTGTCTACCCTCGAGAGGATGCGAACGGGAACCCCCTTATCACCGAATACGGCCTCTGTACATACCAAGATCACCAAACTATCTCGATCCAGGAAATGCCCGAGCGCGCACCCGCCGGTCAGCTTCCTCGAGGAGTAGATGTCATTCTTGACGACGACTTGGTTGACAGTGTCAAGCCAGGTGACAGGATCCAGCTTGTGGGAATTTACCGAACTCTCGGAAATAGAAACACCAACCACAATAGCGCCCTGTTCAAGACTGTTATATTGGCAAACAATGTTGTCCTTCTGTCTTCCAAGTCTGGCGGCGGGGTTGCCACTGCCACCATTACCGACACCGACATTCGAAACATCAACAAGGTGTCAAAGAAGAAAAATCTTCTCGAGCTATTATCGCAGTCTTTGGCACCCAGTATTTATGGCCATGACTACATCAAAAAGGCCATTTTACTCATGCTGTTGGGCGGCATGGAGAAGAATCTCGAAAACGGGACACACTTACGTGGTGACATCAACATATTGATGGTTGGCGATCCATCCACAGCCAAGAGTCAACTTTTGAGGTTTGTTCTCAATACTGCCCCGCTTGCTATTGCCACTACAGGCCGCGGTTCGTCTGGTGTCGGTTTAACGGCTGCCGTAACTACTGATAAGGAGACTGGTGAGAGGCGACTTGAAGCGGGTGCGATGGTCATGGCAGACCGTGGTGTCGTGTGCATTGACGAATTTGACAAGATGTCTGATATTGACCGCGTTGCCATCCACGAAGTAATGGAACAGCAAACTGTGACAATCGCTAAGGCTGGCATACACACCTCTCTCAACGCCCGGTGCAGTGTAGTTGCAGCCGCAAATCCCATCTTTGGCCAGTATGACCCTCACAAAGACCCCCATAAGAACATTGCGTTACCAGACTCTCTTTTGTCTCGTTTCGATCTTCTGTTCGTTGTCACAGACGACATTGAGGACACACGGGACCGCAAGGTCTCAGAGCATGTGCTTCGTATGCACCAATACCGTGTAGCTGGTTCTGAAGAAGGCGCACCGGTGCGAGATCAGGGCTCTCAGTCCTTGGGTGTGTCAATGAATCTTCAATCCGAAGCTCAGGGCCCAGCGGAAATGTATGAGAAATACAATGAAATGCTTCATGCGGGTGTCACTGTGACCTCGGGTCGAGGCTCGCAGAAAAAGACAGAAGTTTTGACTATGCCCTTTATGAAGAAGTACATACAGTATGCCAAAACTCGAATTAAGCCGGTTCTAACACAAGAGGCTTCGGAAAGAATCGCCGAAATATATGTCGGTCTACGCAACGATGAGATGGAGGGAAATCAAAGACGAACAAGCCCCTTGACAGTCAGAACCTTGGAGACGATAATTCGTTTAGCTACTGCTCACGCGAAATCGCGATTATCTAACAGGGTGGAGGAAAGGGATGCTTTGGCTGCAGAGGGCATCCTCCGATTTGCCTTATTCAAGGAAGTGGTAGAGGACTCACGTAAAAAGCGAAGACGGACACAGGCCACAGTTGATTTTGCCTCCTCCAGCGATGAGAACTCCGATGCCGAGGAGGGTGAAAACGAGCCGGTCCGTTCAAATCGCAGCGCTAGGCAGTCAACCCAGACAACCCGAGCCACGACACGCTCGCAGTCTGGACCTGCTTCATCTACAGCTACCAACGGTGTCGGCGAAGCTGATCAAGTGGAAACGGATGTTGACGCCACGGACCCCAGAGTGATCTCCAGCCAAAACACACCACGGCGATCTACGAGGAGCACGAGGTCAGGAAATGTGGATTCTCAGTCTCAGACTTCGTTTGCTTCATCCATGCCTGCCTCTCAGCTACCATCGTCGGGAACCCATGCTGCTGAACGATCGCAGGACGACGAGCAACTTGTCGATGGTGCATCCAACCTCGCTCTCAATGACGATGAAGAGCCAATTACTCCTGCACGGTTAGCCACATTTAGAACGGCATTGGGACAACTCCTTGGCACGAACTTGTTCGAGGATGACTCCGCCCCCCTCGAAGCTGTTGTTGATGCTGTGAACGCCAAAATTGGAAACCGGGACGGGGGTCGTTTCAATCGTGGAGAAGCCACGAAAGCATTGAAGAAGCTGTCAGAAGCTAACCATATAATGTATGTGCCAAATTGTTGTCTCCGAATAGAGATCGTGTCTAACCAAATTGCTCTTTTAGGTTGTCCGATGACGATATTGTCTTCCAGATCTAAACGAGGATAGGAGTGTGGCAGCTCGAACAGTGATGATTGGGGTTTGCATCCCCCGAGTCGCTGGCTCCACGGTACGCCTTGGGCAACAGGAGACGTGATCGTCACAGATGTATTGGCAATATCGGCATTGGGGGAGATTCTGTTGCTAGGGTTCGTGACGATGTTGTGATGGATGAGACACATGAACGCATTATTGGACATGATAAGTAACGACATTAATACAATGGGGGTGGGCTATCTCGCGGGTTTAAAGTTGTTGTACCATTTTCCAGGAAAGAAAAGAATGAAAATGAAAATGAAAATAAGCAAGGAGGAGAGGGAAACCAACCCCCTAAAAACCAGTGTCTATAAGCTCTCTATTAAATGTTACCGTCCAAGCATAAATCATAGTCGTGATTGAAACCCCTTTAGCCGCTCCTGGATACTTTCTCCGTTCCATTTCTCCTCGTTGTTTTCATCTCCTGCCTCCAAAATAGGGACACCAATTTGCTCAATGGCAAAGCTAGCCGCGACCGTGCCCCATGCGGCGGCCTCCTCAACACCATGTCCTCTGGCCAGAGCAACAGCCAAGCCGCCCAGGAAGGTATTGCCACCTCCTGTCGGGTCAACGACCTTGGATGCGTCCTGATGGTAGGCGGGAAGCCACCGTTCAATGCCGGGATCGACTTCTATCTCTTCGCGGGCAACCAAGCCATCGTCGTCCTGGAGGAGACCAGCGAAGAGGGCCTCCATATCAGTATCTGGCTGCAGACCACCTCTGACGTAGTTTTTCTTGCGTCGCTTGGTGGAGGATGTCGGGTCACGTTGCCGCTTCCTCCCTCCGTTCTTCGCTATGTAGCACCCTTTCTCCCCGACACGCACTACCAACGTGAAGGACTGAAGGGGCATACTAGCAAGCAGTTGTTCGCAGGCTCGCTCGACAGAAACTGTGGAAATTTCACCAGTCTCCGGGTCGAGGCCATCATCTCCCATGAATCCGGCAAGCTCGGAGTGGTTGGGGCTACATATATCCACGACTGGCAAGGTGTTGGTGCAGTTAAGCAACTCGTCTGGAGTGCAGAGGTCCGGCACTGGCTCCCAGATGTATATTGGCCTGGTGTAGTGTTCGGGATTTGCTGCCTTACGACGAGCTGAGATGTCGGCGACAAGTTGTTGGCAACGAAGGGGGGAGCAGATGAGATGGAAAGCCCTTGCCTGGAGGAGATTTGGTGTGAGGTCCTCAGCCGTGAGACGCTTCTTAGGCGTCATGTATTTAAAGGACCGCTGCTCCGAAGTTCCAACATAACCATTCCAGCCTCGGGTGGTGAGGCGCTCAGTGTCCTCGCGGATGACAACCGATGTGCCCCAGCTGTCGATGATGTCCGCCGCTGATGCCGGAAAATCACTGCCTTTGTCAACAACCCAGCCCACAGTGGAAGATTTGGGCGGTGGTGAGAAGAGGCGAGCGCCCAGGGCCGAATATGAGCCAGCTCCCCCAAGAATGTCCTTAACGGCAGTCTTTGGTGGTGCAAAGTCAATGTCATCTTTGCAGGGCAGAAAATGGATTTGGGTTAGCCTACCGGTTATAGGGCGGGGAGGGAGGGCATTGTCAGTTCAGGTCTGAACCGTTGGGAACTGATGAGGCTTGGATGGATCGAGTGTGTGGGTAATGTGCGGCCGGCTCACCGATAATAAACATTCCAAGGGTGACAAAGTCGATACAGGGCGCCGATGAAATGGCAGCTTCATCTTCCTTCTCGTCCTGGCCAGGGCGGTCTAACTTGGCGGGCTCGGGGGTCGGATTGGCCGCCGCCTCTGGCTGTTGATCTTGGGCCTCGGGCTTCTTGAGGTTTTCAGTCAGGACAATGATCCCCTGGGGCTTCCCGTCCAGGGACCCGATGGGGTCTTGCTGCGGTTGGTCTTGTTGTGGTGCATTGTCCATCTGGATGTGATACGGAATAGCGCAGGTGAAAGGATGAGATTTTTGCCCTGTACATGAGCATGGAATAAGGCTGATACATGCAAATCCAAAGGCCGTCCTTCCAAACCAGTGTAAGTATGCAAAGGTCCGCGGTCGGATGGTGGATCAGGATGTCTATTATAACAATCTCTGCTATGCACAATGAGGAGCGAGGAAAAAAAAACAAGCGGTGGGTGATGGCTGTTTCCGAGTGGAAACCGTCTTTCAGGCACACGGACGACAGCGAGAGCACATCAAGAAAAGGTGGTAGGGAGAGAGTGTGTGTCAGATATCATTAGTGGTGGATGAGATAATACCAATCGGAGTCAGGATGCATATGTGGGCTATGGAATCATGGACAGCAACGCATTCAACATCTAGCCCCGATCCAGGCCATGTTGGCCGTCCAAGATGGCCATTATCCTGTCTGCATGATGGATACGCACTGATCGTTGGCGCAGCTGTAGGGTATCAACACATGGAATCATGGATGGAGTCAGGCACCGTGACACAAGTGCCCACTATGGATTAGCTGTCAGTCTCGCTAGTAGGCCTGCTCCGTCTGCGAGTGTGGTTGCACGTACATACAAGCACTTGCCCCGATCTTTAAGAATATGTAACCTTGAATGCATTTCCAACACATTTACATTGCCCTCGGCTCTAGTCCAGGCGCAGCAGTTGGCACGTCCATGGCCATCCCTCTAGGTCCTAGCACCTAACTCTACCTGCGATCCAGTATTAGGTGACAGTGGAGGTACCTTGGGCATGAGCTCTAAGACGCTGGGAGGCAGAGGTATTGTAGCCTAACCTGGCCCGCAGATCTCCCAAGTTCAAGTAATCCGGACCCCTTAGGTAAGGCAGGTACCTGGTGAAGACCCACAGAAGGTACCGTACCCACCGCCCGCGAGCCAGAGAGGTACCGTCAGAGATGCAGGCAGGTACCGGAGGTACCTTGCTAGTACGGCCAGAATGTGGCCGCCTGCAACCATCATAAACCATGATGGAATAGAGTTCCATGTCAGAGAAGAAGCTCCTATGCCCAGCTGCATCGTTGTTTTTGCTTTCATATGTGCGCCGTCCCCAACCACATCCCGCTCATGGCCGTGCGAAGTCGTTCCTGGTCCTCTCGCCTTGAATCAACCTTCACCACTTCCGAGGTAGCTGGGCGTACCCGTGTTGCCTAGGTACCACCCAAGTACCCCTATCTAAGACCACTACGACATACCTGGCTCGGCTCAGCAACGAAACAATCCAAGCTCACCATCTCTTTGCTCTACCTCTCCCAACAACATCACCCATAGAGAGACTGGTATACAGCCGGACAAGACAAGACAAGACCATGGCGGCGCCAACCCATATGCACAATTTGACCACCCTTATCAAACGGTACCTATAAACTCTCCTACTTAGCTCAAGCTCACCCTTCAGCTGCTGACTGGTTGCTTGTCTCCCCTGAATAGACTGGAGGCTGCCACGTCCCGTCTCGAGGACATTGCAACATCCACGGAGCTGCCAAAGGATGCCTTACCAGCTCTGACCCAATCCAACATTGCTCCGTCCCCAGCCAATGCGCCCGCGCCGCCGCCGCCTCCTCCCGCAGCTCCCAAGCCCGCCGACGAGCCCCTCCCCGAATCCATCGAAGACTTTGACAACTTCCTGGCAACATCCGTGGATCGCTATGTCAAGCTGAGCAACGAGTTAGGCGGCACCGTTGCCAAGCAAGCTGCCAGCGTCCTCAAGGGCTTTGAGGAGCAGCGAACCTTCCTCCTTGTTGCATCCAAGGCTAAGAAACCTGACATGTCCGGACTCCAGAACCTGATCAAGCCCGTCAACGAGGCTGCCATGACCGCCATGGAAATCAAGGAAACGAATCGCGCCGACCCTGCCTACAACCACCTCAGCGCTGTTGCTGATGGAATTATGCTTCTCGGCTGGGTCGGTGTTGAGAACCGCCCGTTCAAGCATGTTGATGAGACGCTTGGATCAGCGCAATTCTTTGGCAACAAGGTTACTAAAGAGTTCAAGGAGAAGTAGGTCCTTGTCAGAATCTTTCGACCTCCGTGATTGAACTGCCTGCTAACACAAGTTATTGGGATGGCCCTCAGGGAGCCTAAGCACGTCGAGTGGGTCCAATCCTTTTACCAAATCTTCCGTGACCTGTCCGAACTCATCAAGCAGCACTACGCCAACGGCGTAGTCTGGAACCCCAATGGTCAGCCCGCCGCCGAGGTCGTCAAGTCTGTCGCAAAGCCCAGCGCTCCCCCGGCGGGAGGTGCACCTCCTCCTCCGCCACCTCCCCCAGGTCCACCTCCTGTGTTGGACATCAAGACGGAGCCCGCGCCGGCCGCTGCCTCTTCTACATCTGGAGGCTTTGGAGCTGTCTTTTCAGAGCTGAATAAGGGAGAGTCGGTCACTAAGGGCCTTCGCAAGGTTGACAAGTCTGAGATGACGCACAAGAACCCCTCGCTTCGTGCCGGGTCCACCGTCTCTGACGGCTCAGGCGCCTCTAGAGGAAAGAGCCCTGCCCCAGGCAAGAAGCCCAAACCTGAGAGTATGAGGGTGAAGAAGCCCGCCAAGAAGGAGCTGGAAGGAAATAAATGGACACTTGTATGTGAATATAGTGCTTTGGCATGATTTCGTTTGTTTGCTAATGATTCGTCCTGTCTGCAGGAAAACTACGACAAGGAGCCTGAGCCAATTGAGATCGACGCAACTCTCTCACACTCGATTCTCATCAGCCGATGTAACAACACGACGGTCATCGTCAGGGGCAAGGCAAACCAAGTGACTATTGAGAACTCAAACCGCCTTTCACTTGTCGTTGACTCACTCGTGTCCACTGTCGACGTGGTCAAGGCACAGAATTTCGCCCTGCAGGTCATGGGCGTCATCCCAACTGTTTTGCTCGACCAGGTTGATGGCGCCACCATCTACTTCAGCAAGGAAAGCACTTCTACAAAGGTGTTTACAAGCAAGTCGGCCGGCATCAACGTCAACGTCATCTCGGGGCCAGATGAAGACTATAAGGAGGTACCCTTGCCTTCACAGATCTGCTCGTACTATGACGAGGAGAAGGGTGAGCTTGTCAACGAGATTGTTGATCATTCGGGCTAGGCCTTGCTTTCAGGAGAGCGGACAGCTACATTTTGAGATACCATTTGTGAGCGTCGCACATGTACTACTAGGAGAGAGCTGGATAATTTAGATGGCCCGAGGAACGGTCTGCATATATATCAAGTAAATATAGGAGCTATCGCTGCGTCATCGAGTGTAGTCGCTGTAGAGCTGATCACTGAATAAAATGTATGAGTGCTCACCTGCGTGTTCAAGGACTGCTGGAAGGCGAACCGCTGCGTGGCTAAAGAATCGATCGTCTATTTTATCTACAGGCCATGTACTCTCAAATCTTTACAACGACATAATTATATACAGTGAGGAGCTTTCATCGTAACAAGTTGCGATCCCTTTCCACATCCCCATCGTGGTGGGGTGGGTTTTATTATCTTTGCAACCAATTCTTGAGGGCTAAAGGAAAATGACCCATCAAATGTAACAAAATGACCATAAATCTATTGCTTCGAAACAAGTAAGCCAGCTCGTTGTTGTGGTGGATTAACAACGCAGCAGAACTATAATCCTTTACTCTATAGCTTGGACTTGGGGGGTTCTAGAGAGTGAATGAGAAGATCTCGCATATCACCGGCAGCCTCGTTCAAATAGTAGCTCATTCGATCGCTGCCCAGATTCTTGGATACGATATTAAAGTTGATACTGTAAGTCGTTAGATCTTGTATAGAAATTTCCAGACACAAAATGTTTGTACTCACCTGTTCTCGTTGATCATGTAGGCAATACCGAAACCTCCGTCGATCACTTGACTCCAACCATACCCATTGAAGAACTCAGAACTGAGTTGAGATGAGGAAATGTACCAGGAACTAGAGTAGCCATAGGCGGGGTCTTTGTAAATGGCGGGAACCTCCTCACCGGGTTCAAGAAGCTTCTTAAGACCAAACAGATGACGATCTACACCTTTGCCGTCCGAGGCGGCAGTGATGTACTCCACATGGGCGGCAATTGCTTTGCGGAAAAGGTCTGTCTTGGTCTTACCATCAACCGAGGAGTCTGCCATTGCCTTGCACCATGCCGCTGAGTCCTCCGAGACTGTACGGCATGTCTCTGTGCGACCGAGCTGGAAACGTCGCGTAGCAGCGGACTCGTAGGTTGGGCGATTTTTGCCATACATCTTGAAATACGCGAGTTGGATAACCATTTGAACGTAGGCATCTGGGGAGCACTTAAACTTCTTGATGAGGCCCTTGCCGTAACCCTGGTAGGCCTGTACGGCCAGCTGGTGCTGCCCGATAACATCGTTGAAGTCCTTGGTGGCGCGATCAATCTCTGACTGGATGGCTGGGCTGATTTCAAACTGAACAAGCTCAGGCTCAGGCAGATTGGAACGAATTGACGGGTCGGAGAAGTCTAGCTTGTTTCCAAAGATGAGGTCGTTAACGTAGTCATTCAGGCGGTGGGTTGGCGTCCCATCCATCATGGAGTGCTCGCCCATGAAACCCGACGTGCCATTGTCGTTCACAATGAACTGGAGGGGCTTGTCGTACCAGCGATTGGCCCCATCGCCATGCCAGTATTGGTGAGCCCTCTCCTCTAGAGTTACTGGGGAGGCGTCGTCGAGACAGACGACGAAGGAAGCAGATTCGATCGCCTCGAGAGCCACCTTATTTTTGGGGCTGGAGTCCAGAAGCAGCTTGCGAGCGTCGGCCCAGACATCACGGTTCTCTGATGTCAAAGCACCAACGGCAGGGACGCGCTGAGCAATCTCGTACACTCGACGAAACTGGGCCTCGAGCTCGGAGGTGTTGAGCTGCTTGCCAGCAACCTCGTGCTGGATTTTGAAAAATTGGTTCTTACGAATCACAATGATGTGTTTGTGCTCGTCGGGGGAATACTTGATAGGGTGGTCGGCTGGGTGAGCAGCAACACGGCTGGCGTTGAACATCCACTTGTAGCTGTCCATGCAGATGGGGAGCTTCTTCATATACTCGGGCTCGAGAGTGCCCGAATCGACTTGCTTCTTGAATTCCAGAACCGAGGTGGTGATGGCGGCAGCGCGCTTGGCTGGATCTCGGCGCTGGCGGTCATCGCGGTGAGAGTAGAAGTAGCTCACGTAGGGAACGACAGGGTCGCGGTAGGACAGGTAGGCAGCATCATTCCACCATTCGTATATCCAGTTCTTTGTGGCAGGGTCCTCGCGCTTGGCAATGAGCTTCTCCTGCAGTCTGGATCCGACACCGCCGGCTTTGATAAAGTCCTCGACAGCAGCTCGGCTCGTCGCAAGCTCCGCTTCGGACAGGAGCGGCCGCAAACTCTTGAGATATCGGGTCGCTGTTTCTTCGAGGGTTGGGACTGGCAGCTTGGGTAACGAATCCTGGAATCTGAGCGTGAGGCCCTTGGATTTATCTTCGGCGTAGCCTTCTGGTAGGGAGCTCTTGGCTCGTCTCTGGGGAGCCATGACGGCGGTGGCTAGGCGGAATCGTTGCTAGGCGTGCCTCAGTTAGTTCGGAGTCTTGTGGACCGGGGTTCGACCACCGTCTCCAACTCTGGAGTGGGAGAGGGCGCAGAAGAAAGTATTCGAAAGGAAGAGGCGTACTCACCGTAGACGTTGCCTTGGCAAGAGGGAGGGAACTGGAGAGAGGGCGAAGAGAGCGAAACATGGCAAGATTTAGCGGCGGGTTTTGAAGGAAGACCGAGACGCAATGGGAGAAACAACGGTCTAAGTAGGCCGACCAGAATTATACCGAGGTGCTTAATGGCCCGTGGCGGCAGCCTGTGACAGGGGGATCACAGCGTTATATAGGTAGGGTTAGTAAAGGAAGATGGAGGGGTGGGAATCCAAGAGTGCGGTTGAAGGGAGTAGTAGTGAAGTGTGCCGTGCGGAAGGTGGATGCACCTGGACATCCGACATCGTTGTAGAGGATATTAGATTGCCGGTAGTCTTCGGTCTGGCTTAGGTTTGCTGGTTGGCAGCATCTCACATGCACTGCGCACATGCGAGCTTCTCAGACCACCTGCTACTGGATCCCAGGGTGAGATGCACAGCACCGTAGCGGCCCCCGGCAATTGCTCCAGAGGGTCGTTGCGGGGAGGTGGGACCGCTGTGCGCCCACTGGCGGCGTCTCTCCAGGCCCTAAATGCACCATGCTCCGTGCCTACATGTACCTGCTGTGGACTTGTATTGAGGCCTGCTCAGGTTCAGCAGGTCTCTTAGCTGTTCCTTCCCTGAGTTCCTCTGCCAGCTTGCTCTTTGCCTTCTGCTTCGGCCGTGCTATCTATGGTCCGCCTATCAGTTGGTAGTTGCCCAGTGTATATATGTGCACCCCTCTCCTTAGCCTGGGTGTCGGCAGTTGCTGAATGGATGGATGCATTGATTTTCCCCGGGTTGTTTTATCCAACTACCTCGCGAAGTCGCCGAGCCGCCGGCCCATCCTGGTGGGGCCCCTTTCAGCCGAGGCAAATATTGCAACGATCCACGCCTGGTTTCGGGAGTGACTTGAACGAAAAGCCTGTTAGTCATCTCATTGCTTGTTCGGGCATGTTCATCTTATGGATTGATATATTCGGGGACAGCTTCGTCTTATGTCGTAGGGAGATGCGATAATCTTGCACACCCCCCTGCCCGGGACTTGGTTTAGATGCCTACCATCATCCTCAACTCATAGGTGATAATTCGTAAATCTGCGAATGTAAGACACAATATGCGGAGGCTCTTGCAAGCCTTCTGCTATCGCAGCTTATCCCGTGGCTTTTGGGTGGGCTTGCTCCTGGTAAGGGCTTGGGTTTACCCGCCTTAAGATAGATATTCCATCTGTTCATTCTATGCTGCATTGATACTTGTGCGTGACTGTTGAAAGAGGCGGCAGCCGTGGCTTCAACTTGCCTGTACCACTTCTAAACCGAGGTAAATCCACCACCACCCAAACGAGAGCTCTCCACAGTAGGTATCCATAATCAACGAGTACCTACCCAGGTATGCAGTATTAAATTTTCAATTTGCTCCCACCGATCTGTGAATACTCACCTGCCGCACGTTTGAAGGAGTGGGCTCTAAGTCACACAGGCCTACGTCACAGGACTGGCACGTTATTGCCCCGTCCGTCTTACTGACCCCCCTAGCATCGACTAGCAGCAGTAGACAGGCACACTCGAGGCGAGATTTCATACAGCTGGTGAATCATATCCATATATAACCAAACAACGCCTAGTCCTACTGGTACAGCGGCTTCTATTACAGACATCAGATCAGGCATCCGCGAGATAGCCTGACCCCTGGCCTAATATCAAACACGCGCTTTCTCCGTCCCCTCACGCGCGCTGAGCGCCAGATCACGAGCCGCATCCCCCTTTCGTGCTTTCTTGTGGCCTCTGATTTCCTAGCTCCCCTGGACGCCGCCTTGCAGACTCGTATGAAAAATCAGACCATCCTCATTCGTGGGGAAGGTGCACCAAAAATAAACAAAATCAAAGGATACCGGAAACCAACTAATAAAGGAAAGATCAGGGATATATGGAACCACCTCACTCCCCTCCTCAAGCATTTTTTTGTTTTATGCTTCGAAAGTCTTGATCTGGCTTTCGTTGCCAAGTGCCTGTATCACTTGCCCATCGGCAACAGGCTGAAAGCCAAGCTTGTCGCCCTCGTTCATCGCCTCATGAGCCAGGCGGGCACCTTGTTCCCCCCCAATGGCAGCAGCGGCCTTGAGGCCATCCTGCACATTCCGCACACGCCTCTTAAAGGCTAGCCTGTCCAAGAATAGTTGTTGTCTTCCTCGTTCCAAGTCTCGTCGCTCTGCGCGGAGAATGGCCTCCATCTCGTTAAAGTACTTGAGCTTCAGCTCCAACTTTTGTAGAGTGATGTTCGCAGCAGCCGAAACAAGTCTCGTCATTTCTCGTTCCTCATGAGAGGCAAAACCAGCTGCCCTTGCACCCATCGAGGCAAGAGGAATTGAGGCCAAATCAGCCCCCTTATCCCCCTTAGTAATTGCCAGAGAAGTATCGGTGGATTCTTGACCAGCATCAACATCCATGGAATCGCCCTGTTCCTTGGCAGGCTTGTCATCCTGGGTACTGTCGTCCCCGCCTTCCTTCTTGCTCTCAAGCTGCTTGCGCAGATTTCGTTTCAGCTCATCTGCTGATCTGTTTGCTGCCGCTGCCGTGCTAGCTGGATCTGCTAGGCTGGCAAGGAAGCCAACAACTGACATGACTGGATTGTCGACTTGGCTGAATGGAAGCTGTCCATTTTGGGTTCCAAGCATGGAGAGTCCTGTAGGTGCGTGAACCGAAGCTTCCGAGTCCAGGTACTTTTCCTCGATGTCAAGTTGCAAGAACTGAAGTACGCACTCCTCCCTGGTCCGGGTTCCGACGTGATCTGCAATCTCGCTCCAGTCATCATCGAATCTCTCCAATCCTTCGAGAAGGCGAAGAATTTCGGCGTCGGTCCAAGGCGCGTCCCTGTCCAAAACTGCCGTATAACGAGGATTTTCCATCTTTGTATACATCGCCGATGTGTGGTTGGAGGGTAGACGTGCCTCATTGAAGCAACCAGGGCAGACGTCGTACTTGGCCTTGGATGCAGGGTCCGTCTGGGTGCTGTGATAGTAAACACGGGTGCAATCTGTGCTGCACATGAAACACTGAACTTTAGCGACTGGTGCTTTGGTGGCATCTTCGGAACCTGAGACGCCATTGGTGGCAGGTGTCTCGCCATTGGGCTTGCTTTCAGATTTGGTGATTGGAGTACCCTTGGCGTTGGCCTCGTAAATATTTCGCCCAATCTCCAGATTCAGATCTCCTTTGTTCGCAGGAGTTGCCTTTGCCTTCTCATCTGTGGCCTGGCTTTTCTTGCCTTCCAAGACAACGGGGTCTGCTGAGGGCTGCCATGGCTGCAAGCCGCGAGGAGTATCGCAAATGATCCTAAAGTGACCGGTGAATGGTGGACCCACGTGTGATGGTCGCTGATCTGCGTCAACCTATAACAACGATTGGCCCCGTTAGAAATTGTACCTCGATCGACACAGAGTTTCGGTATTACCTGATAATTAATCAGACCCCATTGCTCGAGGAAGGCGTGGACCCTCATGATGGCGCATACGTCGCCAGCAAGATTACGACGGCAGGCAGTAACTGTCAGATATTCAACAGGGTTGAGGCGATAAGTATTGATCATGAAATCGCGATAATCCTTGTATACGGAAGGAGTCTTGCTTCTGTTGCGATTGTTGAAGAATTCGGCCATGGCCTTGCGTTCGATATCGTGGATGGAGTTCATATCAAACCAAGTGCTGTAACTGGGAAGCACAATCGCATGTGTCTGGGAAATCAGATGCTCTCGCGCAGCCGACTCAGCACTTTCCTTGGACTTGATCTCCTGGCCCTCAGTTCGGTTGGCTGCGTCACCGCCTGCAGCTGCGGCTGCGCCATCCTTTGAATCGCCTGGGGCGTCACCCATATCCTCATCACCTCGGCCAGAAACCTCGGGCTGTGGCGCCTCTGGTGCATCTAAAGGATTGCTAGATGCGGCCCCGGGCGCTGGGGTTGCGCTCCCTTGTTTGATGCTGGGCTCATTCGTGTTGTTCTCCGACATCTGAATATCTGAAGGATCGAGATTTGTCAGCAAAAGAGTGCTTTTAAGAGCCAACCTGCGCTTTGATGAAGATAGCTCAGAGGTGGATGAGTGCGTGTGAATAAATACCTTCACCTTCGGTGGCAGTTTCGGGCTGCAAAGGGGGCTGCGCAAGAATAGGATTGTCGCCAGGGGATGCCCCATTGTTGGGGGAGCCGTACGTCGTTGAATCCTCCATTAGCTATTAGGAGGACCACAGTCGTGGTCGTTTATGCCAAATTCCGGGCGTAGAAAGATGGGCAATGGAGAAGGCTAGACAGCTAGGTAGGCGAGTGCGCGCGGATGTTGAAGCGCGACTGAACGCGCTCTCGAAACAATGGGCTCCGGCTGTCGACGAGGTATGGGGATCAATGGTCGAGATGCGACAGATGCTTGAATTGTTGCCGGTAGAAAGATTCCGCGATGCCGATGAGGTTGGCGATGCGATTCGATCGGTCGCGTTTTGGAGAAATTTTGGCGCGACGGGACCCTGCTGTTCCACACGTTGCTATCCAAGGCTCTGTCTTCTCAGCAGCAATGCAGGTGGATTTGCTTACCTACTACGAAGGTCAGTGATGCGGCGCCTGAGGCAGACGCACGTGACCAGACAGGTGTGACATGGCACGTGACAAGGAAGGCGCCCGGACCTGTTGTTCAAGGTCCTCCATGCACGCTTGTGACAGTCGCCGATGGTCGGGAACTGAGTCCCGCTGCTCTGCAGTAGACCTCGGGCCGCTTCCAGCCGTAAGTAGGTAGGTTAAGTCGCCTATTAACATTCTCTCCATCCTTATATCGCAAGACATCACAGTCAGCCTCGCTCACCAATTGGCATTAGAATTCTTGTTTCTTTTTGGTAATTCGAATTACAATACGATTTGGTCCAGCTCATGATGCTACCCACCGGAAGATGCGTCCTGGCACAAGGCAGGCTCATAGGAGGGAGGATTTCCCGTGCCTACACGAGAAGCCGTCTGCTTTCAACACTCGCTGTTCTTGAGCAGAAAGATGGACAGCTGAGCCACGGATCTTTGAGCGCATTTACCGCTGCGAAGAAGCTTGGAGGTACCGTACATGGATTTATTGCTGGGAAGAATATCAGCGCGGCTGCTCAAGAAGCCGCAAAGATTGAAGGTGTTGAGAAGATTTTAGTGGTGGACAGCGCCGCTTACGATAAGGTGTGTGATCATTCTCCCCAGACCCCTTTTCTGCCCAAGCATGATTGTTTTTCCTATTTTTGTGATTCGGTGAGCGATTCTAACTAATCGTTCTGCTTCTTAGGGCCTTCCTGAGAACTACGCGCCTTTACTGGTAGAGAACATTAAGAAGGGTGGTTATACACATGTTATCGCTGGACACACAGCGTTTGGAAAGAGCATTTTGCCTCGTGTTGCCGCTCTGTTGGATTCTCAGCAAGTCTCCGACATTACTGCTATCGAAAACGAATCAACGTTCGTTAGACCTATTTACGCCGGCAATGCAATTGCCACCGTCGAATCAACAGATGCCGTCAAAGTCATCACCATTCGAGGAACTGCCTTCGCTGCTGAGGCCCCAGGGTCTGGGACTGGCGCTGTGGAAGAAGGAGCAGACCCCAAGGTCGACTCTACGTCAGAATGGGTGTCGGAAGACCTTGCCAAATCTGACCGCCCCGATCTTGCAACCGCTAGCCGGGTTGTGTCTGGGGGACGGGGTCTAAAGTCCAAGGAGGAATTCGACCGTGTGATGCTGCCGTTGGCTGATGCCCTTGGTGCTGCTGTGGGTGCTTCTCGTGCGGCGGTTGATAGTGGGTATGCCGACAACAGTCTCCAAGTCGGCCAGACTGGCAAGGTTGTTGCCCCCCAGCTCTATCTTGCCGTTGGTATCTCTGGCGCTATCCAGCATCTTGCTGGTATGAAGGATAGCAAGGTCATTGCGGCGATTAACAAGGACGCTGATGCGCCAATTTTCCAGGTGGCTGACGTCGGACTCGTGGGTGATTTATTTGAAAAGGTGCCCGAGCTTACAGAGAAGGTCAAGAGCTCATAGAGTATATATATGAAATTTAGTCAAATTTTACATGATATGCTGTTGTACATTGTGGGTGGGCATCTTTGTCTCGTCTATAGATAGGCTCAGGCATAAGGAAGGAGTAAGTATCGTCATCAGCTACCTAACGAGCGATTAATCCAACACTGCCAGCATGTCAGCGACATTTGTGAATTTCTCTCGTTCCTTACCCTTTGCTTCGCCACGACTTCGCTCAACAGTGTCTATCATCTTCCATTGATCCCAAGTCACAACTCGCCTTGCTTGATCGAGTCCGAGCTCCTCTCTCACTCCGTCCCATCCATGAGCTCGACTAAGTTCCTTATAGGAGTCCAGGAAGGAGGAACCTGAGAGCCAATCCTGGACAATCGCATCTCCTGTTGTAAAAGCATCCTGCATTGTTGAAGCTATCACGCCTGTTGGACCTCTCTTCAACCAACCAGCACAATACAGACCTGGAACTTGCTGCCTTGCCTTGCAGCTAGCATCACTGTCAGATACTAGGCGGGTCACCCGCCCAAAACCATCGTTGCACACAATACCTCGCCTTTCATCGAACTGAATGCCGGCTTCGACGAAGCCGGGCAAAGGTACAGACTTATAACCGACAGAACGAAGCACGATGTCGGAAGGAAGTATAATCGCTTCACCAGTCTTCTCAGCACGCGTCTTAGGATCGAATGGGTCCGCGAGGCTTGTAATGTCAAACTCCGTGCTGGCTACACTATCAGGCGAGTCTGAGCGAGCTAGAAAATGTTTGGGCGAGAGACAGCTGTCCAATGACCAGGACTTTGAAGTTTTCAGAGGATCAGCATCAGGAATACCCTTCAACAGGACCTCCATTAGTCGCTTAGACGCCCGCGGTAGGCTCTTGAGATCTTGTGGGATCAGAGTCCGATTCACGGGATGGAAAGCTACATCTGGAAGCTTCATCAATTCACGAGCCTCCTTGATCGTGAAGGCGGCCTGGTCCGTGACGTTTAGTGCTTATCTCGAAGGAATGGCTTGATGAAATGGTAAAGAGGAAAGTTGCTCACTTGCATAGGCCCCCTTCTTCCTACAATATGAACACGCTTTACTCGACTTTCAGCAAGGCGTGAGAGGGCATGCTCGGTTATATCTGTCTTTCTGAGGGTATCGATATCTTCCAGAAGCATGCGAGCGACGTCCAGCGCCACGTTACCCTGGCCAATGATCACTGCATCCTCGCCGCGAGTCAAGTCTGGATGAAGGTTGGCGCAGTCGGGTAGACCGTTATACCAACCAACAAACTCACGAGCAGAGTAGATACCGGTGAGTGTAGATTCCCCAAAGATGCCCAGTTTCTTGTCTTCTGCAGCCCCGTAGGCGAGGAGAATCGAATCATAGTGACGCATGAGCGACTGAAGCTCTACAGTGCAATGCCTGCTGGACAGACTAGAATCGCCAACTGTCACATTGCCTACAAATGTAAAGTTGGGAGACGAGGCGATCTCGTCAAACCTATCCTGGCAATTCTACACATCGAAGGCCTTTGTCAGCCATGCTGTAACGCTCACGGATGATACTCTACTTGTGGAAACAAACGGACCTTGACCTCCGGATGATCTGGGGCAACGCCATGACGAACAAGCCCGAAGGGCACGGGAAGAGCCTCGTACATATCGATCTTGGCTTGTGGTAATTTGCTTAGGACGCGGGATGCAGTGTAAAAGCCCGCGGGGCCAGAGCCCACGACAGCCATCCGGAACGGCGAGGATGCATCTGGGTTACGAGGTGCCTGGGACGCAGTAGATAGATATTTACACCTTTCATGACCTCTTGGCAGGATTGGTTTCCAATGGCGAACGCGCCAACTTGTCCTGGATCTGGCAAGCAAGGACATGATGGTGGTGGATTGGCGCGGAAAGCCGCTCGACCTCTGCGCACAGAGAGAGAGAGAATGAAGAAGATGGAGATATACAGATCTCAACCACCAGCTTTGAATGGGACTGGAAATGACATCTTCAACTGAGCCCTAGCTTTCCTGATTGGTTCCCGAACTCGTCGATTTTCCTATCCTGGACCGAGCAGTTTCGGTCGGCGATCGGCCCCTCGGTCTTGGACGATCCACTGTTGCTGTGGCAACCAACGGTGGTGGCAGAGCTGGCCCGATTTGGAAGCTGTAAACAAAACATGTGCGGCCAAAGCTCCTCAGCCAGTTCAGTCCACCCTACCCACCCACACTCACCCAATGCGGGACGGGACGTTGCTACCTACCTGACTGCGACATTGGGTCTTCATTGGTTTTGGATCTTCTTCCTATTTCATCCATACTAAACTATTCCCAACCGTCCCTACTACCAGCCGTCCGAAGCAGGCAGCAAGCGCAAGTTCGACAGCGCGAGCGTACTGCTTCATCCGCTCACTTGTTGCCCTCACTGCCCCTCCAGCTGCTCCTCGCTCGCTACTGTTGAGCCTTACTTGCCTGACAACTTCCCGATCCTCGTCTTTTAACCCCCATCTCTCGGCTGGCGTTCTGCCAGCATTCCAGTCAATAGCCTCTTCGCCAGCTCTTCGGGTTGCGACTTAAGACACAGCTACGGCCCTAGCCGCCCTTTCGGAAGCCATATATCTATCAACGACTCTACCCCGTCATCACCACCAGGAAAGCAACCATGCCGGCGCAGCAGCCATATTTGCAAGGTTTCCAGGGCGAAACGTACGAGCCGACGTTCGACCCAAAGGCCGTTACGCGTGCCAGTTGGGAACCCAAACCCAGGAAACCCAAGCCCAAGGGGCCATTGGTTTCGTTCAATCGCCATCCTGAGTATGTTTATTTTGCTCCTCAATGCACCCCACCTCTTGTGGTCTCATCCTGATCGGCTTGTTTGTTCTTCTTTCTGACCCGACATTCCAGTGCCCACATGGTTTTGCAGCATCGATCGGGTAACTACAAGCTTATGGGACCTCGGACAAAGAAGGCTATCCGCTATCTGCGACGAGTACAGCTATTCCTACGTGTCCTCGAGCTCAATGGGGCCCTCGGTATTCTGGTTTTGATGATTCTACTTGACAAGATCGAAACTGTAACAGCCTTAGTGATGAGAATCACGGTGAGCAGCAGCTTCTATAGCTAATAGCGAATCCTTTGGTTGCGCATGGACTAACTTGTATTTTTTCAAGCCGGGAATTGTGGCCCTCAATTGTTGTTACGCCATTTATCATCTATCTCGTGATGCGGCGAGCCGTCCGCCTTCCTCCTCATCTGCGTACCAGCTCTTCTCTGGTGTTGCAGATATGTGTACCCTTGGCCTGTACGCCTACTCAGCCTTTACTGTTCATAATGATTCTGCGGGATGGACGACTCGGCTGTCAGACCAAGGTCTTCTCGAGTATTTCATCCCAGCAATCTATTACACCCTAATTGGAACAGGTGGCCTTCACTTCTTCACGTTGGCCATATCACTCTGGCTGGCTTATGCATTCCGACAAATTAGTCTGATGCCACCTGACATGAACCCATTGGAGGACCATCTCACAGCTCGCCCCTTCCATAAGAGAAACAAGTCCTCCATGACGACTCTCAATAGCGACACCAACGAGAAGCGCATGTCAACACCCTACAGCCCGGACTCTCGTCGCCAATCTGTAGCAAGGTCCGATGTATCTCGCCCAACGTCTATTCCCTTCATGCATACCCGTGAAGGTTCCCGCACCTCTCTGACCGCTGCCCGCATGTCTCGGGACCTTCAAGGCTCGCTGGATCAAGAGGACAGTCTAAGGCGAGGCTCTGTTCTTTCACACAATACAAAGCTGCCCTCTTTCCGCTCCTTGCCCAGCCAACGTGGAGCTTATTCAGAGGTCCCTCTCCAGGATGATTCTGCTGCTCCGCCTCGTTCAGGCACATCTTCATCTTCCCAAGAAGGGGGTGATCAACGCAGAGTTGCCAAATTTACCGAAACATGGGCACCAACTGATTCTTTAATCTCAAGGACAAACCAGAAGAATCGCAATGCTGCAGTTGCAATGCGCCAGGACAATAGAAACACTTATGCTGCCTTGGAGCAACGCTACTACGGTGATGAAGACTCAGAGTCGGATTATGAGAATTACCACACCTACGCTCATGACAGTGACCAAGAGGAAATGGATTTGGCCAAACAACATAGACATCCCAACCCACTCGGATCAAACCCCCAGGCTCCATCACATGCTAAAGAAAATGAGCCGAACTGGCCTTTCCATGCTCCGTCAGATGATGTGACGGAGACCTCATTACAAAGATCTACTTCCTTGTCTGAGATTAGCCATAATCAGCGAAAAGCTAGCGCGAGTCAAGACATAACTGAGCAAACGCCTTCTCCCTCAACGTCGCCAAAGAGGAAAACATGGCAGCCAAGGAAGTACACACCCGTTCAAACCACCATCGGTTTTTACTCCAAGCCTTATGGAGACCTCAAGAGCGCGACACCTCCCATCATGGTTGGAGCTGATCGAAAGATCTCGTCTGGCAACGATTTCGAGTCCAACGCTTCTCAGGCTTATGGCCGTCGCAACGTCAGTGGAAAGATTGCCGAGGAGGGCCGAGCAGGTGGCAGTCGGCTCAGCAAGTATGGTTTCTACTCCAACAAAAAGAACTGAGATGGGTGGGATGGAGAAAAACAAGAAGTCAAACATCAGGAGTTGCATAAGCTTACGGTTGGGGATTCTCTGTCATGTACTGCGATGTATTTATGTGTCCTATGTTTCGGATTCAGATTTTCGTGTATGTAAGGGTTATTGGACTGGTTAATTGTTTGGTTGAGAGACGTCTGATGAAAGGTCAGGTTATCATATCGCAATCTTCTTTGCTTCACTTTGGGCGTTGAAAGGAACAATGGCGGCTTTGGCTTACAGGTTTTAGGCTATTCTAGTGAAATTTACATTTATAATAACTCGGAGATGGAAGGGGCCATTTGGCTATAATCCATAACCATAGACGACCTTATCAGACTCGTGCCTTTCTTTGTAGCTTGGTGTCGTATTCAAAAAGGCAACAAGTGATCATCAATCACCAAATTAGCTATGCCTGGGAACCCGGTGAACGTAAGAGTACCTGCATGTGCATATGAAAACAAGTGGCAATAGAAAGGAATACGAATGCGAATGAATCAAGCCCATAGTTTACTCTCCCCTCCTGTAAGCGGTCCAGGAGGCTGTAGACTTCGTCTTTAGATCTCCCTTCCAGCCCACTTCGTCCCATTTATCTATACTAAACAGATGTCTCATAGTCGGCCGTCCATGGGGACAGTTCCAAGGCTTGTCTAGATCGCCCATGTGTCCGACTAACGAGTACATCTGGTGTCTTGTGAGGGCTTTTCCTATCATGATGCTACTGCGACATGCTCGCATGGCAAACATCTTCCTCACCTTTGACGGACGTGGGATATGCGTTGACTCAGACGACTCATCAGCAAGCAGAGCAATTAGCTCCTCAAGATCTGTGATGCTAAATGTTGTTTCCCGGCTCAAGGGCAGGGCCGTAAGCTGGCAACGCGATCCGACGGGTGCACCTCCGTCAACGTCTATTGCAATCTTGAAACCGTTGGCCTCTACAGCCTCTATATTCTGCATCACGATCTCTTCCTCCAGTGCCGTAAGTTCGAGTAACTTAGGATGAACAAGCCGTTGTGATTGGACAACAGTACTCCCCTGCAGTCTCTCAAAGTTATACTTCTCATCTGATGCATGCTGGTCGATAATGAATAGTTCATCATGGGCTGATGCACCCAGAGTTTGGGAGTCTTTCTCTGCAGGCCGCACAGCAATGATGAAACCAAGATTAAATTGGCCAGCGACTCTCATTTTTGCGAAATCATACTTTGATATAATAAGTGAGAGCTTAGACTCGGCATCGGTCGCACCGATGTCTTCCACCTGTTGTTGCTGTTGCTGGGGGGTGCCAGAAAGGGACGACGAATCTTGAGGTCTGATTAATGACCGGGAAGTTGGGGTAGCCCGAATAACATCTTCTCCGCCCGAGACGTGATGGATCAATTGTAATGTGGCATCCTTTCGCCTTGTGCTGAATTGGAGATTCTGCGCCCGAGGGGCTGAAGATACGCTCGTACTTGCTGAGTTATTATTTGCTGAGGGTTCTTGTGATGGCTTCGTTGTCTTGTCTCCAGGAGATGTAGATGAACTTGAGCGTTGAGAAAGTACAGGATCGCCAGCGGGTGAGTTTTCATCATCAGAGATCTGCTCGTTTCCCTTTCTAGAGCCTGGGCTTCTCTTCGTTCTAACCGTAGACGTGTCTGGGCTAATCTGACGTTGCGTTCTGGAAAATGAAGGGGAGCGTTGTCTGTTGATTCTACCCGCAGAAAATCGTTGAGAGAGGGTGGTCCCGAATGTCGGCCTGTCATCATCATCATCTTGGTCATCACCCTCGTCGTCGTCGTCGTCGTCGTCGTCCTCCTCCTCCTCCTTGTTGTCTTTATCGCTATCGGGTTCATCATCTGATGCCTGGTCTTTGCTATGCTGGCTATCTCCCTCATCCGAGCTAGGCTCACCCCCAATATCCTCGGGATCCCCTCCGGTAGCACCGATAAAGATCTTGGCTGGTTGTGGCGGGGGGCGTCTCATGGTTGACTGCCGACGTGGAGATACAAGGCCCCCCCCACTGACAGGCTTAATCGGTTTGACGAAGGGAATCGTAGGCTCATCGTTTGCCATGCTTGATGGTGAACTGGACCTTGATAGCGGGAACACGGATGCGGGCTTGGTGATCTTGGGTTCTTGATTGGTGTCGCTGTCTGATGGTGGCCGACGAGAGTGTTCGGCATCGCGAGATCGTGATTTGGTATTACTTCCAGTAACGGACCTTGATGGGGCTGCACGTGCGCTTTCTTGGTCACCATCTGAAGACTGCGATTGGGCGTCTTCATCCTCTTCAGCTTTTGGGATGACCGCTTTTCGTCCATGGACCCATACATCAAGGGTATTCCTAACTTTTCTAATTGTCATAGGCTTTGGGACGGCTGTAGTCTTTGTTTCCCTTTGACCCGGTCCAAGAGAGTCGCTGCCTTCATCATCTTCAGATGAGCTCCTCTCATCTCCCGAGCTTTCTGAGGCCTCTAAACGGGACTGAACGATTCTTTTCGAGTGGGTGGCTTGACCCGTCGATGAATTTTGATTCAAGGGTGAGATGGGAGTAGTTTCATCAGCCTGTGCATTGCGAGATCTTAATACTTGTGAGGTCGGTAAAGTATAGTCTTGCGAATCAAAAATCCCAACTAGAGCTGCACGAATTGAGTCTAGCATGTGATTCTGATCATGCAAGAGAATGGTTCGCTTGTCTGGACTGACATTGACATCGTACAAATGTGTATCGAGTTGGACATCTGCAAGAATGAAGGGCGACTGGGACGAGTTGTAAGACCTATACACTTCATTAAAGGTTTTGGCAAATTGAGGCAACCCGCACGGCCGTCCGTTGATGAAAAACATTTGCCGATCTGGAGTCTGCCGCCCCTCTCCATGCACCGGGCGAGACACATGACCCACGATTTTCACGTCGAGGGAAATGAGACCGGCCGCAAGGTCTGCCTGGGTGGCGGAGCCCAAGGTTGTTGGTTTCATCTCAAGTTTTAAGTCTAGAGGAACGAGGGCAGCCATCGTTTTGGCACCAAAAATGTTGATTATATTCTCTCGCGTTGTAGGATTGCCCTTGGTAGAAAATAGGACAATGCGGCGCCCCTTTGTTGGTTGTTGAGACACGGTAAACTTGAGATTTGTCTGAACGCAGGCATATTGATTCAAGAGGGCAATTACTTTATGCCACTCGCGTTTGATATTACGTTCCAGCTCTCGACGGCGCACCGGAAGGTTATGAAACAGTTTCTCGACGGCCACCGTTGTTCCTCGCTGAGCGGCTACAACGCTGGTGTCTCGAAGTTTCCCAGAGGCCTCGAAGGCGAGCCGTGAACCCTTGGGCACGTCTGCTGCGACACATGTCGTGATAGAAACGGTGGACAGGGCGCACAGTGAGGCAAGAGCCTCACCGCGGAAGCCAAATGTTTCCAGAGAGCCAATGTCATCATACGACGAAAGCTTGGAGGTGTGGTGCTTCAAGGCAATTGACTCATAATTGGGTGGTGCAATACCAGACCCATTATCCTGCACCTCGATGAGGTCGAGCCCTTGATTTTTGAAACGGACGTCTGGAGACAAGGGGTCAATAATTGTTGATTATGATGGAACGTGATGATGGGATGAGCGAAAGGAACGTGGCCGTGTACGTCCTTCAGCTATACGTATACGTATATATGTGTATCAACTGACATCGTCACACGGTGGGCACAGCGTTAGACACACGTACCTATAGTACTGGCACCGGCATCGATGGAATTTTCAACAAGCTCCTTCACAACAGAGCACAGGTCAACAATGACTTGGCCGGATTGGATTCGGTGAATCTGTCGTTCGGGGATGTGTTATTTTAGGACTTGAGCTCAGCGTGAACAGGAGACGGGGAACTATTTGAATACGAACCGTCCGACCATCAATTTGCTTGATTGTGGCCATATGTTATTGCATTCTGAGTTTGGCGGTATATCTAAGCTAATCACGCCTTAGCCTAGGCGTGTCGTTGTTAAAGGTGAGTGGATGAATTTGAGAGACGCAGAACCCCTACACGGATGCCACTCTTCAATCCTTTTGGTCTGGATAAGAGATGCTCAGGCTAAAGGTAGCTTGGGAGGACTTGGCTGGGATCGAATCGGTAGAGAACGCTGTGCACACAGATTATGCCAGTCGCTTGACCTAGTATCATGAGGTGCTGTAATTGTCTGAAATGGCTGTATGCGAGACTCTATCCTAGACAACGTTTAAGAAGAGTTGCGGCGATGGCTAAATGCAACATGGTAAGGGGCCTGGTCAAGGAATACCAGTTAAAGCCAGGCTTAGTAGTGAGCCACCACTCGCTGCGTGAAGAGATTAGTGCATGTACTTTCACGAGGTGCACACGTACCTTGCTCTCGGAACGGTGGAACCTAGGCACATAAGGCGCGTAAAGGCTGGCCTAATCGCGTCATTTCAATTATCGTTGATTGCATTTGCATCTTTAGCTCAACGGAATTTGTATTCTTAAATCGGGGCCCGCATTTAGATCTATTGCGTTCGGCATGATTGGCTGTGTTCCTTCTATGGAACGGCTCTCATAGAATATCAACCCTCCTCAGAAGAGCTTTGCAGAGTCTCATCTTCGGAGCATTGACGCCAAGCTGGTCGCACCAACATGCCTAGCTGTTTAGTAATTATCACCGAGACTGCATACTACCTACTTAGCACACAGAGTTGCAGCCATCGCGCCTATTCCTGAGTTAAGGAGGTATGTACCTTCAATAGTAATGCATGTAAGTTTAGTGCTATGGGTAGGCGCTAAAGTACATATGAGATAGGTACCCACGGCAGGTTATCTCACCGTGCAGTACCGGCACCTGCTTGACAGTTGAGCGTAGCGGCCTTGCACGGGTAGGTAGGTAGTGTGTTGCAGGCTGCAGGAAGGAAGGCACGGGCTGATGAGCGAGTGATGTCCGGACATCCGCTGACTCCAGCTGATTGTCAAGGACCCCAATTCCTCCCCTGTCACACTTGACCTACTACTACCTCTGCACCTTGCTGCCCATTGCCGTTGCCGTTGTCGTGGCTCGGACCCTCAGAGAGCGGCGCTCTGGGCGCAACCGCAAGCTGCCAGGTACCTATCGGAGTACACCCGCTCCCCGAGCAAGGGCAGGATTGGAAAACCCCAAACCTCCAATTTCCCAACCCCATCGATCAATCCACCTGGCACCACCACTACCGCCATTGCCGACCATTCGCCCATCTCTCGATGGATCGCTCGTTGCTACTGCCCAAATAATCTCGACGGTCGATTCTGCTTCGCTGGGTCGGCAGATCATCCTGCTCTGCTTGCGACACTGGCTGGGATTCCACGATATGTACCCCCTCGTTGTGCGACTATCGACGATACCAACCTCCGAATTGCTCTCATCGAACCAACTCTGAGCCACATTCCCTTTCTGGTGTCCCGACGCTCATTTAGCTCGCCTTTATATCCAACCGCACGGCTGTGTTTTGGATTGGACCAAGTTCCAATTTTATCGTCAGCGTTTTCCCACGCGCAAACTCCCACACCTCCGTTCGCGTCAACCACGATTGCTTCGGTAGCATTTTCCCCATGAAGGGGCGCTCGTCCGGTTCGGCCGATGATGGTGCTGAATCCTCTCTCGAGTCCGACAACGATCCCGCTGGTCGCCCATCTCTTTCTGTCTCCCGTTCGGAATCATCCTCGCAAACAAGAAGCCGAATCTCTACCAGTACCAACCCGGGCTCAAGGCAGGGCGCTGCGTTTGTCGGCAATGGTTTTGCATCAAGAACTGGCCCGCCGGTAACCAAGGGTGCCTCCTTGCCGTCAAGAGCCTCCATGGCAGTTTCAACACCCCCGTCAGCTGGCATTGGCATGCCGAAGATATCCGATTCCACGGACCCCCCAAGATCAAGACGCAGTTTTTACTCGATATCATTCTTGTCGCTCTTTATCTCATTCCTGGGGATATGCCTTCTTCTGGCTCTTCTCAATTCTCTGGTTACTCGTCATGTTGACCCCAAGGGTTGCCGAATGTCTTATATGCGGCCCTCCTATGTCCCTCTGACAGATTTTGATACCGAGCATACACGATTCGCAACTAAATACTCACTCTACCTATACCGCGAACAGGGCGTGGATGATGAATCTAGGGTTTGTTGACCTCCTCCCTCCCTCACCCCTGTGCGCTTTGATATGGCGATAAACACTTGGACCATTGAAATTGACAGGACTTTTCTTAACAGCTTCACGGAATCCCCGTTCTCTTCATCCCTGGCAATGCTGGAAGTTACAAGCAGGTGCGCCCTATTGCGGCCGAAGCAGCATCATACTTTTACAACCATCTCCAATACGATGGCTCAAAGCTTGCGAGCGGTACTCGGAATCTCGACTTCTTCACCGTGGACTTCAATGAGGACATCACCGCCTTCCACGGCCAGACCCTTCTCGACCAGGCAGAGTATCTTAATGAGGCTGTCAGGTTCATCCTTTCGCTCTACTCCGATCCCCAACGCACCTCACGCGACTCTGCTCTTCCTGATCCCACCTCTGTTATTATTCTCGGCCACTCGATGGGCGGTGTTGTTGCTCGCGCAATGCTGGTTCAGCCCAATTACCAGTCAAACTCGATCAACACCATCGTTACCATGTCTGCACCCCATGCTCGTCCTCCTGTCACCTTTGATGGACAAATTGTCCAAATTTACGATGAGATTAATGCATATTGGAGACACGCCTACACGCAGAAGTGGGCCAACAACAACCCTCTTTGGCATGTAACTCTTGTTTCGATTGCTGGAGGCAACCTTGACACTATTGTGCCATCTGATTATGCAAGCCTTGAATCTTTAGTCCCAGAAACTCATGGTTTTACCGTGTTTACTACGGGCATCCCTACTGTGTGGACGAGCATGGATCATCAAGCTATTCTTTGGTGTGACCAGTTTAGAAAAGTGGTTGCGCGCGCCTTGTTTGATGTCGTTGATGTCCATCGCGCCTCGCAGACAAAGCCCCGAGCTGATCGTATGAGGGCATTAAAAAAACGGTTTCTCACCGGATTAGAAGCCACATCCGAGAAGCCTGCCCTGATGCAGGAGGCCACTACACTGTTGACGATAGATGACGCTTCTACGGGCGTGGTTCATGCTGGAGAGCGTCTTGTATTGCCACTTGTGGGCTCTGCTCCCAAGCCAAAGGCTTATCTTCTCGCAATTCCTCCTCGAGGAACACCCAAGTCCAAGCGATTTTCGTTTCTGACCGATGCCCGCCTCTCAGAAACTAGCGACAACAACCAGGTCGAAGTTTTACTCTGCAACATCTTTCCACTTCAAAGCAATCAGCCAGGCCCTCCCTCTTCGGCTGCTATCGACCTTTCAGAGGGGAAGACTCAAGTCACACGCCTGGCATGCAAAAATGCGGGTCATGATGCGACACTACTCCCCGCATCGACCCTCTCATCTGTCCTCCCCTTCCCAACCGGCCAAGAATCAGACATCCAATCCTTTTCATATCTTCAGTATGATCTGGAACACCTCTCAGAGCATGAGTTCGTTGCCGTTGTGGACAAGTCACTGTCAAAGAAGCCTTCTTTTATAATTGCCGAGTTTAGTGACGTGATCGACTATCACCAGAATCAGGACATCAGCCTTGCAAGACTGCTCATGTTCGGGTTGTCGACGACGCTGCCGGCTGACCGGCCTATGGTTTCCGAGGTCAAAGTTCCTAGTATTGCATCAAGCCTACTAGTGTACGACTTAACCGTATCCGGTGGACGATGCGGCAATGGAAACTCGCGTCAGGCTCTTTTTGCGCCATTGATGCGTCAATACCTGAACAGGCCGTTTGAGTCAAGATTCTTCGTTAATATTCAGAATGCCAGTGTTAGTCTCCACGGAGTGGCGCCTTATCTTCCCCCCTCCCTTGACTCAAAATCTGCCGATGGTGTTGGCTTTCAATTCTGGACCGACCCAACATGTGACTCGCCTCTGAAAATATCCATTCAAGTGGACGTTTTGACTAGTCTGGGGAAGCTCTATATGCGTTATCGAACCGTCTTTGCTGCCTTCCCGCTTTTAATTGTCACGCTTGTTCTTCGCAAACAATTTCATGTTTACGATCGCACTGGAGTCTTTGTGTCTTTCATTGAGGCGCTTGAACTCTCACTCCGACGCTCCATACCTTTGATGCTACTCTCGTTGACTTTATTGTCAATGGCGATAGGCGGAGCAGCAACCGCGGATGATTCGCTATTGGGAAACAGGAAAGCTACATTCAAGTTTCCCGGTCTGGACTTTCACCGAAACGATCTTCTAATCGGAACGGATGATCCTTTTTTTTGGTATCTCACTCCGCTGATTGGCATCATTTGCACTGGTGTTTGCGTTGGCGTTCACTATAGCGCTCTGCTATTGACATCCTTTCTATCCTTGTTATATGGTTTAGTGAGATGCTCTCCCATGTCTAGTACCGTAGGAAGTGAGCACCGCCGAGCGCGCTCGCCAGCTTTTCCTCCATCGACCCCTCGCAGAAGGATGATTACGACCGCTGCTCTCTTATTCCTGGTTTCGATTTTCATCCCTTATCAATTCGCATATCTCGTCTCGTGTTTGGTTCAGCTCTTCACTGTTGTACGAGCTCTCCGGACGACCGGTATAGATTCGTTAGGCGCGAGTGAGAACGCCTATAATTACGCACATTCCATCTTCTTGCTTATGCTCTGGGTTCTGCCCATAAATATCCCGATTCTAGCAGTTTGGATTCGGAATCTGGCCGTTCACTGGCTTACGCCTTTCTCTTCTCATCATAATGTTTTGTCAATCATGCCTTTCATTCTTCTCGTTGAAAATCTGACAACTGGTAGAATGGTACCACAACTCAGAAGCGGACTACGTCATGTTACGAGCGTGTTGCTGTTTGGAACTGCTCTCTGTGCTGCTATATATGGCGTCTCGCATGCCTACATGCTCCATTACTTGGTCAATATTATCGCAGCCTGGCTTGCCATCGTCCACTCCACTGCGGACTCGTGGTCTCTTACCTTTCTTGGCTCCTTGTTTAATGCCAACGGACCCGAGGCTCGAAAAGGGAGAAAGTCGCCCTAGGGCGCCGCGGCGCTTCAGCAGAGTGTTGATCAAGCAAGCTCTTCATTTCGAGCAATATGCTTTTACTTCAGGGGGCCTCGTGTCTTCTGGGTAGTACGCGCGGTCTAACGGGATCCGTGTCGTATAGGCAGCCGTTCAAGAGCTTAACCTATATCTTGTTTTTCATCGATGACGCGACAAATATTGACTCGTCATATTGTATATTTTGCGTCCACTGCCAGGAAGCGTGGACATGATTTTTTTTTATCCATGGCGGCATTGTTCCCCCCTTCGCATTGCTTTGGCGTTTCTTGGGGTGATCTGATTCGAAAGATGCATTTGGATTAATACATTGGAGGGAATATATCAATATTAGCTCTTATATTGTTTCATTTTGTTACTCTTGGGAGATGAGGGGGTCTTCATATAATGGTGGCTATCAAACTCCAAAGAAGGAGATATTCTAGTGGGTAGAAGGAGGAATTGGATGGACATTTCCCGAGAAATTAGTCATCTCGTGAACTTTGGATGACGAAGAAAATAAAAGGGACGGACGGCGTCCACATGAGGCAGATACATAGAGATTAGATGATTGTATGTTCAACGTATTAAAACTAAAAACCTTAATGTTCATTCACTGCTGAACTGTGTCACCATGCTTAGAAGTTTGCGGACAATTGCTCAAAACCCGATTTTCTTTTCTTTTTCTTTTTCTATTGAAAGATCTTGCCCGCAACCGTGAGCCTCAACGATGGGATGAAGATAGGCCCAAGCCCTTGATATTACTCGTAGATCTAGAGTTGTCCCCCTTCCTTGGCAAATATCCTGCTTCTTTGAAGCTTGGTATAATGAATGACCCATAAACAAACGCCGAGGCCTATGGCGCAAGCAGCCAAAGTAAGCCAGTACGCATCCTTGTAGCAGCCCAGCCCATGCATGCAGACCCGCTCACCATCATCTTTGACAGCGACCTGTTGGTCATAGATGTGTCCATAAAAGAGGTTGAACACGTTGGAAGTGATGGTTGGCGCCATCGTGAGAAAGCCCCAGTTCTGACTCATTCCGTGAATGCCGAACTGCTCGGCCACGATCGATGGAAACACACCGAAGAGAAAGCCGTACCCTAGGCCAGAAAGGGTTGAGACGAAAAGAAGGAGGCGAGGGTTTTCGATGCTGAGAGCACAGAGCTGCGCAGCCAAAAAGATGACGGTTGCAATGACAAGGCACCACACACGGCTGGCCCCATAGCTCTTGGCGAGCCAATCCGACCCAACGCCTGATGAATTGTCAGTATTGATGCTTCACCAGATCTCTGACGATGAGACTACTATGCGTACCACTACTGAGTCTGCCCACGAAACTGCATACGGACAGGACGGAAACATGCATCTGCTGGGCTGCAACGAGGAAATGTTGAGTGACGGTCGGATCAAATCGCTCCCATAGAGCCTTGGAGTCGTTTCCAATATTACTGGCAACAGTTAGATATGCTTCAAATGGGGCCTGTGGAATGTAGATAAGTGATTGTTGGCTTACTTGATGGTCATGATGCCGACCCCTGCTAGAATCGACATGATGGTAAAGAATAACCAAAAAGTGGGATCTTTTATGAGATTGAGGCCCCGGATATCTACATGCGACTGGCCGGACTCGAGCATATCTGAAGTGGGGATAAGGCGGTCTGTGTGAGAGGCGTCAACAGAAAGTCGGGCCTGATCATCATCCAAATCAATGCTGTGACTGGGATAACCAGGAGAGCTGATTTGGCTAGAACTGTGCGAGTTGATGGCAGCTGATGTCCGGCGCGGCGTGCCGGGTTCTGGGAGTAGTCTTAATTCTCTGGGGTGTAAATGCTGTAGGGGCTCATCATCATCACCATGTGGATGACTTTCTGGGTCAACCGAGTTTAGAGACGTATAGGCAGCGTCGGAGGAGCTTGGTGAGCTTGACGGATCTGGATGGATCTTGGCAAAGAAGAAGCCAATGAAAGTCATGGAGGAAGTACCAACCGCCAGCAACAACAAGAAATCGCTCGGGTTACCGGGGAAGAGGAGGGAACCGAGGGAGGAGAAGAAGAAAGCACTGAGGCCAAAGGCGGCAAGGGGAAACGCCGTGGCAGTTCCGCGATGGTTGGGCCAGTTCAGAGCCGATATCTTGACGACGGCGGAACAGGCCATGCAGCCACCCAAGCCGGTCAGGTAAGAAAAGAAGCACAGGAGAGAAACATGAGCCGAGCCCCTGTCGTATGCGATGTGGAAGGGGAAGTATCCCACACCGAGTAAGACTGCCCCGGCAAGAATAGCAGGGCGGGGACCTTTGTGATCGACGAACATGCCGACAGGAATCCCCAGAGTATACATGCCCAGGTTGCCAAAGAGTCCGATCAGATTGCTCTGCGTGACTGAGAACTTGAGGCGCTGTGCAAACTGCGGAGCCCAGGCAGAGTAGACATACTATATGAAGTAGATAGTGAGCGATTAGAGAGTGAAGAGAGACAGGAGACGACGGGAACTCACGTTGGTTCCGCAGGCGAGAGCGACAAGTGTGGCCGCGATACTGGCAATGATGCGCCAACGGTTTACGGTAATGTTTGCGGCCATGGCTGCAGTTTTGGAAATGGGCCAGAGAGCCAGCTCTCTGAGTTGAGGCGAGCCGAATTGGACTGAGTTGCGACGACTTATTCGACCTGAAGCCAGTTGCGCTAAGTCTGGAGCAAGACCTAGAAACAAGCTTTACGGACAAGGGAGCTTGACGAATCGAACAGGGATAGTCTCATCCTCAAAACCACAAACACATGCAAGCAAGAGCGTCTACTGCGGTGTATCCATGAATGGTCAATCCCAGGGGAACGAGGAGTATAGAATTAGACTAAAGCACAGCCGGCAGTCCGTGGCAGGAGCAGAGAGACCAACAGAGCAGGACAACTAAGTAATTTAAGGGCGGAAGGGAAATGCCACGCTCGAGACACAGGCGAGGGCGACACGGCCGCTGGTTGGTCACCTCCTTTTATTTTAAGCCTTCACGTATCCATCCAGTCGCTAAAGTCCCTGCAGAAGACCTGCGCTGGCACTGTTCCGGTTTGTGGCGGTGGGCCGTTGCTCTGGAACTTGCGGAGAGCTGACGAAGGGTCCCAGCGCTTCACGTGCCGGGCGATAAGATAAGGCCTGGGCTCAGCCTCAGCTCTGACATAAGGCACGTACGGCAGTGGCGGTGGTGGCCTTACGTAACGAGCCCAGGCAGGTTTCCATCGCCAACTACATCATCCAACGTCCCTCTCCCTTTGGTGGCAAGACGGCTACTGCACCCAACGGCGCCCAGACAAGCGCTCTGGACATCACCCTATCCTTCAGCCCGCCCCGTTAGCCGCAGCCAAATATCATAGTGAAAGACTACACACGCTCTTTGCGCTCGTCCGGCGCAATCTCCTTTGCTCGATTAACCGTCTAGTCGCGACTAGGTCCAGCAACATGGGTGCCTTCTTGTCGCTGCCGCTCCTGGCGGTGCCCAGTATGGGAACCGTAAGATTATCCCCTATATTTGCTTTATGTACTTTCACTTTACGGAAACTGATCGTTTTGAATAGCTCTTGTCATGCGCTGCCAGTTGTTGTGGCGCGGCTACTTGCTCCATGGTCTGCAGCGCCTGCGGCAAATGCGGGAACAGGTACGGTTTACCTTGTCTAGAACTGCCTCCAACTATTCTCCCGGCCGATGACTGACCTACGTCCTAGTGTCGCTACCCGTATCGGTTACGCGTTAATGCTCCTCGTCAACTCGATATTGTCTTGGATTATGCTCACGCCGTGGGCCATCGAAAAGCTACAGCATCTCACGCTCGACTATGTAAAGATTAATTGTCCTACTGGCCAATGCTATGGATGGCTGGCTGCCCACAGAATCAATTTTGCTCTGGGCCTCTTCCACCTCGTTCTCGGATGTCTTATGTTTGGCGTCTCCTCTACCAAAAACCCTCGTGCCGCGATTCAGAACGGATACTGGGGCCCAAAGATAATCGTCTGGCTTGCTTTCATTGTCCTTTCCTTCCTCATCCCGGACGCATTTTTCATGTTCTGGGGCAATTATATTGCCCGTGCTGGCGCATGTCTATTCCTTGTCCTCGGTCTGGTTCTGCTTGTTGATTTGGCACATAGCTGGGCTGAATACTGCCTGGCCAAGATTGAGGACACCGATTCCCGCTTTTGGAGATTCGTTCTTATCGGCTCTACACTCGGCATGTATATTGGCTCGATCGCTATGACCGTCATTCAATACGTCTTCTTCGCTGCGAATTCAGCTTGCACCATGAACCAGGCTGTCATCACCATCAACCTTATTCTCTGGATCATAATCTCCGTCATATCCGTCAACCCTACTGTTCAAGAGCATAACCCTAAAGCTGGCCTCGCTCAGGCTGCCATGGTGGCCATCTACTGCACCTACCTGACCATGTCGGCCGTCGCCATGGAGCCTGACAATGATCAGTGTAACCGCCTGTCGCTCGCCAAGGGGACAAGAACCACGTCCGTCGTTATCGGCGCTATCGTAACCATGCTTACTATTGCCTACACCACCACTCGAGCTGCGACACAAAGTCTTGGTCTAGGTGGAGAGGGGAGTGGAAACATTCGTCTTCCTGACGATGATGAGCATGGTCTCATCACGCAGCAACCCAATGCTCGTCGTGAGATGCGAGCCGAGGCACTCCGACGTGCCGTGGAAGAGGGTAGTCTCCCAGCCGACGCATTACTGTCCGACGACGAGAGTGATGCCGGGGTTGACTCCACCGGTGACGACGAAAGGTCCAAGACCCAGTACAATTACACTATGTTCCACATCATCTTTTTCCTCGCCACCGCCTGGGTGTCGACACTTCTCGTTCTCAATTGGGAAACAACCAAGCGGGACGGAGACTTTGCATCGGTTGGACGCACGATGGGGGCAAGCTGGGTCAAGATTGTGTGTGCCTGGGCATGCCACGGGCTGTACATCTGGACACTGGTGGCCCCCATTGTTCTTCCTGATCGTTTCGATTTTTCCTAGTTTTACATGATATCCTCCTCTCAGACATACTTTCTTTCTTTATGTCTTTCTCTGCTTCTGAATTAGAAGAAACATCGTTACCTTTCTGCTCCAATTTTATCCTACACCCCTACAAATAACAATTGTCGATGCTACCTTAGTGTACATGTCCCTTTTTAGTGCTTAGCGTTCTACATGCGTGTACATAGGTATATATGTTCACCTCACCCAAAATACAAAATTTTTTAGGATCGTTATTTCAAATTCATTGTAGCTTTCGTTCATGGAAATGCCCTTCAATTATAGGAGAAGCCTTTGTGACTTAACCACCCCGATAGAGAAGTTAACAAAGTAAAAGTCCACTCCAGATCCGGCCAGCATTCTCGGCATCTTAAAAGAAGAACGATAAGATGCTGTGCTTCTTGGTCAGACACCCAAGCCGCCTTGACTAGTAGTGAACTCCACGCAATGAACCCCAACGAAAGAAACAAGTCACTGGGTGTGCGCCATATCCATTTGACTCTCCCTGGTTCCTTCAGTAGCAACTGACCTGTGCTAACAGCGCATACAGAGAGCACCCGCTACCCTCTTAGCATAGTGGCAAATGTGAAGGAACAAGCCTTGTATGCTTGGTTGTTCACGGATGAAGCTGCTCAGCAAATATGTAATGTGCTTGGCGAATATTTCGAGAGCATATCCAAGCATAGGCCATTGTTAAAAAAAAATTCATCCCCCCAAAAAGAGTAGGTAAATACAGTTGCCATACCCGGTTTGTATTATGAGCATCGCTGCACTATTCCGGGGTTCAAATGGTCTTCGTCTCTTTTTTTCATGAATTCAACCATTGTCATCCTCATTTTTTTTATTGGCATAACCGTACTGAAGGAACATAGTTGCCATAGCCGGCCAGGGTATCACGAAAAGTTCAACTCGTCGTGGCTGCCTTTTCGATTTCAGTTGGCTGGGCGTGGAGTTCGTCCAAGCTCTTCAGCAGCACCTGTCGCATGAAAACCGTCCAAAGTCACTTTTACGGCACCAGCTTGAACCAGCTATAGATTAAGTTAGCACACAATACCCGGCGTGACATCGCAAGGAAAGGGGGGATACTTACAGCGCGGGACAAATCGTCAATCAAGTCAGCAGGATCTTCGATACCGACGCATAGACGAATGATATCCTCCGGCATCTGTCTTTCTCTTCTTGTCTTGGCATCAATGCTAGCATGGCTCATCTGGCAAGGCATGCTAATGAGACTGTTGACACAACCAAAACTGACGCTGATGGCCCACAATCTTGCCGCCTCGACAATTCGTTGGGATACTGTTGGGTCACCGGTTTCGAAGGACAGGACAGCGCCAGCGCCACGGGCCATCGACCAGTGTAGGTCATACTGAGGATGACTTTTGAGTCCAGGATATCGAACTCGGAATCCGTGCGATTCGAGGAATTCAGCAATAGCCTGGGCATTGGTCTGTTGCTTCTCCATACGAATGGCAAGAGTCTTGACTCCTCTCATGAGAAGGAATGAGTCATTGGGCGACAGACCGCAGCCAGTTGAGTTGATAGTGAAGAATAGTTTGTTACCAATCTCAACATCATTCACTGCAATCACACCAGCCATGATGTCGTGATGACCTGAGAGATACTTGGTGCCTGACTCGTAAACGATGTCAGCACCGAGGTCGAGGGGGTTTAAAAGCATTGGGGAGAGCATTGTGTTATCAACAACAACAAGGGCCTTCTCATTTGCTTCGTGGGCGTTCCGGGCAATTGTTGGGATATCAACAATCTTGATAAGAGGGTTTGTAGGCGTTTCGAGGAGGACCATGGCAGTTTTGTCCGAAATGCGTGCCTTGACCGTCTCGGCGTCGGTCGTGTCGACATGATGAACAATGATTCCCTGGTTACTTGCCAGGTACGTCAACAGTCTGTGAGTACCACCGTAAAGATCATCACCGGTGATGACCTCGTCGCCTGGCCGCAGTAGACGGGTGATCACATCGAGTGCACCCATGCCAGAGCTGATGGCTAGGGCACGATTGGCATTCATAATCTTGGCAAGATGGCGTTCTAAATGGGTTCGGGTAGGATTTCCAGATCGAGTGTAATCATACTCAGCCTGTCCGCCGCTTGCGCTGGTCTGTTTGAAGGTAGCTGACTGGTAAATGGGTATGCTGGAGGCACCATATTGATCTTTGCTGTCAGTGTATACTAGCTCAGTGGCCAGGGCATATCTGCGACGTCCGTTTCGGGGACTAGACGGGGCTGGTGAGGGAGGAAGGTCGTGTCCATCGAGGTCGACTCGCTTCAGCAGTGGGTTTGACTTCTTGTCGTCGGTGGAGGATGAATTGGCATCGCCATTTGGCGGAGGCGGGGCGGACATGACGGAGGATGGCAAGGGAAGAGGAGCGTGAATCCAGCAATTGGAATCACGCAAAATCGTCAGATATGGAAAGAATAATAGAGAATGCTAGGATTGGAACGATACAACGTGTATCTTATACAATATGCTGAGAGCCAGGAAACCAGAAAAACGGCGGCAGGGCAGTCGGGCGAAGTTTGAAGCAGGAGCTAGGGATTGGTCATTCCTTCCAATTGACCCTTGCAGATCGGTTTAAACATGCATCACCCACCGCTATTCGCCATTCGGACTCATGCCGATGTACGGAGGGAGGGGCAGAGTCATATGCGAGTACCGCCGTTAGTGGTGGCGGCTAGAGCGCGGGCCATGTACCCCGTTATCAAGCCCTGTGGTAATGTAGCGAGTACTAGCAATACCGAATCCCGATGACGTGCTCATACGTACAGTGTACGCACTGGCCCGACAGTCCGGTCGTGGAGTGCCATCGGGGCCGGCGAGCCACTGAATAGCAGCGGGAAAAAGGCATGATGGGGTAAGCTTTCTTCACGCCGACTGGTTGCATATCTACAACCACCCAGACGATGAGCGATACCCATTCATGAGAACTTTTGTTGACACAACGATGGAATGAGTAAACACCGTGGATGTCAAAGACGTGTCTGTGAATGTATATTGGTTTGTAATTGTACAGATAAAATGATCGCCCTCGCCCAGATGCTTGTTATATTCCCTGACTGGCTAGACAGCCATATGTATCCCTTGTGCTGCCAACATATGTTTTCATTAGAAAGGTGCTAGAATCCCCACATCGTATTGAACGAAAATCGAAGATGAGAAACCGAACAGCCAACGTTCAGAGTAGAAGGCCTGCCCGATGACTATGTGCATCGCTCGGATCAGTCCTGTTCCTCTACAATCAACTCATCCTGTGCGTCGTGAAATCTTGCACTGGACACCCTGGTGTGTGCAGTAGACTCCTCCGGGATCGCGACCCTCTGACCGCCTCGTCTCCCAAAAAAGTCATCATTTCGGATTGCTCTGAAATTCCGTGGGTCAACAGGCGCCATTGATCGCCCCTGAGTTCTGTGTTCCTTCATATATTCCCTGACTGGTGCCATTGCTGCATCTCGGCAGGCTTCCTTAATATCACTGCCAGACATGCCGGCGGTGATTTTTGATACATAGTCGATATCGAAGTGGTTCGGGTCTGTTTTCGAGTCTTTGAGGACCAGTTGCAAAATCCTCCGCCTTTGCTCTTGGCCGGGTAGAGGTACTGGAAATTTCTTGGGCATTCGTCGTAGAATCGCTTCATCGATGTCGTGGATTCGATTCGTTGCGCCCAGTACCACGATCTGAGCTGGTCTTCCTGCAGAATCGACAGATGTCAACCCATCCCAGAGCGTCATAAACCTGAAAAGAAAGGGCGGGGCCCTTAGAGTTAGCTGGGTTTCGGTAGGGACAGTATGCCTGGATTGAATTTCATCTCACTCTGCTTTCACCATTCCACTAGCTTCATGCTCACCACTCCTCCGTGTGCCCAAAACCGCATCGATTTCGTCGATAAAGATGATTGCCGGTTGCATTTTCCGGGCCAAAGAGAAAACAGCCCGCACAATCTTGTTTGAGTCACCATACCATTTCTCTGTTAATGTTGAAATATGCAGGTTGATGAACGAAGCGCCGCTCTCGTGTGCCACGGCCTTTGCCAGCATGGTCTTTCCGCACCCCGGGGGCCCGTAAAGAAGGACACCCGACGGCGCAGATAACAGAGAGCCGGCGTGTGAGTAGATATGGGGCATCGTGAGCGGATAAATTACTGATTCTTTGATTTCTTCGATGATTGATTCCAAGCCGCCGATGTCTGTAATCGTCAGACAAATCCCCGAATGCCTGGTACTACACCGCAAGTTGTTGCAAGGGGCCTCACTCACCATCAAATCCAACCGGAATGTCCTCTGGCGCAACCATTTCGAGGGCGATGAGATTCTCATATTCATTCAGCGCAAGTTCCTCCAGCCGAGGCCCTTTTCTGGATCCACTACTGTCCTCATCAAGGTCTTCCGGCCCTCGCTGTCGGCGGCTCAGGCGTTCTAGATGCGCCTTTGCTTGTCGTCTGGCCTGCTCTTGCTTCTCTTTTTCTGGGTCGACCAAGCTGCTCAGAATCGGGTTCAGGAAGCTGCGAGCAACGTAAATTCCGGCTGTCATCTAGTTAATGCATGTTAGTTGTGATGATATATGGTGGCTGATGCAGCACCTACAACACCCGCAAACAAAAGGACGTCCATGGCGACATCGCCAAGTTTGCGTCGCTCCCCCATCCCAAAGGCTAACCGTAGCCAAGAGAGAGGTTCCTCGGGCATCAGACGAGAGACTGCATGCGCTTTTTGCCTCGGCCAGATATAACTGCTGTCTAAGCGCAAAGACTCGTCTTGGGAATACGGGATAGGCTGAATGTGATGCTGATAATTCGTTTGATGATCGACGGCCGAATAACGTGAAAGATAGATGCAATCCGCCACCGAGGTCTGACTGATGGTGCAGAAGTGGGCATTCGAGACATGGAGACGCTAAGACCGATTGGTGCAGCCTGGCAAAGAGAAGTGCGCGCCCCTTGGTCTGTAGGTACCTAGTATCCACTAACACATGCACAAGCTTCAGGGTCAATCCAATAGGTACAGATTGTGCAGACTGGAGCATTAACTCCACTCTGTATTCTGTTTACATTCATCCATTTTAGGTAATTTTGCCATCGCGACCTCTGCAGCCCCTCCATCATTCTCACCATCTGACGGCGAGCCTGATTGACTTCTATGTTTACAAGGATCGCCGCGGTTGCATGTAAAGCTATTACCCAACTTCCTCAAAAGCATCATTTTTTAAATAACATAATCCTTATTCTTCTTCAATATGCCACCACGAACAAAAGCGTCCTTCGGCCTCACCAGCCTGATAGAGTCGGACTCAGAGCCAGATATGGATTCATTTGAATTTCAAGACGCCCAGCCTGCACAGCAGCCCATCTCTCCTGCTCCTGCTCCGAAGCGTGCAGCTCGAGGCCGTCCTCCAGCCAATAAGATTACTAAACCAGCACAAAGACTGAAACAGCAATCCGTTGTTACGTCGTCAACTACTCGGAAAGCCCTGGAGGAGAAAAGTTCAAATACCATTAGAGTCTCAAAAGCGCCAAAGAAACAAGATCAATCGATTATTTCCAATCAAGTGCCGGAGAAACCTGCACCGACTCGACGCGGAAGGCCAAAGAGATCGAGCGCGAATGACGCGCAACAGCCAACAGAACCTCCAGTCAAAGCCAAGGCAATTAGAATAAGTGGCCGTCGAGCAGGGGCAAACGGTATCCAAGCCCAAGAAGAGACAGCCGGGACGCAGGAGATGGACGTCGAGGATGTAGAAATGCACAGCGAGATCCAGGCGGATAAAAGTCTTCAGCATCTCAACGAGCCTTCAACGGAAGAAATTATCGTTGATCAAGTGGATGACCTGGACGAAATCGACAGTGCATCGATGAGGAGGCGCTTGGAAGAACTGTCGAAGCGATATGCGAACTTGGAAGCCAGGCATAGAGACCTGCGCGATGTTGCGATCAAGGACGCCGAGAGGAATTTCGAGCGCCTAAAAACACAAGCAGAGCAGAGCAACGAATGTACGTGAGCCCGTACCCAAAGGCTAACGTTTCGATGGCAGTTACTAATTCGGTCATACTAGCCGCCAATAAACTCATCGAGCAGCTCAAGGCAGAGCTTGCAACCCAAACAATGTTGGCAAAGCAGGGCAAAGCCGCACAGCACAAACTGGACCTGAGCGAGGCGAAATGCGACACTTTACGAACTACGATTAATGATCTGAACACGAGCCTAGACGAGGCCAGGTCAGAGATCAAGACACTGAACACCAAGCTTGTCGCCGCTCGAAATGCGGAGGCAGCTTCCAGGGTTCCTCCTGGCAGTGCCCTTAAATCGACAACGGCCGCCAGTCGACAGGCCTCTTCCTCGGCGGCGCATGCGGCGCAAGCAAAGGAAGACCTTTACACTGATCTCACGGGTCTTATTGTCCGAGGCTTCAAACAGGAAGGGGAAGAAGATGTATTTGACTGCATTCAGACAGGCAGGAACGGAAGTAAGTTTGCACTCACCTGGCAGGCCAGGCCTGGTATCTGCGGACGATGGATGCTAATTCAAATCACCAGCTTTGCACTTCAAACTTGCTGTAGATAGCATTGATTCGGTCGACAACTTTGAGGACGTGAAATACAAATACCGACCGCAGCTGGATAGTAACCGCGACGGTGAATTGATGGATCGGCTACCCAATTATTTAGTGGATGATCTTGCGTTCACACGGCCACAGGCTTCAAATTTCTACGCAGTTATCGTTAAAGCTTTGACAGAAAGGTTGGAGTAGGACCTTCCAGAAAAGGAGTTGGTCGGGAGGGGGGAGACTCGATTGCCTTGGATTACTGCGGGTTGATTTGATTTGGTTTGATACCCCTTGAAGCTTAGAGCCACTGCCGGTGATGATCATGTATGTCCACTGGCGTTGTATACCGCCTTGTTTAGGGACAAGTGTCCGTGTGTGGCTGTTGCGATATAGAATGCCTAGAACACTTTGGAAAAATGGGACATCATCAAGGTTCATTCGATTATTAAAGACAAACGGTTAACTGGAATTGGCTGCGAACCCTGATGACCAATGGCACATCACCTTGCAAAGTGTGGACAGGATGAATGGTGAGGCGTGGCTGCTACAGGCCAGGGCCGCCCACTTGCCGCTTTGGCCATGCGGCCCACGCGGCGTGTCCTTTCAATCAATTCATCAGGAACGCGCTAATGCCAACACCGCTCCCTGGATGCTTAAAAGAAGCTCCCGTCATCACCGTTATTGGATGCTTTGCCAGTCCCGCGGCCCTGACTAGACCTACGCTCTTTTCCTCTGCACATCTGTCGTAATTGTCGACGTTCTCGTCAATCTTTTGATTGTTTTTCTTTTTAATCATCTTCTACCCCGAGAGAAACCCGGCAATCCCTTGTTGAACCGAGCCATGGCCTCTTCTTGAAATTTCCAAGCCAGTCGCAAATATTCTAAGTGCCAGCACAGCCGCCGCCATGGCTGGATTGTCACGGGTTAGCTTCTTAGCTATTGCTATTGTCTTCCATCTTGTCTACCTTCTTTCCATCTTCGATGTATACTTTGTCAGCCCAATTGTGTCGGGCATGCGCCTACACAAAGTTGAGCGAGCTCCGTCCACCAAGGCCCCCGCCGATAGGCTTGTCCTCTTTGTTGGTGAGCCACCCTATCCGTCCTGGCCTTGCTATACCAGGCCCATGCTAATTCCTATGGATCATTAAGGAGACGGATTGCGCGCCGACAAGGCTTTTCAGTCTTTCCCTGAGCCATATCCCAAGACCGACGACGATTTAGTCCCCCGACCGTTAGCCCCCTTTCTTCGTTCTCGAATTCTTGAACATGGAACCTTCGGTATTTCGCACACACGAGTACCAACCGAGTCTCGCCCCGGCCACGTCGCTCTCATCGCCGGTCTCTACGAAGATGTCTCAGCTGTCGCAACAGGTTGGAAATTGAATCCTGTCAACTTTGACAGCGTCTTCAATAGAAGTCGCCATACTTGGAGCTGGGGGAGTCCAGATATTCTTCCCATGTTTGAGAAGGGTGCGGTTCCAGGCCGGGTGGATGCATATATGTATCCGCCGGAGATGGAGGATTTCTCCCAGGGTGCTTTGCAGCTGGACTATTGGGTATTTGACCATGTCAGGGACTTTTTCTCCGAGGCAGCAAAGAATCAGACTCTAAACCGAGCTCTCCGTGAAGATAAAGTTGTCTTTTTCCTCCATCTGCTCGGTCTTGATACAAATGGCCACTCCTATCGCCCTTATTCTGCCGAATATCTACACAATCTCAAGGTTGTTGATCAGGGAGTGAAGGAGATTACCCAAATTATCGAGAATTTCTACGCCGATGACAGAACTGCGTTTGTGTTTACGGCAGACCACGGAATGAGTGACTGGGGTAGTCATGGAGATGGACACCCTGACAACACTCGCACGCCATTGATCGCATGGGGTTCAGGAGTAGCTAAACCTGACCTTTACCCCGGCTTAGTCGCACCTGGTCATGATGCATACTCTTCCGACTGGAACATGAATCATGTCCGCCGTCATGACGTGGCCCAGGCCGACGTGGCCGCTCTAATGGCATACTTAGTTGGGACTGAGTTTCCCGCAAATTCTGTCGGCGAATTGCCCCTATCCTTCCTTTCCGCAAATGATCGTGAGAAGGCTGAGGCTGTCTTAGTTAATGCTCATTGTATTATCGAGCAATACAATGTCAAGGAAGAGAACAAGCGGGCGACCGAATTGAGATTTCGGCCGTATAAACCCCTCAGTGAGGAAGGGAAGACTGCTGAAGAACGGCTTATTGGGATTCGCAGCCTAATCGAGGCTGGGAAATACGAGGAAGCCATTGAAGAAACTGATTCTCTCATTTCTATCACCTTAGAAGGTCTTCGATATCTCCAGACCTACGACTGGTTGTTCTTGAGGGGTGTCGTCACCATTGGATACCTAGGTTGGATGGCATACGCCATCACAATAGTTATCAACCTATTTGTTCTAGAACAAAGCATTGCACCTCAAAGGAACTGGACCGGGACCATTGTATCAACCTCTATTCTTGCAGCTCTGTATGCATCATTCGTTATTTCTAGATCGCCAGTAACATACTATGCCTACGCGTTTTTCCCGGTTTTTTTCTGGGAGGAAGTTTACGCACGACGAGCCAGTCTTTCGCGAGGCCGGGAACAGTTGTTTGGGCATATTCAGTCGGTCGGCGCGTGGCTGACTTTCGTCGTTCACTCTGTTCTTTATGTGGCCGTTATTATGTCACTGGTGAGTCATCCGTTTCCCCTACGCCTTCCCTTTGGTGCGTGTAGGCAAAGCCAACTAACCCGTGTCTCAGGCTCTGGCCTACATTCATCGTGAAATTTTTACTGGTCTGTATATTATTGGAGCATTATGGCCGGTATTCCAAGGGTTTTCTTTCTTGAAATCACACGCCATGCTCAGCTTGACATGGGTGGCCTCGTGTGGGGTGATGAGCGTGTTCACCCTCCTCCCAGCTAACAAACTAGAGGACGTGAACCAAATGTAAGTTGTCAGCTTTCCAGATACCGATACTTATAATGTAGCTAATCTTCATTAGTTTGTCCGGAGGATCACTTATGGTTCTGATTGGACTGTTTTACCTCTCGATGGAAGAATACGTGCTTGCAGACTTTTCCTGGACACGCAAAGCCGCACAAGCAAAGCAGAGTTCCCTAATCGGAAGGACGTTGGCCGGCGTACAGGTAGAATCCCTCCCCGGTAGGGTCATCCCGTTCTGTTACTCAACTTACTAACAAAGCTCAGATCGGTCTGATAGTACTCTCAATGCTTGTCACTCGGTCCAGCGTACTATCACTACAAGCTAAGAATGGTCTGCCACTTGGTAATCAGATCACGGGGTGGATAGTACTGAGTATGTTCAATTCCTTTTTTTGTCCATCTCTCACCTTAACTTGTCCCTCTGCGTGATCTCTCTTGCAGAAATAGCAACTAACATGAGCAGTTACTTCATTTTTGATCCCCCTTGCGTACCGGCTTGCACCAACTACCAATTACATTCACCGATTGGTGGTAATCTTCTTGACATGCGCCCCGACATTTGTCATTCTTGCCATTTCTTGGGAGGGTTTATTTTATGTCGCATTTTCTGTCACCCTTTTCACCTGGTTGCGCCTCGAATACAGCCTGCAAAGCTTTTCTTTGGCGCGTCATGCGCAGAATGGCCACGCCAAACCCAATGGGAAAGCTCAGCCCCCTCTCTTTAGGCCTCTACGACTCTCCGACGCAAGGGTCGGGCTGTTCTTCTTGATCCTTCTCCAATCAGCTTTCTTCAGCACTGGCAATGTGGCATCGGTGTCGACCTTCAGTCTTGAAAGTGTTACCCGACTAATCCCCGTGTTTGATCCCTTCTCACAGGGAGCACTGCTTATTGTTAAGATCCTTATTCCTTTCGCGCTCATTTCAGCCAATCTAGGAATACTCAACAAACGTTTAGGGGTAGCTCCATCGGCTCTCTTCATGTTGGCCATGGCGCTGAGCGACATTCTGACTCTCTACTTTTTCTGGGTTGTCAAGGATGAGGGATCTTGGCTAGAAATCGGATCTACCATTAGTCACTTTGCAATCGCCAGCCTTATGTGCTCATTTGTAGCTGCGTTGGAGGGTGTCAGTGCCATGTTTATCGCGGGCGTGACAATCCATGACACGCCAGCACCCAAAAGCTCATAGAGATACTAGAGTTTGAGCAATGCAAACTACATACTGCAGGGTCAGTCTACAATCTGATCAAAATATATCAGGAATGTCAGAACTTTTAGGGGGATATTTCATTTACAAGCTATCGAAGACAGGTGTGCTTTAGGCGACGGCCTCACTACAAAGGATACACATAGTAATCAGACATGTAAATTAGAGCAAGAGTTTTTTCAATTACAGTCTTCCCAACACCAATATTCAAGTATTCGCGCCTTGCTGATGTCGCAACTTTCTTAAATGCTGTCCTCAACTCCACATTCAGCCCTGGGGAAATCAATAACGGCCTAAATGGGACGAGGTCACGTCGACTAGGTCCATACGTAGCGAGCATTTTCACGAACATGGCTCCCTACCGGAGATGATGCAAGGCGGGTACGAGGTTTGGCTGAGCCAGGGCAATTAAAAAGATTAGGTGACTCTTCGCGTTGGTACCGAGAGAAGGCGAGTCAGCCCCCTCAGCAAATGAAGGGGGAAATGCTATATACACGCCCTCCACCGCTCAATTATGAGCAAGAATTGTCCTATTGAGGGCTTCACCTCCGTAATGCGCATCTGGAGGGTGTGGGACCACGCCTGGAGTTGCGGGGAACTACGGAGTACAAGATACAAGACAACCTTGAAATTCCGGGGTTTTGCTTCTCTGCATCATCTGTCCTCGTGGTGCCGGAACGTACATTGAGCAACAGCGGCGCCAAGTAACGCAGCTCAGCCAATCATTGACGGTTCGGCGTCAGCCAAACACCAAACAAAGCATGTGGTGTTGTGCCCACATCCGACTGTTAGCATGTGAAAATGCAGAGGCCATAACTATCATGTGTGATCCGGGGGGGCGTGCGCCGCTTGGCTCGTCAACTGCAGCTGGTCATGAGGGGAGATTTGGGCTGCGTATTACTTGCTTGGCATGCATCTGCCTCTTTTGCCATGGCAATAAACTCGCAGTTGGTGATACCATACCAGACTGGCTTACCTGCCCAGGCACCCACGGTCATCTTCTCCCCTCGTGCCCTAGGTGAATGGGAATGCCACCGAGGGGGGCTGTGTGGGGGTGAGAACGGTGAGATTGCTGCAGGTAGCCTTCTTGGATCAGCGAGGTCTAGCCTTTCAGCTCCTTCGCCGAGCTACTCTACTTGTGATCATATTGAGGTCAAGAAAAAGTGCCACAATGGATGACAGCCCCTAGCTTTGTTGTCAGTGCCTGGTCCGTACATAGCCCACTGTTTTTACCTTCCTGTGACCAAGCCATAAGAGCCTGGGAGCTAATGTATAGAGCTTCCCAAGGCACCTAGATTTGTGCTTCGAGTAAATACTCAAGCCCAGATTCAAGCCACTAGCACGGGGCCCTAGAAACACAAATAGAAGGCGAACGATTACCAATGCGCAAAGTGGGTGCCCACTGTATGGAGAATATCGCGATATGAGATGACTTGAAACAACGATGCGAACAAACTTCTTGCCTTCCTAGGTGTACCACACACCGTCGAACACTGAATAAGGGCATGCGTCAGGTGACGGGGACCAGGTTTGCGCAGAAATTCGCATTAGGTGTGCATCGCAGCAGCTGGCCTTGCATCGCAGCAGCGCGCATGCCCTTTACCAAGTCGCCCTCCAACCTGGTCGACCAGGCAGTCCGGATGTTCGGGGAAGGGAGGGGCCGTGTCGCGCAGTTCTCGAAACGCGGGTCTCAGCATGAGACCACTAAAGCACAGAGGGGGTGGGTGGAGGAATGATTCCCCGACCCATCCAATTCGATTCTGGGGGTATGTATATCGTTCTGCCGCCCTCCTTCGCCTGCCAGTGGCTAGCCCTCTTCCATCTTGGGGAAGAGACACGAGCCGGATGAAAGGAAAAGGCAACATATATATATGTGTGTGTGTACATATATGTAAAATACACGAAATAAGAAATGAAGACAGCCCCTGGTGGAGGAAAGGCGGGACATGTTGATGAACATTTGATCGGCCCGTGGGGTTTTCAAGTACTAGCCCAAGCAGGTACCTGCACTTGGGACCTGCTTGAAGCACGTCCACTACGGCAAGCAAGTGCCAGCAATCAGGTACCTATCTCTCCACGCACCCAAATGAAATGCCACCGCCGCCGTGGCTGCCTCCTCCGTCACCATTTCCTGTCCGTGTCTGGAGTCCCCGTCCTGAGGCGATACCAGCAACTGGACACCATTGCAGAGGCACTTGCCAGAGCGGCCCACAACTTAAAGAGACAACCAATATCACTCCGGCCAGCCAGTCTAGTTCCCTTCGCTTCCCCTTACCTTGGGCCTCTGTCGAATTGATCTCTCTCCAGGCCTGGGCGGTTTGGTTCCTTCTTGTCCGACAGAGGGAAGCGCAGGGAAACAGCTTGTAAGCCCGGTCATTTTCGCAGAACGCACTCATCGAGTTGCCTGGGCGCAACCCAGACGTGGCACCATGGATGTCGACATGTCGGCTGGCCATGAGCCACCACGCCCATCTTCGTCGTCACAGCTTCTCCAGCAGCAACAGCTCTCAGCACAGGCGCTTTCCGAGTCGCTCTCCAAAGCAGACCCTCCAGCGCCCAGTAATGCTTCATCGACATCGGCTGGGCAAACCAGCTTCCGAAGGTTTGTCTTTTCCCTTTCTTCTCCTCTCGCCCCCATGGTCGAGCTTGCGCTTCGCGTGCAATGCTTCCTGGGTTGTGTTGAGCCCCTTCCCAAAATTGCTACTTGCTCTCGAGTCGCGGTAAGCTGACTTTTTGGCTGCTGTGCTTTTTTTCGCGGGTTGTAGACAACGAGCATCAAGAGCATGTGAGGTATGTGCCTTTAATATATATTGTCCTACCCTCAAGTGGGAGTTTGTGCTTGAACGCGCCCGCGCGCACCTTGGTCCCCATCTTGGCCCTTGATGTGCCGAGGCAATTCGACCATCAAGTGGGCTGTTGTCCCGCCTTTTCTGCCACCTGTTTGGCTGGCTACTTGCCCTGCCAATTGCTGCGCCAGATGATGAGTTCAGTATCACATCACAATACCCCTCTGCCTCCAATTAACCAGCATGGAATATTACCGCTTTGCCCAGACCTTTATTTGCTAACCGACTCTTTCCTCTGGCTCTTTTATACAGACCTGTCATGCACGCAAGGTACGACCCCTCTTCTCCCAGCCTCCCTCCAAATTTCCAAGGCTAACTAACCTTCGACTCGTTCCCATCACAGGTCAGATGTGACGCTGCTAGCCTCGGTGTGCCCTGCACCAACTGCGTCGCGTTCCAGATAGAATGTCGCATCCCTCAGCCAAAGCGAAAAAAACCTCAGAATGCCTCGGCTGCTGCAGGTACCGCTCAGGCGAGCAAGGATTCAGACAGGTACCGTTCCAGACCCTCCCCCCGTCGGCATCCTGGATATTTGGCCACCTTCCACTGTCGGGAAGATCCAATGTTGGTTAATTGCTAATTTCTCTCAAAGCCAAAGCGATCGAGGGGCCGACTCCCTCGATGATAGACCACAGTATGCTACCTCGTCGAATTTTCAGCTTCGCAGTGTCCCTCCCGTATCACACCTCGACCAAACCCCACTGTCACTGGTCGAGCCAGATGATCAGGGAAAGAGGGGCGAAGCTGACAATGGAGGGGACGTGAACATTATAATGAAGCCAAAGTTCACACGTGCGCCCATTACCGAAGCTGGAAGAGTGGCTCACCTAGGCGAATCTTCGAACTTGACTCTTCTCGTCCACGACCGACAAGGCTCATCTGATGTCGTCCACTACCCGCTTCCAGAGAATGTTAGGGGCTCACGGGCAAGACTGACGGCGCTGGATAATGTCGAGATTGAGATACTTCATCAGAGAGGAGCCTTTCTCTTGCCACCTCGAGCGCTTTGTGATGAACTCATCGAAGCATACTTCAAATGGGTTCACCCCATCGTTCCTGTCATCGACCGTTCTCGGTTCATGCGTCAATACCGCGACCCAAAGAACCCTCCATCACTGCTCCTCCTACAGGCCGTGCTTCTGGCTGGCTCCAGGGCCTGTGATAACTCTCAGCTGATGGACGCAAATGGCTCAACCAACCCTGCTGCTCTGACCTTTTACAAACGAGCCAAGGCCCTTTACGATGCCAACTACGAAGACGATCGTGTGACTATTGTGCAATCGTTGCTTCTGATGGGGTGGTACTGGGAAGGACCAGAGGATGTCACCAATAATGTGTTTTACTGGACTCGAGTGGCAATCGTCGTTGCCCAGGGTTCTGGCATGCACAGGAGCGTGGAGCAATCCCAGCTGAGCAAATCTGATAAGAGGCTTTGGAAGCGTGTCTGGTGGACGCTCTTCACCCGTGATCGCTCGGTCTCTGTTGCCCTGGGCCGTCCTATCAGCATCAGTCTTGATGATTCAGATGTAGAGATGTTGACTGAGGAGGACTTCTACGAAGATGAGGCGGATGGTGGTGGGGAATTTCCTCCTGACCCTGTTCACATCCAGTTTTTTCTCCAGTACGTCAAATTGTGCGAGATTACCGGCCTCGTCTTGTCACAGCAGTACTCCGTTGCTTCAAAAGGAAGGCACAGGAATGCAATCGACTTAACCCATAGCGATATGGCTCTAGCCGACTGGCTCCAGAATTGCCCCAAGATTGTGTATTGGGAGGTCCCGAGACACCATTTCTGGTCCGCTCTCCTGCATTCAAACTACTATACGACACTGTGCCTTCTTCACCGGGCACATATGCCACCTAGCAACTCAAGCCGGTTCCAAGCTGAATCACCATATCCCTCTCGCAACATTGCTTTCCAGGCTGCAGCAATGATTACATCTATATGTGAAAACCTTGCTGCACACGGGGAGTTGAAGTATTGTCCTGCGTTCATCGTTTATAGCATATTTTCGGCTCTAATCATGCACGTCTATCAAATGCGCTCCCCAGTACCATCCATTCAGCAGGTAACCCAGGATCGCCTGCGCAGTTGTCTGAGTGCAATGAAGGATGTATCTCGGGTCTGGCTTGTTGGCAAAACCATTTGCACCTTGTTTGAGGCGATCATCGGGAACAAAGGATTGGAAGAGCGGCTACAGAAGGCGGCTGGTAAACGGCATCGAAACCTTCACCAAAGCCTGTCACAAGATCTGGGGCTCAAAAATGCCGAGGCAGCAAAGAGGAAGTACGATGACATGGCAATTGACTTCACGTCGAATGCACCCACACCCCATGAGTCGTATGAGCGCTCAAGGCCGCAGACACCAAGCTTGAAAAACGATAACCCCCTACCGCAGCCGCCTGGGCCTACCCTGATGACTTCTCCTCACTCACGTCAAGCTCCTGCAGATGCCTTCATGGGTGGCACGAATTCTCGCCCACACACAAGACCAGCCACACCTTTCAATCCCTCATTCTCTGTGCCGGCAACTCCACCGGATCTCTACTTGGTCACGAGGAACTCACCAAATCTCTCACAGTCGCTCTTAGAAAACTTCCAGCCAGACCAGCTCTTTCCAGATAGCTCGGCTATGCCCGCCTTTCCGAATCTGTCCCCTACCCAGGCGCACCAGAACTTGGGCCACAATCTCATGGCGCAGATGCCAACGCCAACCATGCCAGCCGGTGGATTACCAAGGCAGGCCGCCAATGATTTCCACCAAGCTGCGCAAGGGGCTGGCATGCTGCCCCCTGGAATGCAAGGATTCCAGGGATCAGCAAACATGTGGCAGTCACATCTCGATGGTGGCGGCCTGAATGATGAACAAAGCCCCGATAGTTGGAGCACCGGGTCTGGTCCTGGACAACCAGTTCCAACGACACTCAACGTAGAAGACTGGTTGGTCCATCTCTCCCAGAATGCACCCGAAGCTTTCGCCTCGTTTCTCTCCAACTTACCCCTCGCTACAACTGCACCCTTTTACGACCCTGATTGATATGTACAGGGGGGACTAACATAAGACTGCAGGTTCCAGTTCTTCGGTATTAATGGCGACTCAGGTCACGGCAACCTTGATATGCCTTTGTAATAGTCGGGTGGGATATTTTAGTCCTTCCACATGGAGCAATGTGTAAGCATCCGAGAGGTGTTCGCATAAGAAAGTATGGGCAAACGGCGGGAGCCAAATGAATAAACACATGGATGGTTCCAAATGAAAACATGTCGGGAGTTTCTGCATCACTTTGAAGGGGCGGGTGCTCGATCTTCATCAATGCAAAAAGGCGTCAAACAATCCAGGGTGGGACTCACATAAGTGGTTGGAAGTTAAAGGAACATAATGAATGTCAGGAAGCTCTGCTTCCGCTCCATGACTATATTTTGGCGCTTCTTGATTTCGAGGTCAGCACTGCGTATTATTGTACCACCCACCGACTCTTGCAACCACAAAGTACCTAACCTAACCGTATCACAATAAATAAGCGGGTGCACTAATCGCGGTCGCATGGTCTCCACTGAAGTAGTTGTCTTGCAAGGTAATTATAGTAATACTAATAAGCCACCTACAATTCTAAAGCAACACATCTTACTAGTAGTATTCCTTCCTGTCAGGATTGACTACGTAAGCCCTCTGGTTTTGGGGGCGGGGATCAGCCCCGCTACGGGCACTCACCAGCCGCCACTCCGGGAGCAGGTGGCCTTGGGGTTCATCGACGAGCCTCGATGTCATCCAGGTAAAGTGACAATCACACACTCTCTCGTCCTGTGAGCACCCTTCGCATCCACCTCCAGCTCCCTGCCATCGACGACCGTTCGCCAACCTCACCATGTATGGTTTTTGCTAGGCCATACCGAGTGATGTTTCATCTCGTCCCCTAAAACCACCCCCTGATCCATTCATCTATAGGTATCTCCAGGCCGATATTAGGGCAATTGTCCTCGACTTCTACGCCCCCCTTTTGTGAGCAGCGTCACCTTATCCAGCATTCCACATTAGGCTTCTCTCTCCCGACCTCCCTCGTCTCCTGTACCTATTTTGGGCCTATCCTCTTTCCTCAGGGTCGCGCTGAGCGTCCAATTAGACGCATTGGCAACGACCCAGCACTGATGCAAAGCAACCGCCGTAATCGCGACCTGCCGCTGTCGTCTCGTTCACGACCATAATGACCGGCAGGGGCAGTACCATACTGGCCAAGACGTCCTCCCACGCCTCGAACTCGAACTCGCCGGCTTCAAGCTCGACTCGATCTCGCACCCAACCACCCGTACTTGATCTGTCCCAAGACAGCAATGAGCCACCCCTTATTCATTCCGCTCCATCTACAACCCTAGCCAGCGGGCTTCTGGCTGCACTCAGTCCCTTGAGTAGCCGTGCCCCGAGCCCTCTAGCGCCTCGCGATCGCTCATACGTCGGCCACGATAGAAGCCCCTCACCGGGTAATCTGGGCCAGTTCTTCAACGACACCTGGAATCAAGGCTGGTCTTCAGTTCAGGATCTTACCAGCACGCTTTTGACTGGGAACGAGAATGGCGAGAGGGGGGGCTTGCTGAGTCCTTCCAACGGCCTCAGCAGGCCACAATTATCCAAATCCCCCTCAATGGATAACAGAGGCCGTAAGGTTCCTGAGGCATGGGGCCCTCTTCCTCCAGATCAGAAACCTGGGGTAGACATTGCTGAGAGGCAATCTGCACTGAAGGCCGCCCGCACCGCGAGTATTCTCGAAAGCCACGATGGCGTCAATGGCGGTCTAGATGTTTTGGGGAGATACAAACGCCGAAACTCAGACGAACACAACACCAGTCGGCGCCACCAGGAATATTACCTCGTCTACATTCACCAAGTTCAGCCTGAGGACACTTATGCGGGACTCATTCTTCGGTACAAATGCGGGGAGGATGCTTTCCGTAAGGCCAATGGCTTGTGGTCCCGTGATAGCCTTCAGACTCGAAAATGGCTCACAATTCCTGTGGACGCCTGTGATCTTCGTGGTCGGCCCTGCGATCCCCCACCTTCATTGCCGACCCATCAAGTTGCCTCTCCGTCTGATGGAGAAAACGACAACTCTACTGAGATAGGGACACACGATGATTTCTACAGCCGATCAAGCAAGGCACCCGATGGAGAGGAGGGACAATTGGATGATAACAAGCCCTGGACACATGTAAGATGGGTTGAAATTGATTCGCTGCCAGCCCCGGTTGAAATAGGTCGAGTAGCCTGGGGCGCTATGGGATATTTTCCCCCACGAAGGAGGAAGAGTCTTAGGACCACATCTTCGTTCTCCACTCCCAGGCAAAGCATCGAAGTCTCTCAAACCGGTCCAGCGTCCGTCGACGGAATGTCGCCTCGGCGGCTCAGCTCGCTCAGCAACCGACCTCAGATGCCCGGCACACCATTATTTAATCGCAACCGCCCAGGTAGCGACTCACCAGACACAAGACCACTATGGATGCGACGTCCCGGAGGCGTCGGGACTATGGGGAAGAACGTAAAGTCGCCAGGCCCCGATTCCGATTATATCAACACATGGGCGCAGAAGAATATTCCCGGCCTCAGTATTGACGGACCATCCATGTCAATTATGGCTTCGGAGACGGCGCATTTTGGCTTCTCGAAAGAGTCAGGCGAACTGGTTGAGAGCCCATTTGAGGAAGGCAGAGATGCTGCCTCTGTTAGCCGGCAAGGAACTGGATTGGACCGTGCTGCAGCTGCTGTGGAAACCTGGCTACGAGGAGCCCTCGCCAAGGCCCCAGGAACACCCCTCATCATGGCCCGATCTAGATCAGGGAGTAACCAGCTTGGGGTAGACGGTACCGGGGACCTCATAGAACTCACAGATGCGACAAGTGACGATGTCCCTGCGCCTTCTGGTTCAGTCGCAAACATGATGAGCGGTTTCTCGATTGGCTCGCCTGGCCCAAACGATGGGGGCATGGGCTCCCTCCGAGGAAGGTCTACGGCAGAGACGCGTAGAGATAAGAAGTCGGATTGATTTGCAATGTGTTCTGTTCCATATCACACAGCGTGGCGAGAGTTTGGGAGAGGTGGGTTTTCACCCTGGCGCATGTCCAAGGAATAGTTAGTACCTGGGCCTTTCCAGCAGCATCATTGTTATTTTGATTTTCTCGCATCAGTCGCTTCGGGATGTGGGCGTTTTGATGGCCAGGAGTCTTATTAGTATTATACAATAGGTACATAGAAGCCAGCATGTTATATCTCCAGATATAACTTAATGCGCGAAAGATTTGGGCGTGTCAAAGCATTAGGTGCTCTGCAGCCGGCACAGCACACAATAAAAAATGTTCTCGTAATCGTCGTGACTATCAATTCGAACAAGATATGTTCATTTGACGGTAATCAAGCGTGCACATGTCGAGTTGTCGGCAAGGGCAGAAGATCATTGCCAATGCAGAGAGTTGGTAGATGGGGAAATGTGGCTTGACCATGGAGTGTGGCGTTATCGATAGGTGGTAGTGTTGTTACCCACCGCGATCAGGAGCTTGACGTGTGAGGCAGCACAGGACGAGCTTCAGACTTCACAGCCGCTGCACGGAGCCCTTTTGACTACTATGAGTAACAGCGGATCCAATGCCCATCTGTATTGAGTGTCGCCATCCAGTCAGGACTCTTTGGACATCCTACTCGGGTGCAGATGACAAGTCGAGTGGACACAACATTCGACTGACAGTCTGTCGAAAATGCGGCTCCTTTTGCGACAAGTATGTCGAACACGACTTTGTTGTTCTCTTCATTGACCTGGTTCTCATCAAACCCCAAGTGCGTATATACAATGTTTCAGGATCATCCACTCAGGAGAAGTACAGAGTAGCTGATGCCCAGGCAAATTCAGGTTTATCGACACCTGCTGCATAATACCCTGATGCGAGATGGCGATCGCTTTGACGTATGTCTCTGGAGTAGCCCCCTCCTCACCTAATGAAAAATAAGTTCTAGTGTAGCTGAAGCAAATAGCCCTCCATCATACGGCTTGGCGTTCTGCTCCTGCTCTTCGATGTCTACCTAACGTGGGCTCGAATGGAGAGGCAGTCTATCCCTGAATCCTCGCCAGGCGGAAGCAATCTGGGAAGATTAGCCCAGCAGCCTATCGTTTTACAATATCTCTTCTTCCGTATGTTCTTACCCCCTACGACCACAATCCTATTCCGACATTAGGCTATAGTATCTAACAAGGCCTGGCTATCTTTTCGCCAAACAGTCATTCTGTGTGCTCTGTCGACGGCGGCCTTTCACATTAGCATCCGCTTCCTCACGTCTTCAGCCCTCTCCCCTCTCAACTTCACGGGGATTCTTCGCCGCTATGGCCGCCCTAATTCGGTTTCGACCGCTCTTCTCGTCTCCTCGTCCACCAAGCTCTTCCCCATACTCATGGTGATATGGCAGTACCACGATGTCCCTGCTGCGGCTCGCTACCTGGGCGGGGCTGTCGTAGTCAACAATGTCGAAGCACTCCGCATTCTTCTGGACTGTAAGTACTACACGGCGTGTTTTCTGGCTATTTCCGGGGCAGCCGCCAGGTGGATAGTCGGGCGCATGGTCCTAAGCGCAGCTGGGTTGGGAGACGTCGACTCGATAAGCGAGAGCACCGTGGCCACCGATGGAAAGGCGCTTTGGGCCTTGGTCACGTATTTGAGACAATGGGCTGGTCGCTTAGCTGTAGGATAGTCTGATGCTACGAAAGACACGCCGTCACAAACTCAAGAATAGGCCGGTTTGGAGTCAAGATGAAGAAAGAGACACCAATGTGTGTATATGTGACCTTTATAGGCAGAAACTTGATTCAGACCTAGGTTATATAGTTTCGATCCCACCGCTCCATAAACGCCGTTTAATGAACAAAAAAGATCACCTCATCGGGTAGTCGGTCGATGATGGTTGCAGTAATGGTAGTGTAATTGTACAACTCGGCTGTGCAACAGCTGGCGCGTCCATGCCTTCCCGCCCCCTGCGCAATCGTCTCCAGACTCTTCAAACCATCGGTTCTAGTGCTCCCAGAATTCCTCGCTCAGGGCTTTTCGGGGTTCGATGAGGGGGTGAAGCTGGGCGAGGAACGTAATAGCCCACATGAGATAGCAGCTTACGACGGAGAGGATGAGGGAGGAACGCCATAGGCTATAGAAGCGATCGGTTAGTCCTGAGGATTATGGAGCGGCGGATTCCTATTAGGGTGGAAGAGAAGTTGAGTAGGACGTACACTTGATTCTCGCCCTTGGGAGAGAGGAACCAAGACGCTACGCAAAGCGCGACGACGACGACGAGGCCGATGAAGACGGAGTACCTAGCCAGGGGAGAAGGATCAGCTGCTCGGTTCGGAATCAAATTAGGGGTGCGCTTGGGGAAATCTACCCTTGAGCCATTGCGAAATGCACCGTCGGTCAGTTTTCGTATCTAAATCAAAGGGTTCGAAGGAGTTTGGAGCTTTCAGCGTTGGTTCAGACAATCAAGTAAGTTTGGTGTTGATTGTCACCAGCCTGGGCGTTCCAGCCACGAGAGCTGGCGCCGGCTTAGTCATGATTCTTTTTATATCAAGACATGATGTCAATCCCGCTTTGAGGAATACAGCTTACTGTTGTACTAAGATGCGTACCTAGATGAAATAATAAATAAGGTCCAATCTGGGTACTCAATTAATTACCTTCCTAATGATTTACATGCACGAATACTTTCGCTTTTAAGGAATCTGATTAGGCACATCCCATCTTCAACATGTTCCATCAAATCTGGTGCCTGGCCGGCGCCGAGGGTAACCACCCAGTAAGTACTAAGCTATTTTCGTCTACTGCTGCGCAAGTGACGCAGGCACCCAAATATCTATGTAGGAATTCTGCAACCAGGATGAGGCTACAAATTCCCCGCATACTAGTACTTTCCGAACAACAAGGAAACAAGCAAGACAAGCATCGAAAAGACACCGGCTCAGTTGAAGTGTACACTGATGATTGAGATCCATTGATAGCCAGAAGGTACGTCTAACTGGACAATGTCTTCGCTAACCTATGAGTCTCTTACATGGCATATTCCCTAGTCGCTCACTGTCTCCCTGTTGAGTACGACCTATTCCACTATGGTGCTCAGCGCGCGTGCCTCTCAACAATGTTGATTCATCAATGGCCAGGACTCGGCAACATGCATTCAGTCTCCACAAGAGCGAATGCAACCGACCAAGAGAGGATCACATTGCATGATTACCTGTAGATTGATAAAGTAAGAAGACCCCATCCTCCATGTGATGGATGCGATGTGCCGATCTCTCTCATCAAGGAAGGTCCCGCGCACGACCAAGTTTGAATATCTAGATTTAGCTCGGAATCAAGAGGGCAGAAAATGGTGCATTGGCGATTCCGAGATTGCTCCAGCTTGTCAATTAGACCGCGGTAGACACCAATGTTAGCTTGGTTCAACGATGGAGATAGTGATGAGGAGCCGTTCCCTTATCTTATCGCAGGGACCTCAGTGCGGAGTGTTGCAGCAACTCCAGTCAAAGAAGAAAGCTCCAGCTCCGATCAGCTTGACTCATTGATACCACACACACTCTGCACAGTCTTGACTTTCTAGTGTTGTCACACATGCATAACAACCTCAATCCTAGTTCTCCCCTCGTCCCTACAATGATTGGGCTATAGTTGTAATGTTCCTCCGGCCGCAGCTTTTTACCTCAAGTAGTCACCTCAGCGCACCGCTGATGCTCTGGCTTGGCCGACCACCCGTTTCAGACATGATTTCAGCTCGGACATGGAGAGGGACGGCAAGCTGCGGCCATAATTGGCCTCCAAATCAAGTCGGCCTCTTCTCCAAGCCCAATTGCCGAACCTTTTCCTACCTAAAGCGAGACAGCAACCATGCGAGAGCTGCAGCACGATATTTTACCCCGACATCGGCGGCCAGGTGGTTCTCATCACCAACACCAGGACCCGGCAGCAAGCGATCTCTCGATCTTGTGTGTATATCCCAGACCCCAAATGCTATTCTCCCGTCTTTTGGATTTCTAGTATTTATTCTAATATTTCTTCGGTCCAATGTAGGACACCATTGTCTCGGTTCTCGAAGTATCGGCTACCAAAAGAGATGCTAAAGGCTATTTACAAAAATACACCTCGAAGGAAAATACATCATTGACGAAAGTCCCCCAATTCAGGCATGAAGAGCCCCAGGACGGTCCGAATGAACCTGTTTCTTCCGATTCCCACCTGCCAAATGTTGCAATTGTCAAGCTCTGCGACCCTCAACTCCTAGATGGTGATGCGTTGCTCGGTGTTGCGAAAACTCTTTTCCAACTTCGAGTTCTAGGGCTTCTTAGTGTCGTCATTATAGATTGCGGTATTGAGAATGGCCGTGAACTGTTTCGCGACCAGGCTTTCAGGTTGTGCTCAGCCATTGACTCATTCTCAAAGCATGGGTCTAAAAGTATAGAGAACATTGCTATAGGGCGGCATCCTATGAGTTCCTACGATCAGTCTGCCCTGTCGCATGAGATGCACATCGATGATCAAGGGCGCCTGGCACTTACCTTGAATCATGGCTTGATTCCTGTTATTCCTAGCTTAGCTTGCCCAGATGAGATCTCGGCACAGCATCCAGCCGATTCGAATCAACTTATCATCACCTTGACAAAATACCTTTCTGGATTACAGTTTCCTGTTCCCGGATCAACCGAGGCTCACTCGCCATCCAAGGAGCTTCCGCGCCCACGACAACTCGCATCGGTTGAGAGAATTATTGTTCTTGACCCACTGGGAGCTACTCCGGTTGCTGGTCGCCCCGGTGCCTCCCATAGGTTTATCAATCTGGAACAAGAATACAATGATCTTATGGGGCAGCTTGTTGGCCCGGAGGGCTCTCCGGTAGCCAGTAATGGATACGTCGAGGCGTCGGCCACCGGTCATGCTTCGAATCTGAGACTCGTCAAAGAGGCGCTTTCAATCTTGCCCTCTTCGTCCTCCGCCATCCTCACAACCCCGATAGCCGCAGGCCGTGGAAACAGTCGCCACCCCAATGCCTCTATCAGATCAGGGGTGGCGGAGGCGACCAAGGAATTTTGGTTTGATGGAATGGTCAAGACCAGGAAACGACGGAATCCCATTCTGCATAACCTCCTCACCGACAAGCCAATATTCTCCTCATCATTACCCGTCCAGCGCGTGCCACAAGGCGCCGAAAATGACGTCGAGAACTCTAGATTCTCGTTAGCCGCAACACTTGTCAAACGCGGGATGCCTGTGACGATATTTCCTAATCCCAGAGCTTCCCCTTGGGAGTCTCCGCGACCTGGCGAGCCCCGCCTACGGCTTACCGATACAAGTATCGATTTACCACGCTTGATTTACCTAATTGAAGACTCTTTTGGTCGAGCACTTGATGCACAGCATTATCTTGACCGCGTCAAAGATAATCTTGCCGGCATTATTATCGCTGGCGAGTACGAGGGAGGGGCCATCTTGACCTGGGAGACCCCTGAAGGCCTCGATGACAAGGAAGCCTATTCACAAGGACGTCTTGTTCCATATCTTGACAAATTTGCCGTTCTGAGGAGCCGCCAGGGCAGCGGCGGTGTAGCAGACGTCGTTTTCAGCGCCATGGTGAACGACTGCTTCCCGAAAGGGGTCTGTTGGCGAAGCCGCAAAAACAATCCGGTGAATAAGTGGTACTTTGAACGGTCTACTGGAACCAACAAGCTGAGTGATAGCAACTGGACCATGTTCTGGACGACCTTGGGCTTAGATGGTGGGAGTATCACGCTCAGAGATTACGAATCTGTCTGTCGCCGTGTTGAGCCGTCGTGGGCTGATAACAAACACATTTTGGATTAGGAAAATATATTTGGTAATAGCTTGTATAAGATAGAGCATGTGATGTGTTACACAATGCGCATATTTGAATGATCCGTACTCTCATGTCTACCTGCCTAGGTACCTTACGTTAACTCAGGTGCATGGACAGTCCCCGATACTACATCCTAGATATCCTTATGCGCCCTATCATCGAGGGTCGAGTAGTGCGAATGAAAAGCCCAGGAAGACAGCTTCTCATTGCACACATGGCTCAAGTGATCTGCATATTCCCACGCGGGAGGTGGCTCGTTGTGCTGACGCTGCTTGATTACATGTGATAGAGGTTTCGTGTGATAAGAAAACTTCCCTTATCGCGCGTTTGCAGTATTGAAGAAAGGCGCCAATCATGAGGGTGGTCCAAGGGCCGTTTGAAGGAAGCACATCAGGGATCAATAATAGGAGATTTGCGGTCACTGTTACCCTTATTAAGCTTGAGCCAATGAAACAAAAGATCAGAAGCACTGCCATCATGTTTGAAGTGCTAGAGCGAGCACTGCGTCTGTATTACGCAGAGGTTACAACGGGCTAGCTCCTGGAGTACACAGCACCACCAGCGAGCCCTGCTAATCTTAGCACACTACTACCTTGCCTCTTAAACAGGGGCAAGGTTCTTACCCTTGCGCGATGTACATTTCATATTACCGTTAGCAGCACTGCGTACACGTAGCTCGATGGTCAGCTACAGGTACTGTTAGGCTGACGCAGGTACTCTAGGTTAGCACTAACTGCTTTACCCACCTAAGACAATCCCTTGAACAGAGTTGGAGTTATTATGTCCAAAAGCCTCCACATTGCCCTTTCTCCATCGTATCCTCCTCTGACAGCAACCCGCATCGCGACCCTTTCGCAAGCGCCCGTTTTCGTCATCATTTCCGTCGCGAACCTTTACTCGCCCACCTTCCCTACCACTGAACCCGTTGTCGCAAACGAGTAACAGCCATCAAAATGGATTTCAAGAGCTTGGGCAAGGGCTTCAGGTAAGTGGCTTCCCCGCCTCTTCAACGTTCAAGCCTCCAACTTGACGCTCCTCTCACCGGTATCTCGTATTACAACGCCGGATCAGGCTAACGAGTTCGCTCAACCAGCGACCTGGGGGCTCAGATCACCCCGTTTGCTTCCCGCACTTTCCAATTCACCAAGGAACAGCTTGGCCAGGCCGATGATAAGGTCACCAACCCACCCCTCGTCGAAGCGCAACTTAATCTCCTCAGGCCATGTGCTAATTCGATGTTTTCGCTCATTACAGACCGAGCTTCCTCCCGACTATATTGATCTCGAGAAGCGAGTCGATGCATTGAAGCAAGCTCACCAGAAGATGCTCGCTGTGACGTGAGTCGTATTATGTCATTCACGGGTTGGGTCTTATCGAACCAGCTAACCCTTCGCCCCAAAGCTCACAATACTCTACTGAGGCCTACGACTATCCCCCCAACATCAAGGAGACCTTCCAGGACCTTGGACGCACCGTTAGCGAAAAGGTCACCCTTCTCTCGTCCGCGACATCCCCTGCCGAGGCCCAGGCCGCTCTTGTTGCCCCCCCTACCGCCAAGCCGCAGCCCAAGACCTTCAGCCACGCCATTGCTCGCGCCAGTCTGGCTAGCAGCCAGCTGCTGCACCAGAACCACACAGGCGCTGGAGAGGATCCTCTTGCCACTGCTTTGGAGAAGTATGCGCTCGCCTCTGAGCGTGTCGGCGAGTCCCGCCTTGCTCAGGATTCTCAGATCCAGAGCCGCTTCCTTGCTGGCTGGAACACCACCTTGAACACCAACCTCAACTTCGCTACCCGAGCTCGCAGGAATGTGGAGAACTCCCGCCTGTCGCTCGATGCCATCAAGGCACACGCCAAGGGCACTACCTTCAAGCTTGGCCACAGCAACCAGCATTCTCAACCTGGCGATGAGCAGGAGCTCAGCCCAGAGGCTCAGGAGGAGGTCGAGAAGGCTGAGGATGAGTTTGTTACCCAGACAGAGGAAGCTGTCGGTGTCATGAAGAATGTAAGCTTACATTTGAGCTGTCTCCAAGACTTTTTGCATTCTAACAATATACCTAGGTTCTGGACTCTCCCGAGCCCCTTCGCAACCTGTCCGAGCTTATCTCGGCACAGATTGAGTACCACAAGAAGGCATACGAAATTCTCACTGAGCTTGCTCCTGTGATTGAGGGTCTTCAGACTGAGCAAGAAGTAGGTCTCGCTTCTGCGTATGCTGCGTTATAAGATTGCGGCTAACCTGACAATTGTTAGGCCAGCTACCGCAAGACCCGTGAGGAGGCTTCCTCCTAGGGAGCTTTCTAGCCCCAGGCGGCCCTGTTGCTCGGACCCGCTCTTCACTTTAGAGAAGCTTTTGATGAAATGACACTGTGGGCTTTTTTCCTCCTTGATTCTGTTTGTTGGGTTAGGGTATATATAAACTTTGGAGGCAAGACAGGCCTTGGATCACTGACATTGATCGTCGTATCTGTTCAAGATATTTCCAATTGAACATCGCTTTTTTTTTACCCGAATTTGTGACTTCCTCATATTATGCCCAAAGATGCACTCCGAATATGAGCTACCATGTACACCCACCACCATCTACCAATAATTTGAGTAAAAGAGGTATGTGCAATTCAATTAAATGGCCCTTTTTAAAATTAGTTATTCTGTTCAATTGGAAGATTTTATGGCTAGGAATATAGGCAAGGTAAATCCAGGGTCCTCGCTATCCTCGGCCACTGATGGGGCCGACTTTGCACGTGACTAAGTGAGCCAAATCTCTAGCTCCAATGATAGTGAGGTCAATTCCAATTACGGGATTCCCGCTGAAGAGCGACATACCTCAACACCACAACCACTCTTTCCCATTGAACTCGTCAGCATGCGGCCAGCCACCCGTTTGCTTGCGCGCTATCTGGAGGCGGGCACTCCTACCGGCCTAACCGGCCTGTGGACACATTCGACGCCCCGATCGACCCTCCTCTACCTCTACGGCACTACCCTCCACAGGCTTAAGTCATTTCCCGAGTCGTCGCTATACCGCCAATCCGTCGAGGCAGTGACCAAGCACCGTCTCGCTCTTGTTGAGGCACAAGTCCCTCCCGGCTATGATGAGTGGGCGGTCAAGGCCAAGGCCCTCGTGGGACAGAGCGCTGAGGCTTTCCGAGTGAACAGCGGTCGCATTGACGGCAGCGAGGCGAGAACAGTCAAGTTGGGCAACCGCGTCTTCGTTATTGGGCAAAGGCACGAGACTGGAGATCCCCGGGTTGAAGAATGGGATGGCGAAGCGGATGAGGGTGGCGAGTTGGAGGGTGTCCGAACTCCTACCGAACGAGCATCCCAGGTTGTCTGGGCCGAACGTAAACCACTCGAGGATCATGAGCAGATTGAGTGGGAGGACGAACCTCAGCTTACCGCTGACCAGTGAGTATACATCCCAATTGCAGGTGTATCCTCGATCGGAGGGTTCCAGCAATATCTTGACGGAGCTAACTTCGGTTCCAGGGTCCACAAGCTCGAGCAGCAGATTGGTGCCGGCCTCATTGAGGAGATCATTGAGGTTGCCGAGGGTGAACTCCAGCTAATTGACACAATGGAGAAGTCCAAGGTGTAAGTCACTTTCACCCCTTCGCTCAAATTGAAGTCCGTCGAGGAGCTTCGACTCACCTCAATCCTTGACAATCAACCGAAGCGATCCGCTAACATCCGATTAACAGTTGGGAGGATCTCGAGGAGAAGCCTGTTGAAGGACAGTGGACCTACTTCGAGCGCTCTGCTCCTTGACCGGTCCTCCATTGGAAAATTGGTTTTGTAAAGTATTGGGAGAGCGCCACTGTAAATTTGGGCATAGACCCATGCTGGAAGCTTTTCTTGGCTTGTCATTAGAAGAATTCGACGACTTGTGTTCATCAAATCTGAAGCCGCCTCTATCTAAAGTGAAATATAGTTCGTACTGCCAACTCTCAATAATGTGCATACCCTAGACCAAGAGCTTAAGTTCAAAACTTGGGGCTTGGTATGTAGACAGGAAAAACAGGACTTGGCTTTGAATCACTCACGCGGTTAATTTTCTTTCTTTCTTTTTCTCACCCCCTTTTTCCCCTTCTGTGTGTGTTGGTTGTTTCTTTTGGTTGAATTTTGAGCAATTGTTCCAGCATCTCCACTAAAATTTAGACAATGTCAAAACGATCTCGAGAACAACCTACACTTGAAATCCATTGACCAAAAGCAAACATCCAAGTTAAACCACAAGCCGTGGTTCTGAAGGGCGCATTGCATAATGGAAAAAAGGAAGCGATCAGAAATTGAACCACAACGTTTAAGACCTGCCCATTTACCATCTGACTCCATCAACCCGTTCAGTCGCAGCCCTGGACAGCTGCTTCAGTTCTCATTTGTTGGGCTTACAGATACAGACGAGGACCCTTCCGAAAAAATCCCGCTGTTCCCTCATAGAGGGCTCGATCACGGCTCTTCTTATCGGATAGAATCGGAATCCGATGGTGAGAAGGAGGACGAACAGGGCAAACAAAAAAAGGACCCGAACAAGGACCCTTCACAAAAAGAGAGAAGGTTTCTGAACCTATTACAAGCAACACAGCAATTTATTGACCAGGGTCAAATTTCACGCGCAGCGAGAGCACATGGTTTGTTGCTTCAGATGCAGCCGAGGGGATACACTACTGATGTTCGGTATTACAACCTTTGGGCTATTGGCGCCGAGATACTCATGCGGGAGGGTGAGAAACCTCCACAATCTGGAGATGAAGCGTCGAAAAGGAAGAGAAGATGGGGTTCGGCTGCCAACATGGATAAAGTCCGGGCATACTTTGAAACCCTGATTCAGCAGCACCCATATGACCACAAAAGACCAAGAACTATCTGTGCGCTGGACTTCTGGCTAGCCTTGCTCAGCTGTGAGATATACAATACACATACGGAGCAGCTGATAGCTCTGGAAGATGCTGATGAAGGTATCGACGAAATCGAAGAGGAGGGAGAGCATGGCCAACCCTGGGATATGGAAATAGGTGACCTGTCAGAACTTACTGATAGGGTGGCTGAACCTATGGAGAGCTCAATCCCAGGGCGCGAAGACCGCCTCGCTAAACGCAAAGACACCATTCGGCTACAAGCCCTTGTGAGCATGAAAGATGTGGCGGAAAAAATGGATAGGCTCGTTCAGGATCGGCCGTATTCGAAGCACGATCAGTTCTTAAGGCTTCGTGCAATGGTCTCACTCTACATTTCTGACTTGATTCTGCCAGTCGTGCCTATGCCCTACCTAGTCATGCAAAGAGCGGAAGAAGAGAGAGAATCGGAACAGATCATCGCCCGCAGATATCTAGCCAGACTTCGAGATGTAGGGGGTGAATTGGATTCATTCTCAAAGTCTATCCTGGAGGTCGAGGATGATAGGTCTGAGAACATTCAACGGCCAATGTTCTCTTCTCTGCCCTTTAGGACCGGTTGACGAGTATATATACAAACGCACATGGATAGCGACTATAGCATTACTGTGCCCCCGACTCCTAATCGGCGGCCACATAACGCTGCCCTTATGTGCTTTACATTTTCTTCCAGCGCCTCAACACGAGTATCATATTCTGACTCCCAACAACCACACACCATTCGCCCCCCGGGCTCCATGATGCCTGTCGGCCGACCAGTGGATCTTTCACAACTCTGTACCTCCGAGGGCCACCTTTCTGTCCCTTGCCAGAGTTGAAATCCCCGCCGCGTATGTCAACTTCCGTTCGGCTATGGGGCTCTAGGGCATGATCTCTGTCTGTGACGGAGTACCTCGCCTGCCAATCTGTAATATTCCGGGGATTGATGTCGGATATATCGTACACAATTCTGTTGCTGTCGATTTCCGGCGTCTGGCTCCCTCTCTGAGATCCTTTGCCACTGCTCACTGGCTTGCCATTGTTTGGAGCACGAATCCGCCCCAGCCACTTGGGGAGGCGGACCGGCTCATTCTTGCTGCGATTTGGGTCGTTTATACGAGCCATGATATCATTGTATGCCCGGATTCTCTCCAGATCCCACATGAATATCTCGCCAGCCGGATTGGCAAAGACTAGGATGGGGTGCTGATCAGGCTGCAGGTGTAACTGGAAACGCAAAAAGAACATCTCACCACACTTTGGTGTATGGAATTGCATTCGCCGATCATACTGAAGCGGGCACTCGGATGAGACTGTAGGCACAAAGGCAGAGCGTGTAAACTGTGTGGCTGGATGGTCGTGGGGTCGAGGAATTTGTGGCAGAGGTGCAATGCTCTCTGCTGGTGGAGGATCCTCAGAGGAGAAGCCTAGAATCTCCCAAAGGACAATGATATTATCTTGATGCGCCTTTGATAAGATATAGTCTCCGTAAAATGCAACACTTCAATTGTGTCAGCCTGATATACGAATAGATGTCAAATGCATTGAGGAACGAGAACCATACCAGTCGACGATGCCTCCGTGAACTGCAGAGGTTGAGAAGTGGGGATAATGCACCTGGATTGGTGCTTCTCGACACTCGGTGGGAAGTTCTGGCAGCGTCCACTGGTCCATGCATTAGTTTTTTTAAGTTGCCAAGTGGAAGCGATGGAGATAAAGAGTGACCTACCAGATTGATTCGATGGTCATGGCCGCCGGTTAGGAGGAAGGTCCCGTTATCGTGGAAAGCCTAGATGGAGGTTTCGATTAATCAACTGACGGAGGCGAGCGGGCTCATTGGCAAGTGGCATACCGCTGTGAGAACTTCGGCAATATGGCCCTCCCCGCCTAAGATGCAAAGACATGGCTGCTCTCTGTGCTTTGGATCCAGAGTCCAGATTCGTACTGTAGTGTCATCTGATGCTGACGCAATTATCGCGGGATCAACTGGCGAAGTTGCCAAGTCATTAATACCCTAAGACCTACGATTTAGTAGATGTCGCGAATGCACAGATCTATGCATGCATTTGGTTCAGAAAGAATGTAGGTCACCTACTCCTCCATGCCCGGTGAAGCTCTACGAGATGTCCATATTAGTCTTATGACTGCCTGTTACCCATTGTATTTGAAGAGCATACCTCGACAAGCTTTTCTTGGATAATGTCATACACCTTGACAATGCCGTCAAACCCGGCGACACAGATGTATGGCACGCCGGTGATTGGGTCCCGAGTCCATGTGCAACAGCAGTTGGATACGCCATCCTTAGCAAGAAGAATCAGAGTCCTGGCTATCAAAGAAGGGAGAGCATATTGGGGTTGGCATACATCATCATCTCTTATGAGCTTGATCGTTTTGAAAACGCTGGTACCAGAATTGTAGTCTTTCCATAGTTTACATATGGCGACCTGGGTCAAGGGATGTCAGAGAGGGCAATGTCATACTCAAATAACCGAGTCCTTACGTGTTTTTTGCTGACGGCGGCGAAGACAGGATCCGCGTCCATGGGTTGATATGGACAGAACTTCACCGCAAACACCTCTAAGATATATAGTTAGAACTTGCCGTGATCTCCTCGTTACCTCCCTTCAGCGACAAAAGAGAAGAGAAGCACAAGGATGGGGTGGATATATTTACCTCCAACAGATGTATCTCCAGCAGTCAAGAACCTGGTGTCATCCTTCAAAAACGTCAGTATTGGGCTTGAGTAAGATGGAGGGTGAGAGGATCGCGCACTTCAAGGACTAGATGAGCTGCCAGCTCCGGGAGGTCGAACGCGGCATCGTCGTCATATTTGATGGGTAGATGGCCAGGCGTAGCCATTGGGAAAGGAAAGGAGAAATGTATTTAAGATTGAGGGAAGATATGCGTGTGGTGAGCTTTGGGTGTTCTGAATCGCGTTATCCCTGGTGCTCAGGCCGAGGACCTCACGACTAGGTAGCTACTCGTGAAGGGGAGAAATTGCGAGAATGGCGGTGTTCGTGTTTTCTTCTCTATTCGCACAGTGTTAATGCGTGCTAGTATGCTTCGTGTGTACAGTGCGTTAGATCCGCCAGTTTAAGCGAACGCTCTATGGAGTGAACTACTTCTCGTCTTTATACAAATCGCGGAGTTGAATAAAGCTGGATAATTTATTTTTTCTCTTCATGCCTGTAGTCAGTTTTGGGACATTTTTATAGGACTCCGGAGCGATAGGTACTCTGCCTCTTATGTATATACATGTCCCAATACCAGCAGAGCCAATTGCTGAGTACACCAATCCTAGCTTTACTTATGAGGGACTATGCCGTGGGGTTATACTTCAGTGGAACAAGCCAGGCTTTTCGTGTTCTCTTGACGTAGTCTCATTCCAGTCATGGAGCTGGGTGGGCACAAACGAATCTCTTGGTAGGGGTTGCTCCTGTATTCATCTTTGGACAATTGGCCAGGATTTCTTATCGTTGCTGCTAGGGCTCAAATATCATAGCGTGAGTTGAGCTCGTATGGATAGGCGAAAAGAGCAATAACCAAGATGGGCTTTGGCCAGGGCAGGTGCACCTTGTTAGCTATGGTACTTAGACGGAGGCAGACACGGGCCATCCAACAGCAACCTTCTAGCACCTCTTCACAATGTACTTACGCAGCTTACCTGTACGGTAGTGGACACTGTCCTGCGATCTCGAGCACTGTGAGACTTACCCAAATAGGTTAGATACCAAGATGGTAGGCAATCGGTACTTTACTCTTACTAAGTTGGGTTAGCCCTCAAAGTACATTGGTAGCTACGCTCCCTGTCCCTCTGAAGGCATATTAATAGTGGCATGGCGGCCATCCTTCCAAGCCAGAGAGTGGATTCTCTGCGCGTGAGGTACCTGTCGCTGGGCATTTGGGGTCAGGTACTTGCTTGCTTGCTTAGCACATCGAGAGCACCACCTCCAGAAAGGCAACCGTGTAATAATTCAGTACGTCAGCTCTCTCCCATACAATACCCCAAACTCACCTCTCGGCAGAGCAACCCGCCAGCTTCTGCGCAACGCACCACGGCATTCTGAACATCCCCGTCGCCTCATCTACATCTCGTCTTCTTCATTCTTCAACAACACCGCCCGCGATTTAATAATCCCGGAAGAGCTAGACGCGCGACCGAACACGATGTCTTCATCAAGGGGCCACTACGCCAACCCACCATTGGACGATGACGATGATTTGATCGACCCCGATGATGGTACGTGCCTGCACCTGGCGCTAATCAGTTTCTATTCAATTCTGTGAGCTGACAAGCAGACAGCTAGCCTTGGCGAATTCGATGATCCCCTGGCACCACAATCTGCGAGCCAACCGCTGACAGGTAACATTGGATCTGGCTCCTCCTCATCGCGACCTGCGAATGAAGGTTGGACCTCGAGTATTCCTGGCGAAGATCGCAGGGCGCCCCAGAACACGATTGACGAGACGGTATGGGAGACTCTCAAGCGAGACTTGCTCGCGATATGGGCCAAGTTGCGGGAGGTGCTCTACCCCAAGTACCTCCTTGGTGGTACTATGTTCGATTCCGAGGGTGGTATTCGGGGTGCCTACTCCAACATCAGAGGAGCTGGCATCACTGGTACGAGAGAGGAGCTCACTGGACTGGCCAGCAGGGTTATCGACTCGGACAATTTGCTACAGAGCAATTTGACGCCAGGTTTACGGGATTGGGACCTTTGGGGTCCTCTCATCTTCTGTCTCCTTCTGAGTCTGCTTCTCAGCTTTAATGCTCGCCCCGAGCAGCGAGATGCGGTCTTTAGCGGTGTGTTTGCTATGGTCTGGCTGGGCGAGGCGATCGTAACCCTTCAGATTCGGTTGCTGGGCGGTAGCATGTAAGTCCAGACTCTGAATGTCTCTGTGCATGATGCTTGATGCTGATATCTTGGATTCCAGTTCTTTTGCCCAGAGCGTCTGTATTATCGGGTACACCCTGTTCCCTCTTGTCCTTGCCGCGCTCATGTCGGCTCTCCACCTCTACTGGATTGCACGAATACCGGTCTACATTGTTTTGGTTCTCTGGTCTTTGGCCGCTGGCGTTAGCATCCTCGGCGGTAGTGGTGTAGTGAAGAATCGTGTTATGCTGGCTGTTTTCCCTCTGTTTATCTTTTACATGGGACTCGGCTGCCTTTGCTTCATCAGCTAGAAGATCGGAGCAGTTTCAGCGAGCGAGGTGACGCATCCTCTTTGTATGAGCCAGAGGGACATTCAATGTGTATTCTTACTAGAACCTTTCTTTCTTTCTTCCGATCCCTCACTCTGTCTATCTGTGTTTGTTGAAATGGAGCATATGGCCAATTGCTTTTTTTGTATCGAGTGTATAAGGACTGGCATCGAACTTGATTTCTTCCTCTTTGTAGCCTGTGGTAACCAAAACGCGCCATGAATGATGATGTTGTGTGCTTCACCCTCGTACGGAAGATGATTCCGGGGCGATTTGATAGCTTCATGTGCAAGTACTCGCGGCTTTGTCTCAAATCTGCCTTCTATCTCTTGGTTGGACGTGCAGTGCCCGTCATCAATACCACTAGCCTTAATGACTACCTGCAGGCTCCATATTTGCTGTTGGCACAAGTAGGTATTAGTACATGGGGAGAATCAATTGCATCCGTCTTGGACGTCTGCTGGGGCGTTGATTGGACAGGACGAGCCTGGACTTGCCTGCTGAACCTTCTTTTTACAGCACATAATCCACACTCCCTGTCGATGTCCACCAACGGACTAAGAAGAAACTGCCGAAGCAAACCAATAGGACAAAGCGGCACCTTTTGATTGACTGCAAAGCGCTTGTGCGTGGGCGTGTCCGTGAGAGAGCCGGCGTGAGACTGCGACCCAGCTCTTTCGTCACCCAAGCCCAGCGCTGTGTTGAAACACTAGCCCAATTACCCCAAACCACCCACTTGGTGAGCGCAAATCCCGGGCCTACCTTGCCTACTAACCTTGCCAACTGAACCTGCCTGCCTCACCAACAGAGCCGGACATTTCTGCCCGCTTGACGCCATTTTTCTCGGCCACCTCGACTCTTATGCGCACCTTTTCCAGCACAAGGAGATACCCGCCGTGAGAGAACTCCAGCTCGAGAATCAGCGAGCTCGGGGCCGCCCCCCTCCAACCTCGCCCAGCTGCGACTCGTACCGATCAGACTTCGCCCTCTCCCCGCTATCCCCAACTTCGCGACCATCATTACTGCCCAAAGGTGCCATGGCAGACGAAACACCCAAGGACAACAGTCCCAAAACTGAACCCACCCATGTGGAGACCAGCGAAGATGCCGAGACAAGAGCTGCTCGCCGGGAGCTCAAGCAATCATCTATTTCCGACTCGGACAAGGCCTCTGCAGCCGTAAATGGGGACGATAAGGCTGAGGACCCCTCAACGCCCACCCCCGATACATCCATAGTACAGAACGACGAGGAAAAAGTTCTCTCGCCCAAGAAGAAACGCTCACACGATCAGTTGGGCGAGGATAAGGACACAGATGACAATGACGCCACCAGCACGACATCGACAGACTCAGCTAAGGACCGAGCCTCGAGGTTAGAACCAGAGAAGAAGAGACATCGCGAAGGCGAGGCGGGCAATGCCCCATCGGTAAGTCCCAGTTGTTTTGCGGTGGCAGCTTAGTTGCCAAGTATGCAGTTGAACCCTTTTCTCAATATTTGCTACAGGATCAAACCACAACCGTCGCCGATTCGAAGCAAATACCACCTGGCAGCTCTCCTACGAAAAAAGAGGTACAAACATCAGCTAGCGCATTTGCTGCCTCGGGATTTGGGCAACTATCCTCGGCATCTTCGCCTTTTGCAGCGTTAGGAAATACCAAAGGAAGCGGGTTCGGAGCAGCAGCTGGCCCGCCACTATCCTCCTTCGCCTCCCCAGCACCGGCACCAGCTGCTTCGTCGCCCGAGGCACCTAAGTTGACTTTTGGTGGCGCGAGCAGCAGTGCTTCGCCTTTCGGTGGTTTGGCCGCAAAGACGTCCAATGGTTTTGGAAGTGCGTTTGGCAGTGGGGGTGGCGCTTTTGGCTCTGCCTTGTCTGGCATCAAGCCGCTGGGCAGCTTTGCCGCTCCCGGTAGCCAGCCTCTTGCGAAGGGCAAGCCAGCGAAGCCATTCGGTGCGCCGGATAGTGATGCAGAAGACGATGGTTCAGACGAGGAGGCGGAGGGCGATAGCCAGCCTGATGAGGGACGAGCCGCATCCCCAGAGAAGGAATCGGAAGAAAAGAAGAAACTCAAGCTTCAGAAAGGTAAGATGAATCCCTCGAACACGTATTAAGGCGAACCATGGGCTAACAGCACCATCTTTTGATAGTCGAGGTCAACGATGGCGAATCTGGCGAGGCAACGATCGTTTCCGTAAGAGCAAAGGTATTCTACCATGACAAAGAAGTAGGATGGAAGGAGCGGGGAGCCGGTATGCTCAAGATAAACGTCCCCGAGGCCTGCGTCGAATTTGATGACGCCGGCGTACCAGTTCCCGGGTCGTTTGATGCTTCAGGCTTCGAACTGGACGAGGACGAAGGGGATAAGGCGGGCAAGGGTCACAAGGTAGCGCGCCTTATCTTGCGGCAAGATCAGACGCACCGTGTGATTCTGAATACTGCTATATTGCCCACGATGAAATTCCAGGAAAGAGCCTCGTTGAAGTCTGTCGGCATCATATTTACAGCATTTGAGGGAGAGGATGCTAAGCCCGTGAGCATCACGGTTAAGGTATGATGGCTCATTTCCCTTATTGATACATGATAGAATTTTGAGATGGCTAACACTATCCTTTATTTAGATGACGGCTGCAAATGCGAAGATTTTTATGAACGAGCTTGGTATTGTCCAGAAAGAGCTCCAGAGCAGCTAGGGGCTCCAAATCGCGCTTTGCAAGCTCAGGTAATTACAATAGAATGATCTTATAGGGCAAGCCAACGTGTTTGTGTTTGTACGAGGGGCCCTGGAGTTGAGGGCGTTTTCTTTCTTATACTCCTCGGCACAAGACCGCCTGACATGACTTGAAGATAACGGAAACGAACCTTGGCCGGTTCCATCTATTGGATGATCTTAATCTTCTGTGTTTCTAATCCTGGGGGGCGAACAGTTTTCGAATTGTTCCTCGTAAATGGGACTGTTCATTCTGGGTTTGGGCAATGGAAAGTAGAGTAGAGCAACACGTTGTGTGCCTGGGAGGTTGATAATGGCGGTGACCCGGACCAGCCACCTATATATCAGGTTAGAATACAGAGTATCAAATCAATATTTATTTTTCAACCTTTCCAAGTGGACGTATCGACTTGTTCGAGCTGGAGGCGATACACTGCATGCCAGATGTGGCATGGAACATGATACAGCAGCCAAATAACTCCTTGACATTGCCTTGATGTCCCGCCATAGGCCCTGGGTTCCTAAAAGAGCTTTATTCCATACACCGCACTATGAGAAGAGACTGTTGGTCTCTTTCATCCCGACATATACTTTTCTTAATATAAACTCTGGTCCTAACATAAATAAATCTACTGCAGGTTTATTGATAAGAAATTGCCCCTCTGCCTTCTGCCCCTCTCTCTTTGCCCCTCCTCTATTATTTGCTCTAGAAGTACTAAATTCATTGAGCTATAACCGTCATTTTGAAGTTTCTGATCTTTTCCAACCTCCCCCTTGAATTACGATTAAAGATATGGGGCCATGCTCTTCCAGGAACAACCACCAACTTGCTATATATCTTCAAGCGGGGGTGCTGGTCTGCCCAGCCTATACTGGAATCAGATGAGAGATATAACAATCAGCGCGAGATTACGAATTGGTCTTATGTTTTCTGCCCTAAGCTCCTGGCTGGCTTTGTCAATCGTGAAGCTCGCGGGGTAGCTCTTTCTTGGGTTCGTGCGGAATCCATTGAGTTGGAATTTCCGAATAATACCATATCCCCAGTTTTCAGATGTCTATTTGATATCAGTTGCGATACCTTATATATTCCGCCTGATCGATGGAACGAGTTTCTATATAAACCTATTTAATCAGAGTCCGATCGGCTGTGAGATGGAGATATATAGGTAAATTAAACAACTTGCTATATCAGAGACTCTGATTCGGAGTAGATTATCTGCACTACTACAGGGCCTTATAGAGTATTTTTATTCAATAAGAATACTCTATATTATTCTTAATGGTAAAGAGGGAGCAGTAGGTAATAATATCTAAGTAATAATACCCTACAGGTATCAAGTAATACCTGGAGGGTATAGGTTGTTATAGAATCCTGAGTGTGGAGCCTTTGAATTTGAGGATAGTAATAATAATAACAATAAGTCTCTATCTCAGCTTATTAAAGACTCTATCCTGGATCTATAAGAGGGTCTTATTTATATGGAGGTCCCAAACTTTGAGGTCCGGCTTGTTACCAAACACCTATATACAAGTTATTTATAAGCTAGTTGCTGTTCTTAGGTAGGTTGATTATAAAAACATTTCTGGATATCTAAGCCGACTCAAAAATTGACCAGTGCACTAGAGAAGGCAAGCTTAAATTTCAGGCTATCGTGGAAGGTGTCAAGTGTGTTTTTATGAAGCTCGAGTGTGCTAGAGAGCTTCGAGTACCTATGCAAAAACATCCAGAGAAGGGCAACCTAGGTTTATCTTAGGTTACAACATGGCCAGTTTCACTAGTTTGGAAGCCCTCATTATCATCAAATATCCCTAGCTATATGATTGCGATTGCTTCATTGTCTGGAATTGGAGTGCCTGGTCTTAGATCTATCACTTCAATAGGCACTGGACGGTACTATCTATGGCTACCTACATATGAATGAATACGATCTATGGGTGTACTGTGAGTGCTAAGTCTTCGGCGCCACGCAACAGGCCGGATGATAGTGTGCCCTGGACTGTGCTGTTGCGGTCTTTCGAGTAACCCGGATCTTGGGTCAGTCATAGTACGGAAAACCTGGCAGTTGGGGAATAAGTAGGTAGGGTCTGTCCATGGTATCTTCGTCGAAAAGTTTGTCGACATGGTGAGATAGTGAACTCTTTCCCCGGCGCGAATCTGGTCTGGGCCATTCTCACCATCAATCTCCTGGTTAAGGATTTCAATCCTTTTTTTGGGCGTAATTATCTAGGTGAGTTGCGGAATTTCGCGGAATTTAAGATGTTGCCCTTTTCAGGTCGTCGCATGGAGAGTCATAGTGAGGTTGAGGCAGAAACATCAACTTGAAAAGGCAGCCGAGGTGTCAATAGCAGATGTCCGCAACCATCAGCAGCCTGTTCCCCTCTTCAACCAGAAACTGGTAATTATATCCCTCCACAGCCAGCGTTTGAAAGCTGTGGGGGACTCAGATAAACAGCGACACAATTGAGCGGTTACGAGAAGACTTGCGATGTAACCTATACGGTCTACTTGTCACATCTACGTATAGTATAGTCAAACATCACTTGCAGCATCTGAATTAAGCCGCCGTACCCCATAGCAACCCTTTGTATGATCCAAGAATTCTGCCTTAGATCTGGCTCTCCTGGACATCCCATGTAGCACGCGGTCGGGCTCCCAATTATATGGAACAATCCTCGCAAGAGTAGTAGGATCCAACTTGCTCGCACGATAAAGTTCGGCTATCAACTGACAGCCTTTGCACCAAAGCCCATTTTCAATACTGCCTGAAGGTTGGAGGCATGGGAATGGTGTCGATGCCATGCCGAAACACTCTGATGCTGGGATATTTCCCTGGCCTGGTCTCGCCAATAAATCCTCCTTTAAGGGGGTCATGGACGCTCTTTGGTAAAACTTCCCAATGACTCTGGATGATTTTGACTTTAATCTCCTCAACAGACTGTCTTCGAGGCTTTCGGATGAACCGTGCACTGATATACCAAGCTCTTTTGCTGCAACTGCGCTAACAAGTTGAGGTGGTACTTTAACGGTATGCGAAAACATATAGTTGCCAGGTATAGGATGCAGGGTGGGAAGTCGTTGAACATGGCTCTTCTTTAGACCGAAATAAGTTCTCGCTTGTTGCAAAGAAATTACTCGTAGTGAAGGTTTGAGCCTCAAGCACTCCCAGCAGCATCTCATGCAGGTTGGGAGGAATAGAAACGCGCCGTAATATGGACAACATTCGCAGCGGTCCGACCTCAGAGCCCCCCAAAGCTGAGCTAGTGTATGAGCGCCCAGGAGCTTCGTCTGACCAAGTGCGGCGATTGTGGATGTCGCATGCTCCAGCAGTTCTCGGTATGTTGTCATGGACTGGATAACAGACAAACCGGAGAAACACGTCTGTGTCATGCGAGAAAGTGTTTGCAAGTCCAAAAGATTGAGAATCATATGTAGAATTTCTTGCGGAAGTCTATCAAGACTTCCGAATGCAGGAGTTCGGCTGGCAACATTGATAAGGGGAGGCGTTGGCATGCGAACAAACGACAACATTGACTGATTCAAGTCGTCTGGCCGCCAAGCAAGACGCTTCACAGTGTCGCCATCTGTGCAAGTCATCTCCGGCGCTCTGTAGCCTCCTGTAATTGCAAACGCCAGTATCGTGCTGTCGAAATACCAGCAAGATAGTACTAACCACTTTGTAGGTAAGATGGGATCAATGATGATGGTATGTCAGTTTGATCACGTGATGTGGCGTCAGTATCGTGACTCGAGGCCTTAGCTCAAGTCTTGATGCGTGAAGAGCTACGTACCTACCTCGTAGGTAGGAAGGCGTCTCATCGATAAAGACATAATTCTATTCTCTACCGGCTCTTCTACAAGTCATTGTCTAAACTTACATGGACGCGAGCTCGTTCAATGAATATGCCGCGACAGCTGCCTGGTTCAGAAGGCCTCCCTGAAGGTTCCGCTGGGACACAGACAGGGAAGCGCAAACAAAAGGAGAAGAATGGAGCTCCTCGAGGGGCATCAAAAGTCAGAAAAACTGGAAAAAGCCCAGGTCTAGATTCGGAAGACCAGTCTTCGTCGTCTACTGGCAGTAAGCGAGCCAAGTCAAGACCTCGACCAAGCCTGAAACAGACAACGACTGAAGTTGTTGAGTGTAGGATCGAATGGCCCTCGTCATTCACCGCCCTTAATGAGACTCATCGTGCTCTAAATCTAGTCTTCACGTTCTGTTGCACGCGGAAGCATTTGGCTACCACTTTTGATACGATTAGAACTGCTGTGGAGAGCCATATCAAACGACCACTGAAAATCGAAGAGGTGGCGTCAATTGTTGCCTTACGACCAGAAGGAATCAAATTTACCTATGTGGATGAAGTTATGCTTGAACTAGATGTGAAAGGGTCGGAGAGAGATGATACTTTCAAGTCTTCAAAGTCAAGCCGCACTCAGGTCCCCGCACATGACTCCTCTGTTGGGGGTTGGTCGGGCAAGGAGACCCTTGATACATATCATGAACGGCAGATTGCGCCGAGCGGGAAAGAAGTTCTCTTCTTCGAGTTCATTGATGGCGAATTGAAGCGCCAGGTCATGGACCCGAAGACTGGGGAGCCAACCAAAGCAACTCGCAAATTACGAGACGAAGAGCTCAAGATGCCTGTGTTCAGTCAGAAACAGATGTTGCAGCTTATTGAGCGACGGAACCAAAAATTTTCCAATGCGATAAGCAATTTTCTCAACAAGTGCGAGGAGGATATGGTTGACCCAGATATTGTGTTGGCAGAGCGCACGAAGCAGTATATTCCCGTTGCATCATCATCATCATCAGTTGATGATCAAGCAGCCCTGGTTGCTTCTGACATTCCAGATCATATTCCCAAGGAAAGAAAACCTATACCGGAAATACTAGAAGAGCTCAAACAGAGCTCGTGGTACACTGGCCAAATTGTCCCGGATGGACATCGCGTTTTCGAGGAACAAGAACCTGTGTACGGAGATCTCAACTTTCTCCTCAGCCAGGATTTGGTGAATGCACTTTACAATACGAAGGGGATAACCAAGTTCTATGCTCACCAAGCTGAGGCGCTCAACAGCCTTTCTGATGGCCACAATGTTGTGGTGTCAACGTCGACAAGTTCCGGAAAGTCTTTGATTTACCAGTTGCCGATTATCCATGCTTTGGAGAGAGACCCTCATGCGCGTGCAATGTACATTTTCCCTACCAAGGCTTTAGCTCAGGATCAGAAGCGAAGTCTGAAGGAAGTTATGTCGTACATGCCGGGCCTCGAAGAAACTCTTGTTGAGACCTTTGACGGGGACACGGCGATGTCTGAGCGTAGGACTATTCGCGAAGAGGCCAGAATCATCTTTACCAACCCAGACATGCTTCATATTACTATTCTGCCACAGGAAGAGAAGTGGAGGATATTTTTGCAGAATCTGAAATTCGTCGTGGGTAAGTGAGCATCTCGATAGTGTCTCGTCTCCTTGGCCCCTTCCACCTGCTGATTTAATGAACTCCAGTCGATGAGCTGCACTACTATAATGGGCAGATGGGGTCACATGTTGCATTCATTATGCGAAGACTGCAACGAATTTGCACAGCGTTGGGGAACCGTAAGATCAAATTCGTGAGTTGCTCTGCGACTGTAGCAAACCCGAAAGAACATTTCAGCACGATATTTGGCATCCAGGATGTACGCTTGATTGACTTTGACGGGTCACCTTCCGGCCGGAAAGAGTTCGTATGCTGGAACACCCCATATAGGGATCCCGGAGACCCGGCGAGTGGCCGGGGGAGCGCTAAGTTTGAGTGTGCTCGCCTTTTCTGTGCCCTTATGCTGCGAGGGGTTCGTATAATCGCCTTTTGCAGGGTGCGGCATCAGTGTGAGAAGTTGGTCAATGCCATTAAACACGAGTTGCAGCTCATGGGCCGGCCAGAGTGTGTCAATCTTGTCATGGGGTATCGAGGAGGCTACACAGCAGCAGACCGACGAAGAATTGAGAGCGAAATGTTCGAAGGGAAGCTGCTTGGGATTGTATCAACCACTGCTCTGGAGCTTGGAATCGACATTGGCTCTCTAGATTGTGTCATGACCTGGGGATTCCCATATACAATTGCAAATCTACGACAGCAGAGCGGCCGGGCTGGGCGACGTAACAAAGACTCGGTATCGATTCTGGTGGGTGACAGCTTTCCTACAGACCAGCATTACATGCAAAACCCAGACGAGCTATTCACAAAACCAAATTGCGCTCTGCAAGTTGATTTGGAGAACATGTTGGTTCGGGAAGGGCACATCCAGTGCGCGGCATATGAGATGCCCCTTCGACCAATGGAAGACCGACGGTACTTTGGCGAAGACCTCCCGCAGATATGTAAAGAAAGACTCGTCGAGGATGAGACTGGATATTATCACTGCCACGATCGGTTCCGTCCCGTCCCGTCCAAGTTTGTGGCTATTCGAGATACAGAAGACGAACACTTTGCAATCATCGACATAACAAACGGAAAAAACACAGTCTTGGAAGAACTGGAGGCGTCGAGAGCTACATTTACTATCTACGATGGTGCCATTTTCCTTCACCAGGGAAACACTTATCTTGTACGGGACTTCTTACCTGACAAGCACATGGCCAAGGTCGAAAAGGTCAAGGTAGACTGGACAACTACGCAGCGGGACTTTACAGACATTGATCCTACTGAGACAGAAGCGATTTCCCGAATATCCGGGTCACCATACCACGCATATTATGGGAAGATCAAGATTCAACAGAACGTATTCGGCTTTTTCAAGGTGGATAGGAATGGACGTGTCCTTGATGCGATTCAAGTGGACAATCCACCCGTGATCAGGTATAGCAAAGGAGTATGGCTTGATGTGCCCAAGGTGGCACTGGACATTCTACAAGAACGACGATTGAATTCTGCAGCGGCCATTCACGCAGCTGAGCATGCTATGATGAGCTTGTTGCCGACGTATGTCGTCAGCATGCCCGGCGACGTTCGCACGGAATGCAAAGTCGCTCTCAAGGAGTTTGCAAAAAACGAGACCCAGCGCAAGCGACCTGCGCGGTTGACATTCTATGACGCCAAGGGCGGTGCAGGAGGGTCGGGGATCAACACTAAAGCGTTTGATCATATTGAGCATCTACTGAGGGGCGCACTGAAGAGGGTTGAGGAGTGCCAGTGCCAGCGTGGCTGCATAGAGTGTGTGGCTTCCGAGCTATGCAAGGAGTCAAACGAGGTGATGAGCAAGGCTGGCAGTCAAGTAGTACTGAAAAGCTTGTTGGGTATCAAGATTGATATCGAGGAGCTGCCATTGGGGCCCGAGGACTATTCGCCGATCGGGATTGAGACGGTTGTGACGGCCGAGCCTGTGCCATTCAGAGGGCACCCTCCGCCTGAAGTGGTTATGATAAAGGAGGAGGAGGAGGATTAGGTGTGAAAAGCACTTCGGTCAGTATGAGATACGAGGGCTGAGCATCTCACCCCTTGATATCGCTACCTCGCTGACCTCCGTGATCATAATATAACATAGAGGTGTATACATCTTACTTTGTAATGTCCACATTACGCTTACTGGATTGTTTTGGGCTCCTGACAGCGGCTGTAATGTTCTGCGTGACAACAGCGAGCATGCTCATTGGTTTTTGGCCCTGACGCTGGGTTTCTGTCCAGTCAAGAAATATGGAAGGATACATGTCAATAATATACGTAGGCGCCCAACCAACCAATCGGTGGAATTAATCTCCTGGACGGATATGTACTTGGCACGACTCACAAGAGGCCCCTCCCTCCCTTCCCCATCCCCATCCCTGGCAATTAATCCCCACGCAGGCAGGCTTACATTAAGGCCCCCTGCAGCAAGCATCAATGTAATGTGGGATTGCACCAAAGATAGCGCCCGCGATATTACGCAGCTACGGCAGCTCCCGCCCACATTGGAGGCCTTCCAATCTTGTTTCATGCATCAAATAACATTGGGATACGTCCATCGAGGGTAGAGTAGAGCGTGTTGCTGGCCATCAGCTGTCAGCAGGACTGTGCCCTGTTTCAGTTTTCAGCTTGTCCGCGCATAAGGGTCATCAAACCGACTGGCCTGGGCAGGTCTAGGTACCATGTCATGCCGGCTTGGTTGCACGGCGGTTTCAATGAGCCGACTCATCGCCGCCACCCACTTTCCGGAGGCCTGCCTGTGACATAATTAGATGCCATCAACGGGCTGCTGGTGGAGTGGATGGATGCGACACCCGCCACGTATCATGCCGACCTTGCCCACATCCCTGATCAAGGGTGATGGGCCTGATTGGCCCCCATCGTGCAACCGGCCTGTTTGGTCTGAGCTGAGCGACTGATTCAAGGAATAATTGATCCTTCTAGGTATATTTGTTGCTCTTGACGCCCATCAATATTATTAGCTTTGTGTCCCCCCTAATGTGTCGTTCTTGCACATATAATTCCTGATTCTGGGCAGGCGTCGTGTGTCCAACGAGGGAGGTGACCTTCTTCATATCTCGTCCTTCTCTCAAGCGGTTCTCACCTTTGTTCTGTACCTCTCACATTCACTCGTTTCACACGTACACCACCTACTCGCTGGCATAGGGTTAAGCCGCCTGCGCCCCTAGGCAACCAATCCATTCTATTCATCATGGCCGGGCGAACTCACTCGCCGTATGTGAGCAAGTACTCACCACGACCCAGTGCCGAACACAGAGGGCCAGAAGGGAGTCCAGAGAGCAATGGAAAGACTGCTTCAGTCCTCCCGGCACCAAATACCTTCAACCAGTACAAGCAAAACAAACAACTCAGTGAGAAAGGCCCGATGAAGCTGAACCCCAGGGGCGAGAGCGGTCGCCGGGGTCTTCACCCATGGCATTTCCTTCGCATCTGCTTCCGATCTGCGAGCAAAGCCAGCACACTATGCAATCTGCTCTGGCCTTTCGTTCCAGCCGCCCTGGCGGTGCGATGTAGGTGTTGTTGTCCTGGATGTGAACAGTTCCTTTCCTGACCTGAATGCAGACAGCCTGGAGGGGAACCACCTTCTCAAGTTCGCGCTCTTGTACGTTGCCATGGTCCCCTGTGCAAATCTCGTAGGTTTTGCCGGACAGGAGCTTGCGCAAAAGATGCCCCATGTGTTTGGCGTACTTACCGAAATCACGTATGTTCCTCTCCGCTTCCTCGTACCCTCAAATCATCCACACAAGGCTAATCGGAAATCTCAAGTTTTGGTTCGGTTGTCGAGATCATCCTTTTCGTCGTGCTCTTGGTCGAAAATCAATTCTACGTTATCAAAGCTGCCATTCTGGGTTCCATCTTGGCAACCATGCTCCTGTGCCTCGGTTTCTGCTTCTTTGTCGGAGGTCTCAAGCGAACCGAACAAACCTTCAGTGATGCCATTAGCGAAACAGGTAGCGGCTTGCTCCTTACTGCGTACGTAGTACTCAGAACTCCCAATCGAGCCTCTTGCTTCCATTTACTGACATAACTGGCGTTGGTTCATAGTGGCGCTGTGCTGTCTGTCCCTACGCTCTTCAGACTCGGCTTGAGCGAATATGCTCTGGACGAAGAGCACCTGAACACTGACACCTTGAACATCTCGCGGGTTATTGCCGTCTTGTTGATAATAGCCTACGCTGTTTTCGTATATTTCCAAGTCCGCACGCACCATGGAATTTACGATGCCATCTTCGAGTACGACGAGCACCGCGACGCCGACAAAGCCAAAGACATGGCCAAGGATAAGCTCACTCTCACGGAGTGCATAATATCTCTAACCATATCCCTTGCACTGGTCACTGTGATTTCCATCAATCTCGTTCTCGAAATCCACTATGTCATCACAGAATCGAGCGTCTCTGACCCATTCATGGGCCTGATACTGGTCCCTCTCGTGGAAAAGTTTGCCGAGCATCTGACTGCCATAGATGAAGCGTGGGATAACCAGATGAACTTTGCCTTGTCTCATGTCCTGGGCGCTACAATCCAGACCACGCTCTTCAATGGGCCCTTGGTTGTCATTATCGGCTGGGGCTTGAACAGATCCATGGACTTGCAGTTCGAAGTCTTCAACCTGGCCATGCTGATTCTCGCCATCCTCACGGTGGGAAGGTTCTTGCAGGACCAGAAGAGCGACTACCTCGAAGGGTTCCTCTGCGTGACGCTTTACGTCGCTATTGCTGTGTCGGCATGGCACTACCCCAACCCTGTGAGCACCCACCACTGAGGAAAAGGATGCTTGGCATTGTCCCTGGAAGCGATGTTGAATCGAGGGATGTACTCTTTGAAATGATTTGACGTGACATGAGCAAATTGGGATGGGGGAGACGAACCACGCTGGACAAGGAGTTTAGTTTGAGAAAGCATTTTATTCCTGGAACCTCTCGAAGGGTCTTCGTTTGAGTTCTCGTTGGATGATTCCATCACATAATTTGATGTACCTGCTCTTTAATTTTGTTCATCTCCTGCCAAGGTTCCGTCCGTGATACTCAGGTGTTGCATGGCTTTTGCCGCCCACTTCATCCAGAGGCTCGACAACTGTCCACTCATAGCATTGCCTCATCCTTTCCCCCAACTTCTGTCCACTTTGCGCGACCTAAGTCTCGCCATGAGCGGGAATCGGGATCTACACAACCAGCAGCTATGAGAAGGATGTATGTAGGTTAATCGTTTGCCAGACGTAAGCCACTAAGCCTATTTAACACACGTATTGAGCATCTGTTAAAATGACATATAGCATGTCAAACAAGCGGGCTTGCTTCAATGGCCATGTAAGTAGGGCGAGTCACGAGGAGGTAGTTGCTTCATAAACTCAAGATGATGCGGTCCGAAGCAGTATTGTCTAGTAGTCTGACTCTTAGTTTGCCACTTTTATTTTCTAACTACTGCCTGTCTTGCCATTCTTTATATAGCTTTTGTTGTCTCTCGTAAAGTTTGACCAACTTTTTCTTTGCACTTTTCGTTACTTCCTCCCCCTTTGCGTCCTTGGTCGGAAGACCCTGCTCATCCCACTCCGAGTAATTTTCATTTCTGAACATATCACGCGGATTGATGCTCGCCTGACGGTCCTTCTCTCGTCGCTTCTCCTCCTCTTCGGCTTTGCGGGCTGCCTTCTCTGATTGAGCCGCTTCGACAGCGGCACGCTTCTCTTCCAGCGCTTTTCGGATCGATTGATCCAACGGTCGGACGAGCGCAGGACCACTTGCGCGGTCTTCGAGATAGATATCAAGAGAGTAGAGGTGGACATCGCGGAAAGCATCGCAGAGACCAAGGATGTCCTTGGCAGGCGCGCTCTCCTTTGTCAGATGTTGGATGTCATCGCGGAATTGCGTCGCCACTGCTTGATACCGGTTGTCGGAATTTGCTGCAGTGCTCGATTGAGCGCCAAGAGAGGCACCATTTACCAGCTCTGTCAATTTGGCGTAATCAATGTGGCCAGGGTCGGAGAGGATCTGCTGTCTTACGTCGTCTCGGAGCTTGGAAGCAGTATAGATGGGCTGCTGGGCAGCAGCTGGAATCTCGACGCCGTGCCAGGCGATAATCTGAGAATGATAGCTCGGCACAGCCTGTTGTTGTTCGTGGGTTCCATTGGAGTCACCCTGCGCTAGCACGGCTGCCTCACCTTGCGGGTTGAGGCCGAAGATAGTGGCAATGCGGTTAACCCATCTGGCACCAGAGAGCAATGCCGAGCTTGAGAGCTCCATGACGTTGCATTCGCTTATAAAATCCGAGACGATTCTCATAGCTGCTGGAGTGTCGAAAGAATCGCAAAGTGCCTCGTGCAGGCCAGCTTTTGCTTTCTCAAGAGCTTCAAACTTCAATTCTTCATCACGAAGGCTGTCCAATGTCTTTGGTAAGTCATCCAATGATCTCCCAACGTCCAGGGCTTGCAAGAAAAAGTTATTTAATTTGGATTCCCATGCTGCCGCCGAACTGAGGGTGGTCTCGGTAATCTCAATCTTGTTGTGCCAGGCTCCTTGAAGGAAGCAGATTCGCAGCGAACGGGAGTTCCATCCCGGTTGTTTAAGTGCATCGCGGATTGTGATGAAATTCTTCAGACTTTTGCTCATCTTTAAGCCTTTCATGCCGAGATGGCCGGTGTGGAGCCAATAGTTGACCCAGGGCGCCGATTTGCCATTGTCAGACCAGTATGCGACCGATTGAGCGATCTATTCTCATAGTTAGTATAGTCTCTTCAGAGAAAACTGAGAACCTCACTTCATTATCGTGATGTGGCCAGCGTAAATCTTCTCCGCCAGAGTGAAGATCTATAGCACCGCCCAGCACGTCAGACGCCATGCAGCTACACTCGATGTGCCAACCAGGTCTTCCACCATTTTCGTTCCACGGACTCGGCCAGGCAGGTTCTCCAGGTCGACTTGCTTTCCAAAGGGCAAAGTCGGCATCGTTGCGCTTGGCCACGGCCTTGTTCGCCAGCGACCCCTCACCGTCTGCCCGGAGCGCCGCGTTGTTGCGATTCCACGGCTCTAATACAGAATAGCTGTGGCCAGCAGCTTCGAAGGCCGAGATATCAAAGTAGACGGATCCATCGTCGGTTGGATAGGCAAAGCCCTTGTCGACTATGCGCTGAATGAAGGCTATCATTTGGGGAATGTACTCGGTGGCGCGCGTGAGAACGTCTGGATCAAGGACGTTCAATGCGTGCATATCCTCAAAATAGCGCTCTTCGTATTTGCGGGCAACTGCGCTGAAAAGATCATGGTCTTTGCTGTCGATTGTGGCGCCGTGGAGGCTGTCCAGATACGGGTGTAGAACATCCTTCGCATTATCAAAAAAGTCGGACAGCGGCGCGGAGTCTGTTGCCTTTTCTAGGCGCAGCAAGGCACCTGCGGCTTGTTGGCCATTGCGGATGTGCATCTTGAGCTTGGCATCCTGTTCTTCTGTCACCTCCTTGTCGACAATATTGCTGTATGCCTTCTTGACTTCCACATCGTAGTTCTCTGGCGAAGTGTCAGGAGACAAGAGAGGCAGGTTCTTTGCAATGTAAAATCGTAGGCCTTCCTTGCCAACGCTGAGGGCGTCAGCCTTGGCCTTGCTTCCTTCTTGACTTTTGAGCTCATTTAGAAAGCTTTCCCCGAGATGTAGATATCGGCTCTTGAGAATAATCTTGTCATCCACATCCGTGATATTCATCACAAACTTGACCGAATAGCCGAAGTAGTCTTTCAGGATCCGACGAAGAATGTCAAGTGAAACGGCATTTCTCCCGTGGCCCTGATGGGCGTCGTCATAGCAGGTCGGGCCACATGTGTACCAAGTAATGCGCTTCTTTTCGGGGTCGATTGGGGTGAAGACGGTCTTCTGTCCACCAAGGCTGTTGAGTATTCGAAGGACCGGCTGCGAACTTTCGGATGGTTGGCCCATTTTGAATTGACGCGCCGTAATTGTTGATCGTGAGCGTCGTATAATGGGGGGTAATAGGCGGGAGACGAGCGTAGGAGGGTACACACCTCTGAACGCGCTCGCTCTGATTACCATTCAGGTTGCGGGGGATGGTGATGATGGAATCCTCATGTGTGGGCAGCTTCAGGATGGTGCAAGCTGTGACTCAGATGTGGGGTAAGATCGAGCTGCAGGGCAGACAGCGGATCTTTTGCTCCCGTTCTTTATCCAGTAATTCTCCGAGCATTTACCTGCGAGGGGTCAATGACACGAAGCGCAAGACGTCGTTCCTGTGGCTTTAAACCTCGCTGTAGAGCTATTTTAAATACCTTACCTTAAGTAGGTACATAGAGATAGGTAGGGACCCTGGCCAGGACCCTTTTTTTTCCCTTCCCCAAGTAAGAAATTACCCTACCTGGTACAGACTAGGATGGTGGCTACAGCCAACGCTATAGCTGCTACAATTTCATACGAGCGACGGCTACGGCTACACCCCATCTCAGCAGCTGCGACATACCCAGGAACGGTAGGTCATAGATCTCGGTTCTATGCCAGAGTGAGGTCTAGTTCGCGTTTTGAAGAAGATGAAGATCGTATCACACAACTAACGAAGCGGCCACATCTACCTATTCAGAAGCTAATTCAATATTAGGCCGGTGTAGGCCTTGATCGATCTCGCTTACTGGCCTGACGATGAGTCTGACTGCAGCAGCTGCTGCAATCATCGTTCACGTTTGACTTATAGTCTCCTTTGGAATGCTGGCCAGATATTATGCCCAAGGCTTACTCGGCATTCAAAGCTGTAAAACACATCGCTATCTATCCATCCCTTCGCCGTGTATTCATCATTCCTTGGATGTAGAACGTCTAGCTCTGAAAACTAACTGATAGAGTTTTCCAAGCGATAGTATAAGGTCTTACGACCTTCGATCAAACAGGTATGCTTCAATGTTCAACCACCAAGAAAGTGGCCTAGACTCCCACAAAGGCTTATGAGACAGCAAGCCCAGCGAGTCTGCCCTTTTCTTTTCTTTTCTTTTTCTTTTTTTCTGTTTCTTTTTCTTTTTCTTTTTTTTTTTAAAAAAAATGAAACTAGCTTCGATATATTGATAACCCCCCCATTCAAGAAAAGTTCCAAGTTGGCCGTATGCCTATCATGCAATCAAGAGAGGAGGTTTAGTTTACCATAGAAGTGTTTAGTGGCGATTAAAACAATTGTGTATCTTTGGAAAACCGAAGAAAGAAAGAAAAGATGGATCAGCATGGAACGCTTTATGATTCTGGTATAAAAGGGGGATGAATATCTGAAATTGCGGCAGCTGAATGTAACTTTGTTCTTGCTTGCTGCTTTGGACGCCTTGGCCTTGGGCTGAAGAATACACTGGGTACTTACTTGGGCGATGATGCAAAGGACCAAACCCACAAATGTTGCCCCTCTGCAGGGTAACACGGTGAGTTGGGCAAGGAAGGTTTTAATCCGCAGAGGCCGTAATTATTCCCACTCCCACTGTGGAGGATCTTCAATTGTAGGCAGTACCTCGTCGCTTTTCTCTCTTCACCACCAACCCTGCCCGCCTCTCACCAACCGATCTTGGCACCGAGAAACGACCCCAGCGTATGCGAACTTCTGCGGCACTGCATCTCCAGCGCTCTGCTCTCCCTCGGAAGCACCGATGCCGGCTCATCAAGCCCGACCGCAGTACCACTTCTTGGGCCAATACATCCCTTAGCATATCTCTGAAGCGACCGGATGTAGGCCCATTTTACGCTCGACTGATTACACCCAATCCCTTAGATACCGATTCGTTATGGATCGCGCAAGAAAGCGTGAGGCGCTCGTGTTTGTTTAGCCATTGATATACCCATCTAACGATTAGGTAGGCGAGCTGCGTGCTCTAAATGAGAGGGCCTGGGACGGCGATACTGGTAAGCCCTACCCTGCCTCGATCGTCTGGGGATCCGCCTCCCCAATGTCGCAGACGCTTTTCAGATGTCCTCTGACTCCTCCCCCCCTTTTTAGATGTCTTCTCTGTGAATGGGACACTCGATTCGTCCTTGAAGAAGAACACCGCCTTCATTAAACGTCTGCGAACCGCCGTCACCGCCGCCACTCTTAGCACCTTTCTCCAAGAGATCCGCACCCTCAGTCTGCACAAGTACTTGTCTGAAATTATATCCGCATGCTACGAAGGCCTCTGCAAGCTCAAGTCTCCCGGCGAGGTTGAGGCAGGCGTGGAGATTGTTAGCGCTCTGCATCAACGTTTCGGCCCCGGGGAGTTCACTGAATACTTGGCATGGCTGTTGGGCAAAGGCATGGCGACGCCCGACAAGAGTTTTCTCAAAACACTTGCCCCGGACGCCCGCGAGAAGGAAGAGAAGGAACGCATTACCCGACAACGAGCCTTGCTTCGGGTTGTAACCGAACTGTGGTTGGTTGGAATTTTGCGCACACTGGACGATGCAACGAAGCCCGATGATGCGACTAAGGCAGCTGCAGGCAAGGCCACCGAGATAAAAGTCCGAAGCAGCAACCCGAATAAGAATGGGGTAGCTACCGAGCCTTTCCCCCTTGAGGTCTTGAAGGACTTGCTTGGCTATGATCGCGAACATGTAAATCTTCCCCTGCTGGTCATTTTCGTCAAAGCATTTAGTTGGGATATCTTGGGTGTGCAGCCCGCAGGATCTGAAGGCCGCAAAACTGTCGAGGAAGATGGCGCGACAACATCAACAGAGGAGCAAGCTGCGACCAAGGAAAAGGACGACCATACTGAAATCGACACTCAACCGTCTGGTAATTCCGATCAGCCATTTACCCCCCCGGAGCTCCAAGAACGATTCAAGACAATTCTGAAGAAGTACTTTGAAGATGTAAAAAATCACATCATCAAAGACCAAAAGTCGATCCAGTCTCAGGCACGTCGGAATGCTGAAGCATATGTAAAGTCGGGAGAGGTTTTCGAAGACCGCCAATCCAACTATGAGAAGCAAGTGAAGGCGCAAGAACGACTGGTTTCTAACGCACAGGTTGTTGCCGATGCTATCGGAGCGGAAATGCCCGATTTGAAGGACTCTGAAGATCCGCTCGCCGCGTCGAGCAATTCCATTGGATTGGTCAAGACAGGAGAATATATTCGATCATTTGGCGAAGGTGCTGGGATATGGGAGGATGAGGACGAACGTCGATTCTACGAGAACCTTGTAGACATCAAGGGCAAGGTACCCGACATCCTTCTGGAGGACGGCAAAAAGAAGAAGACAGATGCAGACGAGCAGTCTGGCAAGAAGACTGATGTGGTGGAATCAACGGAGTCTGCCAAGCCAATTGATAATACTGCGGATGATCAGTCTACAGCGATTGCGAACAAGACCATCGGAGCGCAGGTGGACGCCCTTCTTTCCAGGTTACCCGACCTTACGTCTAAGGAGATCATTGATCAGACGGCCATCGATTTCTGCTTCCTCAATTCCAAGGCATCCCGAAACCGACTTGTCAAGGCATTGACAGACGTCCCCAAAGGCCGTACCGATTTGCTCCCTTGTTGGGCTCGGCTGGTTGCTACGCTAGGAAGATACATGCCTGACGTCCCCAAAGGACTCGTGGACTACCTGGACGCTGAATTCCGAAGCCTGCAACGACGAAAAGAGAAGGATTTCTTGGGCCAGGTTCGCCTCAGCAATATTCGATATCTAGCTGAGCTGACGAAGTTTGGAGTTGTCCCAGAACATGTTGTGTTTCACTGTCTCAAAGTCAGCTTGGACGACTTTTCTCGAATGAATATCGAAATTCTCTGCAATTTGATAGAGAACTGTGGCCGGTATCTCCTCAGGACCCCCGAGACATCACCTCGCATGGCTAGTTTCTTGGAAACCCTCCAACGAAAAAAGTCGGTTCAGCATATCGGTCAGCCAGAGCGGATGCTCATTGACAATGCGGTGTACTATGTCGACCCACCAGAGAGACCAGCCGTCGAGATCAAAGAGAGGACCCCAATGGAGCTCTTCATCCGGAAGTTGGTCTATGTAGATATGTCTAAGCGAAACTATAGTCAAATCCTGAAGCAAATCCGGAGACTCCACTGGGAGGAGACCGAGGTAAGTTGTAACAACTCCATTTCTTCACGAAACTTCCACTCCCTAGGTAGTTGAGAATTTGCTCTATGTGAGACTGAGCCTGACCATTCTGAGAATTAGGTCGTCGCGATTCTTGAGAAAGTCTTTTCGAAACCTGGCAAGATGAAGTACGGGAACATTCATCTTCTCGGTGTCATCCTCGGTGCGCTGTATCGATATCATCCCGCTTTTGTAGTGAGGGTGATCGATAATGTCATTGAGTCGATCAACTTGGGGCTAGAGCAGAACGATTTCAGATTCTACCAGCGCCGTATCGCAGAGGTTAAGTATTTGGGCGAACTTTACAACTATCGCCTCCTGGAACACCCTGTCATTTTTGACATCATGTACAAAATCCTCACCTTCGGATACGGTACGTCTTAATGTCCTTGTGTATGCAGCCTTGAACTTGATTTGCTCATGTATGGTGTAGGTGGTCCACCAGTTCCCGGTCGGTTCAATCCATTCGATCTACCTGACGATTACTTCCGTATTCGTTTAACATCTGTAATGCTGGAGACATGCGGCGTCTTCTTTAACCGTGGAGCCGCTGGTAAGAAGTTGGATTACTTCTTGTCCTTTTTCCAGTATTACATCTTTATCAAACCCTCCCTGCCAATGGATATCGAATTTAGCGTTCACGATACATTCGCGTTAACTCGTCCGCAATGGAAACTTGCATCCAACCTGGAAGAGGCTGCCAAGGCCTTCCAACTCGCAATGGCCCAAGACCAAAAGATGGCTGGTGCCGACAAGGCCGCCGATGCCGATGATGCTACAAGTGAACCATCTTCCGAGGATGATAATGGAGAGGCGGACGATATCGAAGCCGATGTTGATGGTGACGGCGACGGTGATGGCGATGGGGATGACGAAAGCATCTCTGAGGAGGATGAGGATGCTGATGAGGGAGAGGAGGGGTCAGACCACGCCAGCAACTTTGATGACGAAGCAATCGTGGTGACACGCCAGGAAGAGGCTGTCGATCCGGAGGATGAGGCTGAGTTCGAGCGTGAATACGCTAGAATGATGGCTGAGAGCCTCGAGTCACGGAAATTTGAACGCAAGCAGCTCTTTGACGTGCCCCTCCCAGTGCGGCCAAAAACGAGAGAGCCATCGGCGGTCAGTTCTGGCGGAGCTCCAGCCGAGTCTGAGACTCCCGCCCCAGCAATCAGTACTATGGCTTTCTCGCTGCTTACGAAGAAAGGAAATCGTCAGCAGGTAAATGATCCCCTGCATACTGATGTCTATTTAATTTGAAGGCTGTGTAGAGCTAACAGTCCGTACAGACCAAACAAATTGAGCTACCCTCGGATTCCACATTTGCTATTGCAATGAAGAACCAGCAGCAGGCCGAGAAGGAAGAGCAGCAGCGTATCAAGAATTTGGTCTTGAACTACGACCTTCAGCAGAATGAAGACCAGCAAGAAGGTAGGCAGAAGCCCTCATCTGCTTCTTTCTTCACTATAATAAACATGATAATAACATACCGATTTGTAGTCAATGAACGACAGACTTTTCACCATAACCGCGTTGAAAAACCGGGTAAGGATCGGGGGCAACGGGTTCGCAAGCTGCAGCTGAGCGATGTTGACTGGTAAACCGGCAAACGTAGCCTGCATGGCCAACATGGACCAAGTAGGAGGCACCACATCATACGAATTTCACGCGAGAACAAGAATTTCGTGCGTATCTGAATCTTCTACGCCCTGATTCTGGAATGCGGAAAGGCCCACCATATGCAACTCAGTCAATGAATTATCGCAATACATATGTTTGCGTGTCCTGTCCATTAGAGTTCGCAGACAATCTCCATCTAACTCTTGGACGGAGGGAAGAGGAAAGATGGTGGTCCCCAAAATCCCAAAAATTTGGCTGTGCGATCACACACCAGTATCTCTTCGGCTCAATCCGGCTGAGTGGAAGAAGCAATGGGTCTAGAACATATATGTCCATTGTCCTCTCGAACCGGAACAATGAAGATGGGTTGGGTGCGGAGAAAGACTTGGAGCGCGCAATCATGAGCAATAGCTTGAGGGCGCGCCGCTGAGTCCTTGGTGTTATCGGGCTCGAAGGAGAGATGGGTATTTGATAGTAACCGCCACGCATGGCAAACGCATGGCAACGGGCCTAGCAATCCGTGCATGCGATGCCACACTCTAAACAGACTGGTTGCTTAAGATAGATTGTGTCTTGTTGGCGAATTAGCGTTGAATTCACCTCGAGAGTTTACCCTGAATCAGAAACTGCCAACCCGAGAGATTGGTGCAGACAACGCACGTCGGAATGTACATGTAGTTGTAACCATCGCTCCGATGCTGTACCTACCTAATGGAAGAGCTGCAGTGGTACCTGGAGAGGTAACTCGAGGCAGGTACCCGGTGAGGTTGACTGCAGTACATGCACTGAAGTACTAGAGGGCAGGAGTAACACAAGTTTGCCACAGAGCCAACGCATTCTCTCTCCAGAAGGTGCGACCAGGATTTCAAATTTAATCATGTACCTACTGCCTAGTACAGCACCAACCTACTACCGCTGTAGCACTACAAGTACTCACCTTCAAAGTACCACGCACCAGCATGGCTCTTCTTCTTCTCTGTGCCTTCTGTTCTTTTCCAGAACGGCCAAAGGCCTCAAAGTCTTCTCTGCTAAACCTTTGCTCACTCTAGCCCACCTCACCTGGCTTTCACTTCGGGGATGACCTGCAACTTGCTTTCAGCCTTCTCGAGGGCCACCCCTGTGTAACAGATTGAGATGTCCTGAAGACTCTAGCAATTCAGACATATTCTTGCTTCATTCGGATGCGCTATTCTTGTATCTATCGCTCGACTCGCACTTCACCGCGAGCTGCTAAGGATAACCCGGGGGCAAATCAAACCAAAGTCGGCATTTGATGATGGGAGAGATGGCACCACAGGGGGGGTGGCCAGTGAAGGACGTAAGTTATTTTTGGTATCCGAACCCTACCCTTATCTCCCTGTGCGCTCTTCTATTATTTTATGCCTTTGCTCAGTCGCAAAGTAGGGACTGACCGAGTCTCTCAACAGGCAATTTTCACATCAATTATTGGAGTCGTCATGGTGATAGCCTGCCTAGAGTGGTTCTTATGGTTGGCGGCATTTCTATATTGTCTGATCAAAGTGTTTCAGAAATCAGAACACTGGTCTATCAATGTCCTATGTATAATTCTGGGTACACTATTTACTCTCCTTCGGTTAGTGAACGCTTATATCTCCTATCTGATATCAACATTCAGATCCCTAAGCCTAGTTCATCCTGAGACTAATGGGTAACTTCTTTAGAATCGTTTTCCTACCTATTATGGTGGTCACACTGCCGCTCCCCAACCAGGTTTCACAATTCTGGCCTAAAGAGATGGTCGAGTTTCTCCAGTGGTTTGCCTTTTGGAGTTTCGCCATTCTTCTTACGGTCCCTTGGCTGTTTTGCGTTTACCAGTTAGTCACAAACCAATTAGGGCGGACAAAGCGTATTAAACAGGTCCTGGATGATGTGACAGCCCCCAAGGTTGTTATTGTTATGCCCTGCTATCGGGAAGAGCCTGAGATTCTTATTAAAGCTGTCAACTCTGTTGTGGATTGTGACTATCCTGCTGCCTGTATTCATGTCTTTCTGTCATTCGATGGGGAACAAGAGGACGAGCTGTATCTCAATACCATCGAAAAGCTCGGCATTCCTTTAACAATGGAGGCCTACCCCAGAAGCATCGATGTTACATACAAGGAAGCTCGTGTCACCGTCTCCAGATTTCAACATGGAGGAAAGCGCCATTGCCAAAAGTCTACTTTTCGGCTCATCGACAAAGTATACGAAGAATACCTCCGACGGAACGACAATTTATTTATTCTATTCATCGACTCGGATTGCATTCTGGACAAAGTCTGCCTGCAGAATTTTGTATATGACATGGAGCTCAGTCCCGGCAATACTAGAGACATGCTGGCCATGACTGGCGTCATTACATCAACGACAAGAAAGCATAGTGTAATCACACTACTTCAAGATATGGAATATATTCATGGCCAGCTTTTCGAGCGAACTGTCGAGTCCGGCTGTGGTGCTGTGACTTGTCTGCCAGGTGCGTTGACAATGCTCCGATTTTCTGCCTTCCGCAGGATGGCAAAATACTACTTCGCAGACAAATCTGAAGCATGCGAAGATCTATTTGATTTTGCCAAATGTCACCTTGGAGAGGACCGCTGGCTCACGCACCTCTTCATGATCGGTGCCAAGAAACGTTATCAAATCCAGATGTGCACTTCAGCATTCTGCAAAACTGAAGCGGTCCAGACGTGTCGATCCCTGATTAAGCAGCGGCGTCGATGGTTCCTGGGGTTCATCACCAACGAGGTTTGCATGCTTACTGACTGGAGGCTATGGAAACGGTATCCTATCCTAATTGCCGTTCGCCTCATGCAGAATACGATCCGTACTACGGCTCTCCTGTTCTTTATCATGGTGGTTGCCCTGATGACAACAACGAAGAAGATTGATGACTTACCAGTCGGGTTCATCGCTATTTCGCTCGGGCTAAATTGGCTTCTTATGATATACTTTGGGGCCAAACTGAGAAGGTTTAAAATATTTTTATACCCCCTCATGTTCATCCTGAACCCTTTCTTCAGTTGGTACTACATAGTGTACGGGATTTTCACAGCCGGGCGAAGAACCTGGGGCGGCCCACGAGCTGATGCAGCCGCTGCCAATTCAAACACCACCGCTAGAGAGGCAATTGAGCAAGCGGAACAGCAAGGAGACGACTTGAATATAGTTCCGGAGACCTTCAAGAATGCTCGTATTACGAAGTCGGACGGCGAGAAGACTAAGCATCTTGTCCGAAAAGGGAGCGTGGTAAGACCACCAAAGGACGTGGAAGGAAAGTTCGTCGCTCGGAGAAGGACACCAGCAGGTTTGTACACGGAAATAGACCTAGATGAGGAAGAGGCGCTCGAAACTGTTGCGACCTTTGCAGAGGCGACAGTCGATGATGCAAGCCCACGTCTTCAAAGAGAAGATCACCTTGTATACATGCCAAGAGGGATAGAAGCTTTGATGAGAGACGAAGACCGTCGGAAGTATCTGATTGCTCAGAAGGCGAGACAGGCGAGACAGGAACAGGAAGAACTGAGGAACCGTCATCCTGACATGTGGGGTTCAAGGCTTGAGATGGCCCAATTCAACACTCGCCCGCATCCATCGGAATCTTCCTCCAACAGCAGAAACCACCGATATGCAAGAATAATAGGTGGGAATAGTACTGATGCATCATCCCCGGCAACTTCAGGAGGGGAAGAAACCTAGGAGTTGATGGAATGAGGCTAATCTCATGAATTGTTCTCGAATGGGGAGAGGCGGCCAGGAGGATCATAGATTTTTAGAGCCATCATGGCATGTTATATATCTTTCAGACAAAGCCATATCGATAGACAATTTTTAAGCGAGGAAGACCTCGTATATGCGAATTCTATGTGCTTGCGCAGGCGTATGTTAGAACCAACTCTGAAGCTGATTTGCTGGGCCATTAGTGTTGCCTAGTGTTTCGATGTCACGTGCTTTCGTGAGTATCTCCCGCCTATTATTAGTGGAATGGAAGCAAACGCGCGATCGCGCACTGACAGTATTCCACATTTGCTTCATCTGAAATGCCTTTGCTCAGAAGCCGATATTGAGAAGAGCGCGTATCTAGCTCGGCCTCTAATCATTTTTTTGGTAGTTGTTTCTCTTCTTCTTGGAATCTTTTGTTTTTGACTCGAACGCCTACCGAACCGTTTGCTGTCACCTTGCCCCTCTAACACACGACTCTGGTACACACCTGCGGGCAGGGTTGATGCTACCTAATGGACGGTGATGAGTGTGCAAATCCCCAGCTTTTGGCCTGGGTCAAAGAATGGCTCGATGTAGCCCGAGAACGCAACTCGAAGGGTTTTACAACATATAAACACGCCTATGATTCTCTCAAGGCTTGTCCGATCACCTTCCAGCATCCTGCTGAACTACAACAGCTCAAAGGATTCGGCCCAAAACTTTGTGAGAGGCTGACAGACCTCCTGAAGAAGCATTGTCAGGAAACTGGCGTGCCTATGCCTGAGCATCCACAAGCCAGAAAAGCGGCTCAAAACAGGGCCAGGAGCACGTCTGATGCAGCAGGTCAAGAGGCCTCGAAGCAAGCCAAGACTCGTAAAAAGAAGTCATATGTTCCTACATTCAGATCGGGGGCGTATGCAATTGTAGTCGGCCTTTCAAGCCAATCGGCCGATGCGTCACTTGGGCTCACAAAGGCTGAACTCATTGAACTCGCACAACCTCATTGCGACGCCTCGTTCACGGCACCCTCCGACCCCACAAAGTTCTACACTGCCTGGAACTCGGTCAAAACATTACTTCAGAAAGAACTCGTTTACGAAAGAGGCAGGCCTCTGCGAAGATATGCACTCACCGACGAGGGCTGGGAGGTTGCCCATCGCATCAAGGAGACACCCCACTGGCAAGCGGAGAATCCGCAGCAGCCTCCCCTTGCTGAGCTTGGGGCTGGGCCTGTAGACGCTCTAGCTGCTGAACATGACCAAGCGACGACTTCAGAGTACCAGAACGTTATCGCAGATGGCCCGGCTTTCATGGAGAATGGTGTACTTCCTTCTTTTACACCCATCACGCTTGAGCCAGGAACCTTTACTGTGCAGTTATTGCTCGATGTTCGTGAGGTTAGGGCCAAGACTGATCGCGATTATATGAAAGAGGAGCTCGCCAAACAGGGTGTTACACCCATTATGAGGAGTCTGGAACTTGGTGACGCACAATGGATAGCGAAATGCAACGATCCTTCGATGCTGGCACGTCATGGCGCAGAAGGGGACGAGATCGTGCTTGATTGGATCGTGGAGAGAAAGAGACTGGACGACTTGATTGGCAGTATCAAGGATGGCCGATTTCACGAACAGAAGTTCCGCCTTAAGCGCTCAGGAGTCAAAAAAGTCATATACATCATTGAAGATATATCGATGGACTCGGGAACGTTAACGAAGTACGAAGAGGCGGTCCAGTCTGCGATAGCATCAACACAGGTCGTCAATGAGTATTTCGTGAAAAGGACTACTAAAATGGACGAAACGATCCGGTACCTGGCGCGGATGACGGCGATGCTAAAACGAACATATGAGCGAAGGCCTCTAAGGGTGATTCCCACCAGAGCGCTAACTGCCAACAACTATATGCCTTTGATGGAACATTTACGGGAAAAGGAGCCATCGCAAGGCCACTATGTCACATATCCGGCGTTTGCTTCAATGGCTTCCAAGTCTGAAATGTTGACTTTGCGAGACATATTTCTCAAAATGTTAATGACGACCAAAGGCGTGACGGGGGAGCGAGCCTTGGAGATTCAAAAGAGATGGAAGACGCCTTATAATTTCGTCAAGGCCTTTGAGGCATGTGGCCCCGGGGAGCAAGGCAAGAAGCGGAAACGAGAGCTCGTGTCGAATGAGATGAGCAATCTAATTGGCAGAAAGAAAATTACCAAGCCGTTAAGCCTGCGGATTGCTGAAGTGTGGGGAGATATCTAACATGAAGAGGCAATCCCCGATGATAAATGATAATATTAGCTAACCATCAAACTCTTTGTTTGATTATAGTTTCATATCATGACATGGAATTATGGCCCCAGAGCGTACTTTTGATATCTATCTGTATGATAGCTTGCATGACACTAGGACTTGGCCCCAAACCCCTGTGCAACGATGCGCTCGACCATTTTCTCGAGCAGGGGGATGGAAGCGGTGCCGTTGTCGGCCCCCAGCAACCCAGCGAGCGATTTCTCTGCGTACTTGGCCATCATATCAACCTCAATGTTGACAGTCTCGCTGGCTTTCTTTTGTGCAATGATGACTCTCTCCTGGGTGTAAGAAATGAGCATCACCTCCCACCACCCCTCGACATCGTTGACTTGGGTCACGGTCAAGCTGGTTCCATCAATGGCGATGAATCCCTTGTAGATGATGTAGCGGAGCAGGCTCCTCTCCTTGGGCTGGAACCTGACCGTCAATGCGTTGCCGTCTGGGGTCAGGGACAGGATCTCAGCAGTGGTGTCAACGTGGCCCTGGACAAAGTGGCCGCCCATGCGGGTGTCAGCGCGAACCGCCCTCTCGAGGTTGACGCGGCTGGACTCGGCCAAGGTTCCTAGATTGGTGATGCGCAAAGTCTCTGGGGCGACGCCAATGGTGAACTGGGTATCTGTGAAGTTTGTGACGGTGAGGCAGACTCCGTTGACGGCGATTGAGTCACCGTCATGGCAGTCGGTAAGGAGCTGTGAGTTCTGGGGGAGGGTGATTGTCAGGGAGGTTCCGCCAGTGTGGTCATTGTTGTTGACCTGGGAAATGGCTGGGGAGCTGGTCAGCATAGAACGTGAAGGAGACCAGGCGTTGGCTGGACCTACTCCCGATTTCCTCAACGATGCCAGTGAACATGGTGGAGGTTTGGCTGACGCTGAAAATTAGTATTCAATGGCCAGGGCCCAAATGGTCAGTTATCTCAAGCAGTTGAGGTAACAATAGTAGCTGGCCCAGGGCGATTGATTTGCGACTAGAGAGAGGTTAGCTTAAATAGTTTGACTCTGGTTCGGAAGTAGAAGCTTCGAAGTGCTGCTTTGTAAGTGATTCCGAGGTGGGTTGCACAATGAGACCAATCAGCCCCGCACTGACGATAACGATAACCTCCTGCATGTTCCGAAAGGGGCATCTAAGAGCCTGCTTCTTAGTGCTCGCATTAGTAGTAAGGCAGGTAGGAAGTAACTTGCAGCAATAAGAACTACAAACTGGAGCACATTTATCACGAGGAAACCAAGCTCCATGTAAAAGACCCCAGGTTTGACGCACAACTGTACAAGCCGAGCGGCTCATCACCCTAGCGGCAGCCGTGCATATGTATTAAATTCCACACACTCATAATTAACTAATCACTAAGAGACAAAATCTTCTTCTAAGAATATTAGACGAAATTTGATCTAGACAGAAAACAGACAAAGCAGTTATTAGAAAATAGAGAAGTGTATATTGGGCCTCTACACCTTTGGTGACGTCTGAAGCACCTCCGATTCCATCACGACCCCGCCAAAAAAGAAACGCTTATCGATAAGAGATAGCCTAATTTTTTTCAATCATGTCGCTGGACCTGCGTAAGAAGGCGTCTCTTTGAGATCAGCAAACACAATTGTACATTTCTGTCTTCTTGGGGGATCTGTTGAGCCAGCCTCAGAAGTGCTATCCCATACACATAAGCCCACACCGAGGAGACAACGGCCATCGAATCTCAACAGCAACAACACCCCTCCCCCTCACCCCTCCTCAGCCAATCTCACAATGGCGCCCAGCCGTCCAACCGGCAAGGACAAAGCTAAGAGCCCGGCTACCTTGCTAGCCGACTCCGAGACTCAGTATGAGGTTGGGAACCTTGATGAGGCAATTATCCTCGCTTCTCAGGCCCTGGAGGCCACTGGCGAAGGAGGGGACTTTGAGCTGAGGACGCTCAATCTTCTCGGTGTGCTGCACATCGAAACCGGCGATACTGATGAGGCTCGCGCTTTCTTTGAAAAGGCCGTACGGCTGGATGAGGACGGCACACTTGAGGAGAAGATTGGTGGGGGTCCCGAGAAGTTCATGTTTCTGGCTCAGCTCAGCGAGGAGGGTGGTCAGGACAGCGTCAAGTGGTTCGAGCGCGGTGCGTCTGCGCTGCGCCAGCAAATCCAGAATCTCACGACCATCACCAACAAATCACCGGAGCAGCAGGCGGCACTGGATGAGAAGCAGGAAAAGCTGGGTGGCGTCCTGTGCGCCGTAGCAGAGGTCTACATGACCGACCTGTCATGGGAGGAGGATGCCGAGCAGAGATGCGAGTCTCTCGTCACCGAGGCCATGCTGATTGCACCCACATCGCCAGAGACGTGGCAGACCGTCGCCAATGTTCGCATATCACAGGAGCGTGTGGATGAGGCAAAGGAGGCCTTGAGAAGGAGTCTGGAGTTGTGGCAGGATCTGCCCCCAGAGCACCCTGCTGTTCCTGAGTTTCCCACCCGGATCAGTCTATCCCGACTACTTCTTGAGGTCGGGATGGAGGATGAAGCTTTGAGTGTGCTGCAACGTCTGACGACTGACGATGATCAGAGCGTCGAGGCATGGTATCTTGGAGGCTGGTGCCTCTTCATCATGGGAGAAAAGGCACGCGACGGCCAGGGTCAGTCCAATGGCGACGCTGATGGATGGAAAGATGTTTGGATTCTGTCTCGCAAATGGCTTGCTCGGTGCCTCAAGTTATATGAGGTCCTTGAATACGAGGACGAGAGGTTGGGCCAGCATGCAGTGGAGCTCCGCCAAAAGATCAATGATGTGCTTGGCGAGCCAGCCGAGGGTGAAGAGGATGACTGGGATGATGGTGATGACGACGACGAAGATGATGAAGATGCGGAGATGGTGGGTTAAGACGGGTGTGATGAAGGCCACCCAGCATTAGATGGCGTTTAGGCGGTACATAAAACGTTGGAGGTTATCTCAGACATATTTGGATTTTCTGTTTTCTTTTCTTTCTCATTTAAGATGTCGTTTATAACGTGGCATGCTAATCAGAACGTCCGTTTTTGCCTCTCCCCCTCCGACCTGAAAGTCTCACATAAAATGTGGTTCCTATGATGTTCTCCATGCCTCATCGTGAAGGGTATTTTTATATTCGTAAGATTTTATCCAACCCAACTCCAATCAATGCAGCACCTTCCATATAGCAGCCACTATGCCTCAACCTTAAGCCTCTCCATCTTTTCCGGTAGTTCGCCGTCTTCCTCCTCTTCCTCCTCCTCATCGCCCTTGCCGGCGAGGCCTCGCTCCCACAATTGTTTCCCAGTTAATTTGACAGGCTCCTTGACTTTGGCCTTCTTCAGCTCGGCCAGTCGCTCCTCCTCCTCCTTGAGCCTGACCTCTTCCATTTCTTTCAAAAAGTCTGCTCTCCACTTCATAAAGGTTTCGGGTGTCACAGGGGTACCCTGGAATTTCTTATTCTCTTCTCTCTCTGCAGCGCGAAGTACCTCCTCGTGCGCCTTTGTGACCTCATCCTTCCTGTCCTGGATGAGCTGCTCAGCAGCCTCCTTTAGTGTAGTAACGAGCGTGAAAACCATGGCCATCCCAAGGTTCTCCTGGATTGTCTCATCCAAGCCAGCGAGGAGCTTCTCTCTGTCCTCGGAAATATTGAGGTGGGGGTGGGAAGCAGCGTTAGGGGCAGCCTGGATCTCCAGATGAGGCGGCACATCGGGATATTCTTCAGGATATTTAACAAGGAGATAGAAAGCCGGCGACTCGCCCTCCTCCGGCTCCTCGCCTAAGACATCCAAGGTGATAATCACCTGGAACTCAGTCTCAGATATATCTAGTTGGGGTGAAAACTTTTTAGTATCGTATCCCCCAGATCGAATTATTCAGATGAGGCCGAGCAGCAAAATCATTAATCTTGGTTGATTAAGTGTCTCGACCCATGCTATACGTACCATTGATTTCTTCAGGGAAAATAGACTCGAGCACCTCGCGCTCTTCAGTCTGCTCTTCGCGACCCATTTTTGAAGACTGTATATATAAACAGGACTTTTCTTTTTGACAAGCAAGGTTGAGAAGAGCCTTGAGAATGAATGAATGCCTCGCTCCAAGAGGTGGGATAGGCCCCTCGCCAAGTGGTACCTTGGTACAACCAGTCTTGTTGCCTGCGGGGCAGCCCGACTACATTAGGCTTAGCCAGACATTCACCGCCCGGCAGTTTGATCAAGAAAAATGGGTTGCTAATTATTTTTTTTTCCCTTATCGGGGTCTTGGTCCATCCGTCCTCCCCAATATCTCGACAACATCTGCCGTTCAATTAGCAATGGCAACCAAGACTATGGGAAGCGATAAGAAGCGGAAGGCCTCTTCCACCAAAGGGAAGCCCGAAAAGGCCACCAAGAAACCCCGAGTCGAAGAGGTCGACGTCTCAATGGATGCTGAGGATGACCACGAGGACAGCTTCGAGGAATTCTCAGACGAGGAGGAGGGTGGCGTCGCAATTGATTCCAAGGATGGAAAGAAGGGACCCAAGGGCGCATCCAATGGCAAGAACTTCGAACGAGGTTTGTTCCCACCGGATCGGATGTACCACCCCTCGCAGTTCGCTAACATATATACAGAGGCAGGTCAAACTTCTCGCGAGTCGCATGCTAAGCAAAAGCAATTGGCACTAGAGCGCAAGGCCGCCAAGCCGCTTGCTGATGAAGTCCACCGAACCAAGAAGATCTGGGAGAAGTTGCGGATCAAGTCGAGTGTTCCCAAGGATGAGCGCCAGAAGCTAGTTGAGGAACTGTTCAGCATCATTACCGGCCGAATGCGAGACTTTGTCCTGAAGCATGATGCTGTCAGAGCTGTTCAAACCGCAATTAAATATTCGAATGTCGCGCAAAAGAAGCTTATCGCCAAGGAGCTTCAAGGTGCCTATGCCCAGTTAGCCGAGAGCCGATACGCGAAGTTCTTGATCGGCAAACTGCTCGTGCAGAATGATGAGGAGATTCGAGATATGATCATCCCTGAGTTTTACGGCAAAGTCAGGAAACTCATCAATCACCCGGAGGCATCTTGGATCCTCGACGACATATACAGAACTGTTGCCACCAAGCAGCACAAGGCCATCCTCCTCCGGGAGTGGTATGGACCTGAATTCGCACTGCGAGAAATGACTCAGGGGAAGGATGAGGATGCTACAGCTGATCTGAAATCGATCCTGAGCAAGGAGCCAAGCAAACGAGGCCCAATCATGAAGGGTCTGTTTGATATGATCAACTCCTTGGTACAAAAGAAGATGACGGGTTTCACAATGCTTCACGATGCCATGTTGCAGTACTTCCTCAACACGGAACCAGGTACTACAGAGTTCACAGAGTTGGCCGAGCTTGTCAAGGGTGATGAAACGGGAGATTTGCTAAAGAACCTTGCCTTCACTCGGTCTGGCGCCAGACTTGTATGTCTACTACTGGCACACGGCACCGCCAAAGACCGCAAGCAGCTTCTGAAGGCTTACAAAGACACCTTCCTGATGATGTCTGGTGACTTGTTCGCACACGTTGTGATCCTCACTGCTTACGATGTTATCGACGATACGAAATTGACGTCCAAGTCCATCTTCCCAGAAATCCTCGGCGAGGGCGAGGAGGTTGCTCAAAATATAATCGCGGCGGCCAACAACCCCTATGGCAGAACAACGATTTTATATCTGTTGGAAGGTCTCTCCAAGTCACTGTTTCCTGCTGGCCATTCCTTTGACCTAGACGTTCTCAAGGAAGTGCATGAGATTCGCAAGACGACGAGTAAAAAGGATGAGGACGTTCGCCGCAAAGAGCTTGTGGCGTCTATCTCCCCCCATCTAATCAGTGTGGTTGAGGCGGCCCCTGCCGACCTCGTCGCTACCAGCTTCGGCTGCCAGCTCATTGCAGACGTGCTGCTCAACTGCACAGGTGACAAGCAGCAGGCGCTTGAGGCACTTGCCCAGTGTGCTGGTGGCGACCCCAGCAAAGCACCAGAGGAGGTTGAGGACGTTGCATCATCGACAGTTCATGTTTCTCAGAGCGCTTTTGGCACCCGCATGCTCAAGTCGTTGATCCAAGGCGGACGGTACGACAAGGCGGCAGGAAAAGTCATCCCTGTAGACCCTCCCCTAGAGTTCTCGAACGTCTTATATCCTGTTATTAAGGACCACATTGTCGATTGGGCGACGGGCTCTGGATCGTTTGTTGTCGTTGGTCTCATCGAGTCGAACGATTTCAAAGACAAGGATGCCTTGAAGAAGGTGCTCAAGAAGAACAAGAAGCTATTAGAAAAGGCATCCACCGAGGCGACCGCGGAGCAAAAGGCGTCAAAGGAAGCCGATGAAAAGGAGCAGAAGGGAAACAAGAAGGGAAAGAAGAGGACAGAAAAGCCGGTTGGCAATATGGGTAGCAAAATTCTCCTGGAGGCGTTATAGATAGGATAGGTCTCGTTGTAGCTAGTGGCATGGCGAAATTCGTACATTAGGCGTTCTCATGGGGACGGAAATCTACATTCTCACTCACCCCTATTTTTGGCTCGTGATATTGTCGCAAATAGGTCTCCCAAGTTGAGGCGGGTGCTTGAGAGACAAACGTCCCGAGTGTTGTTGCACTTGTGTTGCTGTCCGTGTTTGGCGTTGTTACACTGGCGCATGGCCGCGCAAATGGTCCGTCATGTGTACATATTCCTTCCGCTGCAACATCTCGTCGAGAGAGATGAACATGATAACATCGAACATGGTCCAGAATGAGCCGAGTACCACGAACTCTTTGACATCGTTAAAAAGCGAGGAAGTGTCTGGCACTTGCGAGTTTTACTACTCTAGTCGCATGTGCGCAATACAGACAAACTGGATGCTCTGCTGCCGAGTACGTACCTCAGTAAGTAATGAGATCACTGATACCTGCCCCGAGCTGCGCATATCTCAAGTACTGAGGTAGGTCCCTTGGTACCTTTGTACGGGAGTTTCCGATACCCAGCATCAACCGTTGTCCTAGGCAAATGGGTGGTTTGCGCTATACACAGGAGCTCTGTCCTAGACGCTGACCCAGAACTGGCGGCATATTGTCGAGCCGTAGGAGCAAATGTTCCAATTCTCGAGTCTCTAGGTCCTTGATAAGGGTCACTTGGCGCCGGGAAGCAGCGAGTGAGGTCACTGGTCTGATTTATCAGTGAACTCATAGAGCCTGCGTCCAGGCAATGGGCAGCGAAGGAAGGACCCACGAAGGTTCACACAGCTGTTGCCGTTTGCCAACTCAGCCAAGCCTAAATTCACCTCGCACTTCTCAGAACTGTCTCACCGTCTCTGGCGGCCAGCCTGCTCTACTTACCTTCGCCACTCCCACAAAACCGGTCAGCCAGAGCGAGCACCTTGACCGGACCAACTACGCTTGGCCTCGTACTACCTCTCACTCTACAATTCAAGAGCCTTCTCTCCTACCTAAAGCTTCATCTTCCTTCTCATATCTTTCTCTTTCCCCTTCCACTTCTCCTCCCTTCCCCTCAACGAATTCCATCGGCGCTGCAATTGTCTACCTGGGGCAGGCAAAAAGAAGCATATGCCCTATCTATACTCATTTCCACCTAAACACGCTTCCAACTCCCACCACAGCCAGTCCATCTTTTATCGGCCAGGTTTCCATCAGCGCCTGCTATCTAGAGATGGTAACTCTCTCGGTACAGATCACCCGATCAACCTTGAGCGGCTTGTTCTAGGTCAGCATTGATGTGTCTCCGCGTCATACCACCCGCAGCTTCTTGCCATTTCTTCTGAACCATCTACTGTTCGTGTTTACCATCTCCTGTTTCCTGGGCAGCATACGGAACATCTTTGCTCTCGCGGCACCTATCGTTTCGGTTACCAAATACCAATCTCGAGATGGGTGCCCAGGCATTTGCTATTCACCCACGCGTGGCCGATGACAAAGGTGCCGACAACACGGCCTCGGAAGAAACACTCTGGCCACCCACAAAAGCCACTCGGACAACCTCCAGACCCAGTGATGAGATCCAGCCAAGTGGTGGTGTATCGTCTGACCCTGCCATCGAGACTGAGAAGTCTGGCACTCGATTGCCAATGACCATCAAAACAGATTCAGGCAAAACAATCACTATTCCCAACAATGAGGTTGTCACGGTCACGAAACATACCCTCATCATCACCGACAAGCCTCCGCCATTGAGCACCGAGACAAGTTCAACCAGCTTCATATCTCCAGACTCGAGTAGCGAAAGCTTTGCCCTTACGCCCTCACCTACACAGAGTAATGCAACAGATAGCTCTTTAGGAAACAATGATGGGCCGCCGCTTTCGACTGGGGGACTCGTTGGCATCGGTGTCGCAGGCGCTGCCTTCATAGCCGTGGTTATCGCGTTAACCTTCATGCTAAAGCGCCGTCACAAGAAAGCTGTTGAGAATAACGACAAGGTCGATTACAATGCAGAGTATGGCAGAGACGACCTCCTTGCGGAAAAGTACTTGCCCCAGCGTGGGTCGCTACAAACAACCGGAACACCAGGCAATGAGGATCCGTTTGCGCCATTTGGAGGTGAGAAATACAATTGCTTTCTAAAAGCTACCATTGTCTCCGTTATACTGACAGTCTCAAACCCTAGGCCGTGTTGACAGGCCCGAGTCTGATTATCCAATTGCACCGAACAGCAACACCTTCGAGATGGACGGAACAAGCATCGCCCCATGCGAGCTTCCGGATACAAGCCCATCAGCTTGCAAGCGGGACCGCCCAGGTGACAGGCTTCCAATAGACATTGAAAGAGCAAATGCCCCTGCAAGGGCGATTGACCCATCCGCGAACTTGAACCAGCTTGGACAAGAAGGGGGTAAACCAAGATACATCAACCACTGGAATCAGTACAAAGCAATGAGCGCAGAGTGAAAATGGACGGCCAAATATAGGGTGCGAGGTTTGCCTCCGATTTATGAGGATGTGGCGGCGGTGGTATTATCCCATTTGGCCAGGTTTGATGTAATTCGGGTGGAATTTGATGTATTGACGACTTGCGGAGCTGAATAGCGGGAAATTACCAGATTCACATAAGTATCCAGAGACAAAGCCCTCCAAGGGATTGAATTAAAGCTATGTTCTGGAGATCGGTCCTCGAAAGAGGTCTATAAAGACAGAGACAGTAGTAGAACACAGCAGTACTCCTTTCTTTTCCAAATAACGGGGTATGGTCTCTTTCATTTGTCACATACTAGTTTACCACCTGCCTTAATAAGTGGCCAGGTCCGTCTCAATTTTGCCCATACGCCTAAAATGCACGGTTGAAATCTACCCATAGCAGACGCTCGTCGGTTTTCACGAATGATGCTCAGCCTGGGACTTGTTGCTTGGAACAAAGGGAAGGAAAAAAGGAACCAAACAAAGGGCAACGCGGGAATCTCTCTTTCCGCTTGAAGGCGTTGGATTTGACTTCCTCAAATCTCCAATCACCAAACGCCCAAGAGCATACGACGTCTCATCGGTTTTGCAACTTGGAGATCTCGTCAAGAAGGTCCTGTAAATCCTCGTCCTTGATCTTATCAGTGAGAGATGGGATCAACGTCTTGGCTTCGTCTGCATTCTCGCAGCACAGTGACCCTATGATCGGGCGTCAGCGAACAAAGAACAGGTCACACGAGCACAATGTATCTTGCGCGGCTCACGTACCAAGCTGCGCTCGTTCGAACTTCTCCAGGTTCTTGTGCGCGCTCAGAAGGCGCTCTACAGCCTCGACATTCTCCTTCTGCGTGAATCGCGCGAAATGGTCCAGGTAATTTAGGGTTTGGTTCAGCATTCTATTTCGAAGCACAAAAAGATACCAATTGCGTCAGCACATCACATGTTCACTCTTCCCTTCTACGAGATTCTCCTTTCCCCCTGGCGGCAGATAGAGACGGGTGGATTGTGATATGCGGCTTTGGCTTACTCGGTCTCGTTCACGTTCTTCCGGTCGTTGCGACGCTTCGCGACCAGCGCATTCAGGACAAGCGCGGCTTCTGATAGGGTGAGGGTGTCGACATTCTGGAACTCTCCGAGGTTCAGAGTCGCGGATGCTTCTTCGTTCCCGGGAGGAGGAGGCTTGGGGCGAGATGTGCGGGGATGGTTGGACATTGTTCCTTCGACGGAACTGCTGGAATTCGAGAGGGAACTCGGCGGAAGGAAGCGTGAAGTCGGAGGTGAGCTTGCAAGGCGGGGAGAAGAGTTTAATGAAGCGAGAAGCAAGCTCTACCCTGAGCGACACAGTTTGGCGGTATCTGGAGAGAGTCCTGTGTGCCACGGCCGTGCAGAATGCGTCGCGTTGTAATCAAAATTCGAACCGTGGGGAGGAAAAAGATATAGATGAAAAGCAGCGGCCAAGGCAAAAAGTAAGGCTGTCTCGATCGGATTGGCGCCTTCCCCCACGCGACAACAATGGTAGTTGATAATTAGAGCGTAAATGGCTAATGCTATCTGCCGCTTTGTTTGATTTTAAGTATTTTTATGTATGAGGCTAAGCCGGGAGAAGTAGTTTTCTGGAGCCCTGAGCTTTTTTGAGGGTCTATCTTACTAAATTAGGCTTAATGCATAGCTACAGACTTTCTGTCAACGATACGTTTTTCTAGCCGAATAGGTGCTGATTACATGTGATGAAAAAGTACTTGTACTTTGATTGAGGTACCTATCAACCTACAAGGGGCATCTGTTTGAAATTGGACAGCAGTTCCCGTAGCCTCACACATAATTACCCCAATCCAGGGACGACATTAATGAAATAAACGCGGCTAGCATTAAGTTGCATGGCTCTGAGCAAGCAAGTGCTGGTAAAGATTATAGGATATCACCAACCCAGTACATTGCAGGGTTAGTCCTTTTGACTGAATGACAATGTGCATCCACTGACGTCCCTCTCTCAGGTTCATTCATGGTGGCCCATCAACCAGCTGGCAAGGAACCAGGTGGGCGTTCCAGCGCATCCTGATAAAAATCTAGGAGTGAATGGCGTATATCTCCTTACATACTGTCCATCATGTAGGTTGAAAACCGGCAGTTTATCCATTCAAATCACAAGGCTCATTGGCTCACGCACCTCGTCAACACAGGACTATCTTCGCCCTCATCATCATCAATAAGGCGGGTGGCTTAGTTTACAACAAAAACTTCCACGACGGCCTGAACCAGATCAGCACAAATGACTATCTCGTCCTGGCCGGAACCTTTCACGGGTAAGTGATCTTTGAGCTTCACCTTCATTTCCACACATGCACACAACTGACCGCTTGTCTCTCCTTCGTTTCGGGTTCAGTGTCCACGCTATTACTGCTCGTTTGAACCCGCTTAAGGGGCTTCCACAGGCTACCAAGGACGCATCAGCTGCAAATTCAAGACCGGACCCTCCGTCCGGACTAGAAAGTCTTGAGTCAGAGAACTTTCGCATGCAGTGCTTCAACACCCTCACGGGCACCAAATTCCTACTCTTCACAGATACAACTCAAACAAATGGGGATATCACGATGAAGAAGATATATGACCTCTACGCCGATTACGTCATGAAGAACCCCTTCTATTCTTTAGAAATGCCCATTAGATGCGAGATCTTCGATCGCAAGCTCTTGTCGTACATTAGGGAGATTAATAATCGGTAGTGGAAGTACGGATTTCGATTCACAGATTCGTCTTCTCATCATCGGGACCAAGGCTCGGTGTTCACGGTGTCAATAGTGCTGTTTGTAATTACATTTGGTGGTGGGACTGGTGTCAGAAGTGTATAAATGCAATCGATCCAGACAGAAGTGGCAGTTCCTCTACTATTGTCCCTGCCTTCTGTTCGTCGTGCAAGTAAATCTATAGCAGCCGATTAGGATGTGTCCATTTTATCCCCGCCATCTTTCTTTGCGCCAGCATCTCCGCTACCGCCAGCCTCATCCTCCTCCTTCACTCCCTCCAGGGAAGCCTTCTTAGCAGCCTCTTCTTCCTCCTTTGCCTTTTTCTCCTGTCTGGCCTTCTCCTCTTCCATACTCATGCGCAGAGCCAGAGCAAGCTCGGGCTCCAGAGCTGGGTCAAATCCAAACTCAAACTCTTCATTGCCAGATTGCCCTGCGTCTCCAGACCCACCGGCGCTGTCTCCGAGCAGAATGGGGCTTGAGACGAGCTGGTCGCCTAGGAGCTTGCTGCTCGGTGGGAAAACCACCAAGTGGGAGCCTTCGCTACCCTTGACAGCGTCGTTGAAGGCCTCGAGCTTCTGGTGAGTGCCGTCATCCTCAAGGTCGCCAAAGAGCACAAAGTCAACCGTGATATTTTCCTTCTTCATCTTCTTTGCAAGCTGTACGAGTTCCTTTTGCTCCTCTGCAATCGGCGAGCAGATGAACACGATTATCCGTTGACGTTGAGATCGGTTCTGTCGGTGCTTGAGGGCAAGCTATCATTATGTTAATTCACCGATCCTGACGCCGTGCTCGGGTTGCCTAGAACTTACCTGTGCCACTTTGATGCTGGTCTTGAGATGGGCAGTTCCACTCAGCTTCTTCCTCGTTCGGTGCAGCCCATCCAGGATCTTGCCCTGCTCTGTGGTCAAGGTGACGAGGACCTCGGGACCTTTTCCGCCCATGTTCATCAGGCCAACTGATGACTCGGGGTTTCCTTGCGTAATGGTCTGGAAGAGAGTGTTTACGGCATCGACTTGGGCATCGAATCTCGTGGGTTGATAGTCGCCATTCCTACTGCTCTCGCTATTGTCAACGACAACCATAACCGCCTCGAGAACCATGATGGCGGATAGAAGCGGTCAATAGCTATGGTCTAATGCTCTAGATCCAAAGTATGCAGAAGGAAAGTCGCGAGAAGGGATCGCTTGTGGATTTGCCGGGGTGGAGATCAAGGGTGGTGATTATGCTTTGGTTGCACAGAGAAGCAGACAGAGGCAGCTGGCCGATGTCGTAAGGTGGTTCAGCCTGCTGGGCAAGCAGCTCCAGCGATATGGAGAACTGTACTCGCTGATTGGCCTAAACTGCACCAAGCTCGAGGTACCTCTCAGGCAGCCCCAGCAGCCCCAGTTTTCCTCCGCCCAAGAATGATTATGTAATATTCAACCCTGCGGTTGAGACGCTCAGAGCTCTTGGTTTGTTTACTTCCCAAGCTCTCGATCCATTCAACCCATCACGGTTCACAACAACTTGAATTCTCCAAAAGTACACGTCAAATCGATAACACTTTGGCACAACATAGAAGCATCAGCACTCACCAGAATTCAACAAACACCGGAAAATAAACCACAACACACTCCACAAGATGGCGCCCGTACGACCAAAGAAACGCGATTCGAACTCAGCAGCCATAAAGGCCGTCGCAACACCTAGACACCAGAGTCCAATCAAGCAGAGAAAAGGCATCATAAGCGCACAACAGAAACAAGCTCTAATCGACAACTTACAACTCGAAAGTACGCGACTATGGTCCAATGATCTCTTGTGGTGTATTTACTAACACGATATAAATCAGTCACCGAACGCGCTCGAAGAATGCGGGCCCAGTATAATCTGCAAGCTCAAGGCTTGCGCTCTCGCATTGAGATCAGAATAAATCGCATTCCTATGCCATTGCGAAAGCTGAAAATGGAAGATCTACTTCTCAAGTATGCCGAAAAGGAACAACGAACCGCTGCCGCCAGCAGACACCCACCACCAGTCCCATTCAAAGACATCACGTCCTTGCGCAGTCCTCAAAAGCCTGCCCAACAACCAAGCAGGCCTCAGCGGGCTGGACGCGTAGCAAAGCGACAGAGGTACGTGGCGATATGTCTCTCTTCAACATGTTAATTGTTTCTAACGCCATATAAAGCAATGAGATCTCTGGAGATAAGGAGAATGAGATCGAAGACATGGCAAACCCCAAGAAGAGGCGCGTAATTCACCACAATGATGGTCCACCTATTCGGCCAGCACAGATTCTGTCCCCTACGTCCTCCAATTCTCGTCTCAACGCCAACCGAGAAAGACCTGCATCTCCCGCCAAGTCGCAAATTGCCAGGCCTGCTTCCCCTCTCAAGAGTGCCGCCCCTACACGCACTGCAACAGCTACAAAAATGCTCTCCAACTTTGTGGAGAAAGCAAAGTCGGCACGGGCAACAGGAACGAGAAAAGTGACGACCACATCAACCACCAGCTCGAGCACGACTGGGACTACTGCCGCGAGCAAGACACGTCGTGCACCAGCCTCAGCTGCCTCCAGAGCGCCCACCTCCAGGCCGGCGACCCGCATGGGTCGTCGGCTGAGCGTAACAAGCGAAATGAGTGAGGCCAGCACAACTACCGTGATTAGAAGAAACGCTGCTCCCAAGTCGACAAATCCTGCTCCGCGAAGAAAGCCAGTCACGGCAGCGACCAATAAAGGCACAGCAAGTTCTGATGCGAAGAAAGCAGCCCCCAAGACTGCCGCAGCCTCAACAACCCGGACAGGAAGGGTGCTTCGAAGCCGAGCATAAGGAATGGAATTATGAGATCATTTTGGAATTCGTTTCTTTTCCCAGGTCGGGCGTCTAGGTATTAATCATGAGGGAACGGATTTGGCATGGATGGATCAATATCACGGATTAGAAAATGGAGTTTTTGACACAATCAATTGACATATGCGGCTTCAAATTGCTGCTACGCTCTATGCACCCCACCCAACCAACCCTTATCCTGAGGTGGCCTTCTTCTTCTTTTTGTCGTCGACCAATTCGATGTTGTCTTCGGGGATATCTTTGTATTTCTCCAGAAGGAAATCCTGAAGTTCGTCGCTGACATCACCTTGTACAACAATTTCTTCACCTCCACTAGGAACCTTTGTTACCGAGGATCCTGTGGCAAACTTCTTTCCCAGGTCTTTTGCTACCTACACAAATGATGAGCATTCTCGGCGGCACAAGGACAAAGCAACGTCACCTACCTTCTTGAGCTCCAGACCAAATGCCTCCAAGCCGATGACCGCGGTGACGAATTTCTTCTTGTTTCGCTCGATCCGCTTGATAGTCACGACGCTCTTAGCGAGCTTGTCGGCTTGCTTGGCCTCGGCTGCCTCGGCCTTTGCGGTCTTCTTCTGGGCGTCGCGTGCGGCTCTCTTTTGGGCATCAACAGACAGAGCTGCGGTCGCTGCTTCCAGTGCCTCTACATGACGCAAGGTATTAGAACATGGTGATCAAACAGACTGGATTCTCCAGGAAGAAGTGGACATTCGGGCAAAGCGAACCTGGTGACCATATCCTCTCGTACAACGTCGGGTGGTTCTCTTGGAGCCACTCCTGGCACTTCTTTACGGTACCACCATATTCGCAGTACTATTCGGTAAACATTCAGTAAGAATTCCTAAGGACACAGCGGACGATGCGGAGCTCGGGCGAGAGTCGGACGGGGAAGAGTCTACCTCGGGTGGCAGAGTGCAAACTAGAAAAATTAACAATTAGACGATGCCAGAAGACACATTATCGAGTGTGCATTGTTCAGACTTTACCTCCGCAGTATGTCACATGCCTACTCTGAGGTTCGGAAGAGATTTCTGGCTGTTCTGAGTCTGCCATATCTACAGACTATGAAATGGTTGCGTGGAATAATTGAGAGCCAACGTGACGGAGACGCGTAGGTGGTGCTCTCAGCAGCAAATTCATGGCGGGGTAGAGCTGTGTAGCCCGCTGTGGGCTCACAATGGAGGGGTAATTAATTACCAGCAACGTCAACAGACACCGCGGGGACCTGGAGCTTCAGCCACCCGATTGGATGACAAAATAAACGAGACAACAAGTTGAATCGTGGTCATAATCGGAGCACTTTCTACGATTAATACAATGTCATGGCATATAAAACGACACAGATTAACATTTTTTTAATATCTTGCTTCCCATATGTTTCTTGTTAGCCCTTGATAATCTGACATTACCCGTCACAGACTTGAGAATAACGCGGGATGATGTTAGGCTATATCATTTTAAATGTCACCCAGTTGCCACCCAAAGCAGTGGGCACCGACGTACTTTTTCTTCGCCGCGTTCTTCTTCCGATCCGGGAACGGAGGTGGGGCTCAGCTTTCCCAATCACAACAATTCCGTCGACTGCGATTGTCGCCTTATGATGGTTTTCCTCGGCACATTGTAATATAGGATCTCGATTAGAAAGCTACGATGGTGGTAAGGCAATTTACCAATGCAAGTCAGATTGTTTCCATGGTTCTCCTATTACGTGCAGTTTGTTATCCTACGAGCAGGCTAACTATCTTCCTACCTGCGCAAGGTGCAAGGTAAGGGTCAACGTAAGGGATGCATAATTCCTTCACCTAGGTATGTATCCAGAGGAGGAACATTGGCTGAAGGATGGTAGCAGTTTATGTAAGCTCTTAAACCTTGCCGCAGGGACCTACCGGTATGCAGGACGACAGACCTGATCGTGGCCTCAGGCACCAGGGAATCGTGATGTTGCATTGAGCGGGTGGATGCTGGCAGCCGAAGCGCCGACCGAAAATTATCAACCACACCTAGAGGCATCCACCGCAGCGGCAATCCATCACAGATTTCCAATATCCAGGTTGCTCTAGAACAAGTTTATGCTGACTATTGCACAGCCATCATCTTGGCGACGTCACCTACCAATCCCCCCTATTGTGAATGGATCTAGGTACAGACCAGCAGCCAGGCGCTGCGTAATAATCCCTTACCGCCCTACCACCCCTACTACCACGGCGTGTCAGTCAAGTCACCGCAACGTGCTTCAGCCCACTTGGTTTGCATCAGACCACTCACTCATCGCGGTATCTGCAAGAAACTCGGGCGCCTTGCTGTCCTGGGCTGAAAGCACTACCGACAGCCATGCGGGCAGAGTGGGAGAAATAGGAAAGTTGGAAGCTGGCACGGCCAATATTGGATCCCGGTGGCACGTAGGCGCCCATCCCCCAAGCCAGAGGCAAACCATTGGCTCATGTCCTGCATCTCTGCATCTCTGCAGCCGCCCACCCCAGCTAGAACGACACCATGAACCAAGCTTCCCCGCGACGGGCCAGTCAGCTCTCAGCGGGTCCCACCCCCAGCGTCGTTTTCCCTCGTCGCCCATATTTAGAAGTCGGTTGTATGTAACGTGATTGGCCGAGCGTTACATGCTGGCCGCCAGTATTGACGTCGAACCTGCTCACAAGGCCGCTGTCACCACCACCTTCATGCGAGTTGCCCGCATCTGGCACCTATCCGTTTGCGCCAAGCAGGTCGAGGTGGCCCTGGACTACGACCGAAAAAATGCCACCGTCTACCCACATTGGGCCAGATGCGCTGCTTTCCAGCCACTCATCTGGCTGGCGCTCTCCTCCACCACGCGATTTTGGCGCCGTAGATGTCGAATAAGACCATCTACTATCCTCGACCCGCCAGTCGTTCACCTCCCCTCTTCTTGCTCTTTTCTTCCTATTCCATTCTGTTGTTTTCCGTTTTGTCCTGTACATTCCTCACTAATAGATGCTTCGTTGATCGAAGCCATCCGACCTCCTCTTCCTTCAATCCTTCGTCGCTGGCCGTCGATCCCACGTTATCTGATTGTCTGACCAACCTTTTTTCTTCTTTTTTTAACTGCGTTACATTCACGGGTATATTCGAGTGCTATCAGGAATAGCACACCCACACCACAAGGTAACATGGCTACCACCCAGCGATTACCCTCCCAATCCTCGCAGGCTCGAGGCCACAAACTTAATCCCATAATTGAGGAAGACAGCGATGATGGTCTTCATCAATTCGCAAAAGTCAGCCACCAAGCGAGGCGTCAGGATACGTCGCATCTGAAAATCCAGGCCTGGTTGTCGCCCATGAGCGACCACTTCCCGACGCCCCGTGGTGTACATTATCTTGCTGCTCCCATTCTGCCGTCTGACACTGAGTCCTCAGCCGGCGACACCTCCCCAACCACGTCATCCAACGCCTGGAACAGAATGAGTGTGGGTACCCAAAACACCGAATTTGAGGACTTGTATGATGTGTCCGACGACGAGAAGAGAACTCCTCCCAAGGTCTCTGCCCAGCGCTCGGACAGTACTTCATCCAACAAGTCCCAATACATTCAAATCCTCCTTCCGGTCCCCGAGGTTGAGCTCAAGAAATCCGACGAGGCACCTCCTCCCACCCCTGGAGCCCAGCTTCCCATGTCACCAGCACAACTGAACTTTATGGACAAGCAACAAGCCTTGGAGATCCCAACTATCTCAGCCCCTCCATCTCTAGATGGCAGTCTGAGCTCCGAGCAGCTCGCCACAATGAGCGCCCCCGCAACCCCAGTCGAAGACGACGCCGAGGACCCAGGAAAGGCTGCATGGGAGGGTGTCCAGCTTCAGCCTGACGCTCTGCGAACTCTTCAAGCCCTCTCTGGTGACAGTGAAAGTATCCAGGAGGCCAGTTATGAAGCTATCCCAATCCAACATGTTTCTCCAGAACCCGTTGTTGAGATGCAGCATTACCCGCCACCACGCCTGGTAACCCGTCTTCTTACTCCAGTGCTTTCGACCAGCACCCGCTCACGAACATCTCTATCGGAACTGTCAAAGCTCGAGATCCCATCCCCGGAAAACTTCTTTGGTTCGCTATCTCCCCGCTCGAGAAACACATGGCAGACATCCACTGTCGCGACTTCAGAGATGCCTTCTGAGGAGATGGTACCGCCCACGTCCACAACTGCTGAACAATTCTACCGCGCCCCCTGGAACGCACACAATTCCGCGCCGCCCGTGCCCAAGCTGTCAGAGTTTGCCGAAGACTTCTATAGAAGCAGTGGGCTCTCTTCCTCCCCAGTTGAGCAGGTAGTGGAGCTCCCCGATGATTTGGTTGATGACATGCCCACTGCCCGCCCCATTGTCGTCAGTCTACCATCCGAAGATGTTATCAAATCACCCTCTTCTCCTGGCGCTGCAGATATTCCCACCGAGATTGTCGTTGATTTTGATCCCGAGTATGCTCGGAAGCAACAAGAAGAAGCTCTCTCCAACCTCGACCGCACTGAGCTTTGGCTCTTGGCGCAGCATTCATATCTGAAGGTCATTGGAGATAGAGACGAAGATGATAAGACCCTCGAGACTATCCGCGAGGGTGGTGAGACGGAAGATGAGGAAGAGGAGAAGCCCAGCAAGGCTACCCCTCCAGCGGTAATGGAAACTACTCTGGAGAAGTTTCCATCACCACCCAGAAAGACGGTTCGGTTCTCAGATCTGAATTCAACAACAGCTCAACCAAAGCGCCTACCCTCCAAACTAGTGCGCCAAGAGTCAGCCTACTACCGTGCCTTTTTGGACTACTTTGTCCGAGCACATGGTGGTGATGCATTTGTTCACCAGCTTTCCCGCTTTGAAGCCCTCCAGGCTCAGCGAGTTTCTCTCCGCCAGTCCCATCTCAATCAGCTCCTTGGCAAATACCAGCTCAGTGTCGTCCCCCAATCCGCCAAGAAGCGACTCAGTACCAACGTCGTTCGCGGCGATGACACAATCACAGACGACCTTGAGAAGCTGCGACGGGAGAAAGAGTGGGAGGCAGCAGCTCAGATGTCAATGCCCACATGGCACGTCGCTGCTACCAAATTCTTGAACGGAGGCAGCCTGATTACCTCGCCAGTGACAAAGCGACTGGCTCGCCTCTCACAGATGGCTCCAGGCAAGGACGGCATTACCCGTGACCGTGCAAGAATCTTGGACCTCGGTGGACAGTCTACTTGTGATTGGGCCTGGCACTGCGCCCTGCAGTATCCCAATACCAAGGTTTACACCGTCACAACGAAGGCAGTCCGACAACTGTCCAACGCGAACATTCGCGGACCCCCAAACCACAGGCAGGTTGCAGTAGACCGCCTCACTCGCCTGCCATTTGGCGATAATCAGTTTGACCTCGTTTACGCCCGGGATCTCCACAGCATTCTCAAGCTATTCGGCGAGAATGGCCAAGACGAGTGGGAGATTTGCCTGCGCGAGTGCATGCGAGTGCTCAAGCCCGGCGGCTACATCGAGTTTTCGGTTCTTGATTCAGAAATCATGAACGCCGGTCCTCTCGGCCACGCCAAGAGTGTCGAGTTCGGCTTCTCCCTGAAGACGCTCGGCTACGATCCCAACCCAACCAAGATGTGGCTTGGCCGTCTTGGCCGTGCAGGCTTCAAGAACATCCGCCGAACATGGCAATGCCTCCCTCTTGGCCCAAAGAAGAACCTAAACACCTACGGGCTTCACATCTCTGAAACGTCAGAGATGGGCAGCAGCGAGAGCATCGCCGGCGTCTGCAGCATGGTCGGTGGCTGGAACTGGGAGCGGTGGCTCCTCCGATGTGAGATCGAGAAGTGCGCAGGGGAGATGCGCCTGGCTGATACCGTCACCGCCGGAGCGGCCATGGAGGAGGCCGGCAAATGCCTGAACGGCGTTGCCGCCTTGATCGAGGAGGGGAGAAACTGCAATGCGGGCTTCCGAATGCTCTCTGGCTATGCCAGAAAGCCCACTATCAACGTTGATGAAGCATAATTCATGTTAGTGAGGGAAGAATCTCGCGACAGTCTTTTTATTGATGATCTCATTTGTTATTCCTTTACTTATATAGTCTATTTTCTTTCTGTCATGAGTTGGAAAGCGTAAGGGATAACTAAGCATATATAATCAGGAGCGAACTCTTGAGTGTCTAACTCAATGTAAATAAATACTTAGATGTTATGCTTACATTGATTGCCAATAAGTTTTTGAAGAAAGCTGTGACTTTACAACAGTAGAGCCGAAATAACCATGGGTCCGGGGCTACTTCGATGCAAAGAAGCCGTCATCACTTAGGTAGGAACTATGACTAACCAATCTTGATAGCAATTATCAAGGAGAAAACAATACACGCAAGTTAGGTGTTTTATAGTACGATAAACGACAATAATCCGAGAGATCGCAAACTAAGATTTCTTATACAGCGACCCTAAAGAGAAGAAGTCAGTTGGTATATAGCTGAGTACAGGGTAGGTGGATTGGTAAGTGGAGACGGCTAAATGGCTAATGCGGAGACACGAAAACTGGACCCGAGAACTCAAAGCTTCAAGCTGGTTAGCAGATCATCCACGACGCACCTCCGCCTGGTCTGCTGAAACGCCCATATCAGAAGATCGCAAATCCAGACAAGGAAGAAAAAGCTCGTGGTATCGTTTTGAACCCATTGCAACCAGCAGAGATGTCGGGACCCAACTGGCAAGAAGAGGCAATGCGCCGCCTACGACAGATGCAACAAACCCGCGGCAGACCCGGTATGGGAGGAGGTCCTCCCAACATCCCCAAGGGCACACCCTTCCTTGCTGCTGGAGCGTTTCTGCTGTTAGGAGGCGGCTACGTCCTTTCCAACTCCCTTTTCAACGTGGACGGTGGTCACCGCGCCATCAAGTACAGGAGGGTTAGTGGTGTTAGCAAAGAGATCTATAGCGAAGGTAAGCAACGAAAGCCGACGGGGTCTTCGGGATCGCCCCAGCGCATTTTCCAAAAGGTTCCAACGCTCACAGGACTTGAATCACAGGAACACACATCAATATCCCCTGGTTCGAGACCCCGATTGTCTACGATGTCCGAGCCAAGCCGCGCAACGTCGCTTCCTTGACCGGCACCAAGGATCTGCAGATGGTCAACATCACCTGCCGTGTCCTGTCAAGACCTCAAGTCGATGCTTTGCCGCAAATCTACCGAACCCTCGGAACAGACTACGACGAACGAGTCCTGCCCTCGATTGTCAACGAAGTCTTGAAGAGCGTGGTCGCACAGTTCAATGCCAGCCAGCTTATTACCCAGCGAGATATGGTGGCCAGGCTGGTTCGCGAGAACCTGTCCAGGCGAGCTGCTAGATTCAACATCACTCTTGATGATGTTTCTCTTACGGTACGGTTTACCCAATTTTCCCCATCCGGTGTTTAAGCACCTAGGTATCTCGGTATGCGAGCACAAGAGCTGACATGTATTCTTATAGCACCTTGCCTTTTCACCCGAATTCACTGCTGCCGTTGAGGCTAAGCAGGTTGCCCAGCAAGAGGCCCAGAGGGCAGCCTTCATCGTTGACAAGGCTCGCCAGGAGAAGCAAGCCATGGTCGTCAAGGCCCAGGGTGAAGCCCGCTCAGCCGAGCTGATTGGTGATGCCGTCAAGAAGAACAAGGCCTACGTGGAGCTCAAGAAGATTGAGAATGCCCGCCTCATTGCCACACAACTGCAAGAGGCAGGTTCCAAGAACAGACTTCTCCTAGATTCCGAGGGCTTGGGCTTGAACGTGTTTGAAAGCGGAAAGGAATAAGGGGCCGGATTCTTGGAGACCTTGGGAAGCCAGAACGGTGGAATAAAAAGAAGCCCACATGATTTGTGTGGCCGATTGAGAGAGACGATGGGCTGGACTCTCTCTACTGTACGCCTAGCCATCCATGCTATGCAGGATTGTACTATATAGGAACTCTCTGAAGTGTAATTGACTGGAAATGTCTACTCTTACTGATGGGTGGAATTCGCTGATTGGATGCAATGAATAATTCGCATGGGAGGAATCGTGGCATGTGGTAAACGATGGAAAAGTGAACAGGGTAACTGGGTGAGTGAGTGTCAGTGAGCTGTAATTGACCAACATATTTTAGGCAGCCTTCGTCGCTAAATAGCTTCATGGGTGCTGGACTGGGTCGCATGAGCGCACGTAGTAACTGCTCTTATCGGATTCGAGGTCAAAACATCCATCATCGTGGAATCCAGCCTGTTGGTTTGTAATAATGGGTAACACCTATGCAGATAATGGATGATTTCATACGCCATGGCATGGCCCCCAAGGCGTTTTAGGCTGCTCCTCACCACCAACAGCCCCTCCAGAAGCTAATGGCAGGTAGCCGTGCTTTCGCCTTACCTACCCCACCAACCCTCCAGTTACATCTCACCTACTTCAGCCCGTCCAACCGTCCCTCACATTCTCTTGATCCCGCAAGCCAGGTAGTCGAGGAGCCGCATAATACTTCAGATCGCACACGCCCACCACAACCGCCAAAATGTTAATCAAGTAGGTCCTGCAGCTTCTTGTCGGTAGCTCAAGCCGTTCGCCAGGCTAACACTCACTCCCAGGGTTCGCACGTTGACCGGCAAGGAGATCGAGCTGGATATCGAAACCGATTACAAAGTATGTGGCATACCCGACCCCGTACCAAGCTCCTGCTGGGGGTTATGAATGCGACCGACGTCACCGAAAACTAGGACACGCCGGACGAACCCAAGAATAATCATGGCTAACCATCATGCGCTCGCTCAACAGGTCTCTCAAATCAAGGAGAAGGTCGAGGAGAAGGAAGGCATTCCTCCCGTCCAACAGCGTCTGATCCACGGCGGCAAGCAAATGTATGGAATCCGGACACCCGCTAGACTGCGAATAGACCTATGGGAACATTGGAGCTGACCTGAGGCCGTTACTTTCTCTAGGACCGATGACAAGACGGCCGCCGAGTACAACCTCCAAGCCGGAGATACCCTCCATCTTGTGCTCGCCCTCCGTGGTGGTGTGTCGAACTGAGGTCTCGTGCCGATTGCATAGAGCTGAGGGAGAGGATGAAGGGCTTACTCAATCTTGATGGAACGGAGGGCGCGAGCCGGGTGACGACGAAACGGCCGCCTACATTACGTGGGGTTATTTGGAATGACGGAATGAGACGAGATAATGGACGGCGATCGAGAAGCTTGCCCCATCCTGTGTTGGAACCGTGAAATTATTCACGCCGAAACCCTGGTGAAACCCGAGGTCACTCATACTGTCTGAACATGTGATGCCCATGCATATAAAACACACACTCATACTAGCCTGATTATAAATTTATACACTTCGTGCCTAACCGATGATAACATCCTCCGTGAAACTTTCGCGATAGCGAATCAAATGGTATATGAAGTAAGTATTCACTGTGATGGTCTATTTTACTATTATATTCTAGAAGACACCTAGTCTTCTTGACTCTATGAGCTAAACTTTCGTTAATGAGAATTCCGCCTGCAATGCTAGCCTGGGTAGAGAATCTAGCGCTCGAACGCCCAGCTAATCCGGTTTTTTATTCGTCCTGATGGTATTATGATACATCATACAACTCTATAGACACGAGCCCATTCCCAATTAATTATAATGAGGCATTCTAGTTGGGCCTTTTCCTTGGCCGCATGAAGATGTCCGTTGTTTTGCGCTTCCGTACCAGAGGTGGTAGGTTTGTTGACGAACTTGGTGCACCGCCACTCGAGGGCTCATTGTTAGGTGATGATTGACGTGGCCCTGGTCCAGAAGACACACCACTGAACCTCGATTCGGGTTTCCGGGGTGATGTATGAGAGATAGATGATGCCGAGGAGGGATTTGCCGAAGACACCTTCTTCACTGAAGAGGTGCTACTGAACCCGCCGCCGAATTTCTGCGCCATCCTACTCATTCCAGCCAGCGATTTTGGCTTTGAGGGTGACGGTCCATCCGTTGGTTGCCGCATGATGGGTTTCCGCGGTGGTGGTCTCTCTGATTCGTCAAACAGGTAGTCGCCGCCATTATCGTCGTCCTCGGAATCTGAGATGAATGTCGCTCTGGCTTCATGCTCCGTGACAGCAGATGGCACCTTGGGTGGCTCTTGTGGCGGTGGGCGCGATGGCGCCTGTGCTGGTCTTGCGGCTCTCTTGTATGCATTCACCATTGACACCGGGGCCTTGTTCACACCAGAGTGCCGAACAGGTCCCCTGACAGACTTGGACAAGCTGCCGTGGATATTTGCGATCTCCTTGACCTCTCGTCTAACCTTGCGCATAACCCCGGCGCCACTGAGGGTCTTGGTGCGGCTACCACTACCGAACATGAGAGAGTTGGAAGTTCCTTCTCGAGGTCCATATCTTCTGGGGGGCCCTGTAGCGCCACTGCGTGGAAGCAACCGCCTCTCAACGATCTTGCTCGTGTTCTTCTCTCTGTCCTGCCTGAGCCCGGCAAAGGCGTCCTTGAGCTTCATTGCGCTCTCCTTGACCGAGTCATCGTGCTCTCGTTTATACTTCTCCCAAACCTTGAACCATTTCTTGGGGTCCTGGGGCTTGTAGCCGCGGGCCCGGTATTCGATGGGGAAGTCTTTCTCTATAAGCTTCAGCCAGATCTCGCCCGTCTTGCCTTCAATCTGCGGGGAGTTGAGTTCGATGCGGCGAAGCTGGTGGGCATTCTCAACCCGGAGGAGAATGTGCCTGACGTTTTCGTAGGGGAGGTAGTCGCCGACGCCTTCGAGCCCGCGGATATTCTTGATACAGGCGGCCGTGGCCAGGTCGACCAGCGATCGGACACGCATGGCGAATACAAGGGAGTTTTCTGTCCGTGTAAATAGCGATGTAGTTGGTAATAGAAAACCAGCAAGGTGCGCTGGGTATCGAGGGTGGATATATCGATGCGAACGGTTGCGATCACGTCAGGAGAGACGTATTGACGGCCCGGTTAATGTTGGTTGAGGTCCAGTTCATGGTCTTGATGCTGGAGGGAGAGGCAGGAGTATGTTAAGAAGCGCGTTCGAGCATATACAGGAAAGAAGAGCAAAATTAAACCCAGTCAGAGCATAAGGAAAGAATGAGGTCAGCAAAGCGTTGTCTGCTTTCGAATGAATGGCCGAGGATGCTTGCACGATGAAATGTCATGTGGCTGAGTGAGCGGGTAGAGGAGTGGGAACGTGCTATTTATTTGGCCAGCTGGAGACTTGGCTGGGATCTGAGTCTAGCATCTACATGCACCCTATCGGCATATTGACTTTGCCATTTACTACTGCTGTATTAGGCCTCCACCCCGCTTATTTTCGTTGACCTGTCTTGCCGCCGATGAAGCGGGAGAAAGAAGCTGGCTGGAAATGAAAAGTAAGTAGGTGACTTGGAGGGCTCTCGGCGAGGTTGAGAATACTTGATGTGTTCTGGACAACTATCATGAAGACGGAGCCATGCATCCATCCTTGCTAATACCTGAGTACTTCATCTTAATCCCTATGCCGAGGAGAATCTACTTACTTGTGACCAAGGGCGGCAGTGCTGATACACGGGCAGAAGCTGGAGACAACGTTGATTGAATGCCTTACCGTCAAAGACGTTGTGTCATCAGGGTCTCGATAAGCATGAACCTACGGCACTTACTCCTACCTATGGAAGTCGGCATGGAAGCCTGCGTTTTGTCCTACATGAGGTGCAGCCTGAATCTGGGGCGTTTAGCTGGAAACCTGGCGCTGGCCCACTCCTGCACCCGAACCCACTCTTGGTGGCCTTACCTAATTTGACCTAAAGCGCCGAGCTCGATGACCCGCGCCTCCTAAGCAGGGAACGAGGTCGCTGGACAAAGAGACAAGGACTCAACCTCTTTGTTCTCGTCACAGGAAGCGCCGACTTCTCCCATCGCACCGCCGTTTCTTGCATGGCAATCTAAACGACGCCCCTTCCGATCGCTGTTTCCCTGAGCGCGAATCTCTCTTCCAGCCGGCTCGTTTCGTTCCCTCTCCGCAACTTGTTTCCACTATTCTCGTCGCCAACATGGCCGACGCAGCGCACGTCAAGCCAGAGCCAGATGCCGACTCTTCGGCTGCCATCAACGCACCCGCCTATGACGACGACTTGTACGAGGATGCTGGCGACCTGGAGTTTTATGGAGACTCCGGTGGCGAGCTGAACTCGGAAAACCTCTATCTTGCGCGCGTGCCCAAGTACATCTGGGATGCCTGGATGAAGATGACCGAAAGGCTGGGCGATGATGACCAGATTCAGATTGGCACAATGCGAACTTGGTATGAAGAGCAGCCAAACGGAGGATCCCAGGTATGCAATTTGGACTTGCGTATTGCCCGCCACTGTTTGACTAACTGTCGTTCCACAGACCAAGCTGCGACTCTTGCTTCACGACAACCAGCCCGAGCACCAGCTGCTGCCCCGAGAATATGACGTGGAGTTATTAGATAGCCAGGTTAAGAACCACTACATCTTCAGCGAGCGAGACCTCGAGAGCTACAAGGCAAAGAACAAGGCGCGCACCGAAGCTGCGAATGCTGGCATTCCCATGTCGGCATTGAGGGCCAAGGAGGGCGGAGGCCAGAAACCACATTACGATCGTCGAAACCGGTTCCAGCCCTACTATCGAAAGGCGATTCCCAGTTCGTACTTATTCTGTTATGCATGCCAAATGCCTGATATCACATACTAACCGAGTTGGCATAGAAAAAACTAGGATCACAGGCAAGATCAACTACGACGTGCGTCTGGAGCCCCGAGATAAGACCGAGGAAACCCGATTGCTCGCGCAGCGACTGTTGGAGGCGGATACGAAGGCAGGCGTCCGGGTCATCAGTCGCAACAAGGCCTCGGCCATCATCAACCCTGGTATTGCTGGGTCCGCTGGATGGGGCAACAACTTCATTGTGAGTACATCCGTGCTTGTCTATCAACGTATTAGGGTAATGTGGTGGCAACGCTAATCTCATTTCTGAAAAGAAAAACGCCGCGCCCACGGTCAAGCCAAAGAAAGCCGAGGTGGTCAAGAACGCACGTCTGCCCAAGAACCAGCTTCTGGATCTTATTTTCGATTGCTTCAGGCAGTATCAGTATTGGTCTATGAAAGCCCTCCGACAAAGAACCCAGCAGCCCGAGGCTTGGTTGCGTCAAGTGGTCGATGAGGTGGCAGTCCTCATCAAGAGCGGTTCATTCGCTAACCACTACACCCTGAGCGATGCCTACCGGGACAAGGCAGGAAGCGAGTCCAAGGAGGAGGCCGCAGCAGCGGAGGAGGAGGACGATGATGATGATGAGGAGATGGAGGATATCTTGCCAGCTTAAGTTGATCTCTACGGGTTTGTAACTTCTCGGTACTTTTTTTTCTGGCGTTTGATATGGAAGGTTCTATTTCGCTACCTATATACTCTACGTTATAGCAGTAAGGGAAGTCAGTTTGATACCCTTCGCCCTAGACTTAACACAAATAGGATAAGCAGTTGAGACTGCTTTTCATACAAAGCCCTTCCCCATTAGTTGGAGGGCTTCTGGGATAACAATTTGAATGCATGTGAGATTCAAATCAATCAATCAATATCTGTATGTCTGTTTGCATTTCACCAGCAGTGAGACCCACAGGCCGGTTTATTTACCCACCATCCTCCCTATGTTTGTGTCCTGATCTGCAGCCTCAAACATTTATTGGTGAACCGATTGGTTCGTGGGCTAATTAAAAGAGGCGGGTAGCTTTTCACTTGCCAATGCCCTAGTAACCATTCGCCTGGGGGTTCTCCTCTCCCATCACGAGACACATCGTACCAGCCAAATGCTCCGCAAGCTCCATCGCCACCTCGATCGCAAACTCTCCCCTTACAAACCCATCTTCTTCCCTCCAAACCACGCGTTAAGAGCCACGATGCGTCTCATATTCGATTTTGACGGAACAATCACCGAGAAGGACACCATATCTACTTTTGCCAAGGCGGGCATTGCGCACCAGCGCGCCTGCAACGGCGAGGATCTCTCGGCCCGCTGGGATGACGTAGTTCGCAAATATGTGGAGGACTACCGCCGTTACCAGGAGCTGTATCCCACCGACGAGGCAGACCGGCGAACCTTATCGGACGAGATCAAATTCCTGGCTGGCGCCGAGGACGTAGAGTCCTCGTCCTTGCTGAGGGTCGAGCAGTCGGGCGTCTTCGCCGGGTTGAACTCGTCGGATCTGTTCCGCATGGGCTCCGAGGCCGTGAGTTCGGGGAGAATCGTCCTCCGGCGTGGCTTCAAGGAGCTCCTGAGCGCTGCCCAGGAGAAGGGCTGGGACGTTGGCGTGATATCCGTCAACTGGTCCTGCGCGTTCATCCAGGGCGTTCTCGACGACCCGGAGTTTCATGTTCTGGCAAATGAGATCTCCCAAGGCGGGAAGATAAAAGGCCCCGATTGCCTGGGGAGACCACTAACAAACTGCTCTGGAAAGCTCCATGTGTATAGAGGGGAGTTCAACGCCAGGGATGTGGGTGAAGTCTCCGAGGATAGCACCCCAACCGTGTACTTTGGAGACTCGACAACGGATTTGGAATGCCTCGCAAATGGCACAGCGGGCGTTTCGATTACATCCGATGATTCAAACTCAACGCTAGTGCAAACGCTCCGAAGACTAGGCTTCCCCGTGCCGCATGCCTCAAAGGGAGACAGCAAAGCAGGGGCAAACATATGCTGGGCGCGGGACTTCCAGGAAGTTCTCCAGAGCGGGTTTCTCGAACAGTTTGAAAAGTAAGGCTGTTCAAAGGGACCTGTCCGTATATTGATCTTACGCAGCTACCCGTTTTGCCCGTTGTTTGTGCTCGAAGGCGCAAGTAAACAAACAATACTTTGATGACGCGGATCAGCCTATACAATGGCCATGTTTACGTGAACAGCACTGATTAACTCAAAAACATTTGAAATCAGACGTCTTTGATTTTTATGATTCAATATCAGAATGCATGATTTCTTTCATAAGCGACCGCATGCTCCTTTTGCTACTGTTCTCAATGCAGGCAATTCTTCTGTTCTTTACACCAACGAGTCTCTTCCTCAGAGGGTGATATTTTGCTTCTTGAATCTGGTTGTTTTCATTGAATCAATAATGTGCACTTACAAACGGGTTCTTTTCGAATGCAAGCATGTCGTTTGGGCCGGCTGTGCGAAACGGTGCTCGGTTAGTGAGGACTACCACCAGCGTCGCATAGCCCATGAATGCATGATCAAAGAGGGTCATCCGTTTCATTCTCGAAGGGTGCCCCAGGATTGCCAGGGATGCCGTGAGAAGTGCACCAAGGTGATCTTGTCCCATCCGACGGATGAAGGCGGGAATGTTGATATCAAGCCGATGGATGGAGAGGATATAGAGCATGGAGGGAAACATGATGCGGAATCTCACCAGAATTCTGACCCAGACCCTACGGCCAAAGTAGATCAGGGTTCTCAAGAGATGGATAACCAGGACTCTGAACCCGATTCTACGACCAAAGTAGACCAGAATTCTCGAGAAACGGATAGCCAGGACGGTTGGATCTATTCGCTAAACGGCCGTCTTCAAAGCTGCGGGAGAGAAGTCGAAAGAGATACTCAATCCCCAAGTCTGCCATACACCGAGAACATAGAACCTCAGACCTTGGCCGAGAAAGATGGCTCCGCTGATATGCCTTCTCCTGCCCCAGAACGGTCCAGAAGCTGCATCCCGCAGCAACGAAAGACCAACAGACGACTCCCAGAAGCACTTCCAAATACGGAAAATCCGGGAACACCAAGCGACACGAGAACACTGATCAGCCAAAAGTCAGATACTGCGTCAGACAAAGATCGAAAGACGGCTAGAACCACGTCAGCTCTTCCAATCCTTCGCGCTATTCCTAAACCCAAGCCAATAGACGTTGCAGTGGACAACCATCACTCAAGTCCCACACTCCGACTATCTATACCAATAGCCCGCAAATCATCGGTTGGAAAAGTTCTGCGACTTCCTCAGCCTACTCGGGCGATGAAAGTCGGCTTGTTGAAGGTACCAAACAGGACTCTTACCTAGGTATTTGGGCACACTATCAAAGGCATGGTAGATGGACCGACATGATGTTTGGATTTTTCATAAAATGGAATTGTTTCTTTGTATAAAATCAACATAGTCCTTTTTCCCTTTTTAACGTTAATGCATATCTGTCTGTCCGACCATGTGATGACTCTCTCGGCATCAAATGCCCACCAAATTAGCGAAGGCCGTCTCTTACGAACAGAGACAAAAAAACAAGAGATTAATCCTCTTATTGGTCCGGGCCAGACTAAATTCAACTCATAGAACCTCCTGTAGCACGATCGATATTGAACGCAGCGCTGACGAGCGCGAGGTGGCTGAAGGCCTGAGGCGTGTTTCCGAGTTGTTCTCCAGTGCGGGCGATCTCTTCAGAGAACATACACAAGTGATTAGAGAAGCCTAGCATGTTTTCGAAGAGATTGATAGCTCGAATCCGGTATTTGGGCTCGTAGACACTGGCACGTATCATGGCTTCGACAAGCCAGAATGTGCACATGCTGAAGGCCCCCTCTTTTCCTCCGACTCCTGTAGATGGGAAGACAATTAAAATTGTTAGGTGATGACTTCTCGTTTATAAAGCCAGAAAAATATATGCTATGAGAACTTACCATCCTCTGAGAGCTCAGTATCATATCGGTGCACCAGGCCTGTTTCTGTTAGACCACCCTTCTCGGGTGGAAGTAGAATCTTATCGAGAGTGTTTGTGAATCGTGGATCACATGGCGAAATGAAGAATACCAACGGAGCGATAAGAATGGACGAATCAAGTGCTGTGCTTCCGTAACTCTGGACAAATGTCTGTGTCTTGGTGTCGTATCCTTGGTAGAGGGTTAATCCACTGCGTGATCCATGTGTATGAAGGGTTTGAAACTCACCCTTTTCCATAATCTCTTCGTACAGACTGTCTCGAGCGCGCATCCAATTCTCGCGGTTCGGGCATGGGAAGCATCTCTTCTCGGCAAGACGCAGGCCTCGATCAAAGGCAACCCAAAGCATCACCTGCGAATAGGTGTATCGCTGCTTGTTGCTTCGAACCTCCCAAATAGACATATCGGGTTCTAGTATCGGTTAGATTTTTTTATTTAGATAGAAATAGCACCGAACGAATGAAGGTATCCGATCAAGCACCACTTACCGTGCATAATTGTTAGGACATAGTCAAGGATCTCGCGTACAGCCTTCCAAATCTCCCAGTGAACAGGTTTCCCGTACTTGTTATACAGGTAGATGGCATCCATCAGCTCGCCATAAATATCGAACTGCTGATGGAAAGCAGCCCCGTTGCCAATGCGAACCGGCTTGCTTCCTCGATAGCCTTCGAAGTGGTCTAGAGTGATCTCAGGGATATCCGTGCCGCCATGAATGGTGAACATAATGGGAAGGCCTCCATCAGGAAGCCGCGAGTGAACGAAGCGCTCCATGATGAAGTTCATATACGCGTCCGCTTCATCTTTGAACCCGAGTCGCAGGAGGATGTAAATGGAGAAACTCGCGTCTCTCACCCAACAATATCGATAGTCCCAATTTCGTACCCCCCCCACGTCTTCCGGGATTGAGAACGTCGGCGAGGCAACAATGGCCCCGGTAGGTTCTGTACGAAGAAAAGGAAATAGGATCAGTACTTGATGTATTGCTCTTCACACAATGTACGTACCGAACGTCATCATTTTGAGGAGCATCAGACTTCGTGACACTACCTCCATCCATCGGCCGCGATACTTGGACTGGCTGATGAAGTTGTACCAGAAGCGCTGGGTGTCATGCTGCTGCTGGTCAAGTACTAGAGTAGTAATATGCTCAGTGACATGACTCTCAACATCATTGCGCAAGACGAATGATATGGCTTGGCCCTCTTCGATCTGGATACGAGCGACTAAACCCTCTCCGAGAAGCGCGGATCGCTTCACCTTCTGAAAAGTGATGGTTGGACTGCCAGCATCATCATCTCCCCGGTCAACGGCAACATCAAGCTGAAGTTTTTGATCCTTGCTGTGAAATGTGGCAGCCTTGCTCTGGTGAGTATCTGCTGTGTGGGTTTCAACAAGAAGAGTGGTTTCATGAGGGTCTCTGCCGTAGCCAAAAGCAGGAAAGATTTCAATGTCTGCCACAATTTGTAAGCTTAAATAGGACATTTGGATACTGGCAAGAATTTGCAAAGCAACTACTCACCCAGAGTAAGGGATCCGCGGATACATTCGACCCGTCTCACTAACCACCTTTTGAGCTCCTCTTGAACCTTGGTTGCTTCTCTGTACGAGCTCTGAGTGTTGGCCTTGGTCATAACATGGGCATCTTTTGGACGAGGAAAGAAGTCAACCAGATCAACAACACCGTCTTCATGGATGTAGCGGGTCTGGAGAATGCATGAAGAGGGCAGATACTGCTGCTTGGTGGTGCAGCTGAGCGAATCTGGGGGGCTGATACTGAAATACCCTCCCTTGTCCTTGTCCAGGAGGCGACAAAATATGGAGGGCGAGTCAAACTCCGGCCTAAGATCCAGGTACAGTATCAATCTGTCAGTTGCGACTGGCTGGGACATACTTCATTTGGCATGGACTGATGACTTCATATGATTTAATGAGTTGAATGATGGGCCACTCACCAGCACATAAAGTCGACGCTCCCGTCAACACCAACCAAAGCACAGGTGCGCATGTTCCCAATCATGCCATAATCCTCAATTGGGAGGTAGCCGCCAGTTTGAGCACGACGGGACAGGCCCGGGTGGGCGATAGGGCATTCTGTACCCATTTTGGCTCGGCTTTGGAGCACAGATGAGGGATCAATGGGCAATCTGGTAGATAATGACAGTAGAGCCGGCAAAGGCAGTTGCTTGATGAGGTGCGATAGACTCTACCCTGCCTTGTGTGTTGTAAGTCTGGAATCCGGGCGCGGCAAGTGCGGAGGAGGAGCAAAGGAGGTTGATGGGCAATTGAGCTTATTTAACGGCGAGCCAAACGGCACAGCTCAGCCATTGCGCGCGGTTTCCTTTATAGTTCAACGAGTAACAAATTGCACAGACACATGTGTTGTATCCGCTACGAGAGAGGTTCAAAGCCTACAACAAATGTATGACGAATTTCTTACTGTACATGGCTAAGGCCCGAGGTATCCGCCTGTACTCGATCTCAGCCAAACACGTTGCGCGGGATGTACCTGCTATCAGCAGTAGTAATGGCACTGTCACAGCTGATTCATCTATCGCAAGTGCCGAGTTCTCTACCAATTGCCCATTCGCTGACTTTTATACGCATCTACACACACATCATCAGGATGCGCTTGGCGTAGACTAGGGATTTTACTGCTCAACCCCCGCAATGCTCGATCTGGCGCGGAATGGCAGGGTGCAATAATCCGGGGTAAATTACCTGGGCTAGCGAGGGAGAAGGATGGACAGGGCCTGGCCTCCCTGAAGTGTTGCTCTGGCCTGCTGATGGATTTCGAGTTGCAGGTCAGAAGGCACCAAGGAAGATGATTAAGCTCAGGTTTTGACCAGGTTGTTAGATTTCCTTGTTCAATAATTCCCCATTTCTCGCTTGGCATGCATCTGGTCGGCAAACTGGCCTGCATCTACCCTGTAATGAGGTAGCAATGCGCTTCGCGCCCTTGCAGTGCAATCGAGTCACCGGTTGCTACCTCGTGGATGAATTGCCGCAAGCTGGAGTCTTGGGGCCCCCCAAATTGCGATCCCCCTCAGGGCCACCATCCATACCCACCCCGGATCAAGGTCCCGAATCGGATGCTGTCCCAAGATGTGGAGGAAATGGGAGAGTGGTGGAGATGGACAAGGCTGGTGGACTTGGCCAATCTTGGCAAGATACACCACGGAGATGGAGGGGATGATGGACTGAATGATCACCTGGCATTTTCTCTCATCTGCTGTGGGGGTTGGGGTAGTTCAGACATTAGGTCGAGGCTAGACAAAACTGCTATGGCTTGCGAAATGCGGGCCGGGAGCTTCCATGTGATCGATTGAGGAGAGAAACCAGTTGGGTAAAGGACTGGGACTGTGTGATGGATCCCATCCCACTATCCCAAGGCAGCCCAATCCTCGTTATTTCTGTCTTGTCGTGTGACAGTGGAGGCAGAGGCGACCAGCCACACACGCCGTTCATCAGAAGCTGGACTGACCACGGCCGGCCAGGCAACGGAAGGGCAACTGATTCGTAGTTATTAAGCGGGATAGAGCAGCTAAAGCGCCCGACAGGCACGTGTAGTAGGCAAAAGAATACAACGCACAGTATCTATGGCATCATCGATCTCAGGTTCTGAGAATCGACAGAGGGACGGACACTTGCTAAGGAAAAACTGCCCGGCGACGGACAGGCGGTGGGCTGTTTTTTAGTGGCTCTCAGCGGAGACTCAGCGGGGAGCCAGCACCTCTGTCTTGCCGAAAGGCCCTGAGACCCTAGACTCTAGAGGGAGCGAACCATCCGGGTGGATGTGCCGCTGTGGACAGAGCACCCATCACCGCCAGAAGTGTGCGCGGCTGACTTGGCCGCCAAGCTTTTATTATGGAGGATTGCTCATCCTTCTGCGTCGTGCATGTCATTAATCGTGTAATTATAGTCGCTGTGCCAGCTCATTCGTGCATGTGTGGAGGCAAGTAGGTATGGGGATGGATGGTGGTGATATTGCAACGAACAATCAGGTTGCTTCTCAACTCCTTCTTTGATCCAAGCATGTCATCGTGCTTTGATGCCAACGCAACGGGGCAACAATTTTACTGAAGGGGACTGAAAGATGTCGGACGTATTTAATCAGTGCGCCACACTAGGCATGTCTCACAAGACACTGATTCGGCTCAAGCCACCAGATGATGTGCAAGCATATGCATGCACTCTAGGATGGTACACATTGGCGTTCACCTCACACACACTCACCGTCCTCAGAGGCATGACTGGATCTGGTGAGCTAGTTTGCCCTGTTTTCATGCAATCCAGCGCTGTGCAGCCAAGTAAACCATTGCCGCGGCTTAACCATCCCCATGTGGTTGTTGGTCTAACAAGGTGCAACCTGAAGAGCGGTCGACAAGCCACAATAAGAAGCTCCTTGGCCTCCCCACCTGAAATGGTCGGTCACACACGGCTCCGAGATTCAACTTAGACATCTTGGAGTAATTATATTAATAGTATGACAGAATGAGTCTTGGGAGGAAAAACACTCCGCTGGGTAGCACGACATAAGACTCAGACAAGAGATGCGAGGGCCAATTAGTCAGTCGTTGATGCAACAGTCAGAAGATCTGCCACAACATAAGGCGACCAACATCCGTAGCAACATGGAGGACCTGTTGCTCGCTGCCGAGTTCGGTGGTCAGCTGACTGGGGTAGGGGACTTGGTAGCCTCCACCAGCGCACAGTCCTAGTCCTGATCATTCACAAGTGTAGCCCACGCGCAGGACGTAGTGCTTTGAGGTGCTCTGCTGCTAATAAGTTCACAATTGCCGTCAAGCCTGGCGCTGCAGACGGTGAGAGCCTGGTCTCTTCCAAGGGGTTACGCGCAATAACAACGACGCCCGACCTATCAGCGAGTTTGCTGATTACCTAATTAATTCCTGCCAAGAAGGTTGACTCTGGTCACATCCACCCACACAAGCCACTCATCAAGAGCCAATCTAGACTAAGCAGGGGCGGGACGGGAGGCCAGCCAACTGCAATGTCCACTCGTCCCAGAACTGTAAAACATCCCCGTCAATGATTGTCGCTCTCTCTCTTGGCTGGTTGTGGCGAGCTGCTGGTTAGTTCAGGCACCGCACCGCACTACTCCCTCCCCCGATCCACGATTGTACATATATTCACATGACGGGCCCATGATGCCCACCACTCGGTCCACCCCGGGGGCTTCTTCCTCTTCTTTCCCCTCTGCTCCCTTCAATCTTCCTTCACAAGAACCTGCTTCTCTCCTCGACTCACCCGCGAATCTGACCGGTGGCTCGTCGTCTTCCTTGTCTCCTGCCGGTCCTGCCGGCCCTGCTTCAACTCGGTCATATTCCCCAGGCCAGTCTTCGACTCGATCCCGAGCAGGGAGCTCAGCTCGCGACGACATCGAGATGGAGCCCATCGCTGGTCATCGACGGCGCAAGAGCAGCTTGATGAGCCCCATCGGCGGCCTGCCTGCGTCCCCAATTGGGCGCCCCAGATCTCAGAGCCTCCGTACTTTCCAGCCCAGCCGCCATCCCTCCGTTGCTGCTGGCATTGGCCCAAGCTTTAACGAGGAACCCAAGATTTCCGAAGAAGCGTCGCCAATTGGGTTTTCCAGGTCGCCAAACGAGGAACGCTTCACCGATGGCTACAGCGACGACGACAACGACGCCACTCTACGAGATGACGAGGAGACCGGTCTGTCCAAGAAGGAGAAGAAACGCAGGCAGAAGAGAAAAAGGAGGAATACACAACTCGACCAGCGCGTCGTCAGAGACAAGCCCCTTTCGCGGGATGAACAAAAGGAGGTGGACAAGAGTCTTGTCAAAAGAATTTCAATTAACATTGCCTTGATCTTCTTGTGGTATATCTTCTCGCTCTCTCTTTCATTAGTAAGTCCTTTCCCGTTGCTGGCATTCGGCTGTCTTGTTTTTGGGCCTGCCGTACCAAATCCCACCAGGGGACACAATAACTAACGTTGCGTCTTGTACAGTACAACAAATGGATGTTTGACAAGAACAAACTCAACTTCTCCTTTCCCCTGTTCACGACCTCCATGCACATGCTAGTCCAGTTCGCCCTGGCTGCGCTGGTTCTCTACTTCATTCCCGGCTTCCGACCACAGGCATCCCGGAACTCGGATCTTGGTAGATCAAGACACGAGTCGGAGCCAGCAAATGCTCCTCTGATGACCAAGATGTTCTACTTCACAAGAGTTGGTCCCTGTGGAGCCGCCACTGGCCTCGACATTGGCCTGGGAAACATGTCACTGAAATTCATCAGTCTTACCTTTTACAGTGAGTCTCAGCTCCCACAATTCTCCCCTGGTTATGACCATGTTTGAGCAAGATGCTAATATGAACAATAGCTATGTGTAAATCATCGTCTCTTGCCTTCGTTTTAATCTTCGCCTTTATATTCCGCCTCGAAACCCCGACCTGGCGGCTCGTTACTATCATCACAGTGATGACAATTGGAGTAGTTTTGATGGTGTTTGGCGAGGTTGAATTCAAACTTGGTGGATTCGCTCTCGTTATTTCAGCCGCATTCTTCTCCGGCTTTCGCTGGAGCTTGACTCAAATCCTCCTACTCCGCCATCCCGCCACCTCAAACCCCTTCTCGAGCATCTTCTTTATCAGTCCAATAATGTTTGTGATCCTCTTTGGGTTGGCTATTCCGGTTGAGGGATTCGGTCCGCTCTGGGAGGGATACGGAGTCCTCACTGCTGCATACGGCGCATTCCTTGCACCTCTCTTCTTGTTGTTCCCGGGGTGTATCGCGTTCCTCATGACTGCCTCCGAGTTCGCTTTGCTCCAGCGTACCTCAGTAGTCACCCTGTCCATTGCTGGAATTTTCAAGGAGGTCGTTACGATCTCGGCTGCTTCTCTTGTGTTCCACGACAAGTTGACCCCTATTAATGCGGTTGGACTTGTCGTCACATTGATCGCGATTATTGCCTACAATTATATCAAAATTTCCAAGATGCGGCAAGAGGCACAGGAGCAGTCCGAACCGCGCTACCAACAAGCTTCTTCGATGCCATCCAGCGATACCGATAGTGATGCCGACGACGACTCGTATGAAGAAACGGCAGGCTTGCTACCCCCGACCATTGATAGGAATAGCCCAATGGTCACCTCGGATGGTGATTTCCAGCCGAGTGTGATACCCCAAACAGGACCAGAGCCAAAGTCGCAACAGGCCCCTCTCCATCACGAATAAAAAATTAAATTATACACGGCGAATCAACCAAAACGCCGCACTCTATCGTTTAGCGAGCATATTTTCTTATTGTTATACTCCTATTTCTTATCATATACCATTGTATCACCATCTTTTTTTGATAAATATTCGGAGCCCTTTTTCTTACTGCTTGTAACAAAATTATACGGCTATACACCGAATCCGGTTCACGTCCACGGAGGCTAAATTTGATTTAAGCATCACTTGATGCGGCTATGTATCAGAGTTGGAATTTCAAGGCAATGCAGGGAAGGGGAACACGGCGGCACGAGGGAATTCAAGGTTATAGACACTTTGCATGATACCCAATATAAATGAGTTTTGAGTCGTTCTCCTGCCAATAAAAAAGGGTTCATTTGATATCGCCGTTCTAGTTATCTACATTTTGTTTTCTGTGCATTAAGGCTTCCCGCAGCCGTCAACAATACTGACCTTCAGAAGTTCTCATCTAGAGCATGCTTTTGATGCTTGGATTTCATGGCGAACACTGTCATTTTCTCATTATTGAACCCTCCAAGCTTGACCCGCTATCTGGTCACCCTAACCGAGAAGTCGAAGTCCATTCTTCGTCTTCTTGCCAATCTTAGTGGCACCGCCATGGGGACCCAGGTTGGGTTCATATCCACCACTGCCGCCGCCGCCGCCGCTTCCATTGCCGCCGTTGTGGTTCTTCCTGTTGTTCTTATGGCGACCCTTGTCCTTGTCCTTGGCATTTGTTACTTTGATCTCCGTCTTCGCCTTCCGGACCACAACGGGGTGACTCTGGATGTACTTGCCGTTCATCTCCTTGGCCGCCTGGAAGAAGTCGTCTGCATCACTGAAACTCACGAACCCGTAGCCTTTGGACTTGTTTGTGCGCTTGTCCCGCACAACCCGCGATTTCTGCAAAGAGCCCCAGCGGGAAAAGGCCTTGTACAGTGAGTCGTCCGTCGTCTCGCCGGCCAGGTTGCCGACGAACAGCCGCAGATGCGACTGGTCCCATTCGAGGAGGGTGTCGTCCGTCCACTTCTCGCCGCCGCCCTCGCGCACAACCGTCTTCTTCTTGTCCGTGCTCGCGGGCGTCGGCTCGGGCTTGGGCAGCTCCGCCGTCGCGACCGGCTTGCCATCCTTGCCGGTGGCGACGGGGTCGCGGGTCACGTAGGTGCTCTGCCACTGCGCATACTGCGCGGCCGCCTCGGGATCATAGTCGCTCGTGGTCGCGGCCGCACCGGGGGTGGGGAAGGGGTTCTTTATGCTGGGTGGCGCGGCGTAGGACGTCGATGACGGGGGCTGGCTGTAGGCATGGCTGTTGTAGCCCTGTGGTTGGCGCGAAGGCGCTGCCTGTCGCTGGTATGACGAGGAATAGGAGGGGGGTGCGTTCACGGTGCCGGGGGCGCTATAGGATGTGTATGAGGATGGGCCATACTGGCTCTGAGGGGGGGCAACAGGGCCGTGGATGGCGTTGGCGCCTGAGTATGCGCTTGCAGTTCGTGCGTAGGGCTGCTGCGGTAGTGATGCTGAGCTGGCCGAGAATGATGGTTTGAAGCCGCCTTTGGTGAAGCCACCAGATCCGCCGTTGCTGCTGTCGTTGGAGGGAGGTGGCCGCGCGGGGAGGTTGCTTGTGCCTGGAGGAGGAGGGTAGGCCATGATGAACTCTCAGGGAGAGGAGAGGAGACTCTCTCTATCTGTTATAGTGAGACGTACCTGAGCCTTGTGGCTCAAAGCTGCTTTATCCGACGATGATATGTTAATGCCACTGTGGGGGGTTGATTCGCAGAACGCGTCGTTGTCCGTTGTCGCTGGAGCGGTGGATGAGATTGGAAGATCTAAGGAAATTCTTACTGATGATGCAGTTGGTCGCCAAGGCAGCCATTGGCAGGTGCGGTCCAATCAGAAGAGCTTGATGGGTGTTAGTTGGCCCCACAACCCTCATTGGTGGTGACTTGCAACGGTCGACACAATAATGTCCTACACTCAAAACATTGCACTCAGCTTCTCATAAACATGATGCTTATTTATTCCCAGACTGACAAGAACACTTGGACTGCTACATACAAAATGAAAGCTTTTATTTTCTAGAACCACTGAATTTGCCATTGTTGCACATAATAGCTATTGTGACTTGCACAAATACAATGCTGTGGCTTGATGCACCATGTATTTTGTCGCTCCAATAAGTACATTGAAGACATCACCAAAGAAGCTATTAGCGAGCTTCTTGGGGATCTCTAACAATTCGTATAAGGCGTGTTATTCCTTTTCATCATATATCGCATTCATCATTCTCCCTCCAATTTTGCGGAATTCATCTTGCGTCAGTTTGCTGGCTAGATTGACCCGAATTGCATACGGCGTTGCCATGACGGAATCAAGCTCGAGCTGCTTTTCCTTTACAATCTTCATAATGGTAGACAGAAGAGCTTCCATGGGGAATGGTCGCACCGCACGGTAGGTGCAGCCTATGGTATCTTCGTGGATGCTCTTGACAATTATATCAACAGCAGGTGGCCCTCCATAATACCCGGGATGACCGTCGTCCGTCACATCATCTTCAATAGCCCTTATTTCACCCGATTTGGGATCCAAATACTTGCCGTCGACAACAGGCGTTTTGAGATCACCATGCCATCCAGGATCGTGGAACTGTAAAGAAGCCATGGTGGAAAATGTATGCTAATGTTGGTGGTCAAAGAAATAACTGAACTTCCGATTCTTGAAATCTCCTTGGTTGGCTTATTTGAAAGGGGAAAGAAGATAGTAAGTAATACTATTATTCATTCAAGTCAATAGAAAGGGAAAATGCGACACGTGACCGTGGGGGCCGCAACACGATGCCTCTCTTCCACTTCATCGGTTGGTTCGTGAAGTAGAAAGCCTTCTATAGATAGCAATATGTAACAAGAATTCGACATCCCGCAGTTGATGGGAAGGAAAAACAAAGTTGACAAATCAAGTTACGAAACACAGGCAAATTACAGATCCTTATATTGGAGATTTGAGCCGCAACCAGCTGGACTAGCCTCCGCCAGAGCTCCGTGTCGCTTATAACCTCGAGTTACTAAAAGACCCACCCCCACCCATATTAGGAAATTAGGGGAGGACTTCGAGTCGGAGCATTTGCATAGGGGAGCCTAGTTTTGCCCACGGGGTGGCTAAGAAACGGAAAATCCCACGGGAAACCGCCCCAATGGTCGGCGTTCTGGCCGTTCTCTCCGGACAAGCAAACGCCTGGGCAAGTCGATCCAATCCATGAGTTGGGGACGAATTGGGCCTCTTCGTCGGTGGTCGGCCCGCTGTGGGACAATAAGTCCGGATATAAGTCCGATGAGAAGGGATATGGCGGTGCTTCTGGGCCGGGCTGCCACACGACTCTGCGCTGAGTAGGCACTTGCCGTTGTCTTGTTTCATCAAGTGCCTCATTTTGATGTCAACTTAAATTTCTTGTTTGGGGTGCAGCTACTTGAGCCCGCGCTAAAAACAACTGGGGGAGGCGAGTCGGGACTCTCTCGAAGTACGACTTGTCCGGTGGATATATCACTCGGCGGTTGTTACCAACCTAGGGGCTATGCTTGGGGTCAAAGACGGCCGTCTTCGCATCCCGCTACGGGCTAAGGCCGTTGACAGGTAAGCACATCGCTGCTGATGAATGGCGCCGGGATATATTCCAGTCTAGACACCTGGGCGAATGAATCTACCTCCCGTGTAGCATGTGGCTCAGCGCTGCGAAATCCCTCACAAGGCTTGTCTGTTGGGGGCGGAGGGAGGCTGGCAATGCTGGTTCCTGCTTCCTGGTGATGCGGCACTTTGTAAGAGATTACCCCACTGGCTGGACTGCATCTTAAATGGCCCGACGTCACCGAAGTTGATTACTCTATCCAGACAAGCCCACGGAGGTGGTCGACCACTCCGATGGTTCCGCGAGCTTGGGAACAACGGATAGAAGTGCTTCTTTTCAGGTCACAAGACGCACTCCCCGGAGGCTGTACTCTCAATCGGATCTTGCTCGGCGCGGTTCTAGGGGCAAAGCCATCTAGTCCAGGAGGCAACTTGCCCATCTCCTCGGCTTGGGGAGATGTCTTTTTTTACTTGATTCAGGTGTTCCACAGGCAGTGGGTTTGCGATTCTTTGAATGGGGGTGACTAATGCCAAATCGGACGGAACATCGGGACCCTGTCACCCTGATGCTCCCTGTCGATGCCCCTCCCTGGCCGAATTACCCCTCCCCCTCCAGCGGTGCTCCCACGGCGGCCATGAGGCGAATAGCTTCCACTAGCAAATGCCCATCTTGCACATTGCACTGTTGGCCCAGGTACCTCCGTCAAGCTGGTCCAGGTATTTCCGCACTCGGCCGTTTGCCTACGGGGGGTGGTCACATTGGGTAGCTTCTCGATAGTCCCGCACTGCCTTCTGGCCTGGCCCTGCCACTGGCTGGAAGGCTTCTTGATCGGAGGCCATTATACTTTGCTTAGTGGTCTGTTTGTCAGTCTCGTCTGGCGCAGAAACCAAGTCGCTCTGCGCAGTCAGTATGGACGATTACCCAAGGATTTGTCCTCGCGGGGGAGAGCTTGGTGAGCGCTGAGTCAACCGCCGCCCAAGCCTGCCGCCGCCCAACCAGCGGCCTGCGAAACCCGGATGCGTCCAAGCAGCAGACACGATAGCTTCCCGTCTGGTCCCCGGCTCATATAATCATGACGAGGTATGGCCCCACCGTTGGCCGGGGACCAATGGTCGCTTCTCTTGGCGCATCTTGACTGCTTGCCCTGCAACCCAAATCTTCGCTGCAATGTACCGAACCGATTTTAGTGACGCTACCTCGCCCTACAGTGCGCTATGTTTGATATACGTACCTCATGGCAGTGTGTCTCCTCACTGCTTCCGCTGCTCAGGCGGCTTAGTACTTCTATCTGCCACCTCCCTCATCTCTTTTTTTCTCCCTCCGACCTTTCTCTTCCTTCTCTCCCCATCCTTCGTCTGCCATCCACAAGCTAGGAAGCTAGTCTGCTCTCCTTGCTTCAATACTCAACGCCTAGCTCTCGAGCATTGCCGACGGATTCTTTCCCCAGGAGCAATTAAAAGCTGCCCATCATGTCTGGCGCCGTGTAAGTCGCGACACGTCTGTCCTTGAGCTCCCCCTCCTCCCTCACCCACCTTGAGCTTACCGCCGCTGTGATTACCCCGCCACCCCGCCCCAAAAAGTCAAACCTCACAGCTGCCATTGCTGTTGATCCAAAGCTGCCTCTCCTTTGGGAGCTCTTTATTGTTCCAATGGTGGAGGAGCTTGAGCTTGGCAATTGATTCAATCAATGGATTTTCTGATCCTTTTACACATTCCCTTTCCCGCAGTCGGGCTACTGGTCTGGACATTGCTTATGATATCATACCAGTGCCCGCCTCGCAAACATTAAGCTTGGCGGTCCCCCATCCTCACATGCTTCAATTTCTGCTGCGGCTACCTCTTCGTTGGAAAATGCTAACAATGCTCCAAGCGCGGATCTGGGTCTCATTGGCCTGGCTGTCATGTAAGTTGATCCTGATTCTAGTGACCTCTACATCTGGTTTATTCATACTAACCGCAATGCTCGTATCTAGGGGACAGAACCTGATCCTGAACTTCGCCGACCACGGCTACACCATTGCCGCCTTCAACCGAACTGTCTCCAAGGTCCACCGATTCCTCGAGAATGAGGCCAAGGGCAAGTCCATCGTCGGTGCTGACACCATTGAGGAGTTTGTCAGCAAGCTCAAGTCCCCCCGACGTGTCATGCTGCTCGTCCAGGCCGGTGCCGCTGTTGATGAGTGGATTGAGAAGCTCATTCCCCTCCTTGATGCTGGCGATATCATCATTGACGGTGGTAACTCCCACTTCCCCGACTCCAACCGCCGCTCTCGCTACCTTGCCGGGAAGAACCTCAGATTCGTCGGCTCCGGTGTCTCCGGTGGTGAGGATGGTGCTCGCACTGGTCCTTCCATGATGCCCGGTGGTAACGAGGAGGCTTGGCCTCACATCAAGGACATGTTCCAGGACATTGCCGCTAAGAGCGACGGCGAAGCCTGCTGTGACTGGGTCGGTGATGAGGGTGCTGGTCACTACGTCAAGATGGTCCACAACGGTATTGAGTACGGTGACATGCAGCTTATTTGCGAGGTGCGTAAATGTTCCCTGGGATATGGAAAGAGCATTATGGAACTGATCATTTGTTTAGGCCTACGACATCATGAAGAGAGGTCTTGGACTGACCAGCAAGGAGATTGGTGATGTTTTCGCCAAGTGGAACACTGGTGTTCTGGATTCTTTCCTGATTGAAATTACCCGCGATATTCTGTACTTCAACGACGACGACGGCACTGCTCTTGTCGAGAAGATCCTGGACAAGGCCGGCCAGAAGGGTACTGGCAAGTGGACCGCCATCAACGCCCTTGACCTTGGCATGCCCGTTACTCTTATTGCCGAGGCTGTCCTCGGACGATGCTTGTCCAGCATCAAGGATGAGCGCACTGTCGCCTCCCAGAAGCTCCAGTTCGTCAGCCGCTCCGCCAAGTTCGAGGGCGACCGCGCGCAGTTCCTCGACGACCTTGAGCAGGCCCTCTATGCCTCCAAGATTGTCTCTTATGCCCAGGGTTTCATGCTGATGCAGGAGGCCGCCAAGGAGTACAAGTGGAAGCTGAACAAGCCTTCCATCGCCCTCATGTGGCGTGGTGGCTGCATCATCCGTTCAGTCTTCCTCAAGGACATTACTGCTGCTTACCGCAACCAGCCCGACCTCCAGAACCTGCTCTTTGATGACTTCTTCAACAACGCCATCAACAAGGCCCAGCCCGGCTGGAGAGATGTTGTGTCCAAGGCTGCCCTCATCGGTATCCCAACCCCAGCCTTCTCCACTGCTCTGTCGTGGTTCGATGGTTACCGCACCAAGGACCTCCCTGCCAACCTTCTGCAGGCCCAGCGTGACTACTTCGGTGCCCACACTTTCCGTGTGAAGCCCGAGGCTGCCACCGAGAAGTACCCTGTTGGACAGGACATTCACGTCAACTGGACTGGCCGTGGTGGCAATGTTTCCGCTTCTACCTACCAGGCATAATTCAGATGGTGAAGATTGGAAGCCGTTTTTTTTCTTTGAACGTTTTTTTATAACCAGTGGAATGGAAGGAAGAGATCACTCTCGCCGTTGCTCAAAAAAATACATATAAATATCCTGGGGCAGGGCAGCTCTAATTCGTTTTGAATATGCCATATCATGACGAGCATAAGGATATCGTTGGGATATGCCGCTGTTCTCATCCGCATTTGCAGATGGGAGGAATATTCGTAACTGGGGCAGTTGTATGACCTGAAGGTCAGGTTGTAGCAACGAACGCGGGGAAAAGGAGTCATGGGACTGACGGACAACGTGGAACATAGATAACGATAATATGACAAACTTCTTTAAACCTTTCTGTGCTGTTATCGTATTCTCTCTCTGTGCTCCGGGCATTACCTTGTGTATGCTAGGGCGCATCGTCTGGGGTCGAAACTTGGGTAAGATTAATGTCATGAAGCAACGAAAATCTTCCGTATAATATTGGCAAGGCTCAAATGAGATTATTTAGCCATCATCACAGTGAGCATTCAATAAGTACAAATGACCAGAGGCATTATGCAGGACATCTTGCGAGCACCTAGAAAGGACATACGAGAAGAGGACTTCCTGGGAAGTTAAGAAGCAGGGTTACTAAGCATGTACCTGAATTCCTGTGGATAATGGCCTAAAAGGTGCCTTTTCGGCGCGGTTCCATTTTTCTCCACCTCAGGCAGTTCCGCGTTTTGATTGGCCGGCTGGCCTGCCTGTCTGTCGCGAGGAATTTTGGAGCAGCGCGCGCAGCACCTGCGCAATTGCATCCATCAAAGAAGCAGTAGCTTCATTCGCTTTCCGACTGGCCACGACGTCCATGTGACTGCGTATCCATCGATCGACAATACGGCCCTTCAATTAATTGCCGTGCGGTACGGGGAGCTTGTCCACATAGAAAGATCCAGGTCGATTTTTCTTTCCTCTTTCGCGAATTGCACCTTCTCCGTGTTTCCTCGATCGCGACCGCGAAGGCGACGACGGACGATTCAGCATGAGCCAACCAGACCCCAGTCTCAGCGTCCCCCAGGACCTGGTGCGCCATCTCTATCTGTACTTCCACTCGATGAACTTGATTGCTAATAACTAGCAGATGCAACATGTCCATCTTGTGTCCTCTTTTCGATACCCAGCCGTTTCCCACATCAACCTGCAAGATGTTGCGAAATGGCTGATGAACGCTCCTCATGTTGCTCGCGACAAGGCGCCCTTTTTCTGGACATACCTCGATAAGCCCGCAGATGGGACGGTTCTCATGACCTGGCAGCCCCTCCAGAGGCTTGGGACCAACTTCGCTTCTGATGGGTTCGTGTGGGCACCACCCGAGCAGCTATATAAGCATGACTTGGGCAATGGCCTGGTAGGAGAGCGACAATACCCCGGATATATTACATCGCTAACAATTTGATCAGCATCTCGAAATCTACTATCTAAAGGCTGGTTATATTCCTGGGGAACAGTATGCGCAACACGCTCGACGAAGATTTCGATTGGTTCCCGTTCCTGGCCATCCCGCCCAGCCCCAACCCGACTCGAATCTGTTCATTGTTCACTATGGACCTTCCGACCCGAACGACACGATGCCCGTGACGATGATCCCGTATGACCAGCGTGTTCATGCTGCCATGCAGCAGAGACAGTATCTGCAACGGGCAGGTCAGATTCGTCGAAAAGAGTTCATGCTTTCCGACCGCGCCAACTGGCCTTCACTCCCTGAGCTGACCCGCCAGCAAATGGAACCTCAGATGGCACCTCGCGGTGTCCCTCAACAGATGGCGTACCCACCGCAGTCCGTGCCTGGCCCTCCTGCCAAGCGTGCTCGCCACTCTCAAGGCCACGCTCAACAACAACCCCCTCAGTTCCATGGAGCGATCCCAATGGAGGGAGCCTTTGATGATGATGAGGACACCTCTCGGGGCGACATGTTCGATCATCTGACCCCAAGAGAGATTTCACTCGGCCGCTACCAGCAAAACCACGAGTGGATGGAAGAGATTCTATCTTCGCCCTACCGGATCAATCAGATTACCCCTGCAGACCTGGGCCTTGGCCTCAAGGGAGAATTGGCATCTTTGACGGAGGGAATATTCACCTCTCACGGTGGTGATGCCTTCAGTCAGTCCTCTGATAAGGCCTATGTTGGGCGACTGGACGCCGGTAAAGCAGACGAGTTCCGTAAGCGGGTTGACGAACACATCAAGGCAGAACAGGCAGCTATGGATGCCATGAAAAAGGCTCATGAAGACCTTCTCGCTGATATGAAGAAGATGTCGACTTTACGACTCAAAGAGAGGGAACTTCGGGACGCGGAAGACTCTGGGACTGAGCTATGGAGACCTACCAACGGAAACTCGAGCGAAGAGTCGACAAAGAAGGCAACAGAGGATGTGGTGAAGGAGACAGAAACGGCAACTGGGCTCAAAATCGAGAGCAGACCTAGCGTGAAATGTGTGGAAACTGGAGGTTATCAGGCTCCAGCCCCTCAACCCGTTCAGCCAACTCAACCCACCCAGATGTCTCGGCAGGCATCTCAGAACGGCTCCCAAAATGGCTCCCAAAACAGTGGAATCATGCTTGGTGAATCCGATATTGATATGGGAGGAACCGCTGCAGGACTTTTGGATCAGATGCACACTGGGTTTTCTTCGACATCGACACCTGTCAACAGCTTCCCTACTCCTCAACCCCAACTATCAGCAGCTCACTCGAATGCGGCAACACCATCGAATATTAATGCCGCCGCATCGCCCGCTGTTGCCACATCTCAGGCTCAGCAACAGCAGCAGCCTCCCTCACAGCTTCAGACACAACCACAGTCGGGAGCACAATCAGAGGCAAAAGATATTGCCATGGGCGGTACTGACACATCCGATTTAGCACCGGATCAAGGGACCGGTAGCGGGGATTGGGTAGTTGTTCCGAAGGAAGCCGCAAGTAATGACGCTGGGAACGGGGCGGGAGGCACTCCTTCGGGGGCAAATGAGGGCACCCCTAAAGCATCTGCCATACCTCCAAAGCCCCTCTCAGCTGCTGCCACCCCTGCCGTTACTGACCCAGGCTCTGCGACATTTGACCAGAATGATTTCAGCTCGTTGGGGGATCTCGATACCGCAGGAGACGCTTTGGCTAACTTCGATACACCTGGTCTCGATGGGTCAGCAGGTGAGCTGGGTGATGGGCTTGATCTTCAGATGGACATTGAAGACTCTGCCTTCGGCGACGCTTTCCACGGCGTGGACACAACTGGAACACCAGGGCAAGACCTGTAGGCATTGTGACTTGAAATGGTGACTCAGGGTGCGCGTTCTGCAGGGATGGAGAAGGGCTTCTGTGAAGACCTGGTTTTAGTTTCTGGAATGAGCTGTCTAATGGGATTCAAAGAAGGAGAAAGGATAAATATAAACAAATATCGACAGGCAGCGTGGAAGATTTGACGGACAACGACGGAGAATGGCGTGGATATAAAACCCGCAACACGCGTATGTGGGCAGGCAGAGAGAGGCGTTGGCTACCTTCTCCCTTTTCTTACTTTTTTACACCTATTGCCGTTTCTTGTATCGCGACTCTATTGCATTTATATGTACTTTGGTAGAATTTGGACGGGGAGTCGGTTGTCAATGGATATTCGTGGTTTCTATTCACTTATTGTTCGAGTTTTGATGTGTTGTGTGAGCGCCTCCGCGGTGAGACCAGGGCCCTTGATAATAGATGAGGCAGGAATAATTTGTTATGATTTTTCGCTACTAAAGCAAACACTAGAAACCCCATATTACTGCTACTGTATCGATGAGCACAAGTAGTCTCGACACTTGGATACCAGATACTGTATGCTCGTAAAATCATGCAATGCGATGAGTAGGTCCGTAAAATCAGTTGACCGAAATAGAAAAAAAAAAAAAAAAGCCAAATGCAAACATTGCACGCCGTTAAACCTGTACCTGAAATCATCTCCAAACACCTCCAGCTTGCTTGTGACATCCTTCTTGTCGAGGTCTTACCAGTCCTCAAGCTACAACCCTGAAATATCATTTTTTTTTCTCACCTACTGAAGGGGGTGCGGCATCTAGACCTTCATCTTGTTGCGGATGTTGCTGTATCGACTCTGGGGGTAGTCGAGCATGTTATTCGAGAGCTCCAGCGACCCCATGGCATTCCCAACAGCCCCGACAAGACTCTCCCCGCCCGTCTTGTCGCCGGCGGCCTCCCAGAACATGGCGCCGCCGAGCCCCTGCTTTCGGATGTAGTCGGCCTTCATCAGGCCGATAGGGACGTTGTCGAACGACACGAGCTCCTTGGTGGTGGCATCATAGGACCACGCTGCCCCGGCTTGGGTGTCGATCTTGACCTGAGCGCCCTGGCGCGGGAGGTCGCGGTAGAGCCAGACGCCAGGGTCGGAGCCGGTGTTTGAGGCGACTCCCTGGTACGGCTGGCCCGGCTGCGCGACGGTGTTGAGGAACGAGCGTCCGTAGAGGGGCAGTCCCAGAACGATCTTGCCCGGAGAGACTCCACCCTTGATGTAGTCCTTGACAGCCTGGTCGGTGTTGAACTTGGTACTCTGCGGGTTGGCACTGCTGTAGAATAGATTGGCGGCGTGTCCAGTAGTGGTGTCCCAACTGCCAGCATAGTCATAGGCCATCAAGTTCCAGGTATCAACATATTGATCCATGGCCTTCATGTTCAGGAGTTTATACTTTTCAGGGCCCGCTGAAACGGCGATCGTGAGGGGGTAGCGGTAGTTTTGATTGTTGTCCTTCGCATACTTGTCGAGGGCTGCCCGGCAAGCTTGGAGCAGGAGCACAAAGTTGTTGGAATCGGCCTGATTCTCGGGGTACTCCCAATCGATGTCAAGGCCATCGAAGCCCCAGTCACTCATGAGCTGGACTGCACTCGATGCAAATCGTTGGCGGCCGGCCGCCGTGTTTGCTGCGGCTTGGAACTTTCCTTGCTGGGAGTAGGTGTAGCCACCGATGGAAAGCAGAGTCTTGAGGTTTCGGTACTTTTGCTTGAGGAGATAGAGCTGCTTTACGTTTCCGTAGGCGTTGGAACCCGAGGATTCCTGAGAATCTCCGGAGTAGCGAATTTGATAATCTGCCCAGGGATCCGCAGAGATTCTGTTAAGGTTGCCAATTAGTATCCTGGGTAGAATTTGAGAATCTCTCGATATATGAGTAAAAAGAAACTTACACGCTCCCATCTGATCCGATATCCCCAAAGGCGTATAAAATGTGCGATACTTTGTTTACAGACATATCCTGGGGCCGGAACTTTTGGCCATAGATGGACCTGTTCTAAGAATTAGCAAAGCCAAGGTTGAACAGAGAGGGATAGCGGCCGAGCTTACCAAGCACCAAAGTAGAGCATGTTCTTGGGGCCACTGACTGGTGGCGGCAACGGAGTTGGAGTCGGAGTCGGAGTCGTGCTCATGCTAGAGACGGGTGTTGTTATGATCCGGCTCGGAGTAGGCGATGGAACGGTGGAAGTTATGAATCCGGATCTGACACCACTTGGGGCATACCCAAGCGGCGTCTGAGGCCCAGGAGAGTAACCGGGTGTGCCAGGAGTTGCTCGAGCCGTAGAGGTAGAAAAGATCACTCCAGGGCGAACGGAGTTCTGAGAGGAGGACTGACCTGGAGGAGAGTAGTAGTCATAATTGGGTAGATCATAACTAGATGAGTCACAAGGACATGGTAGTTTTTGTGCTGATTTCGGGGGGATTGGGGCTGCGCTACGGGCAGGCTGCGTGGTAGTAGTGAGAGACGTGATGATTGTGGTGACTGTTCCATCTGGGCAGCCTCTTGGAAGTAAGTCGGCCTGTTCTGCCAGGGCAACTGGCGCCAGAAGGGCGATAAACAAAGAAGCCGTGAGCATGGTAGCCGGGCTTCGAAGCTACCACGATGCTGACTCTTGGGGATTAACGAGCGAAAGCAGAATCCAAGTTAACCAAACGAATGTAGTAGGCAATCCTTGTGAGATGGAGGGTATGAGGATTCTTCTGGAAGCGAAGGAGGCAGGTCTAATGGAAAACAATTGAACACCTAGGCACCAGAAGAGATGTCACTGAACAATAGCGAAAGTGAGAAGCAGATACGGTTCTTGAATACTTTTTATTCCTAGCCTGAGCTTAGTGTGAAGAGAGACTGATAGTAGACATGGACATATTTTTGGTGGGACGTCTCACCAAGACAGATGGAATGGCCGCTCTCTGGAATGGGCAGCCACCCATTTAAACTGCAACGGCCATCGGTTGTTAACAGCTGGTGTCAGTTGGGCAGTGGAGACTAATGTCACGAACGGTCCTAGAACATGGTCGACGAAGATCTCTCCCACGAAGCATTACACGCAGCATGCAGCGGATGGGAGAAAGACCTTTGCTCGTAGCAATCAACCTGGAAGGCCATATCGCGGCCCGTGAGACGTCCCCGTCGCATTACTGTGACGCGAGGACTAAGACAGCAAGATCAATATCCAACAATGGACAAGAAACCCCGGTTTGCTTGTTAGTTGTTTGCGTGGACGGCTGAAGTTGCCGACAGCACACCTGGAGACGGTAAGTTTGCCGTCGACGTGGCTGGCTCCTAAAGATGGGACAGAGGACGGGATCACTCACTCGAGCCACATCATTCCGATCCTCGACTAGTTTCCAATAGGCGATAGCTCATTGTTCCTATATGCTATACATTGCAATGCCTCCCAGGGGCAAAGTCAGTGATCGACAATAGTCCCGTTGTATGGCTGGCATCCACTGTTTATGGAAGTGCAACATCAAAATCCAGGAACGAAAGGGGGCTGAGGCAGTGCGGGCCACCTTGTCAGGGAGCCCCAATATTGCTTCTACTGCTTCCCTTTCCTCCACCCACCCCATCCTCCGGAGCCAGGGCAATGAGGCGAAGCTGGACCGATGCGGTTGCCTGCAGGGCCCGGACCCTTCTGTTGGCACCTCGTCTCCATCTCGACAAATGCAATGACATAGTGGCCTCCGGTTCCTGTGACTTGTGAGTCTGCACAGGGAGGGACTTTGGTGGTCATTAAATGAGGCACATTCTTCGTAGGGGCGGAGACAGTCAAGGGAGCTCCAAGCCCACTTGTTGGTGGAAGTTGGATGGCGGAAGTACGAGCCAGCAAGAGGCGAGTGGAATTAAGCTTAAAGTTAGTGTGTACCGAATACTTACAAATCCACACATATTGCACACAGACATCCGTACACAATACATATTGCCATGCATGTCCTAAGGCACGTCTAGGTTAGGCAGGTGCGCGCACATCCCAGCCCTCACGTGACCTTGGGCTGAGATTGCTTCGAGGCGATGTGGGAGACATCACCCGGCCATCCAGCGCCCATCTCCCGGGGGCCGTTACATATCTGGCCACGGCCGCCTCTGATCCTGGGGTATGGCACCGAGAATGGCAGCCTATCTTCCTCGCAGTCGGCCGAGTGCCGTCGTATCCGACGCAAAGCCACAATCCGGAGCGTCACATGTCCGTCAGCAGCATGGATTCCCGGAATATGTCCCCACATCAGACCGGGGATTGCAGACAATAAAGCAATGTGAATGGACGCATCTGCAAGTGTTCGGGCGAGAATCCCCGTATGAATAATATTGAAACTCCAGCAGGGCGAGCCCAATCTCTTGGCATTGAACCGCCAATCTTGGAGTGGCTTCTAGGCTGAGTATAAATTGATCAAATGTCCCCTTGAAGAGTGAGCGCCTCTGCTCTTAGATATCATTTCTGAATCGTTAAATTCGTTTGCTTCGTCTCATCGAGCTCAGCACCCCAGCCCGTTCAACTTAAAATCATGCGCACAAGCATGGAGCACCGTCATGTCTTCCAATGCGTCCATCCGTTCTAATGTCTCCAACAAGACTGCCCAGCCGATTCGTTACGGCTCCGATCTTTTTAACTATGACCAGCGGTCCTGCGCAAGCCAGATTCTTCTCACTGGCTCAAATGCGCGTTCCCAGGTCGAATATGATGAATATGTTGTCTATCGGAAGATAGATGATTCATCTCATGATGCAGCGTCAGGCAAGTATAAATGGCCGCAACATGGTGATAATCATATAGCCCACCGGTATAGTAAAGACCATACCTCTGGGGCCGCCATGTTGGACCTTGCCTTCAGGCATGGCCATAGGCTGGATCGTAACGTACGTTCTATACCAGTTTCTTTTCATCTTAACAAGCAGTAGTTCGCGCTGTTTTACGCCATCTTTTCCAAGCAAGCATCAGCTTCGTTCCTGATATCAAGCTAACAGCTGAGAAGGGCAATTTCACAGCAGCCGATGATGAAAATGATCCCCAGGATGACTCTGTGGGGGGCATGCTTGGCCGTGTTCGCAGAGTGTAAGCAGCCTTACCTCATTCCCTGCCTCCGATGCAGCATGTTAATTCATACCTGGCAGAATCTGCTTTCGCCGCAGCTCTAGGTTAACTGGCGCACCAGACCAACTCAGTATGACTGCTGAGGATCTTGCTGACCTTGATCTCCATCCGGCGACTTTGCAATACGCAACCCGAGTTGCAACCGAGTCCCGATTTTGGTCGAGAGACCGCTCAGTGCTGAGTGAGTGTTGGATCAAAGCATAACAAGTCACAATCTCAAGGGCTAATGAACCACCAACTAGGCCTCATTCTATCGTTCTCAGAGACGCCTCAAACCCCATGTGACTTTCTTTCTATGACATACAATGTTGATACCCAGTCAACAACAATATTGATTAGACAGTCCTGGGAACCCCGTAGACACAGACTAGATGAGCTAGATGATGAATATGACCATCGTCTCGAGTCGTGCCGAGATCACTGGGCACACCCTCTCGTCATGCCTGTCATTCTCTTGCAAGTCGATTTTGTGCGCTGTGAGGAAGCTGTCGCCGAGAACACTCTGGACGTCATTCATCTAGAGCAATTGGTCATCGGCGCCCACGGGTCTGGTTCAGGCATGGAAAAGCTGTCAAGGCGACACTCTAACCTGAGCAGAGACGACAACAAGGTTGACCACTACGGCCCAATGAACATGGCAAGTCTCATGAGGAGAGCCCACGAAGTCCTCAGAGGTACTATCAAGCTGCTTGATACGATTCGCTGGATGGAGCGGGCTGTCAAAATTCTGATGCTCTCCGGTGATGAGATTTCTGATCGAGTTTCAGCGTTTGGTTACGCGTCATCCGTCAAGGACTTGAATATGGGCGGTGACAGGTTCGGGAACTTTGAGAGGCAGCCCTCGCCTCTGCCGACCCTTCAAGTCCCTGGCCTGGAACCCCTATCCCCTGGTATTGCCACCCCGTTCACTTCCGATAGTGCTGGCGAGCTCAGCATCCATTGGCATGAACTTAGGCAGTACCTGGAGGGTCTGCTCCGCCTGTCGATGAGTTTGGAGACGGAACGGCGCATGGCTGAAGCCAGATGCCGCGCCCAAATCGACATCGTGAGTATTATATATCGTGAAGGAGACAGAATCAAGATGAGAAATAGTTGCTTACATCACACAGATCTACAGTAGAATGGCCCAAGAGGACAACGCGTTGAATGCTCGGATGGCGGTAGCATCCACCAGAGACAGCGCTTCGATGAAAGCCCTAGCCGTCATCACAGCCATATTCCTCCCCGGAGAGTTCATCGGCACTCTGTTTGGCATGTCCATGTTCGACTGGCTGGCACCCAGCAAGGATGATGACAAGACCGCCGCCGCCGGCGCTCGTGATGAGCCGGAGTCGGATGAGATCCTGAGCCACCAGTTCTGGGTGTACTGGACTATTGCCATCCCCCTCACCATGTTCATCATCTGCGCCTGGCGAGCTTGGTGGGTTATCCAGGATCGGTACTTCCGTCGGCACCTATCCAGGGAACTCAGCGAGGAGCGCTTCTGGACCGAGGATGGAAAGCCCAGGAACCTGGAGCGTAGTTTTATCCATGACTTCTTCTATCTCTCCGCACGACGTGATGAGAAGGCCTCAGTCCCTAGAGGCGTGGAAGGTTGGCCAGCCTCGATGCCAGACAAGGACGGGATGGAAGGGTTGACTCGGGTTCAGACCAGAGCTTCTGAAACGAGACATCGCCAGATCCTTACCGCGAGACAGACCAGCATCAAGCTAACCTCTAATGCGGCCTGAAAAAAAAAGACGGCAAGAACAGTCGCAGCCCATCAATACTCTAATCTCTCTTGGTTAGCTTTCTCCGGACTTTCCCGCGAGAACATCACAGGATGCGGTTAAGATATAGCTTGGGCAAACGCGTTATCACTTATTGCACCAACAGGACCGTAAGTATTTTATTATTTAAATTGTATGTACCAATATATCACGTATTTGAAGTTAAATGGAAAGCCCTCGATTATCCTTTAGCTCGGTGACGATGGTAAATCTACCCAAACGGTATCGCCCACTTGAATAACTGGATGTTGTGTTTCATTTGTTTCGGTTCGTCCTTTATGATTCAGTGCCATGTGTGATCCAAAGTAAACCTTTCCGCCGAACCTTCGTGTTTTAGACAATGTCGTAAAGGGCTCCTGTCGCTTCTCGCCAGTGGACTGATCAACACAAACCATCTGGCACCTTTGACAAGCACCTAGAAGTTTGAAATTATGTTGTCCAATATGTAACGATCGCCACGTATCTTCAGAAAATGGCGGATGATGTTCCCTTAAATTGGAAGAATCAACAACAATGTTGGCCCGGAATACAGCGGCATCAACTGGGGGGTCTCCCTGGCGCATGATGTCTCTATTCAGTGCTTCGACACTGGACTCGTGAATCATCAGGATAGGACTCTCGTTGGACAAAAGGATCTTGCTACCCTCTGGCTGTTCAGAATCCGATTCTGGTGGAGATGGTATGTCGGGGAATGCTCCAGGAAGCCTGCAAGAATGCTTCTGCAGCTGATGTGACTGCATCCGCGCTTTTGAGGAGCGGCTACTTGACCCTTGGCCTCCTGGCGGAAAACGAGAGAGAACACACGGCACATTTAACACCTCTGAGAAGAACCCATTTATCTCAGCGGAAATATACCTGTGTGCTGATATTTTGTCCCCACATACTCGTGATGCCATCTGGCGGTCGGCTTTATCGAAGAGGGCAGGATTATTTGACAAGGGAACTGAAACCTGCTTTCTTGGAGTTCCTTTGTAATCGACTCTAAGAAAGCCAGTCTCAAAGTCCAAAACTGGCCGGAGAAGAGCCATTTTCGGGTATCGTTTCTGGCTGAGAGCTTGGCCTGTCCCCGCGTGGACTAAACACCATTCACGATCCCAAGCGAGACCTTCGGATCGAATCTCCCAGGGCATATGGGCCGGGACGACAAACCCTCCACAGCTTTTTATCGGATATACTGTAATCGTTTTGACAGACAGTGACGGCTGTTTCCCGAGAGAATCTACTTCTCTGGTCAACATTCCAGGCCCTTGAACCTTGGCCTCCACGAAGAACTCCTGCACAAATGCCAGGAACTTCTCGACGTCTGACATTGTGCTCATGGCCCCTAGGCTGACCCTTATCACCCCGGTTGGTTTACCGCCCATGATATCGTTCTCTGACCCGCAACGAAGTCCATTCGAAAAATTTCTCTTCATCTCCCATGGTTCTAAATTCAATGCCGATGATATCCCTCCGGGGCTGCACATCGCTCCAGTGCGTAAATGAAATTTCCGAACAGCAGCTAGCTTTTCAAATTCGACAAGGCTGACCCATGCTCCAGCAGAGTTTTTGATGTTAAATGATACAACAGGGCCCATGTCAGGCGTAGATGGCAATATGTCGGACTGTTGGCTCGGGTAGATGATGCAGACTGGGGTCCCGTTTCCATGTAACATGTCTCGTAACCCGGAGCGTAAAGACAAGGACAGGTTTTCAGTGTGTTCCTTGACTTGCATCATGGATCCAAACAATCTCTGATGAACTGTGAGTGCGATATCAAGTGCCAGGATGTTGTGGAATGGAAGTGTGCCATCCTCTAGTCTGTCGTGTAAGGATTCGCTTTTTGGGACTTGCCACTCTTCCTTACCGCATAGTACTAGGTCTACAGTACCTCCTCCAAAGTATTTCCGGAAGTCAAAGATGTTTTCGGCTTCACGCCGAACGATCAATGCTCCCAAGTCAGGGAAGCCGAATATCTTGTAGAGGCTCAGCACAGTGAAGTCTGGTGCTGTATCTGGCTTGCTTAGGTCTAAAGGCGATGTGGCAACAAAAGATGCCGCATCAAGTAGAGTGAACACGCGTGCATCAGAGGAAACACGACCTACGTCCTTTATAGACTTGGACCATGACAAGGGATACCTGCGGCCATCCATGTGTGATTGGGCCGTGTAGGCAACCAAGGTTGGGGACTCGGGGTTCGAAAAAGCTGCCAAATGTGTGCCATCTTGTGTCCAAGAATCGAACGCTGCATCGTCAAGACAGGTACTCTTAGTCGCCTCTCCACGGATTCCTACAAGACTTGTGTGGCAAGCTTGATGGTAGGCATAATGGAAGCCTCGGGGCTGGGTACGAAACCCTTCAGTAACCAGCCTGACACCAGCAGTGGCATTTGCCACGAAGATGAGATCAAAGTCACAGGGATCAGCATGGAAGAAGCTCAGCAGCCGCAGACGGATGTTTTCAATCCGCGAGGTGGAACTCTGGGAGGGCACCGAGGCGGAGTGAGGATTTCCAAAAAGAGTAGAAGTCATCTCAGCAGCGAATTCATCCATGAGACTTTTGGAGTAAAGCGCGGCACCAGCATGGTCGAGATACGTGGCATCTGTGTAGTACGCTGGTCAGTGATTTGAGTAGCGGAATGAAGATGCATGGGAAAACAACCTTGAAGCATGGGATACTCCCGCTGCCGCATGTTTGCAACAGCTTCATTGTAGGAGGAGACATTGGATATGCCAGATGGCAGTGCCGACTCCATTATCCACTAGGATTATGAGGAAGCGGATCAGGTCCCCAAACAAGAGCCAGTCAGATGGAAACGGGGTTTAATAATCTGGCGTCGAGCCTGAATCTGGGGTAGATGCGAAGGGGCCCAGATGGTGGTCTTTCCTCATCGACACCGGCACCTGCTTATCCTTAGGTTTCATGGTATCTCCACGCCAAGGCTATCGCGAGGAAAGAAGGGGCTTGTTGGTAATATGAACCGTGCTTCTTATAGAACCGAGACCGACAGGATGATAGATAAGTGTCTCCATCCAAGTGCTTCGTGCCCTTGTCCAAGGAAGTTGGGGTCATCGTCCCAAGTGGGGGAGCCATCGGAAATCGCCACCTTCCATTCCAGTGACGGATCCAAAACCTATTGGATTGGCTGGTTGCTGCTAGACGGAAAGAGCAGGTAGCACAGTGTTTCAATGGGCGTTGCGGCCGGTTGCGAAGGTCGGCTAGGCCTATATCGCACTAAGCTCCAGATGTTTGAGTGGTATAACAGTGCGAATTCGAGGGCCAGTGGACTTCCCCAGGCTGCATTGCAGCTTACATACTCCGTACCTTACCATGTTTTCTCTAGCCCGGATTTCGCGGAGGTACTCTCAGGCGACGCTCTGCCGGGTAGGTACTTTGACTGACACTGGTGATCTCCATACCCCCTTGTGAGTTGGCCCTCGGCTGTCCAATGAACGCATCGCTCTACTCACCGCGGTGCCTTAGGTTCACTAACAGTGGTACGTGGGTTCTGTACCTTCTTCTGTTCCTGGAGCGGTCCCCGTCCCATCTCCCTGCCGAAAGCTTCACCTGCAAGCCTCACCACCTTCTTCTTCAACGCGTTGTTTGTTTGACAGGCGCGCAATCACGAAATCGCGCAGTCAGCTCTTAATGAGCAGCGCTCCTCATTAATGTTCGTTGCCCTTTCTCCATTTGATATCTCTCTTTCGAGTGCCACGCTTCTTCTGCCTTATTCTTCTCTGCTCTGCTCTCCTCGTGGTCCCTACCTTCCTTCCTCATCCTGGATTGATTCTATGCCTCCCTTCCACACCTACACCTTAACCCCATCTAATTTGTCTTCTCTTTCTTCTACTATGGATCCTCTTTTTGATTTCTGGACATTTGGTTCCAGCAAGGGCTCGCCCTTGCCTCACATTTGTTCCTTTGTTCCCGTTCCTCCGCCCTCTCTTTCTCACATCCTCCGCAAGAGAGACATTTCTCTAACATTGAATCAATTCGCGAAGCAGTAACCAGTCGCAATTCTATCCACGATAGCGCTCGAGAAAGTACATACAATTACGACGAAGAACGAGACGCGCAAATCCACCCGGATCTCCATGGGCCCAGTCCACTAAGTTACGATGGACTCATACTCGTCATACAGAGAAGGGGGTGCGCGTTCTCCCAGCGAGAGGACTTGGGCGCGTGATGAATCAAGAGGCAGAGAGGACCGGGCCGAGAAGCCCTACCGTGCGAGGTCGCCAGGTATGTTTCATGATCCAAGAAACTAGGCTTTAAGCGCCTCATCAACTCGTTGTGCCAGTTTTTGTCGCTCACGTTTTACGTACAGGCCAGGATCGCCGAGATCGACGCCGCTCTCGATCCCCCAGCAACATCGATCGCTACGAACCCAGATCACGGAGAGATGACCGCGACGACCGCCGTCGCATTGGCTCACCCCCTGCGAATATCGATCGCTATGTTCCTGGTCAGGAAAACAGCGCTCCGACTCCGGTCCAAAACCCCCTAACCGATCCTGGCCGTCTCCCGTACCAAGTGGGATTCTCCTACTACAGCGAGTGGTGGAGAATGAACGAGAAGGTCAAAGAGGAAAAGGAAAGGGCCAGGACTGGTCGTCGTCGCGAACCTGAGAGGGCCCGAGGTGCTCGGGAAGTTGCAGAGGAGCGTGAAAAAGAAAAGACAAGGATTCAGGCTGCCTACAACACGTACAAAGAAGACCTCCAAGCAAAAATGGCACGCACCTTCGTCTCGGAACATAAAAAAGAGCAATGGTTCAGGGAAAAATACGTCCCGGAAGTGAGGGACGCCTTCCGATCCAAGCTCAATGAAGTTAGGCGCAGTGCTTACCATCAATGGGAGCAAGATCTGGAGTCAGGTACTTTTGACGAATTCTCCCTCGAGGGCATTCCTAAGGCCGACAGTAATGGAGCTGGCGGAGTTGCTGAGAAGGAGGAAGGCGAAACAACGGCTGCAAGCGAGATTCTCGGAGTCGGTGATCTCAATCCTGGCATTGGTGCCGACATTCGAGACGAGAATCAGTTTCAGCCAACTCTCCTGATCAAAACTATTGCCCCTCATGTTAGTCGAGAAAACCTGGAATCTTTCTGCAAGGAGCATCTTGGGGAAGAAGAGGGTGGCTTCAAATGGCTGTCTCTATCTGATCCCAATCCCAGCAAGCGATACCATCGTATCGGTTGGGTAATGCTCCACCCTGCCTCTGAGACTGCGATGGCTATAGATAGGCCTGACCCCAAGGATGTTGACGGTGACGAGCCACTCAGTTCGCCCAAGCCGGTCTCGACCGCTGAAAAGGCTCTGGAGGCTGTGAATGGCAAGACAGTCAAGGACGAGGTTCGAGGTGACTTTGTCTGCCATGTCGGTGTTCACACTCCTCCAGCTAGTCCTCGAAAGAAAGCTCTCTGGGACTTGTTCTCTGCACCTGAAAGGGTGGAAAGAGACCATGAGCTCGTACAGCGCTTGGTGAACTATTTCGAAGAAACCTTCGGCTCTGATTTCCAGGCGATCCTGAGAGTAGAGGAAAAGGTAGAGAATTTGAGAAGCGCAGGTCGCCTTCAGCCCCCGGCTCCTACGACCACAGCCTCCAAGTCGACCAAGACTCATGTGCCTGATAATGATGAAGACATGGACGCTGAAGTTGGCACTGTGCAAGAGGAGGACGAAGAGGAAGGCGCAATTGAAGATGAAGAGGTTGACGATGAGGCTCTTCTCGTGAAAAAGAAGGAGCTCGATCTTTTGATCGAGTATCTGCGACGAGTATTCAACTTCTGCTTCTTTTGCGTGTTCGAAAGTGACTCGGTTCATGAGCTCACTCGAAAGTGTCCCGGCGGCCATCTCCGCCGTCCTCGCTCCACTCTATCATCTGCTGCTCGAGCCGTAGCAAGAGCTAGCGCCAGTGGGGAGCCTTTCCCTGAAAAGAAGAAAGGCGATAGCATGGAGGAAGGTGAAGATGGAGAGGTGGCAGACCTTGAGAATAAAAAGTTCCGGGGTTCTACCAATAAAGGCGAACAGCAATTGCTCCGAGCCTTCAACTGGGTTAAGACTTTTGAAGACAAGCTTATGCAGATTCTTGACCCACAGGCTGTTGACATTCGGAAGCTTGGCGGACGCCCCATCGAAGAGGCTATTGATGAAGAGCTATTGAAACACGTCAAGCAAGAGGACGAACACAAATGGAGATGTAAGGTTCCTGAGTGTACGAAACTCTTCAAGGAGGAGCACTTCTGGAAGAAGCATGTGGAGAAGAGGCATTCAGACTGGCTCGAGGGCCTCAATCAGGAGGTAAGTGCAATTCTGTGCGCAGCTCGCTTGCAACGTATTAATCACTAACTTTGGTGCAGTTCGAGCTTATAAATGCCTACATTTTGGATCCGGCGCATATTGCTCCATCGAGGACTGACGCGAATTCTAATGGACACTTCCCTCAACCGAATGGACAAACCGCCCCTGGCACTCCGAGAGGATTCAATCTCCAAAACTTCTCAATGAATGGCATGATGGTCCCAGGCTTTAACATGGCAGGCGGCAACTTCCCTCCTTTGTTTTCTGGGATGCAGGCTGGGTGGAACGCCATGGGAGATGACCGTTCAGGAGGACCCATCCGCAGGGGAGGTATGGGTGGTAATCGCGGCCAGTTCCGATCTGGACCATACGACCGCCGTGGTGGAAGATATGACGGTGGTAGAAATCGCACAGGCGGGTCACGCTGGGGCGATGGCGCAGGTGCAGCAGCAGGTGGGCCAAGGGAGGCAGTTCAAGGTCGGAGCTTGAAAAGCTACGAGGATCTTGATCACGTCGCTGGTGGGGGCAGCGGTGAACTGAATTATTAAGTTCGACAGCCAATTGGCGTTGGAGGTGACTTCGTGGTCTTTGTTTCAAGAGGGAGTACTTCCATTCATCAGGCGGTGAATATTCTATCTCCGACATCGAGAAAAAAGAGGGTAGAGAGACGTGCGATCTAAAGGCACGGGGACAATCTAACAATCCGCGACACAGATGTCAATCCTATAAGGGTTCTATATTAGAAGCCTATGTTTTGTTGTACAGAAAGATCGGGCGTCATATGTACATTCATAGTTTATGAATTTCAGCTAATACTCAAATTGATTTCATCTTCTTAATCAGAACTGCAGCTCACTCCAATAACATGGTGCCTAAGTAGGTATTCTAGGATACAAGTACTCTACTACCTACCTACTTAACGGAGTCTGAGAGTTGAAAATAATTGGGGCGCATTTCAAATTATGCGTGAGAATGAGAAGCAGCCAATAGCGTATCCCGATAAGAACGCTGTCAATCATGTTGTCTCCACACCCCGCCATCTCACCAACTTGACTTTTTTTTTGTGAGATCGATTGTTATCCACTATCCACTCATTTCCCTTCTGCTTTATGACCCCGTTCGCTCAATTGCCAAGCGTTGCTTTGATTGTTTTCCGTTGAAGGATTTTTTTAGAATCGAAAATAGAGAAAGAGACTTCCACCATGGGTCTCCTGGCAGAAGCTAAGACGTGAGAGGCTTCAGTCAAACTACATTTTCTTTCGTTGCTAACCCAATCCCGTTGCACAGTCGCCGGAGAATAAACCATGATCCGAACAACACCAAATGGACCCGTGACGAGACGACATTCGGCCAGAAGATCCTGCGATCCCAGGGATGGCAGCCGGGCGAGTTTCTGGGCGCCAAAGATGCCCCTCACTCGGAGCTACACACGGCGGCGAGCGCATCCTACATAAGAGTCTCTCTGAAGGATGATATGAAGGGCCTGGGATTCGACAAGGCTAAGGACAACGAGATCTCAGGACTCGACGCATTCACAGATCTCCTGAGCAGGCTCAACGGCAAGTCCGCAGCGTCGGTAGAGGAGGATAAACAGGCCAGGATGGTGGTCAAACTAAACCGCTACGTCGAGCAGAAGTTTGGGCCCATGCGTTTCGTTCGGGGCGGTCTGCTAGTTGGAGACGAGCTTAAAGAGGAAGAGGAAACGAAGGAGTCTCCAGAAGAGACGGGGTCAACCCTGGCGGAGCAGAAGGAGGAGGCCGAAGTACCGCAACAAAAATCCAAGAAGCGCAAGGCATCGTCGCAGTCTGAAGAGGATGAAGAAACCTCGGGCAAGGATTCCGAGTCCAAATCGAAGAAACGCCGCAAAGACGGGGAGAAGAAATCCAAGAAGAAGTCAAGTGGTGAATCAGAAACCAACGACAGCAGCGATGTTGCAAGGAAAGAGAAGAAGAAGGACAAGAAGGACAAGTCAAGACAGCACAGCGCTGCAACTTCAGCAGATGAGTCGGAGAGCACCGAGCGAGCCTCCAAACGGAAGTCAAAGACTGACTCCTCTGCTGACGACGAGGGAGATGACACAAAGGAATCTAAGCAGGCCAGGAAGGAGCGAAAGGAGGAAAAGAGGGCAAGAAAGGAGCTAAAGAAGCTGGAAAAGAAGGAGAAGAAGGACAAGAAAGAAGAGAAGAAGGACAAGAAAGAAGAGAAGAAGCGCAGGAAACTTGAAGGCTCTGACCGAGAAAAATCATCTTCTGCTACACCTTCAGGCTCTGGAACCTCTACACCACGAGGTAACGCACTCATGGTACGGAGCCGGTTCTTAGCAGCAAAGCGAGAGGCGATGCTCAACGACAATTCAATCAACAAGGTGAGGGAGAACACTGCATACAGGGCACGAATGTTCTGGTCTAAGCTAACCTCATTCTCAGATCTTCATGGTCAAAGCATAAGCGTTGTTGTTTTCTAGACTGTCGTACTCGAAAAGAAGTGATAGAATACTACCAAAACGGTGTTAGCAGGATGGGTGCATTATTTTGGAGTTCTAGCTGGTAATTACGGCGCTCAGCATAGTTGGTTCTATGTTTTCTCATTATTTATATTCAAGTAGATAGGCACCTATTCAAATAAAATAGACATCCTATGCGCCCTACAAGCGCTATCAATCCTCAGCCAGTTATTTGTGGTCGGGGAATGGGGCATAAACGGAGTTGCATCAGGCAGCAAATCGTCTGACCCAGGCATCTATCTTGCTTTACAGGCTTCGACCTGAGACGTGTATGACCAGCCACCGTACAGATGCCTGTCTACTCGCCTTCTACCTACCTACCTAGGTAGACATGTACAAGCTTGTCGGGAATGGCAGGACTTAGCCGGACCCAAAGCAGCCAACATATCGCAGTCTGGGGCCTGCCTTACCCGACTAACTGAATGGCAGAAGAAATAAGACATCAAAGTGAAGAGCAGCCATAAGTAGTTCAACTTTTTTCAATTAATAAGATAACAAAGCAATATAGACCAACATAAAATAATGACGATGTGTAGTGTGCTGTCTTTTGGGCAGTGATCATTGGCTCGAAAGATATGAGCCAGTCGCTACCTCTGCATCAGAATAATGCTTCAGTGTAACGATTTCCCCCCAACTACCTAGCACCTATGTCTCCTGATCTTTTATGCCGTAGAAGGGTCTATCTTGGACAGTATAAACCTCACAAAGTCACTCTTTTTGTTCCCTCGATTGCTGCCAAGCTACGCCGGCGAAGATATATGCCGAGTAGAGCAAGCCACGCACAACATGAGAATTACTATCAGGAATTACTACCTTCTAAATTACCTATTACCCAATACCTAATGCCGCACATATGTCTGCAAGGTTCCTCAAAGTCTCGCGAATTACACTTCCGCCATCATGCGTTGATACCTGAGGTTTAAATGTGTGGCAGCCGGTGGCGCCTGCCCGCCAAAGAGTATTAAAGCGCTGCCTCCCACTTCCTCACTTCTCACCTTCTTCTCTCTTCTCCATTATTCCACCCTCACACCAAGTCACCTCGATTTCTCCCCTTCATCGCCGCTTCTTCAAATAAAGCTGCCCAGCATGATTCCCATACCTTGAGAAGGTCGAGAGAGCCACAAGTTGCAACATTATGCTCCTCTCACTCTCCATTTTATTTTCCTACCAGCACTGAGAATGCCTGGAATTGATCTCATAAGGGTGGCCACCTTTGTAGCAGTCCCATCCGCTTCATCGAGCCTATGCTTCACCTGTGGTTCATCAACGCAGCTCCGGTTCTTGCCCGAGATGCCCTAGGAACAGACGTGGATTCCATCGCCTTGGGCAGAAATAGTCAGATTGCCGAAGACTTGGACGTTGACAGCTCTCCAGCAAAGCTTCTCTACGTCAATTTGGGGATCCTATACTTGTCTCTAAGCCACCATCTCAAAGGTATATTTCCAACACCTGCGCCACCGTCCTTTTTCTACTCTTCTAACCTTTCTCAAGGGCCCATCGAATATGTAATGGCCAAAGATGGCAACAGTCAAGACCTGGCCGTCGCAGGCGCTCTGAATCGTCGACCCAGTTTGGATTGTTTGTCCTGGGCAGGACATTAAAAGGCCCAACCTGTGCGGAGATTGTTATCTCTGTCACAATTATGAGGATCCGCAATGCGCATCCTCATACCCCCATCGCTGGACTCGTTAGAGTTTGGTTCTATGTCTCCATGTTTTCGTGGTAGTATTTCTCGGGGTTCATTTCCATTCTTCCATATCGAATTCTTGAGGTTTTGATTCCTCAGGGCTCGCAATGGCCAAATGGCTCGTCTCGTGCAGCCGTTTTTTTTTTTCAATCGATTCGAAACATCCGACCTAGGTAGAACCAGATGTGGCAAAATCTAGCCTTTATGCAGCGACTGCATAGGGGAATGCAGTGGGAAGAGTCATTGGGATCGTTACATCCAAGAAGGGTTCCCGGGGCGGTATATAAGAATCGAGGCTTTCGACTCAATAGGCTCTTTCAGAACCTGAGTCCCACCAACTACCTGTATGCAATTTCCTTCCTTCTTGTTTCCCTCATTTCTAACTTTTCTGCAGGATTCCTTAGGGATCGGTAAATAATTGCCCTCAGTCTCACAGGCGAGGCTTTTGTTTCGACTCAATAGGCTCTTTCAGAACCTGAGTCACACGCAGTACCAGAATGTAGGTAATTTCCTTATTCCTTTTTCCCTCATCTCTAACCTTTTTGCAGGTTTCTTTAGGGTGCTGGTTCTATCCTCCTCAACCCTTCGGGTGAGGGATCTATCATCAAGAAACGTCTGACAGGAGCTACCTTTCTACTACAGTATCAATTGTGTCGGCTTGCGGGCAATGACGACGATATTGTACTCAGATGCTCGTACCATTGTGTATTGATATAGCCAAGAGGCAACGCCCACCAGTCAAGGATCAGCATGAACCGAGCCACAGGTTCCTCAGAGCGACTTCGTCTCCGAGGCATTCCAGGTGGCACTGGTGGAAACTTCTAGATTAACATCTTTTCTGAAGGGGATAGGCGCGATAGTAAGTGTCTGACTAGGTTTAGCCAGGCAACTTTGCCCCGGAGCCAGCATCTCGGACTCGGCCGAGGAAGATGGTCATGATCTCGATTACTATTTGTTCTCAGGGATTATGGATCTAGAAGGGAGTTGAACAGGGCAGAGCTGGTCGCGCCGCTCACCTTGCGAGTATATCGCAATATCAATGCCCGTTACCCGGCATATCACTTTCCGACAACGGTATCGACCATCAACTTTGTCTCTCCAACCAACTTAAAGACAACACACATCATTCGCAAACCTTGCTTACTGCGTGTTTTCAAGATTTGCTGGTCTGTTTGAACAAATAGGCCATGTATGTCGTGTTGACTGTCAACTTCGACTCTTCACCAAAAACGAAGGGAAGGAAAGGCGGAGCAAGAGATGAAAAGAGTGGAAACACTCCTTATCACATTTCAAGAGGCAACTCGAAATTAATTCATGCGAAAGGTGCAAACCTCCCAGCAAATGTCGCGAGCAGATCGGAGTACACAATTTTTTGGCAAGGAGGAACTGAGATAAGTGAGACTGGGTATTTGAGCTTGATGCATCGATCAAGACATGTATTTACTCAATAACAGCCTGGATTCGAAACTTAACCATTATCCTCAATTTAATGACCCCGAATGTCTGTGACTTTCGACTACAGTATTAACTGGATTCCCGCAGGACAGCTCTATAAGCGTGTGTGAAAGTAGCAGCATAAACTTCAAATGCGGATTTTTCGCAAATAATTTTAAATTGTTTCTTAGATTTGAAAAGATATATATGCCCTCGCTCATGCGACCATCATCATGATACCCATCCTCTGGCTGACGAGCTCTTCTACTCTCAGATAATTTAGATAGGGACTCGGGTATGCGGTCTTCCCATCCAGATTGACGCAATTCGGGGACACGGCAGCCATTTCATCATTTAGCGTTACGTCCAAAGTTGCTGCACAAGGTAGTTAGTAGGACATTCTTGTGGCATGGAAACTCCGCGATCAACTCAGGGTTGGAGAGGCTTGGGGGTGGCAGAGCGGCAGTAACATACTTGTGGAAGAGCTGTGAGAAGATGCCGCCCTTGGGCTGTTGGTCTGACATGCTCTCGCGACGGGTAACGTTCGCCTGTGAACCATGGTGCTGTTGAAGGCCTTCGAAAGCAGGCATCCAGCCAGAGCTCTGTGATGGGACAATGTTAGCATTGGTATTGATACAATGTAATGCGGGGTCAAGAGTAGTATCTGGCTAAGGAGAGGGTGGTGACAAACCCTGCGGCGAGCGCTGGTGGTATTGTTCTTGTTCTCGACGGGAGGCGGTTGAGTCGATTCAGCCATGATGATATATTGCTTCAGGTCGATGAGGTTGATTGGATTGTCTGTCGTTGGATTTTTGGGAGGAAATCGAGCTGTCTACATTCGTACGAGGAGAACTTATGGAGCTTAGGTGAAGAGAGGGGAAAGAAGACCAGCTGACGAGCCGGCATATAAGTACGCCGTGAGCATGCATGGATGAGAAGCCATTGTGACAAGGTTTCGGCGAACTAGGGGAACGATTACCAATGACGTTCATGGACGAGATCTGACGGCGTCGTGCTCGATTGCCCGTTTGGCTCGCTGTGGGAGGTGGCGCGCGCTCGCCTGTTGGAAGAGGGGAAGCAGCAAGTGACGTGCACGGGTGAGCCGAGACCCTCGATGGAAGCAGCAGGTATGATGATGATCAATCGATGTATCATTCTTGGGGTCCTCCTACTCGCGGTGCTGCTTTAGCACGAACGCATGAATGACTCGGAAGCAACGGTCAAACAGAAGTGGCATATCCCAGTCCATACGTCCAACTCGTGGGCGAGGTGACATGAGGCCTCAGACGATATGGCGAATCCTAGTATCACCATGCACCATTCCAGCTCGTCGAGCACTACAAAGCGATCATATGATGGCGATATTTCACACCTGTAGAATCCTGAAAACAGCAGCGGAACCATACCGGTTCATGCTCCTCTGCGAACTGAGACATCGACAGCCGCCGCCTAGAGACAACGTTTGACTATTCGCCTTAGCTCGCGCCGTTCATCACTTGGTCCCCTCGCACGATGGAGAGCGGGGTTGTCGGCATCATACCCTGACGTGCCGATCGAGGCTACGTTCCTGACCATTGCAGCTAGCAATGGAATGGAAATTGATACCCTGCGGCCATCGAACCACTCGAACCCCAATCCAGGACAGCTCTGTCCAATGACGCTCATGGGTGGCCCTTTGTTGCCAATCACCATGCGACAACCCATTCAACAACCCGGCAAGATCCCGGCGGCATAAGTCAAAGCTACCCAATAGTACAATGAACGGTCCAACCAGCATTCAGTGATTTGAAGAGGATGGTGTAAGCGAGCATATCGAGTGTATCCACGGCTAGGTAGGATGGCTTACTATTCTTCCATCTCACTCATTAACTCAAGACTAGAATAGCCTCTAGTTGATTTGTCAATATGCTTCCATTCTTCTCCCCTGCAGATCACTACTTTTAAGCAGTCACCTATGGGGCGATTCTCATTGTGAACACTCCGTCATACAAGCTGCTGGTGGATCGGCCAATCCGCTCTCGTCCCCATGTGTAGACTGTCTTTGGTACGATTCAGGTAATGATACTCGAGGACGCAATCATCAGGGTATCTAGCTCTTGTGCTTCTTTTGTCTTCTCTATATTCTCTTTTCTTATTTTGTTCTAGAAAGGTATCCGTCAGACAGATCAATCAAGCGTTGTCTCTACTCCTTCTCCAGCCGTACAGCAGGATTGCGTTTGATGAAACTCAGGTCTACCTTGTGGCCTAACAGCTCACGAATGTTGGAAATTTTGTACTTAATCATCGTGGGCCTCTCCAAAGACAAGCCCCACCCAAACACGCGCATATCTTTTGGCAGTCCCATGGGCTCCAGCATTTCTGGTCGGAACATGCCACTGTTGCCAATCTCAACGAGCTTGCCCAATCCCTCATGGTAGCTGAAAATCTCCATACTGGGCTCTGTGTATGGGTTGTATGCTGGCTTGAACTTCAGGTTGGTAATTCCCATCTTGGCGAAGAAAAGCTCCATGAACTCCATCAATCCTCCTAGCGTCAGTCCGTAGTCGGCGATAACACCTTCTACCTGGTGGAACTCTGCCAAGTGCGTAGCATCCACAGTCTCGTTACGGAACACTCGATCAATCGAGAAGTATCGGGCTGGGGGTGGGCGGCCGTCTGGGCCCTTCTGTGCTGCCAACTTGTAGAGCATGGCTGTTGAGATTGATGTGGTGTGCGTTCGAAGGACCAGCTTCAGGGATTCATCGGCAGACCAGGGGTACTTGTAACCGATAGACCCGTACTTGCCATTCTGATGTACCTCCTTCACGTTCTGCCAGTACTCTTCGGGATCCTGTCCCTCTACTAATGCCTCGGGCTTGCCACCGACCTTGGGATCGGCAATGAAGAAGGTATCTTGGAGATCACGGGCGGGATGCTGCTGGGGCACAAAAAGAGTATCGAAATTCCAGAATCCGGTCTCGACGAATTTGTTGGTAGGCATTTCCTCGAATCCCATCTCGAAAAAGATCTGTCGGAACTCGTGGCGTACTTTGTTGAGAGGGTGCAGTGAACCAGCGTCCTGGTCCGCTCCCAAAGCGTTGAAGTTGTAGGGCTTGAAGTTGGCAGTCTTCCATGCACCAGAGGCGAGCATCTCCGATGTGAGGTCGGTTTCCTCCTTGACCATCTCCAACGCAAACTTCTCGCCCTTGTCTAGCTTGAAATTCAAGACCTTTTGCACCTTGATCAGCTTACGCTTCTTGAGATCAGTGACCGACGTAGCATCGGCGGATTTTCCCTCCTTCAGCTGCTGCAGTAAAGCTTGTGTGGTATCCTTAATCGAGTCGACCTAGAATAAGAGTAGAGATCTGAGTCAGTCGAGAGCATTCTCAGTGAGGTGAGGCAGTGGTGCGCATACTGTAGCAACCAGCTTTCCGTCCTTGCCCTTTCCAATCCACTTCTCCTTGAAGGCCCTTCCCCTACCAACGCTGGCCACATTCTTGTCACCAATGGTCGTCTCCAATTCCTGGATCGTCAACCCCTCCAAAGCCTGGCGCACCACCTCGAAAACCCGAGCTTCATGGCTACCCTGGGCAGCAATCTGCTCTGCCTCTGGCTCTAATATAACTTCCTCCTTGTCGATAGTCTGGTATGTGATCATGGATCGCGAGGCGAGACGGTCGAGTGCTGCCTTGATTTCGAGCGCTGGGACGGCGGGGAAGGCTTCAGAGGATATGAGGGGGCTTTGGATCGACAGGGCCTGAAGCAGTTGGGTTGGGAGATCTCCCGCAGAAGGGGTATTTTGGGTTGCCATCTTCCCGGCAGTATAAAGGGACGTTGAGGCACGCCACCAGGTAGATCGCGTGGATGTGGCCTTTTTTTCCCTGACACTGGATGTTGAGTCACGATTGGAGAAGCCCGAATATCGCTGGGCGTCCGCGGGGTGAAAATTACCAGTGGAGGCGCACGCACTGCGCGCTACAGCTCCAGCCCACCGGACCTGCTGCCGTTGGAGGGGCAGACTCCTATCCGGATTTAGGGTTGGTCCGATAAGCACTATCACAAGAGCAAGTGATAGCATTAGAAAGCACCGCGTAGATTCCAGCGCAATTTCAAAAAAAAAAAATTGAAACAATAACAGGCATGAAGATAATAAATGAATTTATATCCTCTTATTGTGGCCATCCTCGTTAATTCTTTGATTATATAAAGAAGCTGAGCGCAGTGTTCTCGTGGGTCGCTTCTCATGGCAGCCTACTTGTCAAGGTATTGTCAGAAGCGACGTTGGTCCATGGCTTACTGCGATTTCTGAAAGAATCATATTCAATTCCAGGGGTAAATTTCAAAATGAAATCAGCACTTCGAATAGTTTCCATCTTTGCCAGCTATGAATAATGTTGCTCAAGCTACCTCGTATGAGTCGTGCCTTGGCAAAGTACCCTCAAGCACCATTGCTCATACTTTCGCACTGCCGCTTTTAGAACCAGCAGTCTCCAGAGTGATGTGGCTCAGACGAGGTCGAGAATTATGAAAGGCGGCAAGCTGGCTAAGCCCAAAATGGCCCTATCTTGGCCCCTGCCAACAATCATTGCAACCAGAAGAGCCCCAGGTATTTTAAACGGCAGGCACCGGTCGCCGGCACTACGTACTTGCGAGCAGGGTCAACATCACCTTCGATTGATTTCATGCAGCAACTCCGTCTCATCTGCTTCCATGCGGTTCCTTATCTCGGCCGACAGACAATGAAGAACCGGCGACTATGAACAATGATTCACCGTCGACTTCCGCAGCGCCAAATCGATATTCAACCGACGGTATAGCAGGCGGCGCCGGCCTGCATCATCACCAACAGGATGGAGATGTGCCAAGGAGCCCCGGGTCTCGCGATGGCCAGCGCAGAAGGCGGAAGAACCGAAAGAAGCGGAATCCGGGGCTTAAGAAGAAGCTCGCCTTCGTCACACATCTTCTCAAAGGACTAGATACCGTCGTGCTTGCGGAGCTCAGTGCTTTGTATTATATGGAGTATGTTTGCCTACAAACGCCTCACTCCCAATCTCTTCTCTTACTGAGCAAATCTTCCACTTTTACCCCAGAGTTATACTGACATTATTAACAGATGCTCGTTATTCCGATTCCTCATCCGAGCTGCCGGCCAGTTCGTCTGCCTCTCCCCGAAAGACGAGGCATCTCCGTTTCTCCTCCCAGCCAGTCGGATCCACGTACTCCTGATTCTTGTACCCAATATATGGTGTATGCTTATGCATCTTTTCGGCGCATTGCCTAAGGGCCCAGACTACCATCGAGGATATCTTCACGGAGGCCTCATTTTCGACTTTATCGGCCAACAACCTCCGCAATATCGGATATACTACTTCATGGCGGACTTGGCTATACTGTTCTTACAGTGTTTCATGCTCACAGTGCATTCGGAGAGGGAGAAGCTCCGTTTAGCTTTGAAAACCTTTCGGCCCATTTTCTCAGATCCAGTAACAACAGCTAGGGTTGCGCGAACTATCGAAGAGCTGGATGCTGAGGAGCAGGGTATGCAAGGTGTATATCCAGACGCGGAGAATGAGTTGGGAGATGTAGAATTACAGTCTCTTGGAAGGGGTAATAGAGAGACAAGCTCGGAACGGAGGAGCGACCTTGAACTATCGGGTCGCCCCAGTCATGAAGGGTCCAGGTCCCATTTAGCAGATATACTCAACTCTGGGAATGCTGTGATTGGCGAATATCACATAGTGAACACCATGCGCCTTGCTGCCACGGAGCTTGAGCGAACAACCAGTACTTCCATTCAAAATATCGGAACTCTAGCTGCTCTAGAAGCGGAGCGAAGAGGCGTCACCCTGCCATCTCGACCAGGGCCAACAGTTTGAGTCTACCTACATACAAACATCAATTCACAATCGCATATCAATATTACTAAAATTGTTGAATTTTAGACTTTTTTTTCCTTCGCCTTGAGTTGTCCAAGACCGAATTTGTATCTATCTATCCTTGATTATGCCATCTTGCGACCTACGTTTCCAACACCTGTGCCCTTGACTGAAACAATTATATCTCCAGATTCGTCCTCTGTCACATCCCTCAGCCCCCAACTGCTCGCACCAAAAGTCCGCAGGTCCCTGGCAAGACCTATCAATTCTTCTGAGCCAATAATATCCCTGCCTACTCTCAACCGCCCAACGTCTTCGGATCCCATGGCCATCAGGGTCAGAACTGATGTTGCAGCAACTGGGCTGACGCAACCTCCCTTGGCAATCGTCTCGAGCAATTGATATGCGCAGTTCTTGCCGATATCTTCAGGCACCTCGCCTCCGGAAGGCGGCACAACCATATCTGCCGAATACAAAACTCCAACTGAGCTTGACTCGGCCACCAAGCTCAGACCAAAACCGATACCCAAGCGTCTCTTGTGCCCGACCTTCTCACCGGGAGAATCCACCAGAGGGGCCTGGTCGTACTGGGCTGCGATGTGGATATCGGACACCAGAGGGTTAAGAACCTCACGCGCTGAGTGGATCATCCGTGCGTTGTTGGAAGCAGACACGCCAGTTGAGTATGCGACGCCTCTTATCCTCCTTATCCGGCCCGGGTTACGATTTAGGTGCAGCGTCTTGGGCAGACGAACTTGGCTTGCGAACCGCAGTTCGACTGTGCCTCCGCCGCCGCGGCCTCCAGGTCCGGCACATGATCTCTGCAACACTCTCAACTCAATTCGGGCAGGAGGGATTCCAAAGAGTCCGAAAAGTGGTAGGATGGCTGTGCGGAAAGTATCGACGGAGGGATCCCCCGTCTGGGTGGAAGACGTAATCACTCCAGGCCCGGTAAAACGGACATTCATGTGTGCTTTTGAGAATGGTGCCAGCAGACAGAGAGGCAGAAGGTAGTAGGTGACTCCTCTGGTGCAGGTGGCTGGAAGGCTGTGCTCGACGACGTCGCCCTCTACAGCGCCCTGCCCGGCAATTGTTCCTGTGATCAGACCCGGGTGGTAGGTAATCGTTGTCCCGGTATATGAGATCTGCATCGAGCTGCCGTTCGTGACGGTCTCGAGCAGGCGCAGGAAGGATATTTCATGAGGGGCGAGGCCAGGGTTCGTCGGCGAGGAGCTTCGGATCTTGGAAATGTGGACGGGCCTGCCCGTCAATGTTGCTATCGTGAGTCGCTGAGCAAAGGCTCTATGGCCTGTGAAGCGCAGGAAGTCTGGCGTGGAATTCGACATCTTTGGCGGTGGTGGTGGTAACTCACAACCTCCCAGAAGAGATCGCTAGAAAGCGCCCAGACTCGCAGGCGCAACAAAAAATTATCTTTCTGCCAGGTCCAGGCGACTATTGCGGCAGATATAGAAGGCGGTGAGGCTTGGCCCCACTGAAAAGTCCTTGGTTTGGCGACTTATCGATAATGCCCCCCCAAGTCCAATCCGAATTGTAGCATTTTATAAGCTGGCAGTCGTTGAAGAAGCAAACTCGACAAGACTGGAGACGCTTTCGAGCGGCGGAACTCGCCAGTAATGACAACAATCAGAGCCGCTATGCCAGCCAGGTCATCTCTGTTTGATCTGACGGGTCGAAATGTGTCTATATGCCGAACCTGCCTACTCATCCGACAACGACCCGTGCAAGTACAGCAGCCATGGATCGCAGCCTATTCGTCACAAGTACCACGAACCAGAACGAGATCACGAACGCGAAGACAAGCGCGAGAAACCGGTTTTAGAAAACCAACTGAGTCGGAACTTCTCAGCCAGCTCGCGGAGGCCCAAGAAGGAAGCAATGACAGCCCGCACACCATTCGGTTTTTCGAGCAGGAGGGTGACAAGCGTGTGGAGCTCCAGGACGATGGCTCATTTGAGCAGAGTCTGAGTGGCCTCGATGCAACTGAGTTCAAGGAATCGCTTCTGAGGATGAAGAATGCACTCCCGTCTGATCAAGAGAAGGAAGCCTTCGAAGAGGTAATGCGTGGGTTAGGTGGAAGTTCGTGGGACAGAATCAGGACCGCAGAAGATATTGAGCAGATGATGTCGGGGGTGGGCAATTACAACGCTTCCCTCGACGCGGAGATCGAAGAAACAGCTATGCAGCTACCAGAGGACATACGGGAGCGGTTCCACCTTGCAATGGCGGAGTGGTTGCCCAAAATTGAGGATGGAGTCGCCCCTCAACGCAACGCAGTCCCTCAGATTCCGCAGGAGCCTTGGACCATCAACCAATTCAAGAAAATTGCAAGACTCAATACAGTCATCAGCAAGGTGTCTCGGGACATGCTCCGTCCGGCTGGTCTCAATGAGAAGCATGTCCTCGCTGTGTATAAAGCGTATCATGCGGCTCGACGGTCCCTTGCAAGCAACTGGAGTGGCATCCCGATCAACGTCTGGGATTTTCTGTGGAATATATTCTCCGCCAACTCGAAAATCAACAAACAGCGTTTTGCCCATGTCTCTCAACTTTCCCGGGACATGGCCGAAGCAGGAGCAACCCTCAGTTATCCTCAGCAGCTGCTTACCATTGAAGCCCTGTTTGTGGATGGATGGGAAAACAAGGCCATTGAGAACTGGAAACGATGTGTGGCCACGCTCGGCAAAGAGTCAGAAGAGACTTTCCAAGACTTTTGGGAACTTGGAGTTCGTATGTATTGTCGGATAGGCGATCTTGAACATGCAGAGAGTGCCACACAAAGGCTTCTTGCGAATCACGCCGACCCGCGCATCTTATTACCAATGATTCAGACTCTGTCTGAGCGTGGTACGCCATCTGATCACGAAAAGGCATGGGCCTCATATCGACAGATGAGAGAGCTCCTGGGACGTGATATGAATATTAAAGACTACGATAAAGTTGTCTCATACTTCCTGACTACGAATCAAGTTGAGAATGCCCTTTTCGCATTCGTCGACATGATGAGTGACGGGTCAATCGATATGAAACAGCTCAAAAGAATGCCATCGGTTGTGGCCAACAAGTTCTTCCTTGGCAAATGGCTCAAGCGTCTGATCGGTGCTGGTGACCTTGATGGCGCCTACGCCGTCGTCGAATTCATGAGACAAAAAGGAGTCCAGGCCGCTCCAATTCAGTTAAACGGCCTTATCGGAGCCTGGCAACGTTCCGGCGGCGCCGACAACATGGAAAAGGCAAATGATCTGGCTTGGAAGATGATTGAGGCCCGAATAGCCTTTGTGTCGGCTCGAGAAGCTGGCAAATCCATCGCTTATACTGAAAAGAACAAGGTAGCTTCACTGCCACCAGCAACCCTGGAGACCTTCTGTGTGTTGGCAGAGAACTACCGGACGCGAAACCTGCAGGCCCAGATGGGCCTGCTTTGGGATGCTTTCCGAGACGCCAAGATCAGTCCAGATGCCTTCATGATGAATCAACTGCTGGAATCCTACCTTCAATCAGGGCAGGCCGAGGAAGCCGAAAAGCTTTATCATACGCTTGTTGTTGAGCAAGGGGTCACCCCTGACCCGTACACCTTCAGCGCTCTCTGGAAGCTCGTAGGCATCAACCGTTTCTATCGCACAGATGATCAGATGATCCGAAATGACATTGAAACTGCTCGAAAACTGTTTGCAGAGACAGCAAAGTTCAAGAGCGTTTTCCTGGAAGATGGCATGGACATCCAGCTCTCCCGCAAGATCCTGCATACGCTTCGGCGTTTGAAGGACCACGCCGGATTCATGGTTGCCCTGACCACACTCAAAGAGCATTTCAAGTTCCTCCCAACCGAAACCCTCGTGGTGGAGATGGTGCTAGGCACCAAAAAACTTTCCTGGGATACCCCAGCGCAGCGCAGGAAGCTGTTACTAGCCAAGCGTGAGATCGATCAGGAACTCATTGCCTGGGCTGACGAAGACATGTCCAAACTCGAAGGCGAGAAGAGGGGCGTGGCACTGTATGAATACCTGCAGAAGAAGCTGTGGCCTGCAATGAGCAATGATGAGGGGGCCAGATCCTTGGTTGACGTGGCCAAGCAAATGGGCGTGTACGAATTACTGATGAGCAAAAAGGGCAGGACAGACTTATAGACTGGGGAGAAGTGGATCAAATATTGTACATATATTCTGGCATCTTGTAACATTTAGATAGATAGGTCTCCAAGGCTTGCTTGTATACTAGGTATTTCGCCAAGTCAGAACATGCATGTATAATATTAATGATATCTCGCTCCACACCACTGCCTTGAGAGGCGTGTGACACTGGGCCAGGGCTTGCTGGTATCGAGATGTGTTGAGTGGCATTGATGAGTTAATGAACCCTATTCATCCTCCATGCCAGTCCGGAACTCCAGCGCTAATGCATTGATTTCTAAACCACCCCGAACAGAATATTCGCAATTTCGTTGGTAAATATCCGTGTGTCTCTACCACGGGTTATCTAGGGAAGATTTGGGGTACGTGTTTCCCCTGGTCCCATAGAGAGCATATCGCTCCTCTGTCGATAAATGGCTGGGCCTACCAGTTCTTGCGGCGGCCTCTCCCTCGTGCTCTTTTGACTCTACCCCTGCCCCTGACTCCGCCTCTGGTTCTGGCTCGGAATGGCGGCTGAAGGGCACCACCAGGCTCTGAATCTCCTACGCCTGACGCTGCAATGCCCGGCCTCTAACCCGTTGTCATTTCAACGTCTTCGTTTCCCAAACGGTCTCCCACAGAACTCAGGCCCGAACTAGGTGACCGCGCATCTCGGTGGTCCACGCCGTTTCCGTTTATCTTGGGCGAAGGGGACGGTTCTAGATTCCCGGTCTGTTGGGTTATCCAATCGTCAATACTTTTAATGTCGCCTCCACCCTCGACCTCAATCTCGCCTGTATCCGCCGGCTTCCCCAATATCGTGCCCTGGAACTTGGCATCATCCGATGTCTTGTTATGTCTCTTTTTCAGTGCTATCGTCGTAGGTTAGCCATGCTCGCGGAGAAAGAGCGGTTGAAAGCGAGGAGCCCGCGTCTCGACTCACCGTGTAGATAGTCTATCTCGTCGTTCTCGCCGTCCCCCTTGGCAAAATCCATAATCTCCTTCATCCGCTGGCCAGAAAACCACTTGACGAACTCCTCGACGCCTCGCAGGTCCTCCTCGCCTAGCCACTCCTGCTGAACGGGTAGCGCTTCCGGGAGGAGAGCGCCCAGATCCTGGAGGGCCATCCTGATGTCCACCGTGGAGAAGTCGCCCGCGTCGCCGTGGTTGTGCACCGCATGATCTGCCGTCTTCTCGCAAAGCGTGGAGAGGTAGCGCGCGGCGAGGTCCGTCACGCAGTCCAGGACCGCAGGGCTGCACGCATGGTAGCCCGTGGCTCGCAGAATCTGCAGGACGGACGGTCGGAGAAAGGCGTGAAACAGGGTCGTCGGGGCCGGCATGTTTGGGACGAGTCGCCGGGTGTGAGCCGGCCGAAGTGAGATAGATGCAGAGGGCGCGCGAGGTCGGATCAGTAGGGGAGAGAAAGTTGAGGCCGCCGAGCTATGTGTGCTTGAATCTAGTCGGTGCTGTCGCGCGCGCGCAGAGTCGTCATCGGCTAGGACGCAAAGATATCCATCAGATGGCGCATCTTCATCCAACTCGAAAAGAAAGCTAGCGATGTTGTGTACTTAGGAGGGACGATGGTGGTGGAGAAAATAAACAAGGCCACTTCCGAGCAAGCTCTAGTTGATGCCGGACCTGGACGATCACCAACAGCTTGACTTTTATTAGCTGCAGTGCTTCTGGGTTTCGCGGGGCGGCAGGCACCGCTGCAGGTGCACCTTCCAGGCGGCTCGCACAGTGCCAGCAGATACAGTGTGTTCTCATTTGTGTACTGTCCCCCAATGCCCAAATATCCATTCGCCATCGTCATTTGCATTACATCCTTTGAAACACCCGCTTTCAGAAGTTCCGTTCTTTCTGCTTTACTCAATGAAGTATCCAATTTGATTTTTACTATGCTATTCATCAAACATTTCTCTGGAGGCCGTTCGTTTTCAATACGACACTTAGAGTTCCGAAGGTTGCAAAATGACATCCAAATATATGCATGAAAACCCGTGCTAGTCGAAGGCAGTAAAGACAGAAGCGAAGCTCATCGTAACCAAAATGACAGCGATAATGCTACATGGTTAGTTTCCCTGTTCCAGAGGCCAACTTTGCCTCCTCATCAATACCGCTGTATTTGTTGATCCAGCCCAGTACCTCCCGGTGCCACACGAGAGAGTTCTCCGGCTTCAATACCCACTATTGACAAAGTCAGCTTTCATATCACATTTTGAATATGCAAACTCTGTGGAAAACTCACATGGTTCTCGTCGGGGAACATGACAAGCTTGCTCGGGATGTTGCGGGCTTGCAACACATTGAACATTGCCAGGCCTTCCGATATCGGGAGACGATAATCAAGCTCGCTATGGATGACCTGATGCCAGGTGTCAGTCTGGTCAGCTCGAAATTCAATCATTTTGATATTCCCGCGGCACTACTTACCAGTTGCGGGGTAGCCCAGTTACGAAGGTGTCTTGACGGGTCCCATCTCTCATATCCCTCTCTATTTTCCCATAGCGTACCGCCAAAGTCGTGCTCTGGGAAGAAGAGTTCTTCGGTGGACCACTGGTTCAATGTCGAAAATACGCCATCGTGGCATACTAGCGCCTTGAACCTTCTACCAAGATCGTGGCCTTGGATCCAATCTTTGTTCGGCTCAGTTAGCATTGAGTCTCGATTTCAACACAACTACAACTGGAAGATGAGTGTGTTGGTAGCTCTTTGAACTTACTGATCATATAGCCACCATACGATCCTCCCAAGGCTACCGCCCGGTTGGTGTCCACATACTCGACATTCTTCTCAATATGCTCGAAACATTTAACGAGGTCTTCATATGGATCACCACCCCAATTATTAGCAATGGCATCGGTGAAATCCTGGCCGTATCCCGTACTTCCCGTCGGGTTTGGGCAAACCACGACGTAGCCTTGCTCTGCAAAGATTGCTGGGTTCCATCGAGTGCTCCAATCATCCGTCCACGCCGACTGTGGTCCACCATGGATGAGGAACGCAAGTGGGTATTTCTTGGCCTTGTCAAAATGAGATGGTGTCATCACAAGAGCATGAACTTGGCCCCCAGCAGATCCGGTGAACCACAAATCTGAGCACTGAGATTGACTCAGTCCCAAAGTCTTCCCATGCTTTGAACTGGATGAGACCTCTTTGAGAGACAGAGTTTCGGTGTCAAGAATTGCGTAGCTGGAATTTTCCACCCGCGATTTGGTGCTGATGAGGAGATTTTTGCTGGATCCGAGGGGTTTTGCTTCGATGACAGTCCCGTTTTCGAAAATGGCTTGCGGAAGCTCAGTTGCGAGTAAGGGAGACGAAGGCAGCCTCCACAGCATCATCCTACCATGTTTGTCAGCCGCCACATACAGCTCCTTATCATCATCGCTCCATGTGATCCAGTCGGGCCTAAGGTCCCAGCCACCCTTATCATCGCTTGTTTGATAAAACTCCTGGACATTACTGAGGTCGGACACATCTGGAATCAGCAACAGCCTAGGTTTATCAGATTCATACTGATCCGACTTCATACGAGAGAAGGCAATCTGCTTCCCGTCTTTGGAAAAGGTCGGGGACTGGGAGTAGCCTCGTAGACGGCCAGTCTGGACGATTTGAGGAACAATGGGCTTTCTCAACCCCTCGCTGTGAACTGGGATGTAGTAGAGGTCTGTTTTTGTATACCTCGCGGCGTTCAGCTCGGGATCTTTGGCTACAAATGCAATACCAGTGGTTGAAATATCGAAATCGCCAGTACCGCCGAATGGTGGCACGGGACTGCTCAGTCGAGTACCAGCCAGTATGTTGGTGAGACCAGGCTGTGGCAACGACCATCGGCCGTTCTCCTTTGCCAGAATGCCGAACCAGAGAGAGTTCTGGATCTCATTTGTCCAGGCGTCCCAGTGCCGGGCGAAGAGCGATGTGTACACCTTGGCGGAAGACTGAGACTTGGCCTCGGCAGAGGGCCAGTACATCTCACCACTTGGAGTAGTTGGCGCAGAGCAGCACAGATAGGCCTTGGTGGAAGACAGCTGCTTGATCTTCGTGTTTGATATGTTCCCAGCAAAGAATTGTATCATGTAAGGCCTTCTAGCAAAGCCGATATTAGCACTGCTCCGTCAAGTGAAGATGTTGCAGCCCTTGAGTTGGCATGAATACTGACTCTGAAGTAGTCTCTGTCACCCGTTGAGCCATCAACGCGGTACAGCCACGGTCGGTGGGCTTGAGGTAGGCAATCTCATCCTGGCTAATCCAGACAGGATCGCTCGCAGCTGGGTTCTCAGAGATGAGGTGTGATGCGCCATCTTTAATGTTCAAGACTCTGATCTGGGATGTCTTGACATGGGTCTCAAATGAGTATGTCGATACCTGCGGTTGGAGGTCAATCAAACGAGGCACGAACAGAGCACGCGACCACACAGAGTAAAATCGAACGAAGGCCAATTCATGGTTTCAATCAAGGTTCCGGGGTGCTGAAGGGAATGAGAATGGAGCATAGACTTACAGTATACAAAAGGAGACTCCCGGTCGAGTTGGGAATGCCAGCTGATCGGCGCGGGGCAGCGAGTAGCACCTCTGGGGTGAATTGTGTGGCCTTGATCGTCATCATGAAGGATTGAGCTTGGGCCAAGCCCAAGAAAGCTGGAGCTCAATCTGGGCGACGACCTTGCTTTGCAGGTGCACCCAATTCCTTTGCCAATGGGTGCAGCTGCTGGCTGTCCAGGCAGGTCGGTCGATGTTGAGGCGTGTATTAGTAGATACCTAGTAGTGGGATGGTGGTGTAAGTAAACGGCTGCTAGTTACGATCGACTCTGGGGCAGCAGGATGGGAATCAAGCCAGCAGGGGTTCGGAAACGGCTCGGGGTGAAACTGGCATCAATCAAGAAGCAGAAGAAGGGGAAGGGGAATTGCCGAGTGCAAAACCACTCGGTCTTGTGTCGTTCACTTATATAAAAGCAAAGGAGGTAGGGAAAGCGGTGCAACAGGCATTCTATGACCAGTTTTACCTTCACTTCCCCTCTTCATCCCCTCACTCAGCTCTGCCAACCCCGCATCCGCTTTAATGGTTGACTCAGAACTCGAACCTACATTGACGTGGATGGATCTGGAGAGATGACGCTTGTGCCGCCTGTCTTTGTGTCCAGCTACAACTTACCTACTCTCTAGTTGAAGCAATTCGTGAAGGCAGACCAGCGCATCTCTACATGCACCTACCTCTAGTACACGACTAGCCACTCACTGTTTTATGCCATCGACTGCCGGCACCTTTTTCAACATCCGTACCCTTCACATGGTTGAGATACGGGGACTGCTTAGCTTCTGTTCGGTCCAGACCAGGGGTCTTCCTCAGGCTAGACATGGGCAATAGCTGTAATGAAGTCCGCCGTCTGATCCAGGATCCCCGTATCTCCTCCATCAGCAAGGAAATGCAGATCTTTACGGCTACCAAACTCCCATCATCAGCCCCTCACTTGTACACACCACACACATCCAAGTGGTAGTTAGCCTTCAAATTACCTCTTTGGTCCGTCCATCAACTCCTCCCACCACCCCGCTCCGAGTGCATGCGTCCCACCACCACTGCTACCACCTCAACCATGATTCATGTTGTGACCGCTTCTGCAAATGGCAATGCTTACCTTTACTTGTCGGATATTCCACGTCCAGATCCAGAGTGGCTTTCCCCTCCGTCCCTAAAGAGCAACATGACGTCCAAAAACGCCCGCCCTCTGCATTGAGCCTGCATGCCCAGGAGCCGAGCTATCCTCGCATTCTTGGCCATCGCTATACTGGCACGATCTTCATTTTGATCTACCGCCGAGGATGGTTGGTCCTTATCAATGCCTTTGCCAGCATTCCATCTCTCGACTCAGAGCTGCCAAATAGGTTCCACCTCTAGCCAGCTTGATCAACCCCACAAGAAGCCAACCATGCTTCCACTCTCACGAGAGTCATGTTCTTTCCCCTCTTTGACCCCCTCGCGTCGTACCGAACGATTGATTCGGGGAGAAACCTAATAAGAAGCAAAACCCAATTTATTATCTATGTCTGAGACCCCTCAGAGAACGCCGTTTGTCCGTCCATCCGTCCTACCAATCCCTCCACCCGCCTCGTCCCCCCTCGGCAGTGGTTTCGGTATTTCGCCTTTATGCAACATATCACTCTGCAACCCAAATAACAACAACGCCTGCAGGATCAGCGCTCGTGACCTGAAACAAAATATGCTGCTTTATCCTCTCCCACGGTGTTCTTGTCTAGACAATGACCGTAAAGAGTTTCATCTTGCCCGCTTCCCCCCACCTTCCCTCCCACAGAACTCTCGTATATTCACCCGCCTCTACTTTCGAGACGCCCCAAAGTTCGTCCTCTTCTTGTTCGTCCCCGACTCGGCCTCGCTGTCGTCCACGTCCTTCTTTCCCTTCTTCTGGTTCTTACTTCCTCCGGTAGTAGTAGGCGTGGCGTTCCCGCTGTCCTTGAACGAGGCGGACATGGGAGTCGGGGCATGCGATGCAGGTGTTGAGCCCGGCGTAGCAGAGTCCTATTTTTTCAAAATTAGTAAATCCGCACGCATCGCCAGATAATCCCCAAACACGAACGCTTCCAGCGCAGCAGCGCGGGGGGGGGGGGGGGGGGGGGGGCAGCAAGTTGCTACTCACAGCGTTGTTTGGTCGGTACGAGATGGACGACCGTGAGAAGACCCGGTTCTGCTCCGGGGGACCCGTCTTCCGCCTCTGCGCGGCGGCGCCGCTCGTGCCCTTCATGTAGTTGTCGAACCCAGTGATGATGTTCCCGCTCGGCGCGCTCTCGAGATACGCCAGCTCCTTGGAGGCGATTCCGTCTTCGACCTGGGCCTGATTTCCGCCGCCACAACGTTAGTAAATCCAGAAAGCGCCTCTCCGTATCAAATTGTGATTCGCCGGAGAGCTTTGAGGTAATGGTGCGTAGGAGTATCGTACGAGTCTCTTTTCCAAAAGTCTCCTCTTCTCGACGAGATCGCGCACGCGCGCTTGGGATTTCTTGTATTCTGCCATGTTGGCTGGCACGCTTCCACCTGAATCTGCTGCGGCACCGGCACCGCCTTGTTGCTTGTCGGCCATACAATGAAGCGCGGTTCAACGTGCCGGTACTCGATGGCCTTCGATGGGTAGATCGCGTAGGTTGATGAAGATTGATGGAGGCGGATGGAGGAGCTGTTGCTGAGAATGTCGAAACCGTCAACTGTTCGCCGGGCGGTTCGCCAGCATGGGGTGCGCAAGCTTTCCGCTGTGGGTCTCTGTCTCCCGTACACCATCAAGCACTGTCATGATAGTCTCCTACCTATGCTTCTTAAGTTCGGGGCAAGTATTCTTTGCAATATCTCATATTTCTATATTTTTACTTGTACTTGGGTATTGATATTAATTTCCTGGACCCATCAAAGAATATTGTGAAATAGTTCTACTATACTCCCTATTGTCTGTTTGCGATACCTACGTATAGCGCTGTGAGGCTCTCCGAAAGCAAGGAGGCTGAATCAAATAAATGCATGATTTTTCTTCGGCTTTTCTCAACTCCATGGTATCCAATTCAAGCAAAATAAAGGAAAAGGGAAAATCACCAAGTAATGATAGAAGGTCTGGGGCGCTTCAGCAGCAGTTAGTAAGCCCTTTATAACAAATAGACAGCCACCAGCGGATGATCTCAGCTTTCAAATCATTTCGTGGCAAGCTTAAGTTGGGAGATATCTCTGAGCTTGTTTGAGGATTCTCGGGCTTCACTCGGCCTATGCCTTTCCGGTTGTTAGTATAGGCTAGAAGAAGGTTACAATCCCGCAATCTCCCTGCAGTTCAGGGGACACTCACCTCGCCTGTTCCGTTCACTGTCCCCTACTTTCAAAATCGGCTCAGGAATCGATAGGTGGTGCATCTTCCGAAACATCAGCGTTTTTTCCGCGAATAGGTGAGAGTGATACGCTTGAGGTGTTGCGTGTCTGGTCCGGCGTTGATCGCTTTCTACCCTGATTGCCGCGCCCAGACTTCCCTTTCCTGTCCCGCGAAGAGCTGCGTCGGCGATGACGGCTCTCCTTATGTCGCTGGCTTCCCTCATCCGGGGATGCATCCCGTCCGCGGCTACTACTGCGGGAGCTTGAATGTCGCCGAGATGGAGTTGACGAGCGAGATAGTGACCGCGCACGTCTGCCAGCAGACCTGCTTCTCGAAGAAGAATACCTGCGTCGTTTTGGTGAGGGAGAGTTACGGTCAGACGAGGCTGAGCGTGATCGTCTGGCTCTACCAAAACGGTCTCGCCCTCGGTCAGACATCCTCTGTCCAGACCTTGATCTTTTTCTTGGGTGGCGACGGTTTGAGCGCTCGCTTCTGCTTGAAGAGGAACTGCGGCTACGAGAAGCCGACCTCGAGGATTCGGAACGTGTGCGACTGCGTGCCCGTCTCCATCCACGGTCTCGGCCGCGGTCGCGGTCACCTCTTCCTCTCGGATAGTAGCTGTCGCGTCCGTACGAGTCACGCGACCCACGGAACCGATTGTCGGGAGAGCGTGAACGATTACCGCCCCGACCACCCCGCGCGCCTCCATCGAATGCACGCTCTCCACGCCGACCTCCCCTTGAGAAATTCGGCCGGCCACCGTCTCGACGGTCTCGATCCTTCATTGTTGCGATTTCCCGATCTCGGCGGTTTTCGTCATCTCGTCTACGCCGCGTCTCTTCTGCTGCACGATCGGCTTCAATCTTCCAACAATATTAGCACGTGAACATTAGATCTCAATTGAACAAGTCATGGACTCTTCACAAACCTTTTCCTGCATGAGCTCAAGCTTCTTGGCCTCGAGCAATTCTTTGGGTACACCCTGAGGGCTTGCCTGGGCACTCAGCAGCAAGTTCCAAAGCTCTTTGCAAAACGCGGCTGTATCTTTCTCCAGGAAACCCGTAAGCTGAATTTGTAGAGCTTTGATATCCGGCTAGAAAGGCCCAGTTAGCAGAAGCTCCCTCGAGACGCTGCAAAGTAGAGGCAAACGTACATGTCGAACGCCTTCGACGAGATTGAAACAAAGCTCAATGACCACATCATCTTCGTTCCCCAAAATATCCGAAATTCGGTTCGCAATCCATCTATGAATCACGTCCGTTAGAGGTGTGCGGCCATATGCTGGGGGTAGGGAGATAGCAACTTTTTAATGACCTGCACGTTCACCTTCTGCATGTCGACCTTCTGGCTGAACTCGGGTGGAAACTTGGTCGACTTTAAAAGCCGAGCATCGACACCGGAAGCCATGGCCGAGGCTTCAATCCTGCGCGTCTGGCTGGGTGGTATGCGCGTTGCGGGAGCAAATGGCGATCCGGATGGCAACCAGGGGAAGGGGGAAGGTATCGGGAATTGGCTGAGATAGGTTGTATGCAAGAGGTGACGTCGAAGCTGTTGGTGAGATTGGCCCCAAAATTAGGCGGGATCGGCAGTATCAGAAAATTTAGAGGCAGGAAACAGTGCAGTGTTGCGCTGGGGTTGGTGCACAGACCAGAGGCAGGGGCCTGTGGCACATCATTAGCCCCCCTGCTGCGGGCCTGAGGGCCTGGCAGTCAGTGCAAACCGCCCGCCAACCGAGTGTCACCAGCACATTGAGGACTCCAGAGCTCACCTAAGCTCTTGAATGCCTCCCCTGTATGTACCCTGCCAACTGGACCTAGGACCCCGCGGAAGCTTGGAGGTTACTCTCTTGACGTACAACTAACAGCTCCATTCAAGAAGGGACTTTGTATTTGTATCAATATATTCACTACCTACCTATATTACAAATTGCCCTTTCGCACAGATTGTCTCAATCACATCAAAAAGAATCCCGAACCACCGTGTTCATTTCACCATGGAGAATGAAAACATACACGCTCCCACTGTGCCCTCGGGGCCAACCAGCTCAGGTGCCACCAATGGTAATTCAACTCATCTGAGCTTTGCTGAACTTCAACGGAAGAAGGATGAGGTGGAAACCGAGCTCAAAGCCCTCGGAAGTGTTTTAGACTCAGTAAATGACGAAGTCCTAACCCCCCAATACTGCTTTCAAACTGACCAGTTGCGAAGCACAACGTCAATATGGACACGCCACTGCTCACAAGGGACGGGTTTCCTCGTGCAGATTTAGATGTCGCCCAGAGTAGGCTCTACAATTTACTGTTCCAGTTCCGTGCCGTTGAATGGAATGACTAACAACGGGCTATGACAGTCCGGACAACAAGAGCTCGCATCATTCGTCTTCGGAATGACTACAAGAGCCTAATGAATACCATCGAGAAGTATCTTCACGAGCACTTCGCCGGTCTTGACGAAGACGCAGTCGTGGAGGTGCCTGAGCAAACCACAAATTCCATCCTGCCGGATTCCGAACCCGCTGTCCTCGAAGAGGCGTTTGCGAAGGTAAACACAGTTGCTCCCAACGGTCCCGCCGATGCTGCTGGGCTGAAACCTGGTGATGAAATCCGGACATTCGGCTATGTGAACCACACCAACCACGACAATCTCAAGAAGGTGGGAGAGTGTGTTCAGAGCAACGAAGGTGTACGTCTGGTCCCGCTGGTATTCCCTTGCTACTTTACCCGTGCTTGACTGACTTTTGCCAAAGGCCAACATCTTCATTCGAGTTTCCCGTACCACGCCCGGTGGGGCTGCGCGCCAGGAACTTCGCCTCACGCTCAATCCCAGGAGGAATTGGGGTGGCCGAGGATTGTTGGGCTGTCACATCGTTCCCATCTAGAGACAACTATCTGGGCCTTGACAGACTGATAACGAAAGTAATGACAGCATCGGAACTGCCACATCACGCACCTTCCCTCACGTAGCAATTCATCCCTCGTGCAGCTTGTTCATTGGTTCATACACACACAAGTGCAAGTCAGGCTTCGCGAGTGTTGTGTAAGCCAGAGTGACAAAGCAATGTCTAATCAGAAGCCCGTAGGGTCAAATAATCGTGGCAATATCCCATGGCAGGAACATCGGACCGGACTGCCCGTTTTCGAATGGTTCGTGGTGCTCTGGCAAGGTGGAATGGCAATTTAAAGTCTGCTCGGCCAGCGTTGGGTAGGTTCTGCTAGGATATCCGATCTTTATTTGTAATCCAATTTAAATTGGAAAGAGAATTGATACCCATATACTACAATAATACTAGTGCGATCTTGAAGTGGAAGAGCTGTCTTACATCGGTGAGTCAAGCTGTTGATAATATAGGCACCCATTGCATGCCTAAGAAATTTCGTTCAGTTGGGCAGCTGTGGTACGATTTGCGAGGTCCGTGAGGTATCATCTCAGCAGAGTGGCAAGCCAGCTCCCTGCAGCAAAATCAGGCTAGCTAGAGCCCTTACAGAATGGTTCAGCGGCCATGGTGCTCCGTAGAGGCAACTAGAACAATTGCAATGGTTGAGCCAGTGACGTTATCTCCCCCAGTGGCGGGTCTCTGGTCTCCAGGCAACCTGCTGTTAGGCTCCCAGGTGTATTGTAGTGATTTGATGCCTACCGGTAATATCACGTGCAGCCTCCCACCCCTGGCCGACTGAATTTTTCGCCTAAGGGCTTCCATATCTGGCCAGCCCAAGATTCCCCGCCAAAACATCAAGGCCGCCCGACCTGCGATTCTCTTTCTCTCCCCAGTGCACTCGCAACAAAGCTGCGACTTTTCTTCCAGGTACGCCCAAAAACATCCACCGCCCTCCCCGAACAAAGATCCGGCCTTTTACACGAGACCATATAAACCTCTCGATTCCCGCCGCTTCCCTCTTTTGCGATTTAATCAGATTGCAGTCGATCGCTGACTTCTCAATCCACTTCCTAGCCACCCCGCTTGTTTACACCTCTTGACCCAGATTGTCACCACACCTCACAACCATCCAAAATGGCTGAGCAACAGGTTCCTACCTTCAAGCTTGTCCTTGTCGGTGATGGTGGTACCGGAAAGGTATGATGATTCTCGAGGAGGTCTTCGTGAGGCGCGTACAGGTTCGCTGCGCAGCTTCGTCGAATACCCCGCCATCCTGGAGTTTTTTTCCTTCCAGTCTCTGTGACATCACATCGCTAACCAAGCATGACGTTATCTGCATACAGACCACCTTCGTCAAGCGCCACTTGACTGGTGAATTCGAGAAGAAGTACATGGCCACTCTTGGTGTCGAGGTTCACCCTCTTGGCTTCAGCACCGTACGTCTCAAAATTCGTCGCCCCACTACCGACCGCTCTTGATGCTAACCACGAGAGCAGAACTTTGGCAACATCCAGTTCGATGTCTGGGATACCGCCGGTCAGGAGAAGTTCGGTGGTCTCCGTGACGGTTACTATATCAACGGCCAGTGCGGTATCATCATGTTCGACGTCACCTCCCGCATCACCTACAAGAACGTCCCCAACTGGCACCGTATGTATTTCATCCGATGAACCTCCTGTCAATCACCTGGATGCAGCCGATTTTCTGACACAATCATTAGGTGATCTGGTCCGTGTCTGCGAGGGAATCCCCATCGTTCTCTGCGGCAACAAGGTCGATGTGAAGGAGCGCAAGGTCAAGGCCAAGACCATCACCTTCCACCGCAAGAAGAACCTCCAGTACTACGATATTTCCGCCAAGTCCAACTACAACTTCGAGAAGCCTTTCCTCTGGCTCGCCCGCAAGCTCGTTGGCAACCCTCAACTGGTACGTCTTGCTCTTCCTCTTATCCCTTCTGGCCACTCTTGGTCCAGGTGTGGAAATTCCTCCCCTGTAGCGCAATACTAACACCAATACCAGGAGTTCGTTGCTTCCCCTGCCCTTGCTCCTCCCACCGCCCAGGTCGATGAGGGTCTCCTCGCCCAGTACGAGCAAGAGATGAGGACCGCTGCCCAGCAGCCTCTGCCTGATGAGGGCTCTGATGACGACCTGTAAAGGATGACCAAAAACGAACGTTGAAGGCGATTATTTTCGCCGAGTGTTAGATGACTGAGATGCATTATGGGACTGGGCCAGCTTCAGTTCTTACGGGAAGTCTATTTGCACCCGGAATGACCATTTACGACATTGGGAGGAAAGTTCTTGAGGGGTTCAGGAGTGTTGACCAGAGACGGCGACCTAAGGAGTGTCCGTCGCCCTTTCTTAGGGTAGATTTAAGATGATGCTGCTGAAGGCGGTATCGTCCATTTTAGCTAGACTTAACACGCATATAAATATGATGTTCAGACCTGCTTTGCGAGGTCGTTATAATACACAGCCTTCCGACCTTGGGAGACCACACTATTTTACGCTTTTGAATTGCAGATAAGATGAGAAAAACAGTGCCGTTTTCGCTCCTATCCATTTACAACCACCTCGTCTTGCTCGTTCAATGCAGGACTTCGTGAATTCCATCGAACGCTAACTGCCTGACGACGCATCCTTGCGAAGCCAGACCACTCGGCTCGGTTGCCCAAATGCCGTGGCCTACCCTAGACTTAAAAAAGCCATCTGTGATAACCTCGTCTAGACTAGACATTAAGCTCATTCGTGAAACTTTACAATGGACACAATTCTTAAGGTATGTTTTGTACTGAGAATATTGTTTGGTTGTAGAACTTTGGTGTATACGATATATCTTATCCAAACACGAAAGTGGCATTATAACTGTAGCACTATCGAGGGAGTGTAAGTTGCGACAATGGAATTTAGCACGACGACGCCCACCCCGACGAGAGTACAAGTCTATGTATTCGTAGGTAAACTCGACACCTGCTAGATATTGCACGGAATCTGAATGGGATTATAGGCAACAACATATTGGTTAGGTTCAATGTACGGTCAAAGGAAAGACATTTTTACGCCCTGCATGCCTGGAGGGTGCTCGCAGTCGACGCATGTAATTAGACTGTATAGAGCGAGCTATCGATAAAACATGAAAACTCGAAGATGATACCATTTATGCATTGACAGCAATAATCAAGGAGCACAGATGCAAAACGAGCCTGCTGCAGCCACACCAAGGACGCCCAAGTGATCACCATGTGCGTGGGTAGGGGTAGGTGCGTCTACAGGGTATGGCCTCGTACGGGACCCAGGCCTACATGCTCGTTTGATTGCCGGCGCCTGAGGGTCACTTTGACCCTAACGGAAGCTTTGGCGCCGGAGCAACAGTTCAGAAGAGAGTGCTTGGGCAGTTCCTCGAGAAATACCCATCGAGGACTCTGTATACCGAACAAGGCAGGTCGTCCAGCATTTCGGTTGGCGGTAGGACAGGGTGATCACTCCGAGGAGGATTTTGTATCTACCGAGGCGAGCGATTGGGGCAAGCAGCGCTACATGGGGGAGAAAGTGGCGGTGCCTTGTCTACCCCCAGGCCCAAGCTCGTGTTACATGGAATGACGCGAACATCCATGACAGGCGGCGGCTGGCGAGGCCTGTTGATTGATTGCCTGCCCATCCCACCCCTATTAATGGCCCGATGTACGTTAATTAGGTGCCTGCCACTCCGTTTGATGGTACATTAGCTCAGGTCGGCACCTAGCGACTACGTACTATGCAGCGTGTTCGAAAGAGAAAAGGCGGCATAAGAAGTTTAAGTGCTGGGCAGGTGAGATATGTAGGGAGGAGGTTGGGAGTGGGAATTGGCCCAGTACCTGACCTGCATGCATAGACAAAGCCAATACGCTCAATATCAAATGGCATGCTCCGTTTAGTTTACGTACATGACATTATTACCAACTTATTAAAAGTCAATTATTAAAGGCCCAGAGCAAAGAGCATTGGTTCGCTGGTGGGACCCTGTCTAATCTATTTAATCAATTAATCGATCCGTTCAATTAGAGGGCGCTGATTGGACAGGCAGGCGGTAGTGGAAAAAAAAAACAACAATAAATAAAGAGCTCCAAAGCAACGCGTGTTGACATATTTCCTAAAGCGGAAACGGCAACACCCCGGCGCGCGACGTGATTTGGCAGAACGCAACGACGCGCGGAGAGGACTGCGTGAAAATGGCGCCTCCAGCGAGCAAGGATGCCGCCCGTTGGGGATTAATTTATTTCTTAGTGCGGGCTTGTAGATGACCTGAGGGAGGCTAAGTATTGTCATGTGCATTGTACGCGCCACATGTCTTATGGGAGGCCATGCAGATGTGTACATACAGATGGTGCAGAGAACAGGTGAGGATGCATGAATCAAACGGCGACCGGCTCATACATGCTATGTTTCCTTTTTTCCTCTTGATCGGCGTCGTCTGTGGGAGCCCTCGTTTCACAAGCCAATCTGGGCCGCAAAGTGTGTAGACACCATATGCAGACTACGTAGGTGGCATTAGGTGGTTGATTGCTGTCGTGTTGGGATGAATTCCGGCCCCTTCTTGCCCCCTTCGCTCGCCGAACGGACAGGGTTCTCAGCTCTATGTTTGGACACGCTTAATTAGTTGCATGCTCTTACAACACAGAGGTGCATCGTGCTCCCCATCCGGAGGTGGTTGATTGGTGGTGCAGCTGCATCAGGTCGGGTACCTTTGGCTCCATCTGCACCCTGCCTGAACTATCCACCTCTTTAAGAGGTACCTCTTAAGTGTGTACATTGCAGCCCGCGGTGCTCCGGCAGGTACATGCGGGCGGCACGAGGATCGCTGGGAAATGGCAGGCACAGCGCGGTTGGGCGGTGGGGCTTGGCGGGCGCGCAAGTACTGCTGGAGGAATGGCCGCGGCCAGTACCAGCGGCGGCGGTCCCGATCCATTAATTGATTGCGTGAAGGTGCTACCGGACTAACCACTCTTGCTTCGGATCAGACCAGACGTACAGCGCCGACAGTCAGCGAGAGCCTCATCAGCCATGGTTATTGCCCAAGCCATTACCTACCTACCTAACTCAATCAAGCCTCGCGATCGTAAACCGCTTCTTCCCTGCCCGACCCTCCTCCCCACCCCAGTTTTGTCCCCCCTGGCCTGGCCGTGGTCTTGGCCCTTCGACAGCATCTTAACCTTGATCTACCTGCCACACGCACGCACCCGGACCTCGTCCAATTGCACACCGCGTCACGCTGGGCATCCTTCTTCTCTTCTCTCTTCTCCCGACCCTCACACGACCTCGTCTTTCGTTTTTTTCAACCTTCGACCATTCTTCCTTCTTCTTCACTTCTTTCTGGAGAGTCGGGCTAGTAATGTCTATTTCCTTCTAGTGTCTCGCTCCCTCTCCTCTTCTCTCGACCTCCCCATCCTCACCCAGTCCGCGCCCCGCCATGTCGTCGGACCTCCAGCCCGCCACAGCCTCCTCCGATGAGCAACAGTGCGCGACGATAACCCCCCCGATTGCCACCCAGCAGGATCTAGAGTCTTCTTTCTTGTCGCAGAATTTGGACCATGACACGTCTATCAGCAGCGTCGAAAATGGAGAGAAACACCCTAAGGCGCGCCGGAAGAGAACCACGTACGTTCAATATGTCACATGCTAACCTCCAGCCCACGCAAGCATGTCTTGGTATTTGGGGGGATTGAATAAACCAATTGAAAGAGCTAACATATCATTCCTTGCCCAGAGCTAAGGACAAGATGATTCTCGAGGAGGCGTACAGTAGAAATCCGAAACCCGATAAGCAGGCGCGTCTTGAAATCGTCGAGCGCGTCTCTCTCAACGAAAAGGAAGTTCAGGTATGGGCCGAAATCGAACCAATTGACGACGCGTTTCTGTCGGTCAGACCTTGGGTTGCATCGTGTCTGACTGGATTTGTTCTTCTGTGTAGATTTGGTTCCAAAACCGTCGACAAAATGATCGTCGGAAATCGCGTCCACTTTCACCACAGGAGATTGCTGCCCTGCGATATAATGGATCTCAGAACGTTGGCGAATCCTTCATCCCTCAAGTCATGAACGGAGCTCCAGAATTGGCCGTATTCTCCGTCTCAGAAACTCCCGCACCACCTCCGTTATTGGCTGCCGTGCCTTCAACTTCTCCATCACAGATTGCTCCTAACCCTTCATTGCCGCCAAATATTCCGGAGACGCCAGTTGCTCCGGTACCGCCTCGAGCCTTGCCCGAGGCCACTCCCCCACAGTTACCGAACCAAGAGGCCTCTTTCTCGTCCTCGCAAGAGTCCCTGCCCGCGTCTCAGTCATTCTCAAGCTCTGTGGGATATCTTGCCAACCGTTGGAACATTGGCAGTTCCTTTAATTCAACCCCTCCATCACATGGTTCTGGGGTTGAGGAAACTCCCAAGTAAGTTGGACAACCTTGGTCGCTGTTAGAATTCTAAAGATTTGTTCCTTACCTTCATCATCACAGAAGCGAGAACTATATTTCTTCCAGCTCCCCACACACATCCCAGTCGGGAAGCCAGCCCAGATCACACGTCAGGCTCTCATTATCACTTGAAGGCAAGGCAGAGCTTGTCTCCAATGATGCGTCGCCTTCTCGACAACCGCCACCCAGACCCTCCTCCACAATCGATACTCTACCACAACCCCGACCGCGGAGTTTACAGCGTAGCCATAGCGCCATGCCTAGTATCACTCTTCCCCCAATCTCTGCACTGACGAATAGTCTCCCCCCACCACGGCTGCTCAGGGGTCGGTCGCGTGACGTTCATGCCTGGGAGTCGTGCGCAGACGCGGATACGCACGATCAGCTCACTGAACAGGCTGAGCATGAATCGACAGGCTCTGCCATCGCAGCCATCACCCTCCTGCGATCATCCAGTGGCGTGCTACAATCAAGCGGTACTAAGCGTAATGCCTCGTTGTCTCGATCAACGCAACGACCACAGCAAGCGAAGAGAGCCAAGCTGGGCAGAGCCAGCTCCAGCATTGCGCGTCTTGAAAACGCCGTATATAGCTCAGACAAGCTGAAAAATGACACAGATGACTGCGGGAAGGTCAAGGTCTCAATGCTTGTTTCGCCAACGGACTCGGACAAGGAAAACTGGAGTCCCGACGAAGATGGAAACTCAGATAGCTATCGGCAGCGTCGTCCTCTGCCGTCGGGCGCACCGCCTTCTAAGTCGCAAAATACCCGTCGCCTCGGTCGGATCCTGGAAGGTGCCAAGGGACCTACGTTACTGGGGAGTGATCGCCATCACTTCCCACCTGGACCCCGCCGGGGAGGCCGAGGCGTTGTTGAGATCTTCGAAGACTCGAGGGATCCAGATGTGCGCAAGCCAAATGAACCAGAAGTTGAGAAGTTTATGCGTGGTGATGTCAGCCCGAGCAAGAAGGGTGACATGGACTGTGTTGCGGGACTTCTCTCATTGAGCCAGGGCGCTTGGAGATGAAGACGGATGTACTGATTGGTTATATGCATGCATCCCCCCTCGCTGCTGCCAGGATGGCTCGAATATAGATCGATCGTATATGACGATGAAAAAGGAAAATACTCAGGAATCAAAGAAACAGAAGGAAACAGGAAGGAAATGAAACAACGAAGGGAAGAATGACAAAAAAAACCAAGTGAGCTGGGTGATAGGGCGCTGCTGTGCGCTCACCCCTCTTTTTCCGAATTGAAACTCATGGGTGGTGGATGTCTCTTGATTTACGGGCCGCATCTTGGATTTTTGTCTTTTTGGGTCATGGACGGAGCTGGTATTACGACGCACTCCTACCGCTGAGTGTTTGTATATATTGGGTGTGTGTACCAGGTCATTTCCGCTACTGGGTATTTTGCCATGCGACAGCGCACGAAATGTTTGACGAATGGTAATGCATTAACTATGACATCTTGAACCTTTCACGCTTTTTCTCGGTGCATGACGTGGCATGTGTGAATGGACGGTTGCAGGCTTGATATTCATTCCGTAGATGTGCTAATAACTCTGGTAAATGCGTGTCTCGGGCAGACAATGCCCATCCTTGATATCTTCGCTCAGACGCAACAAGAGCGAGTCTAGGCGGTTCTAGCGTTTCATAAAAAGCAAATATCTTATCGCCAATCCCAGCAGCTCTCAATAAATCCTCAGTCGACAAAACAACTCCCTAACTCCAGATCTTCTAATAAGTCTACCGCAATGTCTCGCTATGTTTGAATTCCATGCTCTTGTCATAATATATAGCCCCTCGGTTGGGGGCTTGTCTTCTACTTGCACACAAGGCGTCTTCTTTGATTACATTTCCAGCATGCTCATTTGCCGCCGGATCGGGCTCGCGCTCACACTGCCATCCTCGCTCGGGTAGTACGCGCTGTCGGTGTCGATGTCCCACTCCTCAGCGGCACCCCCTGTCGAGTAAGCGTTGGAATCGAATGGCTTCTGCTCGGCAGCGCGGACATTCCATCTAAGAGTGCGTCGTACACTGTCAAACCACTCGGCGTCCGTTCGTGTGACAGTGGGGAAGGGATACTGCGAGGCTGCAATGGTGACGGAGTCACCCTGCCTCAGTTCGATGCGGCCCTTGCCGTCAAATGCGCAGTAGGCGGTGGCGCGGGAGTTTCGTGGGACCACGACACGCAACGCCATAGTGTCTGACAGCACCATGGGCCGGAACGACAGCGTGTGGGGACAGATGGGTGTCAAGAGGATGGCTGGAAGATCTGGGTGAACAAGCGGACCACCTGCAGAGAGCGAGTATGCCGTTGACCCAGTAGGCGTGGAAAAGATGCAGCCATCAGCTTGGACGACGGTGATGAGCTCTTCATCTCCATAGAGCTCGAGCTGCGACACGTATGGTGAAGGCCCGCGGTCGATGACGAGCTCGTTTAGGACTTCGAATTCGTCTTCCTTGTGCATATCCGCCCCGCCAAGGGCGTTGGCGCGCCACACGGTGCAGGTGAAGCGCATCCGCAGGTTGATTTTCATTCCGTCATCGCCCATGACACGGTTTAGATGCTCCTTGTACTTCTCAAACTCGAACGTAGTCATGAAACCTAGACTTCCGAGACTGAAGGAAAGCACTGGAGGCACTATGCGCTGAAACAGCCAAGAGGTGAAGAGGACGGTGCCATCTCCGCCAAGGGTGAGTACCAGGTCGAACTTCTCCGGCTGAGCCCAGCAAAGGTCCGGAGTCCAGTAATGCAGCATCTGCTCAAACCGAGAGTCTGTGTTGGAGATGCCGGCGGCATCGAATCGCTTTGAGTTGCGCAGTTTTGCATCCACATAGACGTTGACTCCAACCTTGGACCCGTAGCGAGGTGTGCTCATCAGCCAAATAGCCAACTCTCGCGTCAAGTGCACGAGCTGATTATCTCTAGCCTTGGTGATGATCATCACATTCCGTACTGCGCGCTTCACAGGCCTGCGCTGGAGCTGCTTCGACACCTCGCGGACTCCTGTGGCCGTCTGGACAAGTCGTGAGTGCGACATGGATTCATCATTCTTGATCTCCTCTAGGATTTTGTCGATGTCCACAGCCTCATCGAATCTTTTATGGTAAAAGCATGGTGAGCGCAGGTGGGGGAGGGTTGCCATGGATGCTGAGTTGGCGAGGTCGGTAAGGGCCTTGGTGAGCCTATTGGTGGTAGAAGCTGATGGAACATTTAACCTCTGGTTCGGAGGTGAACCGGCACTGAGTTCATTATCTGCCATTGTGGGGGGTTGTAAGACAATGTGTCATAGATGAATAGATCCCGAGTTAAGAGACCAGCTTTGGGTGATGCAAGTTGAGGTCAGTCTCGGCGAGCGCTCGAGAGTAGCCGAGGCCCAGATGGAGTCGGGAATTCTGGTTGGGTGAGTAGGTGATGGGGAGAGTGAGCGGAGCGCAGGAGATCGATGATATATACGAAGGCCAATTCAGTCGTGTTTGGACCAGGACAGGTTTCCCGGAGATGTCGGGGTTAGAGTTCGAGCACTTGTCGAGTACTCTGCGCGCTTGTGCTCCGCGGGCTTCCGCTTATCACCCAGACAAACAAATCATGTTGGGGAATGAAATTAAATTTCTCCTTTGTGTAATACAAGAAAGGCAAGGTGGGTGTGCCAATATCGTATGGCGCCCGGTACAAGGACTGGAATGAGATAGAGTACGGTAGGTGAAGTAAAGTGTAATGTGTGGTGAGGTGAATTGGCTCTAGTGAGGCGTTTCTTGTCTTGTGGGTGTCCGTCCCTTGTTTATCAACGCCGCCAGGAGTGAGAGTTGTGGGCGGCGAGGCACTCGGATTAATTACGTATCGTTACCAGGGAAGGTCGCCTCTGAGCGGGCCAGCCACTTATTTGCGCGACCAAGGCCAAGATCCATCGGATAGCCCCCCATGCATTGCAACCTGCCAGCGAGATCCGTTTGGGCAACGATGGTGCAATCAGGGTGCGGAACAAGAGCCCTGGTTTCGGCCATGGTGAGCGAGCCAGATGCATAGTCGGACGCTAGCAGTCGCCTCCCCCAGCGCACCGAGACGGAAATAGGCCTTTGCGGCGGACATGAGCATGAGGGGTTCGATCACTAACCCAGCCGTCGGGGTGACTTGGGTCCGTAGACACACCTTGCATGGATGTGAATAATCACATCACATTTGATGGCGGCTTTATCAGTGGTACCGGGCATGCATTGCATTTGCCTCGGAATCCTCAATCACTGATTTTGGTATCGACTTGTTTCTTTCCACGCTGTCCGGCTAGCTTTCGCCTCGAATTGCTGGGGTCACCGTCCCCCGGAACGGACCTGTGTTGGTTCCGTGCATTCGGCAAGCTATACGGAGTATGTAAGCATGCACTTGCGGGAAGTATTATCCGCGGGTTTATAAGCAACAAGGAAGAGAACCAAGGCCAGCCAAATCAAGGCAAGCCCTGTTCGCAACCCTCTTCGCTCTTCACCCACGCAACCTGCGGTGAGAAAGCGTGGTTGAATCTGGGGGTGTGACCACCTGCTTTGAGTAAGTAACTATCGTCTCCCTTAGCCTATGTGGTGCGTGTGATATTATCCACATGGCCTGCCGCTGCCGAGTAGCAGGTCAGGGTGAAGCGCTGTGATAGCAGACGGCCAAGAAGCCACTTCTTCAGGTGATGGATCGCGATATGATAATTGGGTGCCACGCGTGATGGCGGTGATCGCCTAGTTCCATCACTCGATGGCAATGTGGGATTGAGCAGTACCGAGACAAGCGACTGACATAAAACATAGCACACCTAGAACCTCCATTGTTGAGTTCAAACACAATAGCGCAACATTCAATAAGTAATAAACACAATATCGAGCTAAATATTGTAGAAGATAATCTGTAATTCTCCTATTATTGCGTTTATGATTATCGTTAAGAGGTCCCCGATTTGCATGAACAGAGCTTTGGTGTGCCATGTTTTATGTCAGTCGCTTGCGAGAGTAATGACCCTGCATGGGTTGGGGGCCGATATGAAGCTCCTCTGTGATAGTGGCTACACCGCGTTTCGCTTGGGTCGGGCTGGCCTCGCTCTGGGTGTAACCGAGGCGCCTGAGATTGACGACCTGTCCGCAGATGTGATCCGCAGGTTACTGGAGCCAGGCCGTGGAGCTGGCGGCCAATCCCATGGATCACTCTGAGTATCACCGAGAGAGTATTCAGGGAGCTTTGCTGGCTGGCGGACTTTTGGCGGGGTTTTGGAGGGTCTGCATGGGGGAATCTGGGAAGGAGCGCACCTGCCCTTCCTGCCTGGACATCGTGACGGATTCGTACCTTCTGGATTCCCCGATGAGTCCGATCTGGCCAGGGAGCACTGCTGCCCCGAGATTTCGATGGCACCCTGGAGACCACGTCATGTTCCACGTCCTGTTCGTTGCATTTTCCCAGCCGGGGCTGAGATACCATGCTGCCTGACCAACACACCAAGTTTTGTGATTATCCAGGATGTTGGTAGGCTAGATAGTTGGCTGTCACCTCACACTTGCACTGCTATCCACGTGGTGTTGGCCCCCATATCAAAGTGCGCATCGAGGCAGGAAGATAATTATAGCATCTTGCGTTAGTATTGGAGACAGCTGCATGAGAAGTCACCACCAATGTTACACTAGCCTAGTTGGCCAATAACGTCTCTTTGACCCAAGAGAGAGATCCATCTGTGATATTTCTCTGTCCTGCGCTGTATCTGTATAATATATGCTCCCCCTGAAAAGTTCCTCCTTGTCCGAAGGATCCTCCTATGCCGACAACCCTTGGATGCGATTGTTCATCGGTAGCCGCCCGCCATGGACCAGGGCTACCGACGAAGCACGCCGTGTTGTGATACCTGTTCACAAATGGCACCTTCCACTATCACGACGCACCCAATCCTTCCCGCTTGCTTACCCGGAGAAGCCGTCTCTGTATTGCATTTGACTCAGGTACGTAAGCATGTGTAGTTTCTTGGCCTGGTGTAGACTGCCTTCCCAGCATGCGTAGACCGAACTGGGATGATGGGATTCCCGTCGTTGGTAAGCTGTGACAGCATATGACCGAGACATATCTGGTGCATGGACTATTGGGGAGGTGAAATTAATCCATAAATCAAGCGACACCGCTCCCCAGCGCCGCGTTATAACCACGCAGCTCCTCGTGCGATGGAAGAAGAGCCAGTCGCAGCTCCTCACTTCCAGTGGAGGTCCTTGGCAGACTTGGCTTGCATCACTGATCGAATGAAGTACCTGATGCTGGACGATGAGATCTCGTCATCCTCCATCAGCACATCAGTTCCGTCCTTGTGATCTCTGGAGCAGGCCTTCTCGCCGAGCTCTAGCACTTTAGCCAATTCTTCGACAGAGAATGAACCGGTGCTCTCAGAAAGAAGGAGTCCACCGTCGCCTGTGGAACCAACTACATGAAGTGACTTGGCACGGCGTGCTTCAATGGCGGTCGGTTCCAGAATGACACGCCCAGTTGAAGCGCCGTCCTCTGTGATAGCCACAGTGCATGCCGTGACAATAGTTTTTAATGGAATAGAAGCGGTGAGAAGGCCCAGGATAGCTGCATGCAACAGAGCGGGTATGACTGGGAGGTTCTGGGGAGTTCTATGTTAGGATTGAAGAGAAGTAACATCTGAGGGCAATGGAGTGACCTACCAGCTGGGCCTGCAAAATTTTAGCATTTTCATAAGCATTCTCAGGAATCTCGACAATTTGGAGGGTGATTTGGATCATGGTTCTTGGGAAATCCCTGATGGGAATGAGTTGCCGGAGCGTGCTCTGCAGAATAGATTCTAACTGCCTCTCCGCGGTGCCTGGAAATGGACTTGTTAGCTACGCTTTCTTCCTTATGAACCTCAAATCATATGAAAATTGACCAATTCATTACCTCCAACACCTGCTGCTGGTCGAACAACGACATCGACAAGCGCTTCAAAGGCATTCTCATCTCGTCTGGGAGCTTCCACGGGACCATTGACGGCTGCCGTGACGACAAAGCCGTTGTGGGAAAAAGTTGCTGATCCGTCCGCTCGAGGCAGAGGAGCTAGATCAGCGGTCGGCTGCGAGGAGAGAGCCATGTTTCTGAATATCTCCGGGAGGTTTGACCGGCGATTTGATCTGGCAAGAAATTCCACAGTTACCAATAAAAGCGGAATTGAAGCTTTTTGACCCTATACCCAAAGAGAGCAAGCGACAGGCCTAGAGGCTGGTGGGGTGATGAGGTAACATGGAAGGGTCTATCCGCCACCACAGACGCGCCAGTGCCTAGAGCCCCGCGGCTGCCACTATAACCTGATACCACCCCGGTGGCAAGCTTGCGACTTCCTCGATTTCATTCCCTTTCAAAGCTTCAAGAACACGACAATAAAACACGGCCAAAGGAGAAATATTTCAGTAAAGGACGTTCTAATGGCTACGGAAAACCCACCAGTATCCTCCATCCCGAACCTCAAACAAAGACTCCCAAAGCTTGAACCTCGAAAACGACGACAGGGACCCTCGAACCCAACTCCCATCCCAGATACTCCCGCCCTCCCCTCGCCGCCCGATACGTCCTCCTGGACCTACAAGACTCCCAAGAAGAGGATCCTCTCACCAAAGGACCACGATATCTTCCTCGCTTCGCCCACAAGCACCCTCGTCAAAGCATGGATCTTCAACCTCGCAGAGTCGGTCGTCGACACCCCCTGTTCGGCAGTCAAGGACACTGAGCTCAGCAATGTCGCGAAGACAATCATCTCCATCTTGAAGGAGGCAGAGGGCTTCGTCGCCAAGTCCCCCCCCGACGAACAAGGCGGCTCCCGCTTTGGGAACAAGGCCTTCCGCGGCTTCATAGACCTCGCCAGCGAAGCCTGCCCTAGATGGCACCGCTCGCTCGGCGTATCCGACGACGACGCCATCGCCGAAGTCTCGAAATACCTCCAGCAGTCATTCGGCAACCGCAACCGCATCGACTACGGTTCGGGCCACGAGCTCAACTTCATGCTGTGGCTGCTCTGCTTATACCAGCTGAAGATCGTCCAGCGAGATGACTTCAAGGCCCTGGTCCTCCGCGTCTTCCCACTCTACCTTTCAGTTATGCGCATTGTCCAGATGTCATATTATCTAGAACCCGCAGGCTCGCATGGCGTCTGGGGCCTTGACGACTACCAGTTCCTCCCTTTTCTCTTCGGTGCCTCTCAGCTCCTCCACCATCCTTATATCATCCCCCGGTCGATCCACCAGGATCTCACTCTTGAGGAGTCTGGCGAAGATTACTTGTATCTGGGCCAGGTCAACTTCGTCAACAGCACGAAAACGGTCAAGGGTCTTCGGTGGCACAGCCCCATGCTCGATGACATTTCATCTGCAAAGTCTTGGACCAAGATCGACGGCGGCATGCGCCGGATGTTTGTTGCCGAGGTATTGGGCAAACTACCTGTGATGCAGCATTTCCTCTTTGGCAGTCTGATCCCGGCAGCCGAAGGCATGAGCCCCGAGTCGGCCACCGACAGGAAGGATGGAGAAGACGACGAGGATGTGGACCCTGATCATGAACACGACCACCCGCATGACGGCACAGGCTGGGGCGCCTGCTGTGGCATCAAAGTGCCCAGCAGTATAGCGGCAGCTCAAGAATTGCGCAAAAATGGCCAAGGCCAGACTCTACGGAGGATCCCTTTTGACTGAGTTTGTAAATAGAAGCTTTAGGAGCCACGAATGCTTAACATAAGAAAAGAAAATACCCATATGTAATGTTATCAGGGTTCATCTAGTCTTAGTGGTAAATAATAATGAAACAGAACTTTAAGAAAGTCTTTCAGAATATGTACATGCTCTCATTTTTTGATTGAAGATGGCAGGTGCAAGATATCTGCAAGACCCCGTCAAGTGGCTGAAATAAAACATGGCATGCCAAAGCCTCCATACAGCCTTAGATCTCGACACAATAACAATACAATTATCCCACTTATCAATACAGTACCAAGCTAAATAATATAGAATAATTTGTTATTTTACTGTTATTATTTGAAGTGGTCTCTAGCTTGCACGAAAAGAGCTCTTGTGTGCCATGTTTCACCTCAGCCGCTTGCCCGTGAACAGTGGTAGAACCATCTTCTTACTAGATTGAAGAGCTATCGCGAGTATATTGACCGTTTGCATTAAAGATATTTATTTCCTGGTTAAGCGAAAAGACCTAACTAATCCACTTGCCACAAAACTGAAACCACATGCTGCCGTCCGGATGTTGTGAACAATTAACAAAATAAAATAGAAAAAAATCAGATTGAGCCGCCCCTGAGGGTATAATACGTCGTAAGTCATTCGTGTTCCTCCCATTACGCCTTGTTAATTCGAGACAAATGTCCTTCCCATAAGATTATGCCAATTTAAACAGGCTTTCTTTGCTGAACAGGCAATGCATCAGCAATGGTATTAGTTCACAAAACTGGCATAGGACCTGTTTCATCCGAGTATTCCTGCTGTGAAGGTGCCTGCCGCATCTGGCGGGTGTTGTGAATATCGATGAGCACCTGTATCATCGTTTCCACGTCTCGCCCAAGATAGGCGAGTTCGTCAAGAGTTGGGTAATGTGTTGAGTTTTGAGTGTCCTTCTTGCGGAAAGCGGCGAAAACAATCCCACGGTCAACCAAGGTTGCTGTGGTTGATTGAGTGGAAAGAGACGAGCCCGAGCCGCGTTTATCTCCGACGGAACGAGGGTAAAATGTATAAGCATAGGCGCATGCAAAGTCGTTCTCAGCTTGTTCATCTCGATACTCCATCCATCCTGGAGACTGTAGAATCTTCGTATGGACTTCAGACGAGATTTGAAATGGCGAGGGGCTATGATGCAAACCATACGCAACCAGAAGTCTCCCTGTCATGCCCTCAATAGGGTATGAATCACGGGGGGAATGCGAGGCTGTATTTTCGGGCCACAGATTTACGACGTAGAGCATGTCGAACTTGTATCTGCTGGCAATGCGGGCCGCTTCAAATGCAGCAACCCTGGCTGGGCGGCTTGTCGAAGGCTGCTCCAAGGTTAACAATGGTGGATCTCGCAAAGGCAACGACAAAACTGAAGGTGCCAAGGTAATCGAGGCATAAGACCGACGTGGATCATCGGAGAACAAAGACTCTTCAGCGTATGACTCGGCGACATTTTCATCGCTGAGTGTGAAAAAGTCACAAACTTCTGGCTCTTGGAGAGATGCGTTCGAAAAAGAAGAATTGGGAGAGATCTCTGATCCCTCAGTTTGGTCAGGGTGAGAAATAGAAGCTGTAGTAGGGTTGGTCATTGACTCTCCTAATTTACGTTGGATATCGTCACACAAGTCTTGATTAAGGATGTCGATGGTCTGGTTGCTGAGAAGTTCCCAATCCGGTAGAGGGCCAATCTCGGGGGAAGACTCTGGTGTTGGAAGAGACTTGTAAGTATAGGCCGCAGGGTTTGAAGAGATTGGCCGTCCCAGCGAGGAACATTCTGTTTCAATATCGGAAGATGGAGGCGTGTCAGTCCGGTTTGGAGATATGTGGAAATGCAATATGGATGATGTCCCAGAAACAGGCCTCGAGGGTGCCTCGGGCAGCGGTTTAGAATTCAACTCGAAGGGTGAAATACACCCACGTCGAATCGGAGGTTTTGGGAAACCAAATTCATCGAAGGTGCACATCTGTCTCGAGCGCTCACTATCAAGTGAAGATGATCGGGGACGAGAAAGTTGCCATTCATGGCAAGTCGATGTTGCACGAGACTTCCGGCTGTCGATCGATCCGTATCGCTGAGGGAAGTCTGCTTCATTGGTGCCTGGAAACCTGGCTCCTGGGGTATATCGCACTTCCTCCCGAGCAGCCATACGTGAGGTTTTGGGTCGAATGAACGATGGTGAGGGAAACTGCAAGTCCATAGTTTGCTTTGTGGGACTGCTGGGTACGGTGGAAGCTGTAACTGACGCCCCCAAGCCTTTTCGCTTGTGAAAGAAGAATCTCTCAAGCTTATCCAACCCGTTCGCCATCGTATAAAGGTCTGGGAGTGGAGTAAGTATGGTGCCTCATCTTGGTCTAGGCATATGCGTCGGAATTAGATGTAACGTACTGACTATGAGTGTTGACTCGGTAACTGAGAGGTATTGCTGTTTCTTGGTATACCAGGTAATTAAAGAGACCGCTGATGCAGTGTTCGGTCTATGTTTGGCATACACACGAAGCTCAAGGCACACTCTGCCCAACACCGGCGTAATAATACTTCTAAATGTAGTTGAAACCTGAGATAAGCGCAGGTTCTCTTGCTCTTAGCAGATTCTGTGGTTTAGAGCTTGAATCGGAAGTCATAGAATGAGGCGTGATGAGGTCAGTATTCGTTGTGTTGCAGAAGGGAACCCTTGCTGTGCAGTGAGGATTAACTCTAAATCTTGGGCCTGTGTCGAGTTTCAAGTTCAATTGAATGAATCGTCGACGTCGCGGGTTGGAATTGGCTGAAAACCCTTCGTGTTATCCAGTTTTGGTTGTTTTTCGAGGGTAGTAGCCGCAGGTCGTTTGGATACGAGATCAAGAATTGCCCCGAAGGATACTTGGAATTGGAGAAGGTGTAGGTAGAATTCGTATTCCCTTCTTCCTTGTTCCTTTTCCTTCGAAGCCGAAGTGTGAAGGGAAAGAGCAAGGGGGCTGGGGCGGGCCTGATCAGAGGCAGGTGCGATGGAGGTGAGGTGAGGTGAGGCGAGGTGAGGCAAAGGTGAGCTGCCAGTGAATCAGGGCAGGTTTGTCTGAACTCTGCTTCTACCTCGCGGATCCAGCTAGAGAGATTCTCAATTGATCCAGAGATGGGAGAACCAGGCTGGCTAACACCCAACAAGACACAGATCAGAGTTGTTCCTCCTGTTACGTGTAGAAGCTGCAAGAGACGAGCGTTGGTGTCGATGGGCCAAGGGAAGGGAAATCAGGGAGAGGCAAGCCACCAGGTTACATGGATGTGGAAGATATCTGGTTGGCATCCTTCGAAAATGAACGACTCAGGCCTTGGGTGAGACGAGGAACGGGGAGTCTTTAAAACAGGGAGTGCCTGTCTCTCCCTGTCGCTGTGGTTGAGAAACATGGAGCCAAACCCAGTACGAGGCATCTCAGGTAGGAAAGAAGGCAGGCAGGCAGATATCACATTCGGACAGACCTGCGTGTACAATGTGGAACACTGACGCATCTACCGCTATGAACCACAGGTGTTCTGTCTATTACGCTCAGGTAGCGGCCAAGTACTCATGGGGCCGCTGCTCGGTTGGAGGAGGCATGTGAAGTGGCTCTGCACAGAATGATGGCTACACAAAGGCGTCCGGGCGCCGCCATCATCCATGCCCATGCCCATGCCTCCTTGGGCCTCTCCACATTCGGCGAGCTACTGAAGCTACTTGTGTTTTGCATCGCCTAGGAGATCTGAGCCGGCACCTATCAGAGCTGAGACAGACACATTTCCCGATCGAAAGCCGAGACAAAACAGCATACCTATCCACACACCCAGGCTGGACCAGCTGAATACCTCATCAACAGCCAGCAAACACACCCAGAAAGGGAGAGCAGGGAGGCAAGGGTGATGGCCAGCCTAGAACATGTTCGTTCATGCCGGTGGGGAAGATGGGAGGATGCCTTGATGTTGAGAGCTGAGCGCACGGTCTGGGGTGGTGGGGTTTCGTTCAGACGCCCTTACCGACGCCTTGATCGACGCAGAAATGCTGCTTCTCTGCTTCCACCTACATGTTTACATGTGGGCGTCGGATCGCTGGAGAGCAGATTCAGAGAGAGCGCCTCCGTTGGCCACCATGGCTTCGCCACCACCTACGAGACAAGGCGCTCCATCAATATCAGAATCAGGGTCCTTGTCTCTCGGTCCGTTCTGGGGAAGCGGGAAAAAGAAAAAAAAGGCAACGGGCCCTTGGAGAGAGCTGAGAAAAGGAAAGAAAAACAACGGCTCTAGGGAAAGAGACACATAATTCCCCTCAGGTGCCATCATGTCTCCTCAGCAGGGGAACACTTGTCCAATCTGCTCGAGCCTATTATCAACGGTATGGCGGAAGTGTCCATACAACATGGACCAGCCAAGATCGAGTGCTGGTCAAAGCTACAAGCGTTGAGCATCATGGCGGCTTCTTGCTTGGTTGCCGCAATCTAAGCTGCATTGAGTGATCCGCGTAGCCAGATTAGCGTTTCTCTGCATATATCCGCCGCGTATCGATACTTGCTCCCACCCCTCAAGCCGGCATTGGCCTGCTCTTCCAACCCTCCTTGCTTCTTCTGCTTCGTTTCCTCCCTCGTCGACCAATTCGCACCGTCTCTCAGCAGCCCCTCACCCTCACCCTCACACATTCCCCACGCCCAAGGATCGATCGCCATTGAATGGGGTCTCTAGCTCCAACCGCCAATGCAATGCATGCACAATGTCCTCCCTGAGCCCTCCCTTCACTTGGCATCGCGTCGCGTACTAGGGAAGGGAGCTGCAGGTAGCAACGGATCAAGACGATGGTGTAATTGTGGGATGGAGGCAGACACCTCCGCGCAGCCCTCAAAGTCTGCGGAAATGGCCTGCATACCCGGTTATCTGGCTTGCATCACGGCTACGCCTCGGCTTTTGCAATGCAACAGGTGTCCATCTACAAACATACACCACCAACCATCTCCATCTGAGAAAACTGAGAACGCACATTTTGGCAAGCTGAGCCGCCCCGCTTCTCTCCTCCCTCTCGTGCTTTGACCTGTTGTTACTCTTCTCTAACCGTAATCTCTTGCCCATTTTGCTAGCTGAGCAGGCATTGCTGAGTCGATCAGTCATCTTGCCGCAGCACAGGTCTTCTTCTCTCACCGGTCTCCTCTTTCCTCTTCCATTTCGATGATTATGTGGAGATAGGTACCGACAGTACGGCCACTGATGCCATTGATCAATCCACCACCAAGCCTGTTTTCTTTCGATACGGGCCACTAGTGGATGGCAATGTAGCCCTGTGTATGGTGATGATCTAATTGATACAGTCCACGTGCATTGATCGATATTGGTTTCCACACCAAAGGCTCCCGAGATCGAAGCCCTCAGATTCGCCAGAATCCAAATGGCTTCTCAGTTTCAGTCTCGCTCGTATGCTTACAAAAAGCAAGCATGGGACTGTTCAGGACCACCCCAGCTTGTGGCAAGCGTGGCAAGCGAGGAGTCCACAGGTAACATGACCAAAAAAGCAAAGACAACTTTGGTCACGGTCTCATCGTGGCTCCAGACTTCGCCCACAGCCAACGCGAAGCCTCCCTTCCCAGCAGTTGGGCTAATAGGAGCTCTTCCGGCACTTTGGGGGTTTCCTTGCATAATTTTCTAGCTTCGTTTTTCAACCTATCCTCGAGCTAGGACCTTGATTGTACAGATGCCGGCCACTACGGGGGGCACAAAATGTGCAAGACATTAAGCCACTGTCCGCCACCGTATCACATCCCCGGTAGCCAAATGGGGGGCTTAGAGACGAGGAGGCCTTTTGTTACAAACGTACACAGGCCTATGGCGTCGTGACGATCCACCATTGAGCCGAGCCCATGTCCAAAGTGGCCCAGTCCACTCCTCGGCTACGCAGAGCCTTGCTTTTATGTGTTCCGCCATGGGATATGAAAAGAAGAAAAAGAAAAGTCACCATCCTCACGCCGTGCTTCGCACATGCCAATCCATGAACTCAGCGAGCTCGGTCCGAGTATAGAGCGTCTCACGAACTCGGCACGTGTTGTGCTCCCATGTTTTCATGAATTTATTTGGCCCTCACCATACCATTCCCCTTTATCTTGCTCTCTGATATATATGCTTGTAGTTTACTTACTTTGGAAGGCTGGTAGATGATTCATGACAGCATGTTACCACCCAAGGCTGTCATTTACCCAATCAAGTGGGCGACAGGAGAACTGAGACATGTAATGGAAGAGCGGCCATGAATAGACCACTTTCTATGAAAATAGGAATATTCGGTCGTATAAAACGAAATAAGGTAACAGTATACACTGTATGCTCTCTTGAGTATTTCTTATTGTCACTTCATATTTGATAATACTGATCGCAAACCTGAAAATAAGCAGCTTAATGTTTTGAGTATCTCGGTCTCAATGTCATTCAGTTGCCAACAATCCATATAGTACCACTAAGAAGATCACACCCGTGGTTGCATTTCGCATCAGGCACATGTTTTCGGGCATGGTGATGAAAATCTGTCGTCTCATCTTGAGAACCCTAAACCTGAGTGACAAGCTGTCGATTTCTCACACAATTTTCATACCCTGCATATGCGGAAACATACAGAAATGAGCGGAAGACTGGTCAATTTTTTCCAGACCAAAGTAGGATAGACTTCTGATCAGTAGTATTTTAAATCACAAATACTCTGAGGCTGTGATATCCACAATCAGCTGCACGAAGATGTCTGTGCAAATTTTTCATGATGCAGAAGACCCAGCCTCTGGGTGCATTGTTTCTTCACCCTCTCCCTTTGCTTGGGGACTCCTGTTCTGGTGATAAACGAGTACGCGCTCAGCACCAATAACTGTCCTGCCTTTACGAACTCTCCCAGTCTTGTTTTTAGAATCAGTAGAGGACTTCTAGTGCAGAGGAACCCGGAAGATGGAATTACACGCCTGATATTCCTAGACAGCCATTAAGGCGTTTGTCTTGATGCCAAATGACAGCCGCAGACGTTGAGCGCTAACGCCTGAGTACCTCTGCCCAACCAATAGTCTCTGTATGCTCTCTTCAGCTGTAGTGATCCCGCCTGGTAGTCAATTTAATTAATTGTGTATATTATGCGGGATGATGTCCACGACGCATCGTGCTAACGGTCGCGGCCCCTTACGGAGACCCCGAACGATCGATCTGCCAAGACGTGCAGGTTCTGCTCCTGTTCCAGACTGCCATACATACGCATGTGCCTGTCTCCTTCAGTCTGCCTCGCCTGTTCTTCTGTCTCCGCTTATATTTGTCAAACGGTTCTAAATTCCCCTAGACATACATACTTACATCGAAAGCAACAGTCTAGCTTCACCTCATAGATTGATACCTGCTCTCTCCCATCCCCAGTCACCAAACTAGTGGTTTTCTAATAAGTCGTCAGATCATGCCACGAGAAATTACACATGCAAATGAGCAAATCCAAGCTTTGTACTTCTAATAGGAAGGAAATACCAGCTCACTAGCAAGAAAATACTGTCTTGAGTTCCGTTGACGGCAGGTAAAATGTCTGGCACCAGCCTTTCTTCTTGACTCAGATGCATCTTGTTCCTCTCAACCCCAGTCAGGCGGCCGCCCAGAGCCTATCACTTCTCTATGTACATGGATGAGATACACATTTGGTACCTCGTATGGTAATCCATTACTCGATATGGGGAGAGGCAGTGAGTGATCTGCAACAAGGGGTTACTCACAGATCGGAATAAGCGCAGCCACCTGTTTGTCCGAATTGCAGCTCGCTGTCTCGAATCCGTTCAACATTCACGTACCCCGGAGCTTTCTATCCCCGTGCTACAAACCTGAGATCCTCGTTTTCAGAGTCGTACCAAAGCCGTTGGTCAAGGCCCCGGTTTCACTCTGGCAGCTTCATGATCAGACCCTTCTGCTCAGCATTATGCATGGGAAGGGGGATTTACTACCCTAAGAAGGACTCAGCTGAGTGACAGGAGATGAGACATGAAACTGAAAGCTTTTTATGTATAGCCCCTTATGTAGATATGATTAGAATAATAAAGTAGTATAAAACGATAGAAATATTTAAACAATATTCAGTGTATTCTCTCTTTAGCATTTATTATTAACCCTCAATACTCTGATAAGGCTGTTCGCAGACTCAATGATACGTAGTGTAATGCTCATCTGTCTTAGATTCAATGCCAACCACTTGGACCCTTCAGTTCAAAAGCAACTCGGAAGAACAAATGTTGTGCATCTGCCGGTGGAGTTTGTTTTTAAAATTCTAGACAGCTGGCGTGATACAGCGTCACTTTACATCCCGTTCTGAGACTGGCAATTGAAGGCCCCGCCCGAGAATCACAGCCTTGAAGCGCCTGCTTCACCATCAATTTCGCCGAACAAATTCATGAACGCACTATGAACCTCGTCCGTCAGGTCACTTGCCTGTAGACTCCGACCTCGTTTGGAAAAGGCGAGACGGGAGCTCTCCTAGAGGCGCGGTTAGTCAGATATCAAATGTGTTGGTCGGCTGTTGCATTTCGTTCTTGTGAAACTCACTCTGGTAATGGCACTTCCTCCAAACGCAGCCAACTGAATCATTTCGCTCTCACCAAGCTTCTCGCTCCCTGCATCCCAAAGCTCGTCGAGATATGCCTTCCTCCAGGCCAGGAACGTGGCGACAGATCCAGTCAGAGTATCGCCCTGCCCACCGCTTCTTTTCTTGCCGCCCTCCATGTCGTTTTTGATCGTGTTCTTCCCATCAGAAATAAAATCGCTTGCTCCCTTTTCTATGATGGTCACTCCTTGCAGTGCCTTGGCGAGAGCCTCTACCTTGGCCGTCTCACCTTCCTGGCCCGTCACGTTGACCCCTAAGGCATCGCACAGGCGCTTAAACTCGACCACGTTGGGTGTAAGTATGGCCTGTGTGTAGCCACTGACTAGACCGGGATCTTTCTGAACAACCAAGAGAGCGTCGGCATCCAGGACAAGTGGCAGGTTCTTGGTCCTCGCAGCTTGGATTACCAGGGCCACGGTATCCTGCATCAGCGGATCTCGACCCAGCCCTGGCCCGATGACGAGGACATGGAGCCTGGACATCATGTCGATGATACGGGAAGCCACATGCTTGGGGTCGGTCTCTGAATCCCTGGGTCCTTCTGGCGATGAGGCTGTGGGGGGTGACTGGCGCATGAGCGGATGGACCATTAGATTGGGCGAGTACGTCTTAATGACCGCAGCGGCACCCGGAGTACAGATGACATGAGACTTGGTACACTTAGTTAAGAGACGCAATCCTCACAACCACAATCGTTATAGGCTGTGTTATTGTATCGTTGAGGCAGAGACTTACCATATCGCAGCCAAGCCTGGCGCTGGCCATGGCGGAGAAGTAGGGCGCACCGGTGTAGTCTTCACTCCCCCCCAGAACCGCCACACGTCCAAGCTGGCCTATTCATCATAAGAATATGTATAAATGTAAGAGATGATTCTCCAGGAAAAGTCGCATACCTTTATGGAACTTTTCAAGCATTGGCGGAATCATCCGCTGGACCTTGCCGAGGATCGCCTTGGTTGCGTTTGACATCTCGGGGGCGGACGCCTCAGCGGGCATAATGGTTGAAAATGGGAAATTCGGTCGAATTAATCGATGTATTGATATACAATCTAGAGAGTATGCATCAAATGCGCGGATGGGGATTAGGTTTGGTGCGGAGATGTTGGAAGGAGAGAAGAGTGATTGATGCTCATGGTTACCTACTTCAGCGCTCTCCACTTGCAGGTCTCGGGGGACCATAAAATGTCATCATGACCGTTACGACTTCATCTTTCTTTGAACATCCAAGTGGGTGACACTGGAAATGGCACACCCAAATGAAGACCCAAATAATCACCTAAATAAATACCCGAATAAATATCTAAATATCTAGACAAATAGCTCACTCTAAATAGAGATTAGAGAATATCAATAACTTAGGCCTGGATGTTCTGTTCCTTAAATTTTATAGCGAGTATTGAAAGATAATATATCAAGCATGTGCTAATAGAGTGCTTAAGTGTGCCATTTCCAATGTCACCCACTCGACATCTCAACAGCGCATTGGATGGTAGTCGCACAGCATTTTGAATTACTTGCTGTCTAAAGCACTGCATCTTTTATAGGTGAGCGAGGCAAAAGAATATTTATAACACCGAGAGATGCTCTATCAAATGCAACCTACATTAAGGTATAGTGTTCCCTTGGTCCTATTAGAATAAATACGAATCTAACCCAGTCCCTACAGTGACTAGAAAAGCATCTAAAAGAATCGAATTCGAAATGGAGGCTCGCCCCCCCCTCAGATGTATCTAAGGGATGGGCTTCATTCTCGAGCAACGCCGGCATTGACTTCGCCAGAATTGGCAGATACCTTAAAAGAAACATCGAGAATTATTTGGCCATAGCGTCATGGCTTCCGACAGATTGGACAGGAACAGCTGAAAATATAAGACGCCTCTACCATTTGCCATTTTAAACTCATCCCAGCCCAGGCAATATTTCGCGACAGGCTGACTGGAAGTCTTCCATCAAAGTAGAACAAGCGTCCTAGTAGCATCAAGGATGCGACCGTTGAATATAGGGCATGCGTTGCCGACTGACTCGAGTTCTATAGCGACCCGATTCGTATTTATCTAGTTACAATCGATACTTCGTATGTCAATGATGAAATCAAGGATACTGCGTTCTGGAAGGATGCAAAATCGGTCGTTGGCGAGGCAATTGATGCTCTTGAGGGCTTGGTCAGACTTTTCACCACCAATAGAGATTTGCCTGATTCCAAGAGGTCGACGAGTTTATTGATAGGAATGAGGCAAGCGCACAGCCCGTACAGATGAATTCTATGGGGCATCAGACAAGAAGTAACTGAGTATAAGTTGGAAAGAGGCGAAAATGAAGATGAAGCTGGAGTGAACTTGAAATGGAGTCGCGTTGAAACGTTTCGTTTGCGAAGATTGGCTTTATGTTTATTCTTATGCGGTTGAAATTCTCCTCTGTTCTTTGCATTCTATCTGAAATTGAGTCGTTTCCACTCTCTCCTTGTAAATAAGCGATTTAGATGCGCCAGGTAATTACAATCACATCTGACCTAACTTATACTTCATTGGAAACGATCCGTAAAACAGCCTTGAACGGCTTCAGGATCCTTATCCTGGCTGTATTTCTGCAATTACGACCAAGGGTTACAGAAACGTTAATATCATTGGGGCCGAAGTTGCTAGCAGAGAAGGTGAAGATAAAAGCTTGTTCCATAATCCGTGAATCTAGATATGTCTTAGACGAATCTAAGCTAAAATGCATTGCAAGCTTGGTTATAACCAAATTTCCCAGTTACCAAAGTACTAAGCAAAGAGAAATTCGAAAAGAAAAAGAAGAAGAAAAAATTCCAAAGGATAGAATATTATAGCTAGCCAAGTAGCTGGAATAAAACATGGTATACTAAAGCTCTTTCCGTGCAAGACAGGGACTTTATTCTTTTAACTAAACATATTAAGAAGAGAATAATAGGATAATAATAAACTATTCTATAATATTTAGCTTGATATTATATTCAGTACTAGGTTATTTATTGTAATATTGTGTTGAAGTTCAGTACTGAACTATCTCGATATATTATATTTTATTTCACCCACTTGCTAGCATAACCATTTCCTCATTTTTAAGAACCATGTCCTGTTAATTTGCTCGCAACCATTTCCCGATAATTCCTGTGCAATTATATGCCCAACGATTCCCGTACGTGCGAGGTAATTTCATACCCGGCCTTTCTTATGCAACTCCGAGGCCTGATTGTCTTAAAAGTCTAGTTCGAGATCTTTGCTCTGATTCTTCTCTGTAACAGGTGGGTTTGGAGTCGGCTTTGGGCGTCTCGACTCAACTGAATCTTCTCTTTCGCTTCTTCTCTGCCGCCGATTTGGTCGCTCTATCCTCCTTGAGCATAGCTTGAATCTGAGATTCTGTTGTAGATTCTGCTACCTTCTTGATATGTTCTGTGAAACTGGCCTCTTTTATAGCAGCTTGAACTGCACTTACCGCTAGCTTCTTGGAATTTTCTGTAGTATCCTCCTTGGATAATAGAACCTTGTCTACTTTATCAAGCCTTTTATCCACATCCCCAAACTTTTCTTTCAGTTTCGATATGAGATCGGCGTTGAACTTTCTAGAGCCTGATTTTTACACTAGGATAAGCAACTGCCCAATGATAGACATTCCCTTAAAGGTTAGTAAATATCAGTCGTTGGGTGTAAACCTGATCTATATATTACGAATTAGCTATCAATTACAACAATACATATGAATTAGCTATTCACCATGATACTATTTCTAGGGTAGCTGTCTGATTGGCCTTAGGAATTGACGGTCAATCGCGACAACATAGCTACGGCTCTGACCTAGTTGTGTGAGGGGCTATACGAATTGGCTGTCAATCTTGACAACGCGTGGCTGTTGACTTATGCGTCTAAGTGACTTTATGAATTGGCTATCAGCCGCGATAGCTTGTAGGAATAAATAAAAGAGAGGGGGAGATTTAGCTTTATATACCTATCTACCTATTTAATTAGGCGAGCATGCCTGTATTTAGGCATCTATTCAGAGATAAGTGGTTCAGTGGTTAAACCGCTTGAATCCCATAGGGTGGTTACATTATGAACTCTCAATTGACGCAATTTAACTTATCGTCCGCCGTACCCAGCCAAATTTCGCTACACTGAGCGCGCTCAAAGGCTGCTATCCCAGCGTTTTCCTGCCTTCTTCTCTGCGCTGTCAACCTCCGAAATGCTACGCTTGGCTGTGTTCACCGACTTCTTCGCACCTGGTGTAGCAGCCCTCTGCAACTTGGCGGCCTTTGTCAGGGTCGCGAATGCGTCGTCCGCGGCGTGCTTGGCTGTAACCATGTTCTTCGCGACCGACGCATCCATCCCCACGGAGGGACTCTCGGTAGGTGAGACCCTGGCTGGTTTTGTTGTTAATTCCGCAGCAATAGACGACGAGAGCGGCGTCGGCTTCCTGGTAGATTCCACGCTTGCACGGGAAGGTCCAGAGAAAGCCTTCGTTGTTCCCGCGTCTGTTATAGAGGATCGCCCAACTGCCGTCGACTTCACAGGCACCGTGAGATTAGCTACTGGTTCAACCTCGTCGTATTCGAGGGAATTCACTCGCGAGGTGACCCTCGGCTTCAGTGCAGCAGCCATCTGCCTGACGGCGACTTGGAGTCCGGCATTTTCCTTCGCCTGAATCTCAAGCTTGCCCTCCAATGCAGCCACCCGGTTGAGCGCTTCCTGCAGCCTCATTTTCTCAACATTCACCTCGCCCTTGGTGTCGCTGGCCTTGGTGTCGCTGGCCTTGGTCACAGCGTCATTCGCCTTGTCTTTGGCGTCATCAACCTTGGCGCGGGTTGCCTCCAAACTTGCTCTAAGGGTGGCAACGTCGGCGTCCTGGCGGTTGAACTTGTCAATTACTACGTCCCAAGAGGGGACGTTTGCCTTCGGTTCAATCACGCCGCACACCATAAGGTCAGTTCGACCCAGAAACGCGAGCATTGTGGCAATGAGGCCGTTGAATGAGCGAGGATCCATGAACCGCACAGCGAGGATTTCGACCTTTTTGGGCAGGCAGGAGGTTGCCTCCTCTCTTGTTTGCTTTGGCCCAATGCCGCGGAACCTGCGAATTTCAGCCCGCACCGCTTTTCGCACTGCGGCTTTAAATCGTCGCATGAATGGAGCCTCGCTCGTGTAACCTGCAGCAGATGAGTTGACCTCGGCGAAGATCTCCTTGATGTGCTCAATAACCGCGTCGCGTTCGGCGTGGAGCTTGTTGATAGCCGTAATATCGGTATCTTCAAGTCTGTCCTTTGCGAGGTCATAACAAACATGATTGCCCGAATGCAACCGCTTGGTCCTGGTGTGAATCTGAAACGAGCGTCTTCGAGCTCAGCGCTGACACCCTCCAACTTACGCCAGCCCTGGCCCTGCTTAAAGTAGTTCGTCATGCGGTATTCATGCTTGACCTTCTCATCTTGCGCCTGGGTTGCTGGCTCTGACGATTTCGGCTGCTCCTCAACTTCATCCCCCTCGTCGTTATCACCAAAACAATCTGCGGGGATAACATCCTCGGCGTCGAAGGGCTCGACCTGATCGTAGCCATAGTCCTCCTCGTCTGGGTTCATCAAGCTTCTGAAGGCTGCCCGCTTGGCTGTGCGATCTAATATGCCCCTGATTCCCCCGACTTCACTATCGGTGAGGCCTTCAAACGATCCATCAGTGGTGTTGCCAGCCGGCTGGCTCTCAATGTCTGCCTGATCCTCATTGTTTTCGGTCTCTGTAGCCTGGAGTTTGCTCTGAGAATGAATGTGGGGAGCCAGGTTTGCTCCATCTTGGTCGAGCATGGTCCAATCCTGCTCGTGGCCAGTGGAAGCGCTTGGCTGGGTGCTTCCTCGACATTTCCCCTTCTTGCTTCCGCGAGCGGGAGGCATCTTCAAACAGCCTATCACTTTGCGTGCTTTATTAAGTCGACTTTGAATTCTTTCGCAGATTTCGTCGGTAGCTGCGGAAGCTTGCTGCGCGAGTGTTCGTTCACGGTCAGCGTCTGCTACAACCTCCTTGTCTCTCGCCTCGCCCCTGATTCGATCCAATTCTTCAAGAACTCTGCGGTCCTTCTCATCCGAGAGCTTAAGGACACAGTGGATCTGGTGCCAGAGTAATCCGTTACCGGCTGGTTTTGGTGAAAAGTTCTAGAGACTTTCCTAGCTTTAGTCTTTGGCATACGAGGGCCAAGTTCATCCAGGTTTGCTTGTATAATTTATGTCTCCTCAAAGGAAGAATCGTGTGTCATATTGGGCTCGACCATAATCTGTTGAAGTTGAGTTGTACGGAGAGAAAAAACAACAGCAGGTCCGCGGGGAGTCTGCATGTTTATATCGTAAGTCGCGTTCGCCCCAGCGATACCACAGACCGCGTTCTGCGCGTGCGGTTTGCTGCCAACTGTTGGCAACCCGTTATATACATACAGCGTAGGGTGACTTACGCCGAGCTGGCGCATCAAAAGGACTGGACAGAAATGATGTTGATTGGTAAATTGATCTTGCAATAGCACGCATGATAGCGATAAAATCGATGCCATTTGGGCTTAATGCTCAGTCCCCCCCTTCTTCAAACCTGAAAAGCATATGTATCTATGAGAGCCTTCCCGACTGCAATAACCGACAATATGAATGATGCATCATTAGCCTTAGGATAAAAAAAAAGAATTACTGTAAGGAGGCCCCTTATGCATCATCTCCAATCTTGAAGAAGCTTTAGTAACTTTCTGATTTTAACTGTTATGTTATCCCCCCTCCCGTAGGAACTGTTCCAAGGCACTGCTATCCGGCTGTCTCTCCCTTATAATGACCTTGGTGTCCTTACGGACCAAATGCTTCTGTAGCATGGTGATAACTTGCTTCTTCCTGACGGCCTTCTTCACCATAAACATATCAATAGCTGAACTTTCAAACAGGAGTTCCCATATGTGTACCTTGCGTTGTTGTGGGATCCTACAAACTCTTCCAACGAACTGGTCCTTCTAACCAGGTGACCACAATGGTGCTGTTAGAATTAGATGTGACGCGCCGTGCATATTCACACCTACTCCTCCAACACCGGCAGTAACAAGCATGGCCCTGGTCTGATTGCCTGATTCATTGAATTCGGAGATAATTGTGGCTCGTTGATCGGTATCAATGGTGCCGTTGTATTCACAAAGTTTTGAACCGCAACACCTCGTCTTCTCTGGCTGAGCGTTCTAGAGCCTCTTTTATGACATCCAGGAATAGAAGAGATGAGGATGCAATGACCATGCCTTCTCCAGGGAACTCAATTGCAATTCGCTTTACAGTGGTCACAACTACTTGAACCCTGGGCGTAAAGATCAGGAAATGTGTTACGCCTCCTTTTCCACTGTAAGGTGAAGGCAGCGTTAGACCTATTCTGGCGGCGTGCTTGAGGTCCGGTCTTCTTGCCTTCCTCATCGAAAGTCTCTCGCTCGTATGTGATCTCATCGACCAGTTCCACGCCCCCTTTCTCAGGCTCATAGGTAGGTTTCGTCATTCTCGTCATCGGCGTAGATTAAACCCTTGCCAAGACTCTCTTGCGCCCCTAAATTGACCAGATCTCGCTCGCTAATATCTTCGCCATCGAAATGATTGTCATCTCCTAAAAATGGGGTGGCGTCAGAATAACAGGGACTGTAAAGGTGTTTTAATCCCAACTTTCTAATACAGGCCAGGATATTGCCGAATAATAATTAATAGTAACAATGTTGAGTAATTATTAGGCATCATCGTCTACTTACTGTTGAACAATAAGAAGTATTATTTTGTGACTGACTTCCACAATAATTCTGTTGAGCTGGCTTTGCAGTCCCTGTTTTCCTGACAGCCACTTGCTCGAAGGGTCGCGACAATCCTGTCGGAACTCACGGAGCTCATCCCGAGTGAGTTCATTCGTCCATCTGGGTTTGTTGGTCCATGTCTTTGCACATCAAAAGCTTTTCGAAAAGGCTCTGGATGTCAAGAATCGCTGAATTCCGCGATACATGGCAGCCCTGAGCTTTCAAGACGACAGGGCATGCAGCATACTGCTGCGCTCTGGTCAGGTGCCCAAATCACTGGGCTTTCAGTCTATCTTTGATCGCGTGGTTTCGTGTATGAGCGGCTTTAGCCAACAGTTTTTTTCCGTGGCTCACATGAGTCTCTATAACGATGAGAATGAACCGGAGACTGTCAAATTCGAACGAGACTTTGTGAACCTTGAAAGGAGGAAGTTCAATGACGTCCAAGGGTCGAGCAATCATTACCCCAACAAGTAGTCTCTTCGTGAACAAGCAACCCGCGGACCGCGAATCATCCATGATGTCACCAGTATGTCGCAAAATCCGTTCTTGTTGTTACGGAATGCTCTGCAACCTGGCAATAATGCTAGTTGGCCACATAAGTCGCGCCATGTGTTATAGATCGGTGTCGTCAAGAGAATTGCGTGATGATAAGGAAGCGATCGAATACCCTCGTTGAGTTGAGAGTCAAGCCTCTTAGCAAGGCGGGACTCGTCGATAATAACTGCGGCGAATTGCTTGTTGTGCTGAGCATAGTATCCGGAATGTAGTGGCGCTATAAGAGACTATTCAGCCGAATAAATTCCCTTTGGTTTCAGCCATTCTGGTGATCTCAGGTGTTTGAACATGTGGTAGGCTTCAGATTCGTGAAATTCTTTGGCTCGAGATCTGAGAAACCCTTCACTACAGATAACAATGTCGTACTGTAGGAGTTCCTGGGGGGTCAAGTTGTTCTTTTCAATGATAAGGCACTTAGGCCGTGTTGTCAAGGCAATAGATGAGAAACTTATGATGTTTATCCCTTTAGATTGGTCTGTTCTCACCTTTAGGTAGTGCTTTTGTACTTCGTTATTCCATTGATTAACGCAACTTTTTGGGCAGACAATGAGGATGAATCCGCAATTGGGGCGCCGTTGCATTTGAATCAAAAGCGCTGCATTCAGCGCTGTCAAAGATTTGCCCATCCCCATAACATCGCAAAGGAATCCACCTCCAATCTCTGATCGACATATCTCGACGAGTTTTCGGTTCCAGTGCTTTGATGGGGCAGCGGTGTCGTAAAAAGTCCAAGGGAGAGTTCATTGCCTTGACTACGTGTAATCGAATCTAGTCGTGCCTATTTAGGAGTTAATAACGAGGTTCTTCGAGGTGTGGGTTAGATTTTGGATTAATTCTAAATACCAGAATTTGAGTGTACAGTGGCCCATAAGTGTAGATAATCAAACTTTCGTCAAGAGGGTCCTTGCGGTATCATCCATAGGGCCACTGATGGATACCATTTGCTGAAGGCCATCTTCTGAGGTTAAACTCGCTCTGAAGGCATAAACCTCTCCTTTGTGTGCGGTATCGGTATCGACTTGTGTAATATGATCTCCTGGAGGGAAACTGAGATGCTTCGATGAGAGCTTCAATTATCTTCATGCGGTCTCCAGGTGCCCTTGTGAAGCATCGTTGGCACCGCGGACGCATTCATCGACCGCCTGGCCGGCTTTCTTGGTGATCTCCTCGATAGTAGGCATGATAAGGCATGAAATTTCTTGGAGAATGATGCAAGGCAGCGCAGGTTTTGCGATATTGAGAGGTACGATGAGGTGGGAGAATGAGGGGAGATGATGAAGTGAGGATGAGGGAGAGGATGAAAGAAGAGAAGAGAAGAGAAGAGAAGCAAGAAGTTGAGAATAAATAGGCAATGGGAGTGGTCAGGTACGATGTTTGTTCCTGCAAATTGCATCTAGAAGAACAGAAAACAATAAAACAATAATCATCAGGTAAGTATAAAAAATTAGCCTTGTCAGAGCTGCTTATTCCTGTAGTGAAAAGAAGTAGGCCATATCGTGAACATCTCCATATCGCTCGCTGATATCCCCATTCTCGCCAAGTTTCAATAGAAACTGGTGGGCAGAATTGTTGAGATTAGAACCGCTTTGGTTTCGAGATTCTTCCATATATGATTTCATTGCTGCAACCAGGCTCATTCGCCTCGTCCTCTGGTCGTTGGATATCCCAATGATATCAGAGCGAGTAGTATGCTCCAGTTAACAAGGATGATCCGCAGCAATAGTACCAGAGGTGCTAGATACGAGTTTGACCATTTTAAATGCCCTGCTGCGTATCTTCGATTTCTGGAAGTTGGTAGCAACTGGGCACAATGATCGAAGAACATGATAATGATCGGACAGCATGATTATTAAATAGAATAATAAGTAAACAGCATGACAATAACATGACACAATAGTGCCAAAATATCACAGTACTCTGAAAGATATCCCTGTTCTTTTTGCCTTTCATGGAATAATTCTCATGAAAGCCCCCAGTGAAGACAGAATATGAGTCCTCTGTAATGGTTGCAGTACCAGTGATCCCTTCGCAAAGTTCAGTCCCTAGGACGAGCACAAGATGGAAAGAGACATAAAGACTAGTCAGAGGACGAAGAAAGCCTTGTCGAAGATGAGATGTTATCTCTCAATCGGACAGTGACAAGGACGATAGCAATGATAACTATGAGTCGGGAGAATATGCTATGGAAAGTGAGGAAAGCGAGGAAGAGTCGACTTCGGACGACAGTAAAATTTCAATGGATATATATGACTAAGAGGAAAGATTTCGAAGGACCCTACAATAAAAATCTTAACAATTAAAGGGCGCGGGCGATGCATGCAACGGAAAGATTTCTGGCGGTCTATGAAGCACTAGCACTGGGCAATACCTAAGGCAATCATTTTTTTACTAGCCAGTCACTCTCGTCTATAATATCATCCTTTAGTGCCACATGTGCCATAGTACCATGATCTTGCTATTTCCCAAGCTTAACTGCGGACCGAACTTTTTTAGGATGTTCGGTCCATTTAGGATGTGTTAACCCTTGTGAAGACCAACAGGAAATTTATCAGCCATGGAAACGTCGTATTCAACCTTGTCCGCTGTAATATCCCCGGTTGCAGGATCGCGCTGTGCTCTGTAGAAAAAAGGATATTCGCAAATGATGCACATGACGTGAAGCTTGGGGAGTGGCTGCATCATGTCCCTCAACTCCGCCTTGTACCAAGACTCGCGCTCGGTTCGAGTTTGATGGCGGAAATCATTGCCGTAATACGAATACAGACGCAGAGTGAACGCGAAATGCGTTAGATTTGTCTCATGAACTGTCGTGGTAATGCGATTTTTAAAGGTCTCTGAATATCGCTGGTTAACACTAACGTATCTCGAGATGATCCACGGACCTAGATTGGATGATACTTACCCATGACTCGATTCGACATGGGGGTCCGCCAACCAGCTTGGGGGATGTATTGGCAACAAACATCTGAAGTCCCTGAAATGCTTGGAAGATTTTCACCAAGTAGAGGAGAAAACATCGAAGGGCGGGCGCCTGCATGAGAAGATGTTATACAGGGTCCATTTCTACCTTCCAATATAGGCCACGATATTGATGGACAATAGTCTACAATAGCCAGACAGTATTGTGTCTTATTACACAGTAGGTAGCACTATTATGTGACTGACTGCCACAATAATTCTGTCGAGGTGACTTCGGAGTCCCTGGTTTTCTGACACCCACTTATCCAAGGGACTCCACTGATGATTCCACTGGCTGGTCCCAAAGAGATATCGTACGGAACCATAATCTTCCTAGCAGAATTCAGTCCAGTCTTGCTTGGCTTAGAAGATGGCTTCTTTTGCTTGTTGGATCTGGGTTTCTCTTGAATGCCATCATCTTCTTCTGATTCGAAGTCTCCCTTCTCAGATGTGTTATCCTTGGGTTCAAACTTCTCAAGGTCCTCTTCCTCATTAGGTTGATGAGTATCATCTTCGCTTTCATTGGCATTACCAAAAAGGTCGGCAACGCCCGTTATACCATTGGTATCTAAACCAAGTACCTCTGGCAGAGGGCTTTGATGCTCTCCATCATCGGACTGCACGGTTTCGTTCATCTTGGACCAGTCCTGTATCGACCACAAGTGTTGTTTGAATTGTTGGCGCTGTCCGTCTGAGAACGCCTCCGAATACGGAGAGTCTTGTGTCGGGTAGTAAGTATAACTTCCAACCGTAAGTCCACCTGGTGGCTGAGATGCGGGATTCGATGGAGCCTTGTTGTCGTCGTTATACTGCCGCGGAGGCGGGCATGTCACCCTGGAGGAAAGAAAGCCCCAAGGCATAGACGGCCCATAGCCCATACCCAGGCTGCGCTGACCGGACGTGGCAGGCATCACCGGCAAGGAGGCCGATGTCCAGTGTGACCGATGGGGGGCTCGTCCTCCGACTCCCCGCTGTCCGACTTCTCGGGTGGTGTCGGTGCTAAATTCGCGTTGTCCTCCCGCTGCTGGCGCTTCCTCTCCTTCTTCCTCTGCTTCGCCGACCGCTCGCCTGTGCCAGAGCCCGGGGCTGGTGGGTTCCTGGGCGTGCCGCTGAAGGGCACCACGTTCGAGTTCGGTGTGGCGACCTTGGTGCTGCTGGGCGTCACTGGCTGCTGCGCCGAGGGGGGTTCTTCGACTTGCTGGGGATCCTTGTCTGCGGGCTTGTCGACCGGCGAATTCAGTCTCAAGCTCCCAACGAGCAGCTCCGGCGATGTTCCCTTCTTCTGTTGTTATACGCTTAAATATGTTGGCTCTGACGGTTCTTTTTATAGCCTGGTCGATTTCTCTGCTATGTTCGTCAGAATCAGAGTCAGAGGATTCAGAGGATTCGTCTGAGGATTTAAGAAGGAGAGAAGAGAGAGAGGGATGAAGAGTGGGAAGAGAAGAATTTATACTAGGCCAGGAGTATTGTGTTTTGTTATTGTTGTGCTGTTGTGTTGTGCTATTGTTGTGTTATTGTTGTGCTATTGTTGTGCTGTTTGTTTATTACTCTACTACTGGGTAGAAGAGAACTCGATTGTCGTAAGATTTGTTTGGTATTGGGAAGATTGCATACAGCTACCCTTCTTTTTTTTATAAGAGCAAATAGGTTACCTTGTCGTTGGAAAGCCTGATGACGATCTTGTGGGTGAAATCTGATGTAGGGGCAATTTTCCCAGTCTCTTGTCTCTTCATCAAACTCTGCAGTCGATCGGATTGACGCTGCATCCTGGTCTTAACCGGTATATCATGTTGCACTTAACACTAGAAAGTCTTGTCACCACATTTGATAGAGATTGGAATTAGCACCAGTGAAACTTGTATTTAGGAGACTCGTATCGGAAACCTGTGGATAATCCACAGATGAAGGATATGCCGTGCATACAATGATGATTTTAGTCCTGACTTAATTCTAGCCCAGATCCATCATGTGTTCATCATGTTCCAAGCTTATCTCATCATTAGATGAACCTTCCCAACCAGTGCTAATATCACTTCCCCCATCTGAATTATCACCAAAAGAATCATCGTCATTTATCTTCTCTGCATCACCCATCATGAATTCATTACTACCAGCACCTTCATCATCTTCAGATGCTACAATAAATTCTTGTAGTAAAACGTCTTATTGTGGGTCTGGCTCATCCTCTGACCATTCTTCTGTTTGCTTTAATCGTCCTTTCTTGCAAGGGTGCTCTTTTCCATCATCAGATTCATCCTGAGACTCAAAGTACAGTAAGTTCCCCAATCTATAGCAATAACAACTGTGCATCATCCACATTACACCTGTGAATTTAAGACCTCACTATGGACAGCTTCAAGAAACTCCTGCACAAGGCAGATAATGCACATGCTAAGTGTATTCGCGAGTTATGTGATAACCTCGAGAGAAGGCGAAATGATTCTGAAGATATACTCTCACCATTCTGGAAATTCGATCTTCCAGCATATAGCTGCATCCCGAACCCTTCGTTAACTCTCGCTGATGAGGCTCAATTTTCTGAAAAGCTCCGCCTCTGCAGAGGGAGAGAGTTTACAAAATGAAGTAGCTGGTGGTGATCGCATGGATGACGCACCGGGTACCGAGTTTGTAGGCCTTGAGGATCGTTTGCAGACCCTCGTCAATTACATATATGGGTCTCTTCATACCCAGTTTCTGGTAATTCCCGAGGCCTCTTCCCTTTCCATCTGCGTGGGACATAATACTCGCCAAATTTAACAGGGCGATTTGGACTTAACCGCGCGCGGACGGGTCTAAAAGCACTACAGTCCAATTCTCACCCTCCTCGCGTAGTTTAAAGCTCCACCCTCTGATGCTTCACTGGAGAACACTCCAATTTTTATATGTGTTTTTGCAAAGGGAGAAAGGCAGAAACGTTCTCTCAGAAACGTCGGTATCGCTTCACTTCCGATGGCATTTGTTATCTAGGATATCGCAGGATGGAGCGTTGAGAGGAATAATATATAGAGGAGAAGAAAGAACTTGCCGGGAGAGAACTGTGGTTATTTTTTAAAGAGTATGACGGCCTAAGGTATTATTCCTCATTGCTCCTTCCTTTATGAATTATTTCTTTGGAAAATTAGGTAGTGCCTTCCCTTGTATACTAAATTTGCTTATACAATTTCTCACCCTCCTCTCACATTTCAAAACTCTTTCTCACTTGCAGCTCACCTCGACCAAGCTAGACATTTAGCCCACGCACTCTAGGTATATATAGTCTACCGCAAAGAAAGGACGAGACTGCTCACTTTAACCTTGCATCTACACAGCTGAGATATCTTCAGCTCTACGTCGATACAGGCCAGATCCAATTTTTATTATCTACACATACGCCTCCTCCAAGCAATCTTTCTCGTCAATACTCTGGTAAGTCTTTGAAACCATCCCATAAAAGACCTCGTTCAGCACCACTAAACCATACTTTACAGGGAGTTTCCAACCAGATTCGAACGCCTACATTCATCTACCATTAAAATGGCAGGCATTTCGGATCTCTTCGGCGATTCAGGTGGCTCTGACTCAGATGGCTCTGAGGCTTCTAAGAAACTCTCGATGAAGGCCCAGCCTATCAAAGGCGACGTTCCGATGGATAAGAGAGGGGATCCGAGGAAGCCAACCACCGGGCCTCCATGTGATGAGTGGCCTCAGATAATCCACCAGAACAATGAAGAATACTTCGCTCGGGCGTCGGAGTTCTGGAGTGAACAAGGCCAAAACCTTCGCCTATTCCACCAGAAAGCCTTTCTCGATGGCCTCAAGTATCTTTACCAACGGCCATCGTTCTTGCACGATTGCAATCAACACCCTTTGGCAAGAGAGTACAAGAGAACAGATTCATTCGTCTACATCATACTCTTCATGTTTGTATTCCCTGGGCAATCCATGAAGAACAAGAAGCCCGTTTCTGATGCACTCAAACACTACCCCAACTGGCGCCCGGACGTCAGCGATTACGCTACCATGGTTCCATCGGCAAAGCACCAGAAGAGCTCTGAAAACCACCAGCAAACCGGATCTGCAAAATTGACATCAGAGGGCATCGAGGAATTGGTCGATCAAGCATGTGGTGAGTGGCTGGAGAGAAAGGGCCACGGTTCTATCAACGCACCTAAAGGCTTCAAATGCGTCCCTCTTGACTACGAAGAGCAATGCCCCATGAACAAAGAGGTTCAGCGAATGATCGAGCAGCATGTGGACAAGGTTCTAGATCGGAAGATTGATGAACGTTTGGACAAGCTCTTCGCACAGCATACCGCTGTCCCCGTATCTGGTTCTCGACTGGACGATTTCGGCCAGCAACTCTCCGATCTGGTTGACAAATTTAAGCAGCTAACAAGCAACCACTTGCCTGAGTTCACAAGAGTCACCCATGCGAGACTCCCCGCATCGCTTGAATCAGGAACCACTCAACCTGCTGGCGGACCTGCTCCTAAAACTACCGATGAATCAACCGACACCGGAAAGGGAAAGGGAAAGCGCCCTTTGACTACAGAATCGACGGCTAGGGCTCTGAAGAAGGGACGTTCTTCAAAGGAATAAGCAAACAGAAAGATGGAAACTGTCACAACCAGCGAACGACAAGCGAAAATGGAGGTTGAAGATTAGATTTTGTGGCTCACGAATGGTACGGGGAGGTGCGCGCAACAGCAACTTTGGAATCGAGGCTACCGCGTGGGAGTGTAAAACCTCGCTTTTCACTATCGCTAGAACCAACTGAAAACATGAAAGAATACTTGCGTGCGTACCCAGCTATGTTTCCAATCTTTGTGTATGTCTCGCCTCGGGAGATACTTCCATCATTTCTAATGTGAGAGGCATCGCCAAGCTGGCGAATAAATTGAGCGTGCGGCTTGAACCCCCCAAAAAATATAGGGACCACCACGCCAGCATAACTTTCCGGTACGGATGCTATTATGGTGGTAATGGATGTGGAAAGGTTAACGATGAGCCCTCCTTTATTATGAATCTCTTATCTTGTAAGGTGTGCTGCCAGTTCTGGCGAGAGAGGAGTTGCCGGACTGGCGAATGGATCTGATGCGAGACTTGGTTAAAGGTTAAGATAGCCTTTCCCTTGAGATAAAATTATACCAAATAAACATTCTGAGTCTGAATTTACCTTGCAGAATGGAGAAGCTCGAGTGGTACTGGAAACGAGCTCGGATAGCGTGGGCTTTGCTAACCCTGTGCTTCTACTGCAGGCCGAGCACTGACTTCACGAATTCAACACAGACTGACTGGTAAAACAAGATATTGATCAGATGGAAGGGCTTCAGGTCTTGGAAATAGACATCTCAACTATGGTAGCCGAAACTTCCCCTGCTTTCAAGAGAAAGAGTTGTGGGTCACCCACCTCAGACTGAATGCAGAGTCAAGCGACTGACATAAAATATAGCACATCTGGACAGTTCAGCGTTGGATTTTAACACAATATCAGAATTATTAACCTAGTAATAAATCCTATATCAAGCTCAATATTATAGAATAATTTATTATTCTCTTAATTTGTGTTTAGTTAAGGTGGCACACATTTACGCTGGTCCCAATTCGAAACAATTCGATGCACTGGCTTCTTGGCATTGTCAATTATTAGAGGGGAACACCTTTACAGTCCCTGCTACTCTAACGCCTACTTGCATGAATGAGTGAGGACAAGGGGACTGACGGATCCATTATAACCAAGGCCAGAATCGCAAGAGGGGGAGGAGGTGGGTTTGCGAGTCGGGATAGACGATAGAATAAATGGAAGGGATTGAGAATAGGGGAGGGTCGCTGACCTTAGTTGCTGGTCTAAAACCGTGAAGCACAACTCGCACCAAAAATAGTGTATACAATGTCGACGAGTAACCCATGCAACACCTTGGACATTTACCATTGAGGCTACCAAGTTTAGAGATTACACCATGAGAACACTTGAAACTATCACCATCACATCCAGAACCGGGCACTTCAAAAGTATCAGTCAAGTAGGGAGACAAATGAAAATCAGTTGAATTTTAAGCTCTCACTCCGGCCCTAGAAAGGATATGGACGACTTTAATACTTCTTTATGGTACAGCCACCAGTATCATCTACGTGTATCCCCCGCTTAAGCTACACTTATGCTACCTGGCAGAATGATGACCTCTTTAACCGAGGAAGCTCTTGGTGAAGCTAGTAACGACACTCTCGAGCTTGGCCTCGAGGTCCTTGCTGAGAGCGCCCTCCTTGTCGATGGTGGCGAGCAGCTCAGACTCGTTGGTCTTGAGGTGAGCGATGAAGTCGGACTCCCAGCTGAGGATCTTGCTGACAGGAACGCTGTCGAGGAAACCGCGGACACCGGCAAAAATCAGAGGAACCATCTCGTTGACAGCCATGGGGGAGTACTGCTTCTGCTTGAGAAGCTCGGTCAACTAATATGGGTCAGCGATACTTGTTTCTCCGGATAAGTAAATGTAAAAGGAAAATAACTTACGCGCTCACCACGGTTCAGGGTCTGCTTGGTAGCGGCATCAAGATCAGAACCGAACTGGGCGAAAGCAGCGACCTCACGGTACTGGGCCAAGAAAAGCTTAAGAGAACCAGCAACCTGCTTCATGGCCTTGAGCTGGGCAGCGGAACCGACACGAGAGACGGAAAGACCGACGTTGATGGCAGGTCGGATACCCTTGTAGAACAGCTCAGACTCCAAGAAGATCTGGCCGTCGGTGATGGAAATAACGTTGGTAGGAATGTAAGCAGACACATCACCACCCTGGGTCTCAATGACGGGGAGGGCAGTCAAGGAACCACCACCGTGGGTCTTGTTGAGCTTGGCAGCACGCTCAAGGAGACGAGAGTGGAGGTAGAAAACATCACCGGGGTAGGCCTCACGACCGGGGGGACGACGGAGCAGCAGAGACATCTGGCGGTAGGCGACAGCTTGCTTGGAAAGATCGTCGTAGATCACGAGAGCGTGCTTTCCGTTATCACGGAACCACTCACCTTAATCAAAAATAGATTAGATTAGAACGTTTACAACGGGGTTGATTCTGTATGGGACTTACCAATGGAGGCTCCAGTGAAGGGAGCGATGTACTGAAGGGGAGCGGCCTCAGAAGCCGTGGCGGCTACTACGATCGAGTAACGCATGGCATCATTCTCCTCAAGGGTCTTGACGAGCTGAGCGACGGTAGATCGCTTCTGGCCAACAGCGACGTAGATGCAGTAAAGCTTCTTGTCTTCGTCGTTGGTGCTGTTCCATCGCTTCTGGTTCAGGATGGTGTCGAGAGCGACGGCAGTCTTACCGGTCTGACGGTCACCAATGATCAGCTCACGCTGACCACGGCCGATGGGAACCATGGCGTCAACAGACTTGAGACCGGTCTGCACGGGCTGGTTGACGGACTGGCGGGGCAGGATACCGGGGGCCTTAAGCTGAGCACGGCGCTTCTCGGAGGTCTTGATGGGACCCTTGCCGTCGATGGGGTTACCGAGAGCATCGACGACACGGCCAAGCATCTCAGGACCGACAGGGACATCCACCTAGAATTGGTCAATAAGTTAAGCCCAACCTTGATGCTCATCGTCTTGGTGCAACTCACAATTTCACCGGTACGGCGGACAGTCTCACCCTCCTTGACAAGACGATCGGTACCGAACAACACAACACCGACCTGGCCAGCCTCGAGGTTCATGCACATTCCCTTGACACCGGAGGCGAACCTATGCCATGTTAGAGATTATGCTCGATTGACACAAGCTAAGGGAAAGGGCAAACATACTCAACCAGCTCCTCAGCCTGGACGTTGGCCAAGCCATGGACACGGGCGATACCGTCACTAAGCACTACAGTTAGTATTGCAATCCCACACACCATTTATGAGAATGATCAGGGCCAATGCATCATGGTCGAGGCAGATGCATTTGCGACACCGTTGCCGGAACGCCTGGCAGTAATCTTCTCGGAGCTCCACATACCCGACGGAAAGGACGCGGCCAGTCTCAGCAAGGCCAGACTCCTCCTGAACACCTCGAATGCGCTGCTCAAGGATGGAAGAAACCTCGGTCGGGGAAGCCTTGGCGTCGGCGGCGTAGAAGCGAGCACCGTTGACGACAGCTGGTGCGGCATTTCGGACCTATGAGGTGAAAAATACAGTTAGCCGAGATCCAACCTCAGATCCACGATGCGAGTCCCTCGCAGCGACCCAGGCCTCCAAACAGCTCAAAAAAGCTCAAAAAATAGAACCAATTGTGCAATTGGTTCCCCAGAATGTCTTTCGGGTGCGTGCATGATGGTACGGGGTGGTGTTTCGATGGCGTTGGCGGTCCCCAGGTCGTCGGAGCAATGGGAGTGCAAAGACTTACCGCAGCGACCCTGCCAGCGGCAGAGACAGCGCCGATGGCGCGGGAGGACTGGCGAACAGCGTTGCGGAACATATTAGAGGAGGTATCTGAGGTGTAGGAGACGAAAGGAGAACAATTGCAGCGAGGTGCAATTGGGGGAGGGGAGATTGAGGCGTTGGTTGTTGCCTTTGCAGAGAGCAATTCGGGAGATTTTACAGGAGCGAGTGTTGGAACGGAGGAACTGAGCAGAACTCTGAGGGAGAATAGTGGAGCCGATCTCCCAACCAACCAATCACTTCCCGAGTGAGCGGTTTTGCCCTGGAAATCCCGAATCGTCTTGGCCTGGGGCTAACAATTTTCCACCCTGTTACCTTGGTAAGGCCTCGCTGTAGCGTTAGTACGACTGTGGCCTTCAGTGCCTCAGGCCGGCTTCAAAGCGCACCGAGGCGCTAGTACCGTAAGGTCCACAGCCAATATCAGCTACGGCCTACCGGGACAAACACGTACATCAACCTCAGGCATCACCATGGACCTTGCGCAAGTGGCAGCTACGAGCAATTGAGCGATTGATACCTACCAACTTTGGGTCTTAGGCTGGAGATTTCGATTCGCAGAGTGGTAGCTCTGTGGAGAGAAATCAATTGGATCAATTTGCCCCTTCACCTTGCCATGGCTATCTGTGAGGGGTCTGCGACGTGACATGTCGCATTGCCGACCGAGCGTGCCATCCGCCCATCACAGTGTCAGAATGCATAGAGGTGTCCATAGCAGGTACCGACTGACCTACCCAGCTGATGAAGAGATGTTCAGCCAAACAATGCGTCTACGAACTCACCCAAATCCCCGACAATACTGTTTATCCTTAACAATAGCACTTGATATTGTATATGTGGTTGCTATGCCATTGCCTTCATTGAACTGCTGAGGCCACTCTTATTTCTAATTCGTTAGGCCGTCTGAGCTGGGGTAACTGGGGTTCAGCTGACCTCCCAGCTTGGCACCAAGTGGGTGACACAAGGGCATGGTATCAAATCGCCGGTCCAGATCTCATATCTGCTCTTGTTCTATGTGCATTTATTAATTGAAATGACAACCAAAACAACAAATAAACGATGTACTACAGAGCTGAGGAGCACGTCGGTGTCTCGTTGCTTGTTGGGTCAAGGAGAACTACCACTTTGGGTGACCTGATGTGCATTCAGATCACTTGGTTGAGTGGTTTCTCGCACTTGTTCGCCTCGCCGAGGCTCAGCACAGATCATGGCCGTTGAGGAGTATAGACAAGCACAAGGTGCGAGTGAACTAAGTCCATGGTACGAGAGCGTGGGCCACTGGAGTAAATCTCCTCAATCATTGAGAAGCCAACAATATGTCAAGGCACTTGCGAGTGTCAATTGAGGCGAGTCATATGGTGGAAAGAAACTACCTCTGCCAGCGCGAAATGGCTGCTGGCGAAGTTGTAGTTGACGTGCATCACATTCAAGATGGATTTGTACGGAAGCCGGCATGGGCGCCGGTCGGTCTCTGAGGCCGTAGCTCGACTCGATTTCGGTTCGAGCTGATGCAAAGCAGGAAATACATGACCGTGTTAACCCTTTTTTCCCCTAAACATTCGCCATAACCATCCCTCAAAGACAAACAAAATAGTCCGTTTACCGGACAATGCCCTCGAAGCGCTGCTTGAACCACTTGACGGTCTCATCGCGCTTGATGCGGTGGCTGGCACCGATGCGAGACTTCATGCGGCGGCGGCGAGTAACACGCTCACCGGGACGAGTCATGCAGCAGTAGAAGTCCATGCCGTAGATACCGATGGAGGGGTCGTACTTGATACCAAGATCGATGTGTTCGCTGATACCGAAGCCGAAGTTGCCGGTCTCAGAGAAGTTGCGCTTGCGGAGCTCGTACTCCTTGACCTTGAGACCACGCTCGAGAATTTCCTCGGCCTGTTCGATGGTTAGGCAATTGTCCTTTAGTTGTGTGCAAATATTGCCAACGGAAAATCAATTTCGTACCTTGGGGCCACGGACGGTAACGTGGACGGAGATCTTTTCGTTACGACGGATACCGAAGGTACGGACAGTGTAACGGGCCTTGCCTATTTTATGGATTAGACACGAGGAATAAAATCACTGTTCAGAATGTTGCGACGTACTGTAGACGGGAGTCTGACCAGAAAGCTGCTCGAGCACCTTGGCGGCACGGGTGAGCCTGTCACCAGATTCACCGACGGAGATGTTCAGAACGAGCTTCTGAACCTTGAGCTCCCTCATGGGGTTGCTGGTCTTTTCGGCGGCCATTTCTGCGGTGTTAGTCGACGACGTGGGTTGTTGATGGTCGTTGAACGAAGTTGACTTGTGAGGGTGGGCAGGATTTTGTGAAGCATAGAAAAATTCGAGGGTTTCTCTGCCCTCACACTTGTTCGGTGAAAAAGCGGGGTGCATCATTCCAAAAGTGTATTAGCGCAATTTGAAGGTACATCCTGCTTGTATCTCCGCCTTTCGCATTAGGCTCCGCAAATTTTGGACCTCATCATAACCTTCAATCGCATATCTTTTGAAGGTCCCAGTCACGGTCGCGTAGAGGCTGTTGATAGGAAACCAATTTTTTGAAAACGAGAAGCTGCATAGCAATCTCATACATACGACCGCCAGGATGTCGAACAAACAAGGAAAGATGGCAAGTCGAACCCTCCCCATGTTGCTATTTGTTTCTTTATAGACCACTTTGCTAACTATTCCTACAGGCCGGTTACGTACGTATCCCATCCTCACCGACTCTCCCTCCCTCTCACCTTCAGTCCTACATTGATCGATGAACAGTCCGCCTAATTGACTCGGGATTTGCAGATTAACTGGCGGATGCGCGTCACTCTCAACGATGGCCGCTCCATGACTGGTCAGATGTTGGCTTTTGACAAGGTGCGAAGCTTCGAAAACGCGTTGGCAAAGTCCCAGCTGACCTGGTTTAATAGCACATGAACTTAGTTCTCGCCGATACCGAAGAGTTCCGCCGCGTCAAACGACGACAGAACAAGTCATCAGCACCCGGCGCCAGCAGTGGACAGACGGTCGAAACTGAGGAGAAGCGAACCCTTGGACTGACAATCGTTCGTGGTGCGCACATCGTCTCTCTATCCGTCGAGTCGCCTCCTCCTGCAGACCCAAGCGCTCGGCTAGGAAAGAGCCAGCCAGGCGGTATCAGCTCCGCTTTGGCTGCTGGTCCCGGTGTGGCCAAACCCGCTGGTCGTGGTGCCGCCCCTCCGTCTCTCGCTGTATGAACCCTTCATCTTGGCCTTACCGTATGTTTACTCGAAGCTAACGATGACTAGGGACCCGCTGCCGGCCTTGGAGGTCCTCCTCCCGGTTTCCCAAGCTTCCCTGGAGCACCAGGCTTCCCCGGTGCTGGGCGAGGTGGTAAGCTATACTAATACCCAACTCATGATACAGAAGCTGATTGTTGCAGGCCCTCCCCCCGGTTTCCCTGGCGGTAACTTCCCTCCTGCTCCAGGTGGATTCCCTGGTGCTCCTCCTGGTTTCAACCCTGGCGGTCCACCACCCCCTGGATTTAACCCTCCTGGACGACGATAAATTCATGATGGCTTTGGATGATATGGGCTTTGTGAAGGGCATTAAAGAACTGCAGGGTCTAGAGAGGGATGAAAATGTATGTGAAACCTTCATGCCGCGCCTGGAGCTAGAAATTTAAGTGTTAACTCTCAAAAAAGCCTCAAGGACAACCTTTCAAACAATGCTGCTATGTTATGATACTATTATTCTATTTGATCAGTTACGATACCTAATATCCGGTCTTGTATTACCAGCTCCTTGCTTTGGAACCACCAAATAAATCAGTTGAGGGGTGCTCAAGCACGATAAACCAGTTCTCAGGTTAGAAATATATGTTTATAAAGACTTAACATGCTTATTAATTGGAGGGAGAGTCTCTTCCCCGTTCTTAACGAAAAACTAGAAAGTACACAAGGCCAAGGTTACAACTTTATTTCTTCAAATTCCAACTGCATGGCTGAAAACCCTCGCAGCAAGCTGGCTAAGGAGCCTAGCTCTATCATCCTGTGGAAGCTCCTGTGGCGCGGTTAGTACGGCGACATTCTTCGAATAGTGGACAAGGGAGGAGAACCCAGAGATATTCGTACTTGGAAAACGGCTGCGACACTCTTCCCCTTCGCATCCCGAACGGCCCCGAGTCTGTTTCCAGCAACTGCACCAGCAACCAGTCCAGGTACGTTGGCGACAATGAAGCCAAGGGCTCCGCCGCTCATCCCACCAATGACGCTCCAGAACTTGCTCGTTGGCCTATTAGTGCCCTCCTCGGCCATGCCCTCCTCACGCATCATCTCCTCGAACACATTACCGAACTGGGCGTCTTCTGTTCGCTGCCGCTCTGCCCCACTCTGGTTCGTAAAGTAGTTCCATGCCCAAGAAAATCCGTTCTGGCCTTCTCCCTGCGGCACCTCTTCGGCGGGATCCTCGAAGGGATCAGCCGTTGATGAGGTAGATGTGTTGAAGAGCTTGCGCTGGGCGTCGTAGTCACGACGCCTGGCGGGTTCAGAAAGGGTATAGTAGGCATCATTGACGAGCTGGAACTTTCGTGTCCTCTCTGCCCGCTCAGGGGAGTCTGAGCCGACTCTGTCTGGGTGAGTCTTCAATGCAGCGCTATAACTCGGTTTCAGCCAGTGACTTCAAAAAGACCCCGCCCTACTACTTGGGGTTTGACTGAAGAAGTGTGATGTCGCGTAGGTGTGATTCCCAACGGTTTAAATCATAACTTACCGTTTGTATGCATCGCGAATCTGCTGTGTAGTTGCGGTCTCTGAGACTTCCAGAATCCCGTCTGTAGGCTGGCTGTCAGCACCGGTATAAGTGGCATTGTGGTGCGGTACCCCTGCAGATAGCTGGTATTGTCTTACAGTAATTGGGTGGAGGGGTTCCTGAAGCCATGGTGTTGGAATGTATAGGTAGTCAGGGACTGTTGTTTACAAAACTTTAGGGAAAAGAAAGGGTATGATATCCAGTTACGAGATAATGAACCAAAGGGTGTGCGTGAGTGGACAGATCAGTGAGATCATGAGAAGGCTGCGCCAAAGAGGTGGAATCAAGGCAGGCGAGTACACTCATCAACGTCATGTGTGGCCACACCACGTGGCTTGAACGCACGCCTGCGCCACGTTGCTAGTTCAGCAACACCAACCGGGTCCAGAATGAATCGAGCGGCAGTCTTGACCAGAGCACTAATATGAAACAATCCGAGTTGAAAACTTGTCATTAGCTGTCAATAAATGACAATACTAATCACAAACTCGACCACAGCTGCATGATGTTTGAATGTGTGTATCAATTTGAATGTCATCCTGTTGAACACCTACCCTTGAGCAGTTCATAATCACCACACAATATTCAATTTCCATTTAACGTTCTGTATATATCACTCCTAGTAATCTTTATTTTTGGTTTATTTTTATTTATACGCATCCATGCAAGTACACCCTTACCAACAGCGCCAGCGCGTTGTGACTGCTACGTTGCGGTAGATAATAATAAGACTCCATCCCACCAACAATGCAAACCAAGAACCCAGAAAAACGACGCACCAGCCCCATCCAATAGTATACTATATAGTTGTAGATCCTATCTCTTTAACTCTTATTAAATCATTACCCTCCAAATATCTCTGTGCCCGAGAAAGCGCATCATCAATGACAAGGTCAGCGACCTCTGGTTTGCCGGCTCGTCGGTAATGGTCAGCAAGAACCCACATGTCGCGCACAACTCGGATGTCGCTGTCTGTGCCGTGAGCAGCCTCGCGCTTTCGGATGGCCATTTTCAGGTTCTCCTCGGCCGAATCCCACTCGCATCTGCCCTGCTGTATCCTGGCGAGCATCTTTCGCGCATACGCATGAAATCTGGCTCCGGTGCAGGTTTCCAAGTCCTGGGTGCTCTCCAGGAGTGAGACGGCCAGCTCCTTTGCCTTCTCCTTATTTTGCAAATCCATCTGGGCAAACTCCAGCATGAGGGCGGCCACCCTCAGTGAGTCCGATGCATTTGATTCATCGCCAGGCCCGGATTCCCGACTCAGCGCGAGCGCCTCCAGTGCGTTAGTCATGGCCTCGCCTTTTCTTGCCAGGTTGCTTTCTCTCCGTAGGTTTGTTCGCGCATCCCATATCAGCTGCTCATAGAGCCATAGGCTATCAGAGGGCGGCGAGCTGACACGATCGCCCAATAAATCAACATTCCGTAACCAAGCCTGCCGTAGAACATGTGTCGCGTGCTGGCGCCCTTCCTCGGTCTGAAAGTCACACCTGCGAAGCTGGTGGAGAATTCTAACAAGGGGATGCTGTTGAGGTAGCCTGGCCTCTGCAAGAGCGGTGGCATGGCCAAGGAACATCCCCAGTAACTGGATGTGATTCTTTTGTATCATGTCGTAAATGATATCAAGCATATGCCAGATCAAGTCCGGATGGTCCACAGTCAACACATATTCGAGAATGTAGAACCCCTTCCTTGCTGCCAGGCCGGCCAAGTTACCTTTCCCATATTTCCACATATCAAAAAACAGTTCAAATGTTCGATACATGGTCCGGCTATCCTCAATAGGTGGCTGGTTGGGGTGCGCCAGGTATTTGGACATTTGGTCCGACTGTATCTGGTATGTGTCAAGCTTCTCAGAGCTCCAAGACAGTACGCTTCCAAGGATGACCTCAAGCCTGGCGTGACACTCCAGGGGTGAAGGTTGAAGACAAGTAAGGGCTGTAATTTCCTGCAAAGAGTCTCTGGGAATGTCCTCTGCATCGTCATCTTCCTCTTCTCGCTGGAGAGGAGTGACGGGAAACGCAACATGTGAGTGCTTCCGATACGTTCTTTTGCGGAAATTCCACTTCCGCAGTCGTTTTTTGAACATTTGCTCACTCCAATAGTAATTCCAGGTCAGCCAAACTCAGATCACCAGATCATCCTGGGAGGAGTTGTTGGTGTTGAAGGCACAGGCACCACTCACGTTGCGGCGAAGCCATGCTTCTTTTCAAGAACAGCCATGACTTCGTTCAACTTACGACTTTCGTCTATGTAGAGATGCTTAATGATGGATTTTTTTGATTCCCACTCCAATTCCGTGTGCTCCTTCGATGCTGGGGGCAAGCTGGCTGGCGGGGAGTGGCCTGGCAGCCGTGGCGCCAACATCGGGAGATGGTTCATGGTGAAGTAGTGTTGCAGCAATAATATCGACTCAGGGCATCTACGATCGAGAAGGCATCATTTGCTTGTCGGAGCTTCTTCTCGACCGGGCGAATTCTCGACATGGCTACCAATAGGGATCTTTAATTGAAAGTGATGCCGGATCGCAAATGGCGGCACCTCTATTCATTTTCAACGAACAGACCAGGCGCTAAGGTTTCATTAGCTTCGGGGCTAGTGTTGGCTCGTTGTAAGAGCTGCTTGTGCAGTAGCCTTTGCTGACTAAACAGAAGAAACCTTGCTCTCACCTCTCCGTCGCCGTTGGAACTGCACGCTGCTTGATGGTGAATAAGATATATCGTGCCAAGAATGAACTGAGCGGTAGTTTGGTAAACGGTGCGCGACCTCACGGGGTAGCGCATGGACTCATTGCGTTTGATTATGAGAAATCACCCCAATCTGCCAAGAGGATGTCTATTGGGCGTTGAGAATACTTCCTCGGCGTGAGTAAGCTTCAGTGAGAAGTTGAACTGAGTGTCTTATGCGTAAAACCATCTGCCCTTGAATTGTGAAATAACAACGTAAAAAAAAAACACATCCACTCATGGATTGCAGTTGTCAATGTCGTTGGTGGTGGTACTCTAAATGAGGTTGAATGTCATCCAATCAGAGATTTGGTCCGTGGAGAGCCTTGGATCTGACTAAGCATGTGCTCCACCGACCAAGCAAATAAATTTTCAGCGACGCGGATTCTCGTTTCGTTTTTTCTTCTTTTCTTCTTCGTGCGGCGTGCATAACCTGAATTTTACCTACCCGTGTTGCTCGAGTCCCTCTTACAATGGATACAATCGCAGCGTCAGTTATGCTCCAGATCAATTTTTAATTGCACGCTGGTTGTTTCATCACTGCTCTCGTGTACTTGAACGCACTTGGGTACGATGATTTGACCGGACATATTGAATGAAGAATTAGGATTGTACTTGGAGGAATGGGGACGTAGACTTGGAGTCTTTTGAACCTTCCAAAGGGTTGGCCAGTCCAACTTCGGCGCGTTCCCCTGAACAGACACTCTCCCCAGGTTTAATGCATGCACAACAGCGTGAAAACCCATTCGAGGGCTCATGAATGCTTGTGATGTTTGCCTATTATTATGATATCGCCTGATCAGGAAAACTCCGTCGCTAGCTATTATGCATGAAAGCATGTGGCGCCATTGCGCAAGACCATCTATACATTGTATTTCCCATGCATTAAGCGAAACAGGTCTTGCGTTGCGTTTTTTCTATTCCGCAGAGAACCCCCTACTTAAGGACGACATACCTACTCGTCGTCGCTGATCTTTTGGAGCTTCCCCAATTCCCTCTTGGGCCCTGCCTCGCCGATGAGTTTGACACGGTCAAGTCGTACGGTCTCTGCCTCTCCATCGCCCTCCTTGACATAGATGATGAGCGAGTTTGTCTTCTGGAATTTAACGTAACGCAGTCCGATGCTGACTGTCCCGTCGCTGTTCCAGTCCTCGGGCTGAATTTCTATGGCTTGCGTTGGGTCGGTGCTATCAGCCTCGCTGAAGTCCATGTTCTGCGGCCTGTTGATGAATAAATGAATCGTGCCGGGTCGAGCAGGAGCGTCATCTTCTCCCTCGGGGATTATAGAAGTTAACTGAGAAGATGCAAGTCAGTATACACGCTGGTGGAAAGAAACACTGCGTACCAACCTGGAGAGTATGTAGCTTGACCGAAGACCCGAAAGGAATAAAGAGAAGCAACTGGTCATCAGCACCACTCTGCACATAGTCCTTGCTGGGGGTCTTTTCCTTGTCAAGCACACTCGGTTTCGATTCTTCGAACAAAACCTTGACCGGACCAGCATCCTCATCTGCATTCAAAAGCTCAATGTTCCTGCGCTCAATCTGATCTGTGATGTCGCTGTAGCCTCGAGGAATCTCGGCGCCGCGCCATGTCTCGCTGCTAGGTCCGGCTTCCTGAATAAGCTTGCTGACAATCGCGGACAGCTGTTGGGGGTTCGCTCCCTTGACTGTATCCTCTAATTTCCCGTTTTTGAAGACGAGGAATGTGGGTAGAGCTGAGACGCCATATTCCTTGGAGATTTCGGTTTGCTCATCGCTGTTGATCTTGACAAAAGTCACGGCGTTGGGGCGGGACAGCGACTTGGCGAGTTGTTCGTAGAGTGGCGCAATTTGCTTGCAAGGACCACACCAGTCGGCATAGACTAACGGCATTGACAAGAGAAATATTAGCCATGTTTGACCTCTATGAAGGGGTTTGGGTTTGCATGCGAGGGATTGGGCGGGGAGGGGACCTTGCATGGCGGGGCAGAGAGGCAACTTACAGTCGGCGACAACAATCTTGGAGGATTTCAAAAGGCTGTTGAACTGCTCCGGGGAGCTAATAGAGATGGGACCTTCAGACATGCTGTCGGCTGTATGGCGGCGCTGTACAGAATGCTGGTGGTGTTGGTTGCTTCTGATAATTGCCGGCGTCGTGGGTGATGTTCTGATGAAAGAAGTGCAGGAGCCGATTTGGCTGACAAAGTCACGTAATGGAACTCTCTGGCAAGTACCGATTTGTCCAAAATGGCATCAGCAGAACACCTGCTGGCTGGGCCAACCAAAGAGCTGGAGTGCCCTTACTCAGCGAGTTGCCAGGCGCTAGGCCCTAAATTTGGCCAACCTTGTGACGTTCCTCGATAAGGGTTATCTCGCAAGCTACGTAGCTGGGCATGCCACTGCGTGCTGTTGACATTCACTGCTTACGCCGAAATAGCATCTCTCCATGGCGAGGAATGAGAGTGGAGGAGGGGCATGGTAAACCCGATCGGAGATTGGGTGACGGAATCTGGCTGGCCGGTTGGTTGGTCGGGGTGACATGTAAGGTACGGTTTCCCACACCCTGATGAGCTGCCCTCCGTTGCCCAAGGGGGTAGGTTGGCAAGTATTATTGTACAGTACCTACCTACCTATGGAACACATTTACCCAGCCAGGCACGCATCAACTATCTTTGGAGGTTAATGCCTGCTGCTCCCGAGAACGACGTGCGGATCCGTGATGCGGAGCGCGCCGGGTGGCCGTCTTTAGCGGCCATCACTCCCCTGTACGCAGTCATGGGGTTTCCAAGCGCTGTGCTTTGCTTGGCCCTTGGCTGGCGAGAGGAAAGCAAAGCAAAGCAAGCAAGTTGGCAGCAGGACAAAGCAAAGCAGTGCCGGGCTAGACTAAGCAAAGCAAAGAAACGCCCAGAGGCTGAGCTGAATACATGGGGCTTGATCGGTCTTCCGCCTCCTGGTGGCGTGCATCAAACAATCCGCAGGCAGCGCAGTGAGTTGTTCCTGAGCCTGGAATACGTCGCAGTCTCCGATTGGCGCTTTGCCTGCCAGATTTCTGCTTGATGAACGCAAGCATCTGGCTATGTTCAAGGGCCACATGCGTAACATCGATCCATGTCCTGTCACGGGAAGACGATCGCCTGGATACCTCCACAGCTCGATAGCTCGCCTGAAATGAATTATGGAGATAGTCGAGATTGACAATGCTATGCTCTCCCCTGCTCGAGGCTGAGAACACGCGCCGTGGGCTGTTCTCTCCGTAAGACCTCTCGCTTTGCCCAGTTGCGTGGCAAGTAAGGGACGGCGGGTGATGTGCGCTACATATCTCCGATAACACTGGCTGGCCTCCCAACTAGGCACAGCTCGGATCTTAGTAGAGGAGGGGCACACACATCGACACCACCTGCTAGCACTGTCCATTTTATCCGGGGCTCCAGGACCGGTAAGATGTCAATGTATCCACACGTGCCTGCATTATTGCTAAACCAACCACTGCCACCTCGCTCGCCCGCCATTGACCTATTTGCGTGTATGCCTGGGCGTCAATGAGATGCTACCCGAGGCCGTCCAGGGCAGGGCATGGCATGGCAAGGCAAGGCGAGGCGTTATGGCTATAGCAGGGAGGTATTATGTGGAGGTCGGTCGCAGTCGTGCGTCGTAGGTCCTGAGTTAACGCGCCACCAGCACCACTGGCGACAGACTTGCATACTTTACATACGACACCCATGAATGCATCAGTCGCGGCACGTCTGCTACATACACCACACGCCCCCGGACCCAGCCATCGATCTAGCCTGCCAGCCAGCCATCCGGCAAGCATGACTGCCTGTTATTTCACTCAATATCCACGTACTCTAGCTCTCGGTAGGTCGATGGCTTGCTTACTTTTCCCACTCTGCTCCACGTCCCTGGGCACATGCTCCGTACGGCCCGTTGTGCTCTCCTCTGGTCCCCTCTCCTGCCTGCCGATGCAGTATCCCCTTTTCGACTCATTCGTCACTCAGCCTCTACTATATTAAGTCTCGAGACCAGACCAAACTCGACCAGACCCAACCCAATCCCCCAGCTGCCATCCCTGCCCCTCTTCTCTTGTGCTCCGTTCCCCATGCGGCACCACCCATATATCTATGAGCTTTGTATGACCACATAGTCCCTGTGAACGCTTGCAACACCTTCTCCTCACCTGCGACTGGGCTGCTGGCGGTTACACAGCTCACCACATCTCCCACTCACTTCCAGCTCACATCCACCTCACCTCGGACCGAACGCCACCACCAACCGTGGGGACTTTGACCTGATGCTTCGTACCTACAAATAATTGACCTCCCTCCATGCTCTCTGATTCATCGTCATGCACGGAGCGTCATGCAACTCGCGCCCGACCTTGACTTTCTCTCTTGCAACCCAGCTTCTGTGCCGCGGTAGCTGCAGATATTAGCTTCTCGTATCCCTTCTATAATCATTCCAGGATTACCCTTACTCGCCACACCCCAAGCTTACAAACCTACCGCCTTGGTCAGCTCTCGCCTGCTTCCATTAGCTGCTTTTAACAACAACACCAGGAAAAGCACACAGTCGCCCATTCACCGAACTTGTCCCGCCTCACCCTACGCTCATTCGCTATTCATCATGAAGGGTTCATCGAAAGACAGCAGAAGCTGGAAGCCGATGGGCCTCCCCCCATCGTCATTTGTTTCATCCGTGCCATCGCCTTCTCCAGCACCCGCCGCTCCCATCAAGCCAGAGCCTGGTAGCAACAGCCTACGGCCCGCTTCTCCGCCTAAAGTCAACCCTTGGCAGACGGCAAGCAAAGCTCCCAAGCCGAAACCAGTACCATTGGACTTGTTCTCCGAAGACCCTCCCCTTCCCGGCACTGCCTGGAAGGTTGATGGTGGCCAGGAGGAGTGTAAATCCCCCCCGCCTCTATCTATTGCCTCGACACATTCTGCGAGCTCGGCCCAGCCGGAAACCAGCGCGAGTAGGACTCACCGGTCGGACTCGACAAGTTCCAATGGCTCCCAGGCAGTACTCCAGGCTGCCGTGCCTAGAGTAACAGAAAAGTACGCCCCCTGTTTACCAACTCTCTACCCATCCCTAGTGAATTCTCTAAGCAGACGGAATACTAATAGAATTGATTGAACAGTCTATGGGTACATCCATTCGGTGCAGATGTCAGGGTGGTTACTTCGACCATGTCTTTCATGGTCCATCGAGACATTGTCACTGCCCAGTCTGGGTGGTTCCGGGACAACCTCCCCCCTGCCAACGAGGTGAGCAAGTTTGCAAATGGCATTGCCCCCAATCTCAATAGCTATAAAAAGAAAACTGTGCTGATTAGCTTGTTGTTGAAAGGACGGCTCTATGGTTGACATCACTCTGACATGCGCCCCTGAAACTGCCGCCTACTGCTTGAGATTCATGTACACGCAGCGTGAGTGAAGAATTCTCAACCTTCTTGTTTGCAAATGTATTCTCACACTCTGTAGGAATTGAAATATGTGACGAGTCGGAGCCATCAGACCCGGCCCACCTTTCAAGATGTGCCCTCGTCTACTGTGCTGCAGTATATCTGCGAGTGAAAGGCATGGTCGCCCACATTCTCCGAGTCATCGAAAACACGGCCAACGACCTTGCTAGAATGATTACATCACGGGTCCTGGATCACGAGGGCCAGAATATTTGGTGGTTTGATTTCGGCCCCAATCATCTCTACGGTGCTCTGGATATTATGTATGGCCAGAGTTCGCAGGAGCTTATGAAGCCCTTCAGGCTGGCCATGGGCGGCATATTCGACGCGACTCTCTTCTGGCTTCTCGCGCGACCTCACTTTGTCCACCAACTGGCTTCACAGGAATGGATGGTTTGGATGCCCAAAATATTGGCCGACCAGATCGAATATCGACAGTTACGGGAGCGGTCATACTCCTGGACGGGAAGTGTTATCCCCGATGATGCTGCACTCGAGACGCTTTTGGCAAACGACACCCTTTCGAGAATCGTCGCATAGGGCCAAAAATAAGTTTTCTGGGATTTCGCTTCCCACTGCTCGTTTCTTTCGACTCTCGAGGACCTTGAGCTCATACGATGCATATGATAGTGGTAAGTGGTCAACCACAACGCTGGAAACAACATCTTTATTATGAATGGCTGCATCGCCTGCTGTAATGGATAATAATCAACATTCTCGAGCTTTTTCTGTTGCCGCTATAGTTTTGGTTTTGGGAACGCGGCAAAAAGCATGGCACCAGGCGCTTTACTTTTCTCCTTCATTCTGCTCTCTTCACTTCTGCATTTCCTCGGCGAACTAGGGGCATTTACTTTCTATGCGCTCTTTGCTTACCTATATTTTGCTTTTCATTTTCATTTTCTTCCCGGCTCATTTGCAGAAGGTTCTTTCATTTCATTGCACTTGTTTTGTTTGGAGCGTTCCTTGTTTTCCTTCTACAAAAAGGGGGCATGGTGTTGTAATTGAAGTGATTTCTTGGAAGCTTTGCTCGAATGGTTCTGGTCCTTCTTTTCTGTTTTGATACTAGGACGAAATTGCATCCTGTTAGAATCAATTGTACAAGACAAGTACTACTTCAAGATGGAAGACTTAAATGATTGACTTCTGATGTCGTATACACCTGATACAGACTGCTTTAACTTTAAAGTACACCATAGACTTTCGATGAATAATTGTACGCTCAGAGACTGGTGTGCATGCTTTACTTCATATAATCTTCTTTCCACGTTTATACAAAACACAGTGACCATTTAACCAAAAAAGTTCATGTTCAGAAATACAAATTTGCACGCGGCAGCAAAATCAACAAAACACAACCGCAAAACGCCAAAGCCATTCATAACAAATCATCATCATTAATAGGTTCAACCATTGGGAGCAGCCGTCCTCTTGCAGGGGCCGCATCCGCTACCAGCGCTCACGGCGATCGCGGAACCTTTCGCGGTCCGAAATTCTTATCCGCGTGTCTTCCTCTATCGCCCTCCTGGGCGGCGGTGGCGGGGATGGGGAAGACTCGTACCGCTCACGGAACCTTTCGCGGTCCGAGATTCTTATCCGCGTGTCTTCCTCTATCGCCCTCCTGGGCGGCGGTGGCGGCGACGGGGAAGGCTCGTACCGTCTCGGCCCTTCTACGTAGCGGAAAGTGTCATACTGGGGCTCGACCTCGACGGGGTACGGCACGGGGATGAAGTGGTCTCTCTCGATGACCCTCTCGAGCTCCCGGGATTCTCGTGGGGATCTGCGCTTGCTGCGGGAGCGGCTTCTCTTCCTCCTCGGCGTGGGAGGATCCACGTCGACGGAGATGACATCGATTTCAATCTTCTCAGGCTTTGGCTGGGGAGGAGGAGGCGGAGGAGGGGGTGGCGGCGGTGGTGGGAGGACGAACACCGGGGGAGCTACCACCGGGGGAGGTGGAGGTGGAAGCGGGGCGGGCTTCTGGACTGGCGGCGGCGGTGGTGGTAGAGGAGCTGGCCTCACGATCCTGGGAGGGGGGGAAGGTTTCCTCTCGGGCGGTATGAAACGGGTGACGCTCTTGCGGACGACTGCGACGTCAGGCTCCGGGTGGGAGAGATAGAGTCGCTTCTTGACTCCATAGTTGGTAGCTACGAGTGGATTGGAGTTAGCACAGCAAACGAGAGAGAAGACACGTGTGATACAGGGATACTAACGCATGGCGAAGGCGTGATAGGTCTGTGTATCAGGGATAAATGAACCGGCGTGCTATATAGATGGCGGCGGGCTGTGTCTGGCTTGGGTGTTTGGTGATATACCTAGCAGGAGGGGCTAAGGTGAACGGCAGCTATGCGGTATGGTTTATATGTATACGCTGAAGTCACAAAATGACGCAGGCGATGCCAATTTATTGGGTTGTTGGGCACGGAAAAAGAAGCAGCAGAAGTGAGGAGATGAGGGAATAGAGAAGGCAGGACAGCTGAGGATGGCGCATTGATTGCCTGGGCTTTGCACTGCCATATGACGTTTGCACCCAACGCCGAATGACCAAGATTTGGGTCAATTGCGGGGCCGTTGGTGGGTGGGTGGCCGATGGGTCTCCCGACAGCTTACTGGCTACGAGGAGTCAAAGAAAGCCCCGAAACACAAGGCACCTCACTGCTGTTCCAGACAACTTTTGCTTACCTAAGTCACCGGCCCAGCCACATGACGGAGTCCTGCATGAATGTTGTGCAGGGCTGAGCATGTCTCCCTAGTTGGGCGCTGATGCCATTGCAAAATCTTGCTTGCGGGCTCTGATTAGGCAGTAGATGGCCTCGGATCCATCCAACCCGTCTATGATTGGGAGGCGAGGCGGCCCTTGGCTTTCTGGAACCGCCGTGGAAGCTCGGTGCCGGCCAGCGCAATCAATGCCGTCAATCCCCGAGACACAAACGAGCGAGCACCTGCTCGGATGGAAAGAACCAATGATGCATACGCTAGCCGTTCGAGCATGTGGCATGAATTATGCTATTGTAGATGAGAGAACTGCCATCGCCGTGGCCAGCCGAAGGCCACCCTCAGCTTGGAACGAACCAGGTCCGGGTACCGTCGTGACGGCCCGACCGAGTCCGGAGGGGCCGTACAATTGCAACCGAATCAGTTGATAATCCTGAAAAGCTAAGAGAAAACCAAAAGGGAAAATGTCACGAATGCAACGTTGTCTATTAAATAGGTCTTAGTTAGAAAGCGGCTTGTGTGAGAGAATTCCTACTACCTGCTCTGAAAAACTTAGTTCACAGAGCTATCAGGGATCATGGAGGTTGATAAGTGGCTTCTGTGGTAGTTTAGAGCGTATCACAAATGTCGCAATAAATGCTACTATATAGTCCTGCATTAGTCTAAAGAAAGGCAAATGATATTGACATACTACTAGCAACTATTGTCTTCCTAATCAATAAGGTAGGTATGGCATAGTTGTTGGTTGGCAGTCTGGGTTGAGTATTCCAACTTTCTGGGCGTCAATGTAACGGCGCGTGTTGCGGCATCTAGCAGCATACCTATTTACAAGAAAGCACGTGCTCTTCGTCTTCGAACCGCCGGAATAGTAGTCGCTCGACCAGTCTCCCCTTTGCCTCGAAATTTTCTTTGCATTATCTGGCCATCATTATATGGAGCTAGTGCCATGTGTTTGATGTGTTATTGCCGTGACTAGTCATAATACATGCTGACAGTTGGCAACAGTGACTTGACTGCTCATGTAAATGCATGCAGGCATGTAAACAGCAACAGGCAGTACATGCATGCAGGAAGGTCGCCTAGTGTACGGTAGGGCCTATCAACTCGCGGGATGCACGTTTTCTCCTGAATTGGACCCGTTTGCCCGAGAAATCTTTGTTTCAATCCAAGTTTCTTTGCAAGTAGGTAGTATCACACTGCTGCACATCACCTACAGAAGTAGAAGGAAGAAACTGGGCACAGATACGTGGTGTCTCGTTGTGGGGCGAGCAATGCCGGACGTGCGCACAGCTGTCAAATGTGAAAATCTTGGGAGATAGGGGACATCGATGGATGGCACAATGGGAAAATGGAGCTTCTGGTCTTCATGATTGGTGGTGAACCGGGAAACCCTGCACTCGTCAAGCCATCTTGCAGCTCGGAGCATAATTTCCTCGTGGACTGCAGTGGCGATTCTGCAGTACCAGCAGAAATGCTACCATCGCGGGGCAGCGTATCATATTATCAACACCACGGAGACGTCACATCGCTACCCTTCTCGGGTGAACCCTGAACCGCCGGGTCCCTCGAGGACAGGTCAATTAATAAAATCCGGGGCACCTGTGGCGATCAGTATAATTCAGAGAGGAATTTGCCGAAACGGAGGGTTTGCTATCAGATTTTGGGAGAGCGCGCGACCGAGTCAGTGCTTGGGCCCTTAGGGTAGATACGAAAACGCGATGGCCAAGCCAGGTTCCTGCATGGGAGAAGCCGGCATGGCTCCAAGATTTTCTTGGTTTGGCAGTGTCGGATGGGACCCTGAACCGCACCATTCCAGCATTGTCTCGACTGGGGCCCCTGGGCCGGCCCCGATCAAATTAAAAGCTGCAGCAGTGCAACGGTGGGTTCGAGGGACTCTCGCAGCTCAGATCTCCTGGGGATCAATGCTCAGTCTCCCCCCTAACCAAGTTTCCATTGACCATGGTAAAGTTTGACGCCTCCCTGGTCTGATGCCACCTTGGCTGTGGCCTTTCCTGCACCCACTCAGGGGACTCTGAGGGGACCCCGGAGACGGTGATTCGAGACATTGAGCTAGCGATCTGGAGGTTTTGCTGTTGAATACCTTAGGTGTCGGTTTGTATCAATGCCGACAGAGTGGCGGTTAATTAAAATGAAGTTGCAATTCGGCGACCCTTTTTTCTCTTGCAGAGAGGAGCTGATTGGCTATAGGGAGAAGAAGCTAATGAGCGTGCATGACACCTCTGAGCGAACTGCAACCCACTGTAATAACAGTGGGTTCTGGGCCGGGGGCTTAAGTGCCATGCAGGCACATTACCCACCGCGTACTTCGGTCCTTGCGGGACGGCAGGATGTGGTGAAGCTCAGGGTTGTTGCGTGTCTTGGAGATAGGATCAGCAGAGCACGGTGGATGTACTTATTTCGCTGCCCCAAGTTTGCTGAGCCGGATTGGAGCGCGCAGCGAACTGGCTGACCGACGAGGGGTTCGTCACTGAACTTGTCAGCCCTTGAAACCATCTAATGTCTGGAGGGCCTGTGATCTAAGGTCGCCTAAGAACATAGCGCAGTGGACGCTACCACAGCCTTAGGTAGGGTTATTATATGATCCTGCCCAGGTGCGACCACACTACTACTATCTTGGGCCAGCCTGATGTACCTCCGGTGGTCCCTATATGCACGCTGTTAACCGCATAATAACTCCCAGTCTGTATACGGAGAGGAAGCGCGCGGGTTGGGATCAAAAGCCATCGTGGGACCATACAAAATCCCTGCAAGCGTCCCGATCACCACTCTGGAGGCAATAGCAGTGCATTCTAACAGTAGGGAGGAATTTGCGAGTCGCCATCAGACTGCTCATCCATGATGGGGCACAGGCTCCAAGCGGCCAGCTCCCCTCCATAGCTTGTTTCGTCTTCGCCAAGTCTTGTGATCTTCAATACTAACGTAGGAGTCGCCTGCAGCATGCATGTGCCGTCCTCTTCAAAAGGGGAATGCATAGACTAGAATAGGCGATTCATCTAGGAGCGAATTCCTCTGTCGTCCAAGAAAAGGGGTTTGATAGAGAACAAAGCAAATCCGAGGCAGGCTAGGAACGGTTTGCCAGGGTTCTCTCCTCTCTCCTCCCCCCTTCAATGTTCAAGCCACCCCATTCACTTTAAGCGGCGGCGGCAAGATTTCCATTTGCGCTCCCACCCCCCACCCTTTTCATTACTCCCCCTTACATTGCCCATCCCAGTACGACTGTACAGACACACTCGTCCATGTACCGCGGAGCCTCAGCGGCGAGAGCTGCATAACCCGTCATCCGTTTGGGCAATTGGACAGTTGACAGGTACTGGTCGGTCAAGGCAAGGCCCTGGCTCCTTGCCCACCTTCCCCGACTGGGAGATCACGAGAGCACCGGACCATGTCGAGGCTCGCCCATCACGATCCCCCAGCCTCGTCTGTCGCTGACGATGGCTCTGGCTTCAACAAACTCGACGATAGTCCCACTGTCGGGCGCCGGGTCCATGTCCCTGTGCCTTTGTCTGTAGCATCACCGGCCTACAGTCCCAGGTAAGAAACAGCAGCCTTGTCTCTGGCCAATCCCCTCACCCCCTTCTGCGCTTCCCGTCCCGTGTCGCTTGGTCCAGTGAGACTTGCAAAGGGGAACACCCTGTCTCTGGGCCTGTGAGCATTCCTGCCGCTCCGGAGCACTACCGTGCTCGCATCCGACAGACCCCATCCCGTACCTAGATGCAGCAAACACCTGCCTTCATCACCCTGCCATGCTCCTCGACCCACGAGGTTGCTTATTATACCAATCAGCTTGCATTCTTCTCCCACTGCCCTTCAACGGCTGACGCTGTGTAAAACCCGCCCGAACTTACCCAACTGTCCCACCTTCTAATATACATACCCCGGTCCCTCCTGTCGGCGCTTCTGCCGTGAAACAGCTACCCTTTTTGCCGTTGCACACATTCAAGTCGACTGACGCGCGCATCGTGCATCCCTCAGGACACAAAGACCGCCTATCCCAAGTCCTCTGTCGGCCAGTAGCTGGACTGTCAGATCCTCGCCAAGCCCGAGCCCTCGTCAAGATTCCTTCCTCCCACCACACTCGAACACGGGCAATCTTGGTCCGCGACATTTCGACAACACCCAATCTAATTCTGGTTCTGGACCAGAGGAGCATACGACATTTTACAGCGACTCGTCGAGGGATCCAAGCCCAGAGCCGCAGAATTCCAGACGGTTCGTGTTTTACCTTGAACAGCATCTCCAGCAGCCTCCAATTTCGCTAACCCAAGGTTTGGCTCCAGGTGCTCCTCGCCTACCGCTCCTGATGATTCCCGCATCGTTTCCGATCCCCTAGCTCCCAGGCTTGCCAGTGACTCTCAAAAGTCACCAAAGCCGGCCATGTCGGGTCCCGTGGGTACTGCCCAAGAAATTTCACAATCTGCTGGGCTACCTCGAACTTCCTCCATCGACTCTGCGATATCCGCCCTCTCGTCCAATAGGCCTGCTCAGCAACATGGTTCGCAAGACTCCGGGTACGGAGCGGCCGATGTCTCGAGTCTGGTGAACAAGGCAGGCAGCCCAGAGGCAGTCATTCAAACCCTTCTGAAGGAGAGACAGGCGCAGTCGCAACAGAACACCCAGCTATGGCGTTTGGTAGACAAGCAACGGGCCATGATTCTGGGCCTCAACAAAGACCTCGAGCGGGCGCTGAAGGAAAAGGAAAAGTATAGGTTGAAATTGAGGGATCTACTAGCCAACGCCGCCTTTAGCCCGACGAGTTCGAACGATTTACAGACCCCCTCTCGGCCCAATGTCCCTCGGATCGATGTCAACCAGTCGTCAATGGGATTCTCTGAGGCGTCGTCTCTGGACTCACCTAGCCAAACCTTCTCTCCCATCGATTCGATGATCCCTCCCTACCCGGTTACGCCCATCACACCCGCATCCCTCCCAGACCAATCGGCCATGCCACCACCTCCAGACGCCCCTCGACTTCAGGACCCCTCTCGAATTCTGCCCAAGGTTAGGGATCGGGCACCGGGCAGGGTTGACCGAGATACAGAAGAAAAGTCAGATCAAGTACCGAGATTAAAGAAGGAGGATTCCCTCAAGGATTTACAGTTCAATGCCTCACAGCCACCTACCCGCGCCCTGCCTCCGGACCCTCCCAAAGGCCCATCAACGAAGCTTGGATCTCCTACTGCTATGATGATTGAAGCAAGAGTTCGATCGGAAGGTGGAGTAGCTGGCTTTCCAGCGCCACCACGAAAGGCACCTCCTGCTCCACTCCAGCTGAACTCGCCTACCAAGGAGCTGGTACAAGAGGAAGAGACGGATTCGGATCTGGATGAAATTCTCGAATCTGCAGACCTGGGAAGTGGAAGCGACGATCGTGGCCGAAGGCGAACTCGGGCAGAGGATGAGCTGGACAGAGGGCTCAGGGTCCAAAAGGAGGCCGAAGCAAGAAGTGCCTCTAAGAAGAGCTCATCCAGCAAACCCGACTCGCCTGCCGAAACCGTCCCTCCTAGTCCCCGCCAGGCCCCGGGACAACGCCCACATCCTGGCTCAATGTCGCTTGCCGAAGTCCTTCAAGCCGACGAGTACAGCGACCCAGGATCTCCAGCGATGAGCCCTGGGCTGCCACTCAGCCCTAGACCTGTCAATGTGAGACCTCCCATGCACTCTCCGCCACTCTCTCCTAGGAATGCTGGGACATTTCCTTCAGGTCCCTTGTCACCACGACCTCCCCGCCAACCAATTCCGATGCCTCCGAACACACCGCTCGCAACACCGGCAGTGGCTTCCATCGACCAGTCCTTGATGTCGCCGAAAGAAGGAGTCACGAGCCCCACGGTGGTGACAACCCCAACTGAACGGACAAAGATCTTCAGAGGCCTAATCACTGAGGAGTTCCCTGATCTTTTATTGGCCCCCAACGCCTTACCATCAATTGCAATCCGTGTCGCCTCATCTCGGATGAAGCCCTCGCGCGCAAGTCTGATTTCGCTCACACAACTTGAAGAAGACCCTGTGTTTACCTTGGCTGTCATTTCGCGTGCTGATCGCAGTGAGTTATGGCGTCTCGAGAAGGACTCAGCCTCTTTGTCAAAATTGGACCAACGGCTTAAGCAATGCCCGGCTTTCACCGCAAGGACGCCGGACAAGTCTCTGTTTTCTGGCCATGCTCCTGCGAAGGTGGACGCTAGGCGCGCAGCACTGGAACATTACATGGAAGAAGTTTTGAATACTCCCTTGGATCCAAACACGGCACTTGAGCTTTGCAAGTATCTATCGAGAAACGCTCTCCCTCCCAATGTGGATGAACTAGGAGCCGGAAGCGGGGCACGAGAGGGAAGCTCGCATATGATCGGTCCGGATGGGCGACCTATTCGTAGTGGCTATCTTACCAAGCGAGGCAAAAACTTTGGTGGATGGAAATCGAGGTTTTTCCTTCTTGATGGCCCCCTGTTGAAATACTACGAAACTCCGGGCGGTGCTCACCTCGGCACGATCAGACTGCAGAATGCACAAATTGTCAGACACTCGCAGAGCGGCGACAACCACTCTCCACCCAGGGGCCCGAACAGCGACGAGATGGACAATAACTACCGCCATGCATTTCGAATTCTGGAGCCCAAAAAGAAAGATTTGAATAGCCATGTCAAGCACGTTCTTTGTGCAGAGAACGACAAGGAAAGAGATCTTTGGGTAAACGCTCTGTTGCAGTGGACTGATTATCGTGAAAACGAAGATGAGGAACCAGCACAGACCAGCAGATCTAATGCGGCTAGGAGTAGGAAGAGTATGCCGCCACCAAGGTCGCACCATCAGACTCAAGACTCAGATACTTTGGTTGGTGTCCGATACGATTCGACGCAGCATGGTGACGTCCCGCAGCTGGGTGGTAGACCTAAAACATCTGGTGCTTCTAGCGACCATCTCGGGCACCATTATAACAACAGCGATTCGATGACTCCCAAGCTGATATCGGGACCGAAAGATCCTCAACCCATTGCGGACCTTGCGGCCTGGGGCAATAAGACAGGCTTGACGGCTCCAACTAGTGAGGAGAAGAAGGTACGGAAGCGAAGCTTTTTCGGTTTCGGGTCAAAGACGCGATCCAATTCAGACGGGCAAGATTCCATTCCTTCCGTGGGTGACGGCTTCTCAACCACCGCCCCCTCAGGTAGTGGGTACCATGGACCAGCACACCAGGTGTTTGGTTCTACATTGGCTGAGGCCGTACGTTTCAGTCCACCGCACGATGTGGACGTGCCCCTCCCATCAGTTGTCTACAGATGTATTCAGTTCCTAGAGCACAAGGACGCTATTCTTGAAGAGGGCATCTTCCGCCTGAGCGGTTCAAGCATTGTAATCAAAGGGCTTCGCGAGAGATTTAATGTGGAGGGTGATGTGAACCTGGTGACCGACGACCACTTCTACGACATCCATGCAGTCGCCTCACTGCTCAAGCTCTACCTGCGAGAGTTGCCGTCGACAATACTAACTAGAGAGTTACATCTCGAGTTCCTGGGGACAACAGAGCTTGTCAGCCGGTTAGACAAAGTTGCGGCTCTTAGCGAACTGGTGCAGAGGTTACCGCTTGCGAACGCCACCCTGCTCAAGTACTTGATTGCTTTCCTGATCAAGATCATCAATAATTCAGATATGAACAAGATGCCTGTGCGCAACGTGGGCATTGTCTTTTCACCGACGTTGAATATCCCGGCGCAAGTATTTGCCATGTTTTTGCAAAACTACGAGCCCATCTTCGGTATTGCTCCTGAGGAGTATGAGCTCCCATCGGCCAATGCAGATCGCGAGTCGAACAGGCCCGTTGACTCACCCATCCAATTCGATCCGCCACCTCCTCGACCCTCGACATCATCCGGCAGTGCTTCGCCACACCGCCAACCGCGCTTGGATTCCATGTCGTATTACCACAATAATCGATCAACCCCAACCCCGCCGCTCATTTCACACAGGGGCACTCCTACTCCACCATTGGGACGTCAAGGTCATGATTCTCCACGCTCTACGACTCAGAGCTTAGGTCAGAGGCCTGGAACTGAGAGTGCATCCGGCTCACCAACTGTGTCCGAGGCCTACAACCTGTATTCGTCCAACCGAGGTGCAGCCTCTCAACAATCACCAGTTGAAGAACCAAGCCCCGGCGGATTGACTGTACAAGATCCATCTGCAAACAGTAGGCGCCGCGAGAGCGTCATGTTTATGGGAAACATGCTTGGGCTACAACCTCAAAATTCCAAAAGTCGTCTCCGGGAAGAGACGCGGTTCTAGAATGAGACGACCCAATTGTCACTAAAGGCACGCACCGCTGGTTTTCTTCTCCAGTAACTATTGTCTTTGTTTCTACTTCCCTAATTTTTGTTTCAGCAACAACATCATCATGATACCATTTCCTTCCTGTTTTGTTATTGCCCTTGAGGTCAATGCCCTATGAGGATTGATGACTGAAGAAGGATTGTGACATGCATATCTTTTTCTCTATTAATGAACAGGGACGACGGGACTGGGGATAGTGTCGTGGGCCATATGAGGTCCCTTTCATATCCCTCAAGCATACATATTCCTTGTCCCCTCTGATCGATAACGTCTAAGGAATAACGACGAAGCCGTAATGTCTATATCGGATGATTTGGCAATTCTTTTTCATTTCCATCTTGTGTATTTTTCTTGTCCTAATCCTTACTCGTTTTCTTACTCATTCTTTCTATTTTCGATATCTTGCTCTATATTCGGCAGAAGACCGCGAAATGCGTGTCTGAAAGAGGTTGAGTGTATATTTTAATTGAGGCGTTTTACTGGCAGTTCGGGCTACCATATCAGCCTTGCTACCCAGGTGAAGACGATGGAGGAGAAGGTGCGAAGTTTGTACATATACATACAATAACGAGAGGTTGCCACGTATTCAGGTGGTCAGCTACCTATTGATACATATCCTGGAAATGGAGCCTGATTGGACCGTTCATCACAGCATCTTAATGTCCTTTTGTTTGTAATAGAAGATGTAAAGATGAGAGGAGGTTGTGATGTGAGGTCGTCGAAGCTTAGTCATCCGATAACCCGGCACTCGGCGACAATCAACTCCGAGCTTTGCGCAGCAATGCGCAGCAAGACTTGGTAAATTGACGAGCGGTTGGGATTTTCATGTCGAAAAGAAACCAACGCGGTGCTGAATTTGACTCGTGAGTCTAGCACTCGACGCCAAAGAAGATGGAGCTTGATCCGCGACTCGAAGCAAGCGACCTCGTTCCCGTTGCTTCCGTCCCCGAAGCATCCTCGATCGCTGGACACACCACGGGCTTTGCAGACGCCGACACGCCGCCCACTAATCTTGGCGCAACCAGAGACCAGGACCTACAAAGAGGCGACGACGACCACCACAGCGGCGACGACCAGGACGGAGGCGCCGACCCGAAACGCTCGAGAGCATGCGAGGCCTGCCGTGGGCTGAAGGTGCGGTGCGATCCGGATCCGGACGGCGGGCCATGCAAGCGCTGCAAGAAGGCATCGCGCAAGTGCGTGGTCACGCAGCCGACGCGCAAGAGGCAGAAGAAGACGGACAGCCGTGTTTCCGAGCTGGAGAGGAAGATTGATGCTCTGACGGCGAGCCTGCAAGCCCGCGCGGGCGGCATTCCCGTCCTTCCTGCGCTGGGTGTCTCCTCATCACCACACGTGCTTGGGGCGAGCAGCGTTAGCCCAGGCGGTGGGCCGAACGAGCACACGACACCAGGGAGCCATGGGAGCTCGTACTATAGGGCTCCTTCGACGGAGGGGGTTGCCAGTGGAGGCATCGGAAGTCACGAGAGGTCATGGGGAAGCGAGACGGCCACCGTGAGACACGCGAGCCTGGACAGATCAAATGGCCAGTCCGTGACACCACCGGGAGGAGGGTCAGCGGTGGCGGCCCCTCCGCAAGCACGAGTCGATCCGACACCCCCGGCATTCCAGCCGCCCATGGTCATAGCCGGCCAGAAGCGAAAGCTGCCCGCGAGATGGAGCGCGAGCGCGGACGACGAGCACAGGCAATCTCCTGTGACTGCCGCCAGCAGTTCGTTCACGCCGGTGCCGGACAGCGACGTTGTTGACCGCGGCATCCTCACGATGGCGAAGGCGACCGAGCTGTTCGCGCGGTATCGTGATCGCATGGCGCCGAACCTCCCTGCCGTCGTACACCCTCCAAGCATGACTGTTTCTGATCTTCGGAAGAACAAACCTGTCCTTTTCCTCTCCACCATGGCGGCTGCCGCGTCCGAGGACAACGATTTGCAAAAGGCACTGTCGCGGGAGGTCATGTTGGTGTTTGCGGACAAGGTGTTTCTGAGCGGTGACAAGAGCATCGAAATTGTCCAAGCTCTACTTGTGGCCGTCGTTTGGTACTGGCCACCAGAGCACTTTGAAGAGCTCAAGTTTTATCAGCTCGTCCATAGCGCCGCCGTCATGGCCATCGATATCGGCCTGGGTAAGAGTTTCGGCAACAAGCAGCCTGGCACAGGTCTCTACAACTGGCAGAGCCACCCCATGCGGCGCCAAGCACTACCTGATCCAACGACTGTCGAATCCAGGCGAACGTGGCTCGCGTGTTTCTTCATGGCCTCCAATACGTCCATCTCGCTGCGCCGCCCCAATCTTATCCGCTGGACCCCCTTCATGGCCGAGTCGCTTGAAGTACTGGAGTCATCCCCTGATGCCGCACCGTCGGACAAATATTTCTGTCATCTTGTGTGGACACACAAGCTGGGCGAGGAGGTGAGCAATCAGTTCGCCTTAGAGGACGCGACTGCGCGGGTGAACATCAACGAGGCGAGAACGCAGCACACCCTGCGGGCTCTCGAGAGGGAGCTGGAAAACAAGCGAAATTCAGTTCCTGAGGATATCATGAGGCGTAAGTAATTGGATCATATTTTCCTGCGGTTTCCTTGAGCTCTGACTGACTCTCTTTATCTTCCTAGCCGCACTAACCCTTGGATTTGAGATGATCAACCTGTACATGCACGAAATTGTGCTTCATAGTAAAACGGCCGTCGACCAGATACGACCACCCTTCAACACTGATGCATTCAAGGAAGGTGTTATCGGGCCCGAACCTCTCTCCGCCGCCCATATCAATGCCATCTCATCATGTCTTAGCGCAATCAACGGCATCTTCACCACGTTTCTGTCACTGGACGTGGCGAGCGTCCGTTGCCTGCCCGTCTACAATTTCGTCCGCGTGGCCTACGCCCTCGTTATTCTTCTCAAGATGTACTTCACCTCATCTAACCCGACCTCAGACCTCGGGAAGGTCGTCAACAAAGAGAATCTTCGGGTTGGGTATTATATGGATCTCCTCATTGACAAGTTTCGTGCCACCGCCGCCGACGATCGAAGTCGGCCCGCCTCGAAGTTCCTCGTTGTGCTCGCCATGTTGAAGAGCTGGTTCATGAAACAGGGCAAGCTCGAGGCTAGGAACAACCCTCAGGGCGGTGATGGGGCTGGTTCTACCAAATCGCCAAGGTCTAGTGGCTGGCCAGAAGGCGATGGCTCATCTGGCAACAAGCAGATGTTACCTTTTCAAAGACAAAACCCGCAGCAGCAGCAGCAGCAAGAACCAGCTCGAGTAAACACGCCCCTCCAGCTCCTCTCCGAAGTGGCCACGGGTACTGGAGCCAACAAACCCAGCGGATCAGCACGTTTCCTCCTTGGTAGCTTCCGCAACCAACCCCAGCCATTCTTTTATGAGGCCAAAAATAATAATAATGCAAACACGCCTTCCTCCTCAGCCTCTGACGGCTCACCCGCCATCAATCCCACGACAGGCCCCCAACAAACGTCTCAACCTCAACAGCAACCGCCCTTCTTCGCCGCCTCCTCCGCTGCCGCCGCCTCCTCTGAACCTTCCTGGATGTCCAACCTCCCAATTAACATCGATATGGGTCTCGCTGATGGCACGGGACTGGACTTTACCAATCTGGGATTGACCCCCGAGTTCCAATTGTCGTCCGAGGACCTTCAAGAGCCCTGGATCAGCGATCTGTTCCAGGGGTTTCAGGACGCGGGAGGAGGCATGTTTCCCTTTTGAAGTCTTGAAGCAGTTTGTAGTTGCTTCAGCGCAGACCCACCCTTGTACTCCGAAGAGATTTCTCCAGGTTCGCATTATTATCATTCTATGTGTTATCTTTGTCTTGTGTCAGCGTGGCATCGTTACATTTCGGAGTTTGTTATGATGGTATCCAGATCATGGTTATTTGGTATGAAATTTATGGGCGTTTGATGTATAATTATTACTTAAATGGTCAGATGTCTGCTCCTCTCCCCTATAGGAGTCGTCTATGGTTAGAAAAATGGGTTAATGGGAATATCCTGTTTGTAAATATATTTCCAGAGTTTACGATAAAATAATATATATACCAAGGTGGTGGACTTTCTGCTGGATGGTACATTGGCAAAGTACTACTGCGATGACATGCCATTTCCTGACTGCCAATTCAATCAACTACCAATACACTAATCCAGCTCATTCTACGTATTACCCTTATTTCATGTGTATAGATATTCATGATTGTGTTCTCTGGTGGTCAGAAAAAAGATGGATAAGGTGCTCAACCCAGCCCCGCTCTCGAATTCTACAAGCCTGTATGGTTGATGAACATGTCCGAGAAAATCTTTCCCCATAAATCACTTCTTAGGTTTTGTATCATTTGTATCTCAAAAATAGAGCGAGAAAGGCTAAATAACTCACTTGAAGATTCATATCCATTATAATATTAATAAATTGAGTTTTTTTGAGAGGAGAAAACTTAAACTCAGCTGGGTTTCGCACCTTGTCAGTGTGTATTTAGAATCCACCGTATGAATGGTTTACCCGGCTGCGACATAATTGGCTGCGCAGAATTATTTTCAAGGTCCGCATTTCGGCGTCGCAAAAGTAAATAGCTGAAGAGGCAGCACTGCATCTCACCTCATTGCCATTGAAAATCACACACTCACACATACATGACCCATTGCGATCTTTCATTTCCCAGCCATACCATCATTCAAACTCACACAATGGCCGCCAAGGACTCCCCATGCCGCATCCTGGTCATGGCCTCGGGCTTTGGCTCAAACTTCCAGGCCCTCATAGACGCCGTTGCGTCGGGCGAAATCCCCAACAGCAAAATCATCTCTCTTTTCGTGAACCGGAGCAAGGCGCACGCGGTTGTGCGAGCTGAGAAAGCGGGTGAGGGTCTACTCGGGAGCTTCTTTTGTTCGTCGATAACACTGATCTCCTAACTTGACAAGGCATCCCTTCGGAATACTACAATCTAATCAGTCATGGGTTCCTACCCAAGGGGGAAAAGGATGAGCAGAAAGTCGCTGAAGCTCGTCAAAAATACGATGCTGCATTGGCCGAGAAGGTGGTAGCTAAACAGCCCGAGCTGATTGTTCTCGCCGGCTGGATGCACATCTTCTCTGAGGCTTTCCTGGAGCCTCTCCAAAAGGCTGGCATCCTCATTATCAATTTACATCCGTATGTTATCACTACTCCATCAACGTTATTGGAGAGAGGAAAAACACTAACATACCTACTACAGAGCGTTGCCAAGTAGGTTACCAGAGCAAATGACCAAGGTGATATGCTAACAGCCGGCCAGATGAGTTTGACGGCGCCAATGCCATTGAGCGAGCCTTTGACGAGTTCAAGGCCGGGCGACTGACGCGCACAGGTATCATGGCCCATTATGTGATCCACGAAGTAGACAAGGGCACTCCCATCCTGACTGAGGAGATCAAGTGGGAGGGAGAGGAGCTAGATCAGTTCAAGGAGAAGATGCATGCCCGCGAGCATCCGCTAATCGTAAACGCGACGGCCAAGGTGGTTGGGGAAATACTGGCTCGGAGATCGACCTAAACGTAGACAGTCAATAAAACATTGTCAGCATGTCTCGCTGGATTCAAGTGTTATGGCTTGAATACCCTCCTCTGAGGGCGGCCGGACGGATCTTTGTCTTATTCAGCAGACAGCTAGGTTGGCTACACGACGACCCCTCGTCGTTACGAAAGACACGCTGGTCAGCTTCACGGCTGTCGCTTATCATGAAGAAAGACAAAAGAGTCAGCTAAGTGGGTTGAAATGGTAATTTAGAAGGGCATAGTAGAGAGGGCCCAGGAGGAAGAGGTACCAAGTCAGAGGCTCTCAAGCAACATGTGGTTCAAGAGGCAAGATATGTGCACGCCACCCTATGTGGTATTATAGTACAGCAAATCCGCACCAGTAACCGTCAAAGGGCTTAAACCCAGGAGGACATGCCTTGATTATATTCGGTAGGGCCTAGAGGCCATCTGCGCGTTCTTGAACCCTAAGGACTCGACACCTCACTGAGTGCTGTCTGCAGATGATGCACGGGGCTGCAGTGTGATTCATATTGCCTACCAACTACCTCATTTACCAACTCAACCTTGCAGCTTCTCAACGCACCCAAACCGACCAACCTCATGGGCTAACATGTGCTTAAATAGAGCCCAGATTGGATATCATCCACCCCAGTGTGACTGTTTCAGGCAGCTGCCCTTGCCATAGGTTGCCTTATTATTTGTTCGTCGCCGAAGTGGTGTTGTCACCCGCGCCCATTCCTTTGGGTATCTCCTCGTTGTTTTCAGACTCAGCACCCTTCTTGCTGTCGGGACCCTGAATGGCCTAGTTTAAACATTAGCCATGTATTATCTAGGGCCACCATCCAAATAACGTACCTTGATCTTGTCAGCCTACGACTGGCTCGGCAGCTTTCTCGGCCTTCTTGGACAGGTCCTCCGCCTGCTGATTCTCCGCCTCCTCATCCGTCGGTAGGGGTCTTGTGGCCCTTCGCCTAGCCATATCATATTTATGGAATCGACCTAGCTCTTCAAGATATTCGAAGCCAAACTGCTCCCAAAGTGGCTTCTCGTCAAGTGGCTCCTCGTCAGACATTGTTGCGAGCTGTGATTGTGTGTCAGTGGGTGCAGAATTTGATGGTGAAGGAGGAGAAAGGATGCGGATACGCAATGTACGTAAGGTAGGGCCAGCCATCGACCAAAGCGGTGCCTGGATATTCGGACCGACAAAACACCAGTCTCCCGTTCGACAAAGCCGGGGTTCGGTGGGAGCCATCAAGCATCGTGGTCACCTTCTGCATCATCGTTCCTTACGCATCATCGTTCCCTAAGCCTACCACTCCATTCGCCATGGTATGAGAGAGCTAACAAACGACGCCCGGTCATAATTGTTGACGAATCGCAACACGCCAAAAGAGTCGATTCCCTCATCAACCGAAGCATTCGATCGCTGCCATATCGGCATGTGGTGCTCTTGTCTGATACCTCTCTCTACAGCATGTGGAAGGACGTGTGTCGGCAGATGGCGTTGCTACCTAGCGGTCAAGCTTTTCTAGACATGAAAAGGGGATTTTACAATCCCCCCCAGGAAGCCGTGTATGACCCAAACTCGCCTGTGAACTTGTTCATGAAGATCTTGCTCTCAGCTACAATATTTGCACGACCTAAGAGCACTCTTGACCCACCACCAATGGTGCGGCACACGGTACATGTCGACTTTGCCAGTTGCTGGGAACAGCTTGAGACTATCCGCGGTCTTGTCACTTCCAGCAACAGACTCTTATCACAGGCGGCCAGGCAAGGGGGCTCGCGGGACGCTAGGTGGCTCAAGACTCGGGCTTTCCAGAAACTAATGAGAGCGCAGCAGCATGCGGCGTCCCCCCTCACCGTCCACGCCCCTGAATGCCCAAAAGGGTTGCGAGCAGAAGTGCCGGCTGCAATAGCTATAATGTTTGAACGATACCTGACAGCCAAGGGGATGCCCCAAGATACTTTCCTGAACCATCTTACGGAGGCTCACTACATCGAATTCCGAGCATTTTACGAGGCTGATGGCAACGTAGCCGACCTTGTCGGGGACCAAAACGACAACAACCTGGTGCAGTCGCACGGCGATACTAAAGAAGGATTTCAGTACGCTGACGATCAAGATGATGGAGACTATGACCCAGTCCACGAGGACGTTAGCTTGATCCCAGAGGTTATTGACCTCTGGGGATTAATATGTTGTGATGCTGGGTATGGTGCCAAGTTGATAAATTCTTGGTGTTTGGGAATTTCCCCTTTTCTTTCAGCAGCTGCCGCATAACTGTATAGCTCTCTCACTTACTATTGACCTCGGGGACGGCTATGTCGACCCGCCGGTACCATCATCATCCTCATCCAAGAAGCGAAGTATGCGCTCCAACCCATCGTTCACTGCGGAGTGGGAAAACAACCTGCGGCACGCTGATTCCCGGGACGTCTTCTCCCCTCGAGTTACGTCGATCGTGGAGACTGTGAGAGGGATCGCAACGAACTACCCGGAGAGGAGATACTAATCATGTCGGCTTCTCTCCTGCTACTCGATGTCGTTGCCGAGGCCTTGGCCCGTAAGGCCTCTAAAGACGACCTCTTCCACTTCCCAGTTAATGAATACAATGGGACACAGGCTGTTCGAGACAGGACGAGGATCATTATGAATTTCAACGACAGCACGGGAACCAGAGTGCTACTTGTCACTTCTGGAGTTTGCGGCGTGGGCGTCAACATGCATGGCCTGTCTCATCTCATTCTTGCTGCACCATTCTGGACGCCGGCAAGCGACTGACATAAAACATGGCACATTTGGACACTCGAGCGTTGAATTTCAACACAATATCAAAACAACCAACCGAGTAAGAAATACAATATCAATCTAAATATCGTAGAATATCTTATTATTCCCTTATCCTTGTGTTTAATAAATAAAAGGGGTCCCTGGGCGGAGGGACTATATTTGCTACACCGCAGCGAGGCTTGGCACGAATAGAATACAGATAGAATGAGCTAATAAAAACCACTGCCTTCCTCTTCATCTGGTGGACTGAGAGTCGACCGTGGACGTCTCGACTCAATCGATGCTTCGCTCTCCCTGGGAGATGTTCTATAAAGGCTGTATATGAGCAGAGAGGGTCCCATTCGACGGATTCTCTCTCCAAGGTCACAAAGGAGGGCTGTATATGTCCCCAGTATGCCTGATAGCGATATGGAAGATCTGTGCGAACAAGTCCTCAAGTGCAACGAAGCGAACACGGGCGGAAGGGACATGTTCGGAGGACGGATTTGGAGCCCAGCATATAAGTCCGGTATATATGATGCTGAAACCCTCAGCCAGCGAATCCTCTACCATGCTGGGAAGAAATGTGCCTAGTTTATAATGCCTGAGCCGGACTTTAACGATGCCTCAGTTCCAGAGCCTATATAGAGGCGGGGTTTGTGGTCAGTCTTCTCTAGGATGTGGACATAGATTCCCCAAACTTTCTCCGGAACAGGGGCCGAACTGAGCGTCCGGAAGAAGTCCAGCGAAGGTGGACTTGGGGACTTGAATACCGCGGCTAGGGTTGATGGAAATGAAACTGGTATAGAGGAGTAGATATATTGATAGTCTTCTTGGTCCCCAAGAGGAGTCTTGTATATTGGACAGATGTACCATTCTGGTACATCCGTAGTAATGGCGCACCAACTATACCCATCAATTAGCTCCTGGATGTTAGGGTCCCAGATAGACTCATCAATGGCATCCGTGTTGATAGAGGACAGCAGCATGGAGGATTATTCTGAATCAGAGGTACTCTCAGTTGAAGTCCAGGTAAGATTATCTGGATTCCGGGTGGGCTGAGCCGGGAGATAATTAAAACAGTCTGTATTATCCCTAGGGGTTGAATCTGAAGGACTTGATGTGAAATATTTGTTATTATCGCTGAATTCGGCGATTTCTGGATCTGGGGTCGCTATCTTTTTGACTTGCTTGGGAAGCTGATGGCACTGAGAGGTTGAAGGACTGCATATCTGTTGATCTAGCGTTGTTAGCAGCTCACTGCTCTTCCAAGATAGTTTGACCGCGGCGACAAGATTCCCTAGCATGACAGCAACGGGCACAACTGGAGCTGTTCGTGGCAGTCTCCTTCAAACAGTCCATGTATAGTGGCACAGTCGGTCGGTTCCCCCAATTGTATGCCATGCGGAGGGCTCAAAAATTATGGGATCTGGGGTTTCCGAGCGGTGGTGGGACGAGTCGTCCGGGTCGCTGCTGGGAGAAGAGGGCGGATCGTCCGGCAGACCACCACCACGGCCGAGATTGCTCACCGAATCATGGGGCAAGACAGACTCCTGGTCTTCGTGACCGTTTTCTGAGCGAGGAAAGGAGAAATCATCATCGTCACCCAAGTCCAGAAGGGGCGCACGTCGTTCGGACCGAATGGTTGTGGTATATTCCGCTACACTATCCTTTTTTATAGCACCTTGAGCTACAAACGCCTTCATTGAGTCAACGTCTTTGAATTAGGTGTAAGCAGCGAGGACAGGGATATTATTGATCTCGGGGGGGGGATAATATGCACCGAATAAGCCCATGGGATATTCGGTCCTGCGATGATGTTCCCTCAACTTGGCCTGATCCATAGGATTCCGGATGTCCAAAGTTGGGGCTGTAATGACTGGTGTATATGATGCGGTCTCATAGTAGTCGGGGAGTTCACGCCTTGCTCTAAGTTCAGCAATCTCGTCGCCGTATTCTATTGGGTCAAGCCTCGCTGTGGTGTAGCAAAAATAGACCCTCCGCCCAGGGACCTCGTTTTTTATTGAAGAGGAAGGAAATCAAAATTCAGTTCAAACAGCCGTGAGGAGGACCTCCTCAAGGGTTTTCGGAGAGACTTGCGTGTCTAGAAGCCTGGTTACGGTCGCTGGCTCACTGTAACGCAAAGGCTCGAAACGAACTCTTCGGGTTCCTCATCACCTGGGGTAGAGGGTCCAGAGCCTTGGTCTGGCTTGGGCTCCATAGTGAGCGGCACGAGGACAAATCGTCGTCAGTGTGTTCAGTCGATAGACAGCAAGTGAACAATGGCAGGAGAAAGAGAAGAGGGGAGAAGCGGAGAGACACAAAGTGCAGCTTTATAATACCCAAATGGCACGATGTGTTATTGTTTCATTATTATTATGTTAGGCGGTTGTGCGATTGCAGTATTGTCTGTCTTATTTTTTTTTTTTTGGTTTCCAGCATGTTCGCCCAAGGAGGATTCGGAGTTCATTTGTAGACTTTGACTAACCAAGCGACCATAAAATACTGCCTATTGAATTGATGCATTTATTATTGTGATGAGATTGACAAAAGGTACCTTTTTGATCGATGGATGGCCTACCATGTTGTAGACTAATTCTTGAACTGGTGGCTTAAACCATAGAAGGTGGTCATTGACCATGGGGAACCGAGTCTCCTCTGCAACTAGAAAGGGGGGGGGCTTGGAGTTTTTTTCTAACTCGGTTTTATGATAGCAAGTTTCTTTTTGGCGTCATTCCTAATGATGACCGATCTCTATTGGCTGAATGACGACAACTCAGTGACAGTCTTCTCCTGTAGTATCGTACGACCAAGCAGGATCGCGCTCCGGTAGTCAATGGAAACAACACCCTTCCAGTATCCATTATATAGATTTAGCCACTGGCTTCCGGCGAGGCAATAGTAGTAGAACCGAACTGCGAGATTTGCAAGAGTTGACACTGGTTTCAAATGGTGTCGTTCACCTCAATTAAAGTCTAAAGGGGCACGTGACATCGCGCTCCTTCTCGCGAGCCCCAATACGCGTCAGTGATTTCATAAGGCCGTCTTATCACCCTTATCATCATCGCCTACATAACCTTAACGACAAAATTGTTTCAACTTCACCACCCTGCCTGTCAGTTTACTGTTTTCTACATCTTTCAATTACGTGTCTGGTCCGTTGTCGGAACGAGGCAGCTTAGCATGCCGTTGGGAGTCGAGCGGCTGAATGTGAGGAAATCACAGCCCAATGGCCACATTAATTTCATCAAGCCGTTAAGAGGGTCGGACGAGAGCCGTGCACAGGAATTCCTAGAGCGAATAGCAGCACAATGCCGTGGGTAGCCGTTCATTTCGCAGACTCACCAACTGCCCCCGGCCTTTACTCGGGATGCTGTGCTAACACACACCCATCGTCTTCCCAGTGCCCGTCATGCGAGACCACCACATCTACGTAATGTCCCTTGAGGAGTTCCCACCCAACCGGGAGTTCGTTGGGCGCAACTTCAATGCGGGCGAGGTCATACAGCTCGTGTTGAAATCGCCGACGTCCGGCAGGTGGCTGCCATTCGAGTACGTGCAGATGGTGATGATGCACGAGCTGGCGCACTGCAAGCAGATGAACCATTCACGTGCCTTTTGGGCGGTGCGTAATGGCTACGCTGCTGAGATGCGGGCCCTCTGGGGGAGGGGATACACTGGCGATGGAGTGTGGGGCCGCGGTGCGAAGCTGGGGACTGGAGAGTGGGAGAGGAACACGGTGCAGCCAGGAGAGGTGCTGCCTGAGCACCTCTGCGGGGGCACCTTTCGATCTAGGAAGCGAAAGTCCAAAAACGCCAAACCGGTATTGAGCTACCAGGAACGAAAGCAGAGGAGGATCGAGAAGAAGTTTGGAAAGAACGGCGTGGCCCTTGGTGAGGACGTGGAGGTCAAGGTGAAGCTGGAGAAGGGGAAGAAAGTCCAGGGGAAACCAAGAGTGGCGGGAAGTGCAAGGGGCAGAGAGCTTCGGGCGGCTGCCGCCCTCGCACGTTTCGAGCAGCAGCGGGAAGAGCCAATTGTCATCAAGAAGGATGAAGATGAGACTGAATCAGGGAGCGACACCGAGGATGATCAGGAAGACGTGCACACCTCTGGCGCAACGCCCGCCGTTGATGTGGATGGTAAGCCGCTTGTCGACGGTAAGGGTAGGGGTATGGTGAAGGTGTGTGGGGACGAAGACAAAGACGACCCTGGGGCAGAGACCGAGTTCCAGGAGCTTCGGGATGTGTTCATGGGCCGCAAGATTAAGCAGGAAAGCCCCGAGCCACCGTCCATTTCCAGCTCCAGCATGGAACATCCAAAGAAGGAGAAGATAGAGCCCCCATCCAATCCGGTCAAGGTTGAGCAACGAACCACAACCTTGAGGGAACTTTTTGGGGGCGGCGACACACATGTGCTAGGTGCGGACGGCAACGACGCTGATACAACACATCAAACGGGGGACACGCATGTGGTGTGCTTGACGTGTTCCTATACCAACCCGCCTCGCCGCCTCACGTGCGAAATATGTGCCAACGTCATTGACCCTGCCGCCATCCCGAACTCTTGGCGATGCTCTAGCGAGTTGTGCAAAGATGGTGCCTATCGAAACTCTGGGGATTGCGGGGTTTGTGGGGTCTGCGGACTCAGAAGGCCAGATCAAATATGAGGAAAGAGACGATTGTGCCAGGCCGAAACTGTGGCCGTGTTCAAGCGGAGAATTATACTATATCTGTAAAGGCGTTTTGCATGGCAGAAACTCCCATACTTTGGATGTAATTTACAACTCGCATTGGAGGAGGGCCCGTTGCTGTACCAAGTAATTACCCTCTGTTGTATGCAACTTTGAGAACAGTGTTTGAATGGTACCGCAGCATCGCATCGCCCCAAGGCTCAATGGCTCGAAAGTTTGTGTTCGTTCCTACTCCGCCAGCACCATCCAACAATCGCCATGACACGAGTAGAGCGAGTCGTGTGACTGTGATCTTGCACAGATTCATATGTGCCCGTATGTCAGGCAAGGGGTCTAGACCTTGCCATTTGGATAAGGGAGGGGCAGATCGCACAAATGCCAAGCCATGCCGAGGCAGTGTGCGCGCGGCACCTTGCGTTGGGTGCCATCAGCTCTGGCAAATCGGGATGAGCTTATTGGGTGGTGAAGTGCTCAAAGGGCAGATCGTCAGACCATGGCTGCCCCGTGGAAACGTGAGATGCGGGGTTGGGAATTAGGATAGGCATGGCATTATTTTTAGCGTACTACATTCCCATCCTGGACATTGGGACAAGTGAGTGCTGGACGAGCGATGGGCTGCATCGGTTTCTCAGCTGCTTGGCTACTGGCTGCTCTCTGGTCAACAACGCATTTGGGTGTGGTGCCTGATCATCTCGTAATGAGAAGGGGAGCTCTGTTCCTTGACCGGTTCCCGTCATGTCAGTGCTTTGTCAATCTGGTTTGGTTGCCCTCGCTGTGTGATAGGGAGGGTGAGATTGGAATATGGTCTACCAACATGGCTGCGACTGGGGTTGCAGCGAAGCGAAGGGGTGCCAAGAATGACAGATTGGAATGGAAACCGGGGATAGCAAAAGTTCGACTATAGTGTGCTAGAGCAAGGGGCGAGGAGGTGGACTGTAGCAGTGGTGACATCGATAACAGATTGAAACGACACAAGGAGAAAAATAGGCTGATTATGGTTGTTTTTGATGCACAAATGGCCCTAGAACCCATAGCACGAGCATGAAATTAGGTACGCGCCTACTTGCTGCTACTGCATGGTGCTACCTACCTAAATGCGAGCTGCGTGGTAGGCGGCTGCCCATCGCAACGTGATTGGAAGCTAGTTGGGTCGCCAGAGTGTGGATGAGAGACGAAGATGACGCCGGAGGACGCACTTGCAATCATGGTTTCCTCGTCCCGTTAACCCCGATAATGGACTGAAGTTTGATAACATGAGCCAGCTCGTTTAGGCATGGGGGTGTAGATACCCCGCAAAACCGATGTCACATTCATCGAATCCCTCGAGCACTAACAGTGAGTTCTGTGAAGATAGTGCCGATTGATTGGCCTCCAGGGTGGGGATTGATGACTCCGGGAGAGTTCCCCCGAGTTAGTGAATAGGCAAAGGTCGAAACTGACCAGAGGCAAGGAGTGATTGGGCGCTCAGCCAGTTGACGAAACCCCGTCAGCGCTCTAGTTCGGTTGCCAGACCCTGGCCTGTCCATGTCTATCTGCAGATGTGTTATGAGATGTGCATACAAGAGCATGGGGTGGTGGGCTATAGGTTGCCACATTGGCGTCTTGAAGCTGCAGGAATGCAGCCCTTACCTTGACCCAGTCCCGATCCGATTCCAGCACACAGAGAGAACACTCTCACTTCCTCGCCTGCATTGGGAAGCATCTCTCCCTTGAGTCGCAGGCTGATTCATTGCACAGAAATGGGGAGGCAATGCTTCTGCAGAGATGAGGTTGAAAACATACCCTGTATGAGAGGGGAAAGGCAACTAGTTCCCTGTCGCGAGTCACGGTCTCAGCCCATTGCACAGCGGATGGAGCATGTGAAATCGACCCTATTTTGGTTCTGGCTAATAGACCTGGGGCCATGTTTTTACTGGGTCAGGCACCGAGCCAGGCGCAGGCTTAGGGGGATCACCGCCGTAGACAATGACCTGACCTGCCCAGCAAAGTGAGAGTGTGGGCGGGCGAAAAGAGGAAATCACGATCTGCTGAAGGCGGTGACTCTGGCCGCCCCTTCCCCTTCCCCTCGCGCTGATTCACCTCCGCTAGGTACCGCCCAGGCAGGTGCTGCTGAGGCTTCCGGCACGAAGAGCAGAAGGTCTGAGGTACCGTACCACTGAACGACGCTGCTCTGCGGGTGCCCCACAGCTAATCGATCCCGGCATCGGCTCGACGTCACCACCCTCCCTGCATCCCCCTCACACATGCACCAACCTTTAGCTTTCAGTGGCTCCATCCCCACTTCGCTAGGCAGGTTCCTAAAGCTTCATGGAGCTTCCAGCTGTCACCGCGACTTGGCCAGGTAAGGAGGAGCAATGGCCCAAAGCTTCCTTCTCCTTTCGTCGTCCACTGCCTTTAGGGGGATGAGAGAGGGAGGGGTTATAGGCCATTGCGTCTGGTACGTACCTACACAATAAATCGGTAACAGCGTAGTTGCGACATAGTGGCGATCTGGTGTCACTGCCAGACAGATCGCCATAACTCCTCTCTACCTTCCGTTAACATGAGATCGGCGAATTCCCCGTCACAGCCTACGTACGGACGCACTCTCTGGGAATGTTTGGGCCAGATCATCCCTGTGGCGGACTACTCGGATCTCAGCATCACCCCACTTTTGTGTGGCCGGCGCCGTTGCTTTCAGGGTCCCCCAAACCGCTGGGGTCAATCCGTGCTTGCCGCCCTGTCTGCCCACTAAAAAGCAGGCGCGGCCTAGCAGCCAAGCTCCTGCTTCTGGCTCTCCGCCCCGTCCTCGGTCTACAACTCTACTGACTTTCTTGCCATCTGGCACCACTTTCCACGAGTCTCGACAACACCCTCCTGGCCACATCCTCGACCATTGGAAGCGTGCCCTCTCCTGCTGCGTTGCCGCCGGAACGCCAGCCCTCGTCTTGTCTGTCCGTGCTCGCTACTGGTGGGCTTGATCCATCCTGGTACCGCCATCCGCATCCGCACCACAGAATACCTGTCAATGTTATAGAACGACTTCAACACCGATCTCGTAATTGCCCTCCTTTGTTGTTGATTCGTGGCTTTCTCCCACCACTTCCCCTAGCTGCTGCGTGTCTGCCGCACTGCAGTAGTTTCAGCTCCCACCCCCGACCGCGCGCACATCCTGGATGCACCCTTTCAATCTTGCATTCATACCAAGCGCAACCACACCTTCTCTTTCACCAACTAGGATTACTCAGTCACCACTATAAAGCCACCTCCCCTCACGTGTCTCACTAGTCCAATCCCCTCTACCTCGAGCTACACTACCCCAGCTTTATTCATCTTTCTCTCCTCTCATCTCTTCTTGTCTTTCTTTTCCTCTCTCCTTCAACAACAATTTGACATCTTTCCATCGACGCCTTGCTCTCATCCAACCTACGAATCTAAATCGCAAACCGACTGCTCATTTTCAATCACCGACATCAACCCAACCCCATTCTACGTATACTCCCGGTTCCATTGTGTCAACACCCTCGCAGTCATGTCGACCGATGGCTCTTTCCCAGGGCCTTCCGGCTCTGGCGATGCGAATCCACGAAACCGCCGCGGCTCAATTACACAAGCCGCCTTGTCCAATCTCTTTCAGCGCTCTGGCCCCAGTGTCACTGGCCCGCCATTTCCTGGCCAGCCAAACCCAGCTGTCACAGACCCTCAACGTCGTAGACTATCTGTCTCGACTCTAGGACTCTCGGGGGCTTCACCAAATGTCTCTTCTGGTTTCGGCATGCGCCGGGGAAGCATGTCGACCAATTCAAACAACTCGGACTCAATCGACGAGAGCGCTATTGAGGACGACGATTTCGGACCGAAAACAGCGCCAACCACGCCGTTCACAAGGCGTATGAGTTTTGGTAACTCCTCAATGAGGGGCTATCGCCCTGGTGGGAGCCCAGGTCATGGTAATACCAGCCCAAGTTCTCCCCCACCTCTATCTGGTCGCAGATTCAGTAGACCTGCGGCCCAGACCAAGCACTCTGCCCTCTCTGCAGCACTCGCAGGGCGCCGAGCAAGCGTCGAAGTGTCTGCCTCTTCCCCTTCGCAAGCAAGCCATGCCCAGCATATAAGATTTACTTCTGACACTGTCCCTCGCTTAGACCAGCAAGGCTTCAATTGGCCTGAGCAACTTAGGTCCCGAGCGGAGAGCCATGTAGCCGGAGGTCAGCGACCTTCATTTTCTCTGGCAACTTCGCCACCTCAACATGCAAGCTTCCACCACGACCGCGCCAAGTCTGTCTCCGACATGCCACCACCCCCGAACAATGCACCCGCCCCTAAGCCTGTGCAAGAGAGACCCAAGCCAGATGCTTTCCAGGAACGCATCCTCAAGGGTGATTTCTACATGGATTAAGATCAAATTTACTCCAGAAGCATATTTGAGCTCAGCTACGATATGATCAAGATTTAGTATGACATTTAAACGAGCCAAGAAGAGCGCGAGGGTGAAAACCCTCTGAAGATCGCTCTCTGATGAAATTATATCCCTATCTTTGCTATGGGAATGGGAAACAATCTATGTTAGCATTTGGAATGAACCAAGTAGCAACTAAGGATGTTGAGACTTAGCTTATGTTTTGTTATTTTGGGGGAGGAGCGATGAACGCAAATGGGAGTTTGATACAGGCGATAGGACTCGAATGCTGACTTTATAGCGGCTACATGGATCATGGACTTGCTTATTTCCAAGATGATGGGATTGCGCAGGCGCTAGCATTTGTTTAACAAGCAGACTGAAAGAGCACTGGCAGGGTTAGGGGCACATCATATTTTGTAGGTTAATCAGGAGTTATATATGGATTTCTTTGCCAGATAGCACAAAGCCGGGTGGCACATTGAGAGAATACGAAATGCCGTGCCTGTGACATGAATGGATAAGGGAAGTCATCCTAGCTTTCTCTACAGAAGAGCCAAATTCAAATTCAGGCAGAGAGTGACCATCAAGTTTCACAGAACTCAAAGAATTCCGTGTTGTGGGCGGTTGAGCAAAACACACCTTCAGATCCTTCGACCTGCCTCCCGCCATCCATAAGATCATATGAGCAGGCAAAGGCAGCGCGTAGCAACGATGCTGAAGAGATCGCCGCTCTTCTGCCGGTGTGACCCCCAGTGAGCTGCCAACGATGGAAAAGCACAACAGCACGGAATAATATGAATCACATAAGGTCAATAACGTAACACTTGCTTTATAGTGTATACTTCTCTTCCCCTCCCCTTTACTTCTCATCTAAAGAACATCGAAGATTGGTATCTCCTTCACTGTCCTCCGAAGTCGTACCATCTGGGTCTTCCTCACTTTCTCCACATTCTGGTATCTTCTTCTGAGCTTGGAGAATCCTCATAATCATCATTGCTGTCATCCATATCACTGTCCGATTTAGAAATAAATTGTTCAAGGTAGGCGGCTTCGAGTGCGGCCCGTAACCTGTATTCTCTACCTCGTGCTTTCGACTTCTGGCGTTTCTTTGGGTGATCGTCATCATGCTCCGTTAAGTTTTTGCGTTTCTTCATGTGTTCATCATCGAATCTAGCGCTTGAATTTTGGCCAGGTGCACTCCTCACGGCGTGGCGTTTGGTTTGTTTTTATATCTGATGATCATTGTTTTATTGTTTTATTGTTTATTTTGTGTTTATTTAGGGGCAGTTTGCAGGAGCATGCCTTTAGAATCGTATCTACCTTACTAGGCCTTGTTTATTGTACCCTCTCGCATTTCTTTCTCCCCTTTTCTTTCATGCTCTCACCTCACCCTGTCGCCTTTCTATCGTCGCAACATCTTCCCTTCCTCGCCTCTACGTCCAGACAAAATCTTACCTCACCATGACTAACCTCAAGAAGATCACCAAGAAACGGAATCGGGCGTTCGCCAAACACATCCGCGAGAATCAAACGAGCCCTCGAGATGCTCAACGGTCTCATAGATAAGATTGCCCTTCGCCAAGGGCTCGCTCCAACGACTGGCATAGAACAAACCGGTACTGCACACAAATACAAAGCTCGTACCTTTGGAGCGAGCTCAATCTCGGAAGATGGCCTTGTTCAGCAAATGGAATCCATGAACTTAGAAGGCTCGCCTATCCCAGAAGCATATGAAGCAAAAGTGTCCGAGTCTGGAGAGCCTAAGACGAAATCGCCTTGACCGAGGCCAGCAAGACATCCATGGTTCTGCATGACATATCGAAGGGTCCGGCTAGGTGGGCTTATTTCAATAATGCAGATAGGTAGGATACTAAATCCCTCCTGATGTATTGAATGCTCGCTAAAAAGGCCTAGATAGAATGAGATATCCTTCAACCTAAGGCGTATTTCAATCTCCCCATAAAAGGGATATAGGTTGCCATTTGATGGTATAACATCCGACGGCAAACGAGACGCTACCAACTAAGATACATCACAACTGCTAAAACAATAAATGCGTACGCGGTCCCCTAGCTAAGATCAGTGTAGCTAGTTGCATATATTGGCTGCATGTGGAATTGAAAAGTTTTTCGAGTCGATACCGGTTCACTTTTTCGGTTTTTCTTGATGTCTGAGCTAAACACGTACTCGCGATATTAGACATCAAACTCGAAATAGAAAATTCCAAGTCCTGTAAATTTATAACATTTCTGTAACTACTTTATTAGATCGTCCTAAATCCCAAATTATTTAAGAGCACATAGAAACAAAATTTCAGTCATCAAACATTCCCGTCCCGTCAAGATTGAGACACCGCAGTCTCACCACTGGGCCATTGGAAGTTCCAGCTCTAGGCTATATCTCTCGAATGTGCCGGGGAACGTTTGTCTATCGCCCTTCATAATTTCTTGGGTGAAAAGCGTTCCCTCAGGCATCCGCCTGGTACCCTGCCAAAAGTAGGGGAAGTCGCAGAGGATACATATACGTTGAAGATGTGGTAGAGCTTCTCCTAATCTCCGGAGACAGTCCTGGTACCAGTCCTTGTACCACTCGTGCTTATTCAGTAGAAATCGTTGAGTGTGGATAAGAATTTGTAAAGGCACACTCTTCCATACACAGATTGCTAGCTGCTTCAAATTTGGTAGTTGGCTCAATTCCTCGACAGCTTCGTAGAAAGTATCTTTCTGTATTAGGAGACGATTAGCACGTGTCACTCACTACCTAGTTATAAGCTGAATCATGCACTAGAGCACTTTTACTTACGAAAAGCTCATCCAACCCCCTTCCGTCTTCAATCGCAGAACGATCAAAGGGCGAAAAATTCTTCTCGGAATCGCGCAGGATAAGTTCCTCAAGGCCACTATTGAGCCTTACAATATGACGGATGTTCTCAACACAGAGCGATGGGATCCAGACCATGGAATTGTTCGTATCAAGATGCAGAGTCACGGCCAGGCGCTTGACTGATGGCGGAATGTTTTGAAGCTGTTCCAGTGTAACAGCATGGTCGATATCTAGTGTTGTGAGCGCAGGGCATGATCCGAGTAATTTTTCCATGACACGCATCGAGGAGTCGATTCGCAGGTATTGGATTTCGGTATCTCCCGCCTTCTGCATTCCGTCATACAGTTCAAGTTCCTGTAAAGGGTCCAGGAACTTTAGGTGCAGGCTCAATGATCGTAGGTTAGGCATAGCCTGGAGAACTTCGGAAATCGGCAGCGTCCGTCTGGTCTCGAGAAGAGTAGGGCGGGGATTGGCACCTGCATACAGACCCGCCCATATAATGTTCTCCTCAGGCTTCTCGAAAACAGATATGGTTGCAAATCTTTGTCTATGGTTAGTTATAGGGAAAACCTCGTAAGACTCGTTCGGGGATTTACCTAATTGTGCTTGTGCTACATACACGAGGCTTGATGGGGGTGTGGTGCTCCAAGAAGCCGTTAAGTTGTCCTTCCAGTGAATTCTGGTGACCTATGAGCCGTATTTTCCTGTGAATACGCAGTAGGACCTTTAATCGAATGTGGGAAGAGGTGGCCGCTAGAGCTGCAATAGTCTTATGATTGCAGAGCGAGGCGATCATCCAGATGGTCTCGGTCGGAAGTTCTTCGAAATACGAAGGGAGGCTTTCTGTTATGCCATTGCTGGACATGATGTTACATATAGTCGAGATGGGATGCAGGAGTTAGACTCAGTTGTTGATGAGTGAGATGGCAGTGAGGTGGGGAGAGGTGGAAAGTGAGTGCTGTTGACGGTGGGAAGTTTATCTAAAAATGTGACAGTTTGTTAAGGAATACGTAACAGAACTGGAGAGTTACGTACATTGTGCCCTTTAACCATAAAGTCACAATAGTCATAAACCTAGTACATGCAGTTGTTTCATTGTTTCAAATAAGATCCCCAAACAACATAGACAAAGACAAAGTCAATAACAGATACTGTCAATAAGTCATGAAAGACCCATATAGTAAATCTAAACAATTCCAGATCGACCTAAGGTTTACAGTACGGAAAGAAGCTAAAGCTCTGATGAAAACGCGACGATCTTAATAACTGAATTATATTTGAAAAATTCTAGGGAAAACAAAATGAGTCCGCTCGCCAGTGTAAACGCCAACAATGCCACCCTGAGTCTATGTGTCATAGAATCATGCTAAGTTTCCATTTGCCGTGAAAATTTAAACTCCTCTTTCGCTTCGACGTTTGCAATAGCGCTCTGCAGCGCGCTCGTCAAATCCACGTGGAACAGAGGCTTGTTCACGCTGTGGATGGCCAAGCCTCCTCCCACCCCTCGGTTCCGCCTTGGAGAGGCTGCCCCAGTCTTCTCCATGCCAATGTCGCCCTCTCTCTCCGCAAGTGGGCTTATTCCCTCTATACTTGAGGCTTCCTCATCGTCTCTGAGCGCGAACGAGCTCATGCGAGACTCTTCTGCAACAGCTGCCGCTGAATTTCGTCCGCCAATGTCAGCGATGCTGAAAATCGACTTCCATCTATGATGCATTTCTTCATTGTGATTGGACGGTACCCCGAACCCAGCTGCGTCCAAAGCTCGCTTCGTCCATCTGTTGTTGATGCAGGCGATGTGCCAATCCACCACGTCGGGGGTGGAATAGGCATCCAACTGATTTCTCACGTCTATCAGTCTTTGCACAGACGTGATATCGACATTATTCACGGAACTGAAATCAAGAATAATAGCTTTGAGGCAGGGCAGCCGGTCGTGTAAGGGATTCGCGAGCGATTTGGCAGATCGTCTTGGTCCGGGATCATTCCAGGGCCTGTCTCCCGGCCGCTCAAAGAACACCGGGCTGGTCTGCTTTGTATTATCGTAGATGAACTCTGTCAAGTAATCGAGCGATGCGTTCGCGTTGGTAAAATTGAAGCCGTCGGAAAACCGGTAAATGAAAATCCCTGGATAAGGGGTCTCAATGTTAAGCTCGGGGTTTGAGCCATCACCGTGATTGAGAGGTAAATACACATTCCGGGCCCGGGCCGAGTTTTCGGTTGTGTCTTGGTCGAAAGTGCCGTAGTGGGCCACTACCTCTCTATGGCTATCGCCGATAATGTGGTCTCCCAATACCGAGTGTACTTTGACTCGCCCAAGGAAGTCGCCACGGGCTTGCAGAAGACGGAAAAGAAGGATCGCAATGGAGAGCCCGATCGTGGTGTAGAGGCCGTCTTCTATTCCAGCAAAGAAGCTGACCAGCACCCCGACCACGAAGACGAAAAACTCGATAGGCGACACACGCCAGAACTGAGTGGCGGTAGAGGGCGATGTAACCAAATCACCCACAGCGTGGATGATCACGGCAGACAGAGCAGCGCTGGGGATGAAAAAGAATATTTCTGTTAGGAAGTAGGTCGCCAGTAGAACAATGCCACCAGTAAAGAGTCCTGCTGCCGGCGTGCGAACTCCGGCTTTGGAGTTGATCGCGGTGCGGCTAAATGAGCCTGTAGAAGAATATCCGCCAAACACGGGGCCAAGCATGTTTGTGATCCCAATAGCGACCATTTCCTGAGAAGGGTCGATCGTATAGTTGTTTACTCTGCCAAAGCTTTTCGCAATAGCCATGTGTTCGACCACCATCACGATGACAGTTGCGGGGATAAGAGAAGAGAAGCGATGAACAAGGTTAAAATCAACCTGAGGCACACCAATGTGTCGAAAGCCTAGTCTCTAGTCAGAATGAAAGCGAGGTAAGTCTGTTGACTAATAAACCTACCTTGAGGGATGTGACCCAGGATATCAAAAAGGGGATCCTGTGGTCTATCTGCGTTGATCAAATAACTCGCCGTTGTAAACATCACCAAGACGGCAACTGTCCGCATAGTGCTGAGAAAGAAGATGAAACGCTTGTGCCTAGGAAAGCGTTCAGCCGCCTTGGCCAGCGAGTGTCGGATCGAATACAATATGACGAGGGCAGTGATTCCCAATACAGCATCCGTCTTCGCTTCTGCAAGATGCTTCACGGTATTTAGGATGACCTGGTATGGCCGGTCTCGGTTTGAGAAACCTTTAACTCCCAAAAGTGCTGGGAGTTGGCTGGCGGCAATAGTTACCGCAGATCCAGTCATGAAAGCAGACAAGGAGGTGAGGGGTATAATGTCAACGATCCAACCCCAACGAAGCAGGCCAATAGCGAGAACAATACTACCAGAAACTACTGATAGAGTGAAGGCAATAATTTGGGGTGGAGTATCAAGTCCCGAAGTGCGAACTGCCTCGATCACGTTACCGACAACTGTGGAAAGAACCGCCACGGGCCCGATGGAGATATCTTTGGAGGTACCGAATATCCAGTACAGCATTACCCCCACGAAGGAGGAGTATAAGCCGTACTCGGGGGGTAGCTTTGCCAAAAGGGCGTAGGCCATGCCTTGGGGAACCACGACAGCACCAATGGTGACGCCAGCAACCACGTCTGACGCCAACCACTGTATATTGTTGTAATGGCTAACCCATGAGACGAAAGGAAACAATGAGGCAGTGTAACTTGCAGCTTCTCCCGCAGATGGGAGCTGTTCTCGAAGCCATTCGACAGATGTGGGGAGCCCCTCGATGTACATATCGGGACTGGACGCCAGTTGTGATACTGTATCACCCGCAACTCTGTCCTCGGGTTCCGGAGGACCAATCTTAGGAAGGGACATGTTGAGTGCGACACTGTCGACTCCGCGTTGTGGCACGGTAATGGCTGGCTGTCAGCCCCTGAGCACCAACACAGTTGAATCCAACATGAAGATGCCACAGATGTGGGCACAGTCAGGCAACGCTTGGGGAGCAGAGAGGGTTTATCATGTTCGAGAGGAGAGCCAGCACATTACGGCGGGGGAAAGCAGGCGCTATAACCGGGTTCTAACATGACACAAATCGCAGTTCTCCATGGCCTGGGAGGCTTGCGCCGCCTCGTGTGTCGTTTCGAGAGGCATGATCACTATAGTTGATCACCCACCGTTTGGCGTCAAACTGTGGGACAATCACGCAATTTAGACGCCCACCCTTCCTGTCGTGTGATGACCAAGCTGAGATGGGGGCGCGGTCTATGAATGGAGGGAGCACTGGGCCGCGAAAACATAATCGGTAAGACTCATAGTGATCTTCTTCGGGCAACTACGATCTGGAAAGCCATTTGCTGAAGCAGATCTGGTAGATCATCCCATTTGAGAACGTGCATGACAAACGAGCCAGTGTGCATGGAGCCGCCCTACCCTAAAGAGCCATCGGTATCGAGTAGGTACGCTGACGTACCATCTCCTCACCCCCACGGGACCCCTACCTCAGATGTGGGGAGTGATAATGCTGTCTTCGCGTGTATTCCATGCACACGTATTATTAAATAGCGGTTGGTAAGAAATCCTTATTAATTTTGTCGTTGGTGTCATGGAATTCTGCAGTCGATCATGGTGCCTATTCAGAGTCACCAACCTAACCTGCCCCATACCATAGGTAGAGGGCAGGCACAAGGACCTTACGCTAAGCACTGACCGTACAATGGCCCAGCTTCTGTCAATGACAAGTACTGGCAGTGTTAGTGCTCGTAGCAGGTACCCGTGGAGCGCTAGCCACCCAATTCCTGCTGCACAGGTGCCCGGTCTCAGTGTGCTCCATCAATCACCTCCCAGCCTCTCTAGGCCTGATCTTGACATGGATGCCAGCCACTGCATTCTGAAGCTCACTCACTCGGGCTCGTCGATTCAACAAAACCAACTGCAGCGTTTCGACGACAACCCAACCCGTGCTTCAATCCCCTCGCCAACAACCTCCTCATTAGACCGGATCGCCAAAGGTTGACAATGCCCAGCCCTGACCGGGAGCCGATCCCGCAATTGCATCCTCCCCAGCTTCCTCTACTTCAACCCCCACCATCACCGCGCACGCATCGAACCCTGCGACGGCTGCAGTCTGCGCATACCCTGGGCTCCGCAAACAGAGGCAGCATCTTCTCAGCTCATGCGTCCCTGATATCGCAGCAGCGCCAGGACCAGCAGCAGCGCAATGCCTCGCCCACGCGCTCGTCCAACGTTATCCAGCGCGTCAGAGCCAACAGCGATGCGACGTCGCCCATGGTCCATCAGATGAACGCTGTGACAGCAGCCAAGCGCGCCGGGGTTAACAAACCCGTGTTTTCGCATGGCCATCTGTCGCTGCAGCAGATATTGCGCGATGGTCCGAACGATGGAGACTATGTTGGCGCATTGGAGAGCGCCAGGTGGAAAGTCATTGACGAGGGCGTCAAGAGCGCCGAGGATGGAATGGTGGGAATTTGCCTTCCTGCGCACCTACCAAGACCTGCCAGGGCGCAGTTAACTAACCGGTTTATCTGATAGTCAACCGTGAGAATATATGTCTGGCTCCTCCTCCTGGATGCCCCGATCATGTCAACCGACGACTATCTTGCGCTCGTTCACCGAGGGGCTTCGCCAGCATATTCGAAAATCAGGAACGACACCTTCCGAACACTGACAACTGATCCGCTCTTCCGACGGCGCGTAAGCGAAGCGAGTCTCATCCGTCTTCTTAATGCGATTGCATGGAAGTTATCTGATGCCAAGGAGGAGGAGAGGCAATCAAGACCGAATAGCCGTGGAAGAACTTCCATGGGCAGACTCAGTCTTGCTAGCAATGCATCTGAGAGCTCGCAAGGCAGTACGTTGAATCCTAGTTTCATCCTTTAAACAAGAAACCCCGTTCCCCGCAGCGATCACCTCAGCTCCAAGCCGGAAGCTCACACAATATTGCAGAATCAAGTGCCGAGGCGGGAATTTACGTTCAAGGCATGAATGTCCTTGCCGCCCCCTTTCTATACGCGGCTCGCAGTGAGGCAGAGGCGTTTGTTGCCTTTCACTCTCTTCTCACACGTGAGTGTCCGGGCTATATCCGAGGAGCAATGGACGGAGTTCATCGAGGTCTTGCCTTGGTCGACAAGGTATTAGCCATCGTTGATCCCAAACTGGCCATGTACCTCACTGCCAAGGGCCTGGCCGCAGAGATATACGCCTTCCCCTCTGTTCTGACGCTTTGTGCTTGCACTCCGCCACTGCCCGAGGTCCTGCGGCTCTGGGACTTCCTATTCGCCTATGGCCCACACTTGAATATTGTCTGTATTGTCGCCCAACTGACAATCATGAGGACACAGATTTTGCAGTCGCCGAGGTGAGTTCAGCAACCTCTAAAGGACAAGCGCGTTCGAGACGAATGCTGACTGAAAATGTATAGCCCAAACAAGGTTCTGCGGTCTTTCCCTTCACTGAACGCGGAACTTGTGAAAAATGTGACAATTGGGATTATAAAGAAGATCCCAGATGACGTATACTCGGAGATTGTTTCACACGCGCTATGATCATGAAGATATGAAATGAGAAAAGGACAAACAAAAAACCATCATCGTCTGGACGAAAAGCGAGCATCACACTTGACAGCGCACCGGGTTAGTATGAGACCGGGAACACAAACAGCATATTTGTTTTTGTTTTAATAATACTCCATGAAGTACGCGCGACAAAATGGTAGGCATAGCGGTCGCCAAACACATCGGGTCAACCCATCATCGCTTTTTGCGATGGGTTCCTTGGCCATGCATGGGCGGACTGTCTAACTGCCAACTTTGCTCGCAGTAGGCGATTGGAGTCTGCGTACGCACGCCTGTTCTGCTTTATTTTGGAATTTCACAGGAGTTTTTATACTCACGTTTGGCCGTTCACCTACTGGATGGTGTTTGGTCAAGGCGTCGCATTGCTTTTCGAGGAGTTAGGCATGGCTTTAAAGCCTGGCATTAACGAGGGGAACACTAGAAACGGGCATCGCGTGGTAATGATATTTTGCATCTATTTATGACTTTGATTTTCACGCCAATCAGATCTTATCATATTCATGTTCGTGTTTCGTACGGAGGATAATTTATTATGTTTCTCATCACACTCTCTCAAACCTGCACGAGTATCAGCAAAACTCAGGCCAGGGACATAAGAAGATATGCATGGCATAGTTCGCAGAAGTGTCCTAAGAAACGAGGTAAACGGATGCATTGAATGTCCATTCCATATATACATCTCTATATGTCGGAAAACTAATATAAGATCCTCGTATCCTGGAAATGCCACAAATATGTGCTCACCCCCTCCCTCATTAACCAATAAGCCAAAAACGCCGCCGATGATACGTGATGCTGAATGCTAGCCAGATGAACTGTTTGAAGCAAAGTTAATATCCTCATCTATCCGTCTCGAATCACTCTGAAAAAGAAACAGACTTGGGAAAGACCACATGATCCCAATCTAGTCTAATCAAATGTAATGCTGAAAGCGAACGAATCTCTTGACGGTCTGGGTGGCAGAACCAAACCGAAAAGAGATAAGCAAAGTCCATTGACGCATGATAAAGTTGACGTCAAGGACTAGAATAGAATAAAAGAGAAAAATATAGTAAAAATGTAAAAGAAGGGAGAAGAATGTAAGGAGTAGATCTGAAAATGGGTAATGAAATGATTATAATGATCATTCATGAACATTTCCAGCTACCATCGTTGATTATGAAAGCTGGTTGGAGCTTTGATTCTAGACGGAAGAGCAGGTGTCTAGTATGCAGGGCATCCTCCCTCCGCACGGATGAAGGCATTGGTGAAGAATTGCTGCATGGCGGTGTAGTGGAAGAGAATGCCACCGAGAACGGCCGCGTGCCAGAGGTTGTGGCTGCCACCGACATAGTCGAACACGCCAGGCCACCACCTCTCAGGGATCTTGCTGGCGTAGACAATCGCACCTCCAAAGTAAACGAGGATTGACTTGAAAATGGGAGAGTAGAAGCTGTAGACGAAATCAACCCCGTGTGTCCAGGATAGCTGCACGATAGGCATGAAGCCTGTCAAAGCCAGGCCGACGAAGAATGCAACCCGAAGCCAGGATTGGTCTGGCCTGTTGAATCTGGGGTGCCATGGCAGGATAACACCACCGATACCAAGGAATGCAGACAGACCCATGTACAGCCAACGGCTCAGGGGGTCGCAGTAGAAGGCTGTGTATTCGCTGGTCATGATCGATGCTGCGATCAGCAGTGAGATGCCTGTGTAATCCACGCATGCAAAAATCGAGATGGCATTGACATCGGCCACGGCGTTCATGGTATGCCAGACGGTGGAGCACACCAATGTCACACAGGCCATGATGAAGAAGATGGCGGCAACAAACACATCCGTCTTGCTGCTCAGGGAGAAGTTCGCACTGGTGGGGTAGAAATAAAAGGCCACAGCGAGAACCAGAACAAGGCCAAGCGCATGCGACCAAATATTGATGAACTCGTTGGAGAGATTGAATGCCGATCGTACGCACCCTAACTTTGTCTCCGAGAAGCGATATCCCTTCAAGATATGTGGATTATTTCTCCATGGCGCAGGGAGTTCTTCGTAAAGCAGAAGACCTCTCTCCTTGGCCTGCAGAATGGCCTGCTCGATGTGTTCCTCGAGGGAGAGGGCAGCCCGCTTGGCTCTCTCGATACCCCCATCAACAACCCCTCGTGCCCTTTCATAGCTTTCGTTGGCAACCCTTCTGCCCTCACCGACAAATACTCCGGCCGCACTGGCAGCGTTTGCTAGACCACGCTCCCGAAGCTTGTGGGCACGAGTTTCGAAATCCGTGAGCATCTCGTCCAGCAGCTCAACAGCAAGGTGTGCCTTTTCGTTCAACGACTCAGCAGCCTCCAATGTTTCATGGTATCTCGTCTCGAGCGTCTCAACCATGACATGGAGGCGGCGCCTTCCCTCGCCTATGACTTCCTCGGATGCTTGGGAACATCTCGAACGGACGGTCTGTAGCGTGGAGAATGCTCGAGAGATGCTGGCATCCATGCTCAGGTCGGTGTAGTTTTCGATGTAATCGAGCCGACGCTCAAGCTCGGTAAGGAAGAGGTCGACCCTCAGCAACAGGCCTTCCTCGCCGTCCATGATGTGCCCGACAATGGACCGGCGCCTCGGCGGTATGAAGAACGAATGCCGTCGCCGTTGTCTTGGCTTCTGCCCGTTGTTTGGATCCGCGGCGGAGGATTGGCCTGGGCTGCTATCGTCAACACCGGACTTTTGGACATGGCGATTGCAGGCCGACGTAAAGGCCGTCGTCACGTCGTTCATGATTGCTGCGATGCCCTCTCGAGGTGTATCATGCCCTGAATTGGTCGGACTTGTGTGTGTATGGAACTGATGTTGTGGCGAGAGAGGCCCGGCCGTTGGTGCAGCTGGTTGCACGGGCGGGGATGGGAGGAGTTTATTGGTTGAATCAGCCGATCAGCTTACGGGACCCTGGAATCTGACTGGTATGCTGTTGTGCAGTGGCCTCTGCAGCAAGGGGCAAAATGATAAGCGAAGAAAGTTAAAGGAGGATGTAGACGGGTGGTTTCGCTCGATTCACATCTCCTGCTAGTTGGTGTGGGGTGCGAGTAGGTGACGAATCTGATTCATATGGACGGGCAATCCGATGCTAGTGTTCAGTGGCTGTCATAGTGACGGGGATTGGCGGGGATTAGTTCAACGTAGTGAGCGATTTGGGCATGAGACTGACAATTGCTTGACTTTGGGATTCAGGAGCAAATTGACGGGGGCCGCACAGAGCGTCTTGGCGCAGCGCGGCTTCTGACCATGACTGGAAATCCATGTAGGTCCCTGTCCAATGGTCATTAGGGGAGGTCGAGCCGGGCGGATCAGCGGGGGTCGTGGATGTGACAGTCAAACAGCGTCTCTCTTGTCTAGGGTAGTCGGAGTCGGATCTTATCTCACTTGGTGAGCCTCCACTGCGCTAGCCTGGTTAGGCCTTAGGCTGGACTCTGGGTTGGGAAATCAACTTAGCTCATCATCGCTCTGTTTTCGAACCATTGACAACTTCACTGGTTTGGATGGGATAGTCTCAGCAACGCGCCAACGCACAATAAGCACATGATCGACCGGTGCTCTCTGGACAAACAACAAGCGATATCGTTTGCGAGGATTCAGTCAGCAACAATGGCCATCGACAAGCTGGTCACAGAGCCAAAGCTCCTCTCCGCGCTGGAGATCTCGGACGAAACACGCGACCAGGCCAACACGCTCATTGATCTCCTCGAGAATTATGGCGATGGGCCGATGACTGCCGCCCAGAAGACTGAGATGGCAAAGCACCAGACTCTGATATTCACAAACATTGCGCATCTGCGCGGGTTGCATCGCCACGCATGTATTTCGGCCCGCGAGACCAAGGCTACGACTGCTGAGGCAAGACAAGAGGTTGATCGGCTACATTTACAACTGCAAAATCTCTACTACGAGCAGCGCCACCTCCAGAACGAGCTGTCTAGCTGCGAAAGCTTCGAGTGAGTGGCGACTTAAGCCCCAAAGTTGACAAAGGCCAGATGTGATGCTAACTTGTGGCAGCCACAAATACCAGCAACTCCCTCTGATTCCCGTTGAAAACTTCCTTGAGAAGTTCCCTGAGCACAAGGACGACGATGAAAACACCTTGATGTTCGCCAGAATCGACCACGAGAGAACCGAGCGTGAGGCCCTGGAGCAGCAGCGCCAGGAGCTCTTGAAACGGAAGCAGAAGCTCATTGCGGACAACAAGCGAAGAAAGGAGGACCTGGCAAACCTGGATAACGAACTGGAGAAGTTCATTGACGTTTGTTACGCCCACCCTTGGGAACCCTGGAACAAAGTGCTGACAATGCCCACAGGCTGTAAAACCAATTCAGAAGCTCTTCGAGAAGGAAGCGTGAGACTATTTTTGTTACGTCACACCATTCAGCATTTGGCAGGAAGCCATCATACTGTTTTGATTGGATTGAAAGATGCTCGAAGACAAGCATGGCATTGCTTTCGAGTTGGGGTTTGGGATTGATACAACCCCGCTTGCTCAAGACAAAGGACCCCTAGGGAGCTCAGGATGGCGGGGTCTGGGTCATATCGGCGTTTGGATAATTGGATTTGCGTGCATGGCATTGGTACGGCGTTGCTATTGTTATATCAAAAAGATACCCACCCCGGATTGAAACTTGGCCACATAGTGGTATTGGGGGAAAGGATTTTCAGCCTTGTGTCCCCCTCGCCTGAGTTGGTGTTGGTTGTGCCTTGAGTTTCAGATGTGATCTTTTTTTGGATCAGGTTGGTCTGCTTCGCCATGAAGCATGCGTAGTCGGCATGCACATGAGGGGCAAGGGCCGGGAAGTGTTGCCAAGCTGTTGCCAGCGACGAGAAAAGACCACATATTGTAGCAGCCAGGGTTGTTTTCCCTCCAAAGAGCGTGAAGGAACTGCACTGTGGATATTTATTCCATGCCATGGCCGAGGCTGTGCCAACATAGAGCGCCAATTATGCGCATGAGAGGGCCATCGCCAAGGAGTCATACTCTTTGCACGTACGTACATACTACTCACAGGGTGGTGCAAAATCCCTCCTGTTTAACTTTCCATAGAGCCAATAAGTGCAAATTCTTACCGGGGGCTTTTACATGTGGGCGAGGCGAAGCTCAGCTTACTGCCAGCTGCCTAGCAAGGTAGCAGGTAAAGGATGGATGGCATCCTCTCCCCGACCCACTCTGCCGTTCCGCCACTGTTCTGTAGACTGGTTCTAGGCCTCTCCCAACTGGGATACGCGGCATTGAGCGCGCAAAGCCGTGGTGATGACTAAGTACTGTGTAGGGCCGCGGTCGTAGTATTATTACCTATTGTGCCTGTGTGCCGTCGAAGCGAAATTCATCCATGGCAGCGGCCTAGGCCTAGCTCCAGCCCGGGTCTGGGCATCTCGGTTGATGGAGTAGGTAATAACGGGAGGGCTCTCGACAGGGCAGATCCGAACGAGAGCCGAGCATGCGTTCGTCCCTAGAGTGCAACCTTGCTGGGAGCCTCACGGCCAGCATGTAGTAATCTTATTGAGGGTACACCGCCAAGACGGTCGTTTGCGTGGCGTGCGAAAGTCACTGTGTGATACAGCCGTTGGGTAGGTAGTAAGGCTTCTGAGATGGTGATGAACGGCGTCTCTGCCATTGACAAACACCGCCCAGACGGGTAAGCACCCTGCCATGGCACTGCATTGTCTGGACCCGCGAGAACGGGGCCTTCCCTCTCATTTCCCAAGGCGGGTCCGCGCAGGCCAATGGGCAATGGTCCTGTCAGCACAACAAAATTGCATGCGCAGGGGGCCGAAGCACGCAGCAAGGCCACTCCACAGATACGATGCTAGCCTGGTGCCGACATGGCTAGCCGATTCCCCAAACCACCGCCCAAGGGCTGGCGATGGGCTTGATTACCAATGGCGCTGTGTCTGGAGTGCTGATTGAAACGGCCTGTGATACAGGTGGCGGAGGTGGGATGGGTGGATGGGTGGATTGGCGGATTGGTAGATGGGGGGGATGAGACTTGTGAAGGAAGCCAGCTGATGCGCATGCGTGATATGATGTGCGCAGCTAGATCCTGCCGCTATTCACGTTGATAGGGACCGGGGACGGTATGGAGAGATAAATGCAGACCCGGCGCTGGAGAGACGGTCAGATGATGGTGAGTCCGTTGCCGTTTCCCTGGTAGTGGGCTATTATACCGTCGATGGGGTTGAGATCAGAGAGGCTGCTTTTTTCGGCACATAATGCACACATGCAGTAATCCGTGGTTGGACATGGGGGCTGCACGTTGATGGGGCCGAGTCCATGGTTGGTGGGCGGCCGTGGATCACCCAATAATGCAACGCTGTTGAATTTGCACCAGGTTTTTTCTTTTGCACTCCGCAAGGGTCCAATCGCCCCCCAGATGGGAAAGATGGGAATCTCGACGTGCTCGAGTTGGCCATGACAAGTTGTTGGGCTGCGGTACCGCGGGTACCGCAACCATCCCCATCCTCACCAGTGGACAAACAGCCCACCGCCCTACCCGCCGAGTTGTTATCTCCTAAGAGCGAGCGTAGAGAATCTGGGGCGATAATCCGGTCGACTCGACTCATCATCAGATGGGGCGCAGCCCAAAGGTCAAACCTGGGGTCAGCTTGCCATGTCATCTACTCGAATGGGCTTGGCTATCTACATTCAGCTGTCATAATTTATGTCCTGCGAGCTGCGTGCGTGCCTGGCTTGCAGTCCCCCAATGGCGTTCTTGAGCCAGAGGATATTAGTAGTATGCCATTTCAGGGAAGAGTCCGCCAGGAACCCGAGACATGAGCTGCATATCAGCTGCATCTGGCGGGCAGGAAAAAAGAGAAGTGACGGACCTGAGGATCCAGCAAGTAGCACTGCAGCGGGCTCCGTTATCGTATCTGTTCGTGCCGAGCGGTCGTCGAGAAAACGGTGTAGAGAGCCTCCGGACCCCGTCTGTCTAGGCGGCCCTTCGCCATTTAGATCGCCAATCGCGTGTCTCCTCCAACCAAATCGACGTGGTAGGCACACGCCTACGGTTGGATGGGTGAGGCATCTTGGTGGAGGCACCCCCATGTGGCTCCCCTAGTCAGCTTGCAGGTCTAGAGCTATGACGATGAGACGCAGTGCTAGTCAGTCAAGGAACGAAGATGCCGAGAGCTGGTGGGAATTTGCCAAGGCGGTGCCAGTTGGTGGCCAAGCGAGAGGCCGCCTGAGCATTGCCCTCTATTACAGGGCGTTGGGAGATTTCAGGAGTTTTCTGTCTGCGACAGGGCCAACGGGGCTGAGGGAGTTCCCTTGCAGATCTCCAATGTGGGCATAGGCATCCTGGCTCAGTGGAGAGAACAAGGGAGGCGGGTTCGGGGAGTTCTCCCACTTGCAATGATCTGGCCACAGCATGGATCGCGGTTTGCGTATAGAAGGGCTTGGCTTTCTTTCTTTACAGTGGTGCTCTCTGCTGATTTGATATGCTGGCAGCCGCCCGCGTATGAGTTACGAATCAAACAAGGCGCAAGCCAAGTAAGGTTTCTTGAGACAGCCGTGGTGGAATTCCATGATACCCCATACTCCATATCCATACGTGTTAGTATACGTAACTTCCTTACGTTGGAACACACTGTGCCACATTCGAGATATGCAACGCCCAACTCTGATTCACGTTCTGGCGCTCACGTTATTGTGGCAGGACAGGCCGCATGCCCTTTCGAGAGCATTGATGCCATCGTTGGTCAGCCAATCTGCTGGCCGGGAGGGTCATGCAAGTCAGCCAGGCTGTTGGTAGTAATAGAAGCCGTGCTCAGACATGTTCTGGCACTTTGGAAGTCCATCGCCAGCTTGGGTCCCCTTGAGAGCCAAGATGGTTGAAGTACCCGTAGCCGTAGCCGTAGCCGTTGCACACCATGCTGACACCCAGATCCACACAGGCCTCCGTCCAAATTTTGAGCAGCGAATGGGATAACACAAGTCCCTGAGGTGTAAATTTGGTCAGCGCGCATGTCACACTTTTTTCTCGTCTGCCCGAGGAAGCTCTTTTATTTTAGGTTGCGGGTACTTACATGTCAGCGGCAGGTCCGTACACGGTACTACATTGCGACCAAAAAGCCACGGTCCTGGTTGGCCGGGCTGTGAAAGTTACATCGACTTCCGCGGTCGTGATGGGAGTGGCCGCTGCCCGGGTGCTTGGTACGTCGATGGGCTACGATGGGCTCTCTCTTAGGCTGTTAGTGGCCGTGAACTACCAGTGGCCGTGACTCGTTTATCTCTAGCAGGTATGCGTCGGAAGAAGCCAGAATTCTTCTTACCTCAGCTGGTGCCCTGGGTTCGTGGTTGGCGTCGCCCTCGCGAAGTCTAATTCACGGACATGGCGAGCTGAGTGACGAGCCTGAAAGAGTATAATTACGAGCCAGAAGCCGCAGACGCAGCCCCAGCAGTCGGCAGTCTGAATGAGTGCAAAATCGTGCCATGCCATTAGCCAGCGCCAAGAGCTCGATGAAGCACTTTTCATTCGATTCGATCCTTCTGCTCAAGTTAGTCTGCGATCCCGCTATTATTATTGCCTCGAGGCTAGAGCCAGGCAGTAATCTCTCCTATTTGGGCCATCGGCGTGTGCAAATTTGCTGCTGCGCCGTGTGTAGTCCCTTAGCTCCCCCCCTGCAGGGCGGTACAGGCCTTGTAACTGGGGGGTAGAACTGGTGCTTTAGTCCCAAGTAACCTGGGAACCTCAATCTCGTTGGCGCCCCAGCCAAATCACGCCGGGCTACTAGAGCTTGCTTGTCTCATATTTCGGCCTCCTTTCGCGTCCCATTCATTTTTCCTCGTCCTTCTCCTTTAACCCTCCACCCCCTCCCTCTCTCCGCCAGACTTGCACTCTCCCGTTCTCAATCCTCAACCTCGCCTTAACCTCGTCTTTCCTTAAAGGGTTTCAGTTCTATCGTCTCTGCCTGCGTCGCAGTCGCCCCAGGCTCCCCTCCCTCTTATCTCCCTCCTCTCCCTTCCCACACCCAATCCAACGACTAGCCGACTTTTCCCCAGGCCAATTTCGAGGGTCTCGAATCGCTGCGACGATGAGCGTCTTCGGATGGTGTTCGCGACGGGTGGGAGGCCTGAGCATGCTTGCTGTCCTCTTCCTGTCGTACTGGGTGATCTCGAAAGAATCGATCCGCGAGCGTCATGGTTATAAGTTTGAGCACCCGGATACACACTCCACCGCCTACTCGTCAACCTCAACAACCGGTGCTGGTATCTGGACCTACATTTTCGCCTACTACACACTGTTTCTCCACGCCGTTGTGCTCTGTTTCCCTGTCCGCGCCTTGTACGCCATCGTGGACTTGAGCCGGGCCATTACCCGTCCTTCGCCCAGCCGGTCGCTCAAGGACTACAAGAACCAAGCTTTGCGACGTCGAGGCTCCTACGCCTCCGTGTCGAGCTCCGAGACGCTCATTTCCGAGCACAATGGCTCCTCTTCCACAGCTGCTAGCAGTGAGGCTGGTGATTTCGATCTGGAGAGGTATCACGATGAGGGAGAGCACGCCACCGCCGACCCCGTGATTCACGCTATTGTCATTCCCAACTACAAGGAGGAAATCGATTCCCTGAAGGAGACACTCGAAGTTCTTGCTTCGCACCCTCAGGCTCACAACTCTTACGATGTAAGTACCATACCCTCGACTCCTCCGATTCCAGATACTTGATCAGTTGCGCGCATAAAATGTGCACACTGGTAAAATGAGAAAATTTCTGGACGCAGCTTGGAAATATGCTTCAGTGGCTAATATGAAATCATATAGGTCTACCTTGGAATGGAGCAACGTGAACAGGGAGGTGAGGCCAAGGCTCTTGCCCTGATTGAGGAGTTTGCCAAGAAGTTCCGCTCAATTGACTACACCGTCCACCCTGGCGACATTCCTGGTGAGGCCGCTGGAAAGGGAAGCAACATGGCTTGGGCAGCTCGCAAGCTCAGTGTGAAGTACCCGATCGAAAGCCGCAAGAACGTCGTTGTCACTGGAATCGATGGTACGTCGTGACCCTCAGAATCCCCAGCGAAACAAAAGTACGATTGCCTACTAACACGTTCCCACTATAGCTGACAGCCATCTGTCCCGCAATTACTTTGGCCAATTGACGGATATGCACTTGTCTTATCCCGAGACCGCTCCCACCACCCTCTACTCTGCTCCCATCATCTTCGATCGTAATGCTCATGCTGTTCCTGCTGTTGTCCGTGTCGCTGATATCCTGTGGACTGCTGGTGGCATGTCTGGTCTGTACCGTGGCTCGACTATCGCACCTCCCACCTCCGTTTACTCGATGTCGCTGGAGCTTATTGACCGTGTCGGTGGCTGGGACTGCGGCTGTGAGGCAATTGGTGAGGATCTCCACATGTTCGTCAAGTCTTTCTTCACGCTCAATGGCAACCTGACCTGCCGTACTATCGCGGCCCCCGTTAGCCAGAGCAACGTTGTGGGCAGCGGCAAGGGTGGAATTCGTGGCATGTTCATCGACATGCAGGCGCGTTACAGCCAAGCCCTCCGTCACATGTGGGGTTCTCTGGACACTGGATATGGTATGCGACGGTTCGTGGAGATGTGGCAGAACAGGAAGCAGACCACTCGGGCGTTCCGACCCGTTCACAGGTCCCACGGCGAAAACTCTGAACTGTACTATCCCGACAACCATCTGTCCGATGAAGCTAGCGCGCAGGCTCGTGAGAGCGGTGTATTCTCGGATGTCACACAGGAAACGATCAAGGAAGTTGACTGGGAGAGAGTCTTCTACATGAGCCACCGACTGTTTGAGGCTCACATCATCCCCGTCCATATGACTATCCTGATCATTGCCTCAACTCTGTACATGTTTGTCACCGACGGAAAGGATGATCCTCACGGCCTCAACTGGACTTTCGCCCTTTCAAACATGCTCAGGACTCTCGGTGTTATGCTCTGTGCCTGCTACATTGCCATGTATGAGCGATTCCACCGTATTTGCGTCGACGCTCGGGAGAAGGAGATGAAGGATGCTGGCCTCGCTGAGGGAATGCACTTCTCCCGACGATCCTTCAAGAAGAATTGTCTCGACTACATCATGGTGCCCCTCGTGGCTCCCCTCTATGGCTCGATTCCTTGCATTCAGGCCGAGATTTGCCACTTCTGGACCCTTGATTTGACCTACACAGTCAGCAAGAAGGTGACCAGACAACCACAAACACCCCGGACTGACGCCTTTGCGGATAATATGGCTTAACAAGCCTTGCTGCAGTTGCAGAGGCACTGTCCAGACGATATACTAATAACTATCTTCTTTTCACATTTCGGGCCTTTTATTTGGAGGATACGGCGTTCCTCATGTCTTGGGGCACATCCCAAGATGCATTGTATATAGACAGACGGGGTCATCACTGGTCTTGTTCATATGCTTGATACGGCATTGGCATCGGCATGGCGAATTTATAAATATTCCTTTTTTTTCGGGAGGTTTGGCGCGCACACACAAAGACCGGAGTTCAGGGGGACACATAGGGCATCGGTGTCTATGGCTGGTCTGCTTACATTCGCTTATACACAGGACGACGACAGATGAGAACAAAGTGAGAGCTTGCTATTCAGTTGAGGAAGGGGACGCTGACTCGCAAAGGGTCGGTTCCGCGTGAAATCGGCTGGTTGGAAGTGGGCAAGGGTTGCCAATGTTAATAGTCAGCGTTATTGTTGGGGAGTAGCTGGCGGCAAACCTTAATGATAGCTCCGTAATACTTAATGAGATAGAATAGCCCTCTGACCGACCTAATTTGGGTCGAATAGAGAATATTTGATATACGAAAAATTTTTGACTTTTGCTTCTTGACTAGTGTTGGTTCTATGATCTACTAGGTCTCCTCTCACAGTGGATTATCAGGCGAGCACGAGTCGGTGATGGGACATAAATCGCTCATAGAGGGGTTTGTTATCTCAATACTTGCTCATCCAAGACTTCCTTATCACTAGTTCGTGTGAGACCGTATGATCGTGGGAGGGTGGGTGAAGCGACACTGGTCAATAATTCATGACAACGCCGACGCAGGCGGGGGAACTTCGAGCTTCGAGCTTAAGCTCCGAAGCTCACCGGCAGCTAGAGCAGCCAAGGCCCAATGAGAAGGAGGCAGGATATCCGATTCGGGATGAAGCATCCCCGACCGGAAGCACATGATGGTTGGCAGTGTTCTCCGGCCAGGCATTTCGGATGGAAGAAGAAGGAGGGAGATTGAGCATTGGAATGAGCATGGCTGTGTTTGATATATATAAAGTGTGGGTGTAGCTTGGTAATACGGACTGTTCTCGGGATCTCCATCTTCCTAAGCTTCGCCGTTTGCCTACAACGAAATCCGAGCCAGCATGTCAAAGCCGATCAAGATTGGAGTTTTCATCCCAAATGGCAGCCAGACACTTGACCTGGCGACCGTGGACATTCTTGGAGTCATGTCCAAGGAGTACATCAGTGTCTTGCCCATGCCCTCCCACCTAAGGGATGCGGCGCCCAGCGTGACGGTCTACTACATCACCTCACCTAGCATATGCCCGGATGTCCCTCTCACCTCCAATGCAGTCCTAAAGGCGTCGCACACGCACCGGGATGCTGATGTAGCACCGGGGAAATTGGACATTGTGGTTGTGCCCGGCCCCGATCCATCGAGCACGTACGAGAAGGAGGGGCTGGAATGGCTACGCAAACAGGCGGAGACTCCAGGAGTCGACATCCTGAGCGTCTGCACAGGCATACTCGTTTGCGCATCTGCTGGGATCGTGGATGGGAAGCTTGCCAGTGGGCCGAGGGGTATGCAGGGCGACCTCGTGAAGAAGTTTCCCAAGATCAAGTTGGTGGGAGACAGCCAGCGGTGGGTACAGGATGGCAACTTCTGGTCGAGTGGTGAGTCTCTCTCTCTGTCTCTCTCTCTCTCAATGAAGAAATCACGAAGTATTGGAGATTGTTATATGGCTAACATCTATGTCTAGGCGGTGTGACCAATGGCAATGACTTGATGGCAGCGTACGCTCGTGCCTCAGGACGCTGGCCGGCTTCGATTGTTGATACGGGACTGATGCTCACTGATGTGGAGCCTCGGCCGCAGTTTTATGAGATTGGCCAGAGCCGCTTCTTTTTGAACGCCGCGTGGATGATTGTCAGGGCGTGGTTTGCAAGTTTTGGGTCTGCGACGAAGCAGAAGCCCGCATAATGAAGGAGGAAAGCCGTTCTTATGGGGAGGGGCAGCTGTTGTGATATGTATCATGCAATTAGTTCTATTCAAGCGTTAATTACTATGTGACGGAAAGATGATCGAGACAAAGAAGACTGCAGCACATCCATTGATGATAACTTAGGTACCTAGGTAAGGGAAAGATGAAGTCGGCAGGCGCAACCCGCTCAACCACTGCTGGTCGCAACAGGCAGCTGCTGGCGCGCAGAACTAGACATGCGAGGCAGGCGGGGCGTTTGGATTGGATTGGCGGTTGCTGAGACACCAGCTGCCAAGACAACATCATCTTCTTATCGCGTCGGATAATTGGTCGCCAGGGCTTTTAGGTGGACCCAACAGCTTGCAATCGGTATCAGGCCAAAAAAAATTTCGAGGCAGTTCTCAAGGCAAGTAGGACTGATCATCTCTTCACTTGAACGCAACACCTTCACTCGTCTCGTCGCATTTTCCTCGCAACAGTGACCAGGAGCCCATTCATTTTCAGGTCTCTCTCGACGCAGCACATTAATTCCTTGAATTCTTTTTCTTTTCATACATTACCTTCAAGATGTCTGCTGTTCCAGGCCCCGTCTACGGACTCGAGGTCCCTCCTGGCGAGATCCTGATCCCAGCATCAATGGACTTCCCTGCTTCCGTAAGTCAATCTGCCTGTCGGCGATACTCGTCGCGAACCTGGCGGGAGTCTCTACCGAGGCCCATGAATCGACTTGGACCATTTGCTGACTTGTTTTACCCTTCCAGTTCCGTATCACCATGGCTGCTGTGGATCCTACTGAAGAGCCTGAGGCTGATGCTGAGGGCAAGATCCCCGACGTCCCTCGATCTACCCTGCGCCTGGTCAAGACCGCCTTCCCTGGTCTTGAGGATGACGACGAGGATGACGAGATTGACGAGGAGAGCCTTCGGGAACTCATCGCCAATGCCAACGAGAGCGACGATGATGAGGATGATGAGGAGGCCAACGGCGGACCCAGCGACCCTGCCAAGGTCAAGAAGCAGAAGCAGGCCGCTGCTATCAAGAAGCTCCTTGAGGCCACCCAGGACGATGATGAGGAGATGGAGGATGCCAAGCCCAATGGCAAGTCAAAGGGTAAGGGCAAGGCCGTCAAGGAGGAAGATTCCGAGGAGGAGGACTCTGAGGATGACGACTCCGAGGATGGCGGTGACCTTGAGAACTTTGTCATCTGCACTCTCGACACATCCAAGGTAAGATTTTGAGACCTCATTCCCAACCATCTTTGGCATTTTCGCTCACTGTCTCCCAGAACTACCAACAGCCTCTCGACATCACTGTCAACCACGGCGAGAAGGTATTTTTCCTTGTTACCGGTACTCACACCGTTTATCTTACTGGTAACTACCTCCTCCCTGATGACGATGAGGACGATGAGGACGAGGACGACTACGACCTCTCTCCTGATGAGCTCGAGTACGCCCTGGGTGGGGAGATGAGCGAGGATGAGAGCGACGATCTCGATGACATTGATGACCCCCGTATCACTGAGGTCGACAGCGAGGAGGAGGCCCCCAAGTTGGTTGAGACCAAGAAGGGCAAGAACAAGCGCGCTGCCGAGTCCCTGGACGAGCAGATCGCCCAGGCTGACGAGGCTAAGCTCTCCAAGAAGCAGCAGAAGAAGCTCAAGAACAACAAGGGCGAGGCCATTGCTGCTGAAGAAAGCAAGGCCGATAAGAAGGTCCAGTTCGCTAAGAACCTTGAGCAGGGTCCTACTGGCTCTACCGCCAAGAAGGCCGAGACTGGTGTTAAGGTTGTTCGCGGTGTGACTGTTGATGACCGCAAGATCGGCAAGGGCCGCGCCGTCAAGGAGGGCGACACTGTTGGTGTCCGCTACATCGGCAAGCTTGAGAACGGACAAGTCTTTGATGGTACGTGGACAATGGATGACTTGACTCTGTGACGAGATATGCTAACATCTATGGTTATAGCCAACAAGAAGGGTAAGCCCTTTGCTTTCAAGGCTGGAAAGGGCGAGGTCATCAAGGGCTGGGATATCGGTGTCGTCGGTATGGCCGTTGGCGGTGAGCGACGACTGACGATTCCTGCCAAGCTTGCTTACGGTTCCAAGAGCCTGCCTGGTATCCCTGGCAACAGCACACTCGTCTTCGACGTGAAGCTCCTTGAGATCAAGTAAGCTCGTCGTCGATTGTTTGCTGAATGATTCTTTCTCTCAAAGTGAGAGGATCTTGTACAATCTGCCAAGCTGTGGTTTCCAGTTCACAAACTACAACACCCCCCTTTGTCTTCCTGTCTCGGCCTTGTCTGGAAGCGACCTTGGCATAACTATATAATCTGCCTCATTGCTCAAGGACCTTGAGCTGGACAAGAATATAGACGAGGCTTGCTAAGCTGGAGTTGGGTGGTTAGTTGTTAGTCGAGGTAAGCTTGCGTTATGTGGAATGCAGGCCGGTGTCTGATGTGGAAAAGTCGAATGTCTCTGCAGCGCATTTTTTTACTAATAGGGTCTGTTGCTTTTACCCCGGAGGGTTGGTTTATATACAAAGCTGGTTTACCTAGGAGTTACAATACACCAAGTCCACTTACTTCGTTGATCTCGTACCTGTTAATTCAACCTCTTTTATTCTAGCTTGGATCACGGTATCTGTGAGTAGATGAAAAGATCCGTGATAAGACCTAGCCCAGTGCGTGTAGGGAGAAGCGCACCTGAAAGCAATCCTATAAGAGCAGGAGCGAAACACAAGTAGAAGATGTCCACACCAACACTTGCCGTTTAGAAGGAAGCACAGCACGTGGAGTAGGCAAGCCTAGTGGAGAGAATCAAGCAAGAAAGGAAAGAAGCTATTGCCTTGTGAGTTTAGAATACAGAAGGAAGGATGCTTGGGCGGCTCTTAGTTGGCATCTGCATGGAGGACACACCCAAAGCTGTTGTTCAAACATCTTGTTCTGCCCCCTGAGAACCATCAGTCCATCATAAACAACAACATTCGTTTTTATTTTTGTTCTAGGTAGACTCTAATCCATCAAACGTCGACAAGTGCTCACATCATGTCCAATGGCACTGTTTGTTCCTCCCCTCCTCTCCCCAACGGGGGCATGGTGATGTCCCCCGTCAAGCCATCAATCGAGACGGTCGAGAAGACAGCAGCTGCCAAGGTCTTCCTTGAAACACACTTCAACGAGAGGCTTAATCGACCAGATAGCCGTACCAGACGGGAGCAGTACCTCCAAACGCAGTTATTCTACAACCCACACCTGAGCAATGAAGAGAAGGACGCCATCATGGAGTCGTTCTACACTCACGAAACGTGGCACTTGAGAGAGACTCGCTCTATCAAGTCGAGATGCCAGGCTGTTGGGCAGCCGGCTGGTACAACATCGTACGAAAACAGCTACGAGGCTCTGAAGATCTTAGGGAAGGGTAGCTTTGGAGTCGTGAAGCTCGTCCAGGAGAAGCCTTCATTGGGGCAGGTGTACCCCAGGCAAGTGTTCGCCATGAAGGTCATTCGAAAATCAGATATGCTTCGGAGCAGTCAGGAAGGGCATCTTCGCGCTGAGAGAGACTTCCTGGTCGCCTCGGAGGGATCGAACTGGTAAGATATCTCCTCTACAATCCCCAACCCTAGACTCCGCCGTATGGTAGGGCTGGTAATTCGAGAGTTGAAGTCAAGAGCTAACTCGTGGTGACTTCGACACAGGATCGTTCCTCTTGTTTGTAGTTTTCAGGACACCTCGAATTTGTATCTTGTAATGGAATATATGCCGGGCGGAGATTTCCTCGGTTTGCTGATACGAGAGAACATTCTCCATGAAGCGGTCGCCAGATTCTACGTTGCCGAGATGATTCTGGCTGTCGAGGAGGCTCACCGTCTCAGGTTCATTCACAGAGATATTAAACCCGACAATTTTTTGATTGCTGCAAATGGGCACTTAAAAATATCCGATTTTGGTCTCGCTTTTGATGGCCACTGGTCTCATGACGGAAATTACTACAACTATCATCGCTACTCTCTTTTAAACAAGCTCGGAATCCAAGTTGACGGAGATGATGCCGACCAAAAAGAGAGCAAAGACATGCACAAACAGCTAGAGAGGAACCGCATGCTGATGATGGGCTTTGAACGACATCAGAAGCCGACAAGATTTCGGTATGGGATCCCCACTGAGAGCAGCAGCGAGGACGATGACAACACTCTGGAGGACATAATCGACTGGAGAAACAAGTGCGGCAACCGAGCTTCTGCCCACTCGGTCGTTGGAACTAGTCAATACATGGCCCCTGAAGTGATTGTGGGACAACACTACGACGGCAGATGCGACTGGTGGAGTATTGGTATCATTCTTTACGAATGCCTCTATGGTCAGACGCCCTTTCTTTCGGAACATGGGAGGAAAGAGACAAAGCAGAACATACTGGTAAGCATTTGATGTAGCATACCTGATGCGAGAACCCTAAGCACAACTAACAATCGCTCAGGACTACAGAAAGCAACTTTTCTTCCCTCATAAACCCGATGTCAGCGATAAATGCCAAGATCTCATGTACCGCTTGATTCGAGACAAGGAAAACCGGATCTGTTCTCGGAGGTACCAGATGAAGGATCGAGGACAGCTTGATGGTGGCCGACCAACTGATTATCTCGGACGGTACGTGTTCCCAGACGATGCTGAGGATATCAAAGCCCATCGGTGGTTCAAGAGTGTTCCCTGGACGCGGCTTCATCAAATAAACCCCCCCTTTGTTCCTCATGTGCACGGGCCTGAGGATACCAGATACTTTGATGAATCGGCATCCATAGATGACCAGACAGAGTCGGGGGAGGCAGCAACGACACCGTCACCACAAGAAATAAGGAGCATTTTGCGAGATTTCCGACCTAGTATCCAGGACTTGGCCACGGAACTAGTTGCCGAGCCTTATGATACTATCAAACTACGAAGTATTGATCAAAAGATCGAATTGACCGCGCAAGCCAACGAGACAGAAAAGGATGTGTTGAAGCACTTCGTTCGAATGTATGGGCATAAAGAGCGAAAGAGGCCTAGAGACAGAGTTCTACGGGACGAGAAGACGAAAGATGTGGCAATGGCTGTGAGAAAACAGACGGCATTTCTAGGATACACTTGGAGAAGAATGCGGCCAGAGGGATACATGATGCCACGAGCTGATACCCTTTTTACGTTTGGGAAACGCACGGGAAATCGACATTAATTATTCAGTAGGATTACGCTGTATATTTTATAAAGAATTGATAGCATGGAATATGATTTGGGAGGGGGCTGTTTGAGTTGTGAGGAGGCAACTAGAGGAGCGCAATTGTTTGTTTGCAAGAGGAGAAGAGCCATCGTTCGCTCTGAACAGGACACTTTAACGAATACGTTCACTTTAGAGGTCATGAGGTGCTAATATTAATCATTCAGAGAAACCGCTGAGTGTTGTATGGCTTCGTCCTATTACAAATATGATACTAATTACGGTCAACCATGATCGTGCTGTTGTGTAAGTCTTATATAGATCACTGATCTGTGAATGCCGAGGAACACAGAAAGGCGACAGAAAGCACAGGAGGCTAGTACTCGTTCTTATCTCCCTGCCCACGCTCACAGACAGCCATCGGATCAGTGACAGCTGGAGCTGGAGGCTGCGAGTTCAGCACCTCCCACTCGAACTCCTTGAGGGCACGTATCTCCCAGGAGAAGAAGAGCAAGGCCAGGAGGCCGTCGATGAAACCGGCGAGCAGGACGACGCTCCCGAAGAGCATGAGGATGAAGGCGACGAAGTTGCGGGGGCTGAACCACACGGCCACCAGGCAGGCGACCCAGACGACGAGGGCGGAGTAGAAGTGGACGCCGCGCCAGTGGCGCTGGCTGCGCTCGCGGGAGGCGTACCAGAAGATCATGGCGAGGATGGAGGTGTACTCGGACCTGGAGAGGGTCTTGTCCTCGTGGTGGTCGTTGCTGGCGGCGTAGCGGAGCTGGGCGTCGTAGTCTGATTCTGGGCTAGTAATGGCCGCGCCTAGATCCCGCGGCGCGGAGGAGGTGTGGCGGGTGAGGGTTGCGGTGACTGCGAAGTGGTCGGAGAGGGAGACGAGGAGGTCGGGGTGGCGTTCGGTCATGGCCACGTTGGCGGACTCGACGACCCAGCCGGATCTTGAGCCCTCAGAGGATTCATCGACATCTGGGGACTGGCCTGTAGAGACGAAGATGTAGTCGAGGCGCTGGCCGCGGGGGTCGGGGGTGTCCGGGTCCACGGGGCAGAGGTGGCCGGCGCTCAGTTTCTTCTGCTCCGACTTGGTCCAGCGCCAGGTGTTGAGGACGTTGTTGCTGGTCGCCCCGTTCTCGAGCAGGTTGAAGTCGGCGGAGGGGACGGGCAGCCCGCGGCGAGCCTCGTCCGGGTGGTCCGAGGGCCCGAGGGAGCTTTCGGGGTGGAAGATGCGCCAGACGTCGCGGACGCCGCCCCTGGCCGTGATGATGCGGTGGGCGAGGGAGCCGGGGAGCATGTTGAAGTCGCCCAGGGCGGCGACCAGGTGGCCCGTCTGAACGGCGGACCGGACGAGCTTGGCCATCTGCCAGGCCTGGGCGGTGCGGTGGCAGACGTAGGTGTCCCTGGGGCCCTTCTCGTAGGGGGCGTGGGTGTGGGTGTTGAAGACCTCGAGGACGTCCCGGGCTCCTGGGCCGAAGCGGATGGTCGCGCAGGCAATGCCCTTGCCGACGTACCAGTCGCCCCGCCAGAAGGCCGTGGGACGGCCGTTGAGCTGGTAGGGGACCATGGAGGAGGAGGTGATGGGCCAGCGGCTGAAGATGGCGAGGCCAGCCCCAAAGGCGCCGCTGTGGTAGAACTTGGCGTGCGGGAGGATGGCGCTCGTCTCCCGGCGCAGGGCCTGGAAGTCCTCCTGGCAGAACAGCTCCTGGAAGCACACGACGTCCGGCGGAGCGTCCATGGCCGCGATGCGACGCCCAATCTCGAGGATCCGAGGACTGCGGAGGGCAGAGATGTGAAGCAGGCCCCAGCAGTTGAGGGTCAGGAGACGGATCTGCTCCGGGCATCGCGGCTGCGAGGACAGCGAGTCCCTGCCAGCGGGATTCTGGGAGACTGCCATCTCAAGTGATCAAGACGGAATGTCTAAGGGGGATCTTGGTGAAGCGAGGCTCTGGGAAGATACCAGGGTACCTATAAATCACGCGCCAACTTTCCCTCATGGATGATTAACTTTCCCTCATGGATAGTTTGACTTTCCTCATGGATGATTGAACTTTACCTTATAGCTACAAAACCATTTGCTCCCAATCTGTTCTGAATTTTTTTTTCTTCTTCTTCATCCATCCATCCCAGTAGCAAAGCAACATTACCAACCACAATTTTTATTGCTGCGCCCTCGGTTCATATCGTTACTACCATGGCTCCCGATACACGTTCCTCGCGCCATACAGAGTCCGTGATGGTAGATGCACCTAAGATGTCAAGTGGCTAAAACAAAATATGGCACACCAAAGCCCCTATACAGCCTCAGATTTCGACACAATATCAAAACAATCAACCCAGTTATTAGATATAATATCAAGCCAAATAATATACAATAATATAGTATTTTACTGTTATTATTTGAAATATTATTATTAACAAGACGAGGTCTCCAGCTTGCACGAAAAGAGCTCTGGTGTGCCAGGTTTTATTTCAGCCACTTGGATGTCTAACGCCATGCTCGGGGTTATAAAGCATATGCTCCTCACCACCAGGGTGACGTGGGAGAAACAGGAGCCGCGAATATGAGGTGGTCACGGCCTGTTCCAAATGGGTTGATTTTGGACGGGTTAGAAGAGGCCAAGGTGATACCTACGCGGGTGGAGGCTGTTTGTGGACAGCGGTCTGGACACCGTGCGAAAACCCTCAACAGCGTATAGCTGCTCTGACAGCATTTGCAATAAAAATACGATAGCTCGCGTGTAGGCTGGAAAAGCTATCAGCAGAATATAATGTTCCCTCTCAGAAGAAGATAATTCCAGCTTGGTATTCCTCCCGTTTACGGTAGGTTACGGTAGGTTACGGAGCTACGATTACTACTACGACTACTAGTCGGCTCGCAGCCACATTACTGATCGTCATCGCGGCGGATAGGATCAGACTTACCTGCGCGAGGCAGCCCGAGGCTGCAGCCGTTGATTGCATTCACCTGGATTACGGTCAGCAAGATCAAGGAAGGGTTTGACTTACCTGCTCGAGGCAGCCTGAGGCTGCGGCCGTTGATTGCATTCATCTGGATCACGGTCAGCAAGATCAAGGAAGGGTCTGACTTACCTGCCCGAGGCTGCAGCTGTTGATCGCATTCATGAGAGGCAGCGCGGATAGGATCAAGGAAGGGTCTGACTTACCTGCCTAAGGCTATGGCCGTTGATTGCATTTATCTGGATCGCAGTCAACGAGATCAAGGAAGAGTCTGACTTACCTGGTCGAGGCTGCAGCTGTTGATCGTATTCATGAGAGTCAGCGGGGATGTGATCAAGGAAGGGTCTGACCTACCTGCTCGAGGCTGCCTCGAGGCTGCGGCTGTTGATCGCATTCATGAGAGTCAGGGCAAATGCAATCACAAGAGGGAAAAGAAGCAGATTCTTGGGTCTTCTCAAGGCCCGGCTTTGGAAGGAAGGTACGATAACTGCAGCTCAAACAGCGGCTCGAACAGCGGCTTTCCCTTCCAACAGCAGCTTAACGGCAGCTATCCCTTCTAACAGTAATTCCTTCTCGATAGAATAATAGAGCAGTAACAGTTTATTCTTCGTACAGTCTCTCTCTAGTATATCTCTTCATCTACACACATTCACAGAGGATAGCAAAAAAACCCTTCTACAGCTGTAAGGGCTACACATAACTAGGTATTATCTTCATACTGTTTATACACTGTACATTCTTTCGGCTTAGCCTACTCGCTGTCCAAAAACAGGGCCCCCCAGGTTAGTAACCGCAGTTTCCACCCATAGTAGTCGGTTCTATTTTGTCAATTCCAAAGAGCCATCTCAGTTCTGGATTATGAACAAAATAACCCTGGAAAGTATGATAAGGACCAGATTCGGTGGTGTCGTTTGAAGCGTAGCTTTCCGACCAGGGACTAATCACGTTCCTCATACGGACTGCCTAAGTAAAGCCTCTCTGTCCCACCTACACCAGCCTTCATGTCTCTAGGCAAGCACCAATCACAAGGTAAGAATATGTGCAACTTCACAGCCTTGCCATCAGTAATCAGATTTATTGGTCCGTTTTGAAGTGGTATCAAAGTGGAAGAGAAGATCAAGAGTCCGCTATTAGAATGAGTACGTCGGGAACCCCTGACTACGTAATATAAAACACAAGTGACACCTGAATTCCGTCCTGAATGCCATAAACCGTTTCCTTGAATATCTTCAACCCCCTCAAAGGAAACAAATACCAAAATAAAAGAGAAAAGAGCTAGCGGACCAAAGATTATGAGCCCAGAAAACCCAATCACTAGAGAAACAACACCCTCTTTCCATCCTCTCCGTCGACGAAGCCGTTCAATGCGCTAAGTGTAACAATTTTTTTGGTCGAAATCGCGGAATAACCTTAACACCAGTGCCTCGATAAAACGCACGCATGGTCCGTAAAATGAAATTCGGTTCGACTTAAACTCGGTGTTTCTCCGATTCTGCAAAAAAATTGGAACGGTTAGAAGCTTAGTTGTTGCCGTTGGCTCTGTTTTGAACCTCACCAAGTCGAGAATAGAGCATGTATAGAGCCATGCGGTTGCACTCTTCAGTTCCTGTGATCGTCACAAGTCGCTCATTGCTGTTGTCCTGAGGCTCGTTGATCTTGATGACGCTGCCACTCATTTGACGGATCTCGTTGATCTTCTGCCCGCCCTTTCCTATGATGGCGCCCACCATGTCGTTGGGAATGTAGATTTGCTGCGTGATCGGGCCACCAGGCATACCAGCCTGGATCGGCTGGCCCTGAGCATGGGGTTGGGGAGCCGCGTGGCCACCCACATGTGGCTGAACATGAGGAGCAGCTCCGTAGGCTGCGGCAGGCTGACCGCTATACTGAACAGGGATCGCAGGGTTGGCGTGCGCACCGGCGTGAGGATAGTGCTGGGCGTAAGGGGCAGGAGGCAACTGTGGCTGGGCGCGTCGATCGTGCTGGCGTTGGTAGTAGTTATCTCCACGTCCATAACTGCCTGGAGAGTTCTGAGGGCTGTAAGGCACAACCTGCATACCGCCAGGAATCGATCCGGCCGGAGCACCGCTTCGGGTCGCGTACGCGGAGGCGGCAGGGCCGCCAAACCGGTCATTAAGCTGCTCGAGAAGAGTGCTGCCAACGTAGTAAGTGGCGATGTGGACAGCGTCAGCGACTCCCATAACAACCAACGAGCGCTCACTAGACATGGGCAAGCATGCATCCGATGCATTCAGTCTTGCTCCAGATGCGTCCTGGATCTCTCGGATCCGAGCGCCGCCCTTACCAATGATGGATCCGATTAGGATATGGGGGACGAGGAGCCGGAGGGGATAGGTTTTGGAAGATGCAGTCGATGACTCTCCCAGGGGTTCATTGTTCAGTGTGCGGATAATGAGTCCAAAGGCCTAAAAACACATTGTTAGCCCAAGCTCGTGATCCAATCTCTCGAATGGTTCTACTTACCTTAGCCACAGCGTCTACCACGCCACTGACAGTCAAGATGCGCTCAACAGCTCCCTTCTGGTAGTCGCTAACGGTGCATTTGGCATTTGACATCTTACGAATGTTGGAGACATTTTCGCCACCCTTGCCAATGATAGTGGCAGCTTCGGGGCTCGAAATGACGGCACGAATGTGGATCCAGGAAGTCTCATCGTGGGCGTTGGCAGTGCTCGCGGCGGCGGTCGGGGTTGGTCCAGCTGTTCCCTTAGACTCAGGCAGTGCCATATCCGCTGTTGTCTCCGTAGCTGTCGCGCTGCTAGCGGCATTATCGCTTCCATTCTGTTCAGCAGCTTCGGCAGCGGGCGCATCGGCTGCAGCTGCGGAAGCCGTCTCGGGAACCTCAGCATCGTCTTCGTTTCGGGAGACCTTGTCAAGAGCAGGTCGCTTGGCCTCGGGCTGATCGGTGGTCACCGAGGGTGAGGAAGCATCTTCGAGAGGGCGCTTGGCCGAGTTTGTGGGTTGTGAAGGTGACGCGGACATCTTGAAGGATTTGAGGTTTCACAAATGCAGCTGTATGAAAAAGAATACGCGGCGGGATCGAGACGGAAGTCTTCTGTGTAATTTCTCTTTTCTTTTCTTGATTTTACTCGCAGTTTTATCTACACACAGGGGGTTTCCGGGAGGAAAACGTGCTGGTGTAGTGGCGGGGTCGGGATATCGAGCTTTGAAAGAGCCTTCGTGATGTGACTGGAGCCGTGAAGGATTATGTCCTGGGAATGACTGATGCAGGTGCAGATGGGGTTGATCTGAAAAGGGAATCCTTTGCTCCAGCGCTCTGTCGGTGCTCCTAAAGCTCCCGATTTAAAGGGGTACCGAACTGCCACAAACCGTAGTTGAAATTTAGGCGGTAGAAAAGAGGGAAGAGGTTGGTGAACCGGCACTGAGGGACCCGGCTTTAAACAAGCAGAAGGGGAGAGGCCAGAAACTTAAACCTTTTGACCGCAAATATTGGATCAGCTGTAGTGCTCCTACGTTGTCGTACCACGAGAGGCGACGGCTGGAATCGAGGCGTGGAGGTGAGGCGACGGTGAGCTCCAGCTGAATTGCTTGACGCGGTGATGTTTTGGAATTGGCGAAAGCTGTCACAAGTCGCCTGACGAAATCCGCGTCACCGAAGGAAGTGCAGAGACAACAAAAAAGAGAAGGGGGAATTAGAATACAAGGCAGGCAACAACGAGCTGCTAAGCGCAGACGATGGAAGAAGAATGAAGAAGCCGGGGACGAGATGGCGAAGCGCGGTTTGTCGCCAGGTGAGGATGGAGATCGAAATTGAAATCAGTCTCACGTAGGGGGAAGGTGAAACCTTGGAAGGTGCTGCCCCAGATGGTCCGTGCACGACACACGTGACCTGCATGAAGCTAGGAAGCTCAGGAAGGAGCTTCTCCTCCTCGTACAGGTGAAAGAATCTGAGATGTGACCGGCCTAGCTGGTTCTGATATACCTCTTTGCATGGCTACTCGGTACAAGGAAATGAAGGGATTGGCTACAGGCACATCCTGATTTAGAAGAGCAGGTTTGGCTCTGATCATTTCGAGGCTTGCATACCTGCCGTTTTACGTGCCCAGTCTTTACTTTAGCTTATCTGTGATAAGCCCTACAGACCTGGAAGTTAGCATGCGCCTGGGCATCTGCCCAAAAGTTTGCCATCAGTGCTATTATTAAGACCTGTAAGTCCCTGCCCCGATGGAAGCAAGCACAGAAAGGTGTAGCTAAGGCAGGGGGCATTGGGAAGGAACACCAGGGACGGGAGCGGGAATCGGGCAGGAGAGTCACGCCAAGTTAGGATAGTGGGGCAGCGTCGGCGAGACTGACTTGCAGTAGGAGCGAAGTGAAGCGGGGTTGAACCGGCCGGCAGGTGCAGGTGCTCAGAGGAAGAGGTAGCTGGCAGGTAGAGGCAGGTACTGACCAAGGACTAACCCAGGCCGGCACCTCCAGCAGCAGGCTCTGGCCGCCAGCCCGCTAATTCTTGCTTGCTGAGGTGTGGATTGCTTCCAGTTGCGCTGACTCAACGGCGTACCTGGTGATCATCAATCAAGGCTACGACTGATTTGGTAGATCGGGACTTGCACCGGACGCAGTCAATTCGTGACTCTTCACTGGAAAGTCTGTGCCGCCTTGCTTTTCAATCCGCGTAAAAGACGTCGAAGGAGCTTCCATCAGCCATCAGATATCTCGGTCCCACTTCAACATGTCTGCTGCCTCTTGATTTATTCAGCGTTCCCTCACATCCGGAACGGCCTTAAAAAAATTTATCCCGCCTCTCTCTTCCCATACCTGCGCAAAGAAATTTGAAAATTGTCCCACCCTTCCCTCTCCCGATATACACAAGCATGGCTACTGTGCCGCCTGTCCCCGAAACAAGAGTTCTGGCTGTGGCCAGCCATGTACGAACCACCCTCCAGTGACTTTAACCCCTCGAGATTGGTGCCCCGCTGACGTCCCATGCCGCACTCTCTTGCAGGTCGTCTCAGGGTATGTCCTAGAAATACTACGACTTGGCCACCCTCTTCCAACCCTTCCTGCCAATAAGATTTGCCACTCTACATGTACTTCCCAACCAAAACTGACTTGTTGCTTTTGTAGATATGTAGGGAATAAGGTCGCTGTTTTCGTTCTCCAGTCTATGGGCTGTGACGTGGCTGCCCTCAATACCGTCCAATTCAGTGAGTAGTTCTATGTGCAGCGATTTGACTGCAGGCTCGTTCATATGTCTGACAAGTCCAATTCCGCAAAAGGCAACCACACTGGATACAAACAATGGAAAGGCTCCAGAGTTACAGCCCAGGAGATTGAAGATCTCTATGAGGGCTTGAAGCAGTCATATCTTGACGACTTTGACATGATGCTGTCAGGGTATATCCCGGGCGCTGAGGCAGTCACCGCTGTTGGGAAAATTGCCAAGGAGCTCAAAGAGAAGACCAAGGAAACCCCAGGCAAGTTCTTCTGGGTCCTGGACCCGGTCATGGGCGACAATGGCCGAATATACGTTGCCGAGGACGTTGTTCCAGCCTACAAGTCTCTTCTGTCTTCCGCAGATCTCATTCTTCCAAACCAGTTCGAGGCAGAGTATGTTGTTCCCGAATGTGCATGACATGTACAGCTTATATCTTCCGCCAGTGTGCTCGAGGCCCTAACTTTATAATTTCTCCACAGGTTATTATCAGGCATCCAAATCAAGGACATGGAAAGCCTCACTCACGCCATCCAGGTCCTCCATGATACACATCGCATCCCTCATATCGTCATTACTTCTGTGAACCTATCCGCACCAGACCACCCAGACTCGCACTTATCTGTGGTTGGTTCTAGCATGACCTCCACCGGAAAGGCTCGCCTCTTCAAAATCGTCTTCCCTGCCATAGACTGTTACTTTAGCGGCACTGGAGACATGTTTGGCGCACTCATAGTCACTCGTATGCGCGAGGCTGTATCTCAGGTACCGGGTCTCGGAGACAAACCAAATTGGCTCAGCGACGATAACACTCCAACTCTCGAGCTGCCCCTGGCCCGTGCTGCTGAGAAAGTCCTCGCCAGCATGCATGAATTGCTATCCAAAACGAGCCAGGGGATGACGGCTATCGTAGAACGCACGCGGCACGACATGACGGAGGCGGAGAAAGCAGACCAGAAGAAGTTGCAGCTTGTCAAGAGCAAGGGCGCAGAGCTACAGCTAGTGAGAAATCTCGACTGCCTAAGGAATCCGGCCATCGAATTTCGAGCGAAGGAGATGTAGAGAGGCTAAAGCAGTCTGAGCTGGAAGAACAATGATACACTTGGCTGGCAAAACATCATGGAATCTTGGATATCTCGGACAAAATAGATAGACTGCTTTTTCTCGCTGCATTTAGAAAGAAAGCAAATACAACCCTAGATTCATTACCTTGGTTGATTTTTATATCCGGCTTGCCTGCTGCTGTTTGCTCTAAGCGGCTCTGGCTCTTTGCCCCTTCCTTCTTGTAATGGAAGTATCTTTGAACCCAAGTGCGCCTGGTACTGTCTTTGACCATTCGGTATATTCCTTTAACCGACCATTTACATCAATAGCATAACAAATTTCAACATGTCTCATGCGTCTTGGCCCGTGGGGGGATTATGCTGAACCAGTGCTTCCGAAGCCGCCAGCACCGCGGACGCTCTCCTCCAGCTCCTGGACCTCGACAACGTCGGGGGTGTAGATGCGTTCCAGGACCAGCTGCGCGATCCTGTCGCCCTCCTTGATCTCGAAGTCGGTCTCGGCGTGGTTGAAGAGGAGGACCTTGACCTCGCCGCGGTAGTCGGCGTCAATCACGCCGGCACCCGTGTCGATGAAGTTCTTGGACGCGAGGCCGGATCGGGGGGCGATGCGGCCATCTAGATTATCACGATTAGCCTTCCAATTGCTTCGAGTGTGCGGGACAACTGGGACGTACAGGTCCCGGCTGGGCAGGCGATGCTGATGTCCGTGGAGACGAGGACCTTGCCCCGCGCGGGGACGGTGGTGTCCTTGGCGGCGTAGAGGTCGTAGCCGGCGGCGAAGGCGCTGCCGCGGGTGGGCAGGCGGGCCTTGTCGGAGAGCTTCTTGACGAGGAGCTGGGGCTGCTCGGCTGTCATGGTGCCGTCTCCGTTGGTGGTCTTGACGCGCTTGGCTGGGGGGGACGTAGGTGCGGTGGCGGGATCAGTGGTCATTGTCGATGTGAAGGATGCAGAAGTTACGGAGCGTCGTCGGAGGAAGAAGCGGTGGGGATGTAATATTTGGGAGGAGTAGGTTGAAATGCTGGGGCGGGTGATCGACGGTGGGACGCGACGCGACGCGCGCATTAGGTCGCGCGAGGGCCGAATTGGCCAATGAGAGAACATGTCTTTAATTGAAAAAGTCCCCTAAGAGGTCCAAACGCAATAGTATCCAGAACAGCAGACCAATTGGCCTGGCGCATCATGTTATTGTGGCTGGGAAGCTGGACGGGAAAAAAGCAAGGAAGATGATGAATTTCGTTCATGCGTCAAGCTCCCTCCCGAAATCTACCAGCCTTAGCCTAGAGGCATCCTTGGGATGGAACTGTGCCACTTGTGACCTCACTAGAAATCTTGCAGCCGCTGACTCCCGAGCCAGTTTCACGTATGATCGCGAATTGTCCCCCTTGGCCTCGTCGAGCTGCTGCACGAGTGCTTGTAGAAGCTGCTTCATCTCACTGCCCGCAGCAGCAGTCTTGTCTTCACTGTCGCGATCTTGCCTCCCCTCCCCGCCATCGCCCCAAATCTCATCAAGGCGCCTTTGCCCCTTCTCCACGCCATCACCGGCTTTGGCGCGTTTTGGCTTGCCCTGGGCATTAAAGCCAGACTCCAGATCTTCTTGGTCAATGTCCATCATGTCGCCCACGATAGGGCCTCCCAGGTCTTCGGCCGCCAACATCGGCGCCAGGTGCTCATCAATGAACTGCCGAAGTGATTTAAAAAGTTGCTTGCTTTCCACGTCGTAGCGCTTCTTCTTCTGCTGAAGCTCCTCCTGCCGCTCCCTAAGACCATCCTCTGGATCCGTCTCCGTCGTCGAGGTGAGCTCCTGTTCAAGAGACTTGATCCGCGTGTCCAGCGCCTCGGTGAGGAGACTCTGGTCCTTCAAACGAGTGAGTTCCGATTCCAGCTCTCGCTTCTCGCCATCCGCGACCGCGCTCTGAGAAGCTAAGTATGCTCTGGACTCGTTGATCGTCTCGTGAGTCTTGCGCAGCGCCAGCAAGGCCGGGAGAACCGAACCCGGGAAAGGCATGAACGGCTCTGAATTCGTCGCAGTCTCAAGCGCATTGTTGATCACTTGAACCTGGACCGCAGGGGAACTGATTACACCCCCGTGACGTGCCTTGAGCTGTTGGTTTGATTTTCCAGTTAGTGAATGCGCGCTCCATGTGTGTACCTGTGAGACGGTGGATGGTTATCGAAGGCCCTTACCTTTGCTAGCTCGAGTTCGTGGTCTTTGACCTTCTTTTGGAGTTCCTTGAGAGTGTAGTCGAGGTTGGAACTGTAGGTTTGCGCCTCTGAGTTGAAACCTGAGCTCTCCATAGCTGCCGTAGGTTTGCTTGTCGCGTTCAAGATGAGGCGAAGTTCGTCAAGTGCTGGAATATGTACGGCAATGTAAGAACCCTAAATGATCGATTGATCGAGACACAGGGAGGAAGTTCATGAGCTTTTTGTGTTGGTTCGTTCGCAAGTGAGCCCATAACATAGCCAGCGTGTGTTGTTGTTATGAAGCGATGGAGTTCATGCTATGAGAGTGGGCAGGATCGCTGGCAGCGGACTAAGTCGCCTATAAAATCTATCACAGCGCTATAGACCCCGCTCTAGAACCTATGTACAGACCTGGAAGCAGCATCAGAGCTCGCTTCACAACCACAATTTATTATTACACTTGGGCAAGTTTCGAGTTGCCTTTGCGCCCATCAAGGAGACAAATAAGTAATATGTCATATGTCTTCATTTTACTATTTTACTATCTCCCATCTCGTGCCTTGCCCTGAAATCATCGCCCTTGTCGAACAAAGAAAAACATCAAGAGGCAACAATGACGGCCAAATAGATAATTAAAATCACATAGCTGAGGCTCAAAGAACCCCAGACTCGCCTGGCGTATGTTTCTTTCCAAATGTTGGATTTCATTCATTCCCGCCAGAGTGGTTGGTTGGTATATCCCATGTGCTCGCCTCCCACAACGCCAGCACCTTTGCCCAGAGCAAAAGGGTCGTAAAGCATATATATAATCATTTGGTATCATTTTCCTACTCCTCGTCCCCGATCTACACATAAAAAGTTAGTCATTATTCAGAAAGTCAGAGGACGGCGACTGCAAGCTGCGTGATCACACAACTCGGGGTTAACTTACCTTGGGAGCAAGGTAGAACCGCAGGTGGCTGTTGTTGGAGCCAAGGTCGTACTCAACAAGCAGAGGGACTTCGTTGGACAGGCAAATCTTGACCCGGTTTGACAAAGCCGCAGCCTTGCAGAAGTTGACCAGGTATTTCAGGGAGAAAGTCAGAGCAACGTGCTCGGAAAGTTCGATCTTGATGCCCGCGTCGGATCCTTCTTCAACATTGGACTGGCTGCGAAGGGTAACGGAGCCGTTGCCAATGTCACCGTTGGCAGAGAACTTGATGCCCTCCTTGGAGGCCTCGATGCTAACTAAAGAGGAAAGCTGTTAGCCTGTCATATGCTGAAACAAGGAAAGAAGGTCTAAATTACACACCAGACTCGGACATGGCAGCCAGATCGGTGCAGATGCGCCTGAACTCAGCCGATGGCAGAGAGATTGTGGCGGCGTAGTCGGTCTCGGGGATACCCAGGTGCTCCTGGTCGATGTCCATGAGCTTCAGGTCATACTCGCTGATTCTGTCGTTCTCGCTGCTCTCGAAGAGGATGTTGAGTACATCGGGTGCATCCTCGGCCTTGAGGGTAAGGATGTCTTCGTTCTGGGCGGCACGGAGAACCTTGGTCAAGGATGTGAGGTTCATTCCCAGAGCAATGTTTCGGTCACATCGGTAGGGGGCAAAGGCCTCGGCCTTCAGAAGCATAGAGACAAGAGCAACGTGGGAGTTGTCCATTGCCTGGAGCGCGATACCAGAGTCATTGCAGTCGAAGTTGCAGTCCTGGACCAGGTCCTTGATGGCGTCGACCACCTACAGATAGTAATCGCGTCAGCCATGACCATTTGGAGGAGAGGGAGGAGGGATGGCGTACCTTCTTCAGGAGACTGGCTTGTTCGAGGCGTGCTTCCAACATTTTCTTCACTCCAATGTCAGCGGTAGCGGTGTGCGGGGGCACATAAGCAGTACTTACTGCGATTTATTAGATTAACAGGAACTTTCGTATGAGGAATATGTGCAGGTAAGAGCAGCGGAATGTTGCAGAGTCGTCGAGGTTGATAGAGAAGGCAAACGATGAACCGGAGGAAGAGATGGTAGAGATTATGTGCGAGGGTTGGCCAAAGGCACTTTACGCGAGTGAGGGGAGCTTTGGTGGGTTCAGACGCGTCGGCCAGCAAGCGACGCCAATTAGGCGCGTGGAGAGGCGCGTCTGACTAACCTGACTTCAGCCCAACTTAACGAACAAGGCTTTTTCAGCAAAGTACAACGGCCAACTCAAATACTATTATCGGCTCTAGGTGATATAACAGTACGATTCGCAGACTGGACTGTCTAATTATGAGCAGTACGGTGACTTCAATCTCACATGGTCATCCCCCTTTTCAAAACCAGGTGAAATTTAGTCGAGTTCACCGCAATTTATTCAATAGATACCTATTTCATGTCTCCAATCTATTCCTACATTACAAGATTGGGAAAATCCTATCAATGATACAAATTGGCCAGTAATTCCAACTCCAATGAACCATACCAAAACCCGAAGACTCATCAGATATGTAAGTATATATGACTCCATAGCGTGGGCAGGAGAATAGGAAACGATGAGAAATGATTAGCGAATAGAACTCCGCAGTGGAGCGCGGGGGAAAAGAGAGACAACGTGAAATGAACGAAATAATGACAGAAAAAGAAAAACAGATAAAAGAGAGAAAACCATTAGATTAATGAATGTCGATCGCTCGCCTTGCGCCTTTAAATATGCTTGATAGTTGCCCATGATGCCTGTTTATTTGTCGTAAAGAAATACAGAGAATTGATTGGTGGCGCTCTCGGAGGCGTAAGAAAAGTTAGCGTACGTGCTGTGCTGTTGAACTGCTTGGTCTTGCCAAGCTCGCCGTTATTAAACAAATTGAAGTTGTTGTTTGCTGTCGTCGTCATTCGTATCTGATCAATGTGCCTTAGAAATGGCTACATTGATACCACCCGACCGCCCATTGACGATCGTTTGCTGCTAGATGGTCGCAGGTTAATCACAGTTTCTAGCTCACGAAGCATACCGCGAGTGGCATCGATCTGCTGCTTTGCTCGAGCCTTGTTTTCTCGCTCGTCCTTCATCTTAGCTATCCTCTCCTCTCTGGTGAGCATGCTGCGTGGTCTGGGCCGAGCCACGGCTTCGAAAAGCTCCGGTTCCATCTCCAGTGATTCATGGGTATCTGAAGCTGGTGGCGACTCCCCAGTCAGGGCTTTGAGGGCTGCCGCCGCATTGCCTTCCTCCCCGACCGTTGTCAGCCCACTCAGAGAAAGGGTGGGTGATGCGAGTGTGCTCATTGACGAAAGTCTCTTTTCGTTTCTGTCAATGCCCTGAGCAAGTGCTGCTTTGCCCTCCTCCCACACCGACATCAGTTCTTTGAGATCTGCGCCGATTGTCTCGTATTGGGTCATAAGATTAGGGCCAAGCTCTGAAATGTCGCTCGAGTCATTCAGTGCCTTATCCGACTCCTCTCTCAGCAATTGTAGTTTAGCTTGAAGCCCTCTAATTCCAGTACCCAGGGAATTCAGCTTGTGAAGCTGAGACCGCCACCGCTCACGTCCAGGCGTAAGTGGTGTCTTTTGAGTGGTAGGAGATGGAAACGCTAATCGTCGGGTTAGTTGCTATATTTTTATATAAAAAAAAGGAAATGAAACAAGAAATGTGCCATCCTCCCCACTGGGGTTTGAGTGAAACTTACATTCTTCCTCGCTGAGAATTTCTCGGAGTCTTTTATGCACTTTCTCCGTGAGAGAGTTGACACTCCGGAGAGTATCAACCGCATTTGACCATCGCTGCAAGTCCTGGCTCTCCCCACTCGCATCAAGAGCGAGCAGCGCACACAGAAAGATCTTTCGGACTGTGTGGAATCGACTTGCGACAATCTTCAAGGTTCGTAGCGATTCGGTGTCGTCGAACTCCTCCAAGTCAAAGCCTCGGTTGGCATCTGATATGTCGAAGTCACTAATCTCATAGATGTCAAGGTATTTTTCGAGATCAGTTTGCTCTGAAAAGGCCTTGACAACATTGGACACCTGGATGTACTCTTCAAGAATGTCGACAAATGAGGCCTTCAAGGCCTTTCGCAATCGTACACACTTTCGGCTCTGCGTGCGATCCTCGAGGCGGCTAACAGGGGGAAGAGGTGCGCTACTACATGCGATATTAGCATCAAATATGCGGCTGCAGCTGCATCTGGGCTCACTTACATGCGGTAACCACGTGAGACCAATTCCACCTCCTGGATCAAGCTCAATGCCGCAGTTGTCGCGCTGTCAAATTCATGCGAGTTTGATACGAATGTGGAAATTTCGGAAAGAGATTGATCTCTCCTATACCGCAACCACTGTCTTCGAATATAGACCTGACCAAGAACCAACCCGGCAGCTCCAATAATTACGAGGAAAATAAGTCGTTTTCGAGTTATGGAAGAGTGCCCGCTCCCTAATACCCAGCTCAAGATGATAGCAAGGGCCAGCGCTGCTAAAATAGAAGCTAGAACGCCTTCTGTTGAGTAGATCGAATTGAGTCCTGGCGAGGAAGCCCCATCGGCAAGGCTAGGGGCTGGCTGATGTTGTCCCAGGATAGAATGGCCACTGAGTAATTGGGAGGCCACGATAGTGTATCGGAATTTCTCGAGAAACTTGGAGTTATCGGCACGGTCGATCCTTGCTGCAAAAACGGCCTGCACGGAACACCACGTATTAGTCTTGCCTCCTCTCCTTATTTCAACACGTGCACCCAAATCCCGAGCCGGACTGACCGAGTAGTGTTTTCTTATAGATCGCATCGACGGTGCGTGTGGTAAAATGAGCTGGGGGATATCGTGGGCATCCTTGCGAAACCGAGCCTTGACAAAGGGGCGGCCAGTGGGAGCAAACGGCGACGGGCTTGGAGGAGGTGAGGAGTTCGGTGAGGTCGAGACCGGTCGATCTGAGGAATTGGCAACAGGCGCCCAGTCGTCTTCCGATCCATCTGCACCATCTGCACCCAGGTTAGCTTCTGAGACTGAGGGAAAAGGCCATGTGTTGCGCACCTCGAAGGTAGTCGGCTAGTGGCGAGTCCTCGTATACGATCGGCTCCATCTCGAAGGCGTTGATCAAAGTTGCAAAGGGGAAGTGGTCGAGGAGTGAATCAAAACTCGCCTGCCATCGACTCTTGAAGCGATCTGGAGGTCCCCAAGTCGACAGCATGAATAATTGTCTGCTCCGGAGCGTTGGTGGCGATTGCGAAGAACGGAGCTGTGATGTCGAAGTAGCAAAAGGAATGCGGAGTCGCACGTTATACACCGGCCGTTTGCCCTGAGGAGCCCGAGCGTTGAGTTAGACCAACAACAAACAAGGTCCCTTTTCACATCGGCGTCAGCGATTCCTTCGCTTATCTTCGACACCCAAGTGACAGAAAACGAGCTGATTAGTGTGTCGCCAAGCTGTATTACTAGATACATATTAGGAGGTCACTCCTTCCTGCGTGCAGCACCTGCATCAGGAAATTGCATAACAAAGGGCATTGCACATGCGTCTGGGGTGGCCCCGGGTCTTCAGGCCCAATGAGGACTAGTCGACCGCGCAGTCGCCAGTGGTTCGGGAAGGTGGCCAGGTGGCTCTAGCTGTGGCTCGGTCCGGCATGTGAGCCGCACGCGTCACTCGAACCGTGCTCCAGCCACATCTCGGAAAATATATTCCCCGAGCTCTCCCAACACGGAATTAAGTACGGTATGTTAGTAGCGTGTAATAATGCAACCCGAGTTATTGGCTGGCGGAGCCTGTGAAAGCAGCGACACGATTAAAGCTCATGGACGACCCGAAATGGGACTGAAACACCAGCAGCCCTGACGATATCCCTCTCTTTGACGATCCAAAAGCTATAGAACACGAATTGCAGTCATCGATAGCAGCGGCCTAGGCCAATGCCTCTCGGACCCGCGGCACGATGTCGTCGCACGACCCGACGGCAGCCATCTGCCCCCCAGGTCGCCGCAAAGCTCCTCAACCTCGCGACGTGCCGAAGTATTGAGGCCCAGCAACGCAGGCCCGTCGGCTTCTGTCGCTTCTCAAGCTCCCAGAAGGGGCCCATCGAGAGACGCCGGCTGCTGGGGAAGCGCCACATGACGGGCATGATGGCAGAACCCCCCACATACAATCCTTCCTGGCATTTTGAGGTTATGAACGACCCGAAGGAGTGGCAATGGGAACCTCCTACGACGCCCGAAACTCGACGCAAGCACAATGCCGAAATTAGTGTGAAAAATCTCAGTGGGAAGCTACTTCGGTGGCTCGAAAACTCGAATATGGATAAGCCATTCCTCGACCCGCCTTCAGAAGTCCTCAACTCATCGGCAGTAATCGACTCACCAGCAGTTGCGGACTTAGAACTTCCCAACTCATCGGCGGTAGTCGACTCACCAGCAGTAGCCGACTCAACAGCAGTCCTCGACTCAATAGCGGCAGTCGAGTCACCAGCAGTAGCCGACTCACCAATAGTTGAGCAATCGATCACTGTACCTTTAGACGATCCGGCCACCATTTATCCAAAATTACAGCAACTACGATCTGCCATACTGGGGCTGGAAAATATTACAAAAGAGTCCCTGCGGTCAGTGAGAGGCAAATTTTGCAAGAAACTAGTTAAGAGGATCGGGTCCCACGATATTACAACAGAAGAACTTCTTGCAACTATGAGACCTCTGGATACGGCCACCATGGCCCACATCCCCGAGAAACCCCTTGCTCACAACATCGTCTTGCAAGTCCGAACTGCCGTCCTTACCACGCTCTCCAAGTGGCGAGCCAAGGGACATCGCAGAGATGACTATAGAGAAGCCTGGGAGGCGATCCTGAACGATGCGCTTGCGGCGACAGCAAAAGGTGCTGGCTTCCGGACTCTGGCGCTGATAATCGAAAAGGCAGAGCCCATGGACAGAAACCTGCTGCCTGTTGACCGGCTTGCTACGGTGCTCTACGACTTGATCCGGTCAATAGTGCTGGCACCCACGAACCAAGCCAAGCTGCAGAACCTCGCGGAACTTGCCCAGGTGATGCAGTTTTTCGAGCCTCACATGCGAGAAGCCATCGGCCACAAGGTCGAGTCTATCGTTGCCGAGACATACCATGCCGGCCTCAATTATGAATACCGATTCTGGTGGATGTTTTTCAAGGCACACTACATCGAGATGTCATTTTCCGGCTTCGAACAGGCTGTCAATTCCTACTTGGGATCTGACCAACGGCCAAACGACCAACAAACCTTGCTACTTACATCGGCAAGAATGTTTGCCGATGAATACCTGGATGCAAGATTATACACGCACTTTACCCGTCAGGTGGTGCGCCGTGGCTACCGGGAAAACGACTGGCTGACCCTAGCTGGAATGGTCATGGACTCGAGAGGCCGCGTTGGCCTGACGAGCCTTTGGTGCCACCTGGGCGCCCTCAAATGGGATATCCGTGTCTTCGAGAAGCTCATCGTCCTCTCGCGGAAGCCCAGCCCCTTCGTCGTACAGGACACGTTGAAGGTGATCAAGAACATCGTCTCCAACCCGCTCCTCCCCTCGCTCAGATTCTGGGAGGCCCTGAAGGACGAGAAGAGCAGAATCATGCCCCCGAAGCCCACATCTGCCGAGGCCAGTGCCGCGCCCCGCGTTAGTGACAAGCGCTTCAGGCGCACCAGGCGGGAGCTGATGGACCTGGTAGACAAGATAGCTCTCTGGTACGAGAAGGCCCCAGAGCTGACCGACCGCATGGCCTTTCGCGGAGTGTCCCGCTGCATCCGATATCAAAGCCAACTGTCCGGTCGGCCCACGGACAAGGTCCTCCGGTCCATGACAAACGTTGTTATGAAAAGCCTGAGCAAAGGGCAGCCTGCACCAGTAGGACGTTTGCAGCATTACATCGCGAACATTGTTGCTCCTAGCCTTGGGGTACAAGTTGCCCGTGATTGTAGTATCATCATAGCCTCATGGCAGAAACAAGCCACTGTCGATCTAGAGGAAGTAATAAAGGCAAAGAGAAGATAAACATGGTATAAATAAACTATATAGAAGATTCATTCCAGGAAGTTAAAAAAAAAATTAGCTAAATATTCAGCCAAATGAAATGGCTAACTTATGGTTCATGATGATTTCCGGCCATAGCAGAACTCATTCTTGTGACATCCTACAAACGACGATCAATCAGATGGTAAGAACTTATCAAGTAGGAACAATATATTTTCATCATTCAAAGAAATGGTCGTTATAGAATCTAAACTAGTAATCATTCATCCAACCCTGTCCAATTACGAAAATGATAGGAGAAAAGAGCATATGATGAAAAGAAATGCAGACAGATCAAGGCTACTAAATGCGCGCCATCGAAAAGACAAACAACATAAATAAGAAAAGAAAGGAACAGAGAGATGGTAAACTCGCGTAAGGAGTTGATAGAAATAAAGAAAATGAACAAACCCAACCAACAAAATGAAAAGGGGAAAAGGTTTCCCCAAGGATATCGTCCTAATAAGCAATTCGCCTCTTTCCAATGATCCGCCCAACCTTCCCAATCCTCGTAAAAAAATACCTTGAAAATAATGTCCCGATAAACCCCAAAATCAATCCAATATTCACAGATAACGATGCTAACAGCCACCATTAAACTATTTCTCTCATACCCTCATGCAGCTGGTATGCAGCATATCGTTCCGCCTCAACATAGGCGTTAACTTTTATCGGTGACAACACTCAAGCGACTGCGTGCACCAAGAGATGCACCTCCGAGCTCGCTTGAGCCAGCAAAGTTATGTCTGTTATCGCCAGCCACAATCACCTGGGCTGGGCACACAACGATCTCATCATCCCCAACACCTTCATCATCACCCTTCTTGACAACAAGAGGGAAGAGAACAACTCGAACAATAGCCCCCTCGGCCTCCAGCTCGTCATTGGCGAGGCCTTTGCTATTCCGGTCGCTCATCATTGAGGCATTAAACTGAACAGTAGCGGACAATTCTCCGTCCGCATCATATTCAGGCTGCAGCGGTGGCAGCATCATGTACTCAGCTTTCTGAGTACGCATTTCGATTGACAGGTCAACTGCCTCTCGGAGGACACGACGAAGCTGAGACTGAATCTGGGATTCCAAGTTGCCTGGAGGTGGCAAAATCCTGCTTAGAGTCTGGAAGATGGCCTGAACCACAGCTTCCGTGTCCTGGTCCCGCTGGTGTTTAAACGTGTCCCTCCTTGAGAGCAGGGTCAAAGTAACGGCACGCCATTGGCGTACGGCCTGCGGAGGGCCAACATCAGTAAGCATCTTTTCAAGAGACTTGAGCTTTTGTCGCTGTTCTCGATCCATGCCGAAGAGGTATCGAGTGAAGACAAATTCCCACACCATGTTCATCGTCATGGACATGAAGATGTCTCGTCGTTTGACTCGGTCGCTGAGGTATCTATCGACATCAGAGCCATCGAGAACAGCATTGTCAAGTCGATCAATGGTTTTCTCATCATTGATTTCGCTCGTCAGGCGACAAGCTCGCATATCGGAAAATTTAGAGAAGCGAAGAACCCATTGCTGGACGTGGGAGCACAGCTGTTGGCAGCGATGGTCAAAGTGGTCTTCATCGCGAAGATTCAGGAACTCTGCATCGGAAGATTTGGATTCGAGAATCTGGCGTTGCATCTCGCGAATTTGTTCTTTGGCAGATTCAAGCTGAGCACGCAAATCGGCGATCTCCGCATCCTTGTCTTCGATCGTCTGTTGGAAGGCATTCTGGGAGCCGCGAGCCAGGTCGAGCTCACGGGTGACGTCTGCATGGCGAACCTCGAGGTCAGCGTAGCGTGTCTTGTCCTTGTGAGCGAGCTCGGCATTGGCACTTGTAAGGCCATCGTTGACTTCGGTCAGGCGCGAGACCTCGTTCTGTAGAAACTGCAGCGACTGTTTGAGAGATTCGATCTGGGCGTCGCGTTCGGCGAGGACAGAGGTGCTGCGGTATGTGAGGCCCTGCTCGGCTTGCTCGCGGGCCTCTGTCAATTGTCGGTTCTCTGCAATCAATTGCTCAACTCGGGACTCAAGCTCGAGGACCTGCATGCTCTGGCGGCGACGCATGCTGTGGGGCCGGGTGGGCGAACGAGGCGAGCCAATGCGGCCCTCCCCAACGCCATCCTGGAGGTGGATCGTCAGCTTGCTGTTTGTTTTGGTGGTTGGGCACCGACGGCCATCGCCAGCAGCGACACCGTCGGGCGGCAGGTGCAGAGGGGGGTAGGGCCATCATCTCAACAAGGAATAATATTACTCACGTAAACATCGCCCATGTCCTTGGTGCGGACACGGCGCTCGTTGGCGACGGGAGTCGAGTTGTTTTGTTGGCGGAGTGCGCGAAGGTCACCGCTCACGCGCTTGTCGACTCGCCGAAGAGACGGCGGTGGAGTGGGGGTGGACCGCACGCCCTGGATGCCTGGGGTTTCAGGCCGAAACTTGAGTGGCTCAGGCGTGTGTTTTCGCAGGAGGCTGGTGTTGGACGCCGATCTCCGTGGTCCGCTCTCGGCCGAGCCAGCACTCTGGGGCGACTCTCGCTGCGCCGTCGCTCGCCTTTGATAGCTGCTGTTGTCTGACACGCTGCGTCGGCCCCTCATCGCCTCGTCGGGCGACCCTGTGCTTCTCAACGCTCCCGCCATGGCGCCAACGCCTAGTGCTGCTGCTGCCACCCCGGCCGCGGGGAGCAGGGATGGGGGCGAGCTGGGCGAAGGCGATTTCAGTGCGCTCGCCGGTGAAGGTGAACGCAGGTCTCGGGAGTCTAACCTTCGCATTGATGGTGATGAGGAGCCAACAGCTTCACCGAGCCTTCGCCGACTCGAGCTCGGTCGTAATGAAGGACCTGATCTCATCTTTTGTAATCGTAGCGGTGAAGGCTCGCCCTTCTCCAGTGGTGTTACCGGCTCGGCCCTGGCCCTCTTCTTCTCCGGATCTGGAGTCACCCTCGTAGTCACGGGCTCCTCCAGTACAGGGGTGCCATAAGACGGCCGTCCCAGCTTCCTCCTCCCAGTATCAGGAGTCATCGTAGCGGCCCGCGATATCTTAGGGGCTTCGCTTTCATCAGTATGGACACCACTGTCTCTCTGCTTTTCATCAGCCAGCATGTGGCTTCGATGCCGGGGCTCTGGTGTTGTCTCTACCTCGGCCCCATACCCACTATCACGGTTGGCCACCGGTGTTCTGGGGGCCTTTCTTCTCGTCTCCATCTCTACCTCTGGCACCTCCTGCACAACAGGTAATGAATGAGTAGGGGATGCCCTGGTATCAACAAAAGTAGAACCGAATCCGCGTCCTAACGTCGATGATGCATGTGTGTCTTCTTCAAAGAGTTTACCGGCAGGCTGTTTTGTATCAGGTTCACGTCGTAGAAGTCCGGCTGTGTCCCTACGGCTCGAAGGAGGTTTTTCTTTGACAACTTCCTTCTCAATTTCCATTCCTTTAGAACCACTCTTCGTCGATTTGGAATCATCGATGTCTCTTGGAATCGAGGTCTCCAACTTTGCTTTTCCCTTGCCCTTGACAATAACATGGTCGTCGTGGCTCTTCCAGAAATCGTCGCTTTCTTTCGCGGCAAGCGAAATTTTCTCTATCAGTGAGTCTTTGGCCTCTGTAGGTTTTCGACTCGAATGGTCACCAGTCCTTTTATCATCATCTTGTTCTCGGACCTTTTTTTTCTCAACACCCTTCGAGGAGGAATGATCGTCATGTTCAACAACATTCTTCTCCCGTGAAGTCCTCTTATCCACTACCTCGGGTTTCTCGTCCTTCTTTTGATTGCCCCATCCGCCGAATCGTCCAGCCAAAAATGAAAAGCCACTTGCGGTTGCGGCCGCCGCCGCAGAAGCAGCAGAAGCTAAAGTCTTCTCCAGGCCTTCTTCCTTCATTTCAGTGCTTAGAGGTTGCTCGGGACCTCTTGTTAGCGAGGTTGCTTCAGGCAAATCAGAAAGAGGCTTTGTTGGGGACTTGGGAGTTCTCGGTGGAGATGACGTCTTGCGGTGGATGTCAACATCCAAGATATCCCTTTCAGAAGTTGCTGACTGGTCAGGGAAGGTCGTCCCACGGACATTCTCAGGCACAGCCATGTGAACAGGGGAGATATCTCGTGAAACAGCCCCTGCTGAAGGTAGCCCTTTCAAAGCAACATCTTCCAGAGGTTTTGATATATCAACCTCCATTGATGCCTTATTCTCTACTCGCAAAGGCTCTTCTGTCTGATCCGGGACCGTCGTTTTGACTGAAGTTGCAGGGTCTGGCATCGACATCTCGAAAGTTGAAGTCAACGCCTGTTTGTCTTTGCCCTTGTCCTTCTTTTGCTTCCTCTTATTTGACTTAGCCGATTCGGTTTCCTCCCCGAGCCTTTGCGGTCCTTCCCTAACTGCGTCCTCCAAGACGCCACCATCCAGTTCTAGAGCATCAACAGGTTGTACTGGTTTTGTTTGCTGAGTATCCACATCGCTGACTGTCGGTTCTTCGATATTCCTTGGAACTTCATGATTGTCCGGAAGAACTGGTTCAACGTCGATATGAAGCTGGGGCTGAGGCAGGCTGAGCTCCGTAGTATCTTCGAGCGTCGCCGCCGGTTGGGGGGCCATCATTGGGTCAAGAAACTCCCTAGTTGATTCTATTCCTTCCATAACATCCATCTCCCCCAAGGCCTTGTCAATGGTGGGGAAAATACCTGTTAACGTCTCAACATCGGGCTGGCCCTGGAGCTGGTCACCTGATGACTCAAGCTGAGGCTCTGACGCTTTTGATAGATCGCCAACTTCACGAGGCTGCTCTTCGAGGTGAGGGCGATAATCAGATTCTCTTACATCTTGTAGCTCAGGCTCGCTCCGAAGGGCCTCACTGGGCTGCACGTCTAAAGTGTCGACGGCTGCATCAGCTTGGGTGGCTTGAACATTGAATGCTTCAGCAACACCAATATCGTGGAATTCTTTGGAGCCTTGAGCCTCCTCTCCACCATGTTCGTCATTCTGCTCCAAAGTTGACTCATTGGGCATTTGACGAGTGGCACCAGAAGGCGTAGTTTCCCGAGAGGATTCGCCAGCAAGTACACCGGCGGGGACATCTGGCATAGGCTCATCGATTGCAGGCGCAGCTTCCGCACTAAGGGACCGTTCATTATCGGCACGGATGTCTAGTGTCTCCTGAGGAGCTGTGTCTTGTGACTGGGAAGTGACCATAGTGCCTGCCGCCACTGCCGCTGCCGTGAGAGCGGATTTCTTTCCCTTCTTCTTATCCTTCTTAGACTTTTTAGCTGGAGGTAGAGCCTCAGGGTCTTCCTCTGAGCGAGGTGCATCCTCGACCACTTGTCCATAGTTGGCAGGAGGTTGATTCTCAACATTGGGCTCGATCGAGGGTTCAAGGGTCGGTTGGGATTCAACAATGGGAGGGTCGGGAGTGGCCTCAGCGGCTCCTGCACTAGCCAGAAGTGCCTGTTTTTTTAACTCTCTTTTTTCCTTCTTCGACAACTTCTTCGGCGGCTCTGCTAACTCCGGTTCACGGTCTCCTTGCGGTTGTTCCTGGTAGACAGGCGCCGTGGGTGTCTCTGGAGACGGATCTATATCCGAGTCCAGCTGCTTAGCATCACTCGCTAAATCGGCCACTAATTCGTCTTGCGCAGGCTCTTGCTTTTCTTCATCCCCTGGAGGCGCAGTTGGAGTTGGTTCGAGAGGCTCAGCTTTTTCATCTGCATCACTGGCCTGTACTACCTCGGGGGTAGGGTCATTCAAAACAGTCTCAACCTTAACTGCCTGCTGCTCATCGGTTAAAGTTGGATTCGCAGCCCAATCAAGTCCCTGGCGTTCGACTTGTCCAGTCGTATCAACTAAAGGCGGGAACGACTGCTCCGGCGGTCCGATCTGCACAGGGGCATCATTTTCTACAACGTCCGGACTTCCGGCTGGACGGTCCTCCGGCTCTTCCGGGATTGGCTCGGATGTCAGGGTAGCATCTAGTCGGCTGCTTTCTGTCTGATCCTGCACTTCTCTCGAAGCCTCTGACTCGGGAGCTTTGCTGGCTTCCAAGTCTGGTCCTGTCTCAAGCTCAGAAGGCTGGGTGCCCAGGACTGTGGAGGTTTCTTTCAGAGATTCTGGGGCTTCTAAAAATGGATCAGGCAAGCCCGACGTCTTGGCCTTCTTCCTCAGCTTCTTCTTTTCCTTGCTTGATAACCCTGTCATAGACGAAGAAGTTTTGTCATCGTGGTCTTCTTGCATGCGAGATTCTGGACCCACAGGCGGTGAAGCTGCATTAGGCGCTTCATCCCTGGTAGCCAGTGCGGAGTCTTGTACAACTGGCACTTCCAACTCTGGAAAAATGTTGGGCTCGGCTGCATCTGACATGTCGGTGTCGACAGTCTTGGGCACCTCCTCCGGGGTTTGTTGGCTTGGAACCTCAGTACTTAAACCTCCCAGCTTGTCCCGGTCGTCAGCCGACGCTTTCTCCTCTTCTTGGGCGTCTTCTTGACTGGTCGAGGGAATTTCGCGAGTCTCTACAACTCCGGATGGCGTGTCTTGAAAAACGAGACTTGACTCATCGGTAGTTTCGATATCTTTGGCGGGAGCTAGCAACTGTTCGCTGAGCTCCTTACTGCCGAAAACTCTCGAATTGTCGCCCATTTTGCCATCGGCCTCGGGTGCCTCGTCATCCTTTTCGTTGGACCAGAGAATTGGTGCAGATTGGACAGGCATACTATCCATGGGATCTCCTGGTGAGGAACCTGGAGCTTGACGCTCTTCATTGGCACCTGATTGAGCGGTAGCACCGGATTGGCCACCAGCAGATTCAATTACCTCCTCTAAATCCATCGATCTTTCTGTGGTCTGTTCTTCACCGAGGGCAGCAACCTTTGATTGCTCTTCTTTCTTCTTTCTTCTCCTCTCCTTTTTGGAAAGACCCTTATTCTCGGCGACATCAATGGATTCAGAGGCTTTGATAGCCTCAATTTCTTTTTGCACTTCGATCTCAGGCACCCTCACCTCGATCTCTCCCATAGCTTTTGGTGAGAGCTGCTCGGTGACGTTGTCATCTTTCTCTGTTACCAGTCGCGAGTCGAGCGTGTTTTCCTCTACCACTTTCACCACCTCGGCGGAAGGCTGAGCTTCAGGTAAGGTTTCTCCAGTTTCATTCTCCAATGCCAACGTAGGCCCAGGCTCAGTGGCAGGCTCTGCGGTAAGCTCGGGTACAGGGTCAGAAACAGATTCAGCAATCAGCGCCTTGGCTATGGCCTCCTTCTTCCTTTTCTTCTTTTCCTTCTTAGACAGGCTTGAAACGTTGGGGAGTTCTTGCGTTTCTACAGTCTGGCCAATTGAGGAATCGTGGGAAGCCAACGTTGTGCTTTCATCAATTTTTTTCGGCGAGTTTTCCGTTTCCGCGGTCTGTGGTGCATCCGTTGGAGAATTGGATGCCAATTCAAGAGGTGAGTCTTCCGAGGATTTCTCTTCGGGCCTGGCTTCAGGTTGTGTTACCACCTGCTCTGGCGCAACGATGGCCTCAGGTCCCGAAGCTAAAGTATCTTGTTTGTCTTCCTTTGGAATCTCATCCTCGAGAGGGAATGCAGACTTATCTGCCTGTAGGCTTTCAACAGTATCATCCGTAGTCGCTGTAGATTTAAATGGAGGTGGCTTGTCGGAAGCATGCTCCAATTCGGTGGGAAGCTCCTGGAAATCAGAGCCATTTTGTTCCCCTCCATCATTTTCCGCGCTCATGAGCGTGTCGCCTCGCATCTCCAAGGACTGACTAGCCGGCTTTGTAGTATCGTCCAATGAAGGGTCCTTCAATGTCTCTGTTGGTTCCCTGACATTTTCAAGAGCTTCCGATCCTCCGACAGGCTCTTGGGGCGGTTGGGTCGATTCCTCTGTTGCTGTGAGAAGTTCCTTGACAGCTTCAGCATCCTCGTTTATCCCAGAACCAGCGCCAGTTACATCCGTAGAAGTCTGGTCCGTCAGAGGAAGCTCTCTTGTAGAACCAGAGCCCGCAGAGGCTTCATTATCACCAGATTTATCCACTTTTCGGTGTTCCTCCACTTGCTCAACTATTGTAGAATCTAAAAAGGGTGTAGTTATAGGCTCCGCAGAGCGAGTTACTTCCTCTTCAGGTAGCGCATAAGCCTTCTTGAGGAGTCCTTCAGCATCCGTAGAGATTATCGCTTGACTTTCAGTGTCCAAGGCAGACTCTTGGGATTTCTTCTGCCTTTTCTTCTTCTTGCTCTTCTTGGACTCAGCGCTCGGCTCCCCTTCGATTGCTGGCTCAACTGCGACTGCAGGCTCGATTTCAGTGGTGGTCGGAGGTGCCTCCTCAGATTGTGACATTTCAGGCTGTGAAGGAGAAGCTGGACTCTCAGTCTCGATAGGAATGTTGAGAGAACCTGGGGTAGACTGTTTCAATGAAGTTGGCTCGTGGAGTTCCTTGGGGCCCTCTTCTACCTCATGTTGTGCTTCTGGCGCATCGGGGGCTCCTGAATCCGAAGGTGTAAACGCCGCTACTCCTGCTGCTGTTGCTACTGCCAGCGCTGCGGCTTGAGCTTTCTTCCTATTCTTTTTTTCCTTCTTACTAAGAGGTTTGTCCAGATCCTCGAGAGCTCCTTCCTCAACTGCAACAGCCGCATCAATGGGTGACAAATCCCTCTCAGGAAGTTCCTCTACGATAAGCTGTGGGTTGGCTTCAGGGTCAGCATCAAGCTGGGGTTCCGGCTGTGTTATAGACACATCGTCCCCCGGTTCTTGATAGGCATGCAAGATCTTTTCTTGAGCTTGGGGGCCGGCAGCCCTCGCTCCAGCCTCTGAAGTTTCGAAATCCATAGGAGACTGGCTCTCATCGGTAGCATGAGCAGCCTCCTTAGGAGGCCCGTCGCTCAAGACATCTTGTTGAGAAGTACTGGGAAGTCCAGTGTCCTGCTCTCCAACGGGCATATCACCAAAAGTTGTAGGCTCAAGCTCTTCAACAGGCGAAGAATTATCGCCAAGGTCAAATGTGGCGGACTTTGATATTGTCTCGTCTCCTTTTGACGATTCATCATTCATAACCGTTTCATTTCTTTTCGCTTCAGATACAGAGGAAGGTTCGCCAACTTGGCTGTCTTCATTGGAATTTCCCTCGTCAAAAATGCCAGATGCCATTTCCTTGTCCTTCAACTGTTTCAATCTCTTCTTCTCTTTTTTAGACAACCCAGCAGCCCCGGTACTCTCTTCAACAGGATTTAGGTTGGAAACTTGGGAGGGGGCCGATACGGCGTCCGAGGGGATTATTAAGGAAGGTTCTATTACCCGGTATGCGTCATCTTGCGGTCGAGATGTTTTCGCGTCCGGTTCCGATGGGGCGGTCGATTCGGGGTCCTGTGTTTCCTCAGACTCGATTTCTTTAGCTTTCTTATTCTGCTCATCCGTTTCGGAATTCTTGGAATTGAACCCACCCCTGTCGTCTTGTGCTTCAGACTCCAGGCCGGTCGAGACTTCCTCGGCGGGAATAACAAAGCTCGAGGGTTTCTCTGCGCCATGGTCGACGACGTTTTCGGTTCCGCTATCCTGGATTCGGCCAGTGTCCGGGGTCCTATCGGTTTCCTGAAGGGAAGAATCCGGCAAATCAGCATCTGTGTTGGGCAATTGAACCGGGGAATCCGCACCGCCCTTCTTCTTCTTCTTTTTCTTGCTCTTCTTCGATATCTCGGCTTCGGCCTCCTGCTCAGGAGCAGGTACTTCGGCATCCAACTTGGGATCTGTAGAAGGTTCGTTTGAAGCTTCCTCGGGCTGAACCTCGCCAAATTCAGCCACTACCTCAGGTTCAATGGTAGAGATTTCAGTTGTTTCGGGGATGGTTTGTTCGTCTTTCACATTCTGCTCCACAGCTTCGGGTTGTTCCACCACCTTTACCGCTTCTTCTGCAGGATCCGGTGAAATATCTTGAGTTTTTTCTGGTGGCGTCTCTGGAGTGCTGCCTAAGCTCAGCCTGGCCTGCTGCTTTTTGGCCTTCTTCTTGGCCTTCTTGCTGGTTGGACTAAGGGGTTCATCTCCAGGCAGTTTGTCTTGTGCCTCTGCAATGGGAGTTTCCTCTTTAGACTCCTCTATGCCGGCAGTGACCTCTCCACTGATAGGAATCTCACTAGAGCCTGGCGCTTCAGCCTTGGATTCTTCTTTACCAGCGTCGGGAGTGTCGACTGAGCCAAAGTCGCCGGATTTAGATTTCTCTGTCTTCACATCGGTTTCTCTCGAGACTTCAGGAACATTACTCGCGCCTAGTCCGTCTGCCTTGCTGTCTTGAGTGTCGGTTTTGGTCTCTCTGGGCACATCTTGAGGTTCCTGATCTGAGGCTTTCCTTCCAAAGAAATTACTTAGAAAACCCCAGCCTGATCCTGCTGTATCGTCTTTGGGCTTTTGTTCCTTGGCGTTATCGTCAGCCTCAGCCTTGGGAACCGGCTTTGGCGATGAGATGGCAGCGGCACTAGGGGTCTCTTTATCGCCGCTGGGCTGCTCTTGGTCTCCTGGAATCGAAGTAATATCCAGCGTAGGTGTCTCCGATACATCAAGTTCTGCGGCTGCCTGCTTGCTCTTCTTTTTCTTGTTCTTTTTCTTTTTAGAGCCTGTAGTTTCTTCCGGTTCTTCTAAAACGGGCGCAGTGGCTTGGGTAGGTTCTGTTGAAGAAGGCTCTTCTGTGGCTTCTACCTGTCTTTCATTCTGGGAGAACAATGGCTCTGAAATCAGGTCCTGGCTTGGCGTCGAATCATCGGTAGGTTCAGATGCTTTCTTATCTGCCTCGGTAGCGACAGCAACTTGATTGGTATCGAGCGTGGAATTGCCATCACCGATGGGTTCCTCAGAAAGCTGCTGCGTCTCGGTAATTGTCTGAGGTTCCGCTGTAGTCAGGTCCTCGACCTTAGACTCTTCCTGCCTCTCTGGCTGGTCTTCAGTTTTTTCTGTCTTGGACTCTAGATCACCCGCGGTCTCGCCAGAAACTTTAGGTGTGTCATCGAGTTGCACGGACTTGCGCTTCTTTTTCTTCTCACTCTTCGATGGAGAAGTTACGTCCTCGTCCGGCTGAGAGACAGGATCCTGGGAAACAGACGGCTCCTCTGGAACAGCTCCAGATTCAGCATCGCCGCGTACTTGCTCAATAATAGCAAGGTCATCCCCAGGGGCTTCTTGGGTGGTGTCGTGTTCGTGGACCTCTGTAGAGCTAGCGCGGTTCTCGTCGGCCAAAGCCCTTGGTTCCTCCAAGACTTCCTCCTTGAGTTCCTCCTTAGATTCCTCCTTAGATTCGGCCTTGGCTTCCTCCTTAGATTCTTCCTTGTTTCCCTCTTTGGATAGTTCCTTGAGTTCCTCCTTGGGCTCTTCTTTGAGTTCTTGTTCCGCTTTAGAGGATGCGTCCTCAGAAAGCTGGCCCTTCTTTTTCGCCGCCTTCTTAGCCTTCTTTCTCTCCTTCGCCGACATTTTACTCAAATCGTCAGCAGTTGGTTCTTCTTGGGTAGAAAGCGCAGTGTCGGGCGCGGCATCGTTCGAGGTGTCGGCTTCAATTGACTGTGCTATAGCTGCAACATCTCCACGGTCTTCAACGGTTGACTCAATGGCAGTATCCTTGGCAGGTGCCTCCGACGTGGTCTCAGCAACAGGCTCAGTGGCTGGCTCCAGCGTAGTTTCAACGGCTTGCTCTGATTTTGCCTCTGTAGATTCAGCAGTGGCTTCAGCAGCTGGCACAAATGCTGACTCAGTAGCTGGTTCAGAGAGATCGCTGGGTTTCTCTTCAGGTTTAGAAGTCTCTTCAGTCTGCGGAACCTCAGGTTGAGATTCCTCAACGCCCTGTGCTCCTCCTTTGCCCTTCTTCTTTTTCTTCTTTGACTTCTTCGGTGTGGTCTCTGGGTCAACGGGCTCGGGTTGAGATTCAGCTCTTGGTTCAGCCAGCTCATCTTCTGCTGCTTCAGGTTCTAGAGTAGTCTTGGTGGTGGCAGTCTCCTCCACTGGTGCAGTTTCCGATGGTGCATCATTCAAGGGATCAGGCTTGATGTCAGTCTCCACTTTGAGCTGCTCTGCATCGGCAACGGCCTCTGGCAGGGCGGTTGAGAGCTCATCAGCAGGTTTGTCTTTGGTTGACTTATCCTCGTCTGGCATATCCTCAGCGGGCTTGTCTTCAGCTGGCTTATCCTCAGAAGGCTTGTCTTGGGCTGGCTTATCCTCAGAAGGCTTGTCTTGGGCTGGCTTATCCTCGGCTGGCATACCCTCAGCAGGCTTATCCTCAGCGGGCTTGTCTTCGGCGAGCTTATCCTCAGTAGGTTTTTCATCTCCGGCTACACCTTCCGCCGAAGCCTGAGGCTCAGGCTGCACTGGAACATCCCCACCCGACTCTGACTCTCGAACAGATGGCTTCTCGGCGTCCTCAGCGACTGTCGCAGTGATTGTTTCCTCTGCTGAGGCAGGTATTGGTGAGTCAGCCGCTGTCTCTGAAGCCAGCGCATCGGCTCTCTTCTTAGCCGCTCTCTTAGCCTTCTTCCTGTCCTTGGCTGACATTTTGCTTAATTCCTCAGCAGTCGGTTCTTCCTCAACAACAGGAACCTCTTTCGAGGTAGAAATGTCATCTGTTTTGGCAGCAGGCACCTCCTCTGTAGTCGGACCCTCATTGGTAATGGGCGGCGTTTGGAAAGTAGATTCTTCTGTAGTAGGGATATCTTTAGTGATCGTCGCCTCTTCGACAGGGGCTTCTTCGACAGGAGCCTCTTCGACAGGAGCCTCTTCGACAGGAGCCTCTTCGACAGCTGGAATGACTTTTTCGATGGGAGCTTCACGGGCTGCTCGCTCTTCTGCTTCTCTAGCCTCTTTTTCTACAGCACGTTGCGCGGCGTTTGCTTGTAAGGCCGCGTAGCGTTCCCTGTCCTTTTTCATAGTAAGTCTACCCCTCTTTAACTTCTTAAACTCCAGGGCAGCAAGCTCATGTTCCTCTGCTACAATTTCTGCTTCTCTTGCAGCACGAGCAGCCTCGATAGCAGGGTCCTCTTCTACAAGGGGAGCCTCTTTAGCAACAGGAGGCTCTTCCGGAGCAGAGATCTCCTCGGTGTGAGAGGCTTCTTTGGAAACGGGAATCGCTTCAATTGTCTCGTCTGTGGCAGGGGCCTCTGTGATGGCGGGGGGCTCTTCAGAAGGCTGTTCTATAGCAATTGCCTCTTTGGGGGCCGGAGCCTCCGCAGCAGTCTCGTCCATGACTAGGATCTCTTCAACGACGGGGGTCTCTTCAGTAGTCTCTGCGGCAGGGACATCGTTAGCGATGAGTGTCTCCTCGGCCGTCTTCTCTGGGGTAGAGACATCTGCGGGGACGGAAGTCTCTTCAGTGGCTTGCTCTGCTGAAGAAACCTCCTCGACGATAGGGGTCTCCTTAGGGAAAGGGATTTCTTCTGCAATAGGGGTCTCTTCAACAGTTGCCTCTGTAGTAGTTTCCTCTTTGGAGGCTGCAGTCTCTTCAGTAGTCCCATCCGTGGCAGAGACGTCTTTAACGACAGGGGCTTCCTCTGTAGTCTCTGTGGCAGGGATATCTTGAGCGACGGAGGTCTCTGTAGCAGTCTCCGTGACAGAGTGTTCTTGAGCGACGGGTGCTTCTTCAACAGTCTCCTCGGTGGCAGGGGCCTCTTTGGGGTTTGGGGTCTCTTCTGCATTTTCTTCTGTAGGAGGGGTCACTTCGGCGGTGGAAGCCTCACGTGCTGCTTGCTCTGCGGCGCGCTGTTCTGCGTTTGCGATTAAGATTGCATAGCGCTCTCTATCCTTCTTCACGATATGTCTGCCCGTCTTCTTTGACTTCTTGCGCTCTAGAGCAGCAAGTTCTGCTTCCTCTGCTGCAATTTCTGCTTCTCTTGCAGCACGGGCAGCCTGGACAGCAGGATCCTCCGTTGCAACAGGAGTCTCTTCCAAGGCAGAGATCTCTTTGGAAGTAGCTGCGTCGTCTAAAACAAGGCCTTCCTTAGCGACAGAAGCATCCGGGGTGATAGAAATATCCTGAGGAATTGTGGCGCCTTCTGAAGCGGGAGCATCTTCTACAGGAAGAACCTCCTTAGCCGTAGAAACCTCATCTGGAACCGGGGCCTCCGCAGTACCAGTAATCTCCTTAGATATAACAGTCTCTTCTGGAAGTGGAACCTCCGTAGCAGTAGAAACCTCTTTAGAAATGACAACCTCTTCGGGAACTGAATCCTCTGTAGTAGTAGGAATCTCCTTAGAAGTAATGACTTCCTCTGTAGTAGGGGGCTCCTCGGTGGTAGGAGCCTCTTTGGGAATAGCAGGCTCCTCCGAGGCAGGGGCCTCGGCGGTCGCAGAGACGCCCGTAGCAAGAGCACCCTCCTCTGAGGTTGGAGCGTCCTTAGTGGTGGAGACTTCCTCTGTAAGAACAGGCGTTTGAGCCTCAGGGGCTTCGGTGGTTGTACCGGCTGCCTCTTGGGCTAAGGCCTCGGCTGCCCTCTTCTTGGCTGCCGCCTTCTTCCTCGCCGCCTTCCGTTCTTTGTTTGACATTTTGCTCAGCTGCTCAGCAGTGGGCTCTTCCTCGGCAACTTGGGCCTCTTTAGAGACGGGAATTTCCGCTGTAGTAGGGGCTTCCTCCTTACTAGGGGCTTTCTCAGTAGCAAGAGCCTCCTCTATCGTAGGGGCTTCCTCGGTAGCAGGAAGCTCCTTGACGATTGAAGTATCCTCTGTGATAGGTACTTCAATGGGAGGAGCACCCTCTGGAGCCAAGATCTCTTCTGCGACCGGGGTCTCGTCTATAAGAGGGGCATGTTCTGTGCTAGGAGCCTCCTCTACGGCAAGAACCTGTTCTGCAGTAGGGGCCTCTTCTGTGAGAGCAACTTCATCGGCAGGAGGAAAGTTCTCTATCGTAGGAACCTCCTCTGTGATAAGATTTTCCGGCGTAAGAGCATCTTCAGCGACAAGGGCCTTTTCTGTGATCGGAGCGTCATCTGCAGTAGGAACCTCTTCTACCAAAGGCTTCTCCTCCGTGGTGAGGACATTTTCTGCTGTTGGGGTCTCGTCCGCAACCACGGCCTTTTCTGTAGTCAGGGCCTCATCCTCAATAGGTGCATTTTCTACCAGAGGGATCTCCTCGGTGATGGGGAGATTTTCTGCTGTTGGGGTCTGATCCGCAACAAGGGCCTTCTCTGTTGTAGAAACTTCATCTGCAGTAGGGACATTTTCTACTGGAGGAATCTCTTCTGTGGTAATGGCCTTGTCATTGGCAGGTGCCTGTTCAAGGGCAGAAGTCTCCTCCTCTGTAGGCGCAGGCGTTTCGGACTCAGTCGATTTCGAAGTATTGGCAGCAACGCCGACGGCTACACCAGCAGCAAGGCCAAGAGCCAGCGCCTCGGCTCTCTTCTTGGCCGCTCTCTTAGCCTTCTTCCTATCCTTTCCTGACATGTTGCTCAATTCCTCAGCAGTAGGCTCTTTCTCCCCGGTGCCAGGAGCCTCTTCAACAATAGGTGTCTCCTTAGTGAGAGGTGCCTTTTCGAGAGAAGAAATCTCTTCGGCAACAGGGGCCTTTTCGGAAGAGGAGATTTCTTCAGTGACAGGTGCCTTTTCAGCGGCAGAAACATCTTCGGTGGCAGGTGTCTTTTCGACGGCAGGGACCTCTTCAATTGCCGTAGTGCTTTCAACAACAGAGACAACTTCGGCGGTAGGGGCCTTTTCAGCGGCAGAAACGTCTTCGGTAGCGCCAAGAGCCAGCGCCTCAGCTCTCTTCTTAACTGCTCTCTTGGCCTTCTTCCTATCCTTTGCTGACATTTTGCTTAATTCCTCAGCAGTAGGCTCTTCCTCCTCAGTACCAGGGACCTCTTTAGTAATAGGTGTCTCCCCAGTGAGTGCAGCCTTTTCGACAGAAGTCTCTTCGGTGGCAGGGTTCTTTTCGATAGAAGAGATTTCCTTAGTGACAGGATTATCGACGGCAGGGGTCTCTTCAAGAGTCGGGGTGCTTTCGATAACAGAAACAACCTCAGTAGCAGGTACCGTTTCGACAACAGGAGTCTCCTCAGTAGAAGAGATTTCCTCAGTGGCAGGAGTCTTTTCGGCAGACGCGACCTCTTCAACGATAGGAGTCGTTTCAATGACAGTGACATCTTCAGTAGCAGGAGCCTTTTGAGCAGACGAGACCTCTTCGACGACAGGAGTCGCTTCAATCACAGAGACATCTTCAGCGGCAGGAGTCTTTTCAGCAGGTAAGACCTCTTCAACAATCGGAGTTGCTTCAACGACAGAGACATCTCCAGTGGCAGGGGCTTTTTCAAGAGAAGAGATTTCCTCGGTGGCAGGACTCTTTTCGGAAGACGAGACCTCTTCGACAATAGGAGTCGTTCCACTCACAGAGACATCTTCAGTAGCAGGGGCCTTTCCAACAGAAGAGATCTCCTCAGGGAAAACAGTCCTTTCAATGACGGAAGCATCTTCAGTGGCAGGAGCCTGTTCGATGGCAGGCACATCTCTAGAGGTAGGGACATCTTCAGCAACCCGAGGTTCGAAAAACTCTACACTCTTACCCTTGCCCTTAACAGCATCAGAAATTAGCTCAACGGATCTGACACTGCTAATCTCATGAGCATCAGAGAAATGGTCGCCAACAGAGGCCATTTCATCCTTGTAGTCTACCACGGTCGGTTCCTCTGCACCGTACGCTCTGGTGGGAGAGGTGGGGACCTCGGGTAACCTGTAGTCGTCGAAATCTCCGCGAATAGACCGAACTGACTTCACAGACGAGGGGCCAGACTGCAGCAGGTATGAACTTCTATCTCTTGACGTGGATTCAACTGGCTCAGGCTCCGGTTGGTGCTCCTCAGTTGAGCCAGCCAGGGTACTCGGCTCGCCATAGTCAAGAGCTCTTGGAAGCGATGACATATCTGGAAACTCTGGCCTCGTTTCAGCCTTGGGTGTACTTTCTTGAGAGCCAGTCTCGTCGTGGCTAGGCTGCAGCAGAGGCAAAGATGTATCAAGTCGCAATCCAGAGTTATCGCCATAGTGACCGTAGTCGAATCCTCGGTCATTCATAGCCTGTGCATATTCGTGGGCAGACTCCCAACCTTCAGATTCGGGAGGAGATCCACGAGAGGATGATTCGCTTGGAGGCAAAGCAGGGAGATCGGCTTCCAAAATAGGCGCGTCGATGGAAATTTGGCGAGAGTGCTCGACCAAGTACAGTGGCTTGAACTCGCGGCTGCTATCCCATGAAGTAGGTCGTCGCACCACCGTTGGGCTGGATCTGGTTGGGCTTTCAGCCATGCCAACAACGGGGGAGCTCATGGGCGAAGCTTTGAAGAGAGCCGGGGAAGAGGGCCCAGATCGGCCTCCCATTCGTAGTTGGATGGGGATGGCGGTGTTGCTGGGAATTTTGGACGGCGTCTCCTGGGCACTTCGGCGCCGGTTGTGAAATGGACGCTCACGCTTGAATCCTCGCTCCTCTGGAGGGGTATCTGGCCGGCTGTCCGGTAAAGTAGGAAGTTCCTCTGGCGTGCCCACAGGCGTACCAGGCTCACTTGGGGGGAGTGGAAGAAAGTCCCCATACTGGGGATCAATTGCCGGCTTTATTGCACGAGCCACGATGTCGGGGTCATAATTCTCGACATTACGCGACCATTCAGAGATATCATCATGGTCAGTCTTCTTTTCCGAGAAAGCATTGTTGGCGTTGAAAGGAGTGAGAGCTGCTGCCCCAATTCCCAGGATGCCGACACCCGCGCCAAAAGTGCCGGCATTACCTAAAAAAGAATCCTTCTTCTGCTTTTCACCATCTTTGCTGGACTTGAATATGCTCGAAAATAATCCACTTGATCTCCTGTCGGGTTCCTTGGTCTTCTCAGACTCCCTGCTCTTCCGCGATGAACCGGGAGCGGAAGCAACAGACTTAGTGTCGTCGTCATCATAACGATAATCGGGTTTGCTGCTACGACTCTTCCTCTGTCTGTCCTCAGTGCGAGGCTCAGAAACTATCGAACTTACTTCGCGGTCCTCGAAGAGATCACGGGTTCGACTCGGTCGCTCGTCATCATATCGATAAAAGTCGTCGTCCGTGCCGCTTCTTCGCTTCGACTTCCTGCTCTTCTTCCCTAAATCCTCGACACCGACCTCCGATGTCGTAGCTGATCGTACGGGTATGTCTCGTGAAGGGGAGTCATAGCCTGAGCTACGTTTCGATTTCTTCTTTGACTTCTTGGTGGACTCCCATTCGTCATCTGAGTGGATCGCCCTGGATGGCTTCACCTCTGATGATGAACCGATCGGTGCCGAAACGAGCGAATGCTCGGAACTATCGATGCCTCGAGCTCTCGAAACTCGTGATTTCAGATCCGATGTGTCTTCCCAGTTTTCCCAGGATGCTTCAGAGCGAACGAGGGGTTCTGGCTCAGCATAAATCTGCCCATCACTGTCTTGCCCATCCAGAATGGCCTCTCTGGCAGCCTTCTCTCGCCTGCGCTTTTCCTTCTTGCTAAGCTTCGGCTCCGGCTCAGCTTGTTCAGGGGTCTCGTATATGGCTCTTGACTGGGACTCCGGCTCGTATGAGACATGTGGTGCGTCGACAACATCAGAGGACTCCTTTGCGAGCTTTGCAAGTCTCTTCCTCTCCTTCTTGCTCACCCTTCTCCCCCCAGACTCTTCGGCATCCTGGAATGGCAGGGATTCGTCCTTGGGCGTTTCAACCTCACCAAGAACAAAGCCCGGCTCAGGGCCACGATGCTTCTCTCCGAGACTCAAATCTGATACAGAGTCCACTGTAGGGGGATAGTAGTGCTTGCCGTTCAGTTCATTCGAACCAGGGGGTGAGTCTCTTCGATGATACGTGGGGTCATCAATCACAATGTTGGCATCAAAGCCAGTGTGCTTCAGACCCGCTGCCAGGGTTGCAGCGAATTCGATATCGTCCGCATAACCACCAGGCATATACTCGGGCTTAGGGCTTGCAGGCTTGGGTCCTGGGATGGGAGGGGCAGCCATCAGATCATCCAACTTGTCAAAGCTAGAGTCCGTTGACTGCTTTTCAAGGGATCGCGATGGGCCTGCATCGTCATCCTCTCGAGATTTTGATCCAATGATTGAACCGGCAAAGGTTCCAGCGGCACCGGCGGCACCGGCGGCCAATGCAGCAGCCATCATACCCCACTGACTACCCTTCTCTAGGCGAGGGCGTGGCTTGTCGTCAGATTGAGAGCGACTGAAGTCATGTTCGACATCATCTCTTGCCTCGGGAGTGATGACTTCGTAGCTCTTGGTCTCATTTTCTCCCCATTTCACTGACTTGGGGGGGGCTACTGACACCTGGTCATAGGAGCCCGCTCCGACTACATGTCTCGAGGTTGTGTCGTCTCTCTCATCATTACTACGCCGAGTACCAACGTCAGATCTAGACGAGTCATCATGGACATCTCGGCGCTTATCAGCCTCGGGCTCAACATCTCGGACATTGTCCCACTCTGGTTCCTTCTCCGGTGCAGACCCAGGCTCACGGGAACTCGAGGGGGCGCGGCTTGACTCGGGGGTAGGGTATGTGAGGTTCAGAACAGGTCGCTCTCCTTCAGCAGAGGGGTCTCTCGCTGAAGCAAAGCTGCCATCCAATCTGCGCTCTGTGCGGAACCGCTCTGATTCTTGTGGAAAGAACATATGGTCAATCAACACATCAGCATTTGGTCCGTCAAAAAGCCCTTTCGTACGTTCCCGGTACCCGGGCGGTGTGACAACGCGGACGTGCTCACGCTCGTTTCCTTTAGCCTCGGGGGACGGGCTACGAGACCGGATCTCATCAGATGCCTTCTTCCTAGCTAGCTCTGCTTCTCGATAGTATCGGTCTGCCTGTTCCTGGATTTCGTCCTTGGGCTCTGTAGCTTTCCTCTCACTTCTACTTCGACTTCTGCTCTCTTTTTTACGCTCGCGTGAAGCCTCAGTAGATTGGGAAACATCGTCAGACTTCGAGGCCGCGACAATCGCACCAGCGGCTACTGCTGCTGCTGCGGCAGGCACTACAGCAGGAGCGACACGGCTGACAAAACTCGGGAATTCGTCAGCTGCCCTTGTCTGATACTGCTGCTCAAGCTCGAATGAGTCTTTCCGGCTCATCCTCCTATCGCCCGGTGGCGTGTACGGCGGTGAATCGTCATCAAACACTGGTTCCCGATCGACCGTCACCACCATGGGAGTCAAAGGGCGTGCGGGGTCTGACACTGCAGGCGTCATGAAGCTGTCAACCTGAAATTGAAAGGGATCAACTGGCGCCTTTGAGGAAGAGTCGGCAGTGGGAGTGGATTCGTAGGGAAGCTTCTGCAGGGCGGGAAGATCTCGAGTATTGGAAGGCTCCTCGTAGTCATTTGATTTCGAAGACTCTCCATACTTGGAGTATCTGTCATCTCCGTACTTGGAGTACTTGTCATCTCTATATTTAGAGTATTTGTCGTCCTCGTATTTGGAGTACTTGTCATCTCCGTACTTGGAGTGCTTGTCGTCTCTAGATCTAGAGTATTTGTCGTCTTCATATTTAGAAACCTTATCATCGCGTTTCGAGGACTTGCTGTCACTATATTTCGAGTACTTGTCATCATCGTACTTGGACACCTTGTCGTCGGCATACCCAGAGTACTTGCTGTCTCTTGATTTGGAGGACTTGTCATCATCGTACTTATAGCCTCTGTCATCGTCGTACTTGGAGGCCCTTTCATCGGAATACTGAGAGTACTTGTCGTCTCTAGATTTGGAGGATTTGTCGCCATTGGACTTGGAGGCCCTTTCATTGGCATACCTGGCGTACTTGTCGACCTCGTCTCGGAACTGGGAAGAAGGCCGCGACTTCCGCGACTCCGTATCCTTCTCGTCTTCCCGATCGGCTCGGCGGGATCGTTTCTCCCGATCCTTGTCATCGCCATTACGGTGGTCTCGAGACTCGTGGTCGTCCTTGCTCTTGTCCTTAGCCAACGCTCCGCCAATCACCGCGGCGGCAACGCCAGCAGCCGCAGCACCGGCAGCCATCTTTCCGAAACCCGGGGAAGAGTCGGAACGATCGCGTGCAGACTCCTTGCGACTGACGTCCTCGATCTTATCTGCCCTAAAGACCTTGTCAGGCACAGGGGTCCTCGGGGCGGGGTGCTGCAGCGGAACAGGTGCAGGGCGCGTATTCTCATAGCGAGTATCCCGACCAGCGTTAAACCTAGTTGGATCAGAGGTTGGGATCGGGTAAACATTATGCATAGGCCCCAATGGTTCTGTCGAGGAGCGCTTCAGAGGATTAGGTCCCTTATGCTGGGCTGCTCCGTTCCGCTCATCTCCAAAACCGCAGGGTGTGTTGATCATCCCACGGAGCGAGTTGTAGGGTCCAAATAACGACGGGTCGACAACATTCCGGTTATCGTGTCCGGGACGGCTGTTGTTGTTGTTCGAGTGTCTTCCAAACGCTGCCGCAGCGCCCGCGGCACCGATAGCAGCCGCTCCAGCCATGGCAGCAGTTGAGGGGCGGATGGCCTGCGACACAACCGTTCCATACGCCATCTCGGAATCAGCGCTGTCCTCAGACGAATCGTCATCGGAAGCCGATTCCCAGTCCGAGTCATCATCAGAGGAGTCGCGGTGAGGCTTGGAGTACACCAGCCCGCGGTTCATGTTATTTTTTCTAGACTTCCTCAACTTGCGATACTCTTCAATCTTGGCAGCGGCGGATACTAACCGTGATGGTCGAGTTACGCCTCGCGCCCTCAGGTCCTCCTCGTTCTGGCGCTTGGCAAGATCGGAAAGCTGGCGACCGATTGCCATGATCTCATCATCCGTCTTCCGTCGCTGGGGCGTGGCCGGCTTAGATGGGATCTGGACATCGGGATGGTAGTAGTCGGCAGCCAAGCCCAGCGCCGCACTCGCGGCCACGCCGGCCGCTGCCCCTGCGGCCGCGACACCTACCGGATTGATGGACTGTGGCTCGGCATGGAGCGGGCGGTGAGGCTCATTGAAGAAAGGCTGTGGTTGCGGCTGCGACTGCTGCTGCTGCTGCTGGTAGTAGGGGGGGTTCTGTCCATGGGGCGAGGAGTGATGCGCCGCCGCGTAGGTCGCAGGCTGGACTGGCGCGTGGGTTGGAGTGTGCTGTTGGCTGAAGTCGCGGCTCCTCCTACGTCGAATATACCCGGTACCGTAAGCCAGATCCGAATTGACCGACGACGACGACGAGTTTCCAAAGTAGAGGACGCGCGACTTCTTCTTGCCGCTCCTCCTCCGCCTCACCCTCCGTCGCTCCGATGGTGCTCGGAAAAATGTGCTGAAGACGCCACCAAACCTGTTCGTGTCCTGGAATCGGGATATGTCCATTAATGATGATGAGTTAGTGCTGCCCGACGACGAGCTGCTGGAGGTTGCTCGTGAACGGCGCGCCGACTGCGGCTGCCGCTGCTGGTATTGTTGCTGGTATTCATAATGGTGTTGGGATTGGGGCGTCGAATTCTGCTGCGTCACGTACGGCCTGGGCGTTTGCTGTTGTTGTTGTGGCTGTTGGTCGGTGTAATAGGACGGCATGTTCGACCGATTGGCAGTGTATTCGCGAGAGTCTCTTCTTCCCTCGCTCCTACGCCTTCTGGAGCTGTCGGGGCTCCGGCGACGGGAATCTGCCATGATGGCGGCATGTGCGTGCGCGTGTGTGGTGGTTGACGGGGGTGGGAAGGAGGAAAATGGAGAGTTGACCTCTGTATTGTTTTGATTGGGGATCGAGCTTGGCTTCAGCTGCGATGACCCCCGTAACTGCCTCGTTGGACGGGGGGTGGAGCCGACTAACTGGCGGTGGCTGGGAAGCCATTGTTTCGCCACCCAATCAGCACCCGCCCGCTCCCCGGCCCGACCCCATCAAGAGTGGGCCGTTCAGCTGGGACCGAATCACCTAACGTCAACGGGTGTGTGGCTGACGGAATGAAACGGGGACTTCAACAGTAATATTTACGGTTTGTGTGGCTGAAAGCTGCCTACCCTAAAGAGTAGCTGCTAGCATCTAGAGTTCAGTCTACGCCGACGGTATCGTTCCTATTCCCAACCTAATCTATTTGCAATTCGTCTCATGCTTAAAGCCGACCGTCTACTACTGGTTGAATTCTATCTTATCGAGGCTGCGTACAGGGCATCCCCCATCTGGCTTTGAGCGAAATTAATCTTCGGCTCAGGCGCTTACGCACAGCGAAGCATGGATGCCCTCGGGCCACTTCTGTCAGTCAGTCAGTCATGCAGGTAAGTCTGCATACCCAAGTCCTACCTGTGCCATGGTTGGGCATATCCCAGACCCGACGGCCCATTTTTGTCCACGGCAGCATGCTCTTGACAGCCCCCCCTTTGGCTGGTCTTGACATGTAGTACTACCGCAGGATGATGTATGTGTGAGTTGGCAGTCGATGGCCCCACATCAGGCAATCTGGAAATACCCTGGGCTTGTTTGCCTTACGATCGTCGCCTAAAGTGGACTAACTCGGAATCCATGGCATCTTAGTTTCCTCCTCATCCAGTCGTTCCCCCATGTATGAATGTGTTATCGATTGATTTGATTCGTTTCGTTTGCCGATTTCCTGTTGCAGTTTGCATGCCGATTCGTTCGCTAGGTAGGTGTGGAGGGAATGCCGGGATGAGGGGATATCCCAAACTCTATTGATGCTCCCTGTGTATGTACCCTACCGGAATCGTCACCACACTAATTATCCATGCCCAGCTGAGGTAAACCCGTGAGCCGAAGTAGCTCTCTCTATGCCGTCTCGATTATATGGACGAAGTTTCACAGTTTCGTATAGATGCCCATGCACATTTCTGATACAACTTTTATCAAGCGCGCCATTAGGTGTTTCTCTATTTACTGGCTCAACACAGTCTAATATTTCTCGACTAGCAGTAGGCCTTTGTTGAAACGTAGTTCCCTAAGCGGGAAAAGATTAAAGAAAGCATCAGCCACCGGCCAATCTATGTCAAATTGCGTATGGGCCCCTCGTGGACCTTTGCCATCTCCTATAAGGGGGAAAAAGAAACACACTCCTTGACTCCGCCTAATGGATATCCGTGTCATAGCTGTCTGAGAGAAAAAAGAGTTCAAATGAAGGAAGAAAAGGAAAAAAAAAAAGATCTGCTCTCTGCGGGTTCGATAATAAAATTATCTCATATCAGTCCATCTGAAACTAACACCGCCGGCCTCTGCCAGACCGGCCATGAGAAGCTCCAGAACCAAGAGAAGGTAGGAAGAGTGGACCGCCTGCCGGACCTAGATCGGGATACGAGTCGAAGGTGAAATCCGCCAGGACAGAAATGTTCTGCACCGGATTCGCGTGTGGGGATCCGGGGTTTGATGATATTGTTTGCGTAGAGGAGTTTGTTCCCGAGCTCCCAGAACCATTTCCACCCACGGGCCCTGGGCGTGGAATGTTTGGATTCTGCTCAGGCATAGTAGGAGCGCTGGGCCCTTGCTGTGCTGCAAGACGAGGTGCTGTGGAGGGGGGCGTTGCCATCATATCCTCTCTGTGGAAGCGGCTATGTGTTGGTGTCTGGACCGTAGGGTCCATATCGGATGATGCCCGAGGGGGAGGTGTGTCCAAGATATCTTCCCTTTCAACGGGGGAACGGGAGGGAGACTCTCCGGCTTCTCTCATTTGGGCTTCTCTCATCTGGGCTTCTCTCATCTGGGCTTCTCGGGTTCGTAAAAGGAAGATGCGATGGCGCTCTCGCTCCTCCATGGTACGAGGCATGCCTAGGCTGGTGTAAACAGGCATGTGTTGTAACTGGGGCCCGCCAATGTGGAAAAAGGTTCCGACAAGCTCGTCCGGTTCATCGCTTGTAATCAAATCAGCTACGAACTCTTTGACTAGAATAGAGCACTGCATCCAGGTGGGGGGGAAGGTAAGGAAATGAAAGGAAAGTCGCGGACGTACTCTGATGACTCTCGGGGCACTTCTGCGAAATGAGCAATGTTCAGATCAGATGCTCTCACATACCCAACCGTAGCACGGCAATATGGGCAGTTCTCCGACTGATGCAACCACTTTTTGATACATCGATCACCGAAAACATGCTTGCACTCGGGGAGACGGCGTGGTGTCTCAGCATGGCCCTCTGGGGACTCATCGCCAAAGTCGTTGTAGCATATGATGCAAGCTAAGGTCAACCCCTCATTAGCAAAGCAAGCCCTTTTGCAAGTACCTGCACCTCGGAAAACATACTCCTTTCATCTTCAGGAAGTTCTGAGATCTCCACTTCCTCGAGTGATAACAGAACACGCTTGTTCGGTGGCGGCTTGGCCGATACATAGGCGGTTTCCACGTATGTCTCCGTTCCACCAGTCGCGCGATGGAAATTCTGCCTTGTATGAGATGACCAAGCGGCGTTTCGTCGCGAGTGGCCATCAACTCTGGTTCTGTTGGTTGATACATTGCCACTCAGGCTTCTGTTACTGTGCTGGCGCTCAACCCTACTAGCCTGAGCACTGGTTTGAGAGGACATGTTTCTCCGCGATCTCTGGGACATGAACTGACGCCGACGGTCGAGATTCGGGGGCGAGATGAGGTGTATATTGGATTGTTGTGTGGATTCTGTATAGGGTTAGCAGGAGTAGGTTTTTACGAATAATAATGCGTGTGGTGGGATGGCGGTAGTTTTGTGAGTGACGTGCACCAAACTGTTCTCTTGGGAGTACATTGTCATTGTGTTACGAGAAGAAGCGGGGAAACCATGCAGAACGAGAAAAGAAGGTTCAAACGGAGGGGGCGTTAGAAATTTCGATGCTCACCTTGCATATTTGTTGGAGGCTGCTGAGGGTTATTATTGTACTGCCTCTCGCCTGGCCCTTGGACTTGGAGCGGAGTAGAAGGCGCAAGATAGTTGCGAGCCCAACTCGGAGGATAGGAGCGGTCCGCCTGCAGGGAGTCCCGGTCTCGCTCTCGTTCCATGTTCCCATACTCAGGCTCGGTTGGCGAAAATGGCATCGGGTTCATCCCTCTTGTGCTACCAGCCCCAACACTGGTGGCTGGGTTCGAGATGAAACTCAAATGGTCCCTCCCATGCCCAGAATCACTAAGTGGTGGCGGCGCATGGCCTGGCCGATGGTTCGAGGGCGGAAAGGACACCGGGAGCAGAGGATGACTCGCCATCCCAGGCAGAAGCCAGGAATCAGTAGGCGGATGCAGTGGCACAAATGGCTGGGTTGCGACGGGAAGGGGCCCAAAATTGGTGATTGAGGACGGACCCGGGAGCCTGGACTGGAAACCAGGATACATCTCGGCCACATGCGTGATGGCCTCTACGACAGAGACGGTGCTGTCCATGTTTCCTTGGTGCCGGTGCAGGAAATGTCTCTGGGAAATGAGGGACGGGACGGGTCCATTTGAAGCGTGCACCGGATCATATGGCGATAGTACAGGTCGTGAGCGACTCTCCGCCTCAGTGCCCGGACGTCGACTCGCATCCATGGTCAGGGAAATCTCCGTCAAGACGACAACCTGCGCACGTGAGAGCGGCCTTGGACCAGAGGGAGGCGGTAAAGTTTTGTGTTAGAGCAAGTGCTTCTGCGGGCTGACAGGAATAGGATAGCTGGCGGCTACTCGTATTCAATCACCAGAGAGGACAGAGCTAAGTCCGTGTTGCCTGCGTGGCTGGTGCCAATCTAAACCCGGCCTTGTCTGCCTCTCGGAGCACCAGGTGGGAGCCGTGGATGGGAAGAAGGCCTCTCGCTACCTGGAGATCCTGGAGGTTCCGGCTGCTCCAAAGACTATCGAATGCTGAACCGCGGGAGCTGTGTCATTCTACAGGAGAACCAAGTTCACGGTGCGAGGCGTCAACAGGAACCAGACTGAAATCAGCGGTGCAAACGGACGAAGCAGACCAGCGGTGGGCCAGATGGAGGTGCCTTGATGGAGGGGAATGAGGATGACTTGATGATGTCGTTATCGGAGAGACGGTGACGGTGGGTTAGCGCAGCCAGAAGTGGATTGGCTCTTGGCTGATGGGGAGGAGAGGGAAGAGATAAAGAGGAGGAGAGGTCAGCTGGTTTAAGTAGGTCGGTAGGGTGTATTGCCGAGAAAAGCGACGGCGGATCAATGGGAGAGGCGAGCTCTATTCAACAAGGCGCGGAGCGGGCGAACAATGCGAAGAATGGGCAGGCGGTGGTGAGGAAGGGTTGAAGGGAAGATGAGAGAGAGGAGAGAGGAGAGGAGGGGAGAAAAGCGAGAGTGAGAAGAAGGTGAGACGAGGCTGGGATTCAGTTCAAATAGGAAAAGTATTGATTGATTGATTGACTGAGTGAATGAATAATGAGCAAATGGACAAGAGCCCATGTGGGAAGAATAGTCCAGATCAGGTTGGTGGTTTTAGTGCTGGCCGCCGCTGCTGCACTGCTGCTGATTTGCGTGCCGTACTCGAAGCGTCCAGGCAAGGGTAATGGGCTCTGGGCCTCTGCACTAGCTGGGCTAATAATGAGGGACGCAGGGCATGGGCGGACTCGTGGATGTTCCCCTCATGTCGAGGCGTCAAAGATACCCTACCGTCTGTCTGCCTTCAACCGCTAAGGCAGGGAATGGAGGGGTGAGGAGGGGGCCTGGGACCTGACCTAGGCAGGACCAAGGAATGCCCGCTGGCTGGGAGGAGAGTCTAAATCACTGCAAGCACGCACGGAATTGCCGACTAGGTGGGCGAGGGGAGAGGGCCGCGGGGAACAGGGCCAGGGACGACGCCGGCGGATATGTGACAGACGGATGGCAATTGTCGTGCTGGATGACGGTACGGTTACAGGATGAGGGCTTAGCGGGTGGGAGAAGGCCACAAGGACGCGGTGAGGCAATGGCAGTGACTTAATTGTTGCGGAGGCAGCTTATTAGGCATCTGAGAGAGCAAATGACCAGATCACGGCGGCAGGCGGGCGAGCGGCGGGGAGGGGGGAGGGGTGGACAAAAGCCAGGTGAAACACCAGAGTGAATGGATGGATAGGCAAAAGCAGGAAACGAGGGAGAGGCGGCCCAGTCGCTCCGTGTGGGAACGAGAGCATTGCACCGGCCAACAAGCTGGGGGGCCAAGAGCAATAAGACATCAATCAGAGACACACAATACGATCCGGGAACCTCGAACGGACTGAGCCGCATGCGCTCGCTGCATGGATGCTGGCGACTGCAGGCGACGGCGTAGGTCACAGCTGCGGTGGGCGTATTATAGATACGTGCGCGCGTACATATGTGAGCCAGAGGGTAGAGCGAGCAACGGGCCGGGATGAGAGCGAGAGCATTGGGACCAACCCCGTCATCACTGCCCACTCTTACCACGGGGCCAGACAATGGGCCCGGGAAGCAAGACGAGGCAAGGCGGGCAAGGGAAGGGTAGGAAGGCCAGGGAAAGATGGGCTCACCGAGACGGAAATGAGATTAGATGGCAATAGAGCAGCCATGGCGAGAGAAGAGGCGCCTGGCGATACGGCGGCCGGTGGGAGACAGCTCAAGTCCCATTCTGGGCCGACCAAGACCTGGCAGCGACGGCGAGTCAATCTCGTGTGCACCTGGACAGCCGATCAGCGATTGGGGACGACTTGGCGCATACAGGGCCAGACTGGCTGAGACTTGACTGGACAGCTGAACTAGGCGCCTCCGTGGACCCAGAAGCACCGGTAACCAGACCAGGAGGGGACAAAGTGCGGAAACCGTGGAATCAATACTCCATACACGGTGGTCAATGTGTGGGTGACGGGAGCAGCCATGTGAGCAGCCTCTTTTCGTGCTCGCTCGTCACCCGGCGCCATATCCGATGGACACATGGAGTTAGCGGGACGCGGAGGGTGCGTGTGTGAGCTCAGCGCTGGGGCAACGGGCGGTAATTCGAGGTGTGATGAAGGGCAGGTAGTATGTATGATGTATGTAGCTTGTATGAATAGGGTGTGACGGCGTTGGGTGGTCCAGTCCAGCTGAAAAGCGGCAGAGGTCTGTCTATAAAATGACGGATGTGTTATGTAGGCGGTGGATTCATGTGGCGGGGGACTTTGCTGCGACTAGAAGCTGGTAGCGCAGGGCACGAAAGTGACTGGTGACTTGTCATGAGCTGATATGACACAGCATCGCTCTTGCTAACCGACTAGCTCCTTAATAACCATCAATCCCTGCTGTGGTCTTTTCCATGTCCTCATTTTCAGAAGTCTTTTCGGCTGGCCTGGACATGGCAGGGAGGTTGATGTGATGGTGGCCGGCGCGGCGGTAATCGGCCAGCTGTTGTGGTTGTCGGTATCAGCATGCACGGGGATAGTGATAGTCTCGCAGCGACATGATTAATACTACCCCAGGCTCGTAACTGTCCTGCACACCGTCAATGGTCAATGGTCAGTGGTTGGGAGAGGCAGGGAGGCAATCCGGATTGAGCAACATGCATCTGGCTGCATGCTGTATCAATGTGCGAGAAGGGCTGGTGCAGGCTCGACATGATACATGGTGCTGTGCACATCTGTGCCACTTCATAATTGTTTGTCTCTTTCCTCCTGTTTCCTCATGCTGTGGGAGGCTGGTCCATACATAATCCGTGGATACTGACCAGTTGCTGTGATTGGAGGATAATGGGGCTGCAATAGTTGTCCCGACCAACTGAACTGCACTGTCCTTCAGGTGCTTCAGCTACTGTGCCTCAGCTGCTGTCCAGGCCCACCCGGTCCCTATTGTTGCCCCGTGGCTTGCATTGATCAATTCCCCCATTGGCGCCTCGAGCATTACTTCAGCCAAGGTTAGTCTTACATGCTTTTTTCGCAGTAAGACCCTTCTTTATTGTCTCCTCCCGGGGAGTACGACTAGGAATGAGCTAGAGCAGAGGCGGAAAGGCACCCGAAAAAGAAATCAGAACAAGAATCTCGTATTGATTTCTTCTTTGAGAGAGCGAGATAGGGTGGGATGGTTGAATGGGTGTTCGTCTGTTTGGTTGTATGAGAACTCTTATCACTCGGTACCTACCTACCTTACTCAAGGATCTTCATACTCTCCTTCCCTCACGCCCATCTCGGTCCAGGGTGAAGCACCAGCTCAAGTTATCCCTTGACTTGCGTCGGAACCTACCGTGCTGTTAAACATGGATACACCCCGTGACGGACGAGTATTATCTGCATACACCCCCGACTTTTCTTTTTCAAGGCCCAAGGTAAGCCCATTGACACCATTAGCTTATTCTTTTTTCCCAGCTTTTCCTGCACAACTCAAAACCGATGCTTGCCTCCGAACTGCTTATTCGCCACCGGCGAGATTGGGCTCGATGTGATCGATCGCCTAGGGCCGCCATTAACCCCTCTTTACCGCAACCTACGCTGCTGGCACACAGGATACTCTGTCGTAATCTTTCAGCCAGAAGATTACGGGAGGATGAATGTACCTGGAAGAATTCTAGCTCGTGGCTGCCCGCTAAGAAAGAGGCTTCGGACCTGAGACAACAGGAAATAGCTCGGGGAGCGCGAGATGAATGTATGAATTCATTTTAATCTATCAAATTCTTCACCAAAATGTTCTAGAAACCCATGTTTCATCCTTTCGCTCCGAATCTATTCACCGGCCTCTTTTGTTTTTGGCGCTGGCAAAAGACTGATATCTCGATCCAGACCGCTCACCTCTCCAGTGTTTCTTCTTCGGGCTCGTATCGTTTGATGATTGTGCTAAAAGAAACCAAGCCACTTTGAGAAGAAAAAAATGACAGCCTATTATGATTCATTTGTGAGATTGACATTGCTTTCCTCTTGATAGCCGTCGGGGAATAGCTCCACCAGCTTGCGTATATCCTCAATCAAGCTATTAATTCTTTCTTAGTAACGTCTGTCATGGATGTAGTCAAGCCAAGGATACTTGCATTCTTCTGAAGTGCTCATGCGCGACGTAAATTGCGGAGTCTACAACAATCACCCGGCTAACCACGGCTGTTAACAGGCTATCATCTCACAGCTTGTGTACACTTACGTCGCGTAAAGGGCATTCCTGGCTTCCCAGTCCTCCTGTGGCTCTGACCTGGGGATCAACCTGTGGTAAGCTTCCACATACTCTCTGCTCCAGTCATCGGCAGCCGGGCGCATGTAACTGAGCTCATCTGCAAACCCCGTAAGTCGACAGGCACACGCCCCTTTGTACGGGAGACGCTTTGGTTGACTCACATTCGTTGTGCCCCCACAAGGCAGCAGAATCAAACACCAAGGGTTCCTCCGTTTCTGCCTGGACAGCCGTGTTTCCAACCCACAAGTCCCCGTGGATCAACACGGGCGTGATGTCCCTCCCGTTGGACTCGAGCGGGCGAAGCAGCCTGGGGCAGACCTTTTCGAAGTACGGCTTGATGAGCTGCCGTAGTTCTTCACTTGGCCCTCTCGCCTCCTCCTCGAATTCGAACAGCTTCTTCATTCCCCTGATCCAAAACTCCTCCCAAGTCCCCGTCCAAGTGTTATCCTGTGCAAGTGGCCCATTATACGTCGTCATGTGGAACCCCCATTTGCCTGTAGGGTTGCGAGAAATACTCCGTGTGTGGAGCTCGGCAACAGCTTGACCCAGACGGTGAGCATCTGGCCGCCCTTTCTTCAACTCGTGGAAAGGGAAGAGAAGGTAATGAACGTTGGGATCTGCGCAACTCCCCCAGGCCAACGGCTTGGGACAATATGCTGGGACCAGGTCATTAATCATACGCATCGACTCGAACTCTCCATGGAGCATTGGCCCGCCCTTCTCTCCTGCAATCCGCTGGACGAAAGTTGTTAAGCTGAGCAAATCTGATACAGTGCAGGCTTCTCTCCCCTCCCGTGAGAAGGGAGCGGAACTGGGGTTGACGCTTACTTTTAGAAAGTACGATCTCGATTCGCCGTCCACCTCTGCATCAATCCGGGCGGTCTCACCCCAGTTGCTTGACCCATGCCCTCGGCATCTCTTTATCACAGAGCCTTTAGGTAGCTCTACACATGTTACTCAAACAATATTCGGAGGCGCCATGCTCAATAAACGTACCAGTAATGATGTTGATGTCAAGATCTATGTCCTTTTCATGGACCTTTGCGTTAAGCTGAACGGCCAAGTACGACTGAGCCATGGCGAGCAGGAAGCAAAAGCATTGTAAGGCAGATGGAGAGAGGGAGATGATTCGATGCAGACCTGGGTGCTTTATAGCTGGGAGACGTAGACCAAGGGACATCTACCGTCTGCGTCACCGCCGAGACTGGAAGGAAACCGCATAACTGAGATTTTGTAGATATGGAACGACCAGTCTGCTCCCGAGCATCCTCCTCCATATAGTTTGTGCTCTTATTGGTAGTTCAGGTGGGTTATCAGGGCTAGACATCCTTTAATCCCAGGCAGGCAAGCAGGTTCCTTGATGAGCGAAGGAACGGTGAAAGCTGGCGATCTCCAGCAGCTCTGCATCACTTGATTCACTGAAATGCCCAACTGTGATCCGCGAACGCTAAGATCTTTACTCTCCACTGACCTTGACTGAATGATGCTATAGGATGTGTCCAAGTCACCGTAAACCTTCCACTTGCCTATCTCCTTGCCCTGGCTGCATTTGCCTAATTGGGTAATTCGCTCTGTTTGTGAATTTGCCTAAAATGGTAAATCTCTGAATGTGACAAGTGGGTCTCCAGGCGTCTGGTGAGAGCCTCGCAGAGCAATTCATACAAAACGACAAGGAGACTTTGCTGTATTGCTTCAGGAAAATTAATGTATCCTTCAAACCCGTGGTCTATTTTGGTTGGCCCTTTCTTGCATTTTGCTTTTTCTCTCCTTCAAATTGCCCGCGAACGTGGTAACCAAGCTCCAAGACCAGAAACCCATAGAGCCTCCCCAATGTCCAGCCAAGGAGAAGCTGATGATCGTGAACTCGAGGCTCAAGGGTATATTCCCGCAATGCCGAAGCGGTTCTCCCTGTGGTCACTTCTGTCCCTAGGCTTCACCCTGACGGCCACCTGGAACGCCGTTGGGATTACGATTGGGACAAGCTTGGCGGAGTCCTCCTCATCTGGAGCTGTGTGGACTCTGGCCATCGCGGCTCTGATGAATCTCACTGTGGCTCTGGGAATGGCAGAGCTCGCGTCGGCGTACCCAAACTCGGGAGCGCAGTATTACTGGTCATATAAAGTTGCCAGCCCGGAATGGGCACCCTTCGCCTCATACGTGTAAGACAAGCCCAGTCACTTCGAAGCATTTGCCTTCTCTTATTCCATTTCTCATTGGTTTTCAATCTTGCCCCTAGGTCCTCTTGCGTCAGCATTTGCGGTTGGTGGTTAGGCCTTGCCAGCGTGTGCAATTTTGTTGCCGCGGTGGTGCTCGCCATATATCAGCTCTACGTCCCAGAATATACGATTCATCCGTGGCACCAATGGCTATGCTATGTTGCCATCCTCTGCCTGGCCGCTCTTCTGAATATACTTGGCATGTGGTTAATTCCAGCACTTAATCAATGTCTTTGTGAGTGAGAAGGAAGTTTATATATAAACTCCCTACCGCTAACCGACGAGTCAAGTATATTTTTCCCTCTCGACCCTTGCTGTCACAATTATGGCCATTCTCGCAGGCGCATACCCTAATTATCAATCCAATACGTGGGTGTTTGCGGATGCGGAAACCATGAACAAGTCTTATAGCAAAGGTATTCTCTTCATTTTGTGCTTACTGAACAGCACCTATGGGTTCATGGGTTCCGATGCTGGCGCCCACATGGCCGAAGAGATCCCTTCTCCTTCGATCAATGTTCCTAAAATAATTGTTAGTCTCATCTTCATCCCTCACATCACCGTCCTATTTAAGACTGATTGCCGAGCCAGGTATATCCTATTATCATCGGACTCGCGACAGGTAAACACTCCCAGCTGTTTAAACATATCCTTTACATAAATATCTTTACGTGTTGACCTGGGCAGCACTTCCATTCGCCATCTCCTGTATGTACGTGATAAGCGACGTCGAAAGGATTGTCAACCCACACAGTGGAATCAGCCTGCTGGAAATCTACCATCAAGCCACGGGAAGCAAGCTCGCCACCAGCATGCTCCTGGGCGCGTTTTCAATATGCCTCTTCGGGTGCGCCGTAGCCAACATCACAGGGTCGAGCCGCCAAATCTGGGCTGCATCTCGGGACAACTGTCACCCCATGTCGGCGTGGTTAGCAGTGATTCACCCAAGGCATCAAATGCCGGCTAATGCCGCCTGCGTAACAGTCGTGTTCACCGCGGTAATAATCCTTGAATTGCCTTTCTGCGTACATATTTCTGATTTTCAGTCTGGGCAGATCTATGGATTGATCTTTGTTGGATCGACGACTGCCTTTGCTTCCATGGTCAGCGCCAACATCGTCTTCATGATGGCCTCGTATGCTATTCCGCAGGGAATCGTCGCCTACAGGGGGCGTTCTAGTGTTCTTCCGGCGCGGAATTTTCATCTCGGGAAGTTTGGTCTTCCCATCAACATCATTAGCTGCATATGGGTCGGGTTTCTTGCAGCTGTCGCCTGCGTCCCAACCGTCAGGCCAGTCTCAGTATCCAATATGAACTGGGTCAGGTACGATGCCATTGAGGAGTTACTGACACTGAAAACCAACGTTAACCTGAACTCTACCCAGCGCGGTCATTCTTTTCATCACTACTTACATCCTGTTGGTGTGGCACTTCTGGCAGCGACAGTTATTCAAAGGCCCGAAACAACGTCAGCAAGTAGAAGAGCAAGGTCTCGTCCAGGCATCTGGTCACCTAGCCGAGAAAGAACGAAAGACAGACTGAATAACAAGCCATCGTACTTTATCTTCAAGTTCGGCTGAGGATGTCACATTCAAATGATCGTAAGGTCAACAATCTACCTAGCCAAGCTGGCCCCCGTCTCCCGATGATATTTCCATGGTTCCAGTCAACTCCCCCTTTATTAAATGATTATTCTAACTGGGAATGCTCGCTTTTTGTAATTCTAGCCAAAGCAGAATCTCATCTTGATGGGGTAATCCTCAGACAAGTGCCGTCTATCAACCATCTCCCCCCACCACACATTTTCAAACCCCCTCTCCGCCTGAGCAGCCCAAACTTCCTCGAGTAGGGGTACCGTAGCACGAAACATATGATACCGAGTCCTCTCGTCCCACTCATTGCAAAGGCCCACAATCTTCTTCCTCGTGGATTCATCCCGCAGCTCGCAACCCGCAAGGAAGAGCGGCAGCAGAGCCTGCCTGGATATCATATCTCCGTCTCGGCAGGATACTACATGGTCCACAACCGTCCTCGCACGGTACAAGACATGCAGAGGCACGCTATCCCCGGGCTTCCACCGGAAAACCCTGAAGATGTAGAGAAGAATGCCATTCCTCCAGGCTTCAGAACAATGCATGGCATCCAGATCCCGGTGCACGCCCTCCTCGTCCCACGAGCCGTTCACATTTGGCGTGTGAAACCAATCCTCAAGAGATTTCTCAACATCCGTGATGGCTGCCTCGTCGTGTTCAGAATACGGCGGCGAGGACTCGTTCCGCATCTGAGCCCCAAGACGTGCCACCCGCATGACAATCTTCGCAAGGCTCGTCGGACACCCACACAATCCAAAGAAATCCCACTCTCTTTTCGGCTGGTTGACTTCCACAGCTTCAAAGTACGTGTAAGGAAACACGCAGTCTTCTCTGGATAGAAGACTGGTTATGGCATCCCACCTATTCAACAAGATTAGCCGGGCATCCTAAACGCGGTTGTTTAGAAACATACCATGTGAGTATGCCTATCTGGGTCTCGAGCCTGGAGGAAAGTGGAATACCTTTTATCCCACCGCAGGCTTCCAGCAAGTCATATGCTCCCTTGAGATGTGTACTCCAGTTCCCAAGCATGGATTGAGTTTCCTACTCTGCAGTCAGCTTCGACTACAGACCAAGTAAAGCAAACATTGTACCTACATCGAGTGAAAACAGAATTATTATAGTGTCAAGGACCGAGTACATAGTTTCCGTATCGTTGTATGCACCGAGACTCTGGCGGAGCAGGTGAAGGGATGCATGTCCATGGCTCAAGGCTGAAGGACTGTGGAGATGGTGGCCTGCCAGGGCCATGACGGCGTGCATTAGAAACTTTGGCTCGGGGTCTAGGTCATCACGATATCGGAACGGGTTTATACGAAGTCGAAGTGTTAGTGGGATTGTACAGAACTCTGCGTTGTCTGCAGGCAGTTAGTCAAACTCGGAGGTCGGAGGAAATGTCTATAAATGCCGTACACCTGATGAGGATCGGTCTGAACCGCTCAAGGAGGGAATTACACTCTATGATGGACATATAAGGCGTGAAACTAGGAGAACAGGATCGGTAAGGAGCCAGTGACCCGGCACCATCGAATTGTGAACGGAAAATAACCTCTTCCTCAGCCCGGGGCGTGACAGAGAGCGAAACTTCGTTAGGGAAGTTTTCAAAATTGTTGACTGAGCTTTGACAACGTTGGCTTGTGTCGTTTATTCCCACAAATCCAGGTGATGCCTCGAAATCAGCCCAAAATTCATCTACCAATGTCCCATTGGATGGGTCTAGCGGAGGTTCATTTTCAATGACATCTTCAGTGTGAAGATGCTCCCTTTGTATGTCTACTGGGAAACCACTATCCCCAGGAGCTTGAGAAAGAACCCTTGCTGTAGGCGGCGACTTGGGGCTACGCTGGTATTGCAGAGATGCCTGGGGCTGTTCAAGAACAAACTCAATCCGCTGCCGTCTCTTTCTGCGTACCGTTGGCCGTTTCTCGGGTTTCCTAGAAAGGGAAAATCCTTGTTTCCAGGAAATCTGTCTTTCGGGCATCGCCTTCCAGGATCTCGCACCCAACGGCTCGAAACAGGTAGGTCTACGACTACTATGTAGGAATAGAGATGGAGAAAAGCAAGCCCCATATTGAATATGCACACTCCACGCCCGTTCCGGCCTAATAATGATCCGTCGGTGTGCGACTCTGCCTCTCGACAGATTCACGACTACTCACTTGTCAGAATGCGAAACTCAACTGGGTATTATAAATGAAGTCCCGCTGCAGTCGGTCCTTTACGCAGCGTATCATCTACGGTTTTCATACCCCGGAATGTTTTGGCCCTGGGCGTATTTGAGACCATGTTCACGAACTCCGGGGTCGATATCCCTGGTCGGGTCCGAGATCCAACCGCTCAACTTGAGCCTGGGTAGGCAAACCTATCCACAAGTAGGGATAATTTTCTATCGTCTCTTTCGGGGTCCTTACCACATCCGGCTTGCACGATGCAGTAGCCAGGTGTATGCTTCAAGTGAAACTCTGCGGGAAAGCAACCATCCACAAACAGAGTAAGAGATGCGAATTGTTAAGAATTGTTGTAATCGTAAGGAACTTTTTGTTGAAGCTTAGCATAGTCCCGGGGCCATTGGAGCCTTGACACAAGTTGACAACGCATGGGTGGTCTCCTAATTCTGAAAGAATTGTGCTGACTACATGTATGGCCAACCCATGCCGTGCGACAAAATCCGAGAACATTGAATGCTGCCATCAGAAGTACCGTTTGAAAGGTCCTAGCCCACTAGGTTCGTTCTTTTGATATCTACATAGTAGTATTGATCGGCCACTGTTTGTGAGCCTGTATCAGTTTTGATGATTCCTCTTAGTTATATATAGGTAATCTGCATGAGACAGCCACACTCTTGCTGCTCACTTCTTGGGCAGCCTGTATTTGCCTCCGGCCAGTTCTAGCTCGCCCGCAGCAATTTTCTCCTCAAGAAAGTCCTGCAACTCCTCGTTGCTCCATGAGCACCCGTCCGGGATCAGCATTTTCATCATCATCATCATTTGAGCAAGGGGCATGGCAGGGCTCGAGTTGGTGAGCATGCCCACAATGAACTGCCAGTATATGCCCCTCTGCTCCTGTTCCTTGGCGCTCATCCCCTTGGCCTTGCGCGGCGACGGCGGGCCGCCATCCATCTCTCCCGTAGCTTGCGCTGCGTCCGTGCCGGCATTTTCCACATCATCTTCGAGTTTCTCCAAGACGACGTATGTTTGTTCCCCAACATCTCGGATCACTCGTTGTGACACCCAGAAGGCTAGTGCTTCCTCGAGCAGATCTTCATCGATCATCAGCTTCTGCCAGAGGTCATTAAACGTTCTCTTAACAGGCCCTTGCTCTTCAGCAGCCTCGTCCTGTCCAAATGCGTAGATGACCGTTGCCTCGTAAGTCTTGCACTCGATTGTGAGTGTTCGATCCTCTAGCTCCAGGTGAACGGTCGCCAGTCCGAGATTGTCCAGCCAGTTGAGCTTACGCGACGATTTGAGGTGCTCAAAGGAAGCCTCGTACTGCCGTTGCATTTCTGCAACCGTCTCCGGCACTGTGAACGGTTCTTTCGGTAGGCTTGGCCAGAACAGGCGGGACAGGATCTTGGAATGGAAAGAAATGCTGTTTCCATCTTGGTCTTGTTGTAACTCCAAGCTCTTGCCGATGGCAGCATCCACACGCTTGGAGTCTTGTATATCTCTGAGCATGACGTCGCAGTTCTGCAGGGCACTCTCGCCAAACCTCCGCTTGAGAAGGCCAAGCACCTTCACTTCCTGCTGAATGCTGGGCTGACCAGAGAGAAGTCTGGTGGCGATGATAGACTGGAACTCTTTGATGAAGATATCAGAAGAGCCCAGGGCACTAATCAATGTTCCAATGACATCCTCATTCTTGGGCCGCTTGTAATTTACGCCTGCATCTACGGGGTCTGGAAGCCAGTGCATGTCGTTCCAGTCCAGGTCATCATCATCCACATGGCGCCGTTGCTGCAGAGAGGCATCATTGAGGATGGCGGCCAACTCCACGAGCTTCCCTCTAGAATCTTCTGGAGTTGTTTCCTTGGGGTGTGATAATAGACCTGTGACCACAATGCGGATAGCGTCGTCTCGTTGGCATAGGTATAGTTGGAGTGCATGGACCACTCTGTCCAGCAAGACTTTGGAGTGATCTAACGCATGGAACGTCCGAATCATTGAAATATAAGTTTGCAAGATGTATAGTGTAGACCGACCAGGCTGCAGTAATCTCTTTTGCAATGCAGCTGAAAAAGTGTCGGTAAGCTGTAGTCGGCGCTGCGGCGTTGTCACGGCAGAGCGGAGGTCTTCTACGCCTCCGTTGCTCTCCGGCCAACTCAACACAATATCGAACAGCTCATGGATGCGAAGGGTAGAAAGACGGCCGATGGCCACATTTTTCCACATCTCCACATCGCTCCATTCGATTTTGGATCCCATGCGACTGAATACTTCCACAGTGAGGCGAGCATAGTGATTCTCGACCCAGTCGCCGAGGTGTGCTATGCATCCACCAAAGACCGTTGACACGGTGGAAGCTCCAAAGTCGTCCGAGCTGGTCCATACCCCAGCATAGTTTCTCTGAATAAAAGCATCCATGCATGAGTTCATGACCTCAGCGAATAGGGTCTGGAACTTCTCGCCTGCAAGTCCGACCTTGCTGAGGGATTCGAGAATGCCCAAAAGCTCGCCCCGGGAATCCGATGCCTCTGAGTCCTCCTCCTTATCTGGTTCAGGGCTTGAGGCTTGCATGTCTCCGGCCCTGAGCACATCCGTGGCAAGACGGTTGAAGACATCACGGAGGGCATCCAAGAGACCCTGTGTCCATGAATTGCCAATAACCGCGTGTAGGTCCCGCCGGAACTTGACAACTGCAGCATTTGCTGCATCTTCATCGCGGAAGGCTCGTAGGATGAGGGACAACCCGTACAGATACTGCCGGTTGGCTGCCTCGAGGGTGCGTATACTGGTCAGGAGGACCTGCGTATGGTCACCCTGGCTGGTACAGGCGGCCAGGAGAGGGAGAACATGATTCACAAAGTGCTGGCGCACCTGCTGGCTGTGCCAGGAGAGGATGTCCTCCGTATGGCTGGCGTTCGGGAGGGCAGAGGCGGGATTCAGGACGAGCAGCAGTGAGCTTCGGAATGCGTCATCGACGTCCTGGGACGAGTCCGGCGCCAGCGTGCCAAACGAGTCCTCGGCGGCAACGGAGGAGGGCAGCTGGATACGTGAGGTGACGACATGCCATGCCCGGTCCCAGCGCACCTGATCGTTTGCTGGGTGCGTCAAACGGGGCGTATTGGCCAGGAAAGCTGCCGAGGGGCCTCCAAAGGGCTGCCCAGGCTCGGTGGCTGGAAGCAAGGGCGTGGGCTGGGATATCCGGGTCTCGAAGACTGAGCGGAACACCTTTTGCCTGCGGGCATGCACCTTGGAGTTGGTGACGGTCATGGCCATGGCCTATGATGAGTACCACTTCATCTATCGCGCTCACGGGCACGCATAATCGGCATGTAGCAAGCTCCCACACTGATCCAGCCTGAAACTATTGGTTTCTGGTTTTTCCCCCAATGAGTTTCCGACAACAGAGCACCCTGGAGCTGTGCCTCTGCGAAATGCGGTGCGTTGCAGCCGCGTCTGTCGTTCCGTGGCGGGTGGATGGGTTGTTTGTGTGCTGTTTGTTTGGATGTGTCAGCAAACGGTCAAGCGCCGCTGCCTGGTAACGGAGCTGCGCCTACAGGGTAGCATCGATGCTGCACAGGCCAGCTCGTGCCACCAGCTTGCAGCCTTAAGCGGGCGGTGCGCTTAGAGCGGCTAAACCCAGCGGGCCAGCTGAAATGGCAAGGCAACAAGACCCCATGTTGCACTGCACCAAGCCGTCATCCAGGTGACATTTGAAAGCTGAGATACTTGGAACTCATACGTACTGCTTATTTTCGAGTTTGTAACCGGTACTATCAGACTATCGAGGCCCAATAATAAATACCAAAGTCCCAATGTATGCTACATGCTCTGCGGTGCTACCACATATGCTTGAGGTACAAGCTGAGATTGGACGCTGCGCGCACGCCCTTTCTGCGTTCGAGCTGCTTGCATTAGGGCTGCTTACGGCTGCAGCCAAGCTGCTGGGTGACAGAAGTCGCTGCATCGCATCGCAGCAACCTGCAAGCCCCCCTTGGGCGCTTCGGTAGCATTGTTCTCGAGTACGCCTTGTACGTAAGGGCTCGGACCCGTTCACGCCAATACGCTCCCTCCCGCTCCAAAGAGCCGGTGGCTTGAGAAACTGCCCGACTCCAAAGTCCCCACCGAGGCACTGTCTGTTCGGGAAGTGAAGCACATGCGGCAACTTCTCTCTTATGCTCGGCTTGAGAAGGGCGCACAGCAAGTCCGCTGGTTGGCCCAAAAGACCCGACCGCGAGCGCCACGACGCAATTGCCGCGAGGCGAAAACTAGTTCTGGACATCATCTCTTCCATGTGAAAAAAAGGCCTCCGGGTCGTACATTTCGCCCACACCTAGGCGCGGTGGTGGAACAGCCCAAAACATCTCCATCCAGTTGTCCAGCTCATCGACCCGTCAGCCGCAGAAGGGTTGGTTGCCACCACCTTGCAGAGAGACAGACAGGAATAGGAGCTCTCCTCCGTGATGCCGTAGCGACATTCCAATACATGCCGGGGCGCCTGCCCTCATCACCACGTCACCGCTCATCTTGGCCTCTCTTGATTCGTATTCGACGTCAAGCAGAGGGACCGGAATAAGCGTGATCCATGCCCAGGCGAAGGGCCCCCAGAGCCGAAATAGCCCCCAACCCGACGCCGGAGCTTCAGACGTGCATCCGGTGGTGCATTTTCTTCAATCTGTGGGAAAGCGGCCGCTAGCAAAAAACCTGGCACGACAGCAGCAGGAGGGAGGCACGGGAAGGAGAGGTACGAGGCAGCCCGGTCGGCCGTTGCGCATATCATGTACTGGTGTATCTGCGGGCAGCTTGGTGTTCCTGGGTGGTCAGGCTGTGTAGATGTGCGTGCTTGTAATGTGTATACCCCTCCCCCATTTTGTCTCGTTCCCCCCCGGAACGAGGCCCAGTGATTGGCCTCTATTCTGGGAACTGGGAAATAAAGAGTGTGCGTGGAGCGCAGGCCAAAAAGGTATTGGCTGCCATGTACGAGCACGCGGACGAGCAGACGGGACCAACCCAGCCCGATGAGTGGGTGCAAGTGATGTGGACTCTTGCTGCGAGGGCCAAAATGTAACGCTGCCGGGGGGCGAGGAGGGTCGAGCAAGGAAAGACAAGAGTGTGCTAATTAATATAGGACGGCATCTTCCATTCAAGTATCTGCAGGTTCGGGCAAAATGCTCACATGCCCCGAGAATCGAGTGAGAACGCCCGCTGCAGAATATGCACCATGGGGCATCAGACCAACCATCTCCCATACCTTACTCCCCCATCCGTCTATCTGCACGTTGTTGCTGAGTCTCCCGTAAGACGCGGCTCCGGCAATGCTTTTCACTGGCTCAGAGGGTATCATTCGCTGGGGGCTGGACGTTGGGGGCCGTATTGCGGGACGTGGTAAGGCAAAACCTCACTCTGGGTCGCAACCAAGACAGCTGAATGCGCTGGCCAGCAACGGAAACGATACCTTCTTGTCTCTCTCTCCATAGGAACTGGGGGAAATGCAATGTGATTGTGTATGCTCACACCTCTTTCCCCATAGCTACCACTAACACCGCCACGTTTCAGGCCAGAAATCACAGGACATCCATGTACCTTACCTTAATAAGCGGCCAGAAAGGCCAAGCTGCTCAAGTTGCTTATTAGGAAAACAGTAACATAGGGCACTGCACTAGATTGAACACCATAACAAGTAGAGGAGTCGATGTACGTAGAAACAACCTATCGTAGTGCCCTCAAAGCGGTAAATGGTTCTTGAGCAAGTGACCTGCTCCCCGGTTTCGTCCCCACAAGCCAGCGAGCGATCAAGCACTGTGACACCGAGATCTGCAGCCCTCCCTCTAGGCAGCAAAATTAACTTTGCCCAGCCATCACCTGCATGGGGGAGCTGAGGAACAAGACCTCCCGGCAGAAGGGCCTCTAGAACACGCCAGATGCCACACCAATGCAGCGCTCGCCCTACAGCTATGTATGTGCTAATAATAAAAGAGCTGCAGTGCCATCACAAGCTCGCCTCGGCGCACAAGGTGAAACTCGCCAAAGCTGCGAGAAGCATATTAACTGCACACCTAGATTAGCCGTTAGACCAGAAGAAGAAAATGGGAATGGCCCTTTGGGTGCTCATTTTGGCCTGGTCCCCTCTTCGCGCCCGTAGCGTGCATCTTCCTCCCGGCGTTGATGGGCTTGGGTTCCCAGCTAGCTTCCCCCTCCGCAGGAGAGATGGCGTCGCTACCTGCCGGCGACCCCGTCATCACCCAATTCCGGTCCAGTCTATCACAGAAAAGCAGCTAAGTAAGCAACTAGGCGCGATTAAGATAACAAGAAAGAAGAAGCAGCAGCAAGCAAACCGGGCTGCCGCTGCCAGTCCCCTTCAGGATAGAGCCGGACTATTTTCTGCCACAACAAAAGGTCGCGCTTCTCCGGCGGGGAAAACGCAGCGACTAGCCGTCATAATATTGCCGCATTAGGCCTGAATGTAGACGTCAGTTGCTCTACTTTGGGCGCTGGCGTTCTGGAGGATAAAGGAAAGGGAAAGGCGCCATCGTGCTAACAAACGCTTGTGAAGACGTTTGACAAGCATGGACCACGGTTGGGGGGACGTTTCTTGGGACGGCTCGCTCCTTGACCATTAAACTCGCGCGCGCCTTGAACGTGACGGCACCAGACACCTCAACTACGGCAGTAAACTCTAGGTGGTACAGATCGTCCCTGCCAGCAGACAGCAGGGCGGCCGCAGAGGCAAACTATTCCATAGTGGCCCCCCCCCCTCCCTGGGCACCTCCCATTTCCATACATGCATGAGAATCAGGTGCTAATGAGGTAGAAGCTAACTTTCGGATCTCGCCAGCCAGGGCCTGGGTACATGCATGCACATACAGACATTATCTTCACGTCCATTTGCTAGACCGTTTGCCAGATCTGGCCTTGTGGCGGTCTGGCCAAGTATTGCTTCCGTCTCCCCATCGGGCGGGGGGCCCATTTATCTATGGCCTTGAACTGGATTCAGTATCATCCGAACATGTATCGGAGGCGATACATATGACCAAAGAAGTGTCTTACCTGTCTCATTTGGTGGCTGGCCTACCACAAGCAGACTCCAGTGGCTTACACCCTCTCTCGGCCATCAATGACGCTATCGCCACGAATTTATCCTCATGTACATAGCTCGTATGTGAGGCCTATTACGGTGGATGATGATCAGACCCACGGATGAGGCCGCCGTCAACTCGCCTTTGGTCATCGTTAGTCACATGCATAAGCATATTCACATCAACCACAACCAGCTCGACGTTTGGCCACGGACCACCCACCGTCCCCCAGAGATCCGACCCGGCCACAAGCCTGGGGGAAGGCATGCTGCCTGCGGTGCATATGTAATACAGAGGGGCTACATGGGGGACATTGACTGCCCGATTAGGCAAAACAGTGCGCCCCCCAAACCCATGAACGGCGGGCGGGCGTTCGCCCAGCAGTTTGTTGCGTGCCAGATTAAACCAAAACTGGGCTAAATTTTCCCTCAAATCAACCGTTGAGTTTGCCCGACAGAGGCGCCGAAGCTTTCTCTTGTCTTGGGTTCGGGGTGGTTGGATTTCGCTTGGCCCAGCCTTGGGGGCTATGCTGAGCACTCTGGGCGCTCGTATCATACACACACATTGACGTCCATCTTGTTTTGTTTTTCGAACGGGTGCTCACACTGTAAGCAGTGAGCAGCCCTCCATCGAAGCAACGCTGTCCGTGCTGGATGTGCCTACCATCGACGCACCAGGATGACATCTTACCAGAAACGTGGACAGATGCGGGTGGCAGATCTAGGGGTTGCCCTCTGGCTCGCCATCGCCTCTCCGCGGCCTCGGTACTGGTCCCCCAGGTCGCCCTTCCCTCTTGCATTTCTCACATTCCCAATCTCCCATCTCCGTAGGCGGTCTGGAGGTTCGAGCGATGATGATCATCCTGGCATACGACGGCCGCCCCCTCCACGCCCCTCCCTTCCTGTCCCCGCCCTTATTCAATAATCTGCTCCTTCTCGTGATAACCTCGTTTCTGTCCAGGATTCTTCCCGTATCTTACTCCAGATTCGCCCTCGCTTGCCCCTGCTCCCCTTTTCGCGAGCGCTGGATGGCTCAATCGCATCCCGTAGATAGACCACAGCCACCCATCCACATGCCCCCCTCCCCTCCCCGTCTCCCCACCCCCTCACCCCACGCCATTGTATTCGTGCTTGCATTATCACCCCTCGACATGGCCAATGGTCGTCCCCAGCTGTCTCGGCCCCGACGTCATTGTCGACTGGCCGCGGACGGGAAAGACAAGGCAACGACTTTCCAGCTGCTGCACAATGACCACATCCTCCTCCAGTGATGCTATTGCCAGTAAGCTAATGTTAATAGTCTCACGCCACGTTGTTTTAGTGACATTGATTGCTTTCATCACGGGATAATTGAGGGAGGGAGCCAGATAGTGGATGTCAGAAAGTGTCTTGGTATTCTTCGTGTCCAAATGACTTGCAACGAGTCCCATCGGGCCTCGAGCGTTGCGCAACTACCTAATAAAGCATAATAATATATACGGGAGTGAAGAGAATAGAAGCGCACTGCTTCTATGATAAAGGGTAAAAATGTAGAAGCGAAAAAAACAAACAAGTAAACGTAAAAAAAACAAAAGCATAAAAAAAAGCATCTTCAAAACGGTAATAACATCATTCCCATCATATTTCGTGCACCTTTCCAAATCTTCGCGCAGAGGCGAGTGGAAGATGAAGCCCCTCTTGACTCCTTTGGGGAAATGCCCATGCCCCCAAACCTGAACGTGTCTTCGCCCAGTGGGGTTTAGTGTGCCGAGGTATCCTGTACAGCGTGTTGCGCCAATCCGTAAAAAAAATCCGATGTAACCCAGTCAATTTCCCCCAAAACACCAGTCAAGTCCTAAAAATATCCCTAGCCAGAAACTTGGTTCCCAGTTCCTTTTTGTGCGAAGAAAAAATGAAGTGAAGTAGAAGAGAGAGAGAAAAAGAGTAAGAGTGTGCAGAAGATATAGTGGTATGTAAGTTGCAGAGGTATTGTGAATGAAGAGGAGGTAATAATGTCGGTGAAGCTCGAGTGGGAGAGTGAATCCGCGTCAAGGCCCTCCGTAGAGAGAGCGCTTGACGCTAGAGACAGCTCGGGCGGTGGAGCCTGTTCTGGGAGGGGGGTTGAACAAGCGACCGCGCCGTCGGGCTTCGTCTGCTTTGGTTGGTAGTATGGCGGGTGGGGTAGGCGGGAGCAGATAGGAGTGGGTAGAAGGCAGCAAAGGCGATCCACTCTCAATCTAAGAGTTGCGTCGCTGCTTGCACTTGTCGTGCAGCAGATGACCGTTTCGTGCAGTGGTCCTGGTGAACTCAGCTCCGCAGTTGGGGCAAGACGCCTTGGCGGCCTGGCCCGACTTCTCTCGCTGGTGCCTCAGCAGGTTGCTGAAGGTGGAGAACTGGCGGCCATTGCAGCCGTGCTCCCAGCACCGGGGCTTGGGGCGGCTCTGGACGACGCGAACGTGGCCGCCCTCGGGCGAGGCTGAGGCGCTGGGGAGGGCAGAGGCGATGGGCGCGCCGCCAGTGGCCATGACGGCCGGGACCTGGTACATCATGGCGTCCTGGTGGCCAACCGACAGTGAGGGAGATCGGCTAGTTGGATCTTCTGTTAGCTTGCTGCTCTGCTGATGGCAGGGGGGACTCAATTGGGTTCTCACCTATAGTGGCTGGGAGAGGCGTATGGGCTGGGCTGGTACTCCAGAGGCATTCCGTAGCTCTGCTGGGGACTGCTTGGCTGTTAGCAAACTGTGGTATTGCGGACGAGGACCGCGGCAGGTTTCACTTACAGTGACTGGGCGTAGGGTGAAGGGAACATGGGAGAGGCCTGGGCGGCTTCAGGCAGAGGAGGGCTGTATGGAGGGAGGTAGCTCTGGGTCGTGAGAGGACCAGCGGGCTCGGTGAGTAGAGACATGGGAGCAGCAGCTGATGTGTATGCGGTTGGCATCTCCATGGAGCTGGTCACATCGGCAATTGACAGCGGGGGAGACTCGAGGTAGGAGGGCTGGCTGCTGACTCTTCGGAGGCGAGATACAAGGCGAGAATCGCGGCGGACACGGTCTTGCTGGCGCTTCATCTCCCGGTGCTCGGTTGTGTATGCATTCCTGGGAGGGCTGGATGTGATGGAGCTGGCGATGCTGGGAGGGGTGAGGCTGGGGTCCGAAGCGGAGTGCATCGATGTGAAGTCGGCTTCCAGGATAGAGTCATGGTGGGAGGGAGCGGACTCGAGAGGGCCAGCTGAAGGGGTGTTAGCGCCTTCCGGGGCCCAGCTGAAGGCTTCGAAGGCCGTCTTACCAGGCCATGTGAAAGCTTGTCGAGGCCCGAGGGTCATTGTTGGGTCAAAAGGCATGGCGACAGCGCTCATTGTGGCGGTTGTGTGTGTGTGAAGAGAGTGTGGTGGGGAGGATGGTGTTTCTCAGTTCGATGCGCAAGAGCGAAGACAGCCAGGACGGCGAGGGAGTGGCCACGGGTAGGGCTCAATCCAACTTGAGAGTCACCAAAGCGAATTGAGTGACAGACGAGCTTGATTGATATCAGAGAGGCGTGCTTCTTTAGAAAACACGCACAGGCACTGGAAGCGATTGGGTCGGCAGGCGGATGAGTACAAGAGCAGTGGATGATGATGATTGTCGAGTGGGTGTTGTATAACAATGCAAGTCTCAAGCAACAAGAAGAACGTTGGATCTATGATATATAGATGTAAGAAGATATAAGGATGGTATAGTGAAGTCAAAGTCTAGTGAGTAGAAACCAAGCGACCAAAGTCTCGATGACAATCCAGGATGAGCGTGGGCTTATATGGAAATGGCCCTGGACAGAGGGCGAGTGTGGAGTTTGCTCATATTCCTGCCCTGACAGCTTTGGATGCATGACGAAGACAGAATAAGCTGCCATCCCCATCCACATCCAGATGCAGTCACCACACCCCTGCTCAAAGATAGTACCAGGCTAGGTACCAAAGACCCAGGTCGGTACCTCAGTACATGCACCATCCTCGACATCAACCAAACCAGGGTGCATGGGTGGGGAGCAAGAGGGCCACCAGTGACCAGACCAGGCACTCTCGAGGCACGGACGGCGACCAGGGGGGCTGATGGAGCCCGCACGGCATTAGGAGATGGCCAGCGAGCGAGAGAGGGAAAAGGTACATGGCTTTTCTTACATGATGCACCACCAGGCTAGGCTAAGCTCCAGTTGGGCGGTGCTCCCGTTCTGCCTTTACAATGGCCCCCAACGACCACATGCCGCTCTGCCTGTGGTTTCTGAGGTACGATAGGTACCTTGACCTGCCTTGCTTTCAAGTCACTGGCTCCAGAAGATGTCGTCGACTTAGTCACTCTTCTGCGAGGCGTTGCCAAATTGAGACAGCCCGAAACATGCATGTGTCGATTTCTATCTATAATAAGTCTGTGTGGGCAGGCTATGGAAACTGGTCAATGAGATGGCGAGTTGGGGGACGGCACTCTATCTAGTGCGTGAGCGACTGCGACACTCCCGGTTCACTGCTAACGTTCATTTACTTGAAATAGACATCCATTTTTAATCTATATCGACGAGGATTATGCACCGAACGACAGCGAGTGACGAAAAACGTGGAAAGAGAGTGAGCAGACGCGGTAAGGAATGGGAAGCCTCCCCTCTCTTCAGTATTCGCAGGGGACATGGTTGTGAGGAGGGGGGGTACAGCGAGTGGCCAGTGGTTGAGGGGGGGGCGTGGGGGAGAAGGGTGTCGCTGCAATCTTCGCTCAGGGCAGTGTACGTCTGCGTCTGTTTCTGTGTGTGTGTGTCTGAGTGTGCTGTATGGTGTGTGTGGGCGCGCGGGTGAGCAAAGCTTGGAACAAGAGCAGAACATACTCCCATCGCTCTCTCTCTTCCTGTGGAGACCACTCATCTATCCATTTCTGGATTTACTCGGGGGCAAGAAAGCAAAGTACCGTGGGGCCTCATACTGGGTACTATAGATGTCGTACTACACAGTAGTGTGCCTTACAAGGCCCGTTTCTACTGGAGACTCGCGGCCAGGACGAGACCTCTACGGCACCTCCTACGGCGCAGCAAAGAGCAGCCAATTAACCTGACTACCTTGGTAGAGATGTGCGCAAGAGAGGGGGGGGGGCAAACGGGACGGACAGCAAGGTATCCAGGAATCTTCCAGGCTCCAGCCTCGTCCTGCTGCCAGCCAAGAATTGCAGGCCAGGGCAAGGGAGGGGCGATCAAGAGAAGTGGCAGGCAGACTGACTCCGGTATGGAAATGGATAGTGGCCCGTATGCATCCATCCGTTGGCGTCGTTGCTTTGCGCCCTAAGCCTTCTCCTAAGCCTTCTTGCGTATATTCTGCGCGTGTTGGTTTGATAACACCCACGAAGGTGGTATTCGACGCACTGCGCCTACGACAAGCGCGCGCTCATGAGACCACCCATCTACCACAGCCAGGCCAGTTTCAAGGGGCAGCCAACAATCTGCATGGGGGGGTTATGCGTACCACAGCGCTCGCAGCCGCGGGCGCAGTGCAGGGAGTGCTGTACCTATTTTGGGCACGTTCACTCTGCAGACGCACGGGGCCAGGGCCTGGTCAAACCCAGAGAGTGAGAGACGAGAAGAAGAAGGGCAAAAAGGTCCATGGGTTCCAAGAGGTTCCACAGCCATGCGACGGGCTCACCTCACTCGTCCACTCGCGCACTCTTCACCTCCACTCCCATCGTTTCTTCACCAGCAACGGCAGGGGAGGGGGTGTTTTGAACCTACTCTTCTTATTTTTGGGTGAACCCTCCACAGTCAATTGGCCTTGTCCTGGGACCATGCTCGACAGCAGCCAAGACTGGTATGTGTCTGCTCGACGCCGGAGAGGACTCTCTGGGTCTTTCCTTGGCCCTGCCCTACCAGTGCAGATATTCGACAGGCATCCACACCACACACTGCCCGGTGGTAAACCAGCACGCAGACCACGGGCACAGCGGGAAATAGCCAGCTAGCGCGGCTTGGGGGCAAGCTGAGCGTCCCGGGTTGCCTCACTCTGCCTTAACTTTACTCTTCGCCCCCAACGACTAAACCCCTCAGCTAGCACCCGCATCCGTCGTCGCCTGATTGGCGTGGATATTCGATGTTGGGGGCTGAACGGGAAGGGAGACAAGCTGCGAGGATCGAAGCCGGTCCGTTAGCAGGACGATTATCTCGGCAGACGCGATGGACTCAAGGATAGCTGCTATCAATCAACCGATTTGGCAGCCGGGGTTCTACTGTCCGTCTGCCGTGATTTTGGCACTAGGGAAATGGCCCATATCAAAGCCAAGGACAGTCCTAATATCCATTCTTCCTTTGGGCCCCAGGCTCTTGCTGAGCCGCTCCAGAGTCTAGTTGCCCATATGCAGGTCTGGTGTTCGAGCTTCAGTGCTTGCTGCACCAGAGTCTCCTTCAATTTCGCCGGCAAGCCAGCCCATCGCGACTTCGCCGCAAGCTCGCGCCCTCCACCACCAGGTACAACCACACTCGCAGTCGCACTCCCACTCACTCAATTGCCATCGCACATATGCAGACAGTGCGCCCGGCTGACTAGCAAGCTGTCCGAGAACGAGAATCTTGCGATTGATACGTTAGACGCCGCTAGTCGCGCGACCAACCACCCAGCTGCCCGACTTGCTTGCAAACATGTCTTGGTCAATTTTTAGATCCCATGTGCTGTGTTTCAAAGAGAATGCTACCCTCGGTCCACCCAAGCCCAGTATCACTGCTACCTACGGGTGGGATGTGATGTGGTGCCGCACGTAAATACCAATATGCGTATATTGGCCCCCATCACTGGAATGTAGGTACTTTGCCATTGCTGTGGTGTGCCAAAAGTACGTACCAGCCTTGTCGTAGGAGAAAGAGCCCCGCGGATGTAGATGATCTCCAGACCGGTGTTTGGTGGGTGTCCAGGCCGATGAAGGGGGTGTGGGTTCTGTTCCATTGCGGGAGGATTCCATGTACGCTCTATGTGTTGCCCAGTCGGACCGCGCCTGTCCAGAGTGCAGTCGAGGTGTGGATCGAGCGATAGCCGTGCTATGATGAACTGGACTTGGCTATGGCGGCATGCATGCAGGCAGGGCCCTCATCTCATCATTCCTCAGTTGCTGGTGCAGCGGTGTTGCAGCAAGGACCCAGTAAAGTGCCCGCAGGTCGCAGCGTGTTGATGCTGGAGGTAAGACTGGAATAGAAGGTACGTACCGCCTCACGCGCATTAGCTTAGCTGGAGCATGTTTTCTCGACTAATGTAAGCTCTGTCCTAGTCGTGCATTTAGCGGGGCATTTCTCGTAGTCTAAGCCTGTTTGAGAGCCAGGTCACACCGGCATGATAGGCTCTTGTTACCAATGAGGCAAAGCACCAAACAGTTCACTTGCAAGACTCAGCTCAGACCACTCCAAATTTAGAACTCGCACATTGGGATTGCAAGAGGGTATCACTACGGAGACCGTAACATACTATGAAGTTCTCACCGTTCTGCTGTCGTTGGGGAGGATGGGGCCCAGCGGATAGGCCAACGGCCCCTTCGGGAGTCGTGGTCGGAACTGGGTTGCTTTTTCATCCCACGGGTGTTGCCATGTTGACCGAAATAGACAGCCTACTTACACGTCGACGAGCCTCATGGTGTTGTTGGGGTTTCAGCACGCCCCTCAACCAAAACTCCGTACCTGGCAACGTCGCAGTGGCTCAATGTCATCTCTGATAGCAATTCTCGCTAAGCTCTGGCTATGTCCCGCCCTCCACGTCTTGGCTTGCTTCTTCCTGCCCCCGTTCTCGCGGTCAGAGGACCGCAAAGACTACTGCTTTGGCTCGGCAGGAAATTGGAACTGCCCTGCCACCTTCAAAGGTCCCGTCGCTTGTTACACCTGCACGCTCCGTGATTGGCTGCCTGCGAGCGGCGGCAAACCCCGCCGGTCGTCAACCAGGTTGCCAACCCTCTATTCTCCTCTATACCCATGATGTGATGTTTAAAACCGGCTACATCCCAACATGATGCCGCTGGGGGCCCGTTTTTACTGCCCGCACAAAGAGGTACTCCACTGTTCAGTTCTCGTCTGCTCTGACAAGCAAGATTCTCTGTCTTGAAGGACACGGTGCTGATCCGCGATCGTATTGGCCCAGGACAGTCACCCTGGTCGGGTCCCCCTCCCCGTCGCGTTTTAATCACATAATTAATTACGAACAGCCATCACGCCGTCAATCGTGTCGCAGTAGAGAAGGCGACGTGCATCCGGCAAGCAGACTAGGTGCCTGGCATACATGGTATCTGTACATCTGAATTCAAGATTCCTGGATGGGTGGATGTAGACAGGTCGACCAACAGCCCAGGCCGGTACTCTCTCGTGGAATTTTAATCTTAAGGAGCCCAAATCGATCCGCCGCAGTGGTGCTACTCCTCTCGCTGGCCGTGGATCTGAGCACGAACCACATGGCTCGATGGTCCAAGCCAGCAGAGCGAGGGGACGTTCCTGGAATCCGGGGGCCAACCTGTTCGCATGTCGCTGGTTGCATCTGCCAGACAAATGCAATGGAACGTGCCTTTAGTCATCGCCATCGACAGGGCTGCGTCTAATCCGCCCAATCACCTCGGGCACTGTCAACAGGGCACCCCGTACGTCAACTGCCACTAGCCCGCCGTTTCCAGGGCGCTTTACCGGCCCTTTTCTTCCCATGAACGGTAATAGTATGGAGCTACCAAGTGTAATTTGCCTGGGACTTGAATTCTTGCGGTTAGCAGCTCAAGGGCTTGCCGGCAATTCGTACGTCCGCCAATCACCAGACTTGGCTTACCTTTTGCTCCGGACACATTGACGGGCGTACGAGGACAAAGCCAGGAGCATAGCAAGCCTGCGTCAATCATCAACGGCCCCGTGGTCTAGATCGCAAGGCTCTGGCCACCGTGCCTCCATTGTGGTCACACTCTCACCGCACCAAGAGCACATACATGCCAAGCCGAAGGCTCACATCAGAACATGATAAGGGGAGGGGAAATATCGATACGCCTGGCCTGAATATGCCACGGGATCTTCATGTGTATCCAGTCACACCTTCTTTCCCCTCCAATATGTAGCAGCCTACACGACCATCGAGGCGGCAGGGGTACCCTGAAAGCTCTTTCCCTTCGTGCTCTAGGCCACATGGCATTTTTGCCCCATATGACATGACGTCGATCTAGAGCTGCCCTTGTTGGGACGGTCTGCTCGAATGGTAGCACCCGTGCGCAACGTAGATGCCTCTTCGAGCCCGCCTATCCCGCGGCCAGTTTCGTCGACTCAACGCCATAAACATTGGTCCAAACAGGACCGTCTGGCAGCCCTGTGTCCAAGTTAATTTACACAACTCTTTACTTGAGATGGGGATATCCACGCCCACCTGAAGCAGCATCCTTATCTCATCTCACGCAATCTGGCGATTGTAACCTTGCCATACTGTCACACGGACCAAACGGGAGATTAAACTCGTGGCGGGCAGGGAATCCCGGTGGGCTCGATGGACACAAGCAAGACCGGGTTGTCGGCGATCGACTTGGGCAGTATCATGGGCGAGAGAGCAAGGGGCGCACTGGGACAAGGCCACTGCCGCTGCTGCTGTTCCTCCAAATCCGTTCCCCAAGTCCGCCCCTCCTCCTCCTCCTCCTCCTCCTCCCCCCAGCATTTTCCTCTCTTGGACGTAGTCAATTTACATGGTTCTAGACTTGCGGCGTAGGGTCCGTGCCTGCCAAGAGCCTGCTGGGTGTCCGAATGCGATTGCGTGCCCCAGCAACCCATCAGGGGACTTTTCGTCGTATGGCGTGTTAGCCGTTATTTTTGCCGGCGCGCGCGCCGCCCGGGGTGCCGCAGATCAAGATGAGACAGGTTAAGAATCCATTCCGGCCTGTATCAGATATCAACCCCAACTAACGTTTGATCGGGATAGGTTTGAGGAGGAGGCCCTCTCTAGGTAGGTAGCCTGCACGAGAGGTGTGCCTCAATTACGTCAGTTGCGTGCACCTTCTTGGGGATGCGCGAATCAGGGGCCGACCCTCTTGTCACGTTCTTCTTGCATTTGGGTTTGATGCGGGACGCGGGGCCTATATTTAGCAGCTTCTGTGCATGCACCGTCCCGTCCAATCGAAACAGGTACAATCTGTGTGCCACTTCTACCACACCTCGAAGGGATGTGTGTTGGACAGCAGAAACGTTTCTGGCGTAGCCCTATGCATCCTGTGCATCGAGCTTAAGCAAGCAATCGGATGGCATTCTCACATTCTGCATGTCCATCTATAGATAGATAATCTCATGTTCGTGGGCTGTTTCCCAAAGGGCCTCGTGATCTGGGGCCAATGGCAGAGCTGCTGTCAAAAATGGGCGCCACTATCGCGCGGCTTAATTGGCTCTTTGATACGGCGGCTGCATAGCTCTATCGCGACCGCTGTAACTGATAATCATTTCCCCCGCCGCTTGCTGGCCAGAATCCAGGCTGGAGATCAAGTCTCGACGGAGTCCAGAGCCAAGCTCGATCGCGCTCGGGTCAATCCCGCCCGCTTAGAAATGCCCATCACCCTCGATGTACCGCGCGATAATCAAACCACCCGCCTAGCCCCCAACCCGGGGAGGGCCAAAGTGTTCAAGAGCCTAATAATCCCATCGTACCGCCAGGGTCGGCAACTTCCAGGCAGGATGGGTGCCGAAGCTTCGCCGATCCCGCGTCTCGCAAGCACGGGTGGTTAATTGTGTCTGCCTCAGATATGTAAATCTGCAGCTAATAATAGTAGTTTGATGGGGGATGGGGGGCTGTCCTGTCAAAGGGTATGCGAACTGGCTAATTAGGCGTACTAATCAAGTGAAACAAGCATCTGGAGGGCTGCCGGGTGTCGCAGCGCGCTGGAACAGGCCACAAACCGATGGGGAGCAGGGAAGGGCCCGGCCTCATGGGCGAGATGCGACCCTTTCGGCCCCGAACGATTAAGAAATCTCCCAGATGTAAAGCCCGATGCGGCACCGGGCGGTGTCTTCAGCTGCCTCGGACGGTTCAAAATGCGCTAGCTCGGGTGGTCGATCACCACAGCTAGGGGTGGTCGACGTTTGGTTTCTCCAGCTTGGGGAAGCGAGGAGGGATTCAATTGCCGTAGACCAAATACGCCCTAGGCCACCGCTCGCTATGTTTTACATTGACGGCCAGAAGATTGAGGGGCAGCCCAGCAGAGCGCCCTATTTGTTGGGCTAAGTGGTTTTTGTACTGATGAGGACCTTTTTTATTGGGATGATGTGAGTTTCTTGGCTCAAGCTGCCTCATATTTGTGCTATGCCGATAGCCTGAGGTACAGCCTATAGTACCTGTAGCGCAGTGCCTTAGCAGAGACTCTTGCTCTTGGCGTGCCAAAGTGCCCTGATCATCTACACAAGACCGGGGTACGAATCGTAGATTTCCGCAGCGCTCCCCTTCCCCCCGAATTCGGGAATTTGCATCCTTGAGAGCTGCCAGAGAATTACAGATGCGGATTGGCTGTCCGGTTTCACCATATAGGATGGCCTTGATTGTGGTGCACCAATGCTACGTTTGGTTGATGCCTATTTTTGTTATAGTATTCACCACACTTTGGCTCTGGGCTCTATCGTACCATGTTTTGTGGGGGAAACGTGATGGAATGGAGAGCTGCCAAACGTCAGGACAGCTACCCGCGATAGACTATTGTTTCAATCGCGAGAGTTATAGACTAACGTAACTAACAATCGAACCCCAGTGCTTGCACGAATTACCAGCCTACTTCCATGTTACTATCTAACCTGTGTCTACCACCTGAGGTACCCGACCTACCTACACGGGTAGGTGCTACAACATAGCAGCTAAGGTAGTGCTCACCCAGCGCTCTGCCTGATTGAAGAGCTCGCGATTGTCAGCCCCTCCGAACATGGAAAGCCGGAGGGAGAATTTCCCGCCGACACAAACGGAGAGCAGAGGAATCACATCGTGGACTCCGTCCCGTAGGAACTACCCGGATCGCCATGCACAGGACCTGGTCCTCCATCACAGCAGCGACAGAGAGCAAGAAGGGCCAAGGATTGCAGCACATGGTAGCCCACAGCCAGGCAGGGACATGATGGGCAAGATGAAACAAATACTTGCGGAGTCTGCGGCGGGGCACTGGCCGGGCTGAGTGCCCACCTGCTCCCCTGGTTTTTCCCTTTCCCTGTGCGGGTGTGGCTGCACAGGGCCCTGCCCGCCCACTGCTCTTGCCCACGCAGGTACATGAGCAAGTATCACCCGCCATGCCTGCCCCAATTTACCGTCCCGGTCGCGCAAGACCTGGCTAAGGTGGGGAAGGTACCACCTTCCGCTAGTATCCATCGGTGCAGGCTAAGTCCATGTGGGCCCCTGTTTTCCCACCACAGACCCTGTCCATCGGTACATGCTGCCCTGAGAGCCAGAGCAGCCAGGTACCTCCCTGCCCGCCTGCTAGCACGCACCCCGACAACTACGCTAGCCCTCACGAACGTGCAGAGGCAGCCACGACTGGGGTCGCCTTACAGCGCTCCAAGCTGAGCAGCCCCAGCCTGGCGGCACATACAGCGGGCTACTAACAGAACCAACCAGCCTACATAGTAACTCTTCAACTCCAAGAGGTCCATCTAGCGCGATGTGGCCCCCATCCCACCCCGTCCTCGTTCTCTCGACCCTGACTAACTCACCCGTCCCCAGCACTTGTCAACCAGCGGCCCAACCGCCGAGTCCGTCACTGACAACCCAGCGAAATGGGCACTAGCCGTCTTCTCCAGGCCGATTAACCACTTCTAGCCTTTTTCCTATTTTCGGTTTCGTCAGGCCACCGCCCTTTTGGGGCCCTACTGACTTAGTTGCATTGAACGATCGTCCAAGGCGACCCGAAAAGTAGCCGCCTCTCGCGCATCTGGTCCCAAACTGGGCAGGTTGTTCGATTCTGCGGTCCTGGCATGGCGATTGTGCGGGCGGCCGCGTCTAAGATAGGACCCTGGTCCCCAAATCAACTCAGATAACCCACCGGGATCCCACTCCTCAATGCTACTGCCGGTGATGTGCCATCAAGGTGAAGGCCACCACGCACTCCAGGCTGGGTTCCAGGTTCGCAGAGGTCAAGGCAGGCAGGGGTGTGCTTGGCTGACTGCCAGTCCTCCCCAGCGTACCACGAGGCCGTGCGCTGGAAATTCTCCTTTTCCCCCTCCATCACCAGTCGTCGAGGTGTCCAAGTCCCAGGAACCCCGGCTTTGCGCAGCACCACTTGCCGGGCGCTCGGGGCACTCACGTGTGAATTGGCCCCCTTGATCGATCTGTTGAATCTCTCAGGAATGGGACGTTTAATTATGAGTTTATGGGCCAGCCTGCACGAAGCAACAGCAAAAAGGTTCGTGGGCCTTGGGGCGGGCGGGCGCTCGCGCAGAGTAGCCCTCTAAGTGGACGATTTGCGACCTGGCAAGAGGTCCTGCGTTAGCGCGGCTTTCTCCGGCTCCGTTCTCCTCCTCGCGGACTTCGTTTTTGCCACCACGAGGGCGAGGAGAGGCGGCGGTCCCGTCGCCTACAAAAAGTCCGGAGGTTACCGCTCCCCAGTCCCCAGCAACTGAATGTCCTCTTTGGGCAGCCAGCAGCAGCTTCTCGCCTACTGGAACATGTTGACAATCTCGCATTTGCCGATCTTACAGAGCATCGCAGTGCAATCACATGCTCTGCGCCAGAGAGCCCGGCACTCTGATTGTTGTAGGCCGTCCTCTTTACACCGAAGGCCGCGCTGCACAAGAGCCAAGGCCTCCACGCTATTGAAGATGGGACGTGGATCGAATATTCCCGAGAGCCTTGTCAGGTGTGCAGTCTCCCCCACTGTAACATGACTTGTGAGGTTAACCCGACTAATTACTACATCTAACCACCCAGAGGAAAAGAGTAACCCGAGGCGGGTGAAAACTCACTAATAACCCGACTATAAGAGACTGTATTATGTAGGCCATGAAGCATGGACGTTTAGTCCAGTGCCCGCAAAGTATGGGTCTGGCGTCCATCCCCATTTCAAGAGGCGAGAGAGAAGTACTGTACTGAGCTTGCCTTCATTCGTAGCTGGATACGAAGCAATGTAGCAGCGCGGACTGTTACCTTGCTCGCGACTTGCTGCAAGCTCTTCCCTTCCAACCGCACCCCAAATCGTACCAAATGCTGCCCACGTTTTCCTTGGCCTGATGGATCCCAAGGACACGGTCACGGGAAAATGCGACTAGAATTGTCTGTGCTCAGAGCTCGTAGTAGGGTTATCCCGGGTGCTTGGAGGCTTATTTCCATTTCCCCTAGACCAAAGGGCCTCGCCTGGATCGGCCGCTTTTTGGGAGTCAAGAAGTATATGACATTGATGCCCTAAAATGCAGCTCGAAACCCTACGGAAATTACTCTCTACATCAAAGGAAGCTGCTAACACAATCAAGCGAGCCAGCGGTTAACCACAACGGGAGAAGCAGTATTGTTGAGTCTGCTATTCCCAGATCCGCCAGAGCTTGCCAGTTGCTGCACGATCAATAGCGACTGGGGCAAGGGCATTTACACTGTGGGCGCAAATCTCTCTCTCCCCAGCAAGATGGTACGACTCTCTTTTGTGTTAAGTCCTCCGAATTCATAGCGTGCCATCGATCAAGAGAAAACAACTGGGGTTTCAGGTCAACCCAATGCTCACCACGATTCACCCTCTTTTCTCCACATCCAGTGCACATCTACAGACCTACAATTGGTGTGCTTGCCCACCCCGGCTCACCGGCCAAGGTCCAGGAGCGAAGGGCGAATTTGCCATCGTGGAGATGGGATGGGGAGGTCAGCATGGCTGCGGTGGAAGGTTCCGCTGGCCACATGCGCGCACACTCCGAGAAATTCGGGGACGGGAATTTGCATCTTCGCCTCTTGCATCAGGGACCTGCAGATGTGGAACCTCTCTCTGTGTTTTGTGTTGCTGTGCTATCCCGCTCGGAGCCGTTTGGAAATGAAGGTGGCCCGTGAACGCCTCTGCCTCACAGCCAAATGCGAGAAAGGGGTATAGGGAAAGCCGCCTCAGAACACCTTCCAAAATCGAGGATGGGCATTTTTGTCAAAAGAATGTTCTGCTGTGGTCGGGCAACCCGGCTTGGTGGAGAGGGGAGGGGTGATCGTGGAGTTGCTGCAAGGCCAGTTCGCACAACGGGCGGTCGTTAAGCTTGAGCGCATTTCACCAGCTTCGTGCATGAAGGCCCTGGCTCTGGATATCAATCGCTCTACCTCAGGTAGGTAGGTAGGTGTGCAGGCTGCATGGTCGACAAGATAACACCCGGGCACGGTCGGCTTTGACACGAGTATACCACGAGGCTGTTAAGCGACACGCGCTTGGCCATCTCGCAGAAGATCCCCCTCCCAAGGCCACATCGGATCCATTCCCAGTGGTACGGTGAATGGCTGTGGCCAAGAGGGAGAGAGGCTAAATGCGACGCATCTGGTGTGAATGTGCTTGGTGCGCATACTATTTTGTCTCGTACTTGTACGCTACAAGGGAAACCATGAGGAGGTTTGACTGCTGTGCCTCTTTTGACCGTCTCTGTATCGCTCGGCCTCTCTTTTAATTACGATTACTACCTGTCATATTACTGTAGATGGAGGGGCGTGTGAGGCCAATGCTGCCAGAAAGACTTGACCGTCTTGTCCTGTCTTCCGACTCGAGAGCAGGGTACGGCCCGTGCGGGCACTTTGCACCCTACAACCTGCAGCTGGTCCTCGAAAACTATCGTCCTTTGGGAATGCGTTCAGGGATTCCCGGCGTGGGTGTCGTTTGTGCACTGCATTGCACACTTCTCGAGATGTTCTGCCGGCCCGCACCAATCGTGTCACGCCATGCCGAGATCAAGGCCCTTTTCATGCAACCCGCCTCGAGAGGGCCAGCTGCCTGCCTGCCTGGCCATAACCCTGCGGGGGGCCTGTACCTGTGCCTGTGCCTGGGGCCTGTGCCTGTCCGTGTCTGCGCCCTGTGCCTCTGTCTCTGCCTCTCGAGCACGGCTGTCGCCATCACGGATGTCCTCCCTAGTGGCCGGGGATATGCTCTGCCTCCCGGGAACGAGACGTTACCCGACCACTAGCACTCATTTAATAGGTATGCTGGGCATGGTCGTGCTCGAAGGCGACGTTGTTCTGATTCGCTGGTTCGCCAGGAACTCTGTATGTAGCAAGGACAGCGACAAGCTCGGCCATCAGCAACCAGAAATTCCCACTGCAACACTACGTCCTATGGATGGCATGCTGCGACACGGTGCGCTTCCAGCTCGCAGTGCGAATCTGCGGCGTCGCTCTGGGTGGTGCATATCGCCCCGGGTACACTAAGCACGGCTGCGTATGTATGCGTGTGGTTCGCCGCAGCGTGGATCTGCACCTCTCGTCAGTTGATGTCCCTCTGGCTCGCTTTGGGAGTCGCCAATGAGCAGCCGCCTCGTCCACGGGATGTGATATGCCCCCCCCCCCCCCAATCCGATGTTCGTGTTTTACCCTTTCTGGGCCGATCTGGCCAGTCAGCGCTTGCGTGTAATCTGACCCAGTGGCGTCGCCTTTTGTCTCTGTGCTTCTTGCTCTTCTTTACCCTCTTTTTTTCGTTGGCCTTGCGGCGCATGGGGGGAACATTTTACTTTGTACACGGCGTGTCCAATATAAGCCTGCATGTGAACCACTCTGCGCTTCGTCAAGTGATCATGTACACGCACGCACACACACACACACACACCCGTCCGTTCCGAAAGCTCCTCCAGCAAAGGAGAAACCCGTCCGCAGCCTTGCCGACGTTCTTCGGTCGGTGTTAGTCTTGCATGCATGCTGATGTTAGACGCGCTTAGAGTGGGGTGGGATATCAAGTAATGCAGCCAGTCAGCTCTTGGGGAACCACTCTAGAAAAAAAGGACTTTGTTTTTGCGAATCACGAGGGAGCTCTAGAATGACGGTAGAAGCCTTTGGTGATTTGCTAATGCGAATAAGACTAGATGGACTATTTGGGATGGAGTGGGTTGGTGTGTGTGTCAGGTTGTGTCTGCTAATGCAACTTTGCGAGTGTGAAGCAATATGCTCTATCCTGCCATGCAGCGCGAGGTGCCAAAAATAAAAACCGATGTACGTAAAGTCAAACATAAGATACCACGCAACTCAGCCGGAACCAACAATACACACCCAAACGGAGCATCTTACATTGTTTGGTTGCAAGCTGAACCTGCGATGCGACGAGGTGCGTGAGTATAGGGTAGCATGATGACTTGGACTGGTCACCCCACCCCACATCGCACGAGATGGAGATGGAGATGGAGCCGCGGATTTGCGTCACTGAAGCTCAACCTCCAAGGCAGCAACCCCCGTTGCGCAGTTCAGACCCGCGAGAGAACCCCCCTATCGTCCACGGCCCGGCGCATAACCTGGCGCTGCATCGAACACCGCGTCCCTCTTCCCTCGAAAGCCTGTCCTTTTCTCCTTTGCCTGGACCCTTTCGGAAGAAAGCTTGTTGTCTGACCTCCGTCCGGCGACCAAACTAGCTCGTTGTCCGTTTCCGTCGTGCGAAAAGCCAGCCCCGTTCCCATCCAGAAGCTAGGAGGGGATAGCTAGATACGCTTCGCCCAGGCAGCAGCTCGCACCCAAGACCGGGGTGAAAGAGGACAACAAACCCCAACAAAACCAGTGACTGGCTGATTGTCCTGGTGCGATTGCGGGGTGAAGCTTTGAGAAACATAACCCTGCGCTTTTTCTTCTGTGCATCACGGGCCCCAGCTGTATACGACCAAACTGTATATACAACTGCAGTACGAGCCTCTTCACTGAGAAATATACCCACGAATAATCCCGGCCGATACATAATACAGAAATCACATATTCTGCGAAAGAGTCGTTACATACCACATCTTCCATAATACAAGAATCGCCGATCTGAAAGTCATCATCACCATCAACAACACCAACCTCAAAAAAAAAAGAACAAGAAAATACAAACCCGCCCACCATGTCCGCCTTCTTCGTCGAGCTGTGGGAGTCCATCTTCACCCCGGGCCCCACGCCCACCATCCTCCGCGCCACCAACGTCACCTTCGCCGCCCTCCAGCTCGTGCTCCTCCTCTTGCTCGCGGCCACCTACTCCATCCACTGCGTCGTCCTGTCCGTCCTGTGCGCGGGGCTCTGGTGGTCCGTCAACTGGTTCGCCGCCGAGCTCAAGGCCGTCCAGGAGGCCGAGCGCGCCAGGGAGGAGAGGGAGGGTACTGCGGAGAATAAAGAGAAGAGGAGGAGGGAGCTGGACACGGGGGAGAGTGACACGGAAGTCGAGGTGGACACGGGCAGGATCCCCGCGTCCGCCGATGCTGTCTCGTCCGTGGTCGAGGTTGTGGCTCCCGAGGGGGAGCTGAAGAAGCGCGGCGAGGACATGCCGGCCGGCACCCAGTCGAGCGCGAGCACGGAGGATGAGTGGGAGAAGGTTTCGGAGAGCGAGAAGGAGAAGGACAAATGAGTGTAATCCTGGGCCAGTAACAGGAGGTATATACCGCAAGCCTCCCCACCAGGTCTCTGGAGGGTGTGCGCAGTCGGATGGGTTGATGAAGTCAAGGAGACATAAACAGATCCTATGAACATTCTCACGAGTCATGTCATAAATCGCTTTTCCTTCACAGCGTGTGCACTGGATGGCTAGAGTCAGTGTGTATTGAGTGCGTGGTGGATTTTCATTTAGATTCATAGATCAATCGACAGACTCTGATCATCAGAGAGATGTTTCCCAACCCATCCCAACAAGCGCCGCTTTCCTTTCCCTTCCCATAACACCGGCCCTTCTAACCCGAAAGTTCCCATTCCCAACAGATATCTAAACTGATAATGACAAGACATGTAACCATGGCGTTTCCTTGAACCTCTCTATACAGGTACCGGGACATTTCAACATATTTTTACAAGTATTTCAGCTTCCGGGTTGCGTATGCTGCGTACAGAGTGCTCATCGCACCGATAAACAAGCAGACCGAGATTGCGTTTGGGCCTGTCGCGCTTGGGGCCTCTTCATCGGGATTTGCCAACTCTGGGCTTTTGCCGGGTTCTAGGATCGAAAAGACGATCATCGATATGAAGGTGCCGACAAACTGTGGCAGAGTTGTGAATATGTTCAGAATGCCAAAGTAGATACCGGACAATTCTCCTGTTGATGCATGGGTGCCACCGTCCTCGGGCTCAGGGTCGTGCTCAAGGTGCAATGCGACCCCACTGGAGGCGAGAGAAGGCATCTCGATGTCAGATGCATCGGATAGACGCCGATAATGACCTGTCCCGTTCTCAGTCGTAGTAGTGCCACCGAGTCTGTTGACCTCTACGCCCAGAAATGCGCTGGGTGCCCACGAGGCGAGAGTCCAGGGTCTGTTCCAAAGATAGCAAGTCAGAGCTTCCTCTTTAAATCATAGATACATCCGAGGGGAACAACTTACAAACCACACAGGCAAACAAGCAGAGTTGCGAAACGGAAGCTTGTGGCAAATGGTGCCAATGACATGGCGCAGGAGAACATGAGGTGCCCGCATATCCAGGCCGTTAGAAGGTTCGGTTTCATCTTCTCTATCTTGACCAAGAAGCCAGCCATGTACTTTGGCGGACGGTGCGTAAAAGTTTGGTCTTCAGGCGACTCCACGAAGAACGGGAGTATGAAAGCACCGGCGAATGTTATGGCCGAGTAAATGACGAGTGCCGTGCTGCCAATGCGGCCCATGTCACCAAGCGCGTCGGTGGATGATTTGGCGTCCTTGGGGGCATCGTATCGGAAGTAAGTCTCGCCAACCCAAGTGGTGCTATAGAAGAGGAAGGGGAACCATCCAATCCAAGACCAGAACTGAGCCCAGCAGATAGCCTTGATTCGCGGAGGAAGGTTGGATATTGTGTTCCATATTTGCTTGAACACTTTCAGGCGGCCCTCGTTGCTGGCATCTGCCTTGGGCGAGATTAGGACCCTCTCGGTAACAGCCCAACAGGTCAGGGCATTTGTCGTCGTAATCGCAAACACAGCCATTATGGTGAGTTGCTTGAACTGGGTATCACCAAATGTGGTGCCAAAGACCTTGACCATGTCTACGGCCCCAGCGGCATAGCCGATTAAACTGCCAACCGAGGACATTCGACTGACTATGCTTGATTAGTACACTTTCTCGCGATTCAGGAGAATAAAAAGCTGCAGACGACGGGCTTACACCAAGCAGCGCCAGTTTGCTGCTTCTCAATAGGAAGTGTATCAACAACCAGGCTCCTCGAACACGACATGACTGTACACACCCTAGTCAGCAATGCGATCGATATGGGCTAGCCAAGAGAACTTTACCCACCTGAATTGATGGCGAAGTCGACGACATAGATGGCCAAGACGGCCAGAACAATAGTCGGGCGACGGGCTTTCTCCTCATCCTTCTGAAACAACCATACGATCTCCTTCGTGAACCCCAGAACCAGCAGACTGAGGGCCACGATGATCGTGCCGATAACCATCAGAGGCCGTCTCCGGCCCCATCTCGATTTGCTCTCGTCCGAAATGACGCCGACCACGGGCTGGACGATGAGCCCGGACAACGGCCCTGCGATCCATACCAACGAGGTGTTGCTCTTCGTAAGACCAAGGTTGAGCAGGTAGGGCGTGCAGTCTGTCAAAAGAAGGATAGAGATTAGCGCTGCACATCCTCAGGGTTGGCCAGGTATGGAAGGAGCCCGGGTCACGCACATGTCATTTCCATGCCCCACGTGAATCTATATCGAGTTAACTTGGTCAGTTCGCGCAAAGCCTCTCCTGATCAGAGCAAGGAAGAATGAATTACGCACGCTACGCCAATGGCACTGAAAGTCAGGAGGACCATGCGCGTCGTCTCCGAGTTGCCCCGGATGGACGGTTGGCCCGACCAGCTCGCCATCTTCTCCCGTCTGATGTCTACCTCGACTCGTTCGCTGGAGTGGAAGCGCTGATCATCTGTCGAATCTCGGGGCCAATGCGGATGCGCGTTGGTGCCCCCATCCACGGTACTCGGGTGCGAAACAGGGAAGTCGCCGTACTTGAGCTGCGATTGCGATGAAGGGCTGAAGGGCCAGAAGAATCGGGGGGCTCTGGGCGGAGGGCGTTGAGTGTCGATGGCGAGCTCCTGGGAGCTTGGGGCTGGAGAATCGCACGCTAAACTGCTGCGCGGCGTGGATTCGCGCGGTCCAGACGGCGGCGGTGGGTCGTGGTGGCCCATGGGGGAAGGGCCCATTTCCGTCCCGGGGTCATAAATAGGACTTTAGGGATTTTGGGGGCTGGGTATTAAGTATTTATACGAAGGATCACTTTGATAGCAACACTCCGAGACGGACTCGAGAGCGGTGCAGTCTGGAGCTGCGAATTATCGGGGGCGATAAGAGGAGGCGGGCCATGCTTGTGCAATTGTTGGGAATCGCTTTAGTTATTACGACTAGCGGCAGCCGCAAATAGCCTCCTGCCTTGCCTTCGTACAGCGACGCTCGGCAAGTACGAGGGACGGGAGGAAGCATTTCGGGAAAGCGCACCTGCTCCAGCCCACAGCTGACCTTCCCGCTAGCATCTAGGGGTCCATCCCAGTACTTGCTGAGTACCTGCTTGGTACCTGAAACAGGACGTTGCGCCATTGGAAACGGTTGGACCCTCAAAGTACTCGCATGTGTCCTGGCTTCGGCAGATCAGGTCTCAGATCACAAGCCCACAGCATTGAGGCATTGAGCGAAAGCAGCTCGATTACAATGAAGTGACGCCCAGAATTTGGATGGTTGCGGTGCTGACAATTGCATTTGGTCCATGTCTGCCGGCAAGGATGGCATTTTCAATCTGCTACGTGTTAGTACGCCTGTTGCTCACCTTGGTACTTCTGTCATGTTCAGGCAATGTGCAATTCAGCCGGCACTTCCTCAACTGGACTATTAGCATTGACGAATTTCCTGACCATGCTCTGTGACTGGCTGCTACATTGGCAAACTCAGCATCGCTTTTATGCCTGGGTTCAGCTTCTTCCGACGCCATAGCTGACATTTACACCTGGCGTTCTTTTCATTTCAAAATTTTGGCCAATTGTGATGTACATAAATCTGTTGGTATCTGAGGTGAAGCGAAGAAATAAGGAAAAAACAGGCCAATGAAACTTCCGGCCTCCCATGTCTGGATCACGTCCAACCAAATCGTGTCCATAGAGCCTCTTCTCACATTCTCTCCGTTCGTAAGAAATGACAGCAAACCGTTGCCAAAAACAGGAAAAAAAAAGGCAAAGCAAGAAGAAAAATTGAAGAGAAAAAAACACCTGGTATTTTATCGTTCCAACGCCTGTGTACGAAACTTCCTCCTCCCTGTTCCCGGATTTTGATGATTATTTCATTTACATAGTCTCAAGGTTCAGATACTTCATCTTGTTTCCCTCCCCCCTTCCAGAAATCCACGACGCAGGGTATTATATGCCATCGCTATAGGACTAGCCTGACATGACATTCCGTCCTATAGCTTACAAAAAGGAAATATCGGACAACATGGTGAATGTAGAGTGAGCAAGCATATAGTTATAGTGTGAAAAGGCGGAAGAAGCAGAACTAGCAAAGAAAGAACGCTCGCTCCTCGGCCTCAGGACTTGTCCCTACAGTATTTCTGTGTGACAAACAGCTGAGTCAAATGTATCCGCGGATGAAGGGTCGTTATCTCATGTGTATGTGTGTACGCCTGGTGCCGGCGATGTCTATTATCGTAGTTGGATGCGGATAGATAGTGTTATGAATCTGCAAGCTTCGCAAAATGCTTGGACCAGATCCAACCAACCTGCTCGCTTGGGTCGTCTTGGTTTTTGGCAAGCCACAACTCGCCCTTTTCGGCTATCACATCGAAAATCTACTCTGAAGGTTAGCAAACACAAGAACAGGAAAAAAATAGGATCGCCCCTTCGTCATCTGAAATACGTACCTCACCAGCCTGGTATACGAGGTATGGATAGCCGGCCTCGTGTTTGGTGGTAGCGATGTTGAACTCGAAGAGCGATGCCGCAAGCCAGAGAACGTTGTAGCCATCATGTGTCGGAACTCTCTCCCGAGATGATGCACGGGAAGACCGATCTCTATCTTCTGGGCCGTCCGGTAGTGGCAGAGCCGAATGGAACAATCCCGAGAATCTCTTATCTTGAGGCACTTGGCTGGAGCCATATGTAGTATTTGAGTCACGACGATGGAGGGACGCCGACTCCGTGCTCTGCCTCGGGACGGGGCCGGAGTCAAAGCTCCGCCCGGTGCTAGGTCGAGTTGACGTGGGTGCCGTTCCAGTGACGGACCTTGAGCTGGCCGTCATGTCCGTTGTGATTCCCGAAGTAGAACTGCTGGACTGCCCAGCCCCTGCGTAGTAGTCTCTGTAGTAGTATTGATGGGGGCTGGCAGGCAGAGGCTTGTTCCCGGTCGTTGGTGAATTGGACAGAGACTCACTATTCCGCTTGACAAAGTCTGGTGTTGGCAGAGAGGGCACTGATTCGCCGTTTAGCGACAGCTGCCGACCCCGACCCGTATCGACATCAGAAGGTCGTGGCGAACGGATTTTGGACACAAGAACATCATCGCTGCTTGCTGCTGTCGAATGGGACGGACGACCCTTCGGTACTGGTTGAAGTATGCCAATGCTCGCGAGCTGTTCCTGCACATAAGGGAAGTCTCTCTGAAACGAAGCGACGACTTCTTCGAGATCAGGCTTGTCTGGGCAGTCGACCAAGACCTTCTTCATCTTTTCCTTCCAGATTCCGTACCACTTCGCCTGGATCCGGACAAAGTTGCTGAGACAGATGTTGCCAACCTTCTCAGTAAGCGCAGAAAGCTTTGGCAGTTCTTTCTTGAGAGTGTCGTTGAGGGCCTCATATTGCTCGACAAGCTCCAAGAGCTTCGCGTCACCCGTCTTGCCTCCGCGCTTCAGCTGTTCCATGCGCTCAAAGTCGAGTCTTCGCTTTTGCCGCTTTTTCATCGCCAGTGATGGGTTGCCGTATGCCTTGATTACCTGCTCGAAAGGCTCAATGACGTGCTTTCGAACTTGAGTTAAATGATCGTCAAGGGCAACCTTTTCGAGGTCTCGGATGGAAATATTGAACTGGACCCATTTGCTCTCGATTTCAGGATAATTTCCCGATTGCAGCCTCATCACAAGCTCAACCGAGGATAGGTAGTTGAGGAATTCTCGCACATAGGTGGCCACTTGCCGGGTGTAGAATTCAACATCACGGAGTACCACCTGCAGTCTGAGGAAGTCATCGCCAAACTTCTCACTCATCTTGGCATAGTCAGGGTCCTCCGGAGGTCGATTTCCTGTTGGTTGTAGCTTGTCCACTCGCTTGCCGAAAGCTCGGGCAATGCCCAATTTCACGTCGGATTCTTTTCGCTTTCTGTTGCCCACGATCTGGCCAACGAGCTCGAAGTTCTTCTTGGTCTTATTAATCTCAATGATAGCTGTCTCTAAAGTGTCTTTGGCTGATATAAGGTATTCTCGATCTGGGTGATCTTGAGGCGTATGTTGTAAAAGAGTGATGATGAGATTCGGATATTTGGTGATACGTTGCATCGGCTTGATCAGGAGTGAATCCAGATCCCACGCGGCAGTGAGATCTTTGGCCACTTCATTACACTCATTCAACCAAACTTTGACTGTTGGATCCTGTTGGATTTGTATCAGTCTCTTTGCTGCTAGGTCACTGCTGCGCAGGAAGCCTTCGTGCACTGTCTGTAACTGCTCCATATTCTGGTGGAACACAGGGCCGAGCAATACCTCGCGGTCTTTCGCATCGCTGACTGTTTTGCTCGAAGGAGGAGGCTCGACGGAACGATCTTCTTTGGGAACTTTGCGACCTGTTTTCGGTACATAGACACTGGAAACCGCCTCCTTGACCTGGCCGAGAAACAATGTGTGAAACGCAATGATCTCATCCGTGTTTCTGAAAATCTGCTTGACAGTCTTGTTGTCCAACTTGGGACAAGCTTCTGCGGTGCCCTTGTAGATTTCTTCTACAATATTCATATCTCTGACAAAGACAGCCTCTGTGTCTAGAAGCTCTTTGATGACATTGCGACGCTGGACCAAACGGCGCCGGTCTTTGTCAGTGAGTTCCTCCCCTTCTGTAACATCTGGATTCATGCCAACATCGCCGTTGAGCGAGGCCCCAAAGTACTGCTCCGAGGTGGCAATAGAGGTGGTATCAGCAGTTTGAGGAGTCTCCGTCTGGGAGGCAAAATCCTCGCTCTCACGACTCGAGGATATCAGCGTGCTTCCGCGCTGTGATTGATCATAGAATGCGCTTGAAGCCCTTCTGGAATCCATCGCCGAGCCAGAAGCGGATGGTGGAACGGGGGGCGGTTCATGGCCTGGTAAAGGTATGTAAGGTGAACTCGCTACCTGGTCGGTTGACAGATAGGAAATTGCGAAACCATCGCCGGCATCAGTCTCTGGTGACCGGTAGTCTAAAAATGCCGACGAACCCCTTGAGCTGCTGCAGGAGGGTCGCGCGCTCGCCTGTTCATCATACGCCTCTTTTGATTGCGACTCTGTTTCCCGTGATATCACTTGGGACCCAAATATGGTCACATGGCCGAATGCGGACTGCGGCTCGTTGTCATCATCGTCCTGCAGCAAATCCGGGGATCTTTCTAGATCAGAGTGAGCAGATGTGTCAATAGTGAGATCGGTCCAGGCCGAGTGCTGGCTGATTCTTTTTGAATCCGCCGGCGGGACCAGCAGGCTGTTGGGCTGGTTGTCGGGGAGTTGGTTTTTGAAGGTTAGGTAATCAAGATCATCACCTGCCCCAGCATCGGAGGAAGCGCACGAAGAAGCCCTGCGAGATGAAAGATGGTCGCCAAAGCGGGATTCGGATTGACAGTCTTCTGTTCTTGCAATATCATCCGTGCTCTCAGTGCAGGCGTCTGTCCCAACATCTTCGTGGTCATGAATCAGAGTCGATCTATTTGATTCAGGGATGTCCTCGTCGTATTCAGTGTGGCAATCTGATTCATCCATCATGTCCAACCTGGGGAAGGGGACGGTTGGCGGTTGCTCGTCTAATGGGTGATGGTGATCATGGTCGATAGCGCTGTCGGGCGGTGAGACTACGATAGCGGCTTCAGGCTCGTCTGTCTCTGATTGGGCGATCATCTCCTCGCCGGCCTCGTCATCGTCCCCAAATGCACCTGGAATGATTTGTCGCAGGCGAGGTCTGACCGTCTCGATGCTGCGAGACTTGGATGGCTCCTCTGGTGCAGGCTTGACAGAGGCGGGCTGTTCTGGTGATTCTGGCTCATCCTCGAACGGGTATTGGTACTCCGCCCGTTGGCGCGACGCAGGATGCTGGGGACTTGACAATTTAACTACTGTAGCCGGGGCCTTGGGAGGTGTCGCTGGCGTCTCCGCAAGGTTGGGTTGAGGCTCCGTGTCGAATTCCGTGGTATCAGATACCGGCGAAGCGGTCGACCGCAAGTGCTCCGTCGTTTGAGGAGGGGGGACGACATCGGGAAAGCTTCCCGGAACTCCCAATGTCGGCGAGTCAGGGACTTTGGCGATGGTTACGGTCGAACTGATCTTATCGTCAGCCGTCGTACTGACTAGTCTTGATGGCACTGGCGTTTCGTTGAGAATATCTTCTTTGGCCTCGATGGGAGTCGTCTGCTCCGGTGTATGGGGCTCTTCAACGATGGTGTGCACAGTATCTCCCTTGAGTTGTTCTACACTCTCTAGTGTCTTCTTCCCCAGCGACTCCTCGGTTTCAGGAACCATGGATGCTTTGGTGGCGGCCTCGGCAGCGGCTTTGGCCTTTGCGGCCTCTTCCATTTCCTTTCGTCGCTTCTCCGCTGCTCTCTGCCGCGCTTCCAAGGCCTGGCTCTCCTTCAGAGACTTGCTGTATGCGAGTCGGATATGTTCACGGCGCTGCTCGAAATCGATGGGCCCGACCGAGATCTTGCGCCTTCTCGCCGAAGGATCTACAGGCTTCGAATGCATCAGTGCTACAGATGCACTGACAGACCTCTGCTTTTCTACAGATTTTAATCGGGAGCTGGCTGTTGTTGCGACGGATACTGGTTGCCGTGGCCGAGAACTTCTCAAGGGCGGCGAGAGCTTTGGTTGAGGTATGGCATATGCCTGGAGCCGGCCGTTGCTGTTGGACGCAGGAAGCCCGGTTGAAGATGTTTGGAGTCTAGTGCCGGACTGTATAGGAGTTCTAGCCCTGGATGTTGGAGTTTTGGCACGAGTGGTAGGAGTAGTGGCTCTTGATGTCCTACCCTCTCCTGGTTGCCGCTTGAGGGCTATCGGCGAGCTGGAGCGAGTCGATGAGGGACTGGATGAGTCGTCAGGGCCATTAATCTTCCGTACTGATCGAGGCAATTTGGATGATGAGGGCGGTAGCCTTGGGTCGGGTGAGTTTGGTTTTCGCGTCGCTGGTTTGCGGGCTATGCGTTGGGGAGGGGGTTTGCGGGTCGATGCATCGCTATGGGATCGTGAGGACCTGGTGGTAGGAGCCGACACAGACGGAGGCTTCGTCTCTGTATTTCCAGCAGCGTTGGACCAACTGCCTGGGGACGGTAGGTCGACGTCGGGGTCAGAGAGGCTTCGTTGATGTGTCCATTGGCCATTGGTGCGGGACTCTGTCGCTTCAGGTTGCCGCAGGCTCTCGATACCAAAACCCAGTGCTGAGGTGTCGTACTGCTCCGGCAAGATCTCGCCGAAGAGTAGACCCTGTGAGTGGATTGTATTTGACGAGGTCGGTGGCAGGGACTGTTGTGGTGAGGTGGTGCTGGGTGACGGATGCGTCATTGATGGCGACGATTTTGGGTTTCCGCTAGTAGCGCTTCGGGGCTTGGCTAGGCGGCTCGCAAACGACTGTGAGTTATTCGATACCTGATCCTCGGCCATGAATTTCGGTCTCTGGGTATGTGGAGAGGTCGCAGAAGGCTTTGGATTCGCGGAAGCCTCCGAGGCAATTCCACTTCGAACGGCCGAGTACGAGGGCGAGGACGGTTGCTGCCGCTTGACACGAGACGGGACCACGTTCGGGCGTGGTGCACGCGGGATGGAGGTGCTGCCGCCATTCTGCTGATCAAACCGCTTCTTCAGGTCCTTGACGCTTGGTTTGCCAGAGGGCATCCGGGGCCCGCCCTTGCTGTCGACTGGATTCGAGACGGATCGAAGGTTGCTGGGTCTTGGAATGGTGAGAGCCGAAGCAGCGGGGGCGGCATGGTTCTGTGATCCGCCATCGCCATTGGGATGCACCGGCGGCGGCGAGCGAATCGAGGCCGAAGCCATGGCGAGGGCGTCGGCGGGATGGAAGTGGCTGTTGTCGTGGTGGTGGTGGACTCGGTAGGTGCTGTAGAAATCATCGGGGTTTACGGGCGAGAAGACGGCATGTTGATCGTCTGAGCCAGCCGTCTGATGCTCGTGGACCAGAGCGGTCCGAGAATTCTGCTGGGCGGCGAGATAGTTGAAGGAAAGCAGATCGTGGTGGTGGTGAGTCTGCAGCTCAGGGAGTCGGTGCAGATGCTGGGCGTCCTGGTCGCGGCGTTGAGCTGTTTCGACATGGACATGGTCAATGTTGGAGGCTTGCCCTTGCAGGCCAGCAGCGTCCAAATCGCTGTCCATGGCGGACAGGCCACTATTGCACGCACTTTAGAAGCATCCGTTAGGCTCGTTAGGTGGGAGCGACCGAGAATGTGGGCATTGATCGATGCGTTGGCGGGTTGGGATGCCCAATATCAGCGAGGGTGTTGATTGGAGCCAGTGCCGTGCACCACAAAATACATTGATACGCAGAACGGCCCTCCTCTCACTTGGACCTCAAATGGTGGCACCCACAATGCGCGGCACCTAGGAGGCAGGATGGCAGGCTACGGCTCCAGAAGGTGTGGTGCCTGAGTCCTAGCTTGGCCAACACGGCTCGCTGGCAGCGCTTCATCGGCGCAGCCCTGGACTTGGCTTGTGCTAGGCAGAGGGACCGCGCACTGCAAAGGTTCTGGTTTGTCCAGGGGGACCCAGGGGCACCGGGCTAGGAGTGGGGTTGGCCGCCGAGAGGACGGGTCCAAGGGCTGGGTAGCGTGTACCTCAGCCGTCGACGGGGAGGGTGCTGGGGTTGGTTCGCCCACGCTTGCCGCCAGGTACCAGATACCATGCCCGCTCCTAGAGATGGGCAGAAAACAGTTCTCAGTGGCTACAGCCCCCCGAAGCAGCTGCTAGCGTGTCGCTGGGAGCCAATCCTGTCCCGGAGACTGACAGCGCCACGAATGGGGGGCCCGTTGCGAAGGGACTTGGGCTTCGCGATGCATGAACAAAGACATGCCAATTTCTAATCGTATTGTCATCCGTACATGTATCCCGCTTTCTTCATGGGCTTCGTCTTCTCGATGATGATATATCGGCCATAGTCAAGCAGTCAGATCTCCAGCTGGAGGCTCAACTTCCTGTCCCCGTCGGCTTCCCTTTTCTTGCTTTTCCCCCCCTCTTTGCTTTTTGGACCCCTTCCTCCCTCCCACCTGATTGATTGTCGCTCGACCTGCGACAAAAAAGGGCGCTTGGATTGCACCAGGCACTCCATGGCAGACCAAAGGGATCGTGTCCCCCCATCTTGATATCTATTGGTCCGCGTCCTCCCCCAACTCGCTCGCCTGCAGCACTGCGATACAGGCGAAAGACGGGATGGGTGGGTTACGATGTAGTTGGTCGTTGAGTGGACATCAACGGTAAGACATGTCGACCCGTCCACACACACGCATCTTCCCGCCATTGGTTGGCAATCTGGTTGGAATCCAGGACCAGATCCAATCGAGGCCAAAGACCCCTGGCGGCTTGATCATCTAAGTTTGGGGGGGGCAAGGGGGGGCACAGACTGCTGAGACTGAACTGGCCATGGCCAGACCTGCATATTAAATGTCGTCCCACGAATGCAGGACTACCTCCCGCGTGTGGCATATACATGTGGTATTCATGCTCTAGCTGCGCGGCTTATGCACCAACCATCCGCCTTGACCGACTAGGCAGGCACCAAGCGCAGCCTTCTCTGGATGGAAGCTATCCGTCGCCGATTATGTTTGAGCTATGATGAGCTATTCCCACCAGACTTCTCTGCGTAGGCTGGCGAGCAGTGACAACTTGTGGCAACGAATCAAGATTGCTTGCGGGGTGGGCAGAACCTTATTATTCCAAGTCGTACCGGCTCCTTCAGGCTGGCGGCGCCTTCGCTCTCTGTACATACCGTACCGTGCCTCTTCCAGGGTCGAGACGACGGGGCTACACTTATATCTGCCGTCAGCAACACCAAGTTTTAGTGCCGCCTGAGGCTTGTTAGGCTGTGTGGCTGAAACTGGTCTCCTTCTGTGGCCAATTCCGTTCCCTAGGTCGGTCCTATGTGATGTGAACGAGTTCCAAAGAAAAACATGGAAATTGAAATGAGAATGCTACTTTTTGCAGCCAACATCGGCAATAGGCCCCGTCGTTTGCGAATATCCGGCTCGCCTGTCCGCGTCGAGAGAGAACGCAACCACACCAGGGACGTGCGACAACTGGTCGGCCGGTAGCGTCGGTCCTCGTCCTGCCCCTGCTGATGTCACATGCCCAAAAGGTTACGAGCAGCCCTGCTCGCGCGACAGCTCCAGCCCCCAGGATCACCAGATTTGGTGGGTGACTTCGGGAATAGGAAGCCAGCCTAATAGCAAGCCAATAAACGACACGAGCTAAAGTAGTTTAAGATTGTTGGGTGTTCCTAGGCGAATAAAGATATCCATGGATACATATGCCCGATATGTTGATGGCACTATTGTGTATTGTGCAATTCCGCGCCGTCACAACAATCTCTCGCCCAAGGTAGTGGCCCTGGCGGCTGTAGTTCTTCCGCCGATATCACGAACAGTAGTATGACCCAACCAGTCCGAAGTACCCGCCTGCCAATCTGACAGCGTTCGTTGTACGTAGTCAGTGCCGGGGAAGCATCCGACTTTGACAATGTCGCGCATCTGAAATGAGGTCGTGCCATATATGGACCGTTTCACTCGTACATGATTAATTTGAGTCGAGCGACTCTGCTCGTCCGGGCAATTAGCTCCTGCACCGGCGCTGTTCCCTCGCCGTTCCTACCGTATGTCCCTACTGTATATCCCTTGGCCTGGGCCGTGGAATGGGCCAAGTGCCAGGCTGGGAGCAACAGCTGGCTCCTTGTTTGTGCCTACCCAACTACCACCCACCAGTAACCGAATTGGAACGCGTCCAGCCTGAGCGCGTCTTTGCCTTATCCGTTTATTTTACCATGACGCAATTGACCGCTAACAATATTACCCGCTTCCGTCCAAAGCCTGATCATCACCCAATTACCTACCACCACCTGCTTCATCCATCCATTTCCCCTGCTGACTATGACGCGTAGAGCTAAACGCAAACGCGACAGCCAGAAACCTGATGCGGACCAAGATGTCCCGCAGAATAACTCTTCGCTGGTTACTCGGAAGCTCCTCGAGCGCTGTTTCCCACATGTCCAGACGCTAAGGGAGCATCTCCTATCCAAGTTACCAAGTGCCTCAAGATTGCGGAGGAAGAAAATCACAGCCCTCACAGCCCGTGATGCATCAAGCGAACTAGAAGGTCGTGTAGCGGCTCTGCTTGACACAGCCCTTGTATGCAGTCGATTGCCACAAGCACAGAAATCTGAGACTAGTGATATTCGCTGGGAGCAATGGAAGAGCTTCTCCCAGAAAGGGGATGAGTCCTATGTATCCATCTCTGATACTCGTAGTGCGAAGCAGAGCCAAACTGAGGTTCGCTCCTTCTTCCTCTCCTGAGATATAGTGAGGTGCTAGGCCCTGACACACCCAATCCCACCTTAGATTCTCGAATTTGTCGTCTGGCTGCTTTTTAATAGAGAGAAGACCACAAACACGCAGCCATGCCATGTCCTATGTAACGGGTTTGACGTAAAACCAGGAAATGGGGATAAGGGAACAACCTCGATTCCTGGCGTTTACTGCCGATTCCCAAGTTCAAGCTTCGACGCTCTCAAAGAGGCACCTTGGCCTCAAGTTCTTGCCCTTCTCGGCCAGTCTGGCGAACGACTCATGATAGATCTTCTTCTCGATTACTCCCTTTTTGTCGCTGTTGATGCTGGCCATGGGAACTTTTACCAGTTGAGTGGTAGGCATCATTGGTTGAAGGACTTGTGAATTGGCAAGACTTTCTGACTGACAGAGAGCAGGCGTTCCACTCTTCATGTCCTCTCTCCCTGTCGACAGTCAAGCTGCAACTGTAGCGGATGCCAAACCATTCTGTCGTAAACCGGGAGAGATAACTCTTATGAGAAACAAAACGTTGTATGCGAAACCCTCGCTGACTGCCGCGGGCACGGTCCAAGCAGGATTTAGACATATACGTATGAATTCCAGCCCTACAAATCTCAAGCCCTTGATTATGCCACTAACACCTGCAGATGTTCTGAACCGCTGCCCATACGTTAAACCAGAGGGTGACGAGCCGTCGCCAGACGAGAGAGAGCAGAACGAAGCCAACACGACCAAGGTTATGATGTACATGTTTCCCCGCCAGTTCGGATTGCACAATGCGTTCACATCTGAAGTGGACAAGACTCGTACTACGATGAAGTTTCAGGACTATACATACAGGGAAGATGAGATCAACGAAGCCATTGCCTTGCGCTCCAATTCATCCGAGAAGAAGAAACCCCCAAAGTTGCCCAAGCGGTTGAAAGGGATTGCCAGAGATTTGGTTTTGAATCTCCAGGTTCGCCACAGTCGCTGTGCCTACTTTGAGCTTCTTCGATACTACTGTCCTTCGGCTTGGGACACGCACCGCCCACCTCAAGATCTCGCGACTCAAGCCTCGTTCAAGGCACCCAAACAACAGGGGGACGGCCCGAATATTGATGGTGCCGCAATTCAAGGCACATCACGGCCAAAGAGAGTCGGACACAAGACACATTCGCAGCCATGCCATTCCGACATGCCCTCATACAACACCCTCGTAGAGCTCGCGTGTCCCATTGGCAATGTCTCAGCATACTGCCAAGCCGTGCTAGCGAAAATCGTCCCGGACAGGTTTTGGGGAGAGGGTGACACAATGGTGCATAACAAGAGGATGTTTCGATCAAAAGTGGACCATTTCATTAGACTGAGACGATTCGAGGTCATGTCACTGCATGAGGTTGTGCAGGACCTGAAGGCGAGTTTGACCACAATCAGAATCACCGAGAACAGACTCTCTGACCTGACCGTGTTTAGGTGGTAGACATCCCCTGGCTGCGCCCGCCTGACCTCGCTGGCCAGAAGACCAGCCAGACAGATATTTCGAAGCGATACGAGCTATTCCACGAGTTTCTCTACTATGTTTTTGACTCACTTCTCATCCCCCTTGTCAGAAACAACTTTTACGTGACGGAATCGAACATCCATCGGAACCGGCTCTTCTACTTCCGCCATGACGTTTGGAGGCGTATCACAGAGCCTGCCATGGCGAAGCTAAAAGAAAATATGCTCGAACCTCTCAGATTGGTTGACGCCACACGGATACTGGACTCCCGACGGCTGGGATTCAGCCAGCTCCGATTATTGCCAAAGACGCTAGATCTGAGACCCATCATGAACCTTGGTAAAAAGATGCCAGGAAGAGGCCGATCCAAAGCGTTTGGGACAAGCATAAACTGGGAGCTAAAACCGATCCACCACATGCTAAACGCAGAGAAGGTGAGTCAATTATCATGTCCCCGTGTAGATCTACGATGGACTGGAGAATGCGTGGACTTTGTTACTGATTTGGGCAAACCAGGCCATGAACGCGTCCAAGTTGGGATCATCAATGCTCTCTACCGGGGAGATATATAGCCGCCTGAAAGAATTCAAGCTGGCACTTGGAAGCGCGGCAAGCTCCCAGCGCTTCTACTTTGCCAAGATTGATGTCCATGCCGCGTTTGACACGATTCCACAAGAAGCAGTGATCAAACTGATGAATTCTGTCCCCAGCAGGGGGCATTACACCGTTGTTAAACATGTTGAAATGATGCCGGATCCTCGGACGGACCCAGCCTCTAGCAAGGAGACAAGCAAATCACTACGAACGTGGCACTTTTCTGCCCTGAAAAAGGGCGAGCCCTTCTCATTGCCTGAGCGCCTAGAGAGAAGCATCAGTGAGAAGAAGATCAACACGGTGTTTGTCGAGGGGAATCCTGCAAGAACGTACCACACAGCAGGGCTCCTCAAACTCCTCGAGGAGCATGTCTCGCAGAACATTGTCAAGGTGGGCAAGAGATTCTACCGCCAAAAGCGCGGGATTCCTCAGGGATCGGTTGTATCTTCATTCCTCTGCAATTACTTTTATGCAGATCTCGAAGCACAGCACCTTCACTTCCTAAACGGCCCGGGCAGTATCTTGCTACGATTCATGGATGACTTCCTCTTCGTCACGCAGGACAAGAAGAAAGCAGTCCAGTTTGTCGAGACGATGCACCGAGGTGTGCCAGAGTACGGTGTTGAGGTGAACACCAAGAAGACGTTGCTGAATTTCAATATGAAGTCCCAAGATGGGCCCCTATCAACAATCTCTCACGGTGAGAAATTCCCGTACTGTGGGACTCTTATTGATTGCCAGACACTGGAGATCAGTCGAAATCATAACAAAGACCCCGATAATGGTGAGTTCTCTTATAAAAACGGCGCTTTACTAGGATATCCAATTGACCTGCTGAGCATTAGGAATCGCAAACTCCTTGACTGTGGAGTTTGGCCGGCTCCCCGGGCAAAATTTTGAGAAGAAGATGCTCCGTAAGTTTTTGATGCGAATGTTCCAAGCCATCTTACTGACAACCCTGCAAAGATGCCTTTAGAATCCAGTCAAAGCCCATGTATTATGACACTTCGCACAACTCAACGGCCACCGTTCTTGACTCTCTTTCTGGGGCTTTCTACGAGACCGCCCAGAAGATGTCGGCATATATTCATTGCCTGCCCAAAAGCAAGAGACCCAGCAAGCCCTTGATCCTTCGTACGACATGTTAAACCCAAACCTACTATTCACATCGGTTCTAATGCGCATTGTAGGTTCAATCATCAAGATGGTCGATGTCGCCTTTTCGCTCTTGACCGGAAAGTCGAGAAGAATGCGACTCGAGGGATACTCTTGCGATTTGAGAAAGGGACAAGTGTTCCGGTATGTGCTCCAGCTTCTTTTCTCTTCTCGCATTCAACCCCCGTCTAATTTATTGGAACTCTAGGACTGGGTATCGAGCATTCATCGAGGTGCTCAGCAAGAGGCAGACGGCCTATGGAGATGTCATCAGCTGGTTAAAGAAGGAGGTTGAGAGGATCAACTCTACAGGGAGAAGTGGTGGCTCCAGTGCTAAACTGGAAAAGAGTCTCTGTACTTGACACTATGAAAATGATGTGTATCCAAAAACAAAAATGTCTATTGGGCATAATTCTATAACTTATACCGGCCACATGTCCCAAATCGATGCCAACGCAACTCCTCGCTGTCCGTGCCAAGTGCAACCCTATATCCTGATACCACTCTGCCACCAGTTGGGCGCGGTGTACCACCGGGGCCAATGGTGTTCATCCCAACGCCACCAGTGGTCGGTCGGGTACCCGAATCCGAAAGCTCTAAAGAGCGAGATGGGGACCGGCTCCAGCAGCCAGATCCCCGTGCTGGCGAAGTCGTCCGACAGAAATACGGCGGTACAGCAAAGCCACGCGAAGGTGAAGAGCATGTTGGACACTTGGCCGACTCTCCGGTAGCGAAGGATACTCGTCGGGGGCAGGTATCTCCTCGAGGCGAGCGACAGGCAGGACTGCAAGGCGATGCCGGCGACCTGCAAGAGGAAGAAGGCGGGGGGACGCCAGAGCTTGGTGCGGGGGATGCAGGTCACGCTGCCAAAGGCGTGGAACAGGCCGGACTGCAGGAAGGAGGTGGTCAGAGTGATGAGGATGCCCGGGATGGAGTCTCGGCTGACGAAGCCCTTCCGGACCAGCCAGCGAGCAGGCGCGGCGAATTGGGATCTGAAGAGCTGGTGCCAGTACTGACCCCACCAGCCTGCGAGTCCGCGATCAAGCACGTTCCTAAAGGAGCCAAAGGTGGAAGGGTTCATCCAGAGTTCGCCGCGCATGGGCCAGAGACGGCTTACGAGGAAGTACTGGACGAGGTCGTTGAGGTTGAAGATTCCGGATATGGCGGTCAGGATGCCGAGGAGGCAGAAGACTTCGCGGTAGAGGTAGAGAATCCAGGGGGAGAGGCCGGCGAGATGGGGAGGTAAGGGGTAGTTGGCGGCCTGGTCTGGCCCCAGGATGAAATATGGGTCTTTCATCATGAAGACGGCGAGAAAGTCAAGAGCGAGGTACATGATGCCTACTGTCTTGACACGGTCCCAGACGAATTCTGAGTGAGAGAGGCAGCGACGATAACCAGCTTCGGTGACGATAGGTATGGAATCTAGGTCGAATGGTGTGGTGGGAAGAGATTCGCCAGTTATGGAACCATGATCGAGTTTTGGCCGTGGTATGGCAGATATGGACCAGTTCCAGCCTGGAGAACGTTAGCAAAACGAGAGAAGTGTTTGCGGCGGGGGAAGCTGAAAAGGGAAGAGTTTAATAGATTTTAAATCTGGGACGGGGCCAAGCAGTACCTGTGAATCGGAAATTGGTTATTGCGTCAAGACTCCATCCGAGCCTCTTTCCAAAGGAAGCATGAGCTGGGAACGGCTCCCATGTATATTCGCCTTCGTGCTTGGTGGCTGGAGATTGTCCATTGGGAGAGAATTGGTTAGAGCCTTCTCGGTGAGGCTTGCGATGATGGGCGCCGTTTTCACGTTGCGATGGACTCGAGTCGTCCTTGACAGCAGAGCTATGTCCGTTTTGAAGGGTCGTTGCAGGAGCTGGAGGGGCGTTGTTGGACCGTCTCACAGCCCTGGCCGCATATAACTGTGGCTTCCTGAAGACCAGCAGAGCCAGTGTCGACATGATTCCCCAGTTGGCCAGCAGCCCGGCAGCATATGCGGCTGCCAGATTGGTGCTTGATGTGCCGCGAAGAATGTCGAGGTCAAAGAAGACGGCGAGCCCGACGACGAACCAGGTGGCGAGTTTCATCCATCTTGACTCGGAATGAGGTATGGCGAGCCACACGGCGGGTATGATCAAGGGCCCGAGAAGGGTGTAGGGGACGACGAGGACTCGGGCCTGGCCTTGGGCGACAGCCTGGGTGAAGGCTGCGCGGTATTGAGCGCGGACAACATCGCCCAGGTGCTCAATTGGCACGGCGGAGATGTTGCTGGGTAGCAGTACATGCATCTTGGCTTGATTTTTGTCTCTCTGTGCGTATCTGGCCTGAGATGCTGCAACAGGGGGTTGCTGCCTCGAGGAGCAGACGTTGGATCAGTGGACAGCGGGGGTCTGGCTCTCTGGGCTCCCTGCCTCTCTTATCTGGCGGTAGGGCAGGAGCCAAAAACTATTGCATGGCCAGCACACAGAGTATGCATGACACTAAGAAGTGAACCGCAGTGGGTGACGGTGATATTATAGTGTGAGCACAGCGCAGCGCAGTGAGACAGTCAAGTCAGTTGTGGTGGTTAAAATTGGTGGCGGCTGACCCAAGTCTACATAAACGCCTGCAGCAGAGTCTTGGTCTTGGCCCCAGCAGGACAAATAACAGGCAGCGGTCGCTGGGTGAGGTCTGCGACGTGAATCAGGGCAATTTTTAGGAGGATGATAATGGCGACTTCTCATAACGTGACATCAAAGACCCCGGAGCAACTGACCAGGTAGAAACTAGGGGTCTCTGAACAAAACAGGGGCTGTGGCCATAGCTTAATGATTCATTGTGGATTTGGCTGTTGGTTTGCCTATCCGTTTGGAATAAATATCCGACCTACGCCCAGGACTATTCTGTCCATCTGGCCGGGGAGCTAATAGGTACCTAGTCTTAAACGGCCATTCTGGGTGCCGACATCATGCCCACATTTTATACAAGTACCTATATCGCCCTATCCATCTTGCTACCTACACATGCACACCTGGATATCACCCAGTGTGCGGGACTCCTTCTTTAATTCATCTCTCTGCTTCGTGCTAGCATAAAATCCCCAGCGTGATTTGCATGCAACACCAAGGGCCAAATCGTGCATATGCCTCTTGGGTGTGCGGGTGATCGGCACCACCCCTGGTCTGGTGACACCCTCTCCAAACGAAGCACACCTGGCAGACTCGCAAACTCACATGGCGATCTCTGGATAAGTTCATACATCTCCTGACACAGGCCAAGGCATAAATTTATAGCTTTTTTTGGGGTGTGCCTGTGTGTAGACGAAATGTGCTGGCATGTGCCTTGTGATTGAGCCGTGCAAGCAAGAGATTTGACCGTTTGCATAGTATAGCTTTTGATCAGTATAGGGCCAAGAAAAAAAAAGGCTTGCAGGAATGGTGATTTGATTCTTTTAGTATATAGGCCGGCAGTTTTAGCAATGTTTGAGTGCTGGAAGGGGCCTGTTTATTACTCGACGGTTCTTGTAGCGAGGAAACTTTATCCAAATATGCATAACGCTTGTCCGACTATCATTACTGGTGGTCGATAGGTACAAATTATGTAGGTATAATCGCAGCTGCATGAACATTAGGAGGATAAACTCAATCACTCGAATGTACAGTTAGCTACAACATATTCTTGGTGATGGCCTACAGGGTAAATCACGACACAGGAACGTAGCAAGTTATGCGATACAAAATGAACGAAAAGGCGAAGAATGGCAAGAGACGAGTGAATGTTCACGAGAGCAGAGGGCAAGTTTCAGCAGTGACTGCGCAGAAACTGGATTGAGGTTAGACACGGCATCGCTCTAATAAGGCTATCTCATGGAGGCTGTCCTTTGGGTCCTGTGAACTGGCTGGAGGTGCAGAGACAACACGGCCTAGTAGTGAGTAGACTGTATCAGAGAGATAAGAAGAAAAGAAATAAAAAAGAGAGCGAGTTGCAGCTGGTTTCGAACGCCGGGATTTGCACCCGGGCTATGATGTACGAGTTAGTATTGAAGTGACCGATTTGGATATCTGCAGCACTTACTCTCTCCCTTGGGAGGGGAGCAGGTTAACTTCTACCCCACGTCCGAGTTACCTCTGCTCATTTAATTGTCCCTTAAGTAGGTAGGCAGTGATTGTCTGACAGGAAATAGAGATGGAAGACTGGCAATGGCCAAGCTGCGTACGGCTGTGTAGGATGCCTGCGGTGGCTGCATTAGCCTGTCAGAACGTCTGTGGGCAGCCGTGAGTGTGTGTGGCGGCTGCATGATAAGCGAATGAACAGCTAGAATCCATATGATTTATGGGTCAAAGCCCAATAATGATTGCCAAGCTGTAGGTATCCGTGTCGAGCTTCCTTCGAGCTGGCTATCGCGCAGCCTCTCAGCCAGGATGTCCGTGCCAGTGTAAGACGGCCGGTTTCACCTCATCGGCTGTATGCTGTTATCCTCCGACCGAAAATGCAAAGACAAATGCTCTGCAACACCCATCAGACCATAGTCCTACCAGGAGGCCCTCCTCGACCGATATATTGGAGGGCCACCTGCCTAATGACACCCTCCCAACCAACTCGTGGGTGTTGACTGTTGGGCCATTGCCCTGCGGCAAGGGAAGATAGTCATCAATGTCCCAATTTCCAGAATAAGCCGACTGCGATGCCATCTCTTTCAATTTCTGGAGGGCGATGTTTGGTTCTCTCTTGCTTTGCCTAGCACATGGTAGTCCACCTCAGCATGGCTCGTGCCCGATTCTCTCATGTATACAAGTTTCCCGCATATAGCCTATACTACCATGTTCATCTAGATTTGCGACAATATAGATCAATGGAGAAACGGTTCGCCGTAGGTTATGTAGACTGAACATGTCAATAGAAGACGCTGGGAAGGACGGCGTTCAAGCTACACTCTGGGAAGAGTACGATAAAAACATCAGGTTAGGTATTTTGGTGGGATTACTCGACAAAGCAATTCGGAAGAGAATCCCCGAGAGATGTTGCACCTCAGAACCCACACGGCTAGTTGCTCGCTGTGAGATGAATTGATGGCCGTGGTGAACTAAGCGAGGCTGTCGGTTGGGTACATGATACATGATCACCGCACAGTGCCGTGCCCGATCGGCTGTCGCTAGGCATCCATTCGTTTCTCAGGATCAGTCCATGTGGACCGACCACCTTGATGTCCAGGGTCGACCAGGGACTGTCTGGGGATACGTGCGTCTTCACGCTCCCAAGCAGGGAAACTTGCTCAGTCGCAGGACATGGCAGACACACTTTTGGCCAGACCTGAGTTGGATAGTTGAACTAAGAACAGGGCAAGGAAGGAGTGGCGGCCTCACAGACCATTAATAATCACCACGCCCGCACAGAAGGCACGGTGGATCTTACTTTCCTTCTCTGTTTCCCCCATGCATTAATTAATTATCCTGTGTTCAAAGCGTCAATCAATTTGACCCTCATCATTACACTGCATATCCTATAGGGTATTACTCATCCACAGACTGGCGTTGGCGCCCTGCTCTCTTAGTAACCGGTAGGTGGGCAATCAACAGCACCGTTCTGCCACTCTGGAAGCGCCCTGCGGACCCAGATTTATCCCTCCGAGTCCTCGGCGTTGGCAGCAATTGAGCCCAATTCCGCTGACGCTTCATCTCACCGCACAACTTGCCCACCTGTTCTCGTCAACCCCAAGTACCAAATGGCTCCCAACGACTCTCAAGCAAAGCCCGCCGGCCCCGCGGTCGAGAAACACCGGGCTTGCGATGCATGCCGTAAGTTCCGTTCCGTCTTGGTCCTATTACACTGCACCCCTCCGCCATATCCCACAGGCCCCCACCGCCTCCCCCGTGCGTGCTTGCTCGGAGACTTATTCACAACTTTCTTTTTAGGAAACCGGAAGCTCGCCTGCACTAAGGAGCCTGATGGATGCTCTAGATGCCGCCGAGAGGGTATTACCTGCCACTACTCACCGCAAAAGCCCATGGGAAGGCCTCGCAAGCGGCGCATCGTCGAGGACCAGCCCCAGCAGGACGACGAGCCTGCTGTTGTTGCCGTCGGCCGTTCAACTGTTGAACCTGCTGAGCCAGCCACCAGCAACATTCCTAGCATCAACGGTCATGGCGGTGATCTGTCACTACCTCTCTTTACTGACCCAACTTTGGATTTCGATCATAACCCATCAAGTAGCCTCGATTTTCTTGACCTGCTTCCTCCCTCTTCGTATCAAGATGAGCTGCCCCTGGACCCTCACATCTTAATACCCAACGATGGCCAACTGGATAGCATTGGAATCCCTTTGAGCTTGAATGGTGTCGACTTGCTTGAGAGTATCAACTTTGACGAACCCGACACCGCCGTCGCTGACATGTCCAAAGACATCAGCGACTCCCTTCAGCGATACTGGCATGCGCAGCAGCAACAGCAGCATCTCGAGCCCGCAGAGTCACAGAGCTTGTCTAGCAACCAGTCGCAGAGCACTGATTCCCCTGAATCACAACCTGAAGCACAGTCTGAGGCTCAGCCAGCACTACCGCCGCTGTCTTCCTCGACGGAGCCGTGCCCGAAGCCTATGCCCTCGATTGCCTGTGGCTGCCTCTCTTCTCTCTATCTTGCTCTTGACTCTCTTTCTCGCCTCCCCCAGGACATCAATACTGCCATGCGTGTTGCCCGTAACGCTACCAAGACCGCACACAACGTCATCAATTGCGCCTTCTGCTCAGATCCCGATATCTCGCAACCCCCTCCGATTCAAAGCTTCCAGAGCCTAATGTTTCTTGCTGCTCTTGTCCCATCCGCCTGCAACGCTTACGCTTCAATCCTTCAGATGATTGACCGTGAATCCAAGGAGGCTAAAAAGGAGAACCGCACCTTCTGGTTTAGTTTTGAGGATATCGGAGGCGTCTGGTGTGGCTCCTCCGAGTTCACCTTCCAGTGTCCCGAGATGCAAGACTACAACAACAGCAACATGGAGCCCGATCTGTGGCGCACCACAATGCGAGCAATCCTTCGTCTAGATGTGTACGGGTTAAGTGAAGCCCCGGATGGATTGCATGGCTTTCAAGTGCTGGGCCTTAGAGACGTTGTGAAATCGATGGAGGAGCGCAGCCATAGGAGGCACGCCATTATGGACGAAATGGCAGAGTCAGGTTCATTGCCGAAGCACGAAGGCTTCCTACTCCACCACGGCGAATACAAATCTGTACCCGTGGAAGAGCGGAACTGCATCAAGGTCCTGGAAGCGGCGAGGATAGCGCTTGATCATCTTGTGATTGCATAGGGTCAACATCTTCAGTGGCGGTGCAGCTCGTGACCTGCCCACCCCCTCTTCTCCCTCCTTTTTTATTTTATTTTTATTTTTGTATGTTGATACCCTGGGAACCTACCTTCCGATGTAAGGGAAGTCCTCTTTCTCAGAATAGGGGAAACAATACCCCATGGCGTTACGAATATTGGATGCATGAGTTGTTTGACGTAACGGGCCAGGCGACCCTCCAAATGACTTGGCTGGGTGCTATTTGATTTTCAGTATATGGTTTCAACACATTGTGATGATGGAGAGCAAATAGTTGGGAAACCCCCCGGAGTTAGAGAAAACGCTGATAGGCTCAATTCGAATATCGAGATGTATACATGATTCTCACACACAATTTCGCCCTCCCAGATGTGACCTGTTCGATGATATCCAAGCTGTGAAACAAAACCAATCCCAACGCAACCAGTTGACTTTCATGATGCATGCAGCCTTTGCCCAGTACAAGTGAATTCCAACCTGCCCAACGCCAATTCTCCTGAACCATGCCAATGGAATCCCCGTGTCCCATGTGAACCGTCATGACATTGCGATGGATGAAAACAATATAGCCAAACAACACAGGTGAGAGAGTTCGAGTATAAAGTTAATAAAACAGCAAATAAAAGATGCCAGACCCGACATCTCAACAAAGGAATAATAGGTAGCCAAAACAATGCCTCTTGATATTAGTAATTAATGGAGGTCCTCCTCGACCATGCCGAGCACGTCGAGCTCCGTCTTGACGAGCTGCTCAAACTCCTCGCGCTCGATGCCCGAGGCGCGGGAGAGCAAAAAGAGGCTGCGGATGCTCCTGGAGATGTGCTGCTTGACGCCGAAGTCGCTCTGGTCCTTGCGGCCGGCCTCCTCCTCGAGCTTCTCGATGATCTGCGAGCTGCGGGAGCTGGCGCTCGACTCGGGGCGGGGGTGGAGGAGGCCCTCGTGGTTCAGGTCGGAGAGGGACCGCTCGCGGGTGGCGGCGGTGGCGGTGGCGGCGGCGGCGTTGTTTTTGTTCTGGGGATCGAGACCTAGGGCTGGGGGCATCAGGTGCGCCTGCTCGGCCTCCTCGTCCGGGTCGTGGTTGTCCATTGCGGGCTGGACGTCGTTGTAGCGCGAGAAGTAGGCGTCGTCGTCGGCGGAGGCGGTGCTGGCGGGGACGTTGTATCCTCCGACCGGGCCGCCAGAGGCCTGGGGCCCGGGGGAGTGTGTCTGGGCCGGCGTCCGCGCCGGGGAGTTGTCGTAGCGGGCCCAGTAGTCGTCGTCGTCCTCCTCCTCTTGTCCCTCGGCGGGGATGTTCGTGGCGGTCAGGTGGCCGCCGTTGGAAGGGTGTCCGTTCGTGACGGAGAGGGAGTTCTTCTGCTGCTGCTTGGCCTTGTTCTCGAAGGCCTGCTCCGCGGCTGCGAGGTCGGGCGAGGCGCCGTCAAAGCTCTCAAAGGGGTTTGCCTTTTCGGCGACGGTGACCTCGCCCACGCGCCAGCCGTCGGCTGCTCCCTCCTTGTCCTCAATGCAGTGGACCAGCCTGAAGGCGAGGCCGAGCTCCTTCAGGACGACAAAGGCTTGTAGGGTCTCGGCGTCGAGTCGGCGGTATCGCGTCTCGCAGTCGTGGTCCCAGTCGACCTCAATCTCGCCGGAGGCGGGGTGGGGGTCCAGGCTGCCATTCGTGGCAATCTCAGCGAGCTTGGCCGCCTTGGAGGTGTCGTAGCAGAGGAGCCTCAACCAGGGGTCAGAGCCGGAGGAGGCAAGGAACTGGACGCGCTGGCGGAGGATGGGCGAGAGAAGCGGGAGGACTGTTGAGGCGGGTTCGCTCGATACGGCGGCCGCTGTGAGGGCGGGAATGAGGGGGGAGAGGAGGGTCGAGACGGCAGGACTTGGGGTCCCCGAAGGTTTTGTGACGGCCATCGAGGTTGGGTGGGAGCTCGAGGGCATGGATTAAGGGTAAGAAGTGGTATTAGACGTTGAGATGAACGAGTTTTTCACCCGATATCCCGTGTGGTTGGGCTCGATTGTTGGCGGGTGAGATGTCGGCTTCCTCTCTCCCACGTGGCGTAGCTGTCGAATGCAGCTCGTCGTCGACTGGCTGGGGAGGATTCCTGTCTTAGATTCTGTGGTGAGAGGCGGAGGAAAAGAGACTCGACCTCATTAAAGTGCGTTGGTGGCGATGTTCCAGTGGCAGAGGAGGAAGGCAAGATTCATACTGCTGGCCGGACGGGAGACGGCTTATACGTATTATCTATGCCCAGATGGGGTTGATCCGGTCGGCCAGAGTACAGAGTAAGTAGGTAGGTAATAATTGCATGGATTGAGCCCTTGGAGTACTAGCACATGCGGTGGTGCAGTTGGTGGATGTGGGCTGTATAATTGCATGCGCAGTAGGTTGCATCTCTGGTGGGGTCTGAGCTCGGAGGAAGGGAAGCCCTCCACTAAGCCTTCAACGTCACTAACCCGCCCATCCACCACGATGGCACACTGCTACTGTAGCAAGCAGAGCAAAGGCAGTCCCCTGTCGCCCGCCTTGGCTCGTAGGCACCTCTGACAGGCCAAATCGGGGTCCCCAGGCGCTCCAGCCCTCGAGATAGGCGGATCTGGGGTCATGCCGCAGCCAGTCACATGCGGCGAATTAGCACCTGGGCTCTCCGTTCACCCATGGACAACTGTGCTGGTGAGCCGTGAACCGAACCTCTGGGGTGTCATCGGGCCACGGTATTCTTCGGCATGTTCCTGGCTGCGGCCGGTAATTGGGAGGCCAGGCACCTCTGGATCCGTAACACAATGCAGAATACTAATACTACGGGTGACTGTCCACCGTGGATGATGCTGCACTGCCCAACTGTCCTGGCTGCAGGTCTCACCTTGGACTGTTCACCAGACCTGCTTTGCTCTAATACTGGCCGTGCACCTGGCCCATGTCCGATCACATGTCTCCTCTCGGTGACAGAACTGGCTCCCAGCTTTCCAAGTGGATTTGATTGCCTACGCGACCTCCCGAGCTGCCAGAGTCGGAAATGACCTCTGCCTCAGTTTTTGAGCCCGCACCGGTGCAAGGCGGCGCCCCCGAAGAAATTATGACAACTGACGAGACTGGGCCATCCCACTCGCGGTGCACCGACTGATGCCAAGACATTGTGAATAAACAAACCGCCGATAAAAAAAATCCCATCGGCTGTTTAAGCAAAGAGAGTTAGTCGGCCCACTCGCAAACAAAGGACGAAGTTAATACTCCAAATAATGAGGGCAAACATTCATTGAACTTTAGGGATTCTCAAGAGATCTGATCTTCGCTACAACGTTACTACCTGAGATTTATACGAAAATGTCAAGCACCGGAAACCTGATTTCCCCCAAGCACAGAGACGCCGGGCTGCTGAATCAATTAACCGCAGGATTTGATCAAAATAAGGGACCTGCGCTATCCGCCGAGGTCGGAGTAACAATACAGCGAGTGCCTGGTGCTAAGTCTAAATCGAATGCGCCGCGTCCAGCCGCTAGAAAGCGGACAGGGGCCTAATCGCTGATCAAGAGCAATCTTATCGTCATATGTGGGGGGGGCTTTTTCTAGGGAGCCGGGGATTTTTTTTAGCCCAGATGCTGAATCAAGATCAACCCCCATCACCTTGCCTTCGTCGATAGTCAAGAACGTCCATTGTCGTTGATTCTGCTTCGGCGAGACGCTAGGTGCTGATAGGGTTTACACTGCGGCCCCCGGACTATGTGAAGCTGGGTGTCTGAGCTGAAGCGAGCCACGTACTGGAACCCCCGAATCATTGCGACCTGACCCTCGCTCCGACACCGCTAAACTGAACCCTAAGTTCGTCCGCTCAGGGCTGAGGCGATTGATTGTATGTCAGCCAGTGTGGTTCCTCTCAAAGATGAAGGCACCAGACTTCAAGTCGTGTCTGCCGGCGCCATAGCTGGTTTGATATCTCGGTGAGCCACCTCTTATTGAACCTCATACCCCCCATGCTATGCTCATCTAACCCCCCCTTTTCTCCTCCTAGCTTCATCATCGCACCTCTAGACGTCGTCAAGATTCGCCTGCAACTGCAGCCGCATTCTCTCACCGACCCTCTCGAACCCCTCCGCGATGCCCCCGCCTACCGAGGCGCCGTCGCGACGGTAAAGCACATTCTCAAGCATGAAGGGATCACGGGTCTGTGGAAGGGCAACGTCCCCGCCGAGATCATGTACGTCTGCTACGCATCCATACAGTTCGGGACCTACCGTGCCACGACGATGGCCCTGCAGAGCGCCTTTGCCGACAACAGACTCCCCGGCGCCGCCGAGAGCTTCATCGCGGGAGCGTCTGCGGGCGCTGTGGCGACAACCTGCACATACCCGCTCGACCTCCTCAGGACGCGGTTCGCCGCGCAGGGGAGGCACAGGATATATAGCTCGCTGTGGGGCGCCATCTCGAGCATCAAGCGCGAGGAGGGGGTGAAGGGCTTCTTCCGCGGCATCGGCCCCGGCGTGGGGCAGATCGTCCCCTCGATGGGCATCTTCTTCCTCACGTACGAGCAGCTGCGGCTGGCGCTGAGCAGGTACAACCTGCCCTGGGGAGGCGGGGACGCGACCGCTGGGATGGTGGGCAGCGTCGTGGCCAAGACGACCGTGTTCCCCCTCGACCTCGTGCGGAAGCGCATCCAGGTCCAAGGCCCGACGCGGATGCGGTACGTGTACGGCAACATCCCCGAGTACGGGAGCGCGCGGAAGGCGCTCGTCACCATTGCCCGCACCGAGGGGTTCAGAGGCCTGTTCAAGGGCTTGCCGATTAGCCTGATAAAGTCGGCGCCGGCCAGCGCCGTCACGGTCTGGACGTATGAGAGGGCGTTGGGGTTGTTGATCAGCATGGACGAGAAGAAGGATATGTGATAATGATACCCGGAGAAAGGTGCACTTGAACGGAAAAGTTCTCTTGCCTTTTTTTCTCTAGTTCCTGTATGTACGATATGGATGGCCATCTATATAGGGTTCTAATTTAATTCCGCGCTCAACACCCAAGAGCAAATAAAACGATGCCGTCGGTTTCCCTTGGGAGCAGCCGCTGTCCAACTTTTCTCAGCCTTACCTTCCAAGGGCCTTGTTTGCTTCGTCCGCGCGCTCAACGCATTCCTCGATGACCTCCCAGAACTTTTTCACATCGCATGAGCGCGGGATTCGGATGCCCTCCGAGCCAGCCGGGAGCTCCTTGGCGATGGTTCGGCCAGTCTCCTTGACCTGCGCCTCCTCAAACGTTCCCTCGGTGACCACAGACACCTCGAAGCGTTCGTGGTGCTCGGGGGCCGTGCTCTTGGCGGCGTCCCAGTCGTAGAAAGGAATCTCATCTGGCGTGCCGATGAGCACGGCGGCCGCTGCCAGAGGGTCATGCAAGGGTGGACCCTCGGTGATGCCAAACTTGTCACTTTATTTTATAGTTTAGTTAGCTCACCGATCACAAAAGGTCTAGTCTAACGGCGGGAGAGCCATTGTCGAAGATCTACGAATTAAGATTCGGGAAACTTACGCATAGCCCTTGGCGAAGAAGTAGAGGAGCTCGACGAGCATGGTGCGCAGCTTCGTCTTCCCGGGGCCGGTCTGCTCCCCGTCCTTGCCGTAGAGGAGCATCTGGCGGACCTCGGCGGTAGCGAGGACCTGGTGTGTCAAGTCCAGGGGGATCAGCGTCGTCTTGGGGGCGAGCTCCTTGTTGCTGAAGAGCTCCGACGCCGCCTCGGGGTCGACGAGGATGTTGAACTCGGCGTAGGGGGTCCAGTTGCCGATGCGGGGCTTGCCGTCGATGACGCCGAGGGGCGCGTCCGTGAAGCCGCCCCCGATGGCACCTCCCATGACGCTGAAGCCCTTGACGTGCGAGGCCAGCTCCGGGTGCTTGCGGATCAGGGCGCCCACGTTGGTGACGGTGCCCGTGGCCACAATCCAGGCGGTGCCTGCTGGCTGGGCCTTGAGGGCGGCGGCCATGGCCTCGACGGCGGGGACGGGCGACACCTCGCTCAGGGGCTTGGGGAGGAGCTCAGTGCCATCGAGACCAGACTCGCCGTGGATGTCCGTGGGGGCGTGGAGGGCTGGGCGCTCGAGGGCCTTGTCTAGGCCGACGTGGATGGAGATTTCCTTCTCTTTGCCGATGGCTGTGATGAGGGAGCGGGCATTGTAAGTTGTGTTCCTGTTCGATTGGTCAGCTTGCGAAGATTTTTCTTGTGCGGTTGGGTTGTCGTGATACACACTTTAAGGAGGCATTGCCAAACACGGTGGAGATTCCCAAGAGCTTGATCCGGGGATGATACGCTGCGAGAAGGATGGCGAAGGCGTCCTAGGCACTGGTTTAGCATGGCTGACGTTGATTATTCCCAGCAAGGATCTGATTGTGATGCTGAATTACGCATGAACCGCGAGCTCAATCCCAACTATTTGGGATCCAGGTTCGGCGTCGTGATATTGTTTGGGAGCACTAAGTAGGTAGGCACGGCGGGAGATAACAGGACGGACAACTTACATCGTGACCAGGGTCACAGTCAAGCCAGACGGGAATTTGAGAAGTCATGTTCTAGGCTCTATTTTATTACGCTGTCGTTGCTATAAGATTGATTGGTTGAGGCTCCGTGAATCCAGGTGACAGGTAACAGGGAACGTGTCAGCTCAGGAACGGAGTTGGCAAGACGAGGATGAGATTGAGGGGTGAGACGAGACCGACTGGTTGGGTCAGGGCAGTCAGTTATTTGCGACGTTGCCCGCCGGGTTCCGTCTCTGGGCCGTGGATCTTGGTGGGGTTCGCTTGTGCCCCTCATCTCGCTCCTTCAAGTGCCCACCTCCGGACTCGCTCACGCTATGGCCTATCAATGCGGGCTGGCATTTGGCTCATTCATGCGTGGGTATTATCTTCAACTCGGAGCCTATCTCTTGGCATGGCTGATAAAACATATAACACACCGGGCGTGCATCTTCGAGATACCAATTGACCACCGGCTGTTGGACAGGCTCACTCGTTAGTCCATACAGTTCTCATCCAATCTCCCAACATTACACTTGTTCATGACTTCTTCCGCTGCTCCATCACCCGCAGCACATCAGCAGCGCTGTTCGCGTCGCCTTTCCGCTTCTTCGGACCCCTCTTCCTCTTGGACTTCCCGCCCCTTGAACCATCACCTTCACCGCCATCGCCGTCCCACGCCGATAGCTTGACTTTGGAGTCGCCAAAGTCCTCCTCATCCTCGAATCGGCTGGTACCAAAGCCCATATCGAGATCCTCATCATCTCTGTTGGATACTTGCAACATCTGTCGCCGTCGTTCTTCTCTGGCCTTCCTCTCCTCGGCTTCCAGATCCTCCTCCTCATCAGACCCTTCTTCCTTATCTGCTGTTGACTTCTTGATAGCTGCAGCTCTCTTGATTGCGGCCATGATAGCAGGATCTGACATTGATGGCGCCTTGGTGGATTCTGAAGATAGTAACCCTGTTTTGGCGCCTTTGAAATAGTCTGTTTTTGCGTTGGCTTCCGGTCTCGGCAGAGCCTCTCCTTCTGTAGACGCTGCTCGTACTTCCGCTGTTTCTTCGCCCTCTGCCTCTGTTCTCTTTTCTCGTTTCGGCTTGGACTCGTCGTCCTCAGAGTCGGACTCGGAGTCTGAGTCGTCCATCCCAGCCAAGGGATCGTAGTCGTCGCCCACGCCCTCGAAAATGTCCATATCTTCATCTTCCTGAGGCTCTTCTTCCTGTTTCTGGTATTGCTCGGGAACCTCCATCCCCAAGGGCTTAGCATTTGTGTCTGGCATTAGGAGGTCGCTCTTTTCCTCAGTCTGACCTGGTGCCAACTTCCGCACCTTTCTCTTCTCGTGCCCATCCGCGTCCACAATGATGAGAACCTCCCGTCCCTTGCTGTCGATTTCCATTCGTGTCCCGGGTTCCTTTTTGCCGCCGATTTTGCGAAACCGATCACCCAAAGCCGGCGCCTGGCTGGCTTTAGCGGCTGCCCGTGCAGCTTTAAGATCCGCAAGGATCTGATCGCGAGTTCGCTTCTTTCCCGGCGCTAGAGAAACTGTAGAGAGTTGACCCTTCTTCTTTTCGGCCTTTTCCTTCTCGACCGCCACAACGTCTTGCTGCTCAAGCTCATCGAATGCGTCATCCATGTCGTTTTCTTCCTCACCGGCCTCCTTGTGAGCCTCTGCTGGCTTCCCCGAGTAGATATCCTCTCCCTGCTTTATTCTCTTTAGGAGCTTGAAGTCCAGGCCTTTCACGAGATGCGTGCTTTCGAGATCACCTCCAGCGATCTCGAATCGCATTTTGTCAAACGTCTCCTGGTCGATCTCCTCTTTCTTTAGCAACTCCTCTAGTGCCTTGATTCGCTCCTCGCGATCGTCCCCCTCTTGATCCGTTCGCTCCTTCGCTCGGTCGACGTAGCCGGAGGCGAGTTTGCTGCCTCTAGGGGCCGACGTCTTGTACTGTTTCTGAGGCTTGGTCGCATTATTGCGGTCAGCCAGCTGTCGCGCAAAGTCTGCTTGTGAGCCTCCGAGGACACGTCTGAAAAACCCAATCGAGTCAGTTCAACTTTCACAATGCGATGCGCTCGAGGATATGTCCAACGTACGGTGTCATAGGGATGCTGCTCCGTTGCCGCGAACCCAGTGAGCTGCCAGCAGCAGCCGCTGGCCTGGATTTCGTAGAATCATCTTTGGATGACTTGCCGGATGAAGTGAGCACAAGCTTGCGAAACTGCTGGTTATTCATGGCGGTAGTCGGCGAGCCAGCAAAGCGCGCTGCAGAAGACCGGAGCAGAAATCCAAGAGCGGCTCTGAGCTAGGTTTCTCAGCCTTGGACCAGATGTGGCTAGTGATGGGTTACTTCTTCAAGGTTGCGACGAAATTACTGTGGCTCAAGAGCCGGTAGTCACGGGATGACGTGTGAAAGGCGCGCTCGACCGTGCTCCACTTTACGCGATACTCTCCCACTTGCACCGACAACTCGCCGCTGAAATTCACGATCGTGAACATCGCCCAGGGCAATGGCCGGTGGCTAGTAGTTTGGGTTTTATCGAGAAGTTTTTGGAATATTTTTGTCTCTTGCTGAAAATGCGCATCTTTGCTTCTGGCTTCGTAATTTGACGAAAGCCCGTTATCCACCAGTCACGATGAGTAACGCTTTGGAGAAGAACTCGTCGGCAGTCCGGAAGCGGATTGAAAAGCATACTTTTACCGACGAGACCGGGGAGGAATATGATGGAAGTACCTTCAACGGATTTCCCGAGTACTTCCGGCGCAAGAAGATCAAGCTGCAGAATCTAGACGCGGAGATTCGCTCCCGGTCGGATAAACCACAGATCTTCAAGGGCATCGTGGCGCACGTCTCGGGATACACGCAGCCTCCTCTTCACATGTAAGCCGGATAATTTCGAACTTGTTCGTCGAGTTGGCGACTAACGCGACACAGCCTCCACAAGGAAATCGTCCAACATGGAGGGGGCTTTCTCCAGTACTTGGATTCGAAGACCATGGCAACTCACATCATCGCATCATCACTTCCACCTAAGAAAACCGTGGACTGGGGTCGTTGTAGGATTGTGAAGCCTGCATGGATCGTGGATTCCATTGCCGCTGGGAAGTTGCTCTCTTGGACCGATTATCGTGTTATAGATGAAGGCCCCAGGCAGAAGGTCCTGGCTTTTGATGCCAGTGGGAGCATGACACAAACCACCCCGAAGCCAAGAGAGACGTATAGAGAGCATACAGAAAACAGCTTCTATTCGATGCAACTAAAGAACTCCCCAGAGATGAGCGCCGCCTTGAGCCAAGCTGTTGCAAAGGCATCAAGGCAGCCAGCCACCCCATCAAAGCTACAAAGCCTCGCCCTAGAGAATCCTCCAATCGAATCTACGGTTCCTGTGGGAGATCCACCACTAGATACCGTTGCAGAAAATGTTGATTCGGGACCAGCCAAACCCCCAGCTCTAGAATTACCCGAGGAGACCAAGCCTAAGCTCTCCGGGCCTCCCCAGAACGCTACATCTGAGGAACACAATGCTTGGCTGCTTTCGGACCCACGAATACGAAAGTCGTCGACGGCAAACCCAGAATTTCTGAAGCAATATTATTCCGAAAGCCGCCTGCATCACTTGTCTACATGGAAGTCGGAGCTCAAGTCCAAGATGCAAAAACTGGCTGCTGAGAAATCACAGACCGGTAAAGCGGGAAAGAGACCCGTAGGATCAAGAAGGTATATTTTGCACGTCGATTTTGATAGCTTTTTTTGCGCTGTGTCATTGAAGAAGCACCCCGAGTTGGTAGATAAACCCGTGGCCGTTGCTCATGGCCAGGGATCCGGCTCAGAAATCGCAAGCTGCAACTACCCTGCTCGAGAATTCGGGGTCAGGAATGGAATGTGGATGAAAAGAGCACACGAGCTCTGCAGTGACCTCAAGGTCCTCCCTTATGACTTTCCTGGATATGAAGCCGCAAGTCAACTTTTCTATGAAGCTATTATCGAGACTGGAGGCTTGATTCAAAGTGTTAGCATCGATGAGTGCCTCATCGATGTCTCTGCCCTCGTATACAGCGCAATGGGGTCTAATGGCCAAGGTGCGGACGAGGACACTATAGGAAGAGAACAGGCACATGCGGATGAGATCGCGACATCCATAAGAGCCAGGATCAAGGAAAAGACCGAATGCAATGTGTCCGTTGGTGTTGGCGCAAATATCCTCCAAGCCAAAGTTGCTCTAAGAAAGGCAAAGCCTGCGGGACAGTATCAGCTGAAACCCGCTGACGTTTTGGATATGATTGGAGAACTCAAGGTTGAGCAGTTGCCAGGGGTTGCGCGTAGTATTAGCGGCAAGCTGGAGGATGTTGGCGTCAAGCTTGTGAAGGATTTGCGTGCTCTCTCCCGGGAACGCCTCTCTTCTGTTCTGGGCCCAAAGACTGGAGAGAAGCTTTGGGAGTACTCTCGCGGCATCGATAAGACTGAGGTTGGGGAGCAGCCTCCCCGGAAATCTGTGTCTGCTGAGATAAATTGGGGTATTCGATTCCTCAGCCAACCCGAGGCTGAGGAATTCGTTTACAATCTATGCAAGGAGCTTGAAAGGCGGCTTTTGAATGAGCAGGTCAAGGGGCGACAGCTGACCGTAAAGATTATGCGGAGATCGCTCGACGCACCTCTCGACCCGGCCAAACACCTTGGGCATGGCAAATGTGACACTTTCAATAAAAGTGTTTCCTTTGGAGTTTCCACGAACAACTACGAGACAATCGGTAAAGAGGCAGTCTCAGTCCTCCGAACCTTTGGCTTCAGTCCTGGAGACCTTCGTGGGCTTGGTGTTCAAATGACAAAACTTGAGCCTATCAAGACAAACCCTTCTGCGCCTGAAGGCAGTCAGCGGAAACTTCCGTTCAGTGCCTTCAAAGGCCCACCCCCTAGCTCTAGACGTCCTCAAACGGAAGCCATTGAGGAAGTCGAGAGCCCTGAGAAACCCAGTCGGCAAGGCGAGAGGGATCCTATTACTGAAGAGCCAAACACGCCCTCGAAGTCAAAGATACACCCAGCGATGGCATTGACGAAAGCTGCAGAAGAAAACACCAAAGCAACAACCCCTTTGAATGTGTCAGGTACACAATTCCTGTTGCCAAGTAGCGTGGATCCCTCAGTATTTGCCGAACTCCCTAAGGATATCCGAAGTCGGTTAATGGCACAGCGTCCAGCAAGTAGTCGGCAGGCGTCCCCCATTACCAAATCTAGCACGACAGCTATGAACTTTTTCTCTTCTCAAATTGACACAGATGTGTTCAATGCACTTCCCGACGATATGAAGGCCGAGGTGTTGGCAACATATGGGCGCAATCAGGCGCAGCCTCCTGCCTATCACTCACCAAGAAAGGATAAGTCATCCCATCCATTCAAACCGGCTACGCCAACAAAGCAAGGCGGGCGGGCACGCAATTTATTCGGGAAATCCGAGCTCAAGAAAGATGCCCAGGCTGGTTTGATCCAGACCAGTTTCATGGACATCCAAGCTGGCAGTGAGGACCCACAGGGAGGCACTGTAGAGGATATGGATCCCGAGTTTCTCGCTGGACTCCCAGAGTCAATACGGAAAGAGGTCATGGAGGATCATAGGCGACTACGGCTGGCGCAGAAATCCGGGTTGGAAGCCCCCATGCTACATGGGCAGAAGCTATCAGATCCAGATGCGGAGAGTCTAGTTGAGGAAGCACAGATACAATTCCCTCCACCACGGCCACAGATTCCGTTCGGCAAGTCTGGTGTCTCGTCGGTGCAACAGATCAAGGACATGTTGGATGCCTGGCATGCAGAGACACAAGTGGACGGCCCACACGATGGTGATGTGGAGGTATTTCAGAAGTATCTAGTCGGCGTCGTCGAGGAAGAACGGGACCTGAAGAAAGTTCTGAAGCTGATCAAATGGCTGGAAGTTCTGATCGAGCAGGAAGAGGCAAAAAGCCAACCCAAAGGCAAAGAGGCTTGGCAACGGTCGCTTGCACAGATAAAGAAGGCAGTCCAAGGGGCGATTCGAAAGCGAGGGTTACTTCCATTGAAGCTTTGAACTCGCCCCCAAATTGATTCATCCGATTATAAACATCTCGCGATAGTTCCTATTCCAGGTCTATAGCTCAGAGCAGTCTGGGCGTGTCGTTGCTGGCCTCATGGGGTTCTCTTCTTTGCACCTCATCCAACTTCCACTTCTCGCCTAGGTATCTCAAGGTCGCAGGCCTGGTCTAGGCCATAAACGGACTTGGCGGCCTTGGTTATCTTCACAGTTGAGAAGCTACTTGGTGCTAAAAGCCACTGGAAGACTTGATGTCTGAAAGCAGCAGAGGCGCTCAATCCATTACGTACAGTACAGTAGTTGCGCTCAAACACCCGCCGCTATGTTCCTCCCTCCAGACATCGCTATATCGACAATTGAGTGTGTATTGTTTAATTAATTGCCAGCTACAGGCCTACAGCAGGGGAGAATCGGCTGATGAAGAGAAGCTGCGATAAGCACAACCCTAGTCCATGCGCATCTGTCCTTCTCCTCAGCGAGCGGAAAATGAGGGGTGGGGCTCCATCGCTCCCCCACACGAGGCGTAGCGCAGAGTCTGCAAGCCAATGGAATCAGTGGATTACCTTCTAGACTTCGTCGGTCGGTCGCTGCCTTCCAGCCTGTCCGCCGCGGAAAGATCTCAACCCCGTTCTCCTCCTCTGTGTCTCGCCACCTTTGCCTGTTCTTCTTCGTGAGCCTCCTCAAATCTTGTAGGAGCTGTCCCAATTGGTGTACGCCTTCTACTACTCGTCCATCGTTCAACTGCGGCGACAACCCCGAATCTACCAGCGCGCGCGCCACTTTTGATCTCTCCACCTCTTTCTCGCGACACAACCTGCCCATCATGAGCTCCTGGATTGACTGGTCAAAGACCACCAAGTCCAAGAATTACCATGGATCTGGATCATTTGCTACTGCCATGATTATTGGCCGTATGTTCTCGGTTCCCTTGGCACTGGCCAGCGTATCACGAACAGACAGCTAACCCCTCTTATAGCCACCTGTTTCTTCCTGGGTATTCTCTTCGCGCAGTTTCCCTATGACTTCCCCCTCCTCTGGAGCAAGGTGGACATCGCACCCGAGTACCTTGACCAATTGGAGGTACATCTCAAGTTCATGTTCGACTCGCCGCCCATCATCAACCGCATTCTGCACATCACCGTTGGTATCGCCTTCCTCGGTCTCTTCGTCAAGATGTACCGCCCGAGCGAGGCCAACTTCCTCTTCGACGGAGCCTCCATCATCCTGTACCTCATCGCCGTCGCTGTCTACATCTCCAACACCGTCAAGGGTCTCCGCGCCGTCAGTGATGGTATCTGGAACAGCCCCGAGTGGGAGTCGACTCGCGAGGGCCGTTTCGCTGGTGAGATGATTCTCGGTCGCGAGGACAGCCTCAAGGTCCTCTCTGCCAGCAACACCATCCTCGCCCTTGTCCTCATCGGTGTCCTGGTACTCCAGTCCGGCCAGTGGTATGCCGAGCAGAAGGACCACACCGAGGAGGCCCAGCCTGAGCAACCCAAGGAGGCCGAGACCAAGGCCTCCAACAAGAAGAAGCAGTAAGCTTGGGAGCCTTGCACGGGTAATCCTGGCTTGGGCTTGAACCTAGGCAACTGTTTTCCGGAGCCGGAGCTTTGGAAAGGGTATTGTAGTTCCTTGGAATAACTTTATTTATACCATGTCATATATGAAGGCCCAATGTACGTGTTTCGGTTGGAATGATCGCCAAGATGACATAGAGAGCTTCTGGGGCGATCCCCGGTGAGATAATTCGTTCATAGCAGAATGTTAATCCCACAGGAAATTAATTATCATCATCTGGAAGGGTCCTATTTCATCCATCAAACGCCTGTGTTATCCAAGAGATATCCAAGACTGACCTTCATGGTTCTGTCTAGGATGCCATAATCCGGAGCATAAGAGCAACAATAAGAGCAACAATAAGGGTAACAATATGAATAGAAATCCTGGTGTAATGAATGTCATGCCGATTATAGGCCGTTATTCGATGGATTCTGCGGAGCAAGGGGAAGACTGGATCTCATCCATTGCAGTTGGGTCGTGGACTATCTGCCGGAAGAGCCATATGCCTCTAGGCAAGAGAAGAAAAAGAAAGCAAGACGCGTGATGCCGAAGACAGCCAATGGAGAACAGTGCTCACCTCCCAATCCTGACACATGCATCCAGTGGATCTGGCTGATGCTCCCGCACCTTTATTACCCACTACGTCTACTCCCGTGTTCGTGTCAGTACGTAACAGGTTTCTGAAGCTCGTTCAGCATGAGGGCCCAGCTGGTGAATGCCCAATGAATATGACTACATGCCCAGCTAGAAAAGGCAGATGACTCACAGCAGATTGAGACATCAAAGCTAGTAGGCTAGGTACATGCTCTCATTGGCACCATCTTCACATCATCTCAGACATGCTCCCAGCTCACAAGGGACATCCGAAGTCGCGTCAGCTCTCTATGCCTCGGCAGTTGTCCGAAACTCCCCATCCCCCCTAACTACCGGCTCATCTGCACACGGCACTCGCTACAGCGACACTGCTGTCGGTTCGCTCGACATATGGGTCCGCGTACGCCAACTTGTAGATGTGATCGGAAGACACAGACTTGATGTATCATACAGAGTATGTCTCACCGCCAGGGTTGGAACAATTTCCGCATTCCTTGCATCCTGCGATCTCCCTCCTTCCCTTTCGCTCTTCTCAGCCCCCTCCCTCCATCCAGCCGAGCGTACCTTAGTAGTTTTGCGTGCGAGATGAGGCCTTTTGACGAGGGTCGTAGGGTGACATGCCGCGTCAATAACCAGCATGTCCATGCAGCTAAAGAGGGTCCGGCTGAGGATGTCCTGCAAGTTTTCCTTATCAATCAGTGATTTCCTCGCCCAAAAGAAAAAAAATTCTCCACCATCTAAAAAAAAACCGGCACCGTCACCGCCCGACTCCCACTTCTGGATGCGCTAGAGATGCCCCGCGGCTCGCTCCAGCCTGTGACAGGACGGGCACCAGCCTAATTTCGTGCTTCCAACTTGTTTCCCCCTCTCCTGCTTTTTTCCCTTTTTCCCTTTCTTCCCATTATTTATCTCATCTCTCTCGGACCTTTTGCTGGCTGCATGGCTGAGGGTTATCCCTCATCCCAACAAAAGCCTGTTTGACCTGGGCCGTTGTTTTTGACCGTTTTCCCATAAAGGACCCGAGTGACAGAGCATGGAAACCAGCCAGCTTGCGATCGAGCCTGTCCAGGCCCCTGCCGAAATGTCTCTCAAGCCCCAGGCCGCGGCCATGGAGGCCATTGAGGACGTGACATATGGCTCGGTATGAGCGTTTTCCCCCCTCCTCCCCTCCAGTGGTGGCTGGGCCCGAGATCGGCGGGGTTTTTAGGTTTCCCAAAATATGTTGCGATGGCTAACGAAGGCGTCGCGTCGTTCCCCCCAGATTGCTGGCATCGTCGGCAAGTACATCGAGTACCCTTTCGACACGGTCAAAGTACGACTCCAGAGCCAGCCCGACCACCTGCCGCTGCGATACACCGGCCCGCTCGACTGCTTCCGGCAGTCGCTCAAGGCCGACGGCATCGGGGGCCTCTACCGGGGCATCACCGCACCCCTGGTGGGCGCCGCTGCCGAGAACAGCTGCCTCTTCATGTTCGAGAGCGTGGGTCGGGAAGCCATGTTCTCGATCGGCTGGGCCTCGCGCCGGGACGGGCTCTCCCTCCCGCAGCTCTACCTCACGGGAGCCTTCGCGGGCGCCTTCGCCTCCCTCGCGCTGACGCCCATCGAGCTGGTCAAGTGCAAGATCCAGGCCCCGGCCGGCGGCGCCCCGGCGCTGCGACCTGTGGCCGTCATACGGAGCATCTTCCGCCACGGGGGCATCATGGGGTTCTGGCACGGGCAGATGGGCACGCTCATCAGGGAGACGGGCGGCAGCGCGGCCTGGTTCGGCGCCAAGGAGACCACCACGGCGCTGTTCAGGGAGCAGAGGCTCAAGTCTGCCGCGTCGCAGGCTGAGAGGGAGGCGCTGGCGACGACGCCGTTGCCCTTCTGGCAGCAGGCCATTGCGGGTGCCTCTGCCGGCATCGCGTACAACTTCCTCTTCTTCCCTGCGGATACGATCAAGTCCCGCATGCAGACGATGCCTCTCGGCGGCTCTCATGTCAAGCGCACGTTCTGGAGCGAGGGTGTCGCCGTGTGGAAGCAGCATGGACTGAAGGGGATGTACCGAGGTTGTGGGATTACATGCCTTCGGTCCGCACCCAGCTCGGCATTTATCTTTATGGTTTATGATGGTCTGAAGAGGCATTTACCAATGCATTAATGAAAGTAAAGGTCGAAGCGATAGAGGAAGCGAAAGCAAACCCCGGCCCAGACTAGAACTGGGCCTGATACATGACATACGGCATTGGACCAGGCTTCCTCATTTTTTTTTATTCCGTTAATATATATTTACTCGTGGGAAAGGGACAGAGGAATCATTCAACTACAAAGCATGTTGATTTCGGTTATAGAGAAAATTCTTGAATGGGAAAAAGCGATTTTGAAACGGTATATGATACATGCTAGGCAATGCCTTCCGTCTTCACTGCTGCGGGATGCATAGCAGCCCCACGAATAAGAGTGTGAGTCTCATCCATCTCTTGGCGAACCAGCGGCCTGAAACCTTTCCTAAATGACGGCGAGACATGGGCACCTAAATCTCCGTGGTCTCTCTATCCTTCTTGCCAGGCGGCTTGGTATTCTCATAATTCATGGCATGCAGGTCCCAGTTGTTCAGATAACCCACTCCGGCGCATAGATATGTTGCAAAGCTCAACCACCCAAGGTAGGGAATCTGGCAGTATGCAGCGACCGCATCGATGGGGTGCCAGAGGTATGTCAGGTAGGCATTGACGCCCAGAAGACTGACGATGTCTACAGTGGCGAGAGCAGGGAGCTTGGCGGCGAAGAAGAGGGGCATCCAGACAAGATTGAGACCAAGCTGGATAGTGTATAGGGTCATTGTGTGCTTGGTGGTGCGGATGGTGTCAGGGGATGAAAAGGGCGACAACCCCTTGAAGGTTGCGCGATAAGCAGCATATCCCATCATCCTATATGATTGATAAGCGATTGATCGAAAGGGGGAAGATATAATGGAGAGGTTCATCGCACCCGTAGAGGACCGTCCAGACTGGGCCGAACAACCATGGTGGTGGGCGCAGAGGGGGCTGCTTCAACCGAAGGTATGTCTTTTGAGTGCCAGCTCCTGCAGAGGAAGATTCGGGTTTGTGTTAGAGCAAAGGACATCGTACCAGCTAGTTCAAATGTAGAACAATATGCACTTACGCCCAGTAGCATACCCAATCGATGTTCCCAGCACAACGGGAAGAAGGATCGATGCGGAGGGGTTGAGGAACACCTGCGAAGGGATGGTGATGGAAGGGATGTACGTTGTCATGACTGTAAAGGTTATCGATTTTCTACTTGAGGAATTCAATGTTAGAGGAAAATTCAACCCGGTCGTGGACGAAAAATAATCGTTCCGCTAAGGGAACTGATGGTTGTGGTTTCGAGCTGTCTAGACGCTGGGAAGCCTCAATGACGTAATGCATTTGAGACTTCTAAATTGGCAGTGGCTAGGCAAACCCGGACTTACCAATGTTGCAATTGTATAGGTAATTATTTGTGGCTTGAAGAAGATGAATCAAAGGGAAAAATAGCAAATTGGCATTGTTTCCGTAAAATGTATTTAGGAGAACAACGGCCTCGTACGAGTTTTTAAACAATGCCTCGATACCCAGAGGTTGCGATTCTAGTAGCCATCGAAAAGTGTACGATCATCTCCAATTCCCATGTGCCGTGCTCTCCGTTCCGACGCGACTCCAGCCACGGTCAAGCCACGTGACTGAGCTTGGTGGGGCCAAAGCTGAGGCTGGAGCTTCTCGAAATTAGCAGAGTGCACGGGCCACACAACGGGTGATTTAAAGTGGTCCCACTTAAAAAGGTCGCGAGAAACGCGTTTTCGGGTCGCGTCCAACACGTCCTCTCACCAGGGCGTTCGTGACGCTGGGTCTGCGCTCGCAACCGCGCCAACGGGCTAAAAACCCAGGCGCTTGCCAGGGCACAACCATTGCACTTTCTCCATCTTGTCCAACTCACAACAACCACCTTCCCGCATTTCAACACAACTGTATAATTCACTCATTGTTCTTGCTTCACATCCATTTGCATTGCATTTGTCATTTACTATTGTCCTTCCAACCTTAGGAAGCTGCAACCGCTATCCTCATGTCTCCCTCAACCTTAGGAAAGAGGACGAGGTCCGCCCTTGACATAGGTAGGTGCCATTAACCACAATCCAACAGAAGGAAGTAGTCACTTACCATTACTCCAGCCGACCTGCCATTACCACAGACTCCCAGTAAGCGAGCGAGGAGAAATACGAAGCCCATCCTCTACAACGACGAGAACCAGGATCCCAACTCCATTGCCGAAGATGAGGACGAAGTGCCCCCTACTATCCGCAAGTCAGCATTGAAACTCAATCCAGTGACGCCCTCAACCCCTCGCCATCGCGATGTTTTCTCATCCCCCAATACTCCACGCCATGTGGTTATGTCCGCCGGCAAACTATTCAAGCGATTGACACCATCCACCCCTTTGTCTCCCTCGGCTATCCAGACAGTCTACCACAACGCTCGCCAGCTCTTCGCTCACGGGACGGAACCAGGCAAGCTGATTGGAAGGGAAACAGAGCGGGCACAACTCTCCACCTTCCTCGATCGCTGCTCCCCTTCATCCGAGTCACCACGCGGCTGCCTCTACGTGAGTGGTCCTCCAGGAACGGGCAAGAGCGCCATGATCACCGAGATCATGCAAGGATATACGGATCGGGAAGGCGTGCGTGCTTCCTACGTCAACTGCATGAGTATCAAATCCTCTAGGGATTTGTATAATACTCTGCTAGAGGAGTTGGGTTATGCCAGCGACTCATCGGAATCCGAAGCCGTATCAACTCTTCAGTCCATCTTCTGCCCCAAATCACAGGATTCATCTTCCGAGGTTTACCTGGTTACTTTGGATGAGATCGACCACATCTTGACCATGGGCCTGGAAAGTTTATACCGCATGTTTGAGTGGTCTCTTCAAAAATCATCAAGATTGGTTTTGATTGGAATTGCCAACGCACTCGACCTCACAGATCGATTCTTGCCGAGACTCAAGGCCAAGAACTTGAAGCCCGATCTGCTCCCTTTCCTTCCCTACACCGCAGTCCAGATCAAGCAGATCATCACTGGAAGGCTCAAGTCATTGATGCCCGAGGGCAAGGAGGGATACGTGCCCTTTGTTCACCCCGCCGCGATTGAGCTGTGCTCTCGCAAGGTGGCAAGCCAGACTGGTGACCTACGAAAGGCGTTTGAAATTTGCCGCCGGGCTCTGGACTTGATTGAGCAGGAAACAAGGTCAAAGCACGAGGACGAGGCGCGTGAACAACTCCTCCAGCTCACCCCGACGAAGAGGCCACTGGGTGAGAAGGTCAATGGCGCCTCTGGCAACGGCTCAAAGAGCATCGCACAGATTATGACCAGATCTCTCAAGTCATTGACGGCAGAGACGGCCCCCCGAGCATCGATCGGCCACCTCAACAAAGTCACAGCAGCAGCTTTCAGCAATGGAACAACACAAAGGCTAAAGACTCTTAATTTACAACAAAAAGCAGCTCTCTGTTCTTTGGTAGCTTTTGAGAGGCGCACCCGAGCTTCATTCACCAGTGCAAACGGGGCCACACCATCAAAGTCACAAACAATGGCGCCCACCATCAAAGCCCTGTTTGAGACTTATTGCCGCCTGTGCACTCGCGACTCAGTCTTGCACCCCTTGTCTGGATCCGAGTTTCGAGAGGTCGTTGGCAGTTTAGAGACTTTGGGATTAGTCAACGCGGTTGACGGTAAAAACGGCAGTTTTATTACGCCACAGACGCCAAGCAAACGCGGCAGGAAAACCACCACAGTGGCCAGTGGGGATGATAAGCGGATCGCCAGTGCGGTTGCAGAGAAGGATATGGAATCTATGGTCGATGGTATTGGCGCGGGTATTCTGCGAAGCATTCTCAGCGGTGAGGCGCTGGACTAATGACACACAAAGAAAACATAATGGCATAGCTTTTGTTTTAGTATTTTTTGTTTGGAAAAGGGAACGGCACGGGCATAATTGCATATACACAAGGGAAAGCATCTGGATCTCTAGTGTTTAGATCATGAAAGCTTGGCGTTTGGGGGATTACATTTTTGGATTTTTGCATGCCTTCAAGATGGCAGAGCGGACACGATTCCGCATTTTACACATAGAGTAAATGACGAGACGAAAAACTCGCTAATTCTTTCTGGACTTGGATACGATTCGCGAAGTGACCTGTTCGAAGAATAATGCTCAGCAGACGCACAGGGTGCCCAAATGGGACAGGTGCATTGCGTGGCCCCTTGAAGTGGATGTTATTGACCAGTGATTGGAAGAACAAAGACAGTGCTCGTATCCGTCAGCCTATTCATCGTCGCTGTTGGCCGATCGTGGTGATCCAAATCTAAAGCACTACACCGATGTTGCACTAGGTAAAAATTTTACTTCTCACAGTCGGCCGTACATGGCCGTCAACACGAGGCGGCGCGAGGCCGAGAGTGACAGGCAGATGAAGACTTGGTACTTCCTACGGTAGCATACGCGACAGCCGATTGTCACCAACCAAGGCTCAGACAGCACTCTGCCCTGACGTATACAGAGGGGGCAGCATGCATGAGTTGCAGGGATTCGGAGTTTATTTATAGGCAAGGGACTAGCCCTACGTGGGCAGGGACATTGCCATGGCAAATATGGACCAGTCACAGGAAAAGTGATGGGCGGTTACCATGATACGACGCTCTTTGGCAGGCACCGGGAATACATGGCTCCTCGAATGGTCCTTTGGGTGAAATGGGGGAGCGGGTTGTGCTAAATCACGGTGGGTTGATGGTGGGCTGAAATAACAACGGGCCAGCCAATCAACAGATACGGCGTGGTGTATTCTGAGGCTCGCTCGGCCTCGCTCGGACCCCTTCTTGCTCAGCTGGCGCCGCAGTTGAATCAATTGGCGGTGTTGCTTTGTTCTAGGCCTCGAGGGCTGTTGGCCTCCTCTTCTCTTGTCTCTCCCATCCAAGCATCCAGACAGTCGATATCTTCGAAGCAGACCCGGACTCTCGCTCCGGAGCACGGCCCTGGATCCCTTCCGTAACAGGAGTTGACAAGCTTTGCTTGGCGCGGACTCTACTCCTTGGCGTGTGTGGCTCTCGGACACGAGTGGCCGGGGAGGAGCGCAGCTAGAACTCCGACTAACACCAGGCTCGCGGCTGGAGTAGGACAGGACAGGCCACCGGCCCGCCCGAAGACTGTTCAGGCAGCTGGCAACACCACTGAGGGACTACCCATACCCATTACCAACCACGCTATTGCTGGAAGCGGCAGCACAGAAGGTGGGGAGAAGGCAAGGCAGACGAGGGTGCACCAGAAGAAGAAAAAGAACTGAACAAAGGAGGGGAGCGTCGGGCGACAAATCAGCGACAGCAACTTCAATCAATTACTTCCCCTCCTCCACAGGGATCCAGGGGCCCTTCGCGCTACAGTGGTTGCTAGCCTGTCGCGGCCGCCGCCACCACCACCACCAACAGGGCACCCCACTGTTGTCTCTCCCCGTCAAATAGTTCGGTGCCGCTACGACCGCCCTGCAGCCCACCTATCTACGGCAGCCAAACCCGGTGGTAGCCACAGAACGACCATCGACATCCTTCTACTTCACTTGAACAGACGCCCACCTGCACGCAAGAGAGCAGGCAAGCAGACGATTAAATTCAGCAGATCAACATAGTGCCGCCGCGATCAGAAAAGGGACTCTGACTGTGTGTGTTTCTTACAATCCCCGTTCCTGCGTTCGGCTCGCGGGTCCAGTCAACAGCGGGTAGTGCTAGTGAGTCTGGGGAGGATCAAGCTGGGCAGCACTCTTGCTTGGATGGCCCCGTCACCCGCGTTGCCCTCCTCGTCTACTTCCCAGGCGCACACATCCGTCGAGAACAGGCGAACAGCACCATCGCAACAGCAGCGCCGTGCCTCGCCGTCCTCCAGCGCGACCCCTCCTCTCATCGCCGACCACGCCGACACCTCGGCTACCGCAACTTCCGCCTCATCAGCCCACCCAACCACCATCGCGACACCAACACCCTCGGCCATCGCTGGTGGCCAGCACCACCGGCAGCAACGGCAGCGGTCGAATTCTCTTGCCACCTCACAGATGCCCTCCGCAACACCGTCGGGGATGAACGGCCGCTCGGTTCCATCGACGCTTTCTTTTGCTGGATCCACCACTCCTCGACCTTCCACAGCCCAGCCTGCAGGCGCCAACAACAACCACGCCTCAAGCAACGGTAATTCGAGTCCCTCGACCCCCAACTCGTCCTCCTCCTCGCCGCGCGCCGACCCTCAAGCTGCGCCGCCCACCGCGAAGCCAACTTCCAGCAAGCGATTCTCCTCCATCCCACGCTTCTCTTCACTGTCCTCCCGATTCAGCCTCCCAATTACCCTCCGCAGCCGGAAAAACCATGTCGCAGACTTTCATATCCAGCCGCAGGAGCCTCATAAGAAGTATACTGCTGGTGAGAACGTCCGCGGGTCGGTGATTCTCGTTATTGTGAAGCCTATTCGCATCACCCATCTGACGGTCTCGCTCAACGGCTTTGCCCGCGTCCTCAAAGAGCCAGCGCTTAGCGCAAGCCCGCATGCTCTCCTACCATCCGGTGGCTCGGAGACCCCGCGGTATCACGGCCATGGCTTCGCCAGCATTTTCCAGGACGAGCAGGTGCTGAGCGGGGATGGCAGGCTGGAGCCCGGCAAATACGAATTTGGGTTCAATCTGGTATTTCCTGAAAGAGGGCTGCCAAGTAGCATTGACGTATGTTCCCCCTTTGCTTTGCGCTGTTGGTTTATATACTGGGCAGTTCCAGAGCTCTTCCGCTCCGGACTTAACGGATCGGGGCAAAATACTAGATGAAGACGGGCTAACATGGCACGCAGTTCGAACGAGGGTCAATTTCCTACCTAATTATGGCAACATTGACCAGACCGACATCGATGGCTGCTACAACCTCGTGCGACAGGAAGGTAACTCTAGTTGAGAAGGTCGATATTGGTCTCCTGGCACCGCCCCGCCCAAAGACGATTTTTCTAGAACCCATCTCGAAACGAGTCAAAAGAAGGAAATCGTTTGCTCCCGAGAAGGTCGTTCAAGCCACTACTCAGGAAGTGACCAATGACCTTGCCTCCGAAGTTGGCTCCGTTGCTCCATCCACAACAGCCGAAGATTTGAATCGTGACCGTGGGCTGGACCAGTCCGATATCCGTAGTGAGATCAGCGGTGAGAGTGGCCGGAGCGCAAGCACGGGCGGCTTGAGCCGGGCAGAGCTTGCCCAGGTTGCGACGGCCAATCAGCAAGTTGTGGATGACAAGACCATTACAGCAACTGTTGAGTTGCTGCGGGGGGGTTGTCTGCCTGGGGACACGGTCCCTGTACGCGTTACCGTTCAACATATCAAACGAATGAAGAGCATGGCTGGTGTCATTGTCACGTTATTCCGGCAGGGCAGAATTGACTCGGCTCCTCCCCCCGAACTCTTCTCGGCCGAACTGTCCAAGGAGGATAGGAAACGCGCGGACAAGAACGAGAGTTATCCCAAGTCTCGAACTGGGCTCGGGGGCTTGTCTATGTCCTCGTCGGGGTCCAAGAGCATTTTCCGCAAGGATCTGGATCAGAACTCTGCGCCTTTAATCATTCACCCGGCGACGTTGCATACTTCAGTCACAGTGTCGGTCAAAATCCCCGATGACTCGTTCCCCACGATCAAGGGCGTGCCCGGGAACATGATTGGATTCAAATACCAAGTTGAAGTAATCGTTGACTTGGGAGGCAAGTTGACAAACCAACTTCAAGGAAATCGGACGTCATCCAGGGTTGGGCAAAACAACGGTTGGTTCGAGAACGGGAATGCCTACGGTCCCAGGCGCGGAAGCTCTACCATCATTGATACCTCACCTCTGCGGAGAGAAAAGGGTGTCGTCTCAATGACGATAGAAACCATTGTTGGAACGGTGGATAGCTTACGTGGCAGAGGGAAACAACGAACACAGAGACAGATGTCACCATCATCAGGTATAGCTCAGAGCGACGAAGACGAAGCATATTATACGGAACATAGCCAACCTGATGAAAATCACTGGGTGTCGCCGTCGCCCTTTGTTGGCAGCTACCCTCAGAATACCAATTTTGCTCCCCAGGCAGGCAATCAACCTTACTACGGAGCACCGCCGCCTACACTCCCCCAACAGCCACACGGACCTACAGCTCCTTCACAGCCATATCCTTATTCGGTGAACGGAGAAACCAATGGTGTCGGACACGTCCCAGCACCGGACTACATTCCCTCACCTCAGGTTCCCGATGAGCGGAACATGTCCGAAAAGGAGCGAATCCAGCTAGCGGAGAACAGGTTGCTTCCCAGCCAACCACCAGCCGCTGGCCCTTCATCTCCGCCAGATAATGAGGAGGAAAACATTTACGATGCAGACGAAACACCACGCTTGCCTCATGTCACTCCCAGCTTCCCTAACAGAGATTCAGAGGATAGCCCATCAGCCCCTACGGAAGGTGATCTACAGCCGCTTTCTCCAAGCGGCCCATCCCAAGACAAGCAAGAAATTGAGCGCGAGCGTCTACTAGCCGAGGCCAGCGCGCCCCAAATCCCCGAAGACTTGCAAAGACCCGATAGCACGTCAAGGCGGGATATGGCCCCCGACGCCGAGCCAAGCGCTCCCATGATCACGGAAGAGGACGAATATCGAGGGTACGGAGTTGGCGCGGGCCCTTCCAGAGCAAGAGATCACGGACTTCATAATGAACAACTACCAGCATATGAGCGATGAAAATACAAATACCTACAAATATACCTTCGTATTAACGATTTGATACACATTTTCCCAGTCCATCAGCATATACCAGGTTCTTACAAATCAAGCGGAGTGAAAGGGGGGGGGGCGGTTTGGCACGCGATATAGATAGGAGTTTTCCCTTATTTTTTTTGATTGGATGAACTTTGGATGGTGCATGAAACCGACCTTGAGAGGTCGCATTCGGCGATGAGGCGTACCTCTGGCACAGGTGCCTTGCATGTATTCAACGACACAATGTATCTCTTTTTTCTATTTTCACGCATGGTGGGCTTCGCCAGACTTTTGCCCCCTATTCTATTAATATTATTGTATACACAGAGCGCAAGACCGCGCAGGCGCGCGCACATAGACAGATACCAAAAACTGAGCGGGGAGGGGCCAAGTATCTCCTTTGCAAACTCCAGTTTTCAGCTTGGAAAACGCGACTTCACACACACCCTCCTCAACGCGGTTTCTTCCCTACGTCTCCCATTTTCTTCAATGCTGCAGGACGACGGGCTTGCCCTGCTCCCAGTGGTGCAGGGTGTCCCTGATGTTGACCCAGTACCGTAACCGCACGGCCTCGCGCTTGGCAGCGTCGATGTCGTCGTTGGCAAAAGCTGCGTCGAGAGCCTCCTCGCTGGCGGCTATGCGGGCGTCGTTGGCCTCGCGGGGTTGCTCGAGGTCGGCCTCTGATTCGGCGTCCTCGATCTCCTCGCGGGCCTCGAGGACGAGCATGAGCAACGAAGGCTCCTCGACCTTGAGGGTCTCGTCGTTGGCGACGTCGACGCCGCGCAGGGCGAGGAGGTACTGGGCGCGGAGGAGGGGGTTGGAGAGGGTCTTGTAGGCGTCATTGATGAGGGCGGAGGCGGCCTCGGCGCGGGGCTTGTCCGAGGCAGGGTGCAGGTCCGGGTGGGCGCGGGCCTGGAGGCGGAGGAACTCGCGGCGGAGGGCGCGGGTGTCGATGGGGAAGTGGCCGGCTGGCGGGGGGCCCTGGGGTAAGGTGTCTGGGAAGAGGTCGTAATGGGTTTTGGGGGCGCCGGAGGAGAAGGGCTGCGAAGAGGAGGACGACGAGGTGGTTGAGGGGTCGGCGTTTTCGGCGTTTCGGTGGAGGGCGGCACTGGAAGAGAAGAAGGAGGCTCCTGAGGGGATGCAGTGAGCGCTGCTAGAGACGAGAGACACGGGAGCGGTGGTGGAGGCGGAGGCGGTTGTTCTCTGAAGGACAGACGGGCGAGTTGGGATTGCGGCGCACGACGTGCGTTGAGCGTGGACCTGGCATCTTGCGCAGAGTCGGTACACGTGCCGAGCAGGGGATGAGGCTGCCATGATTCTTGCAGCTGGAGAGACGCAGGAGGTATATAAATGTAGCAATTGACTGGCAAAAATCAGATCTCAGAGCGGGCTGGGCGGATGCTAGTTCATGAAGGAGCGCCGCGGGATGGCAGTTGGCGAAATCGTTAAGGCCGACAACGGAACTCCGATGGAAATTCGAGGCTGGAAATAATTCCCCGTCCATGACGTTTTGCCTATCGATAGGGCATTAGACCGGGCAAGATGGGGCGCTTAGTCAGCACCTCTGCATCTGTACCTGGCCCCTTCTGCTCGCATCAACCTCCGCAATCCCTCCGCAAAAGGCTCAATGCTAGTCCAAGTCGCTGTGGATACAACTGGCGAACTCCCCTAGGAACTGCAGGCTATCCCAACAGGAGTGGACCCGCGGCCAGGGAAAGCGTGGGATGCTTGGTGGAGGAGGTTGGCCCAGTGGCCCAATGGCTGCAGGCTTAATTGTCCTTGGTCGTCTCCTCTTCTCCCTCCTGTCTCTCTCCTTGCGCCTTCTCATGACAGCAGCTAGCTCTCAGTTTTAAGGATTTATTCACTTCTATCTGTGATTGTTTCCGTTAGCGGTCGCTCTAAATCCTCTCCTGAACATCCTCACGAAAGAGTGGCGTCGGGGTAACTACCGCCGAGGCCTTCCACGAATCAAAGATCAGGTCATTTATTATTATCAAACATACGGTCAGCCACTCTCGTTGTAGACACGATACACCTTTCTAGACTCAATTGCGTGAATTCTATACTGCATTTCTGCAAACATGGCCAAGATTTTTGACGCTGAAGAGGGTGAGGAACTGATTCTCGGACACCTGGGCATCACCAAGCTAATCAGACCATCTGGTAGTCGCCAAGCACAACACTGCAGAGAGCTGCTGGGTGATTCTGTACGGGAATGTCTATGATGTGACCAACTTCTTACCTGAGCACCCCGGAGGCTCCAAGATCATCCTATCTCTCGCCGGGAAGGACGCCACAGAGGAGTATGATCCTGTGCACCCGCCAGGCACCCTCGAGGAGAACCTACATCCCAGCGCCAAACTCGGGCAAGTGAATCCCGAAAGCCTCGCCAAGGTCCAGGAGGCCAATGTGGCTCAGGATGTAGACAAGGCTGCGCAAGGGCCTCCTCCCCTGGAGACGTTACTCAACCTCGACGAGCTGGAGGAGGTGGCTACCAAGCAGGTTTCCAAGAAATGCTGGGCGTACTACTTCTCCGCGGGTGATGACCTGATATCTAAGCGCTTCAACAACTCCGTGTATAGGGATATCCTCCTCCGGCCTCGGATGTTTGTCGACTGCACAGACTGTGACTTGTCAACGACCCTCCTCGGGCACAAGGTCGGGCTCCCCATCTACGTCTCGCCGGCCGCCATGGCCCGGCTTGCTCACCCAGACGGCGAGCAGGGCATCGCCAAGGCGGCCGCCCGGTTCGGCGCCATGCAGCTCATCTCCAACAACGCGTCCATGACGCCGGAGCAGATCATCGAAGGGTCACCCGACGGTCAGGTATTCGGGTGGCAGCTGTACGTCCAAAAGGACCGCGCAAAGAGCGTAGCCATGCTCAAGCGCATCAACGCCATGAAGCACCGCTACAAGTCCATCGTCCTGACGCTGGACGCCCCGGTCCCCGGCAAGCGCGAGCTGGATGAGAAGTCCAACTTCGACCGCTCGCTGACGGTCGAGGTGGGCGGCAAGGAGTCCGGGGAGAAGCGGCCCGGCGGCGGAAGTGTCGGGCAGCAGTTGTTCTTCGGCACCGCGCCGGACCTGACCTGGGGCCCAACCCTTGCTTGGCTGGCCGAGCAGACGGACCTCCCCATTGTCCTCAAGGGGATACAGACGCACGAGGATGCCTACCTCGCCGCCAAGTACGCGCCGCAGGTCAAGGCCATCATTCTGTCGAACCACGGCGGGCGAGCTCTGGACACCGCGCCCCCTGCGGTGCACACTCTCCTAGAGATTCGCAAGTACTGCCCGGAAGTGTTCAGCAAGATCGAGGTGTGGGTCGACGGAGGCATCAAGAGAGGTACGGATGTTGTCAAGGCGCTGTGTCTTGGTGCGAAGGCGGTTGGTGTTGGCCGTGCTGCCCTCTTCAGTCTGGGAGCCGGCGGGCAGGCCGGTGTTGAGCGCATGTTTGAAAGTAAGTATTTCCACGTATATCCGCCTGTTTCCCGGGTCGTGTGTCCTCGCAACATCTCGCTAGCTGATGGGGTTGAAAGTTGCTCCTGGCTGTTGTTGATACTAATGGCCTTTCCTAGTCCTCGAGGCGGAAACGGCAACATGCATGAGATTGCTAGGGGCCAAAACCATCTCCGACCTCGGTCCCAGATTTGTAGGTTACCTTCGACGCCATTTTGTTTCAGCTACTCACCATTGTCACAGATCAACACACGGCGTGTAGAAAGAGACATATACGATGGTGACTCGGGATTAGAGAAGAAAGGTCTGTGGTCCAAGTTGTAAACATTAGAGAGCCGGACAGAAGGGGGATGTAGAATAGTCCCAGACATGGAAGGAGATGGAGATCGGATGCCAGCTCCATAGATTAGACAGGGGAGTTTCATGTGTCACCTCGGCTTGCCGTTGATCACTTCAGAATGAAGTCGTTAGCCAAGAGGTTTCATCGCCCTTAGCAGCTGTTTAAGGAACCATGAGCGAGTTTTCTTGTCAGCCTTCATATGCGAATGGATACCAATACGATGGGCGCATAAAGCACAACGCCTAATGGGAGACAAGGGGACTGCAATTGCCCATTGGACCCCTCTTCCGTCACATTTTTCAGTCATCGAGTATTTCCTGCGAACATCTTACAGGTCCATGTCCCCCGCAGGCTTTTCATTCGTGCGAGCCTTTTCATCACGCCAATAGCCCGTCAACAGCCATGCACCACAGTGTATCACTGATGCTACTCCTTGATTATCTGGAGGGGGGGGCATACTCACGGTGCCGAGCCAGGGAGTATCCCTCGAGAGATTTTGTTTCCAATATATCATAGATATGCTTAATATTATAGACCTTCTTCTTTGAGGTAGATTAGCTTGAAATTGTCCTTGTACAATGAGATATGTTATGCACAAAGCCTTCAAAGTTGATGATGGAGATCTACTGTGGACTTATTTCCATCTGTCCGTTCACACTTGGATAAAATATGTACTTCTTCAAAGTGGTCTCCTCCTCCTTTCGCCTTGCGACGAGACAAGGATGGGGACGAGGGCTACCGCTCTCCCCGAATGCGCCTAGCCAAGCAGAGTCAAGGTTGCCTGAGCCTAGTACTCAACATGAGCATAGCTGAGGCAACTGGGGCCCTCAAACGATGGAGAAAGCCGCTGCAAGATGCCTTGGTCTCGTGGGTGCGACAAGAATGTCCACTTCTCATCGCCAGGGGCCTGCCTAGGCAACAAGCGTGGATCAATAGGAGTGGGTTGTGTCGATGACGAATGGTCACTCTTGAGATCTATTCTTGAGGATGCGGAGAGGCCCCTGAAGACCTCGTGCGTGTTCAGATTCCCATCGACCAACTTCAGCTGGCCGAGGTCATCAGATTTAGTTTCCGAGGCGATCGTCGTGGCTCTCCCATGCAGCGACACCGTGACAATGGGTAGGGGCAGGTAACGGGGTACTTCCCCTCGACGCGGCCGCACGTTAGTCGCCTTCTCATGCAATGTGCAGGTCTGGCGACAATCTCTCGCTCGTACTGGGCATGTTGCCACAATGGGAGGCGTCACAGTATGTCTAGCCAAACATTAAGTTGGTGGATATGGACTCATTGTTCCTCCCAAATCACTGGACTGGAGCGAAGCAAAGTGCCGCAGAAGAGTCGACCTAATTCCGTATCCAAGTCATATACGAGGACAGTGAAGCACATCGTGGCTAGCATCTCAACGGCCATTGAGAGTTTCACGTGGTTCACCCTCCAAGAGGGCACTATTGCAGATTAGTTTGCTATCAGCGAGCTCGACGCCACAGGGATGAGAGAGGTTGAGGCACAACAAGTCCATTCTGAGAGCCAGGGTGCAGGCCGGGTCAAACAATGTGGTTGAGTAGGTAGCACATGTAAATTGAGCAGTAGGAATATGGAAATGCCGAGGGGTAACATCGGGCGTAGCCTTGTTCGTATTGGGATTTACCTTTCCCCATGTCAAGCGGGCAGCTGGAAATGGTACCTTTATGCAGCGAGAACGGTAAAAGCGGTTAGGGGAGAAGGATTGGGAGAAAAAAATTTCACACAATCTCAAGTCAAAACCAAAGTTAATCTCTGTGGCGCGACATGATGTGACGATAGCATGCACTTAGGTGAGATCAATCAGGCTTTCCCAGCCCACAAGAACATGGCCGTTGGTCTGGGTAAGATGTTGGAAAGAAACGATCGTGTGACATCGGCCGAAACGGGAAAACGGCAAACACGAGGAGCTCTTTCTGTTAGCCCTGTCCGCCAGTTGTGCCGGGCGCTCCTGCCAGCCTTTGCATTAGCCTCCATGCAGTATCACATCCGTGGCGACCAACTGCGATCGCCAGGCGGGAAGGAACCAAGATGGCAGTGGAGGGGCAGGCGCACCCCAAACAGCCGCTAAGAGTGCCAGCTGCTTTTTTTGCGAAAAATCTCGTCCCTTTAATTACTACCAAAACAACCTCCTTGAGATCCTATCGCCTCGTCAATTCCCGGCTACTCCCAGGTCATCTCACCTCCTACCTTACCTTAAAGGAAACTTGGTCGATTAAAATGGGAAAGGGCGGCGAATATTCCTTCGCTGGCCCTGCCGGCGATAATAATCCGGGGCGACATCCAGGTTCCTGCCAGCCCGACTACCCCATATTTCTCCAGGATCAAGACCAAGTAATATGGAGGAGGATCCTCTCCACAGTCTCGGCACGGATGCTGTGCGGGGAGAGGAGACTTGGCGATTTTTCCCCCTTCATTTCCCACTTTTCCAAAGTGGAATATGGTGAATTGACTTTCATGTGCTCAGAGCCGCTCATATCCATCATCACAAGAAACCGAGGTGCAGGGGCAAGCCAGCCGTTATTGCATCCTGGTCGGCTTGTTGGTTCTCCGCAGCCAGCTGTAAGGCATGTAATTACAGCGTTCAGGGATCATTGGCCAATGGTGGCATCTTGATCGGCCTTTTGCTCTCAAAGATTAACAAGATGAGACAATACTTCTCACAGACTCAAGCGCAAGGTTGTCTATGCATTGATATTGGGCAACATATAGCTAACTCGAAACATGTCGTGTATCGTCTTGTTATCGGTTCAGTTGACTTCAGTGTATAGTCTCCCGTCAACAATCTGTATCCCTGAAGGCTGTCGAAGGGAGATGTACATCCACTACACCATCTGGCGGGGTACCGGGACAAAGGGAGAGCCACGCACAGTTTCGTTGGTCACTAGCTACCTAGGTATTCGAAAGTAACACACCCACCTCATCTCCTACCAGAAGCATACCCTCCGCCACTAGGTTCAGCGTCCGGGGGTCTTCCGCTTCTGGCATCCAACCCCGGCTGCAGCACACCCACTACTGACCATCAACACCCAACGATTGGTCTTCTCAGAGATGCCAATATGTCATATGCACTAATTGGCCGATCTCGAGTCCGGGGTCTAGCAGAGCTGTGGCAACCGCCTAGCGGGTTTCTCGTGCCTGCTCGCTGGCTGAAAGATACCTGGCAACGAATTTTGCTGCTTCGTTCTCTCAAGCACTTTTGACCACACCTCCTTCAATCAAACCTTGTCGGTGAGCCAGACATTAGCTTGAACTATTAGATGCCTGAGCAATGGTGTCGAAGCAGGGGGCTATCATCTGATGCGATGCCTTCGGACCCCTTGCCTCCTCTCGCCCACATCCCATTGCCCCTCTTCCACTTCTCCGCATTGTTCTTAATAAACGTCGTCGGTGGGAGGAAACGTAGATATATAATTGACTTGGTCTGCCACATGTTGTCCCCTGTTCGTTGACCTCGCCTCTCATCCTGGAGCTCCCCTTCACGTCCATCAACCTCTCATCACTGATCATCCTCATTGCTCATTGTTGTAATATCAAGACAACGCTACCTCCAAGATTGTGATTCTTAAACCGCACAAAGGTTTAATACATCTCAACATGGATGACAAAACTGAGCAGGTGAATGGACGTGAGATCGAGAATGTCAGTCCTACACACAAACCAACCAGGAAGCGCAGATGTCTAGGGCACTGCAAGCGCTTCTGGTGGGTGTATCTCCTTGTGGTCATCGCCGTTGTCGTTCTCGTCGTGTGCCTAGTGTAAGTGAATAAATCATCCATGATGCACCTCCTTGTCGCCAGTTTCTTATAGTTGAATATCGTATAACCCGACCTCTCCCAAACTAACGCTGAAATCCTAGCATCTTTGTCGGTCTCCCCAAAATCGCCCAAAAAAAAATCAATGACGCCAAGCTCGAGATCCAAGGTGTCAACGTCCTCGATACTCAAAGCGAGGCCTATCGCCTGGAGATCAATGCCACAATCACCACAGATGGCAAGATCCATGCCGACATCGACCCCTTTGTCGCACAGATGTACCTGGAGGACGCAGAAGGACAGAGACCTTTTGCCAGTGTCGACTTTCCCAAAACCTCGGCCGAGAAACTATTGGCCGTCAATACAAGCCAGGCACTTACCGTCGCAGACATGGATGCCTTCACGCAGTTCAATGTTTGGTTCGCCGGCAACGAGACTCTGCGCGTCACTATCAAGGGTGACACCAAAACCAAGCCCTCCGGCATAGACCGCAAGTACGGCGTTACGTTCGAGAAGACGCTCGACATCAAGGGCCTCAACCACTTCAACGGTCTAGAGGTCCTCGAAGGCAGGGTGGCTCTCCAGAAGGACAGCCAGGGCAACAATTTCTGGGGCAAGGCGAAAGTTCCCAACGCCTCCCATTTCACCCTTGATATTGTAAGTAGATTTCTTTTTGTTGGGCATAGCATCATTCTCCACTATCTCTCCATGACCAGACGCGGGTTTGGGCATCGGTACACCTGTAACAGGAGTGGCAACCCGAATTATGTCCATCTCAATTTCAAGAATTAGGCTAACTGCCCATCCAGGGAAATATTACATTTGCCAACTACATCGGCGATACTCAGTACGGCAACATCACCATGGGCAATGTGCTCCTAGCTCCTGGTGACAATATTTATGACATCCAAGGGAGCCTAAACCAGGTTGGCATCCTGCAGTTGGTCCAATCTCCAGCGTACTGCGAGACTGGCGTCATCCCCCTCAAAATGCTTGGCCAGTCCGTCATGAATAACGGTCAAAGTCTCAATTACTTTGCTACCGCTCTCGGAAGCGCCAACGTGACTGTCGACGTTAATATTGGCCAAATAATCAAGAGTTCCCTTAACGTGAACGTCTCTTGTTCCAGCTCTTAAGCATGTTAATCATGATTAGGTCGGATGCGGAGCGTACGAAAGAAAGGCAACGTAAATATGATGAGACTTTTGTATATTCCGGTGTTGGCAGCCATGTATTGGTAAAGTCAGGCTAATGTCGTGGGGTTTTGTTTTTAGTTTATGATACCTCAATAATGGAAGGGTAGTTACGATGTTCTGGCTCCAGAATACATAGAAATCGGGCATATGAAGCTGCTATGAAACAAGAAATTGAAAAGCTTCCTTCTATTCATTATATTGACCAACATGATTAGCGCGCAGTTAGGTAGCAAGGGTGGACACGAGTTTGAGGCCTTCTGACACCACGATAATAACACTAATTAAATACAAGATAAGCACACCTTCTTTCAAGCCATTCAGGCAGCTTCAAAGGCTGAAATTGATATATTTTGGTTCTTTGTCATGAATACCAGCGTGTTTGTGACAGGGGCTATCTCAGGAGGATCCATTCCTCGTTATTCATAATACAATACGGATCTTCTCTTACGAAGATCAAGGGCATGACTATCGATGAGTTCATCCGATGGGACGGATCGCCATCAAGATTAGGCAGGCCCTTCCTTCACAGCTCTAAGTAAGTATGAGGTACTTTAAAGTGAGCCTTGATTGAAGAGCCGTTATGAGCAAAGCACTTTCTACGATTATTAATGTAATGCAACAATAAAAAAATACAGTTTTACAATTGGCAATGTATTGACTGTTTATTTATTTGGCTATTCACGCTCAATAATATAAAATTGCCGATCACAGACTCGAGGAGTATGACGCCTGAGCGTGTCAATTTCAATGTCGCCCAGTTGCCACCTTTCTTTCAGAAGAGGTGCCCTATAAATCACTTTATCAATCAGTTTAACAAACCCTTCATTGTTCGTCTATTCTTCTCACCTTTAAAGGGGGGGGGGGGGAAGCAGGGCATCTTCCATTGCTCAAAAATGCATTCTCATTTCTCATACGACTAAACCGAGTGCTCGACTTGGCTATAGTTTGTGATTTGATCCATGTTTGCTTCCACCCAATTAAGTTCTATTACCATCCACCCTCCCGTTTCTCACTTCTTGAGACGAGCCCAGCTGAAGAGTTTCCGGTCCCCAGCCCAACGGCTGGTACAAAATCTACACCACTCCTAGTGCCGGAACCCTTCTCAGACTCCCTCTCTCGTGCAATTTTATCCTGGCTCTTCTTCAGGCTGTCCCGGTACGCCCACTCGGGGAACCCTTTAGGGTTCCACAAGTCCGCGGGTAGTGTGGTGTCATACTGAGACTGCTCATCAATATCCACAAAGGCCATGAGCTTATCCATCAAGCTTGGGTTTTTAAGCGCCACGGAAGTTTCCAGCTTGGCATTGAAATGAACTCCCTTTTTCTTTAGCTGTATAAACTGCTCAAATTTCTTGTTGGTCGTCTCCGTTGGCGATCCTGGCGGTGATGGGGGGATGTCCATGTTAGGGATTGAAGGGAGTGTGAGATCATGCAGCGCTGCCCGGTTCGCTGAATAAGGTGAACCTGGTGCCTCATCGAGTGCATCGTTCTCTGGGCCCGGATATGAGTCTCCCACCTGAGGGAGGCTGGGCCCTAATGGGGTGGCATTCTGGAGAATAGGGCCAATGGTCACCTTGCCCTTATCCTCAGTAGATGGAGCATCATTTTGCGCCTGGGCTTGTTCAGATGGGTCATTCTTAGCTTTCAGGCTTGTCAGTTTCTTCATCGAATACGGTTGGATTATTTGGAATTCTATGAAACTTACCGCTCCCATCAACGGGTGGCAGCGGTTCCGGCGCTGCGGCGGTCTCTGGAGATGGCTTTTTACCAGCTGGCTACAGGTGGTGTCAATGGCGCAAGGCTTCATGAGTTCAACTGCAAGGGAACATACTTGAATCCGCTGGGGCTGCTCGACTTCCTCGTCCTCGTCGCTACTTGCGTATCCTACAAGACCAGCCATGCTAGCAACCCTTGCCCATCCAATGGTGCGGGCGTGGAATCTAATAAGCAGAACGCGCCCTCAATCAGATGTGTTTGAAACTTAAGCTTTGAAGCAAGCGAGTGAGATCCTTTTTGGACTAGCGCAACTTTGCCATGCAAGTGGGTACCTGGGGCGGCTGCCAGAAACGGTTAAGCCTCCGCTCTGCCTGATCGCCTCGACCAGTTGAATCAATTCTGAGAATGCCAGAAGTTCTGCCTGCACTTCCACAACGCCATTTAACTTCTTGCACCGTCATCAGGCAACAGACGAGGGTTGTGTTTTCTACATACTCGAGATTCTCGCGCCTTACCCGTGCTCACATATTCTTACCGATCACCTCTGTGATTGGTTTTTCAGTGGCGAGTCGTTTTTTTGGGTCGCATGGCCTCGGCCGATTTTCTGGGAAGGAAACGGAAAAGAGTACTGCTCACCATTGTAGAACTCCTTGCTGAGCCCGCGAGACCTGGGACATATTAAGACAGACCATGGCTCGGCCAAGAGACTCGCGCTCACCAAGTCCTGCAGGCAGCCACCATAGCTCTCGTCGCCACCGCAAGGATGACGACCGACGAGATAGGGACCCCCGCGACGACCGCCGTCGATCACGGTCGCGCAGCCCTGATGTGAGAAGCCGCAACTATAGGAGCCCCCAAGGTCTTTATTCTGACAGCATCCTCATTCAACAGCATCGATATCGTGAACGCGAACGCGACAGAGACAGGGACAGAAACAGAGGTCATGGCGGCCGGGATCGGGAACGAGACCGGCGACGAGATCGGTCATTAGACCGCAGGGACGATGCTTACTACCGTGGCGACAGACGCGACTATCGCGATAGGGACCGTCGCAGATCTCGAGATCGATATGACGATAGAATCCGATCTCCTGACCGACGACGCCAACGCAGCCGCGATGATGACAGAGGCTATCGAAGAAGGGACGATTCCCGAGACAGGGCAAACACGCGCCGTGACGACGGTCCCGATTCCCATAACCGCAGCCGACGAGACAACGGTGCAAGATCACCTGTGAGAGATAGTGCCAAAGCAAGCAACAATGAGGTTCGTCAAGACAATCCATTGGTTAAGCGCATGGCTAATCCTAATTTTTCTCCTCAGAAACCGAAACCCGAGGTGAAGTCCGAGGCTGACAAGAAGGCTGAACGACTGGCCAAGCTTGAAGCATGGAAGAAGAAAAAGGAGAGTGTATCACAAAAGCAAAAAGAGGTTAACCCCCACCAGACTCGAAATTTATTAGCTGAGATGGACAAGAAGGTGACAGGCGACTCGTCTGCACCTGCGTCTGGAGGCGCATCTCCCTTGACCAGGACTGAATCGGGCAATGCATCCCCTTCTGCTAACAGTCCTACTGTTCAATACCCGGGAAAGTTCGACCCCAAGGCGATTGCGAAGAAGTCGGCTGCACGCTCTCTTGATGCATCTCAATCTGTTCTAGGATCTGTCAATGTGCAGACAAAATCACCGGGAGGGCCCCTGAACAAGTCCACCACTGGTAAGCATGACTGCTTTCAGCATCCCCCCAACTACATACATTCTGCTAACACCAATTGCAAAGCTTCTGCACTACCTGCGAATCGCGCCAAGACTAGTGGTTTTGGTTTTGGGAAGTCGCACAACGACGACAAGCTCACCACAAAGCGAAAGCTAGATCTGGACGAAGAAGTGACAACGAAGCGAATATTGACCAAGCTACCCACGCTACCCATTGAGGCCGATGATACGCCGTACGCAGACCAAGATGATGATGATGAGTCCGACGGCGACATTTTTGCAGAGAATGAGGAAGAAGCCGCCGCCGCTGCCCGGGCAGCCCATGAAAGAAGATTGCAAGCCGAGAATCACACCGACAAACCCGAAGCTGATAAAATGGACACCGACGAGGGACCTGACACTTCAGTTAAAGATGCCCCAGATACCAACGGCGATGCCAGTGACACCCTTCCCCTGCAGGAGAATGTTAACCAGCAAATGGACGTTGATGAAGAGGAAGAGGTGGATCCTCTAGACGCTTTCATGGCCGACCTGCAGGAGACGCCTGTCAAGCCAGTCCTCAAATCATCCAAGAATAAGTTACAAGAACCCGAGGCCTACTTTAGTGAGGACGAGTTTGGTGTTGATCCAGATGAGAGTCGCGATGCCAATGCCTTACTTTCCATAACACAGAAACGAAAGAAGAAAGACATTCCCTCTGTGGATTACACCAAACTCGAGATCGAGCCTATCCGAAAAGATTTTTGGGTTGAGCCTGCGGAGCTTAGTCTGCTATCAGAAGCCGAGGTAGCTGAGTTGCGACTCGAATTGGACGGTATTAAGGTGAACGGGAAGAACGTCCCCAAACCCGTTCAGAAATGGGCCCAATGTGGTTTAACAAGCCAAACATTGGATGTAATCGCCAATTTGGGTTACGAGAAGCCCACTTCAATTCAAATGCAGGCTATTCCGGCGCTGATGTCCGGTCGCGACGTTATTGGCGTTGCAAAGACTGGTTCTGGAAAGACAGTTGCATTCCTGCTTCCCATGTTCCGGCACATCAAAGACCAGCCGCCTCTCAAAGAAAATGATGGGCCGATTTCTCTTATCATGACACCGACCAGAGAACTAGCGACGCAAATCCACAGAGACTGCAAACCTTTCCTTAAGTCGATGGGCTTGAGGTCTGTGTGTGCGTATGGAGGTGCGCCCATCCGCGATCAAATAGCCGAACTCAAGCGTGGAGCAGAGATCATTGTCTGCACCCCTGGAAGAATGATTGATCTTCTAGCAGCAAATCAAGGCCGTGTCACCAATCTCAGGCGGGTCACATACGTCGTTCTAGATGAAGCTGACCGTATGTTTGACATGGGTTTTGAGCCTCAAGTAATGAAGATTTTTGCCAATATGCGACCCGACAGACAAACCATTTTATTCTCGGCCACTATGCCCCGCATTATTGACTCATTAACTAAAAAGGTACTCAAGAGTCCTGTTGAGATCACTGTGGGCGGTCGTAGCGTCGTTGCCAAAGAAATCGAGCAAATTGTGGAAGTTCGCGAGGAGGCGAGCAAATTTGTGCGTACGCTCGAGCTCCTAGGCGAGTTGTATGATCGAGATGAGGATGCCAGAACCCTGATCTTCGTCGAGCGTCAGGAGAAGGCCGACGATTTACTTAAAGAATTGTTGACCAAGGGCTACCCTTGCATGTCTATTCACGGTGGTAAGGATCAAGTGGACCGTGATTCCACCATCTCGGACTTCAAGAAAGGCGTGGTTCCGATTTTGATTGCCACGTCCGTCGCAGCAAGAGGCCTGGATGTCAAGCAGCTGAAGCTTGTTATCAACTACGACGCCCCGAATCACCTGGAAGATTATGTCCACAGAGCAGGACGAACTGGTCGAGCAGGTAACACAGGTGTTGCTGTCACCTTTGTCACCCCCACCCAGGAGAACTGCGCGCCGGGTATTGCTAAAGCGCTCGAACAGAGTGGACAGCCGGTTCCCGAAGATCTCGCCGAAATGAGGAAATCCCATCGCGAGAAGGTAAAGTTGGGCAAAGCGAAGGATACATCTGGCTTTGGCGGCAAGGGTCTTGATCGGCTCGACCAGGAGAGAGAAGCAGCACGCCTTCGAGAGCGCAAGACCCACAAGGCCGAAGGCGAAGAGGAAGATGTTAAGGAGGACAAGAAGGACAAGGACAAGGACGACGATAAAAAGGTTGAGAAGGCTCTCGACGCCATCAGGGCTGCTGCCTCGACCATTCACTCCCGCGAGACGTCAAAGACTGAAGGGGGGGATCCAAAAACTGGTCAAGTCTCAGCTGCCCCAACCGCAGAGAAGGGCAAGGATGCTCTGGACAAGGTCAGCTCTGCCGTTAGTGCCATCAACAGCCGTCTCGGCAAGGCGGGTCAGCTTCGGGCTGGCCAACCCATCGATAACAAAGGGCCTGATGCCGGTGCTTTCCATGCCACGCTGGAGATCAACGACTTCCCCCAGAAGGCCAGATGGGCAGTCACCAACCGGACGAACGTCTCCAAAATCCTGGATGCCACTGGGACATCCATCACTACCAAGGGCAATTTCTATCCGCCAGGCAAGGAAGTCCCCTCGGGAGCCGAACCCAAGCTGTACATTCTTATTGAGGGTGATACAGAGGTTGTGGTGAGCTCGGCCCTAACGGAGTTGACAAGATTATTGAGAGAAGGTACGATTGCGGCCGCAGATGCGGACAACAGGGCACCTGGCAGTGGACGTTATACAGTCACATAAGTCTACTTGCTCAGTCTTCCTATGTTTTCCTTCTTCATGCAATGTGCCAGTGTAGTTAAGCACGGCACTTTTTAAAAATTGATGAGCGGCAGGCGTTGGTTGTTATATTATAGAGGGACGGTGTGCGAACACTTGTTCGAGAGCCCTCCTTCTATTCACGGGAACGGTGTAATGAGCAATCAAACCTCGCGTGGAAGAGGTTTTCTTGTATTCTAGATACGGGGGATTCTAGGCGGGAAGTAAAAACCAATAAATGGAACAGGTGTGTCCCAAAGAAAGAAAAAGAATAGGGAACAAATGTCAGCTGATCAAAGGCAAGAAGTGAACATCTCCAAACTCCAAAACCACGCGTGTGAATACCCACAACTTCACCTTGCCCCGGTCTATATGCATCATCTCCTGTGAACCTCATGCTCAGTCCCAATTTCGCATTTTCGCGGCCTCATCTGCTTCGCGTGAACGTAACTCCTGGTTGCTACTCTCCTGTAGCGTGTCTGTTCTGGTTTGCTTTTTCTGCGCGTTCAGCTGTGACTGCAGTTTACCACCTGGCTTGTTTGCTGCTTTTGCGCGTGCCTACACATCACACCACACCTGCATTAGCGTAACCGGACGTGTTGATAGCACAGGGGAGAGTTTATTAGTGCTCCCAATATATGAAAAAAGAAAACATGGATGTATGGGCAAGTGAGAGACATGATGATGGAGACTTTCACCTGAGGGGCTTCCTTACCTCTGCAGCCTCGGCAGCCCTCCTACGGGCGTCAGTGTCCGCAGCCCCAGCCGTGGGCTTCGTCGGCTGGCTGTCAGAGCCGCCTCCGAGCGTGCGTGGCGGGCCTCCGACCTTTCGCGGCACGGGGGCCGTCTTCGGGACAGATGGATCGGGTGGGACAGAGCCAACCGTGCGGCCCGGGGAGGAGAAGTTGTCGGACTCGGTCTTCCCGCAGATGTTGCCCATGGTGGAATTGGCGATGTTCTGGGAAGGCGGATAGGAGCGAGATTTCTTCGAGGGGCGGGAAGAGAGAGAGTGCGGGGGGGGAACGGAGGTTGCGCGAGCACTACGGTATGCGTATGCAGAGTTGCAGCAACGCGGGAAGCTACCCACACAGCTGGATTTCCAGATGGGGATTTAGGATAGGAAATGATTGGCCGCTTTGGTGATGGAGAGGTGATCTTCGAAGCTAAACGGGTTGCAGGAGAGGGGATTGCATACGATACGCTGGATGGACAGTGGTTGGTGAATGGATTGGTTCAGGGTAGGTCATGAGGGTTGATCTGGGCTTGGCACGATTGCACTCTGATTGCTTGCTGATTACGTCAAGGAGGCGATGTTGACCTGGAGGTTCTATCGGCTAGCTATATCGATACCGATTTTGCCGTGGGGATTGTGGGCGGATAAAAGCTCTCAGGAGGGACTTTCTTGGCAGAGCAGCAATGTCTTGGTCGTGGGCTGTAACCTCCTCCCATCGTGGGTAGTACTACTTGCTGGTGATATTTGATAGTGCACTCGGACCAGTAGGTATCAGTTCGTCAGAGCCTTCATTGGCCACTTCTGTGCTTGCCATTTTATGGTTCGGCATTGAAACCGAACACTGGGTTTCTGTTTACTCATTCATATCCATGCAGCGAGCTAATAGGTAAGCAAGTGGGTGACAGGAGAAATGAGACACCTAATGGAAGACTTGGTTATAAATATACTATTTTTTACAGTTGAATAGAGAAATTTAGTAGCTTAGATTAAGGAAAAGTAACAGTATACGCTATATTGTCTCTGAAATGTATATTATTAGCTTTTAGGAGTCTAACAATACCGGTCGCAGGCTCGAGATTAAGCAGCTTAATGTTCGAGTGTTCATTTCTCATGTCACCCACTTGGTAAGGTTCCTAAAAGAACGGTAGGAGAGTTCCACGTTGTCGATGGTGGCTGATGTGTGGCTGGGAAACGCGTGGCTTACACAGGCAGAGATAGGCAGCAGGTTTGGTAATTGTTGCACGTACATAGGCTGACCAGGCAGGATTGGTGCGCCTTTGCTGACTGAGCTGGGCCAGCTACCTGCTACATGTGATGCAGCGCGGTGGGTCTCCTTACAGTTTAGGCCCCACAAAATGAACCGTCCTTGGCGCCCCTCAGTCAATGGCAGGTTGTCCATCAGGGTTCTCACGAGCACCTGCCTCTGCCCCACGACACAGCGGGCGAAATGTATCTTTGCACGTAAAATTGCTGGTGGAGGTACATGCCCCGTCACTCGAGTCCTTGGGTGGTGATGAGAATTGTTGCGCGAAGTTGGGAACTGCTTGGACCCTGCCGGTTGGTCGGGCCATGAGACGAGCTGCAGGCCACTTTGCTCTGCATCTTCATCTTTCCTAGCTCGAGCAAGTTGTTGCGGCCATGACTGTCCTTGCCATGCTCTCGACCTGACCAAGCAAGGGCCGTTACTCCAACCTCGAATCCTCACTGCTCACTGCCCATCCTTTCCACCGCCGTCTCCCAGAAGGCGACTAGACTCGGGGCACTGTCATCCTTTCCCTGAGACAGTTCTTTTCACTCTTGTCAGAATCCCGCCGCCACCACCCCGCCTGCGGACAACTGACCTTGAGAATCATCGTGAGGTCTGATCATTCCAGGCCACCCAAACCATCCTGTTGTGATGGATGACCCGAATATGGCCTTTAACGGTCATTGGGGTCAGGATCCAGAATCTGAAAATGATTTCATGAACATGATGCCAGACTTTGATAACCTGTTAGCCCACGGCCCAGCCATATCCTCGACCCCGACGACTTCGCTCTCCCAAACTCAAGGGTCATTATACGGTACTGCCTTCGACAACGGCCCATTCTTGAGCCAAAATCCTCTACAACAATCCTCACCCCAAAATCTAGACCATGATCACTCTTCCAAGATGATAGATCCATCTCTCTCGAGTTCGATGGAGGCTAGAAAGACGGATGCTCGCGAAGCCTTCGACGAGAACCTCAGCGCATGGGGTTTAGATACACGGGGCCGCACTGTCTCCCGCCCTGCTGTGGGAGACGATGCCGCATCCTGCAGTTCTTCTTGTGTAGGCAGCTGTCCGAGCCACTGTGGTGTGGACGGACAGGGCCAAGTGTGTGTTGACGATGACTGTGTTGCGCAAGAGCACCCTGGTATATGCTGCGCCGATGACGACTGTGGTGTGGATAGCCTTTGTGTCGACGAAGCTTGCGAAGCCGCACATGATCCTTGCACAGATGTTAAGTGTATTAGCGATGTATCACTTCCCATGGGCACCAGGGCCGAGACCGCCGCAGCCGCAGCGCTCACTTCCTTTGGAGACAACGGTTCGGCGACCCTCCCAGACTTCAGCGGGTGTTGTAGCCATTTGCACCCGCCGTTTGGCAATGAATTCCACTTTGGTCATAGCCATTCAGCGTGCACACACCATGCACCCGAATTACAATTGGATCGCATGGGCCAGCCCTTCAACAGCACTGGGATGCGGATGGATACCGCAGCCGACCCTGCGGCTGACTATAACTTCCAAGAACAGTTCTGGCAAGAGAATCCTGGTTTGGCATTTGCCAGCCACATATTTCACTATCACGATCCGAATCAGAGCCAGGTTGACCATAGCCAGTCTTGCATAGTCGACAACCCCAACCTGGCATTGTCAAGATGTACACTACCTGTAATTACAGGCAATGATGGACTCGACTTTAGCACCTTCTTGAACACAGACTCGGACTATCAATGCGGATTCCCCATCCAAGATCCAGTCATGTACCACAAACACGTCTTGACTCAGCATAGAACGCTGCTATCTCATATCCCCGGGTTCGCGCCATGCATCAACACTGGCAATCTCGTTCCAACACTTGATACTGTTCTTGAAGAGCCCCAGACTTCATTTAACACGCATACATCGGGTCTTTTCTCGTTCAACTTTGCCAACGACTCAATCAAGCCTCGGGCAATATCGACATCCGTTTCCTCTGGAACCAATGCTTCCGTGAGAACATCCCCTATGCCCACACCTGACACAATTGCAACACCACCGCCCCCTGGTGATGTTAATTCTAAGTTGTCTCTTTTTCAGAAGGCTACGGAGGCTTCGGAAGGTGAAGTCGATGGAATGCAAATAGACCAAGACGACGCCTACCAATGCTTTTGGAAAGACCCAGGATCAGGCAAGGTATGCCTGAAGCATTTCAATGACAGCGAGGAGTTGGATGCGCATTGCAGAAGAGACCACGTCAAGACTATGCAAAGGGTCGATGGCGGATACCCATGCATGTGGCAGCACTGCAAACGCGAACACGGAAGTTTCAGTCAGCGCGGCAAGCTGAATCGACACCTACAAGTCCACACAGGCTGTAAGTAACCGCCAAGTGAGATAACCACGAGATGGGATGTACTAAAACATCTATAGTGAAACCTACCGAATGTCCCGTGTGCGGTGTGAAGTTGTCTGCAAAGCAAGCTCTGGACCAACACATGCGGCTTCACACCAACGAGTGCCCTTATGTTTGCGATTGGCCAGACTGCAATCGAGTATTCAAACAGCGCAGCGCTTTGAGTATGGATCCCTTGTCCTTATACTGGCTATTTGCCATGTCCCGACCTCCATTCCTGGTAAATGAATAGGTGACTAATTGAACTGCAGCCATGCATTACCGAACCCATACAGGAGAAAAGCCGTTGAAGTGCGACGTTTGCGGTGCCATGTTTAGAGAATCATCTAACCTAACAAAGCACCGTCGGATACACAATGACAAAGGCATGTATGAATGTGACATCTGCAAAAGAGACTTCAATCGCCTGGATCAACTGAGACGGCATTTGAATTCAAACCACAAAGACATGCCAGAGGCTGTGAGTGAGGCATTGAAGAATGCCAAGCCGGTTTCTAAGCAGGCCAACGTGGGGAGGCGCCATGCTCGTCATGCTCGACACCGCACCGGGAGCAGTTCTGCTCCGTCACCCACTGGTGTCCCCTCTACTAGCCCCGAGCCTTTGGTTCAGGGCAGCGAGCAACATGGCTTTCTCGACGAAATGGCAACGAGTGATACTCTTTGATCACCATATCTTGTGAGATTCAAGACATGGCGGCAGGTACGAAGATACGAATTTTTGATGATTTATAATCGATATTTTTCTTTTCGCCTCTACGTCTGGATTTGGTTGTACAAGCACCAAAGCATAGAAATGAGTTGGCAACACAAATAACAGTAATGGTTTCCCATATGGGTTGGGGTAGGATATAGGGGTGGAAATGTTGTGTCTACACATTTTGGCGGCTGGTTTGCATTTCGAGGGAGGATTACCTGCATTCGTCACAACTTTTCAGACAAACACGATGGGCGTCTTGGTTGGTTTCGTACATAGGAATCGGAAGGTGGCGTTGAGGGGGACCGGACATGGTTTCAGGTGGATGGCATACCTGCATAACCACAGAAAATACCCAAAGGTCTGACAGTTTAAACAAAGGAAGGAAACGAGTAGAAAAGTTTCATGTTTGGAAGAGAATACGAAATTCATTGAACGAAGATATGGGGTCACAAAAATATTCGCAAATGAACGGGTAGTGTATTGGCCCACCGAATGTCCTCACATGAACTCCATACGCGTTAGATATTTTAAGCCTTGCATTGATCCAAGACATTACTTATGATCTTGATCGTGACCTCATTTGTATTTTATGGGCAGGCAAGAATAGCACGCCGACTACCTTAGACAAGCCCGTCCCCGAGCGAGGCCCTAAACGGGAAATAAGTACAAGTCAGACCGAGATTCCCATGAGCCATGCGATGCAGATTTCGAAGTCTTTCTTTTTTTTGTTGTTCAGAGAAAAAGCACGCCACGCCTCCAAACCCCGATTCCCCCTCTACCCAGATCCTACTCCAAGCACTGCGGATGATATTTAAGCAGCCTAGAATAGATAATGTTAGATGATTTGTGGTTGCGCCCAGCGAGAGATAGGGAGAAAAAGCCGTACCTTGACAGCGAACTTGCGCTGAGGGAAGTGAGTGTTGCGCTTCTTGGCCTTCTGCAGGACGCGGGCCTTGTCCTCGGGTGATAATCTGCGGCGGATGGCGCGCGTCTGCTTGGGGCGGAGGTCCAGGGGGGCGTACTTCTTGTTCTTGTAGAACAGACGCAGCTGGGCCCTTTGCTTGGCGTTGATGACGGTGAGGACGCGGGCAATTGACTTTCGGAGGTCGTGGCTGTGGAGGGAAGCAATTGTTAGTCTATAGCCTCCGGGGAAAGAGAGGAAAAAGTTGTCTCGGGGAGACTTACATCTTGTTCAGCTTGGAGCCGGAAGAGGCGACCTTCTGGATGCGGAGCTGGCCGAGCTCGGTCTTGAGCTCTCCGAGCTGCTTTGTCAAATCATCCTTGCTCTTGTCCCAGAGCTGGACTGCCTTAACCTTGCCCGACGACTAATTGACACCATGTCAGCAATTCGTCCCTTTCCACGGATTTGGTACGGCAGCAAAAGAGAAACAGATGATCGGTGGCGGCGGGTGGGATCGCAGCGTGGTACACAGCCAGCGGGCGAGTGCTTCGTGTGCAAGATGCTCGATGTCGAATTTTCGAGGGGGGTAAAAGTACGGTGATGTGAACTTTCGTCCCGCTGGCCACCGTTCACGGGCCCGAATGATTCTCTGCTCGAGGTGATGAAGATTGGGGGCTGCATTTGTCACTCACCATTTTGATATTCCTTCGATGGGAGTTGCGAAGTGTGTCGACGTAGGTAATATGATGTTGATCGGGACCGTCTGGATATCGCGATGGGGCTGCGTCAAGGAATTTGGGAGAGGTTTGCCAGAAGAGTGTAAAAGTTGCCCTAGGGCTTGGTTGTGTGCGATGTGCGAATGGGTCCACGCAGGGTCCATTGCCGGTTCTGATTGGACATTTGGGTACTAATTTTTGCAATTCCGGTGTGCTGGTCACGTGCGACAGGATCCACGCCGAAAGTGTGTCGTTGTTTAGGCGGTGTGTAATTCTGCCAATTTGCCGGACTCGTAACTGTGGCTGAAAGGCGCGGCCTTGCTATGGCTGTGTAATGCTGTGGCGCGTCAACGGGAACTGCCGGCACTTGATGATGATGACAACAGGCAATACTCACGAGCTTCATCCCTCCATCAACGAATCCTATCCACATTTCAACCACCATGTCTGTACCAACGGGCGCTGCAGGCTATAATCAGCTACGGCAACTGGCGCGGAACCTGGAGACACATGTGAGCCACCGATGCAACTGACGGGAGATGCGACCACTTTACTGACGTCGTTTGCCTTCCAGACCCAGACGGCCTTCCACACTTATTCGCAGTTCGCCGCCGGGGCCGACATCCCGCTTAAGCCTTCAGACGATGAGCGCGCAACAGAGATACAGATCCAGGAGCTACTGGAGAAGGTACATGCCAGAGACGTGATGGATGGCTAATCGTAGGCTCGGCTAACTGTTGGAATAGCGAGCTACTGTAATCTCACAACTCACCCGACTTCTCGACTCCGACCAGGCCCTCTCATCCTCCGCCCTCAAGCAGCAGAACGTCACCTTACTCCGCGACAAGCTATCCGACCACAAGCGGGACCTCCTCCGCCTGCGCACCAAGCTGGAGGACGCCCGCAACCGCTCCAACCTCCTCTCCAGCGTCCGGTCCGACATCGATGCGTACCGCGCGAGCAACCCGGAGGCCGCCGAGGCGGACTACATGGCAGACGAGGGCAGGCGCATCGACAACAGCCACGGCGTTGTGGACGGGGTCCTGAGCCAGGCGTACGCCATCAACGACAGCTTCCTCTCGCAGCGGGAGACTATCGCGAGCATCAACCGGCGGATCAACCTGGCCGCGGCCAAGGTGCCTGGGATCAACACGCTGATCGGCAGGATATCTGCGAAGAAGAGGCGGGATGGAATCATCATGGGCTGTTTCATCGCGTTCTGCTTCATTCTATTCTGGTTCCTATCGTAGGGGTTCTGGGGCTGTGGGGAGACTTGTTTTCTACTTTTCGTCTATTGGGTTTCTTGCAAGCATCTGGTATGGGCGTTATTAAGGGGGGTATCAGCGTCTAATTAATATTGTACAGCATGGGAGCAACCTCGCGGGTATTCCCCCAATGTATATATGTTCGTTCTGCAGTAGCGCGATTGTTACAACAAAAATTGGGAATAGTGTACAAGAAGAGCCAAAATATACCCTTAGTTCTATCCAACACGCTTGTTGCCCGGGTGCTGCTCCCGCGCACTCGCAGGCAGGGCGGCTTCCTTCCTGATCTCGTCGGCCAGGCGAGCGAGGCCCTTGTTCAGCCCTTCGAGCTCATCGGGGTGGCTGGTCCCGCTCCCAGCCCAGCGGATGCGGCAGTGCTGGTCGACGAGGTAGGTGTACCCGACCTTGCTGTTGAGCAGGCCGATGGACTCGCGGATCTCGTCGGTGACGCCGCCCTGGACCAGGAAGTACTTGTCCCAGTCCTTCTGGGGGAACTTCTTCCGCAGGGTTCCCATGAACATGCGGACGATCCACGCCTTGGCCTTGTTGTCCTCGTAGTTGATGCTCACCATCTGGGCGAAATTCTCATTCTGGGCCAGCACGGCGTGCAGCTCCGGGTTGGCGGCCTCGGACGTCCACGAGTGGACTTGGTTCTCGGCCCACTGGCTGCTGAAGAAGGACACGACGGAGGCTCTGCCGGAGAGGACGGGGGTGGTGTCCTTCGGCTCCTTGGACGACTTCTCGATCGTCTGGCCGATGAAATTGGGGAAGAAGAGGGAGAGCTCGGCTTTGAAGAGGCGGGGCGGCGCAATGAAGGACTTGCCCTCGTGGAACTTGAGATTGCCCCAATCGCGGAAGTACGGCCTCGATAGCTGTGCAGTCCTGTCGCAAACCATTAGTTTCTGGCATATATTTCCCGAGACTCGCGGGGTACGGTTCTTACAGTTCCTCTCGCCGTACAAGGTGCTTGTCATAATCCACAAAGTCGTCCCGACGTTGGCGGAGGGTCCGGCTGTCAACGCCACTGTTTTCACCAGCATGCGGAGGGTCCTGCATTCCGATGGGCCTGGGCAGCGGTTTTGGAGTGAACTCGCCCTCGATGCGCTTGCCGTAGCCCCGCGGCGCCTCAATTGGGGTTCCCTTGATTTTGCTCTGGGGGTCGAGAGACGCACCGGCGGCGGGCTTCGCATAATGGCGGATGGCGGATGCAGCGAAGGTGCGCCGGTGCTGGCAGAAGAGGCACAGAATCGGACGCTGCTGCATCATGGCACTGGCAGCCAGGGTCGGGCCGAGCCTCCTGGACGAAGACACAACATGGCTCATATTGGGCTTGTCTCAGCTGGACTGGCCGAGACTGGTTCGGGTCAATGCCGTCGCGGGAATGGGTTCGTGGCCGTGCCTGGCTCTCGGCCAAAGATGTTCGCTCGGTGACGTGACGGGCAGCTTTCGAGATTTTGTCGATTGAGCTCGCTGAGGTTAGACTTGTCTGATTGACCGGCAGCCGAAAGGGGACTAGCCCGATCGGTGTGGGGTGTGTCCCTTCTCCGCGTTCAGTGACACTCAGACACAAACCGGCCGATAGACATGGGCAAATTAAAGACGTACCAGGAGAGTTTGCCCTTGCGGCATTGCGTTTGGGGTACTAATAGCGGGCGGCGCCCTGTATGCTAGGCATGCTTGTGCCACACCAACCTTGCTTGTGCCGGCCCATGTCATTGGAAGGACCATGACCGGGCAGAGGCGTTTCGGCTAGCCACGGGGCCTCGTGAACTCTCTCCTCAATGCCGACCAAACCCATCCGCTCGGCTTAAGCACCTGCGACCACTCCTCCTCTTAACCTCATCGTGTCTGCCTGCCTCCCTTCATGCTTTATTAATCTCGGCCAGGACCTCTGTTAGTGGTGCGAAACTCTCAATTCCGGCCGCTTTTTTGGGACCTTTACATCAACCACCATCTATATCTCGAATATACCCCGGCAATGTTTCTGCAGCGAGGCTCCCGCGCCTTGCGGAGGCAATGGCAGATTTCCAAATCATTTACCAAGCTTTCGATTGAAGGCAACACGAGACAGAGTTATCCAACAAGATGGTTTTCAGAATCCAGGCGGCTTTGGGCGATAAAGCCAGTGCTCCTCGCTGATATTGGAGAGGGTAAGATGGCAATGCCACTCCTCCCGTCCAGTCACTCTTCTTACTAACATGACACGAAATGCAGGCATCGTCGAGTGTGAAGTGATCCAGTGGTTTGTCGAGCCCGGCGCAACTGTGGAGGAGTTCTCTCCGCTCTGCGAGGTGCAGAGCGACAAGGCCTCTGTTGAAATTACAAGTCGCTTCTCCGGCACTGTGAAAAAGCTGTACTATGAGGCCGGTGAGATGGCCCGTGTCGGGAAGCCATTTGTTGACATTGACATCCAAGGAGATGCCAAGTCAGTGGACATTGAAGCCTTGACTAGTCCAGAGGCAGTTGAGAAGGAACCTCTGGCACATCTTCCTCCTGCCCTAACACCATCATCATCATCAACTCAACAAAGCACAACACCGCCTGAGGCTGCGGTAGGCGAGACGGAGGCGCCGCCACGGCCGCCGAAGGGAAAATGCGCATCTCTGGCTACGCCGGCAGTCAGACACCTGTCCAAGGAGCTGAAGGTGGACATTAATGACATCTACGGCACAGGGAAGGATGGCCGCGTTCTGAAAGAGGATATCTACAAGTTTGTGCAGCAGAGGGACTCGGCCCCTCCATCCGCCACGAAACCTTCGTCCGGCGGCTCATTAGTTTCATACGTCGACACGCCGACAGTCCAGACAGAGACAACGGTACCACTGTCAAATACACAACATCAGATGTTCAAGACAATGACCCGGTCTCTGAATATTCCGCACTTCCTCTATGCCGATGAGGTCGACTTCTCATCGCTTGTCGACTTGCGCACACGCCTGAATAAGGTGCTTACCAAGTCACCGGAAAGTGCCGTCGGGGCTCAAGTTGCTAAACTTTCCTACCTACCGTTCATCATCAAGGCCGTCTCGCTGGCACTTTACCAATTCCCCAGTCTCAATGCCCGCGTCGACGTGGATCAGAAGACCAACAAGCCTGCCCTCGTCCACCGATCCCTACATAACATCGGTGTCGCCATGGATACACCCCAGGGTCTCATCGTCCCGGTGATCAAGAACGTCGGTGCCCTCAACATCCTGAGCATCGCCGAGGAGCTGCAGCGCCTTCAGGGCCTGGCGAACCAGGGCAAGCTCTCCCCTCAGGACCTCTCGGGCGGTACCATTACCGTCTCGAACATAGGGAACATTGGAGGCACGTACCTTAGCCCAGTCATTGTTGAGCGCGAGGTTGCCATACTGGGCATCGGGCGCATGCGCACCGTCCCCGCATTCGACGAGGAGGACAACGTCGTCAAGAAGCAAATTTGTAACTTTAGCTGGAGCGCGGATCATAGAGTCATTGATGGAGCCACAATGGCGCGGGCCGCCGATGTGGTGCGGAGAGTGGTGGAGGAGCCGGATGTTATGGTAATGCATCTGAGGTAGGTAGCATTCGGCGACAGGGTCTGCCTTTTAATCAGCCTGTCTGCAAGCATAGAGGGCAGGCTAGCTACAATGTGAAAAGAATACATACACAATGGTCGGTCATCCTGGAGCGTCTCCCTCGCCTCGGAGCGGCAGATGTCCTGCATGTCGCCGGTTTTGGCCACATCAGGCATTCATGTGACGCCTTTTTCCCACCATGTACATTGGACGTGTATCTATCTGACCTTGCTCTTCGGATGCGGTGTGCAATTTGCACATTTCGGCCTCGTCGACCTGCATTCCAGCGTGCGCAAATACTAGACAATAAACCCCGCCCCCCACAATGACAACAGCTTTGGGCCGTTAGTCTGCATGTTTGACAAGGGGTCTCGGAGAGGGGACCACGATGGTAGGTCTTGGATGCCGTGATGCTATCCGAGATGCCAAGCAAGTGCGGATGTGCAGGCCAATATCACCAAGTGTCTCACCCAGCCCAAGTACTCGATGTGTATACCTGCAGACATGTAGAGAACTGGTAGAGCAAGCCAGTTATCCCGTTATCCAAGCAATAAGCATTGAGGGGGGAGGTGCCCTCATTTGCCCTCTTGCACTTAGCCGTCAGGTGCTGGACGACTGCCTGGGAGGCTAAACCGATGACGAGGGAGGGTGGTTGCACAACCCCGTCTCTTTCTCGCAAGGGTGCCAGAAAGTACACATTTCCCTGACTAGGTACGATATGCTGTGTAACACCAGTCATAGGACCTTGCATCCCGCCCCTTCCAGCTGTATCTACCTACATGCCGCTCGATAGAAGTGGGATTAGACATACAGACACCCAAGGAAACGACGCGAGGGAAAGGTCCCCCTGCCGTCAGCTTCGGCGTCCCTCCGATAGATGGTATAATCATTATTGAATTTTCTTGTCATCCTATGTGACCGACACCTAACACAGAGGAATTTCCAAGGAAAAACCCCCTTTCAATTAGCGACCGCTGCACACCACCTCCTCCGGCCATGGCCGCCACCTGATTCACCCCCCTCCCTCCTTTGGCCCAGTCCTCCTCTTCGCTCGTTCTCCAGCAGGGAGTCGGAAAGAGACACCCGCTCTCTTTCTGGGCCGGTATCCGTGGCTTGTACCGCAGTTGGTCTCAGGGTGGCAACAAGATGGTCGAGTCGAGAATCCAAAATATCCTGACCAAACAGGCGAGCCAGTCCATCTAGACAGACAGAATCCGAATCATAAAACTACCCAACTCCAGGCGCATTGCAAAAATCCCATCCGAATCAAAGAACTCCCAAGTGTATCCCTTTAACAAACACCGATGATATCACACCGCCCCCTTGCCTTGCCCGCCGTTTTTGTTGCCGTCTTCTTTCCCAAAATGATACGTAACCCCCAGGTAAATTTTCCCTTTGGTGAGGGGAAGCAGGCCAATGCCAAGACACACACCCCTCAAGAGAAAGGGCGGAAACTGCGCACGGCTTTTTTACCCTCGCAGGGGGGGGGGGGCTGCTCAATATGACCGGTCACTGCTGATGATCTTGTGCACGCGGCTCAGCGCATCCTCGGCCACCTCACCGGGGGACCGCCCGACGTCGACGCTGATGACGTCGCCCTCGTCGGCCCCCGGCCGCTCGAGGATGTCGAACTGGCTGCGGACCATGTTGGCGCCCATGTAGTGGCCCTTGCGCTCGGCGACGCGGCGGAGCAGCTCGTCCTCGGAGGCGTCGAGGAAGATGAAGTGGACGCGGATCAGGGGGTCGAAGTAGGCGGCGACGCGAATGACGTCGCGGTACTTGCGCTTGAGGGCCGAGCAGGTCACCACGACGCCCTCGGAGCCGGAGGCGATCTGCCGGGTCGACTCGTCGCGGAGGAGGGTGAGCCAGTCCCACCGGTCTGCGTCGTTGAGGGGGGTGCCGTTCCTCATCTTCTCGACGTTGGCCTTGGTGTGGAGCTGCAGGAGGAGTTAGTTTTACATGTCATCTGGAACTTTCTATCTTGTTTGGGGGATGTGCGTACCGCATCTCCCTCGATGTATGGGAGGTGAAGCTTGTCGGCGAGGAACTCGGCGACGGTGGTCTTGCCACTCCCGGCAGGGCCAGTAACCAGCCAGATGTGGTGATGCTTGGTCGTCTGCTTCCTCGGTCTGATGGAGGCCATGCTGCCATTGTGGTCGGTCGTTATCGACGAGGCGTCCCTGTGCCCATTGGTGTGGCCGTTTGTGCCGGCGGGGACTGGAGAGTCGTAGGAGAGCATTTCTTCAAGTATTTGTATATATCTTTTTCTCTAAGTCCCCTGATCGTAGAAGCAATCGCTCGCTATCTCTCTTCCGGCCGGAAAAGGCAGAAGAAAACCGGAAGCAAACAAAATAAGTATGCCGTTACAGGTGCGTCGCACAAGGGACTATAGGTTTTCAGCCGAAGGGGAGTAATGTCATACAGGGTGACGTTGTGAAGGGTTGTTATGCATGGATGGAAGCGCGTTGAACTTTAAAGGCGATCTAGGAAGCAAAAGGGAAGGTGAGGAGGAACGAGCGTGTTCTTAAGCAAACGGCAGACACGCAAACGTCATGGGAACGGGCAGATGGGAGGGCCGAGGCGGGCAGAGGTGTGCGGTCTCTCCAGCTAATATATTAATTTCCATGTATAAGTCGAGCCTGACCAGGGGGCCACGCCACCCGCCGGCGATGACCATGGGGACCTCCTCCGGGGGACAGCAAGCAGAGCAGCTAGTGGTCCCGGGTCCGTGAAGCCGCTGCTTGTGGTAAAAGGGAAAAAAAACCTGGCACGTATCCATTCCGGGAAATTGGTGCCTCCTGGTACAAAATGGATGTTGGTCGGGCCTTCGGGGCGACTAACAAGAGGGACTAGGAGGGTATCCTCACAGCTACGTAAGAGGTGTCGGTCTAAATTATCCCCACCCCGTCCCTGCTTACCGACTTCTCCTGGGAGGAGGCCATCGTTGCATGGGCTCTCTCTGGATACAGCAGCCCGGGGAAAAGCCAGCCGAACCGAAAACGAATCAAGGCGGCCGTCCCACCAGCGATCCCAAGGTCGCGACTACAAGCGGGGCGGCGGTGAGGTGCTGTTTCTAGGCACCATGGAACTCAATTGCAGGACACTTTTGTTGGAGCCGTGGACGGGCCCGGGCGAGTCATAGCCAGTGCATTTGCTCATGGCTCAGCAGAGAAGTGACTGGCCCGCGCGCTACACAGCTGGCGGAGCCTCATGTGACACTCTGGACGCACAGCTCACCAAATCCTGCCTTTGGGCTGACTGCCCAAAGCACAAGAAAAGGGCAATTTTCCCAATGTGTTTCCATTCGCACGCCGTCGGCTCGGTTAGGTTCCACTCTGCTGGGACATGGGCGTGTGACTCGGTATATTACATAGCATCACACCCTCAAGCCCGGCCCCAAATAGCTCTGCTTGCTGTGGAACATTCTACCCAAAACCTCATACGGGTCCCAGGACTTCCCTTCCGAGTTTGACCGCTCCATGACCATTGACTGTTTTCATTTCTGGGTGGAACGGGATGGGATAAGAAGCTGGGGTCAACCATCGACATTGTGATCAGCTGACCCAGCAAAGGCTGCCCAGTCTCCAATCCACCCACCCCAGCGCTGACACCCACCGCAGGCATGAACCAGGGGCCGTGGAACCACAGGAACAGAGCCTGTGTTTTCGAAGGCTTTGTTAAACCATGCATGGCTTTCGCCGGCCAGGGGGAGGTCCTTGGCTGGGCCCGACCCGATGGCTCAAATACTGCCGTTCGCCACCATTCTCTGCCTCGTATCGCGAGAGGTGTACTTCTCTGTGCTCTTCTAGAAGCTCACCCCGCAACCCGACCCCCACGCGCGCTCGTGGGGGGGAAGGGCCGGGTGCTATAAGGCTTGGGGAGGCCAAAGGGCTTCACCATCCCGGCGGGCGTGGTTGACGACGGTATAACCCAGATCTTTCGATCTCGAAACTGCATGGGTTGCCCTGCCCTCGTACAATTGCAGTATGGGATATCCGCCTTCCCTCGAAGCTGTGGGCTCACGGCGGAAGAGCCGCAGCAACAGGTACCCGGAATCTGCGCTGGTTCAGTTCCAGGAGTGTCCCGGCGGGTTTAGCCCAAAGGGGAACTTTATGGCCAACCTCCCCGGAATCTCCGATAATCGGATCGCCGCCAGTTGCCCAGACTTTCGGGTCCAGGCCTGGTCTTCTCCGATGCAATCATGGACCGGACAAAACGGAACGGAAATCAGCAGCGTCGGCTTTGGCCTGACTATCACCCCCAACGCGGCTTTATCATGCAGCCAGCGTGCATCTAGTGCCGGCCGGTTGCTGGTTCTCGCGTCGCCGCCCTTTTCCTCAAGAGTAGTAATTGGCGACGGCACTGGTTCGGCATAGGTGCGGCCCACGAGGTCATGTTGCACCGGTGCTGACCATTGTGTCGTATATGTATCTGTATGCGACACAAGGATACGTCTGCCTATAAGAATGAGCTGGGCGCATTCAGTGCAACTCACTGTATCATTTTCCCCTCATCCTCCGCAACCCAACCTACCATCGTGCCTCATTCTCTGCACTGCATGGTCTAGGTTAGGTGTTTCATTCCGTCTTCCGGCAGCTGCTCACGGCAGGTGTCCAATATCCTGGGCCTTTTTTCTTCTGAGTGGTATGATGGGGACTTCTCGCTTAATCTCGCAGAGGCGATAGAATGCCATGGAATTCGTGATTTTGTACAGGATATGTGAACATTTTCATTGTCGCGTGACATCGCGCTGTGTGATTGATCAGTTTGGGGTGGCAGACCGTGGCAACTTGTCGGCGGCTCCCGGCCGGCTTCATATCTTCCTCTGGCCAAACCTGCATTTTCCCCTTGAATTTTTAATCCATACTTGTATGTAGTGAAAATGATTAGTGGGATGTGCCGGGTATGCTCTGGCTAGCGCATCGGCACATGTTGGGTGTAAGAACGACAATGTGCCGGTTGTTGTTACATGCAACAACCACGGAGACAGTCATCGGCAATTCTTCATGCCGAGTATTGCCTGTATTCATTTGTAATCTTGAGGACGACCACATGATAGAGAGTACCTGCAGCAGGCTGATCGAATTCGGACAGAGCCATGCAAGCCGGTGCAGCCCCAGGGTAGTTTCCGGGGTTGTGACGGGGTTTGTTTGCTGCAAGCAAGCATTGCAACCTCTTTCTAATTTCCTTCGGCTTTTTTTCTCCAAACTGGTTATGATGTACACTTGTGTATAAATGACTGGGATTATCTACGTTACTGAATTGAATATACAGAATTATTGAAAGGGAAATTATTAGTTTAATAGGGTTCTCATTGTAATCGAGATGTTTCCGTAAGTCTTGGTATATTAATGTAGCTTGAGCATGGGTTTCAAATCGAAGGACCGCGTAACTAATTTTTTTCTATAATTGTATTGAGATGGTGTAGTATGAGTTTTTTAGTAGTTTTGTTTACCAAATCCCCCCTTTCTCGCCATTTTATATAGCAGACTGAGTTGGGAGACGAGGACACGAGCACTTATATATAATATGCTAACGAAAAGGACTCGCTCGATACTTCTGAGAAGAGGTTTCGTAAGACACATGGACACAAGGGCCTGATTAATGGTTGACATCATATCTAATCAGATAGTTCATACGGTTGAGAGCTGGAAGGATCATTCAATGGCATAGAATTAGACTTGCAGTAGATATTTAACCGCATTACATGGATGGTCATCTAACGCACAAGTATGTACACTGATTGTTAACCGATCCATCCAATACCTCTTAGTGGGTCCTGACTCATTACCCAAGAACGTTACTGGTCTTGCCCCTACTGTATATTGTCTGGATTTTGGCCTTTTGTAAAATCAAAGAAAGTAGTTCAAGAGCGTCCAATCTAGAGCCTTGTGAGCATTTTTATGTGGATACGCTGATGGCATCGAGGGGTTTCATTGGCATGAATGTTGACCATTGTCTTGTTTACTGCCCTAAGGGAAGATCTTACTCACGGTTCCATACCACATTTGGGTAGCTGCAAGATGGAAACCGAACGTAAACGAGCCAGAGCTTCCCGAATGAGCACAGCTGTTGTTCTGCGGGGAGGCATTTGACTGGTTTGAGTCTTCATACTGTGCGTATTTCTGTCTTACATGCCCAATTTTCTTCCGGATGTGTTGGCCTGACCTCATTGTTATGAACCTTGACAACATAGAGGTGCAAAGGGAAGAAAAAAAGAAAAAGAAAACAAGTAGAATGGAGAACCGGGTTGAATATCGGGTCGTCTATTCTGATCATCGCCTCGAGCAAAACTGGGAGGATCTAATCTAGGATACGGGAAGCCAAAGTTTAATAAGGAGCTAGTAAGCCCAGCAAGTTCACTCCAAGTATAGAAATGAGGGGCTACGAAATATGTATACGGCAACAGATTGGGCATGATCTCGAGGGGAATACGCAAGAGCAGGCAGTAGACACTGAATGCTCTGGATACAAAAGTCAAGAAGAAGCCAAACACATATTGCAGCTTCACGAAGGCCCTCGCATTGGGCAAATGTCTGGTCTTGAATCCTGAACCCTGAACCCCGCCATGATCCAAGCTCCCCACTAGCTACCCCTCACTTGTGTTGTCGTTCTCATGACAAAGGTACCCGAACCAGCCACTTGCGCAGGCGTCTCGGCCCCCAAGATGGCTATCATTTACGAGTAGGCCCTCTCCCTCACCGTACAATTGATGGCGCGATGTGTTGGTGTTAGGCAGGTACATTGGGGTGGCGTATACTTCAGTACATAGACTCGAAGCTCTGTCAACTCCCAACCGTGTTCTGGACGCTCCGGTGAAGCCCATCGCCATTTCCCCTCCGGATGCTGGATCATGATGCTCGTCTCACCCTCGCCTGCTCGCGATGTGTCGTCATATGGCGGCAGGCCACACGTGCGCCTACTCAAAGCAGCAGGCTCAGGCGTGTTAGGCGTGTCAGCACTGGGGGCAGGCGCGCTCTCAGTGGCTGCACAGCGCTCCAGCCCCCACTAAATGGTGCGCTGGAGGTACCCAGGAGGAAGGTGTACTTGCCTAAAGCACTCCGCCTTACCTAAGGAGAGTTTTCTTACAAGCGAATGAATGCGTGTCAGTCTGCGGGCTCCCAAACGGCCTACAGATACCGTCCTACGGCCTCATGTCTCTCCTCCTGCAGCCCTCTCTTCTTCTCAGAAGACTGCCTCCCGCCCTGAGAACTGCAGCCCTTCGTCCTGCCAGTTTGCCGCGCCGATCCGTCCCCCGCTTCGCAAACAGTCTCACCCGCTATCAGAGATTTTCTGCGTCTGCCATCATGAACTCCCAGGAGCTTGTACACTACCTGGCTGACCAGCCACCCACCGTCGTCAGACTGGAGATTGAGAAGCACTTCGAGGCCCTCAACGACAAGCAGAAGCGTTATGCCCATTTCATCAGCAAGTAAGCCGTCGCAGCGTAGCTTAGTGCCCACTCGTCCTTCCAATTGGAGACTAACCCGAGCCGTAATTGTTAAAGGGCCTCATTTGCTGGCACCAGGATCGTCCTGCGGCAGCTGTCCCCAGAGTCTGAGCCCATCTATGACTTGATCATCTCCCTTCACAAGAGCTCCGGTGGTGATTGGGATGCTCTTGGCAAGAAGGCTGGCATTGACCAGTCTGAGCTGACCAGCTTCCTCGAGTATGCCGTCATGTTCCTGGGCAACTCTGGCAACTACAAGAGCTTTGGTGATTCCAAGTTTCTCCCTCGCTGCACCGAGAAGAGTGTGGCTGCTCTCGCTGCCACTTGCCCGGAAGCCTCCAAGTTCTATGCTGCTACCAAGGGTGCCATCTTCAGCGCCGAGACCCCAGCCTCGCTGCACCTGGGATTCCCTGATGCTGGCCACATGACAACCTACTATCCCGACTCTCCTGATATCACCAAGGCTGAGATCGAGGCTGTTTCTGCCTGGATGGAGAAGAAGGGCTTGCTTCCCGAGAACAACCGTCTACGGAAGAACAAGGGTGGCAACTTTGACATTCTGATCGCCTCAGCAATCACCCAAGCCCCGGCTGAAGGAGGTGATATTGGCAAGGAGACCAAGTTCACTGTCGAGGATGGCCTGCTAAAAGACAAGACCATCAGCCTCGTGTACGGCGACTACGCCGACGAGATGAAGAACATCACTGCATACATCAAGCAGGCTGGTGCAAATGCAGACAACACCACTCAGGAGAAGATGCATGAGGCATACGCCAAGTCCTTCGAGACTGGTTCCCTGGAAGCATTCAAGGACAGCCAGCGCTACTGGATCAAGGACAAGGGCCCCATGGTGGAGAGTAACATTGGATTCATTGAAACCTACCGTGACCCGGCTGGTATCCGTGGTGAATGGGAGGGATTTGCTTCAATGGTCAACATGGAACGAACTCGAGCCTTCGGTGAGCTTGTGGCATCAGCACCTGCTCTCATCCCCCTTCTGCCATGGGAGAAGGAGTTCGAGAAGGACAAATTCCTGTCACCTGACTTCACTTCTTTGGAAGTTTTGACCTTTGGAGGATCCGGTATTCCCGCTGGAATCAACATTCCTAACTACGATGACATTCGCCAAACGGAAGGTTTCAAGAATGTATCACTTGGCAACGTCCTCAGTGCCAAGGCCCCTAACGAGAAGATCCCTTTCATTCGCGACGAGGATCTAGAAGTTTACAGGAAATACCGCGACGCCTCGTTCGAAGTCCAAGTTGGTCTTCATGAATTGACAGGACATGGATGCGGCAAGCTTCTCCAAGAAACATCTCCCGGAGTCTTCAACTTCGATAAGGAGAACCCTCCTGTTAGCCCAGTGACCGGAAAGCTCATCACCACATGGTACAAGCCTGGCCAGACTTGGGGATCTGTTTTCGGCAGCATCGCTGCTTCGTACGAGGAATGCCGTGCTGAGCTGGTCGCTATGCATCTCAGCTGCGAGTTCTCTGCGCTCAAGATTTTCGGTTTTGGTGATGGATCTATAAATATGGACGGCGAGGCTGGAGATGTCCTTTACGCCTCATACCTCTCCATGGCTCGAGCCGGCCTTGCCTCTCTGGAGATGTGGGATCCCAAGAGCCAGAAGTGGGGACAGGCACACAGCCAGGCTCGCTTCTCTATTCTAAAGTGCTTCCTTGAGGCTGGTGACGACTTCTGCAAGCTCGACTACACGGCTGAGGATCTCTCTGATCTGACCATCAAGTTGGACCGGTCCAAGATTCTTACAGCTGGTCGCGATGGTGAGCTAAACCCCAACTTGTAACCACCTTCTATTTAATTTGACGCTAACGATTCATAGCCGTCGGCAAGTACCTGCAGAAGCTGCACATCTACAAGTCCACGGCCGATGTGGAGACTGGTAACAAGTTCTACGTCGACATGACCACCGTCGGTCTGGACTTCTGGGGAACCAAGGTTCGTGACATTGTGCTCAAAAACAAGCAGCCCCGCAAGGTTTTCGTCCAAGCCAACACCACTCTGGACGAGGCATCCGGAAAGGTATCAATCAAGCACTACGAGGCTTCCCTGGCAGGCATGGTCCAAAGTTGGGTGGATCGAAACTTGTAAAATTATTAGAGCGTTGCCCTATTAGCCATGTAGAACACAAAATAAATCATAAACGCATGAATGATCAGTTTTTTATCCTTTTAAAACAATTGTGCCTTGGCTCCAGTCCAAGGGAAAGGTAAATTGGAAAGTGCTCAGGGATCCAATGACAAGTGGCTATCATCACACCATAGGACTGAAGCAGTATACCAAAAAAAGACTTGGACGCCGACACCACAGCTTCCCGCGGGAAGCCCAAGAAATGTGTTCATGATCGTTTTGTTTTTTGACTGTAAAACCTGATTACAGACGCCAAATGTGACCGATGCCGTCGACTTCCAAATGCAATTGGCCTAACTAGCCCATTTCGGAGACCCTGCCCATTCTACAACACCGTCGTTGCCGCCCCCATTTTCCTTTCCCCCGCGCCTACAGCGAAGCAGAAATTGCCTACCACGACATCTCGTGGGGCTTGTCACCCTGTCGCAGGCTGAAAGAGCTGGCGAGGTAGCTGGGGAGAAGCTCGATCTTCTTGATGCTGGCGATGAGGGGCTTGTCGATAGCCTTCTGGTCGGCAGCGCGGCTGCTGGTGACTTCCTTCTTCTGCATCGGAGGGAAAAAATCTCACGTTAGTTGGCCTTCTTTTGTACGTGCAAACACTTCAATTCTAACGTACCTTGGGCTCCTCTCCCTGCTTGAAGAAAGCCTCCTCACCAGCCTTCTGCTGGGCCTTCTCGGCAGTGAAGTACTTGGGCTGGGCGACCTCGTCGACCTTCTTGAGGTCAAGACCGCTGACGTCGACCTTGTAAGAGGTGGCGATCACGTATCGGGAGTTGACTCTTCGGAGAGGGACGCCGTTGATCTTGAAGGGGCCGGTGACGAGGAGAACACCCTGGTCGAGAGCCTTCAGGAGGACGACACGCTTGCCGCGGAAGCGGCCGGCGAGCAGGATCAGGACGGTACCAGGCTGGAGGGACTTGCGAGGGGCCCAGGCACGGACGGCCTTGCGAACCTATTGTGACCACAACTGTTAATATGCTTTTTTTCTTGTTGTTGTGTGTGTGGTGAAGTTATGCCATCTTGATGCCGGTGTTCCATTCTTTCTCAGTTGTCTTTGTTGCATTGAAGTCGTCGTCGATGCATGTTGGTGTTGGTGGCCTTTTTTGATATCAAAGAATTTTGCCTTGTGAAAACCGCCGACCACATGTCCCGTCATCGATTCCCAATTCAATGCGCAACCCATCGCCCCTTCCTTCATGCTTCCTCTCGCAGTAATGATGGCATCAAGATGGCATATAGGGAAAACACATGTCGCTTCCGACTCACCAGCTTCTTCTCGGCATCAGCTTCGGCAGGATACCACTTCTTGGCCTTCTCCGTCGAGGCGGGGACCGCCCGGGTCGACTTGCCAAACGTCTTGTTCTGAGGCTTCGCCGACATTGTGACTGTCTCTCGGGGGGTTAGTGGTCGAATTGGGGGGAGGGATGTGAAGAAAGGAAGCGTTTGGTGATAGCAGTCGCCCGAAATGTTGGGAATTGTTTGTGAACGCCGCTAGCGAGTTGTGTGGGATCAAAATGTGAACCCTCTGGCGCTAAGCCGCTTCTAGAATAGGTACGTACTCCGATTTTCGACCGCCCACCACAACATGGGGCTATACGCACGTGATGAATTTGTTTTGTCTTCTTATCCTTATCAGCGATAAGATAGGACTGGACCGAGAGTGCCGGAAGATGCGAGAAGTTGCGCCGAGGGCGGCGGCCATGACGCTTCTGGTGGTATGACGGCAGGGCCTCGTTGATTCTAGACCCGCAACGGCGAATGGCCTTTGGATATATCTACGAGTTCAATCGACCAGCTGGGGCCTGCGATGACTTGAACCTGTATTCGTTCAATTTTCTTTTGTTTTATTTGCCCCCAAGAGACACGGCATTTTATAATTAATCAATCCTACTTTCATTTTCCATTCGTTCACACACCATGCAAGCAAGACGACATCTGATAACCACGGCCCGGCGAGTTGGAGCTGGTGCCTCGACCAGAACCCTGCGACCAATTACCCGCGCAGCGACCTGCCAGGCTCTGGGCCCGGCAATTGTGCACCTGAGACCGCTCCCAAGCATCGCCATCCGAACCTATGCCAATGGCCGAGGCCCTCATCCGCCGGGTGGCACGCATCGTATGAACATGGGAGGAGGGGAGGAGGAGAAGCCTGCTCTGGAACAGTTTGGCATTGACCTCACAGCCCGGGCCAAGGATGGGAAGCTCGACCCCGTCATTGGACGAGACTCGGAGATCCAGCGAACAATACAGATCCTATCTCGGAGGACGAAGAACAACCCTGTCCTGATCGGCAATGCTGGCACGGGAAAGACGGCCATCCTCGAGGGCCTCGCTCTGCGGATCGTGCGCGGGGATGTCCCAGAGAGCATCAAGAACAAGAGGGTAATCAGCCTGGATCTGGGCTCCCTCATCGCGGGGGCCAAGTTCCGCGGCGACTTCGAGGAGAGGCTGAAGAAGGTGCTGGACGAAGTACAAAAGGCCGAGGGCGAGGTCATCCTGTTCATCGACGAGCTGCACATCCTGCTCGGGCTGGGGAAGGCAGAGGGGTCGATCGACGCCTCCAACCTCCTCAAGCCGGCGCTGGCCCGCGGCGAGCTCCAGTGCTGCGGCGCCACCACACTCGCCGAGTATCGGCTCATCGAGAAGGATGTCGCGCTGGCCCGGCGGTTCCAGCCCATCCTTGTCAACGAGCCCTCTGTGGAGGATACCATAAGCATCCTACGTGGTATCAAGGACAAGTACGAGGTGCACCATGGTGTTCGCATCACCGACGGCGCTCTCGTGGCTGCCTCCACGCTCTCGAACCGCTACATCACTGACCGATATCTTCCTGATAAGGCCATCGACCTTATGGACGAGGCTGCCAGTCACCTGAAGTTGCAGCATGAGTCCAAGCCAGAAGATATCATGCGTCTTGACCACAAGATCATGACTATCCAGATTGAACTCGAGAGTTTGAGGAAAGAGAAGGACGTCGCCAGCAAGGAGCGAAAGGAGAAACTCGAGGCCGATCTCAAGAAGTACCACGAGGAGATCTCAGAGCTCAATGCTCGCTGGGATAGGGAGAGGGCTGAGATCGAGTCTGTCAAGAAGGTCCAGGAAGATCTGGACAAGGCCAGGTTCGAGCTCGAGCAGGCTCAGCGAGAGGGACATTTCGCCAAGGCATCTGAGCTGAGGTTTGGAACTATCCCCGACCTTGAGAAGAAACTTCCTAAGGAGGGCGAACCTGTTTCAGCCCAGGGCGATGACGTCCTCATCCACGATTCTGTTACGGCAGATGACATTGCGAATGTCGTGTCCCGTATCACGGGCATTCCAGTGTCGAAACTCACATCCGGGCATATTGAGAAGCTCGTTCACATGGAAGACTCGCTTCGAGAGTCGGTGAAAGGCCAAGATGAAGCCATCAAGGCTGTTTCTAACGCCGTCAGACTCCAACGTGCGGGTCTCAGCGGAGAGAACCGTCCTCTGGCATCCTTCTTCTTCCTGGGACCAACCGGTGTCGGAAAGACGGAACTCTGCAAGAAGCTCGCCAACTTCCTGTTCTCCACGGAGTCAGCCGTGGTGCGTTTCGACATGTCAGAGTTCCAGGAGAAGCACACCATCTCCCGACTCATCGGCGCGCCCTCGGGCTACGTCGGCTACGAAGATGCTGGACAGCTGACCGAGGCGGTCCGCCGCAAGCCGTACGCTGTTCTACTCTTTGATGAGTTCGAGAAAGCTCACCGAGACATCTCTGCCCTGCTGCTGCAGGTTCTCGACGAGGGCTACCTCACCGATGCTCAGGGCCACAAGGTCGACTTCAGAAATACAATCATCGTTCTCACGTCGAACCTGGGTGCCGACATCCTTGTCGGCCACAACCCCCTCCACCCGTACAAGGAGACTGAGCAGGGCGACATCGACCCCTCGGTCCGAAACGCCGTCATGGACGTCGTCTCCAACTCCTACCCACCAGAATTCCTGAACCGCATCGACTCGTTCATCATCTTCAAGCGTCTCGCCAGGGATGCCATCCGTGACATTGTCGATATCCGACTGAAGGAGCTGCAGCAGCGCCTGGACGACAAGCGCATCGCCCTCTTCGTGCCTGACGAGGTCAAGGACTGGCTCGCAGATCGCGGCTATGACCCCAAGTTTGGTGCTCGCCCGCTCAACCGTCTGATCACCAATGAGATTGCCAACGGCCTCGCCGATAGGATCATTAGGGGCCAGCTGCGGATGGGTGAGACGGCAGAGGTCAAGATCAGAGAAGACAATCAGGGTCTCGAGATCCTCGAGGCAGCCACAGCCACTTGAGGTCAATCATGATCAAACCCGACACGCTGAGAAGAAGAAACTACTCGAAAAACAAACCCCAAAAAACCTCTCTAGCTATGGCACGGGGTCATTTACGAACTGTTACTGATTTTAATGATAACCATGTACTATATCACATATCTCCAATTTGACCATCATAGTTTTCATCTCCAGATACCCATCTTAGTCAGATATACCATTAATTCGAACCAACATTATCAATATTATCATCACCTGACTGCTACCCAAACCTAGGGATGACTGTCAAATAATAAACATGGACACGATAATTTAAGCTTTCCATTGTAGACTCTAGGCGCCAATGAACAGTTGGCCTGAGCTCAAAGCCGCATGTATCGTTTCGGCCAAAGAAGAGCGTGCCGTGAGTGGCCATACAACGCGCCTCGAACTGCTGCATATGATTCAAGACCGGCAGGGCCACAGCTATGAACATTTGCCGGCGCCAGAAAAGTATATTTGCATAGTAGAAAGAGTAACACCTAGGCACCTATGAACGAAAGTGTGATGGCTGTAAAACCACCTCCTCCAAGCTTCTTCGAAGTTTTCTTCTTGCATTTCGCCCAAAAAGCAAACAGAATCACTTGGTTTCAACAACCTGCCCTGGAGCATCCCATATCTCCTTCTTCCACCATCTTGTACTCGGCATCTTCATCCTAACCGATACGATGTCTCGACACCGTTCGGATTCAGATGCCACAATACGTGCCGGTAGTTCGCAGAGTACACCAATACCTCCAGAGAAATGTCGCAAAATCCTTGAGGAGCTCTCGAAAATTTCAGCCCAGATAGACCGTGCTTCCAAAAACATGTCTGAATCGTTCGACCAAGTGTTTGATGTGTTTAAAGGAGGCGCGGCCGCGAGAGACAATCGGCTGGCCATTTCGAGATCTGCTCGGTTTGTGCGACCATCTCACTTATCTTTTTTTTGTCTGTGTTGCTAATAATTTATCCCTAGGATCCAGAATGATGATACAAAGAGATTAAATCGAGAGCGGGTGCTCAAAGATCCATCGTTGCCCCTTTTGCCCCTGGTCGATATCAGGACAGGAAAAGAAATCACATCCTTCCCTCATGACTTAAAGGCTCTAAATGAGCTCGACGGCAAGTTCGATAGCAATACTATAATATCCAAGCCACCATATACTAATTTTTCGATTCTAGGACGAGAAATGCTTCGAATCATCGGAGCTCTCGATGTTGAAAAACTTGGGATCGATGATACCTCACTCCGAAAGACGCTCCGGCAGGCTATCATGTGATCCCTCCCGCGATCATGAAAGTAATAAATGGGCCAAAAGAATGGGATGGTAACCTGGGCGTTACAGTGGTTTACGTTAAATGTTTCCTCTCACTACTGAGATTCGTTACAATCACGGATAGTCTTGTACTTTCTCAGCCTCGACACGTTCAGCTGTCTGCTTCAGATAAGGATAGAGAATGGGATAAAGAAAACAGAAGCTTCAAGGATCTACTTAGAAAACCCGAGTCATGGAAAAATAAAAAAAAGATGATGAGGTGATAATCGACTCCCCTGTGTACAAATTTTCAATTTTGATTCCCAGCTTCCCAAGACGCCCCAATGTCCTCCTTTGAGTCTTTCTTCCAAAACGCACGTAGTGCCCCTCAAAATCAAAACCCGGCCAGGGAGTCGCGCGAGGACGGACCCGGACGGATCTCACAACAGTAGCACTATAAGATGAAAAAGGAGGGCGCAGAGGCCGCGAGGGAAATAGCGACATGGATTATCAACTAATTTCGATTGGGATTTCCACGACATTGTAAATTACAACCGAAACTTCGTTACGGCAAGGTGGGGAGCACGTAGTAGAGAGAGCAGGAAGGTGGTGATGTTGACTAGAATGCGATTTCTATTCGTCCCTCTACTGGTGGCCAGCCTTGCGGAGGGTGGTGGCGAGCCACTCGAGACCCTCGTACAGACCATCTCCAGAGGTGGCGCAGGTGGACTGGATGTACTGTTTGGGGGGAGGAAAGTCAGCACAGTGGATACGAGAGCAGAATCTACAAGATTGCCGAGGCGACTTACCCAGGCACGTTGGCGCAGGCTGTGAAGGCCAAGCTTGTCTGTGATCTCGGCAGCGTTCATGGCGTTCTAAGAATGGCAGAGTTAGCATTTGCTAGACGAGAGAGCGCGCCAGGGGAGCGCTGCTTTGGGGTACTTACAGGAAGATCCTGCTTGTTGGCAAATACCAGAAGGATGGCATCCCGCAGCTCATCCTCGTTGAGCATGCGCTGGAGTTCCTCACGAGCCTCAACAATACGATCACGATCGTTGCTGTCGACAACGAAAATGATACCCTGGGTGTTCTGGAAGTAGTGCCTCCACAGAGGACGGATCTTGTCCTGACCACCGACATCCCAGACGGTGAACTGAATGTTCTTGTACTCGACAGTCTCGACGTTGAAGCCTGAAAAGACGCATGAGAAAAACGAAGCGATTCATTGATGAGCGGCCACACGGGCCAGGGAGGGCGAGGACATACCGATGGTGGGGATGGTGGTGACGATCTCACCAAGCTTGAGCTTGTAGAGGATGGTGGTTTTACCGGCAGCATCGAGACCGACCATCAGGATTCGCATCTCCTTCTTCCCCCACAGCTTGTCGAAAATCTTTGAAAAGGCGAGACCCATGTTTGCGACTCTTGCGGCCGAGGCCTATTGCGATATGGAATAGGTAGGGCGGCGTAAGTTTGTCCTGAAGTGAGCCACGCGGTCAGTATTGGTGAGCGAGCGAGAGGAGGGCTTTTTTTTCCCCTATCGAGCGTGTGGATTGCGAAAAGCAGACGAGGTGAAAGCCAGTTGATGAGTGCAATTGATCTCGAGATTGGAATCGAGGCCCGCGTGGTGTGTCTTTATGATGCCATGCGCCGACAGAGGACACATCGTCAAGACCAGCTGGGACCACTCTAGGCTGCTGCAAATCACGGGGGGCGTAGCGGGCGAAGTCGAGTCTCCTGTCCGCCCAATAACACGGCTGCCGGCGCAGGCATCGATAAAAAGGAGCAGGCAGGGGAGAATGAAGGCGTGGTGGAACTTACTGTTCGTCAGAGAATCCTCAACGTGACACGGAGGATGACGATGGAGGCTATCGCGGGTTTTGACAGTCGGTGTGGATGCTGGATGGGAGGTCGGAGGGGTGAGAAAGGGTGCAGGCGTTGAATTTTGGGGCCGGGCAAAGGAGAGGAAAATGTTTAGCTCAGCAGGCGATGCTCACTGCACTTGCGCTGTGCCAGGGCGATGGTGAGGTCAGTCCGGCCTGGCTTCTTGTTTTGGGGGGACGACGCAGAGGAGGGGGGCATGGCTCTGCCGCTAATCACAGGCTGGCCCACTGGCGAGCTTGCCACAGGCTGGTAATTGGTACTTGCACGGCATGGTTCAGCAGGTCCACTCGCCCTACGAACCCCCTTATTGCAGCCACGGAGATTGTACATGCCACTCAAGACGTGCTTTTCGTAATCTTGATAAGAGGTACCAACAGCAACACGGACACGTTATCGCAGCAAGAAACAAAGCTGAGCCGATCCAAGTACACTCGAGGTATCCATCCACCGCCTGCACACCTCCACAGTACTTGCGGGGTACAGAGAAGGTGCAAGAGTGTCCTTTTCGACCGCAAGTACGTACCTCGAGCTCGACCACCATCTAACCCCTTGCTTGAGCGACGCCATACTGGGAATCGGATACCCGTTTCTCCTGACGCCGAGCCGCAACTGTCCCCAGAAACCTCCAAGGTGTCAATTCGAGGTCCCAGCATCAGGCAGCCTCCAAAACCTCTTGGACTAGGCCTCTCTCACCACTCAGCCTCCCGGTTTCTTCTTCACTGCAGCCTGCGAGAAAAGAACAACAATGCATTTCCTGTCGGCGGCCAAGTCCCTGCTCCTGGGAGCTGTCGCCTTCCAGACAGCTGTCGCACACAACATCGCCCTGGGCTCCCACGGCGTCGAGTGCTTCCACGAGACTCTGCACAAGGATGACACCATGACAGTCACCTTCCTGGTGGGCGACCGGGAGTTTGGTTCAGCAGGCAACCTCGAAATCGACTTCTGGGTATGAGATGTCCAACATGTGTCCTGAACCCTTGGATATCTGCACGTGCATGGGTTGCTAACGAAGGGATCAACAGATTATCAACCCCGCGAACCAGTATGAGGTGAACGAGAAGTCCGTCACGTCTGGCGACCACTCCTTCACCGCCCAGCACGATGGCAAGTACGGATACTGCTTCGGCAACCAGCACTGGGGAGCCAACACCAAGGAGGTCTCCTTCAACGTCCACGGCATCGTCTATGTCAGCGAGTCCGACGCCCCAGCTGACCCATTGGAAAAAGAGGGTAAGTGACAAAGAACAGTCCAACGATCCATAACAATTCTTACTAACCTGCAACCACCAGTCCGTCAACTGAGCGACCTCCTCGACCAGGTCAAGGATGAGCAGCAGTACATCGTCATTCGCGAGCGCACCCACCGCAACACTGCGGAGAGCACCAACGGCCGAGTCAAGTGGTGGAATCTTTTCGTCATCGGAATTGTCATTGGGGAGTCGCTGTTCCAGGTCTGGTGGCTGCGCCGCTTCTTCGAGGTCAAGCGTGTGGTATGATGAATTCTTTGGGGGAGGTCAAGGGAACCGAGGAACACCAAAAAATGCAGGCAACAAGGTGACTCTCGAAAGCGGTTTGTTTGCTGTTGTAAGAGAGATGTTGTTAGTTCTAGAGTTGGGTTTCAGCATATTGGCGCAAAAGGTAAAATCTCTGGGAATTGGTTGAAGCTGGCTGAACAAGCGTGAAACAGCCGATACATTTGTATCAATATAATGGATAAGCATATGTCGCCAACTCCTTAAGTTAAAACGCACAGAAGAAACCAAAGTATGTTATGATCGACCAAAGTGAGAGAATCCGCATAAGTGAAATACCCAGTAGTTACCAGCCACTCTAAGTTTAAGAGTCCATTTCTCATGAAGTGGATGGTCGGGTGCAGGTCAGGCCATGCATGGAGATTGGCCCAGCCGCTCAATTCTCAATGAGGACAAATATGGGTTAGGAGCAAGAAACGATATTAATTAACTTAAAAAGTGGTTGAAGAGAATATTGCGTAAAGAGTCAAAGTTCAGAGTTATCAATTAGCCCTAATAAAGAAGTTTGCGAATTCATCCAAATGCTTCATTATCTCGCTCGAAAATGACAATATCCAACGCCTCTTGCCATCCCATGATGTGTGCCAATTATATACATGTATACGCCCGCCCGCTCGTCTAATTCGTCGTCATATCCAAACTACGCCCCGGGATCCAGAATATCATATTGACCTCCATCATCTTTCGCCTCCGTTTGGGGTGGTGCCTCTAAAGGAGCTTCAACCGGTATCTCAACCTCCTTAACAGGATGAAGGAGGACTGGAGGCAGACACATTCGTCCTTCACCTCCAGGCATCTCACCAACGGAACCACCGCTCTTCGTCTTGTCCTCTGTCAGTTCAAAGTCTTCTCCACCATCATTATTGACTTTGAGGCCTAGCCATCTTCTGTAAAGGTTTGGTGCAAATCCAGATCGATAAAACCAGGAAATTCCGTGCATGTTATGCTCTCTGTCGCCAAACATGCTTGCACGAGATCCACCACTAGTGCCATCACGCCCACCATTATAGACTTGGGACATATAGTCCAATGGCCACTTCCGGTCAACAAACATGGGGTGAGGTGCATATACTGCCTTGAGACCGTGCTGGAGAGCAACTGTGGCAGGCCACATCTCAGGAAAGGCAAATTGCTTCTTATATGCAGTCATTTTGTGCATCAAGAGAAGCAGGCGACGCGACATTCTGGATGTGGTGATAATGTTAGCTCGACGAGGAGGCATCTCCGTTCGGTTATAACCAGTGATATCATCTCTCAGTCCCCAAGTCGTTCCCTCGGGATCAAACATAGGGCTAAGTGAGATGTAATCAGCCTCCTCGCCAACGCCCCATTCGAAGCGGTCCTTCTCTGGGCCACCGGCTGGTGGGATTGGGTCGTTTCCGGGCTCGAACCAGTCATTATCATCGGCAGGTCGCAGAGGACCCCAGACCATCTTCCTTGGCTTCGAAGCCTTCTCAGAGTTATCAACACCTGGAACATCTTTCCACACATTGTCTGCACCAGCGGCTCCCATTTCGGTCTGGACTCGGCTCAATTGACTGAAATCATCCCATGAACCATGGACTTCAGGAAAATAGAATCTCGAGTTTCGCTCCCAGAGACCTTTTCGAGGTTGTGCCTTGGCGAATCGCTCAATCTTGGAAAATAAATCATAGTAATGGCCAATGTAGCGCACATCCAATTCCCATTGCCAGAAGTAGTCGTATTCGGGGTGCAGGTAGGCAAAGTATTGCATAGCCATGGACAGTCCTCGGTACACACCATGAACAGGCAGATCTGGACCTCGGGAGTAAAGATCATAGATGCCTTGGTACAGTGACAACATTTGCGTCTCGGTCCAAAGAGTGACCAGTCCACGGAATTCTTCAGGAATTGTGTCTCTTATTCTCGCCTGGTAAGCTTCCTCGTCAGCCCAGATGGGGTGTCTTGCGTCATCCTTGATCTGGACCAGGAGATGAATATCATATCGGCCACCAGATGCCAAAGAAAGTTCGGAAATCATAGCTCGGATGGCTGCAATGTCGTCTTCCCTGTAGAAGTACTCGTCATAACCCCGGATGACAACAGCAGTCCTTGACTTCTTTACGGGTGGGATACGAATTACTTCATCGTCGGATTCAGTCTTATGCTCCTTGTCCTGGCCGCTTGGTTTGGGTTTCTCAGGTCCATCATCGGATTCGGTCTTGTGCTCCTTGTCCTGGCCACTTGGTTTGGGTTTCTCAGGTCCATCATCGGGAGCGTCTCGTTTATGAGCATTGGTCTTCTTCACCACAGCGTCATCGATATAAAATCCACGGCGTGTGGACACCTTTGCAGGCATGTCCTTGAAACGCTTTGCATTGGACCTGTAGCATCGCCGTTGGACATCAGCCCAGTCAATGGACTTGTAGTCCACACGAGGAGACGACTGCCAGATGGCAGCAGCGCCTTCCTTATCTCCGTTCTCACCAGTGCCCAGACCACCAGTATTGACGGAATATCCAAAGCCATAAGGACCAAATCTTCCATAGCGCTCAAAGCAGATATCTTCGGGCAAGTCTAGAACATCATATGACCCAGAGACATGGCGAGGGTAACCCTCGGGGCGGCCGTTGTAGAAGTGAACTTGAGGGACGCGAATCGTACCAGCAGCATCGAGGAAGCACTCTTCAACATCAGGCTCGTCGACCCTGCCTTTGTACTTGCTCCAAGGTTGGCTCTCGGGCTGTGAATATTCCTGCGAGTCTTGCGATTGAGAGTTGGGCTGGTGGTCGGATTCGGGGTACTCTGGTTTACTGTTTTCCAGAGACTTCAAGCGACGAACACCACCGTAGTATCGCTCTATGAATGGGAACCGCTCCCACACAGGCGGAGGCGGCGGTCGGTTCTCTGTTTGGCCGTTTTCTACTTTCCAGTTCTCGACCTGGCTGGCTCTCATCAAGCTGAGGATTATGAGCATGAGGGTACCGAATAATGCAATACACAGGTACCGCGTCACCTTAGTCGGTAATCGATATGGGTACATGTTGGCAACGCGCGGTAGTCTGGGCTGCCGCCGCCTTGACAGCATAGGCGTGGCGCTCGCATTGGAGCCTGAAGCGCTCGTTGACGAGCTCGACGACACATCTCGTCTGTGCGGTCGGTAGTCGTCGTCTGAGGAGTAGCCATCGTTGGAGTAGCGTTCTTTGGCTGGGGATGAGGACCTCTCGTAGACCGGCAAACGGTCTTCACGTTTGCGAAAGACGCCCATAGTGGCCGGCGGGCGGGTTTCAAAACCCTGGTGATCCAAATTTGTCAGTCGATCGCTTATTTCGGGAAGGGTGCGATCTGAATGGAATGCTGCATACCAAGGATTTGGTCGTGGGCCGTCGTGATGTCTTGTGGAGTACGCGTGTCGGGAATGTGAGGTTGTTGACACAACCAAGTCAGATGTCTCGTCGAGGGGAGGCTGACGGCCGGCGCCAAGGATGAAGGGCGAGAACAAAGCTGCGGCCTTCGGATAATCGCGATATAGTCTCAAGAAATCAATGCTTGTTGAAGCGAGCGGTGGGATGATTGCAATTAATTGAAGGCTCTCAACTCTGACACAGGGGTGGAACCCCTGGAAAGAACAACTAATAAATTGTGGATATATTAGTAGGAGTATTTTGACCTGCGACGTTGCGGAGCAACCACCTTCCTATTGTTGAATCAAGGTTATTTTAGCTAAGATTGCCTGTCATTGTGCCTGGCCAGGTACGACAGGTCTGTCTACCCTACACCAAGCTCCCATGACAACCGCCGTCTTGCTTTCTGCCCAATATATTGATACCATTTCTTGTGTGCAAATATAGAGGAGAGGGCTTATTGGTATCGTAAGTAGTGTCGTAAGTATATAGAAGCTATGAATTCGACGGTGCCTGTAAACCTTGCCATTTTTTTTCATGATTACGAGCTTTAGCCTTTCTCTTGACTACCTTCTCACAGCGTAGGAAAATTTAGATCACCAAGTGACCCAAAGCCTGTGCCATGACATGGAAAGAACAAGTAGCATCAACTTCCCCGCCTTATCACGAGAATGTCAGATCAACAGTACCCATCTCAACGGTAGAAGTTCAGACAGCCGAGACATCCTGGCCAGGAGGCTACAGGTCTCAACGCATCTGGGGTGATGATACCCACACAAACTCCAGTTAAATGCGAACTAGACGGGGCTAGAACCTCAGGTGCAGACAGGGAACGGCTCTTCGAGCGATACAAAGATCTACGGTGAAGCGAAAGTAGATAATTACAACAAGGTCATGTTAACCCCTTGAGAGCATGCAAGCAGAAACGTAGATGCCAAGGCTATGATTAGCAGATATTGGGTTGCATCTGCCGCTGATGTGACCCACACTGGCGATTACCTTCATAAGTCCCGGCTTTCCAACGACCTTCTCATCAAATCGCACTGACGACGGCCGTTATCTATCGTCAGGACACGAAGAAGAATTACTACTCATTAGAAACATCAAATATATCCTACTCACTTATAAGATGAGCATTCGAAAATGAGAGTGTGGATCTCAAATGCTGTCATATGTTGGTCGCGTGCCAACCAGCCATGTTCTTCACTCCAATAACGCCCGCTTGGTCCGGGTTCTCATTTGGAAATGCAATTATGTGAAGCAAACAAGGTAATTGAACCTGAGGAGAGTAAAAAATGACATCAGAAGAGGCGAGAGCGACGGACTGCAGGAGACAATGGGAGGGGGAGATATCATTATATGCCTATCACGTGGGCAAGCCATTCTGACCACATACCTGATGCATCTCTCCCAGTTTCATCTCCGATTTAGGATAATGTTCGCACAATATGCTGTTTCCTCAATCTGCAGTGCCTGGCTGCACCCGGTTCTCGGCTCAGTCCCGTTGGTAGGTCTCACCGGAATATGGGACTCGCCTCGATGGCTGTGCTAGCGGTGCAGGGAGAATAGTCCTAGACTGACCGCCACACGACTTGTCCCTGTCCGGTATTGCAGATTTCATGCCCGACTGAGTCCCAACATAGAGCCGTGATAGGAGGGACGCAGCAGGAAAAGATCTTTGGTTGGCTGAGCACAGAAACTAGACTAATGCGAGCTAAAACCCCGGTGGCTGTTTACTCCGTTCACCGACCGCGATATGCTCAGCTGGTTACACCTCAAGCTCCTCATGACGTACCACGTATGTGGCACGGAAACCTTGCCCGGTCTCCCTCCCGTATTACCCCCCAGTTGCTGATTCGCTGGTCCGGCTGCATTCCTCAACGGGCTATACTTGATAAGGTGTTGTCAGCATTGCGTAGCTGCGGTGCTTCGTGGTCTGGAGCAGGAGTAAGTTTGGAATGACACCTCGCTTTGATCAGTCGCTTCATGCCGCCGCCGACATCGAAAGAGGGGGGAGGGGGTTGCACGATCTTAAAAAGGGAGGCTTTCGCCCAGACTGACCGGTTGGGGCCCGGCCATCTTGAACCAAAACCATCATCTCTGGGTCAAGACTCGCTGCCATGTCTGCCTCGGCCACTACCACCACCACCACTGAGGTGAAGGACGACGGCAATGGTAGTCTGCCGATATCCGCACTCGCATTGCCCTCACCGGTCAACCTCACCCCGATGCCCAAGCAGCGCCCCGTGTGCATCACTCTAGATAGCCTGCGAATATTCATCTTGTCCATTTCTCTCATTAGCCTGGTGCACTTCTCAGATGCCCTGGTTGTCGAGGCCATCCTGGTGCTGGTGCCGTTCCTCCTCGTAGTGCACAATGACTACGAGAACTTCATCAGCCTCGGGCCCGGGGGGACACCGTCTACCCTCTGGGGCTACCTCCGAATCTCCTGGCTGCGGCTTTGGACGCTGCGTGACCCCTTTACCCCTCCAAAGCCTACCCCCAACTGCCTCCCATTGAAGGGCATCCTATCCAAACAGGCCCTCCCCTTTAGACTGGGACCAAAGCCTCTGGTCGTGGGCATCGCGCCCCAAAGGCAGATTGACCAGCCCGGCTCCCGCTACTGCTACCAAGCCCTCAGGAGGACGCTGGAGAAGCTCAGCCTCAAGAAGCCTGGCAAGTTTGGGACCGAGCGATCATGCATCGAGAAGCACGGGCTTGCCCTGTTCGCGAGACACCCCGTGCAGACGGCTTGCCAGGGAGAAATCTGCCACGTCCATGACTCGGACCACTCCATGCACATGTGCCTGCACCCTGACGATAGCAAGGAGGTTCTCTCAAGAGGATGGGGCCAGAGGCACCCCTTAGCCTGGAAGTGGTGGTTCCTCACCATGCCAGTTGCTACTGACTTTGTCATGATATATGCGCCACGAGGTAGGTTGATTTTTAGTAAATGCTCGATAGTCTACGTTGAATCTTGAAGTATTGACTGGTTTTGCAGATGATGATGAGCTTCGCACTGTTTGCAAGATCGTGGAGGCAGCCATTTGGTACTCAACCGCCGAAGAAACCGAAATTGATGTCTACTTGAACCAGGTAGGCAATTGAGGTCATTCCGACTAAAGCTCTCATCGGCCGTCCAAGTCCACCTCTTCTATGCATCACTGATCACAAACAGGCGTAAGGAATGTAGCTGAGAGTTTTGTTTTTTTCCTGTGCTTGTCATTTTTGTGTATAGAAAATACTCTTTCTAATATCGATCAAACTATTTCACAAAGTTTTTCTTTCTTTCTTCTTTCTCTTAGGGTATCAATATGCCTGCCTGGCGACGACCATGTTTTGTGGAAACGTGCGTGTGTGGATGCAGCAACTTACGAGTAGACATTAATCTTCATCCTCCTCATCTTCACCTTGCGTGTTCTTCGATTGCCTGAACTTTTCTCGCCCTGTCGCTAACGATGCCTGTACTACCCGGCCATCGAAGCTTCTCCCATGCATGAGACGGATGCAGCCCTGCGCGGACTCTGGGTCTTTGAACCTGACGGAGACAATGCCATCGGCCTCCTCGTCATAAAGAACAACGCTGGTCACTGTCCCTAGCTTGGCACATTCTTCTCGAATGTCTTCTTTGATCTCAAGCAGTGCGGCGGGGTCTTCCTCCAGCTCCTGCAGGGTAAACATGTGCCGCAGGATGACCGTCTTGTCCCGCTTGTTAGGGGCTTCTGTACGGGTTGGATACGGGTCATCGTCGTCCCAGTCGGCAAGTTTGGCGTCCAGCTTCTGGGTCCTCTTGATGATCTTTTGCCTGTCTCTATCCTTTTGCTGCCGTTGCTTATCACCTTGGACATTGTCGTTGCCCTTCTCACCTGCGGCTTGGTCGTGCTGGACTTTCTTGTAGCTCGAGTCAGCCACCTGAACTCGGATTCTGCCGTCCCGGGTACCATTGGATGTGATCCGGAAGTCTGTGTCGTCGAGTAGCATAATGGCCATCTCCACGCTCTGCGGCTTGAAGAAAACGACCAGAGCATCTCCCTTGAAGTTGCCTTCCGAGTCATTGTAGAGCTTGATACGTGGTGCGCCGCTGTCGATCTCTTCAGCGATGACGCCGGCCTTGCGCGAGAACACTTCATGGACCTCGTCGATGGTGACATCCAGCGGGAGGCCTGTTACATAGACGGCTGTGTTCTGTCTGGGCTGGGGTGGTGCCTTTTGCTTCTTATTGGGTCGAGCAGTCTTGAGCGCCTCGGACTGCGATCCCGGAAATATTAGCATCCTCATATCCTCGAATTGAGGAGAAGAGCAGCTGAGAAAGGGAGAAGAGTTGTTCCAGGGAGCAGGCGAATTCGCTGGTGATACGTCGCTTACCTCTGTACCGTTCTGAGAAGGGGTTTTCCTTTTTCTGGAAGTCGAGCTATCATCGTCTTCCACCTGCTCGTCGTACTCTGCTGGGACCCATCGCCTTAAATTTGCATCGAACTCGAATTCGGACCCGTCATCGTGAACGGCAATGAACTTATTGTCGAGCTTGGAGAAGGAAATTCGATCGTCGCTGTCGAATTCTGGTACTTCGGTAGGGAAAGGCAGCTCCATGATGCTCCTCGATGAAATAGAAAACAGCGAATAGAAGCAAATGGAGACGGGTGTGAAACGGTCGCGACGAGTTGGTGGTTTGGAGCTTACCAGTGTAGTGTGCCTGGGCAAAGTATGTGAACTTTAAGAATGGATCAGATGAGGGAGCACCAGTTACAGCCCACCGATGTCATGGTGGGGCCGCTGCAACCTGGTGCCTGCACGCGAATAAGCCAATAAAACACCAGGAATATAGATGGGTTGTGCCACAGGCTATGAAGGTATTAAGTAGTATTTTAGTCAAGGGTGCCATCAAATATTATGGCCTATTACTTCGTTCTTGACAGAGAATATGGTACTTCAGGAACTGGAAATTAATCAAAATAGAGGAGACTTAGGTAAGTTTCACACACTTGGTGCTGTTCTGGGTGTCTAGGCTGTCGTAAAGGGTCTCCTATTGCTTCCAATTTGGGCATCAGAACCCCCAAACCTGTGTTCACTGGTATAGTAGAACCATAAAGCTAGCTGCCCATTATTTCTTGTCCTTGACTGTCTTCTTAACACCTTCGACAAAGGCCTCCACGGCCTGCCCACCTCCTAAAGGCATTCCTCCACTGCTCAAGTATCCTCCATTCTCAACGTTGATGCCAAGAGCATCCGCAATGCTGGGCAACCCACCGTCCCGAAGAGCCTGGGTCAGTGTGCCAAGGGCCTGGTGGAATTGAGGACTCCTCAACACCTTTTTGAGCAGCGATTTCTTGGCTTCCAATGACAGCGATGCCTTTGCTTCCTCCACCGCTTGGGCTGAGGGATCGTTTTTCCCATCAAAAACATCAGGGTTGTTGCCTGCTAATACGATGACAGCGGGTGGTAGAAAGCTGAGGAACGTGTCAAGACGCTCAGGGGCATTTGCGGCTATCGCATCGATCACTGCGACGGTGATGGAAGTTGGGAGGAGGTGACTCAGATGGGGATACGGTTTGTCGATGCCTTGGGCTTGCTGACCTCCGGAGAGCCCTGGCTGGCCTCTGAGAGACTCCAAAAAGTTCCGAACTGCAGCAGAAGCATCGGTTGGAGCAGATGAGGAGGAAGGAGCTCTGGAATGGATTGTTAGCTAATGTACAGCCCCGAGTAGTTATCATAGTGAATCCGTCACACATCACAAATCGCCATACTCTTCCGCGCGGGAAATCTTTCATGATTGCTCTATTGGTTTATTTTGCCAACGCCCATTTAAGGTACAGCCATATTCGTGATGCATGGAAAATCACTTGGGTAGGGTAATCCACAAGTTGACCATTTAAAGGGAATCACCTACGCTCTAGCCCCATCGGCACCTCCTTCTCTCGAGTTTTCGCCTTCTTCTCTGACATCTCCGCCCGTTGCGCCAGGGCCTGCTCCACCGCTCCCAGTTCCACGGTGCTCGTGCTGATTGTGGTGGCCTTCGACATCCTCCATGGTCTCATCGTCGTCATCATCATCGTCATCAACATCCGGTCGGCGATCCGTGTTGTTGACCGAAGCTAGCTCATCGGTGACATCGACTTCCTCTCCTTGAAGCAGACGGTGAACAATATCACCGATCTTGCGGTCCCGTGGGCTCAAGTAGGTGGGGTCGTTATTCCGGGCCTGAGACTTCGACTGCAGCCAGAAAAGATATCTTTGCGAGGACGATGAGAACTTCAGAGAGTAAATGCGACCATTGGTCTTTGCTGCCGAGGGCTGCGGTGTTGACTTGGGATCGTAAGGGAGAAAGCTTCCATCAGTAGGAATCATGACGAGGTCGAGCTCCGGGTTCGTGGCTTCGTCGTCGCGCTTACGCCAGCAAAAGTGTACCAGATCTACGACCGATTAGCTTCAAAATGACCAGCTGAAGTTGTAGATTTGTAAGACCGACCGTCTTCCGAGTAGAGATAGACATATCCGGGCTCGGGGAGGGGCTTGGCTTTGTAGGGCCTACGTGATGTCTGTTGCACATAATATCAACATAAGAGGTCCCTTGCGTTTGCTGGGGATATGATTGTCAAACACGGATCACTTACGTCGAGCTCACATTGCCCAGCCTTGAACGTGATCAGTGGCTGAATCGACATGTTTTTGAGGCTTCAAGATTGCTGAATTCTCCTCTTTTGATCAATATAGCAGAAGACGGAAATTAGTGTTCGATAGGCTGCGATCTGTACTCGTAGACTCTGTTCTGTTCGTTGGGGGAGGTTGCAATAACGGTTTGAAGGGTCGATGATCTGGTTCCGCCCCAGGCTCCAGAAGCTCTTACGTTGTTGAGCTCTGACGCTATTGCTGATCTGGAAGGGACCTTGTCATCGAACCTAAAGCATGTGGGCGCCCAAACACGGAAAAGCATCGGACCGGGTGAGGGGGACCCCTCTTTGGACTTGTGCTTGGAGGAGTCAGAGGACCCTGCAAGGAAGGTGGTGTCCACTGCTGCCCAGTGGCGCAAGGAAATTAACAGTGTAAAAAATCTCTATACCCCACCTTGAACCATCGACCAGACAACCACGCTTCCTTTTTCTTCTCTTTCCCCCCCTTCAAAAGGCAGAATTTCCAAGACCTTTTCGCTCAACCTCCTCTTCATCTTCCTCAACTTTTCTCGTCAAGATGGGTTTCGCCGATCTTCTTACCGATGCTGGACTTGCCAGTACGTCGATGTTGACTTTGTTGTGCTTCTTTTCGACGCATCGCACACTGACCGTTTGATTCAGCGCTCAACAGCTGGGTGACCACCCGATCTTACATCGTTGGGTATGTTCAACTCTTTGCCATTACCACTCTCCTTCCTCTTATCCCTACTCGATTATATGATGAGACAAATTGGTCCGTGTTTCGGAGGCGGCCTCAAGACCCGCTACTTGACGAAGCAACAAGCACTCTGTGCATCTCTGACACCACTACTCGAATGAACCTTTTTCCTGTGCACCATAAGCCGCCTTGAACAACGGAAACTAACATGGTCACAATAGTCACTCTCCTTCCCAGGCTGATGTCGCCGTCTACAAGGCTCTTTCGTCTGCTCCTGACGCGGAGAAGTACCCCCACGCCGCCCGCTGGTACAGCCACGTTGCTACCTTCGAGAGCGAGTTCGCCACCCTCTCCGGCGATGCCTCCAAGCCTTACACCGTCTACGGCCCCGAGGTCGCCGAGGTGACCATCAACCCCGCCAAGGCCGAGGAGAAGGCTGAGGACGACGACGATGTCGACCTGTTCGGCAGCGACGACGAAGAGGAGGATGCCGAGGCTGCTCGCGTCCGTGAAGAGCGCCTCAAGGCCTACCACGAGAAGAAGGCCGCCAAGCCCAAGACCATTGCCAAGTCTGTCGTCACTCTTGACGTCAAGCCCTGGGGTAAGCCTCATAGATATTACCTGCAGCTCTTTCTGCTGAACGTGGCACTAACCCTGTTATAGATGATGAGACCGACATGGCTGCCCTTGAGGCCGCTGTTCGTGCTATTGAGCAGGACGGTCTGGTTTGGGGTGCCTCCAAGCTTGTCCCCGTTGGTTTCGGTGTCAGAAAGCTCCAGATCAACCTGGTCATCGAGGATGACAAGGTCATGGTGTCTGAACTCGAGGAGACGATCCAGGAGATCGAGGAATACGTTCAGTCTACCGATGTCGCAGCCATGCAGAAGCTGTAAGGTATTGATCTGAAAAGGCATGGTACGTATTTATGAGGAATGATCGGATGGCAATGGATGGCTCTATGGTACTAGAGAAGTCATGTGGACACGATGTGTGGAAAAGGATCTCGCCATGAAAATTGCAATCCTTCGATTTCCGACGTATAGAGATGAATGGCTTAAAAAAATATAACTATCATTCAATGCTGTCCACAATGGAACATGTCAAACAAAAGAAGAAAAATAGAACTCAGAATTTAAGATGATACGACTCGACGTGACAAGGAGCCTCTGTAAAGGCATCTACGACTTTTAGTTCGGATTGGCGTATTCGCCTCATACCCTCCCATTAATTTTGTGTGGAGGCAAAGGAGGGGTAATTGGATTTTGGCGTAGTGGTGCGGCTGTGTGGTTTCATGCTTTATTGCATATTTGGCGGGGTAAGAGTGTTCGCGATAAGACGCTTGTTGATGAACGATAGCTTGAGTCCGTCCGGCAGAACCCACCTCAACACCCTGCCTCACGAACAAGAAAATAAGGAACGAGGATTATTTTGTGATGACTGCACGGCATGTACGGTGAGCAGGGCATCAAGTTGGTACGTGGTTTTCACCCCTCGTGTATTTTTACTCGGTAAGATTAACACGCGATAATGGTTTAGGTTCAACATGCCAAGAGAACGCTGAATCTTTCGCATCTGCCCCCCTACCAGACCGAGACTGTTCGCGCCGTTACCCGGGAAGTCCGAGATCTTGATAAAGATGTCACCGAACTCTTAGAGCCGTTCCAGGGCTCATTCGATCCTTCCGCTGACCAGGCCGTCGCGTGCACGCTCCTCGTCAACCATCTGTCAATGCGACGAAACAAACGATGTTTGCTAGCATATCATAGAACTAGAACCGACAAGCTGGAAGAACTAGTCTGGAAGGGTGCTGATGTGGTTGACCTTTCCGGCCAGCAAGTTCGAGGGGACCCCAATGCGAAGGACACGCCGACGAGCAGTCTCAGTCCACAAGAGGAGGACTATGTGCGGCAGTACAGCGATCTTTTGGCGGCTTACAAGGGACAATGGACGGACATTGATCTCACGGGGAGCCTGGAACCTCCTCGTGATCTCTTCATCGATGTCCGCGTTCTCAAAGATGCTGGAGAGATCCAAACTGAATATGGGTAAGCACAAACTTTTGGCGAGGAAGGACTGAACGCCCGCGACCATGTGCTAATTCTCTGACCCTAGGGCGATCACTTTGACGAAAAACAGTCAATTCTATGTTCGACAAGGAGACGTGGAAAGACTCATTGCTCAAGGATACTTGCAGAAACTGAGCTGAGCAAGGTACCGTCCTACCTTCATATGCCTTTAGCTTTGAACGGACTAAAGCTGGTCTGGCCGTTTCATATATATAATAGAGCCTTCGCTCGAAAGGTCCAATAATCTTTGATGCACTGGGCGGGCAAATGTTAATTCATCGCGTTGTCACGGGCTGGCTGGATGCTGGATAGAGAGCTCCCCAGCCATGACTTTATGATATCTCACTTAGTGGTACTAGGATTGGCTCTCGACGAAAAATGAATAGAATGCCTGCCACTACATCTCTTCTGATATCATGGGGAATCTTGTCTGTCGGAAACCATTATGTATCAGCATTACGTCTCTTGCTAGCTAGCTCGTGCTGAGAGCTGCAGATTGGCACGACTATTGGTACTGATAAGCTATGATATGTGCAAAGATTTCTCAGGGATTGCAAAATTTCTCACAGATGGAGTAATTTTGGGCAGAAATGATACTGATTGAACCGTTACTGGCTATTGGGTTCTAGATGCTGATCTGTGCTGGGATGTGGCTTATGTAACCTCGCCTGGACGGAGCGCATTGGAGGAATTCTGTCACAATGATGGCATCTTGCATTGAGCGGCTGCCGGGTGCATGCCGCAATCGCCTAGAGCTGCAAACGCATGTGAGTAAGTACATGTACTTATCTTAGCCGCACCAGACCGGTAGCATTTATGGCGGGGTGAGGAAGCAATGGCATCCAACAGCTCTGTCGCGCTCTGCCCATTGAAACATGGTTTGAACACCACCTTTATGTAGTGCTACCGTGGGATGGCAGACGTTTATGCCTCCAGTGACAGCTTGGAGGGGACCCCCGGTATCGCTTGAATTGGGCCTCCTGTCCGAGCTCGTCTCTGCTGTTGCCACCAAACGCCCAGGTAAGGCCACAATAGAGTTCACGTCGGCATTTGACCCATCCGATTTGCTACGGTGATTGCGCTGCCCTGCAAGACAGAAGTGAATTTAACCCGTTAGTTCATGCATCCAAACCTGCTCAGGACTCGTTTCCCCACGGCCTGGTTCGTCGATGATCCCGGCCATTCCTCGTTTGCGCCTCCATATATCCTGCCCGGCCGCCAGGATGAATCAATTCATCAGCGGCATGCAATCTATACCCGCTCTCTAGCTTGCCATCGCCTCCCAAGCAAAACCAATTCGACAAACGAGTGGGTCCGTTGGATCTCTTATCTCGACTGGAATCGGGATCGATATTAGTCGACACTACGCCCATACTATCATCGTGTAGTCAGGCCTAGCGACAGCGCGCACCGTCCTCCATGCGACGCTCAGTTGGATAATACCTGGTTGTCAACCGCCTCTGACACGGACAAGGCCTGGTTCGCCAGAATCAATTCCCAGCAAATGTCCTCTCCTCTGACAAGCTTCTCTCCCTGGAGAGCTCGACGAGCCTCCAGCGCGTCCACAGCGACCGACCCGAACCATCACCACCAGCCATTCGATACATCCAGCGCCATAAATGCCCCCTCCGATGCTCCGTTTGCATCCTCATTTAGGTTATCCTCCTCGATAGGATCTGGGCCTGGTCAAAGGGAGCCTGTGCGATCCTTCATCCATGGCTCTGTACGGGAAAATTTAGGTGTGTCCCATACATTTTCTGCATTCGTACTCGCCTCTAGTTGTCTTTAACGGCTAATGATCTGAAACTTTGCAGCACCTATCGATAGCGCCCAGATTGCGCGGACTGTTCGACAAGATACCGCAGAGCTTGCTAGTTACTATCTCTCCGGTGGCCAAAGCAAAAGAAGCCCGTCTTTCTTGCACCGATCCCTTTTCGAACCCCCCGAAGACGAGAGCGCCGAAACAAGTACACATGATTCGAATGCGATTCCTGAAGTCTCGGAGCCGCCGTCACCTGAGGACAACGATGGTGATCATTCGTCAGAAGGTCCATCTGCATTAGCTAATTTGCTCCGAAAGTCACCTCCCCAGTCATTGGCGCCAGAGGGTGTATCGACTATACAACCAAGTGACCGGACTGTGCGGGAAACCGAAAACGACGGCGAGATCTCGGAAGCTTCTCTTCCACGGACTCGACGCCAACCGAGTGTTACAGGGAATGAGACGGAACGTACACCCTTATTGAGACGTCAAACTACTGGAGGGACGCATCAAGTTGACGTTGAGGGTCAGACGAACCAAACTGGTGGGAGCTGGCTCCGCAAACTCTTTGGTTCGACGACTGGCCCAACGCCAACGACAGCGCAAGGTTATGTGGAGGTCGAAAGCAAGTCCTCCTTTTCTTGGAAGAGCATTGCACAGCATGCTGTTATTGCGCCAGCTTCATGCCTTCCGGCGGTCTGCGTAGGCCTTCTCTTGAATATTTTGGATGCCTTGTCTTATGGTGAGAGGAAACCCTTTTGGTCAACTCATGGAAAAGAAATATCAATGTGCTAACAATCATGTCCAGGTATGGTGCTTTTCCCTCTCGGAAAGGCCATCTTTTCACAATTGGGCTCTGCTGGGATTTCCATCTTCTATGTCAGCACAATCGTGTCCCAGATTACATTCTCCTCTGGGAGCATATTCAGAGGCGCTGTGGGCTCCGAATTGGTATGATATGCATGCTCATCTAGGGTGCTTGAGACATTATGCTAATGTTCGATTTGCTTTGCAATTGACTAGATTGAGGTCGTTCCCTTTTTCCACAACATGGCGCAAAAGATCACGGATGTTGTTGGGTCTGATGACCCTGACGCGGTCATCGCAACGACCATCACAGCTTATTGTCTGAGTTCAATGATGACCGGTCTGGTCTTCTTTCTCATTGGACAGTTCAAATTCGGCTTTATGGTTGGCTTCATCCCCCGACACATCCTCATCGGTTGCATCGGAGGTGTTGGCTGGTTTTTGCTCGCAACTGGATTTGAAGTCTCTGCTCGGCTGGAAGGCAGCGTCCAATATAATTTGGATACCCTCCACCGCCTGTTTCAAGCTGATACGGTTCTGCTGTGGCTATTCCCCTTAACTTTGGCCATCATACTGTTCTGTTGCCAGACAAGAGGGGTTTCCAAGTACTTTTTACCCATTTACATCCTCTCCATCCCGATGATTTTCTACTTCTTCGTTGGTTCTCTCGATGCATTGGACATCGACGCACTGCGGGACGACGGCTGGATCTTCGAGGGCCCGCCGTCGGGAGAACCCTGGTGGTATTTCTATACTTTATTCAGTAAGTGCTCATGCTAAGATGACCTTGCAGAATTCTGTAAGCTAACTAGAACGATAGAGTTTCACCTGATACGTTGGGATGCGCTGGCGGAGACTGTTCCAGCTATGCTGGCCCTGACATTCTTCGGCATTCTGCACGTACCAATCAATGTGCCTGCTCTGGCTCTCCAGACTGGAGAAGACAATGCTGACTTGGATACCGAGCTGAAGCTTCACGGCTACTCGAACTTCATATCTGGATGCCTGGGTGGTATTCAAAACTACCTCGTCTATTCCAATACCGTCTTCTTCATGCGCTCAGGCGGTGACAGCAGGCTCGCTGGGTATATGCTTGCGGCACTCACGTTTGGCGTCATGGTGATAGGTCCGTCCCTGATTGGGTTCATCCCAGTGATGATGGTGGGGACGCTGATCTTCGATCTTGGGTTTGAACTGCTCATCGAAGCCGTGTGGCTACCACGAAAGAAGATGAAGCTCTCTGAATATCTGACCGTAATTGTCATTGTTCTGGTCATGGGTATCCATGATTTTGTCGTTGGTATTGGTGTGGGAATTCTACTCGCCTTCGTCACAATGATTGTGCAAACCTCGAGGGTTTCTGCAATACGAGGTTCCTATACTGGGGACATCGTCACCTCTACTGTCCGACGCAATCCTTCGCAACATCATTATCTAAAAAATGTCGGAGGGCAGATCTACATCATGAAGCTGACCGGTTATCTTTTCTTTGGAACTATTGTCAGTGTTGAGGACAAGATCCGGGCCTTGTTGGATAATAATGCCTTTGCGAAGAAGCCTATAAAGTTTCTCATTCTGGACCTTTGGCATGTTACCGGCCTTGATTATTCCGCTGGTGAGGTGTTTAATACGATCAGCCGCCTGCTGAACAAGAAGGATGTCGTTTTTGTGTTGAGTGGCGTTGATGCCGATGGCCAACTGGGGAGGAATCTACGAGCCGTGGGACTTGGGGCGAATGACATCGAAGTGCTGATGCTGCTCGACCTCAACTCTGCGCTGGAAAGTTGCGAGAACGAACTTTTGAAGACTCTATATGCCAGACAGGAGGAGATGAACTCATCCAAGAGGGTCGCGACGGCGAGTCTGGATGTCCCCGAAGGGAAGAAACCAAAGTCATCGTCCCTGTCGTCTTTTAACCCGCCATTCAATTCTCCACGCAGGACGCATCTGGTCGAGGCGGCGAGCGATGCTCTTCAGAGTCTCGAAGTGCAGCGACCAAAGAAGTGGCAGAGCTTTAAGGAACCGCTCAGACTTATGATGCAAATCTTCCAGGGGCTGAGCGACAAGAACGAGGATGTCTGGTTTGCCGCCACAAATTACTTCAGGAGAAGAGAGTACCCGGCTGGGACTGTGCTTTTCCGGCGAGGAGAACAGGCGGATGGGTTCTACCTGGTGGAACGCGGCATCTTGCGAGTCGAATATGATCTACCCCAGGGCTGGTTATGCGAGAGCATCATGGCGGGCACCACATGTGGCGAACTGCCGTTCTTCTCAGAGACGGAAAGGACGGCGACGGCAACAGTCGAACAAGACTGCGTTGTCTGGCTGATGGATAGGGACTACTGGGATCAGGTCCAGCGCGAGCAGCCCGAGGTGGCGAGAGAGTTGTTGACGGTTTCCCTCAAGTTGACGAGCGAGCGCATGAGTGCCATCACATCGTACACCATGACCATAGCGGGATGAGTCACGCATTTTCCGAATTAGTTGAGCCTAGTTCGCATGTTCGGTGTTTGCATATTTAAAGTCAAGCTTAACATAAGCAGCTTTTTGCCTGCTGTTGTTGCACATAGTATCTTGGAGTTGGCATAGGCGCAAATCATCTGGCGGATCTACATGTGAGCAGAATAGTATGGATATCATTGGTAGATTGAAATATTTAATCATTTCCTGAGGTTGGAATCCGCTTGTATTTGAATTGATGTCGCAATTGATATCGAATGTAGATTGCCTTGCGAGGCAGCAATGCGAGTCAGACCGTCTCATTTAGTCAGCAAGGGCGCTCTTGACTTTTCACATTCTTCAACTGTTTAGCTGTGTTGCATGTGTAGATCCTCATTCGCCAGAGTTCTGCCTCTCTCTTTTTCAACAGAACATTGTTATTGGAGGTTTCATTGTTTTGTGGGTTGAGTTTGGTATCCGGGCAGTCAACTGATCCTGCGTTCTGGATATGAAATTCGCCACTCAGATAACGGAGGCTAATTGAAGAAGACTACCTTCTTAATTTTCACATGACCCTCTCAAAAGTCATTCATTCATTCATTCTGTACATACGATAGAGCAAGCATCTCCACATTATATTTAGAGAAATGCCCCAGAGCATCCGCTCCATTCTCGGTAAATCAAACCGAGTCCGCAAGCCCTCACGCCCAGCGTCCCCAGCCAAACGCGGCTCTGGGACATCAGCACCGTCGCCGCGCAAGCGGGCGACACCAAACAGAGACGGGGCCAGGAAGAAGAAGGAAGAGGAAGAGGACTACTTCCAGGACCGGCTCGACGACAATGGCTTCGCGCAGCTCCTGGCGGACGAGCTGACGCTCCGAGACGTGGTGCAGGCCATGCGGTACATCCGCTCCAGGATGTTCACCCCCGTGCCCGAGAGAGGGTTCAGCTCGACGCGGACGGCGGAGCTGCACACGTTCAGGGCGTCCATGCCGCCGATTGTCACCATGGGTCACCTCAACGCCATCCTGAGCAGCAACCCCACGAGGGTGGAGCGGGAGGCCGTCGAGCTTCAGCACAGAGGCGTCCTTCGAAGAGTCCGTATCGAGAGACGGGGCGGGCAGGGCGAGGGGCTGATGGAGACGCCGGAGCTGGAGAAGCTGCTCCTCGGCACCGACGGCGTGTCGCCCGAGACCAAAAAGACGTTCATCGAGTTCCTCAGGGCGAATCCTACTGTGCAGCAGCTGCCTGGTGATACCTTGACGGATGGCCAGGCGGACGAACTCATCAGAGCTGGGTTCCTGACTAGTTTCGCGCATGCCGACCCTAGCAGCCGGTTGAACATGCGACCCGAGGAGCGGACGACGCTCGTGTCTATTGATCATGTATCCCGTCATGCATCTGGTAGTGTATCCGCGGTTGGAGGACGCAACGCTATCCATCTATCGGGCGGAGGAAGCGGCGCCATGGCACTATCACGAACGCCGTCATCCTACTCATCCTCGCCGCTCTTACACGAGCTGAAACTGGCCATTCCGGGCCATGGGCGGCACTTGAAGCTGGCCTCGGCTTGTGTAGACTGGGTGCGTGAGGCTTTGGGGCGGACGCGATGGGGGGAGTGCCCGGAGAGTTGGCTCAAGGAGCGGTTTGAAGGAGGCGGTCTATACGGGCCGCGGTGGAAAGACTTTTGGGGTGTAGAATGGGACTGGGTATTGGGTGAAGCTGTAGGCTTGGGCGCAGTGGAGATATTCAAGACTGGAACTGTAGGGCGAGGTGTTAGAGCTTTGGGTTGATTAGTTGGCAGACTTGTGAAACTGTATGCCGGATGAATTGGACTGGGACTACGGATCGAAAGAGCAATACCGGGGCTCCCACGCTGAACTCGTGGTCACTGAGACTTCTGGTTAAGATGCTGGAAGTTCTGTTTTTTTCGGCTTTGCTATGGTGAGCAGAGTCGTTTAAGCTGTGGACGGTCCTCCCATGGCAAGGCTGAGACCACATGTACGATGGAGGACTGGCTAAATATTGCATATAGAAGTCGGAATAAGCAGGTGCTCCCGAATAGAGAGTCATGTCCAAATTAGATCACCGTTCAACATGGAATATGGGCAATCCAGGCTTACTCGACCTACTTTTGGTGTGCCATGAGACATAGGGAATCTGAGGGATGCTTGCCCGATCACTTTTTCAAAATACTGGCACTTCTAAAACCTGCCTTGTTAGGGTCAGCACTGGTGCGAACAATTTCACAAGGTTAACCTTGCGTCTTCAGTCGTTGAATCAGCTTCAGCATCCTAGCTGGCCTCGACAATCGAAGTCGGGGTGCTGTGGGAGCAACTGACATCATCATCGGATGTGGTATCGATAGCAGATGAATACTAAGAAGCCTGCTCTGAGGTGAAGAGCCAAGGTGGACCTATAGCCACCTTGAGCATGACTCTAAGCATCCGTAGCAGAGAGGAGCATATACCTTCCCTCATTGTGTATATTGCCCACATCTGAAGCCCGGCATAGGCGCTGCTGGCCTTGATGCATAAATTGCATATGCTGGAACACCGATGGTATGCCCGGCTGCATGATTCCCCATGTACATCACTTTATCGTCGTATCTAAGCAGGTTGGCAGGTCAGAAAAACCATAAGAAATAATATCGGGCGACCACAATCGTGGGGGTTTAGCATGGGCATGCACGGCCGTACTTCCCACCCGGGACAGGGTCGTGTTAAATTGGACCAATGGTTTTCATTGTCACACTTGCTGCTGCACAGGCCATCTCGCTGTGACGTGAAGGATGGGAAAAAAGTGTAAGCGAGCAAAGGCTGTTCCGGACACCACCTTGTCGATTCGTGGGGACTTGATCCTTGGTCCTGGAAGCTAAGACCCTGGCCCCTTGGTGAACTAATTAATTTATACATGGGCTTGATGGGAAACGTGAGGGAGAAGATAGCACCCTACTTTTTCCCTCGCCGGGTCTAACGGTCCAAGGCGGGGTTGATCAGCTTTACTCCTCCCTCATTTGAAAGGCGGGCTGCTGGTTGGCTTTGGGTGGTTCAGTGGCGTGGCTTGACAGGCAGGTGAAACAAAACTGTTGGAGTAATTAGCGTCCACGAGGGCGACGAAAAAGAAAACATGGCTTTGGGCTGGCCTTGACATCCATGTCGGTACGATTTTCCACCTCCCCCGGCCTATCATGTGCTATTACGAGGGTACCTGCTTCCCCACCACGCAGACATGTACAAAGACGGCATGTACTGGCCAATGGACACTGGTCTTGTGCATGGCATGTGGTGATGAAAGTACGAGGTGCACAGTGGATGGAGGGCACCATTGGCAGGAGAGCGCTTGAATGGCCCTTGCCGTTGGTTGGCACAGCACTTCCCCTGTCGAACCAGAGGCTAAGCAGTTATCGCAACGCGTGCGCTGCTCCTTCTTCGTCGGCCAGACCCCAGGAAAGGGCCATCGTTGGCTGATTCTTCAGTTGCCCGAATGCATGTACGTGCCTGCTGCATTCTCTTCCGAGCTGAGGACGTAGTTGGCCCCCAATTTCATCATCGTCGACATCGGCATCTGACTTGCCACAGCGCCGATGACCGAAAAGATTGTCGGGCATCTATAAGCTGTGAGAGCCCGAGAGGACCGCCACCCACCTGGCTGAGGCCGACGAGACAATGATGGCAGCATAAACGCAGCGAGAGCCTTTACCTATCTATATAAAATTTGAGTTTTCAGGGTCGCGAGATAAATTACTAGAAAAACAAACCTTGCACCTCTGGACCTGATTTTGCTAACTCTTCCGAGCAATTGGCCCTGAGCTCCCGCCCCTCCCAAGATGGCAAAGCCTACAGGCTAGTCCCTGGTTTGTGGTAGAGTTCACAATGAACTCCACAGCGGTTGCTCCTATCCCCCCCCTCTTCGATCATAGCGCGCACTTGCTTCCCCATATGTTGCGTGGAACCTAGCGCTGCAACCTCATTAATTCCGCGGTGGTGTCTGCTTTGTGCTACCTGGGCCTAATATGTAAGTGATCCATGGCCAAAGCCTACCATGTATTTGGGACCTCCTAATATAAGAAGACCCTCTGGTACATGCCTTGCCGGTACCCTCTCCTGCCCAGGGACTGTATAATGATCTTGGCTGGATGAGGAAGTGACGGGTTCATAGCAACTGCCCTTGCCGTAATTGATTGTTATGAATGGACCCTGAATCTGATGAGTACTGGTAGCGTAGTACTATGCCCAGTGAGAGATCTGCATATGGTCAAGGGATGGCAAAACAAGTATTGTGTCGCATCTTCCCTGGCCTCTTGTTCGCTCGAGTGTACGCCTGCAGAGTCTCGACCCAAGGGACTGTCATCCAGTGCTCTGGGACGACTAGAAAGCCCCGTCGTCCCTGGGTTGTCTCTGCATGCCGGGGATCCTTCGACGGCAATAGCGATTAGTGCCATCTCTAGTTGACCCAGTTGCACAAAGGAGGTGCGCCAGGCCTGCATATCGTAATTACCGCTGGTAATTACCCCCCCGGTGACATCTCAGTGAAGGTCCCATCGCTGGGTGGGGAGTCGAGGCACCTCGAGGCGTGCTCCTCAGTCAATCAAGTGCCCTCCTTCCGCTAAAGGGTTTGGGGCCACCGTGCGGCGCTCGACCGGCCCAGGGAACGTAATTAGGCCTGGCAGCAGGCTGGATGACAGCTAGAGGCACCTAATTCTTGGCCTCCCGTTCACTACTGGACTGATCTGGACGAGCGCCCAAGCGTCATCGGGTGCGTAGATCATGGGTCGATGAGCCTGCGCCAGCCTCCCAACTTCCATCGTGGACCTCCTTTTCCACCATCTCTCTACCTCCCAATCATTCGCTGTAGGGAGCGCCGCAGTTCGGATCACTGCAAGTTTCACTTTGTCTCGGGTTTCCCTTTTTAATGCTTCTACTTTTTTTTATCCCCAGTACACAACTAATCCAGAAATTCTCGCATTCGAGGTGCCAAGTGTCGATTGAGGTGTTGTCAGCGGGTCACGAATCGCCATCGGTACAACACCAATTGCCCCTCTCGACTTGCATTGATTGATTCGCGGCATGAGGCAATGCACGTCGTCTCGGGCCTTCTTGACACCGTCGTAGAGGACATCCTTTTTTCAGTTTCCACAAGCCCGTCCCTTTCGATTTCGAGACACGCAGGAGGTGCAAGGGCGCTTTTGATCCAACACTAAATGATAGCTGCACCGCTAAGGCACTGTGGAAGAGAGCAAGACGAGGAAAAAGCAACCACCTGCGGCGCCACTAGTGTCTAGTACTATCGTCGACACCATCTCGCTTCCCGCCGTCCCAGGGGGCTGTTCTAGCACTTGGGTTGTTTTCACTTGCACAAGCGTCCCGTTGCATTTCTCATCATCTTGACTCGAGATTCGGTACGTTAGCGACGATTATCCTCCTCGGCTTATACTACCTCAGCATCCGCTCCCCGACGCGACTTCGCATTCCCCCCAATTCCGATGGGTGTTCGTTTCCCCACGCCTAGTTCTTGACTAACTGGTCCGCTCGCTATTCCAGGCCAACACTCATCATTACAGAGGCCAGGGGGAGAGAACGGGGGAAATCAATCACACTGGAATAATATTTGAGAGAGACGGTCGACACCCGTTCCAGTTCATGGCAGACACCTTCTGGGTGCAGCCTTTTCTTGCCGGCCGGACAGCGTTCAGTATCAGACGTCCCCTGAGCGCGCGCCCTTAAATCGCAAGCGATCGCTTCTACGACTCGGCCAAGCAACCATGACGACTGCACTCCCAAGGCCATCGCGGCCCTCGGTTGGACCGCCAAATATGGCCCTCCCAGCGCTGCCTGTATCGAAATCCCGAAAGAGCACCGGCAATATTCCTACGCCCAGATCTGCACCAACCACGCCTGTCAGCGGCCTTCGGGCACCTTCAGCATCCCATCTTGTCCAACCTTCAAGCCCGTCACCGGTACCGGCACTACCTCAACCGAGGGTCACCGCGATTGCGAATTCGACGGCCTCAAAGACTCTGCGCAAGGCTGTGAGCATAAACTCCTTCCCCCACCCTCCCAGGGGCGACAACAGGTCTGGGTCCAGTCTCCCGCCTAGTCCGCGGGCAAGCGACAGGCCTCGATCGTCTCGAAAATCAAAGGCCCCTAGGGAATCAATGCGTAACTTTGATACTTCTACCCCGAGTTTCCTTAATGGTAGTGCCGAAGGAAAGTCAATTACCAGCGTTCGTATGTCGGATGGACTGGTTAGCGTTATTTCAGAGCCACAGAGCAGAAGTTCGTCGGCACAGGACTCTTATTCTACATCCGCGACGACTTACGACGAACCTGGCGACAGTTCAGCATCTAAAACAGACGGGGCCATAGGCGACAAGCCAGCAGGCAAGCATGATGGCAAAGGCAACGTCTTGGTGAGCGTCAGAGTGAGGCCCTCAACGAATGAGGGTCATGGAAGCCCCGAGGGCGAGTGGATGGTTGACGGCCGCCGATCTTTGATTTCGTATAAGGGAAAGGAAGGCGGAAATTATATTTACGGTTAGTTCATGATGACTTCGGAAGAGCGAACTGAGAATGCTGACGATTCGGCCTCATGGGGCTTCTAGATAATGTTTTCACAACTCACGACAACAATTCTCGTGTGTACGATCATATTGCGAAACGATTAGTTCGTAGGGTGATGGAGGGGTATCACGGCACGGTGTTCGCGTACGGTATGACAGGAACAGGAAAAACGTTCTCGATGCAGGGAACTGCTTCGTCCCCTGGTGTTATTCCGTTGGCCATCACCGACATTTTCTCATACATCCGCGAAACCCCGTCCCGCGAGTTTTTGCTTCGAGTCAGCTATCTGGAAATTTACAACGAAAAGATCCATGATTTACTGAGCATGCCCACGGCGAGTTCAGTTGGCGGTGCTGTTCAGCAGGAGGAGATCAAGCTGCGAGAGGACAGCAAAAGAGGCGTATATGCAACGCCTCTGAAGGAAGAAATTGTGCAGAGTCCTACCCAACTACTCAGAGTCATCGCGCGTGGAGATCAAGCTCGTCGAACCGCGAGCACACAGTTCAACGCTCGAAGTTCTCGAAGCCATGCTGTCGTTCAGATTGTGGTCGAGAGCCGAGAGCGAATGCCAGGAGGACCTCCTGGAGCCGAGACAAACAAACGCTCAGGAATCGCTCCTGGAGGTGTGAGAGTATCTACTCTTAGTCTGATTGATTTGGCTGGGTCTGAGAAGGCTGCAGAATCCAAGGAACGAAGACAGGAGGGTGCGCACATCAACAAAAGTCTGCTGACCCTGGGAACTGTTATTTCAAAACTTTCAGAATCCAAGGAGGGCAAGGGTATCGATAAAGAGGGGAAGCATTTGCCATATCGTAATAGCAAGTTGACACGCCTTCTTCAGGGGGCGCTGTCTGGCAATTCTCTTGTCAGCATTCTTTGTACCATTCAGATTGGTGCTTCAGGGACCGCTGCAGCTGTTAACACCCACACCGCCGAGACGCTGAACACTATGAAATTCGCGTCGAGAGCCAAAAACAGTATCGTGAGCCACGCGAAGCGGGCGGAGGAGTCATTTGGAGCAGGAGGTGATGGTGGTGCTCGAGTGTTGTTGGAGCGTTACCGGATGGAGATCCAAGAACTCCGTGGTCAACTCGAGTCTCAGGCTAAGGACAAGAAAAAGAAGAAGAGCGATGAGTTGGAGATTGAAGAAAAGGACGAGAAGGTACGAGAACACCAAGCTGCTGAGCGTCACGAGGAGCAAATTCTGGAAATGCAACTCGCAAGGACTGCCCTGAAGGAGCGAATCGATCATCTCAACCGGTTGATTCTCAGCTCCAAGTCAATTGGAGTAAATTCAAATGGATCTTTGAGTGCCCTGGGTCATTATGGGCGATACTCGCAAGTTTCCTTACCTGGGTCTATTCGCTCATCAGTTACAACCACCAACGGAAGTAAGCTATTCCTGGAGCGGTCGTCATCCATGACCTCTGCATCATCAACTGTTGGCCGGCGATCGAGCGCCGGAGGTGCCAAGGTTTCTCCTCGGTTATCAGGAGAAGGCACAGAAGCCAACTCCACGGAGGAGGAAAGTATGGGTGAGTTCGGAGATGGAAATGCGTCGCTCAGTGCCCAGAATCGGGCTCTCCAGGCGGATCTGGTCGATAAGAACCGGTATATTGCAACACTGGAGAAAAGGCTACTTCAAGCTCGTAGAGCGAGCACGTCACGTACTTCGGTTGGCATCGGCGCATCGACCAAAGGGATAATGGTTGGAGAAGACCACAGCGTTTCTGCTGTCCTCAAAGAGAAGGATGCAGAAATTGCTGCTCTCCAGGCACGACTAGACGATAAGGATCGTATGTTGGCAGCGCTTCGCAGTGCAGCTCGCTCACGCGACACTGCTGAAGCCCTCTCCGAGCCTCGGTCGCCCGTCTCGCAAGACGGAATACCCGACTTTCCCGTGGTCAAAATAGAACGGAAACCAAGAAGAAGGAGTGTTGATGAAATGAACAGAATGTTGGACGAAATGATTCAAGACGGGGTTGAGACAGGCCATATCGTACGGGGCACGCATGGCAGCGTGCGTCTTCCTGCAGGCCAGAAGCCAAACTCTCTCAAGGAGCCACAACACATTGAGCCCTTGAGACGGAGTCCCACCCCATTGGGCGATAGAGCAAGGACACCCGTGCCGGAAGCACCTTGACGAGACATTGGTATATGAAAAAGAAAGAGAAACGAGTCGGCCTATATATGTCACGGGTTATCTAGACCGTTTTCAGTCAATTCGGAACCATTGAGATTGGGGAAGGGAAACTGGAGGAAATTTTGGCGTTTTTGGCATTCGGAGTGTTACTTGACACAGTCTGGCATTGTTTGCGTTATACCCGTTGTTTTTTTCGTTGCTGTATTTTGCTATGTTTTGGGTGTGTATTATGGGTGGGATAGGCAAGGACATTGGTTGGTTGCCACATTCGATCCAATGATTCGGGAGGCGAGTTGATTGTTTGATTTGACGAGACTGACAGGGCATGATTGCTGATAGGAAACGGCCACATGAGACTCGGACTTAATTGTGTGTATTGTAAATAATATAACTTATATATGTGTGTTTGTCGTATGCTTGTTTGCGAGCGGGTGCATGTTTGTGTAACTTCGTATGGATACATGCATCTTGAGAAATTGTCGGCTGAGGATCGAAAGCCCCTTTTCGGGTTTCTCTCTTCTCCTTATACTACTGATCTAGTTTCCGTCTTAATCTTCATCGCATAAACAAGAATCTTAGTGACACTATCGAGGCTTTCTTTTTCTCTATCCATTTTCTCAACCTATCCGCCATATTGATTGGTCTATCTAGGAGGAACATGTGAATATTCCCCAGGCGAAAAGGGAGAGGACCTCAGCCTCGAAATTCATGGCTTGATTTTGTTGTCCAATTGCAGTTCAAAGTATGATATGAGACGGGGGGTGCATAAACAAGAATTGCTTTTTGCCGGGTCTATTGTCCTCTAATGATAAATAATCACTTACATACTACCTACATGATACGCATGCAGATCTCCAGATGCCCCTGTCTCTCGATTTCGCACAGTTGCGACGCTCTGGCTGGGAGATCGGTATGGAGGGCAGTTGGGCCCTGGCCGAGACATCGGGTTTGGGAAGGGGCGCTAGCGAGGGCGGTTATTGGTTTCACATCGTTTACGTGCATTGTAGATCGCATGAGCTGAGGGAAGCTGAAAAAGCCACCGGGAGCTGAGCGTGCGTGATGGTGTCATGGCTGATGGTAATGTACTCGGGTTCAGAGAATTGCACTGTCATCTTCTACGAATCCATTGTAGCGAGTCATTGCTGGGGGGGAGGAGGAGCTACGAGTAAGTGTCTTTGTTCTCGGGTGGTCCGGTGTTGGTGGCGGGATCCACCTCCTGCAAGTTTTATATATAGCACGATGGAGGGCGGGTAGATAGTTGGACCTACCAACAAAGGCAGCCGATTGCGTGGAGGCCGTCGCCAGCGTCTTGCACCATTCCTATCCGCCGTGTGTGAAGGGAAGGCAAGGCATGCGAGTAATGGAAGGTCGTCAGTGGGTGGAATGCGGCCAGCGGGTACTGGCGGGCGGGGCCATTGTACCTGCGTGCCGAGACTCTAGCACCTGCCCACTTGCCTTTGGGACCCTGATTAGCACGTTACTAAGCACATGTAAAACTTGCCCAGAGTAGGAGCGGGATCAGAGGAGCCGAGAAGGAGGCAGGAGCTCATCAGGTTACGATGTACCTCCTTCTTCGTAATTGATGAGGGAGCTTCGGACCCTGCTAGAAGCGAAATCTCTGCTCAGGTCGACACGAAAACTGCATGCATCTTTCCGGGGCTCTTCTCGTCGCTCTTGGACCTGTTCTCTAGTGTCTTTGTCCCTCTTTGAAACCGAGACTATCGGTCAACTAGCAGCGCCTCGTGGCCTCGATCCATCCCTTTTCTGAGAAGCTGTCAGTCTCCCAGACGCTGTCGGTTTGATTTAACCCAGTCGTCTCCACTTATGGGGATCTTGGAATCGAGCAAGGTGCCTAGGGGGAGCCGCCTGGAACAAAATGTGCAGGGGGGTGCTCTGCGCTGATTGGCGCCATGGCCTCTGTAACGGTGTGCCGAGCGAAGATGAAACGTCCGGTCTGCAAGAGTCTTGGACCCGGACCACAATCTAACTTTTTCGGCAGGTCTGGCTATTGGGCGGGCATGCTGAGGACTGCGAGGCCGCGCTGTGCTATGCGCACTCTATGCAATGTCTGCTGGCATGAGACATGAGCCACCAGGCGTCTATGTACCAGAGCCGTGGGACCCTGGGCGACTCAATGGCCCGCGTCCCTGATCTGGAGCGCAGGACCAGTTTATCGCCGCCAAGTGACATCGGTACCCCGTCCACAAGACGATGCAGTCCAGCCCGGCTCTGCTGATTCTGTCGCCTCTGACTCTGTTCTGTGCCTCTCATCAAACAAGTCCCGCCCTTGGTGGCTTTTTTTTCTTCTCTTCGTCATTGTAGGCCTGCATCTGGATCGCCGTGCCTTCCCGCCTTCTCTTCTCTTCGGTGTCTATGCTTCGTCTAAGCGTCTTCTCCTTCCTTTGTTGAACGCTCATCCACACTTTGGTTGTCAAGGGCAGGTTCGCTTGAGTAACCAGTGTTGATCGGATGATATCACTCCCTCTATCACCCACCTGTTGAACACACGTCTACCTTTCTTTCTCTCGACAGTTTGGCCCGATACACAGGAGCAGCTGACTTCGGATTTGCGGGGTTGAACTCTGCTGCGTCGACATACGAGACAGGACTGGACACCTCCTGTTGTTACGGCTGCGCCAATGCATGACGATAATAGCTGTCTCATGCACCTCATCTTTCCTTCATTTTCTTGATCCGAGAATCACTCTTCCGAAACCACGGGCAATATTACTGGACCAGCCGGGACCTGGGACAGACATTTCTGCTCTCTCTCTTTCTTTGGATTCCACCCGGCAGCCACAGTTACACATCATTTCCCAGCACGGAGCTGGATTGTCGTATTGGCCATTCCCCCGAATCATTGCGTGGAGCATGCTTGGCTACTTCTCAACAACTTGAATCTCTTCAGTTCTATTCTCTTGTACATTCCTTCCTTTGCTTCTTCGCTTCGGTCTAAGCGCTGGACCCTCTTGACGAGTTTGTACCTTTCTCTTGTTTAGATACGTCGTGTCTATCTTCACATTCAGCAACCCACATCATTCATTCACAATGTCGAATACCCTCCAGGTACCAGGGACGACTCACGCAAAGGTGATTGTCGCACCCCCTGCGATCAACCTTCGACGCGCCGCTGCCTATAACGCACAAGATCGGGGACCGCTTTCCTCCTCATCTGCCACTTTCAACTTCAACCACTTACTTTTCTCTCCTCCGCCCTCGCCTGGCCTCCCTGCGCTTGTTCCTCGACGGAAGCGGAGGGTTTCGAACCCTCTAAAGGCTCGACCAAGCCGGCTCGCCCGGTTGACGTTTTACTTGATATCCCTTTTCATCGGTGGCTACCTGGTTGTCAATGCTATCCGCTCTCGTGGCGGAATAGATGGATTCTGGCTAAACAGTTCCAATGAGGACAATCAAATGATGGGGCTTGATTCGATACCAAGATACCCCACGCCTTTTATTGTTCCGGATATACAAGGCCAGACAAGATGGACAGTCTCTATCCCACCCGACACCAAGTTCCCGCCATCATCTCAGGAGATGATGACGATGAACAATCAGTGCCAGAAAGTCTCAGCACGAACACGCGAGATGTACCACAAGGGCCCTCTTGCTATAGGCAGCTCTGACGAGTTTTTCTTGGACGTGGAAGAGGCGGAGACCCAGGGACTTCTACGAACACACCATGGAAAGCTCTCAAAGGAAACCGGAAGGTTTGCGGGGGTTGACATGGCAGCCATGAAGGGCATGTCGATTTGCAAGAAGTCGATGATCTTTGTTCTGGAAGGTGATGATGCTGGCCTGGGAAACACTCTGATGATGCTCTGGACATTTTACGGTCTAGCAAAGAAAGAGGGGCGGACCTTCTTCGTTGAGGACTCACGCTGGGCGTACGGGAAATATTCCGACGTCTTCGACAACCTCCCATCACCAAAATGTCAACCGCCTGCTAGACATCACATGCTGCCTTGCCCATCCCAGGCACGACACCTGATTGTCTCGAGCTCATCCGCCCAGGATTCATTCCCCGAATTATTCGCCAAGTACCGTCGCACATCAGGTACTAGCGATGAGGCCCGTGACCTGTGGGATCTCGCCCGGTCTGGCTATGATTCACTTTTTGCCCTTCATGCCGACGACAGTGACTACGTCGAGACTCGTATCCAGGATATGAAGAACAAGGCCATCACTGACTTCACAAGTCCCAACACACCCATCGTCGGCCTGCATATTCGACGAGGAGATAGACACCCCAAGGAATATCAGTACAAAGATACTTATATCCCAGCAGATATCTTCCACCAGAGCGCCCAGAAGGCTGCCAATGCTCACTTTGGAGATGTGGAGACCCAGGGGAAACCCCACGAGGCCCTTCTCGTTTTGGCCTCGGACGATCCTACTGTTCACGAGGAGCCTGATCTGCAAAGGGCTATGGTAGCCCAGGATCGAATCAAACTGGCATCCAAGACATCTATGACCCAGACACGCCAGCCTGTTGCATTCATTCACAAGTTTATCGAGGAGGCCTTTGGTTGGGAGGGCGGATTCTTTGCGACCCTTTTCTGGAATTTGGGAACAGAGAGCAAGAACAATGCCGCCAACGCTCCCAAGGGAGTGGAAACCGGCATCCCTGAGGATGTCTTGAGACGGATGGCATCCCCATCCGATTCAACTATGCAGTTGCGAGCCTTTATTGGCCGTGCTTATATGATGGACCTTGCAGTGATAGCAGGTGCAAGCGATAGCATAGTATGCGCTGTGAGTGCCATGGGTTGCAGACTCCTTGGCGTGATGATGGACTGGGAGAGTGGTGTCAAGGGCGGCCATTGGATAAATGTCGACCAGGGATATCAGTCTTGGCAAGGCATTGATTGGTAAAGACACTATGTTTGCTGTAGTATTTTGCCCAAATAAAATCTGGCGTTAAGTTAATCCAATAAAGTTTGAGTGTAACAATGGTGATTGAGTCCTTGATGAGCGGCTCATGTATTGTGCTCCTTTGTATACATTGATTGACATAAGCCGCATACTAAATACTTATGAGAAAGTTGGCCTTGAATCAATGAGAAGTTCCCATTATCACCTTAGGAGATGATGACATTTAACAATCAGTGCGTAACAAAGGCTAGGTTCAGATGTCGTTCAATGTGGCACTCGGCTTGCATTCGCAACTCAATTTAAGTTTACCATGCCCCTAAGCTACGGAATCATCTAAGGCTTAGAGTTCACAAGTAAGAAAAAGCAAGAGCCTTTTTCGGTAATGAGCATATAAATAGTAGTGTTTGCCAGCCTTTTCGCTTTTTCCCTCCTGAGTATAAGTGAGAGGTGTAGACTAAAGTGGGACCCACAAGTGAGTAAACTGCCTGCAATCGATAGGCCAAGCTGCGGCTCAAGCAATTAGAGTGCAACTCCAAGCTCTCACGCGTTTCTTTGAACTCTACAAAAACCACATCGCCCACGTCTCCTACCTCAGATCACGACCAGACCCGAAACATAGCTCAACAACGAGGCCGGAGATTGCAATTTTTCATCCAACATGCCCGGCCCTGATGGCGCTCCGGCGCCGCCAAGGCCGCGTCTGAAGCTCAACCCCAGCCGGTCGTCGTCCTTCGCCGTGGACTCGAATGCGACATCCCTACCGTCGGCGGGAGGAGGAGGAGCAGCAGCAGCAGCAGCAGCATCGCCAACCGTCATGACCCCGCGAACCGAGAGCCAGCGCAAGGTGACGCTCAAGATTCACTCGTCGGCGCCGCCGACGCCCTTGGAGCCCCCCCCTCCGACCAAGACCAAGGCCGGGCGGCAGCCGAAGCCGTCGCAGAAGGTGGTCGAGAACAAGAAGCGCCCGCTCGAGGACGACGAGGACGCGCCGCTGGCGGCCGCGGCGCACCGCCACCACCAGCCCCCCAAGAAGAAGCTCAGCGTCGTCCGTCCCGTGATCAAGACGGCGGGCCTGGGAGGCGGCGCCAAGCAGCTCCTCATCAAGCAGAAGGGGCGGCCGCCGGTGCACCCCCCCGGTGACGGGTACGACTCGGAGGCGAGCGACCGCGAGCGGGACCCGCACATCGAGGAGCAGCTGGTGCTGCGCATGATGCCGGGGGAGCACGCCGACTACGTGCGGTGGTGCATCGAGAACGGGAAGGTGGGCGTGTCCAAGGCCCAGGGCGGGGCGGACCTGCAGATCAAGTTCTTCGAGGAGGACGGGCGGCGCGCGGTGGTGGTGGTCAAGGGCCAGCCGTACGCGGCCGTCATGGTGGACCTGCCGACCATCACGGAGGCGATGAAGACCTGGGACCGCAAGTCGTTTATGAAGTCGGCCGACATTTGCCAGATGCTCCTCGTGTTCCAGAAGGTCAAGAGCGAAGAGGAGGCGAAGAAGGTGCCGCTGCCAAAGGTGCTCGAGGGGAACAGCCACTTCAAGTGGCCGCACGGGTTGACGCCGCCCATGCACGACGCCGTGAACCGGAGGTTCGCCAAGACGATCAGCCGCAAGGAGATTGAGGACAAGGAGGCCGAGGTCGAGCGCCTGCTTGCCGACGACGCTAAGGCCGCGTCGACCAAGTGGGAGTGGGTAGACGACCGCCAGAACGAGGGCGACGAGGAGGAGGAGGAAGAAGAAGAGGACGCAGAGGGCGAGGTGGACGAGAGCGGCTTCTTCGGCACGGACGCCGGGGACGACATCGCCGACGTCGACCTGGAGGCTGATCTGGAGGCCGCCTTTGCGGACGAGTTCATGGCCGAGACACCCGTTGCGGGCGTCACGGCGGAGACGCCCATGACGAGCACGCAGGTCGGGACTCCGGACGTCGTCAAGGACAGCGTGGAATCCGAGGAGGAGGAGGAGGAGGAGGAAGATGACGACGACGACGACGACGACGACGATGACGATCTCGACGACGACGAGCGCGCGCAGCGGGACGAGGAGCAGGGCATCAAGGACATCATCTCCGACATGCAGAAGCAGCTCGCCCAGCGCCGCGCGGACTGGGAGAAGACCAACAACCAGATTCTGCGGTCCCGTATCGAGGCCCAGATCAAGCAGCTCAAGTCTGAGATTGAGCTCAAGATGTCGTCTATCGGCATGGAGATGGATGATTGAGTTACTACTCAACACTAATTCACGTCCTGTAATAATGGACGTTGTACCGTTTGTCATTTAGGGGTAGGGGTTACGACAGTTTCCACAATGCTGTTCTCTCTCTCGCCTGTTTCGTATTTGGAGTTGCAGCATGGCAATGGTAACGGATAGGATTTCATGATAGTCACAAGGCGTTTCGGAGTCGAAGTCGGAATCGACAGAAAACATGGCATTAGGTTTTATTTCTTTAGGCGGGTGTATCTGTGATCAGCTAGAGAGAATGCTCGTCAAAAAAGACGGATCATACCTTCAAACTACAAAACACAACTATCTTCTCCCATGAAAGTACAATCACTCTTTACTGTTTGCTTCAGTTATTGAGCCTCTCAACATTTCCATCATTGTTCTCTTCTCATGTTTCACCAGCATATCCTGGACTATATCAATCACATCTTGCCACTTGATATCTTTGCAGAATTCCGCAAGTGACCGTGGAGGCGGGTTCGCTAGCCTTCTATTCCGTCGAACCCAACGCAATAGTGCCTTCTGTATGCGGACGGCAATATCTGGGTCGCGTTTCGACTGCTGCTTGAGATAGCTTGCGGTGTACTCGGCATCATTGAGGATAGTGGCCTTGTGGTCGCGGTGCCATCGACGAGTCGACTTGATTGTTTCGACAACACGAATAGAGACGTCAGTGACAGCCTGTTTATCATGCCCGGCTTGTACAAGTTCTTCAACGCTTTGATCCATCGATGCGCCCCAGCTGTCTTGGCTGTTAAGTGAATATCCGCGGTGCAAAGACTGTGTCTGGGAATCAAGTGTCGACCTGGCGACTGTGAGGGATTGAGACTTGTATCCAGACTCAATTATCGAATCTGCCAACGTCGGCAACTGGTCCAACTGCCTCGAAAGCCCATCGAAAAGCTCTCGGAGTTCTTTGATCTCGTGCTGAAACTCAGAGATGAGCGACTTGGTCTCTTCCTGGCATTTTTCGAAATCCGCCCTCAGTTCTTCCGCCCCCTTCTGACCGCCATCGACCTGGAACATGTGTTGCTTCACTGCCAGCATTTCTTGCCATAGCTTCTGTAGGCGAACCTCATGCTGTTCTCGGAATTCCTTGTCCTGGCCCGTGGAGTGTACAAGTTTTTGCAGATCCCGTTGTAGTCGATCGGTTTGGGCACTGACTTGCCGGATACTCAATTCGAATGTCATCTTGGCAAGTGCTTCAGCGCGCGCGATGGGATGTCTTGGTGGGATGGGGGTTTGTGCCGGAATTGCAGAAGTGGACGTCGAAGTGCTCACGGCAGCAGCCTCGCCAAGTGAATCGGTTGAACCATTGTTGGTGACACTCTTAGGAGGCAGAGAACGTCGTCTTGTGGCTCTCTCCATCTTTACTACCGGGAAGCTGGTAATACCGATCTAATTGCCCTTTGCCTGATCTGGGTGTGTCGGTTCGTAGAGTTTAGAAATAGGCAACTGGTCGCTGCTGAAAGTCTGCACATGCAGCTAGCATCTGAGTTTCAGTACATTAGTCGCTTCGGCAGAGCTCAAATCGGGGTCGAGTAGACATGACGAGGAAAAGAGAGCCGAGGTTGAATTGGACGCCGGCAGAGATCTTTGGGGAATGAGATTTAGGTACCATAGGTAGGAGCAATTTGGATTAGGTACTTCGGTAGATATCTAGGAAGGTATCAGGTAGGTATTATGCATTGGCCTTTGAAGACCGCGAGTGTAATAGGAAGACTCTAAGCGAGCAGCCTGGTGCACGCCTTCCCTGATGTTGGATGAGTACCTGGGTACATTTGGGGATAACACCGGGAAGGTGCCAGCCGAGGTGCGCCTGCCTACCTACATACTTGTTGGTTGGCCAAGAAGCTCTTTCCATCCTACCAACTCAAAAGAAAGGGCACAAGACGCCTTGTCGCTAAAATCAAAAAGGAAAAACAGAAGACGAAAATCCCTGGCCTCGAATGATGTTTTATAGACAATGATCCTTTATACCCTCACTTGTTTTCCCTTGGCAGCCTGGCCTCCGCTCCAATCTAAACTGGTCTTCCCCGTTGTTCGCTGAGATGCGATCCAAGACAAGAAGAGAGCAACATCCTTCGCAACTGGACCTGGCATAGCCATCTTCTGCATCCACGGTGGCAGCGAGCCCTTCGCATCCGACGTCGTCGCCATGACCCATTCAATGCCGTCAGGCGTCTCCATCAGTCGCTCGATGCTTGTGTAGGCGCCGCGCACCGTTTTGCTGCGCTGCTTGTCTCCGTTCAAGTCGGATGCCGCTATCTGGACGACCATGAACTTCCTCCCACCCCGAACGGCTGCTGTGGCCTGTAGCACAGGAAACACTCGGTCCTTGAACGGGGGAGGCAGTTGGTGCACAGATTCCTCCAGCTTGAGGGTCCAGTCGGTCCAGATCTCGCCGTCCAACTCGACCTCTACGTCCCGGCAGTCCCATTCCTGGTGCACGGTTGTGCCCAGAACCGTCGGCGTGAACTCCTTCTCCGCTTCGGAATGGTGCTCCTTGAAGCATTTAACCCACTCGTCCCAGCGGGCGGTGCCGGGGGCGGCGCTGTCCTCATGTGTGCTGCGGCGGAGGTACCATTTTTCAGGTTGGAGCCGCCCTCCCTTGAGCTGCGGTAAATGATGTTGCTGGGCTAGCGATTCCAAGACATCGGTATGCACAGTACGGTTGTACATATACACGGGCGATTTAGACGACAGGAATCTTCTGCTACCCATTGACTGCCATGCTGTTTTAAATGGTGATCGCTCGGGCGACGGTACGTTACTGATGAAGGGTGCGGCCTCGAGCAAGATTGATGAGAGAAATGGTGTCAGCTCATCAGGTGATGCAGAGACGGCTGGAAGCTGTGAGCTGTGAATGCCCCAAAGACGAATGAGGGGGCCGTATTCGAGGCTCATTGTGACTCTATTTGGGGTCCTGCCTGCTTCTGGCGGAATTTTTGCAAAATCCTTCACACCGCTCCCACGGAGGGCTGTCGCACATAGCACGCTGGCTTCGAATGGTGTTGAGGCTCTTCAACGCTGGTCTATCAAGACACTCAGAGACGATGCAGATGCACGGTGAGCGAGAGGAGGATCTGGAAAGAGCCGACAAGAGCCTCCCTGCCTCGTGACTCGGGGTCTCAAGTTGAAGTGCGGCATGGCCAGCATATTTCTGAAGTGGTCAATACCGTCATACCAGTGCTTTGCGGCTTCGAAGTTCCGAGTCTGCCGTTTGATCCGGACGCTGCAACATGAAATCGCAAGCCGTCGCCCAAAGCGGTTACTCCATCAGCCGTCGCCCCACTAATCGGCTCAATAGACCCTTCTTTTTTCATTCAGGAATTCGGTTTTCACTTATTATAATCTATTTGGGGTCCTGATCCCAGATCTATATTATCAATTTTAGTTCGGATGGCAACGAAATGCCGATAGTAGTGGTCCCATTCCCCCCTTTCCACCTCATACAACAATCCCCACTCTTCCACTCGCATTATCATTCGTCTGCTCTCGGGAAAATATGAATGAAGAAAGAAAAAATAAAGTCATAATCTATAAATTTGTCTAATCCCGTCTCTCATAACGAATCTTGGCAGGCTCCAACGGGCGCGAGAAGAGCGAGGCGTAGTCGGTGCCGATAAGGTTCCGGCTACCGTCTACATTGCTGAACTTGAATGCTCGCACCGTCTCGGCCACAATGGTCTGAAGCTGGACGTTGGCGAATTGCTCACCAATGCATCGATGGCGGCCGGCACCGAAGGGCAGGTAGGGGGAACCAGCACCCTTGCTGACGAGACCATAGCCGTAGTCGATCTTCTCCTCCTCCTCCACAGTCCCGTTGCGGACGATGCTGGGCGCGTTGGGGGAGTCGGCCTCCCAGCGGTGAGGATCCCACGCATCTGGGTTGGGGAAGTACTGGGGATCCGAGGCACTGACACCGGGGGCCGCGAGGAGGACGTGTGACGGGGGGATGACGTACTTGGTGCCGGGGACGGGCATGGGCTGCTTGACGGCGCGCATGATGGAGTGAATGGGGGCGTGGATGCGGAGGGTCTCCTTGATGATGGCCTGGTTCAGGGGGAGCTTGGCCAGGTCCTCGTACTGCAGAGGGGGGAGGTCGGCACCGAGGACTCTGATCTGCTCCTGGAGAAGCTCCTCCATGATCTCGGGGTTCTGGGCGAGGCGGAGCATGATCCAGGAGCTGGTGGACGAGGACGAGTGCTGGCCGGCCATGAGGAGGGCGATCATCATGTGGGCGACCTCGTGGTCGGGGACGGGGGTGCCGTTCTTGTAGGTCGAGTTCATCAGGTGCTTCATCATGTCGTGCTCCTCGTGGTCGTCGCCGTTGGCGCGGCGGTCCTTGATGATGTCCATGTAGATGCTGGCGACGGTGCGCTGGGCGTAGTCGCGCTTGCGGTTCCAGGGGAGAGGGGCCCAGTGAAGCATGAAGTTGATGGGGGTGAAGCCCATGTCCAGGTCGTGGTAGAGGGCGGCCAGGGTCTCGTCGAACCTGCTGCGGACGGCGCTCCCCTGGAGGGCGTGGGAGGCGGTGAAAATGGTGATCTCGGCCATCTTCTTGGGGATATCAATGATGCCGGTCTTGGGCTTGAAGTCGGCATTCTTCTTGAAGTAGGACTGGACCTCGCCGGAGATGATGGGGACGTAGGATCGGAAGGCTTCGGTTGTGAGGGCAATCTTCATGAACTGCGATGAGAGAGAATTCTCGTTAGTATATCAAAGTTGCCAAATAAATTGATATTTGAAGGTGTTATTTACCTTCTTCTGCTCCATGAGCTTTGCGTTGGGACAATCGTACACGACATCCTTGCCGAAGACGGGGGTGGTAAGGACGGTGTAGATTTCCTCGGCGTTGACGTCCTTGAGCTTGCCATTGAGGATGAAGTCGTTGCCAGCCGGTCCGACGGCGACGGTGGTCTTCTTGCCGAGCAGGATAAAGGTAAAGGTATCGCCAAACTAGGAATTGACTGTTAGAACCAGGCCGTACAATGGTTTTGGTGTTGCGATGTCTCTCCCATCGCATTTTAAACTTTCGAGGGAGGAGGGGGGGGGGTGGTTCGAAACTCACCTTGTCGCGGTTCTCCTTGAAGAATCTGGGGGGGTCCATGCCATAAGTGACGGTGCTGCCGATGAAGGGGAACCAGTGGAAGACCATTGGGGGCTCATTGGGGTTCTTGAAGAGGATCTGGCTGAGCACGTTGAGGATCACGGACAGGACGACGACCCCTCCGAACACGACGGCCACCTGCACACCGAGACCGAGTCCCAGGAAGTGCTCGGCCAGCGGATGGGCCGCCACCTCTTGGAGAAGACCCATGATTTTTTTGCTACAGAATGTGAATTGTCGGGCTTGGATATTGTGCGCGCACGACTGTAGCAAAAACTTGGGGAGAGAGTTGAAAGGAGAGTCGGTGTCAATGTGTCGTCGGGTTGAGTTTCGAGGGGAGAAAACTAAATATTAATTCTTAATTACACGGACGGCGGTCGCTGCTGGATTGGGGGTTCAGATCCCCCTCGGGCTGGCCCCTGGCCTAAAAGCTTGGTTCCTGGTCCGTGAGTGGCTGAATCTTGTTGCAGTCCCCCCGGGCGGTGTGGGAGATCAGCCAATGGCAGGTGGCCAATCGCCGTGACCCGAGATCGAGATACATCTCGTATTCGGATTCGTCTTGAGATGGCAGATCTGGGATCTGTGCTAAAATTTCTCCATTGGCAAAAATCATACCATGTTGACGCACTTTTTTTCGACATACAGCCCGCGGAAACGGCTGCCATATCGTATCCGTCTCCCGCGTCCAGGGGAAGCGAATTCTGGAGGAGATCCCTGGGTGATACGTCAATATCCGAGGTAATCTCAGATCAGAATCGAGAAGCCTGCCAAGATGGTCTAAGATGGTTCAATGTTTATTCGATTTTTTTTGGACTATCTACCGCCCAGGAACTAATTGAGAGGAATATTCAAAAGCTACCAAACCTGATAACATGCAGTATAAATTCAATCTTGTCACTCGCTATCCATTGCCACTACTTGCCGGCGAAATGGATCATCTACCTCAAGACAGATATCATGACGGAGTCAACCCGCTCAAAAGTCATCATATCGAACGCTTGCAAAACGCCTCCTCTACACCTAAATGAGGTCTCAACCCGTCATAAAAATAAACCCCCCGTAATAATTCATGTTTCGTCACGGTGCTCATTTCATAGACTGCTTCAAATGGCTCGTCGCCCGCAACTGACAAACAAAGGTATCATATCGTCTCGACTTACAACAGTCGTATTCGTTAAGATGCGCTCCAGAAGACGAGCTCAACTGGAGGCAACAAGGCTCTTGCCCACAGCCCCCCATTTTAGTCTCCTCAGACCTCCCGAGGAGCTGCGCATCATTTCCTGGCCGCATGATGAGGTATCGTTGGCCGTGCTCATGCCGGCAGCAGCCAAGGCCTCCTGGCGCCCAACTTCTCTCCCAGTCACATAGCCGACTCCGAAACCAACCACCGAAACGAGGACGACAACGCCGGCACTGACAACCCACGTCATGAGCGTAGGCGAAACTAAAGCGTCCTCACCCATCATGACCTTCTTCTTTCTACTCGTTCGCGGACCCTGTCCGGCAGATGTGCTTCGCTTTGTCTTGGTACCCCCTGTCCTCGAGGAGGATCTTGCACCAGGTACCGGCTTCAGTGGAGGGGCAACACCAGGCTGTACATCTTCCGTTGGCGCCCGGTCAAGCTCGGACTCCGGGACAAAACGAAGGTCCATGGGCTGGTTGCTGGGGCCGACACCAGTGCCTGCTGTCCGTGGCGTCTCCAGCTCCTCCTTTGCCTTCGAAGCGCCGCGCGCTGCGGCTGCACACGACAAGAGCGTGGTCAAGGAGGCCCGAAGCGCGGCATCGTTATCCTCGCGCGAGGGGGACATGAAGTTCAGCCTTTGAGAAGCCCTTGTCTGTGATCGCTGGGAGAAGGACGGCCGAGTAAATTCGTTGTGCGTGTGGGGTGGGATGGCGGTGCTGGTCGAGTTGCTTCTTTGAGGATGAGGGTGGGAAAATGCGTTTGGCTGCGGGCGGAATGCTGGGCGATCTGGCGCCCTGCCCAGCGCGGTTGCGTTGTCGCCATCCGACTCGCTGTCTGAGGGTTCATCTCGGGGAGATCCAATAACCTCCGGGGAGGATCGCGTGTTCTCGCCAGAGCTGATCATGAGGTGATCGTCCTCGCTTTCCGTTTCCTCGTATTCTTCCTGGCTGCTGTCGTTGCTGTGGATTGCGGTCGGCTGCTGGGGGAGAGATCGCGCCGATGCGAGGAGTCGACGCCGTCGTAGGTAGGGCGCCCCGACTCGCAAGCCGGTTGTGACGATCTCGTCGCCAATACTAGACAGCGAGGAGGAGGACGGTTGCGAGGACAGTTCCACCCATGATTCCGGGTTGATCATGGGTGAGCCCGGTGAAACGTGTAGGTCGGTGGCAGGCATCCCTTCGAAGCGTCTCTGAGAAGGCGCAACTTGCTGGTGCGACGTTCTACTCGACTGCGACTGTGATTGTGACTGCTGTCCGTGATGGGTTGCGTGCTCCTCCATGATGGATATTTCGCTTGGATATATGCGATAGTATTCTTAGGAATGGTGGTTGTGAACGAAGAACTATTGTTGTAGGTTCACGCGGTCGAGGCTCGAGGACAAAGCCGTCGAGTCGACAATGGAGGAGTCGGTGAAAGCCACCCCCGCGTTCTCGACTCCAGCGCTGCCGTTGCCTGCGTCACCCAACCAGAGACAAACAAAGGAGACCCGGATGCTGTAAGACGGAGGGGGTGGTTTGGAGACAAGAGGGCGGAGGGAGAAGCACTGGAAAGCGAGCTGGAGAATTAAAAGAAAAAGGAAGCGTAATCCGAAAGGGGGGGCCGTACAAAGCTGATACGCGCAAGACAGATCGCATGTAGCGATGTCGGGGTTAACGTAATGTGTTGGGAAAGTGGTTGGGCCGCCCTGGTGGTGGAGAGCGGTGGGAAAGGGATAGTGCAGTTTGAGGTAGGTCGTAGGCACAGCAGCAAGGCGGGATGGACGAGGTGGATGACACACGGGGGATCTCCCTTCATCAGCCCACCCTGATAGACACGACGGTAGCAGTACTTGCGTGATTGCACCACACGTGCAGCACCAGCGCATGACCACCTCACTTGCTCAACCACCGTGAGACATGCTCTGGGACACTGGCAGCCTCCAGCGCGGGACTCGAGGCCCGTCCGGGAACGTTATTGGCACATAGAGTTCAAGGTTTCCCCATCCCGGAAGCATATCACAAGCCCTCGTACAAGCCCTGCCAGAGCTGCTAGATGCCACGCTCTTTCTTCCAGCTACTACCTCTCCGGGTCTACTGCTAGCGTATGCTGATGCGCCCGTTGCGCCTGGGGCTAGTCGTGGATGACGCCTCTGCCAGCCTCTGACCACCCGCCTGTTCTTACCCTTCCAGGCCGCCTTGTATGTAAATGAAACCCCGACCCCCTTCCAGGCAGGAGGTCGCAAGCCGTGGCTTAGGGAAGGTAATAGCGCTAATGCGCCAACTGACTGCACTATGAGGCCACGGGCACCGCCAAAGGTACTTCTACCTTCGTTGACCTTACCAGAGCAGGTAGCTGATCTCACTGATTGATTATCTCAGGGACCCAGTTGCACATATCCATCCATGCTTAGACCAGCCTATAGATAGTCTGCGCAGGGAACACAGTCGTGTGCGCATGGGCCCCAGAGCGGGGTACTGAGCTGGATTTCCTGTTCATCCAACAGCGACCCTTCGTCATTGAGACCTGAAGATGCAAGTCACGCCGTGAGCGGGATCCTAGTAAGTAGCTTACACGCAGAAGGAGGGCTGCTATTAGCAGAAACCTTAGGAACAGGCGGGATGAGCTCTTTTTCCCCAACAATCTCAGTCACACACACCCACGCGCACACCATCGTCATCATTCTCACTGTCTGGCCCTCTCCCAAAATGTGAACATCATTCGACTTTGGCAACGGCCCAGCTAGCTCGCGTTGCCCATTACATGACATGCGAGACCCCTGTTGCAGGCAGAGAGATCATACATGCATAAACGTAACCGCATGATTTCGCTTCGTCGGATGTTTACTTGCCCTCGCCCCCTCCCGCACCTCACACACAGGCCCCGGCACCTACCCCGTAGCAGCACATATGTATCCCTACCTGTCAAGAGAAGATGCAACGAAAATATGTAGGATGGCGAGGTGATTGTCTTCCGCCGGAGAATATGAGTGGACAGGTTAGTGAACGACGTACGTAGCACCGTAGCACCGCATCCAACGCACATACATACGCGCCCAACTCCTGCACAATCATAAGCGCATTTGTTCGTACTTATCGCTGGTGGCTTGGGCTGGAGCGAATCGCAGCCTGGTCTCGGTGGGTGCCTGTGATTTGGGATTGATGATGGCTGAGATTCAGCGCACACGACCACGGCCCACTCACTGGCATGGCCCATTCAGCTACCTAGTAAATCCAAGACACGGCCCACCAGTAGTAGTTTATATGGGAACCAAGCCACGTTCATGGGTGCGCTCAGCCCGGCTGCTGATGCAATCATTTATCAGATACACGATTCACAGAGCAAAAGAGAGGAGATTTCGTTGAACGTGGTGGATTCTATTCAGGCTGTTCTCTTCGATTACGGACCGCGAACGTGAATAAAACTAGGTATTGGAAAATAAAAAGGAAACGCAAAATACAATCAACTTTTCCCAAACGCCGGACAGTCTCTCAAATGGACTGATGATGATACAATATGCCGGAAATGGAGGGCCAGGAATCGTGGTAATACTCACCGAGGCGGGAAAGTAAGCCAGAATTGATGGGTGCCAGGATACGAGAAAGGATTGGGGAGTTGGATGCGCCGCCGCGTCTGATCTGTCTGTAGCGTATGGGTTAAAAAGAAAGCCCCCGAAGATTCGTTCTTTTATGAGCCCCCAGATAACCCTCAAGAGAAGTAATATTAGGCCAGCCAAGACCTGGTGTTCAACCTCTCCCTCTCCACCATCATCATCTCAAGAGATGAGAGTCTGAAGATCTTGGGTTGATATCCAGGTAGGCCAGCCGCCGTCAGATCCCTCAGAAGCCAACTGGTTGAGACGAAACGAAGAATCAACTTCGTAACGCTCGTCTGCGTCCCACGTGATGCGATGCGTACATGATCAAAAAGCCACAAAATGCTCAGAGAGCCGGCCAGGCCGGTTCTTGAGACATGACACCCACAAGCCAACGGTTCAAGTAAAGAAGCCCCCAGGTCTATCATCATCGTCCGCCACGCCAGGGAAGCGAACGACATCTCAAAGCCCACAGCTCCAGGTCGGAGCTACCAACTTGTTGAATAGATAGGGCGAGTCAACAGGGACCCGTCCCACTGGGTTTTCACACCACCACCCGAGAGCCCTCAGATCCATCATTTGTTTAGTCAAAAGTGACCTTGGTACCGGAGTAGCCACCACGGCTAGCACCGAAGCCACCTCGGCCACCACCACGGCCACCACCGCGACCACCACCACCGCGGCCACCGAAGTTGCCACGGCCACCACCACGGCCGCCGCCACGACCGCCGAATCCTCCGCGACCACCACCGCGGCCACCGCCAGGGCCGTCACGAGGGGGGCGGGCACCAGCAAAGTCGAGGCGAAGGTTTCTAGACGAGCGCCCCTCGCCGATGTAGGCTCCGTTCTTCTCCTCGTAGGCAGCCTTGGCGTCCTCGATAGAAGCAAATGAGACATATCCGAAACCCTTGAGGTTACCAGAGTCACTGGAATGGATTAGCAAGCCGTAGATTCATTTCGAGTTGCAAAGAGGAAAAGACTTACGGGTCAGTAGGGAGGCGAACGCTGACGACCTCACGAACCTCGCTGAAGAACTGGTGGACAGTGTCCTGGTCAATGTCGAAAGGCAGGTTACCGACGAAGAGGGTGTCACTCTCGGGGCTGACATTGTCACCGTGGCGCTTGGCACGGTCGGCAGCACGGGCCTGGGGAGTGGCCTCGGCGGGACGGGCGTTGGCATAGTCCAGGTTGAGGGCACGGCCCTGAAGGTCCTGGCCCTGCATGGCCTCGTAAGCCTTGGTGCAAGACTCGGCATCAGCGAAGTCGACATAGCCGAAGCCCTTGCTGCGGCCGGTATGCTTGTCCCAGACAACACGAGCGCCGACGAGACCCTCGAAGTCCTTGAAGGCCTCGTGGAGGGCGTCGTCATCGATGCCCCAGCTCAAGCTGCCAGCGAACAGGGTAGTAGGTGCGTCAGTCTTTGTCTTCTTGGCGCTGGCGTCGTTCTCATCATCCTCGGCCTTGCGCTTCTTGGATGCCTCAGGGGCAGCCTTCTTCTCAGACTCCTCGGAGTCGTCGCTGCTGTCATCAGAATCGTCCTCGGAGTCGTCAGAGTCCTCGTCGGAGGAAGCTTCCTATTAGATATTATTAGAGACAATTGAACCCGGTAATGACCATTTGCATGTTTGCTCACCTTCTTTTCAGCCTTCTTAGCAGCAGGCTTCTCGTCCTCGCTCTCATCCTCACTGGAGTCGGAGCCGGAGTCAGACTCGGAGTCAGACTCTTCCTTCTTGGCAGGGGCGGCCTTGGCCTTGCCGTTGACGGCAGGCTTCTTGGTCTCCTCCTCAGACTCAGAGCTGTCGGAATCAGAGTCCTCCTCCTCTTCCTCAGAGGACTCGGAGTCAGAAGACTCCTCCTTCTTGGCAGGGGCGGCCTTGGCCTTCTTGCCGTTGGTGACGGGCTTCTTCTTGGTCTCAGCCTCAGACTCGGAAGAGTCAGAGCTGTCAGAGGAGTCGTCGGCCTCGGACTCAGAAGACTCCGACTCCTCAGACTCCTCCTCAGAGGAAGACTCAGGCTCGACGACCTTCTTCTTGGGCTTCTTGTCCTCCTTCACGAGCTTCTTGGCGGCAGACTTGGCCAGCTCCTTGGACTTGGACTTGGAGCTCTGGGATGCCTTCTTGATGCCGGCATCCTTGACAGCAGGAGGGGCGACCTTCTTGCTGGCCTTGGTCTCCTTGGTCTTCGTCTTGCCCATTGTGAATGATTGAAAGGGAAATGTGTATTAAACCTAGAAAGTGGGGGTAATAATCTTTCTGAAATCCCAAGGGCAAAATTTTATACGGGAAGAGGTGAGAAGGGAGAGAGGTTGGGGGTGGGAGAAAAATTCGCTTCCTTCGCGCTGGTTTTATGGCGGCTGGCGTTGATCAGTTTTTTTTTTTTTTTTTGACCTGCCAAAAGGTGGGGCAGGCGAAAGCGGTGAGAATGGCCGCTCCACCAGGGGTCGCATGAGTGCGACAAGAGGTACTTCGGTACTTCCAACCACCGAGTTTCCGCCTGAGCAATCAGGTCGCAACGATTGGCTCCAAGCAATCGGCCGAAGCTTGAAGGGTAACCGCACAATCTGGTGTCGTCAGTGGTCGGAACCAACGCAATCAACCTCGACAACTATATCGCATCGCGAAACGGATACTGGAATATCTCACAGCCGTCGAAGACAAACTATACTGCCAGAATGCCGACCCCCGAGTCCGAGAGCTTCAAGAGCATGAAGCCCAAGGTCCCTCCCACCTTCAATGGAGTCGACTACGATGACACCAAGGCCTTCAAGGCTGCCGAGGATGCCATCATTCGCGAGCAATGGGTTGGCGCCATGATGATCCGTCTGGTTGGCGAGGAATTGGGCAAGTGCTACAACCGTGAGGGCGTCAACCACCTGGAGAACTGCGGTAAATTGAGAGGTTAGTTGGATTGGCTGTTTGCGGACTCAATCACGGCGGCATAGCTGACAATTCTATTCAGAGAGATATCTTCAACTTTTGGAGACCAACAAGATTCCGGGCACCAAGGGTCTCCAACTAAACTACATCACCAAGCGAGATGAGGAGATTGATCTCGAGGCCAAGGTCCACCCCATCAACAAGATCGCCAAGCTAAGGGAGGACCCCAAGAACGCCAGGCCATAAGTGTATCAAGAGATGGACTAAGTTGAATGAATTCTGAAAGGGACGGGTTCTTTCCCTCGAACGGCGCTGCCATTGGGAGCCCAAGTGATTTGGCAAAAGAGGATGGATAGCAGGATATCTCACCCGGGCCAGCGCTTCGGGCTGATGACCTGTATGACTGTAATACCAAGACGCACTATTGAAACCAACTCTGTGTACAAAACCAATTGGCAGATCTATGTAAACCCATGCATGTCCAGCACTTTCCTAACGTCCCGTATCCTCTTCCCAAAACCTGGTTGAGCGGCTACATACCCACGAGGCTGACAATCGAGCGCAAGACCCGCTTTGATTGGCCAGTAGAGCACCACCACTACCAAAATTTCTCCCGGGCCGCTTTGCGCCTCGTCTCCAGTCAGAACGTCCCTCCATCACCGGCACGCGACAAAGACAAATCACACCACCATGTTCTGCACCAGATGTCTGCGAAGCCCGGTGCTCCGGCGGCAGATCACAGCCGTGCGCCAGTTCTCGGTTTCCACCCCCTTCCGTTCCGTCGAGCAACCACCCCTCTCGACTCCCACCACCGCCCCCGGCGAGCAACCGAAGGCGGCGGCAATACCCAAGTCCAGCTGCCCGGAAGGCACCGTCCTCACAGGCCTCAACTTTCTCAAGAGCGGCCAGGATCCAGTAGCACTGAAGGACGAAGACTACCCCGCATGGCTGTGGGATTGCCTGGACGTGATGAAGAAGAGCTCGGACGGAGCAGCCGATGACGCAGGAGACGAATTCTGTACGGACCAATTCCCATTCCTTTGCCAAACCCCTCCGCCTACACCGACGTAGTGCCCAGGGATCTACTTGTCCTACCATGCTAATACAGATCGAAAACAGCCAAGTCGAAGAAGCAACGAAAACTGGCCGCCAAGCGAAAGCTAGCCCTCGAGGCCGAGCTCCTCGCCCAGGGGAACCTCGAGGCCCTGGCTCCCAAGATCCCCCTGCCACAGCAGTCGATCAACCTGCCGGGCGAGGAGAACAGCTCCGTGCAACAAAACATTGAGGCCGCGGAGAAGCGGAACGAGCTGAGAAAGGCCATGCGGAAGGAGAGGAAGGCCAAGATCAAGGAGTCCAACTACCTGAAGTCGATGTAAAGGGTAGCCGTTTTATATGAGTGATTCCTCGATTGCATGAAAGATTATGCTGGGGGGCATATGTACATTATATTGCCAGCGGCTTGTACTAGAAAATGATTCATAATGAAGCGCTTTGCTCTTGCTACTGGGTTACGTGATATCAAGGCCCATCCCATCGAAGCCAATGTTTTGATATAGAGATTCAAGGTTGATTCTCTCTCCTTCACAAAGCAAAATGTCGTCATTCAGAAGTCAGGAGAATGAGAGTAAATCGTCGGTATTTTTTTAATCTGTAGCTGTGTCTCCTGGAAGCCCATGTATCTATATTGGAATTGATCGCTCTGTACAAGCCAAGAAATACGTGACACTCCCTCCTGAGAAACCAATTCTAAACTACAATCATACAATCCCATCAACGACCAACAACCAATTCCAGTTAGAGGGCACTTAAATCCAATGGCACACTGCTGCCCCGGCCGGCTCTGTAATTTCTAGGGCGCTTGATGAAGTCCCTAGGTTTGGGAAGCAGGCTTTCGTCTTTGAATATCCACCTATTATCAGTGACAACAATTCTCCCATACCCACCTCCAACAGCACTGCCACTTGGGCTATGACTGTGCTGGGGGGTAGGGCTTGGAGATTTGGAGCCGTTGGCACTGAGTGTGAACGCACTAGGATCAAGCATTGTCTGCCGGAGGGATGATCCCCGAGCTCGGCCTGACACCGAGGGCGGCGGTGGTGAGTTTGGTGCAGGCGGCGCTGGGGCAGCTGGGGGACCTGGTGCCGCTGATGGCGGCGGCGGTGGAGGAGGTGCCGGAGGTGCTGAGTTTGGGGATGCTGTCTGGCTTGCAGCTCGAATGGCAGCCTGTGTAGCGAGAGAGGCAGGAGGAGCAGCAGCAGCAGGCGGGGGTGGTGGTGGCGGGGGCTGCGCTCGTGGTACTGGGGAAGGGATTGGCCTGGGAGGCACCGCTGAGGGCGGAGGAGGAGGAGGTGCTGCTGGAGCTGAAGATGGGGGGGGCGGAGGAGGAGCAAGAGGTGAGGCGGTGGGTGGAGGCGGAGGTGCCATTGAGGGTGTAGGCGAGGCCAAGGAAGACGGTTTGCGGGATGTTGGGAGTGGCGGTGGTTTCTTCCCTATCGGCGGAGGAGGTTTCTTTGTTGCTGGTGGTTTCGGTCTCCCAGGTACAGCTGGCGCAGAGCTGGTCGGAGGCTTTGGCGCAGAACCAATGGGCGGCCTTGGGACAGACGAATTTGATTCCCCAGGATCAGAGAGGTACGACGAGTCTCGATTTGCCCCTGTATCAATTCCTCCTCCCCTCTTCTTCAGCTTGGGCATGCCTCCGGCGAAGAGACCTCCCAGTTGTGGTGCCGCATCAACACTCGGGGCGGCCGGAGCGGAACCATGATCACTGTTGCTTCTCGCTCGATTGCCCGGCACTGGGGGGGCCAAACCACCCGGTGGCTTCGGTGCTCCGCCAAGGACGGGAATCGGGGGCGCACCTCCCACTGGAGGACCTGATGAGGAGGATGTGCTACTTGCCACCTGGGGCGCTGATCTGTCGTTCGTTACGGTCTTTTTCAACGCCTTTCCCTTGGTAATATCTGAAAGTAGAGCGCCCTATCGGAGGTTAGACTCTTGACTGAAGCTGAGGTTGACGGGGGAGCGCAACATACCCTGCCTGGTGCGCCGGCTGGCGGTCGGGCAGGCAAACCGCCAGGAGGAGGGGGAGGAGGAGGAGGGCCTCCAGCACCTGGGGGCGGAGGTGGTGGGGGAGGAGGAGGAGGAGGCATCGTAGAGTCGCAACTCCAGGCGATATCTAGATCCCCTTCTTGGCTTCCGTGTGGATTGTGTTTCCGCTATATTGAGTCGTAGAGAAACCTCGAAGACATTGGCTGAGACAACGAGGCTATGGATTGGGCGCTGAAGGACAAGACGATGAGTGATAATATCCAGTCCTGTTTTGTCCAAGGGTCTGGCCTACGTAGGGCCAGTATTTCTAAGCCAGGGCACAACCACAAGACGAAGAAAAGATCTGGTGTGCGAGATGTGAGAACAAGAGGGCGGTTTGATGTAGATCTCAGGTTTCGTCATCCCATTCAGTCTGCAGGCACCGACTTGCCTGCTTACCCTGCAACAATACGGTGTGTTAGGTACCAACAGGGACCCGTAGGACTCCATTGCGCGTGCCTCCAAGCCACAGCGCTGAAGGACCTGCGTTTTAGTGGGAAAGCGACCGAAAGCCCCACCATTTAACACCAGCACCCTAATTGGCCCCCGTTTTTATTGATGCCCCACCCTGCGATCCAAAAGTTGAGCAGTTCAAGATTCCACCTTCGCGGCTTGTGAACCACAGTCAGGATCTGGATGCAAGTAGGCCTGGCATACTTCTGCCCCGACCGTCACAATGCGCCACTTACAGCCTCGGAGAATTGGCTCTGTCTGCCAGTTTTGCTCTCCCACGCTCCCCCGAGCAGCCCGCGAACCTTTACTTGTACGCTCCCTCAACACCAAAGCAACCACCTCCCGCTCTCCCACGACTCGTCGACTTGCGCCGTCGTCCTTAATCGGGGCAAGGGCTTTCGCTACCACTCCCTCTCAATCCGAATCGCCTCAATCTTCGAACGCCACAACTCCTACAAAAGCACTCCGGAGATCCTCTACCCCTACGGAGTTGGCCAACTCGATAGACGGAAGCCGCGAGCAGTTCTTGGCTGGAGTTGAGAATATCCATGGAAATCAATTGGCCTCCCACGCCCTCCAGTCTTGTCTTCAAGCAGCATCGGCGCTCCATCCCCAATTAAGGCGGGCTCAAAGTCAGGCACAGGCGTCGGCGTCCCGCCTTGCCCTCCTCGGCGCCGAGAGGACGGGAGCCAAGTTCGCCATCGATGCCGACCTCATGGCGGCTAGCGACAAGATTTCGCAGACAGCCTACCAATTAGTCTCTCATAAGAATGTGGAGATGACCTCGGATATTCTTGAGCTCTATGTCAATGTGCAAGCACAGCTGGGCCGTCCCGAAACACTCCCCGCGGTCTTTGAACTCTATGCCAGCAAGCCCAAGCCTCAGGTGCGCAACGGCGAGCTGCAGTACATCCCCCAGAACCCCAACGGGGCCGAGAAGGCAATCGAAAAACCGGTTGCGGACCTGGCCCTGGCCACAGCAATCGACGCCAGAAATCTTGATGCCGCCCTAGGCATCACCGAGGCTGCATTCTGCGTTAAAGCATTCAAGCGCCAGAAGCTGCTGAAGAACGCCACGGCCCCTGCTATCGGTCTTGCCTCGCTTCCCTTCGGAATCTATGGCCTGGCCACTGCCTATGCCACGTACTGGCAAAACACCATGGACGTCACTACAGCCACAGGTGTTGGTATAGCAGGTATCTCCGGATATTTCTTCGTCACGGGAGGTCTAGGAATAATTGCCAAGCTCAGTGCCAAGGAACAGATGCGCCGCGTGACATGGTTGCCCGGAACACCGCTTCGCTTTCGATGGATGAGGGAGGAAGAGAGAGAAGCCTTGGACAAAATTGCATGCGCGTGGGGTTTCAAGGAGTCATGGAGGCACGGAGAGGAATCGGGTCCGGATTGGGAAGGCTTGAGAGAGTATATGGGATACAGGCAGATGATCCTAGATCGGGTAGAGTTCATGGAGGGTATGAACTAAGACTGGGCGGGGGCAATATTATGTTGATGTTTCCATTTGTCTGATTATGTACCATCAGAAACTGTAAATATATCCAAGAGAAGGAGAAGGTATCAACTCCCAAAGACATGTTAGACATTTGCGAGTTAAAAATGAAAAAAAGCTCGACCCAAACAGCTGTGAGGAACCATTCCAGGACCACAGTCGACATAGCCACCCACCTTGACACAGGCATGTTAGGCAGTACAACATGAATAACCTCTTTTCAACCTGACGGGGCCATATATTTGGCATCAACATATCGGCTGTTGGTGCTTGCAAACTTGTCCATGGTTGTGTTGCTATGCAGTCTCCGGTACTTCGGTTGGGAAGATGTACCTGGCCTAACTTCAATGAAGACTGGACAAAATCTAGAACTGATGTGATCTTGATATTTCTGGTGAGTAATCATGGGCTTTATTTCTTAATCGCCGAGGGCACACCTAGTGTTTCTTTGTCATTCGCCTCGTTACGCTAAGGCTCTGTTGTTCCAATCATAAGCGTCCATAAACGTACAAACACGATCCTATGAGTAAACTGTGAAGAGAACTTTCAGAACTAAGAGATGAGAAAGGATCCAATTCTAAATTTCCAATTCCAGCACAAGTATCAGCCTATCTAACTTGGCCAACCTCTAAAGTATCGGAACACATTCTGAGGAATTGTTGAGACCTCGAAAACCAACCCGAGAGATGGCAATAGTCTTCTTCCGACTCCATTTGAAATCCTCGGCACAGGTACAGCTGCTTTGATACTATGTAAAAAGCGTCTAGAAGCTCTCTTGCTCCAACCGAGAGCCTAGGATAAGATGATCATTTCTGGCTGGCTATCCTCAATAGAATTCGATGGTTTCGCAGCCCTCTCTAAGGCTTTTGGCAACCCTCTATACGCTTTGTTTATCAAACAACCTGTCTCTTCTATAAGTGGCAGCGTACGGCGCCCGGTCCTGACATCTACAGGCACCATACACGCGCAAGGCCGGGAGAATACAATGGCAGCACTCTAAATCCCTGAATGACTCCTTCCATTATTTTTTTATGTCTCTTCCATCAGTGCCAACAGAAGCATTACAATGGGCTTCGAATCATCCATTTGATTTGGAAACATTACCGCCGGGTCAACTCAGCTTCAACACCCAGCACACGTTGATGGCTCGCCCGCATTACAAAGCTCAGGTCGTGAGAAGGGCGGGGTATGGGATAGGCTTAATTGCTTAAATTGGACTTTTCGATGTTGACAAACTGCCTACTCGAGGTTGCCCGTCTTGTTGATATCAACCAGACTATGCGGGTCTTACTTACAGCAAGCCTGTATATGTAGTCAAAGCGCATTGATCCAGGCCACGATTGGAGAATACCTCTCCACGCAATTCCGAATCTACATTACCGAGGACCAAGACCAACTTGACAGTCGATTACACCGGCGTCTTTTGCTCCCTGGCTGGCTGGCTCACATGGGGTTTGGGCCTCGTCCGCAACTTCAAATACATCGGATCGAAGTCGAACACCTTCATCCAGGGATACGGCTCATCGACATGTTCCAATAACCTTCCTCAAGCCACGGTCAGCATCTATAAAGAGGGTAGCTCCCCCAGTGTTAAGCTCCGAGTTTCGAACGGATGCGACATGGATTAGTACAATGAAGAGCCGTAAAGTTCGGTAGGTCGTTTACCATGGTATAAAGCGGTGATAGAATTGTCCAATTCACATGCCAGATACCTTTCACTCAGTTTTGAGCTGGACAGCTTCACCCCTTGCGAGGCTTATTGGATGCCTTATGGCAGGATACTCAAAATCGACTCGGACCCAACCATCCCCTCTCGAGGGAGTGGTTCGATTCTGTCCAAGTTTCACTTATACAAGAATCAGAGGCTAGAATGCTCATGCTCAATTTCCGTACCACTGCCTCCAGGGACCCAGGTGGTGAGGTGAGGTCACTCTGACGTTATTCGACATTACCAAAGTTAGGCGTGTCGGTAAAAGATATGAAGAAGATGGATTATTGACTGTGACTGACCACATCATTCAGCTTGGGGGGCCGAGAAAGGACTCGCATAAACAGAAGATAGTAGAGATCACATGCCAAGCTTAGGCTCCCGAGTGTCCGTAGAAAATTGGCCAACATGTACAGTAAACCTGAATTGACGCTATTGCGATACTTCCTGGAGTGGATTTTGTGAGAATGAAATGGCATGCTGTAAAAAGAAGGATCTGTTTCTACCTAATGATTTTAATTTGGAACAATTTGGTACGTTAGGTAGGTAGTTGGTGCCATACAGACTGGAAGTACACACATAAAAGAAAAATGATCGCCGGCGGGTTTTCCTCATCAGTCTCACCGTCGGGCCAATTGGATCTCATGCCTCAAGCTCGAACACTACCAATGAGGCAAGTACTTCAGCCGCAATATGCATGAATCAGTATGTAGGTAATTAATCACATTTCAGAATCATGGCGGCATGATTATACTTTCGCGTGCAGGACATATTGCGATACAGGGTAGACCAGATGTGGCCAAGCGGCAGTTGAGGCGATAAGCTTAGGTTTGGTCCATAAAGAAAATTAAGCCCAACCGTTGCAAGCGCCTCCACTACAGCGACTGCTCAACAGTCGAAGTTCTTCCGTAGTATAGTGGTCAGTATGCAAGCTTGTCACGCTTGAGACCCGGGTTCAATTCCCGGCGGGAGAGTCCGCCAGACAGCCTCAGCTGTTGAATACTTTTTTTTTTTTGTAAACTTTCCTTTTGTTCTCGAGAACCACCAACTATATACATGGCATTTTTAATGCTGCTGGCATTATGCTCTTTCCACTGAGAATTAACAGTCTTGCTAATATTTTTCAAACCTGTAGAAGATCGTGAACAAGCCTGGGTGGCTGAGGGAGGGAAGTGAAATCGTATCTCTACACAGTGACACAAGTATTGCACAGTGAATACCCGCCTCGGTGTGTTTGTGAACTCATTTCTTGGTACAAACACAGTTTGCTAATGAACCATGTACTCGGTGCCTTTGAAAGGAGCTATTCCTACACACAGACACACTCACCGGGGCAAACAACCCACTTCCCCGTCCTTTGTCCTACACGACAAACATCACCCAAAACATGAAAAACCTTGAATTTGAACAGAGCGCGCCTCCAGATAGATCTCCAAACATTCCCTCCTTCACTATAACAGGCGCCCTCCCCTCAATGATGTATATTTAAAACGACTTCCCTACCAGAGCAACGCAGAGCGGCCTCTACATCAACCCAAACTTGCTCTGGTAGCAGCACATCGCAGTGATACACCCTCAAGTCTTGACATTCCAACTCAAAACGACACAGTCAGGCGCCTGAAACTCTACTTCATCTTCTTGAATCCGTTCTATTGGAAACTCTCCCATACTACGCTCCTGTCAAAAGCCATTTCACTATGTCAAAACTCTCAATCTGCACCAACTTGTCTTCCACCCTCAGCTTCCCCGACACCGACACGAGGAGGCCCGCCAGCCCCCAACTAAGTGCCGGCCCCATCTTCGCCGGCTCTGCCATCCATCATGACCTATCTCTACCGACCTACGATCCAGAGACGGGCCTCGACCTCTTCCCACGCCTACCAGAGGACGATGATGATGTAGACAGCCACCACAGCACCACTCCATCCAACGACGGGGACATCACCGGCGACGAGATCACCATCAACACCAGAAACAACGACGGGAGCGGGACCAGCCTCCGCAGGAACCTGTCCGCCCGCCTCGCCCACTTCCTCCCCAAGGCATGGTCGGCCCCTTCGTCCCCCGTTGACTCCGAGCCCGACCAGCCAGCGCAGGTAGAGCAGCTTCGGAGCCACAGCCCCACGTACTGCAAGCACACCTGGAATCGAGACTGCAAGTGCCCCGTCATCTTGAGCTCCAGCGAGGGCGGCTACTGTTGGTCTTGCCGAGGGCAAAGATGTGCTGCTGGCAGCGCTTCTCTACGCGCGGCTCAACTCTTGGAGATCACAACCCAGTAGTAGGTACTGGCTTGTCCGTGTTAGAAACCTGGTCGCAAGGCATGTATTCGTGTTTGTTTAGTAGTAAAGTGTATTATATCAGATGGTTCAATGGAAATGCGGCTCTGTTCATGATCACCGCCAAGAGTGCGCTGGTAGATGTGAATATGAGATATGTGTACCGCCAGCGGTCTAGTCAAACAAAGGAAAAGAATCTTGGAAAATATCAATGTCCATACATTATTCGCTTCTAAATGCTCAAAATACACTCATTCTTTTCAGCACCATTAGCCAATATCATTACACATGTTAAGAAAAAACAGTAATAACCACAGCACGCCAGGTCTTGCGCCTCGCATTTAAAATCCGTTCCCATGCTGCTCATCGTCATACAATCTACCCTGGGTGGTATAGTCTATCCAGAGCAGTGTAGATTTTTAGAAAAAGCAAAAGTAAGAAAACTCCCAAAATAAAAAGAAGGAAAACAACGTGTGTAGTTTGTCGATTCTTCCATTGGTATTGTTCTTAACCTGTGACCCGTCTCACCCAGAGTGTTCCGGTGTTGTGTTCCAACTCTCGATCTTGTCGTCTATAGGCACGATGTAATTTCAAGCCAAGCACGTATTCTTGTTGTTGAATGTCTGAGAGTTCTTGCTGCATCGCTTCGACCTTTCTCTTCTCCTCCTCGCGCTTTCGCTGTACTTCGGCACTGACAATCAACATATCCTTGGGCATTAACTCGGTCAATTGTTTAATGCTTTTAGTCAGGTTAGCTCGTCGAATTGCAAGGCTCTCCAGTTGAGAGCTGAGGAAGGCAATGCGATCCTCAGGTTCAAGTGGTTCAGGAGGCACTGGTGGCAGCTCCTTCTCCGCCTCTGCCTGCGCCTCCTTTTCGGCCTCCTTTTCGGCGATTGTTGCCGTCTTGAGAGAGATGACAATGGCATTGTCCATCATTGCAGCAGGACTGTTACGTCCGGGAATCGGTCTTTTGCGTTCCATGACTGACACGATGGGCATGCTCTTGATGGGTATTTCGACCTCTTCTTCATCAGAGTTGGATGGAACAGTCTCCGGGGACCATTCATCTCTTGGTGGGGGAGGTGGTGGCGGAGGTGGCTGTCGTCCAAATGGATCCCCACTAGCCAGCCGTCTCCAAGTGGCCTCATCATCATCATCATTTGCCGGATTGTCGGAATAAATAGAGCTTGAGGTAGAGAGTTGGGGAGCATGTGCAGGAGTTCTGGGATGCCCAATCGATTTTCTTGGAATATTGAACTGCCCAGGCACACCAAGATTTGAGGGCGCTGAGGGAGCCAATGGTGTGGACATTGACGAGTCTCGGGGCGGCCACTGCTGAGGTGATGCTGCAATTTGCGTAGGTCTCGCATTTGCATACGCCTGGGGTGTGATGGGAACACCGGACTTGGGAGTTTCAAATGCAGGACTGTTACCCCTCGATCTGTCTGCAGCTGGAGCCGTCTTTATTGGCATCAGCCTTCGAACTGCAGCAGTGGCTGCAGCAGAAGCACCTTCATTGATATCCGTGACTGGTAAGTTCACAGGGGTTCTGACACGCTCATTCCGTTTGGCACTCTTAGGCGGAATTTTTAGAGGAGCAGCATTTAGGTCATCTCGGACAGGTGAGACTTGTGTTTCTCGGCCGCTGGCCCCGTTCCACGCTGGCCGGTTCTGGATAGGCTCTGCTTTCCCTCTACCAAATTGGTGACGCATCCGCTGTCCGAAGGAAGCGGTATTGGGGTTACTGGCCTGGCGTCGATCCTGAGATCCCGACATCACGGTTGTCGTGGTCCCAAATTTTGGGGCACGCTCTGGTGGTCCTGCCTGTGCCACAGATTTGGGATTCGTCGGATCGTCCCAGCCCATGGGCTGAGAGGGCTTTGGTAATGGCTCCTCGCCGGGTCGCGGGCTGTGTCGGTGGTCTTTGTTCGCTTGGGCGTGAGCAGCATCTCGCTGTTTTCGTCTTTCGCGGCGCATCGTGGGAATGCTCGTTTTGCCAATGCCGGACCTTGGGCCTGAAATTACTTGGGTAGGTTGTTGTTGGTAATCGTCGTCTTCAGTGAGTTGTGTATGCACACCTCTTGGTGCTTGAGATGATGGTTGTGTTGGTGGTTGATTTGCTTCTAGCTGTCTCTGGAACACATCTGGTTCGTCGTCAATCGGTGAGACATCGTAGTCCATGTACCTAGCGCACATTGATGAGCGGTCAGCCGAGGCTTGAACCTAAAACGATAGGCTCGTGCGAGCAAGCAAGCATGAAAAAAGAGGGCAAGTTAGATTGGATGTGAGAGGAAACTGTCGGGGCTTAAAAAGCTGCCAAGGGGGGGGGCCCAACACGATACGTTTCGGAGCGGGGGTGAGATTAAGCGACAGATGGGTAGTTGGTACGTATAGGAAGTTAATATAACATGGGGTGTCAAATTTGGCACGTACTCATTATTGCCATCAAACGGTTCAGGTGAACTTGGAGGCGATACGGGCTCTAGGGCTGCTCCAGAACCTGACGTGTACGGATACATAACGGTACTCTGTGGGTAGAGATGAGCGATGCCGTTGAGCTGATGGTCATCAAGATAGACGGAGGAAGCTGGACGCCAGTCGGAGATGCATTTAGGATGGCGATGCCCCCCGAATGGCGGCTGGGTTTGTTGCTGCGACCACAGAGAAACTGGGACGAGATTGGTGGTGGTGACGATGTTCGACCTGTTGGAGGAAAGAAGGACAAAGTCGGGTCAGCCGCAAATTTCTGTAGGATGATGGTGTGGCGCCGTGAAATTAATGGACAGGTGCAGATTAAAGGACTTTGCAGTGTGTCCTTGGGTGCGACTCTGATGTTGAGGTTACACGGTTGCCAACAGTCGTGCTCGTGCGACAACCATTGCAGGATCGGCGCGGCTGTGCTGCGGTGGTGGTGACGGGGGAGAAAAAAAAAGCCTGACCCAATGGCCACAGCGCGTGTTGCCTGAACAAACCAGACAAGACCAGACGATGCACGGGCACGTTCTCGCCGACGAGAGAGGAGAGAAGAGAAGTAATAATAACTAGGCCACCTACATTGACAAAGGGTCCCCGCCTGTGTTTGGCTACTGCTATTTTCGTAGGGGGGAAAGCCTGCGGAGGGTCAAGTGGCCATCAACCAGGGGTGTCGTGAGGTCGTCGAGGTAAGGTACGGCAATCTGCTGTCGTTGAGTGGAGCGTGCCGACGGCTGCGTTGCCGAGAAGAGAGCGTTTCGAGGTGAGGACGGAAGGGGAAGGGGAGGAAGGAGAACCAGAAGGGGGAGAGGGACTGGGCGCGAGGGCGAGGGAGGGAGGCAAGGTAAATAGTGAAGATCCGTGAGGATGGTGTAAGGCACAAATACGAGGGTGCTCTGGAGGTGCTACCTACCTACCCTAGCAAGTAGGTCGAGACGGGACTGAGAGCTGGAGGTTGCATGAGAGAGCGATCCCACTAGTTATTACCTATTACCTAGTGGCCGTTTGGCTTGGGCTCCACTTGGACCAGGAAAGCCCCAAGCCAGTGCAGTGGATGAATGTGAAAGAAGTTGGAGGAGGAGTGCAGAATCATCGGGGCTAAGAATACCAAGGTGCTAAACCCAACTCGAACCGTCAAGCGACATGCGCGGCGGCACACTCCACCAGCTGGTAGACGCCGCCGCCCACAGCTGAAATAATCCACGTCCACATACCTGCCGTGCTACGACTAATACCCAGGCACCCGGGACCGCCCAGCCAGCGCTCCAATTGGCAATCTCTACGTTGCTGGGTAGCCTGCGCGGATCGGCGGCCTTGCTGTGGTGCTGCCATCAATCACATGTTCGTGGCCATCAGTCGCAGCCGGAGGCATCTGGGGCCTGGCGATAGGCTGTGGGAAGGAGCGACGGGGGAGGGACGGGTGGTACCTGCTGCCGTTCTCACAACCACTTACCTTACATGAGCAGCAGGTAGGGTGAGGTGGTTACGTAGGAGGTCGCGGCGCGTGAGCAGCCAGCAGGTAGATGGAGGTACTAAGCAGGGGCAGTTGCAGATGCTACAGACCGACAAAGGCACTGGGGCTACTCGACTGTACGCTCTCGAGGTGCCGTGCAGTGTTGTGGAGGTGCTGCAATGCAGGTCCCCTCCCGGCTCGCCATGCAGGCAGAACCATGGCTGGTCATCGCAGCACCTATTGATATCCGGCGGCATCATCTATTGGCAATGGAGAGATGCCACCGTACGCAGGAGGTAGCATCGGCAGTACGACGCAGCTAATTACACATCATTATTGCTGCCCACCGACCTACCTAGTAGGAATGGGCATTGGGTTGAGGTGGGGACTTGGGCGTTCTGCGTTCTATTCTTAGCACCATTAATTAGCCCATCTGCCTGGGCTTGGACAAGATTCTTGCCCCATTCCAAGTCCCAAGGGAATCCAGCTAAATACTACGGAGTACCAAGAAGGTAATTACCTACCACACGCGCCGAGTCACGTCCCTTCCATCGTTGGATCTCCAATGCTCGGCAGGGATCTGGCTGGACGCTGACGCCAGTCGCATCCGGTGCTTATTCACAAAGGTCCATGCGATAGCGAGATGTGCGCCAACAGGCGGGGGACAACGAAAGGGCAAAACAAGAAAACAGAAGCAGATCGAGAGGTCACTGTCAGCTCGACCCGAGCGTCTATGTCGCAGCGCCATGCGGTCTGAAGAGTCATCTCTGATGTGAGAACCACTGGCTCATTTCTTTTCACGACCCGCAGGTTGTCTGTTTCAAAAGCTGGAAAAGGCGGGCTTGTCGGCTGTCAGGCCATCGCCCATGACCCTCTCACCCCCCTGTAGGAACTGCAGAGTGGGCTGTGTTGCTTGATTTCCTTGCTATCGGAGCCAACTAATCCCATCTGCTTCCGCTCTGAGCGCAGGGGGGCCAATCATGCTGCAACTCTGCCAGCCTGCATGCACCACTAGTATACGCACGGCGCAGGGTACACTCGCCGGCAATGTTTGCAAAGATAGAAATGAGGAGGATAGGATAAGACAGGAGGACACTGTGGGCCGCAAAGAATGAGACTTTGTGGGGTGAAGAGTGCCTTGTCTCATCTCGAAAGCCCTCCCCATCCCTTCTTTGGCCTAGAGACCTTCTTTGCCAGCAGCAGAAGGGAGGCGACTCCATTCAGCCAGCGGACTGCGCATCAGCGGCTGAAGCACCTACGGCTGCACCGTCGTTAGCCAAGCCCATTCGGGTCTGGTATCGTGTCCCTACCCAGATCATGTGGGCACACTACCGAGCGGCTAAAAGTTGCGGACTAATGTTCTAGCAATAAGGACTGGGGCTATTTTGATCCTTCGAAATGGACGCCAAGCAAGAGAGGGGACTGGTTTTTGATGAATGCGTGTTAATATACAGATCTAGCTACTACTACGGAAGGCGATCAACATGTGTATCCGCCCATTCACGAGGCCCCTTATCAGTGAAACAGCTCGACAGCGTCAAACACAAAGTTGGGGCTGAGGAATGTATCTCCAGAGCTGCCCGAGATGACCTCGATGCTGATCGTGTTGGCTCCAGCGACCAGTGTGCCAGCCGGGATTTTCACATCATATACCTCGCCCAACCCACGGTATGCGCCACGGGTCACACCTCGAGAGTCTATCTTGGTGGGGGCGCTGAACGATTGCGAGTAGCTGTTGACCTTGGCTGAGGGGCGACCACTGGCAAAGGCAAGCGTGGTGCCAATGCGGAGAGTTGCTTCAGAACTAACGGCAGCATTGAGGTTGAACTTGATGGTGACTGGGCTGTTCACCGCCTTGAAGAGTGCCATTGGGAATGAGCTCACGTCATCTGAGCCAACCGTGAAGGTGTCTGCCTTCCAGCCTGCCATCCGTCCATCACTGGGGTGCATCCTTAGCTGGTTGGCAGCGTTGAGAAATCCAGTGGGTTGACCATCCCAAACGCCAATCTGGAAGAGGGTGGTGCGTTTCGCGGTCACAATGTCCGAGGTCGCGGCAATGTTCGAGGTTGTGGTGCCCCCGGCAGTGACCTTGACTTGTTGCGAAGCGACCTTAAGCTCACCTTGGTAGAGGATCTGCGTGTAGGTTCCGGGGACCATGGCGGGCGATTTGAAGCTACCAGACGTACCTGCATATGCCCAGTACTGGTAGTCCGCATTTGTCCAGTGGACAACCGTCTTCAAGGAGGAATCCGTGCCGCTTGCACTGCCGCTAACAAAACCACGGGCCGAATCCGCAATGTAACCTGAGATACCTAGGTTTGCCCAAGGGCTGAAGTCGATCTCGGACTGCTTCGGGATCCCTGATCGACTGAAGACGAAAGCATAGGGGCCGTGGAATCCCTGCCGGTAGGCTTCCGTCTGCGCATGGTTCGAGTTCATGTAAAAGGTCAAGGAGCCCGCATCACCAGCCTGGTTTGTGTTGATGTCACGGAAGAAAGGCCCTCCAGAACTCTTCTCGTAGGATCGGGAGGCGTGCGCGACAACGCTAGCGTGCAGGTCCCCCGAGCTGCTTGCGAAGCCGTATACCCCATTGTCGATGAAGCGCTGCGAGGAGTAGAACTTGGAGCGTGTTTGGCCATTGACGAGGTATACATCGGACGCCTCGATCGCTGTACCACTCGCTGTGTTGGACACATCGCCAAAGGGAAACTCATTTGGCAAGACCGAGGGGTCCAGACGAGCAATGAAACGAAGCTCGCCAATTGCTGGCTCAGAGGTGGTGTCAGTGGCCATCTGGATGGCACTGGAACCCGAGGTAAAGACATAATAATGAGTCAATTTGAAATCGGCATTATTCGCAGCCGCGGACACAACAATGTACTTGCCTAGATTGTCTGGGTTAGCAACTTTCTCGTGTTGGAGATATCTTTTGAAGTCTCACTATCAACAATCTTGTAGGATACAGTGGCGGAGCCCAGACCAGACGCAATGTGGGAGCTCTTGGACTTATACTGAAGCTCGGTGCTTCTGTATTTGATCGATGTGATAGAACCATCGGTTCGGCTGATAGTCACAACGAAGCCATCGGAACTTCCAGAGTCCGCAACGTAGCTTGAAGTGCTCTCTGTAACACCAAATGCTGCCAGAGCTGGGGCTGCGCATGCCAGGAACAGCGCCCCAATGTACTTGAATTGAACCATTGTACAGGCGAATGGAGACGACTGCCGGGCAGACGAGACAGGGAAGCAAAGTAAACGAAAGAAAACCCAGGCAGCTGGATTCTCAACCTTCAAGTTTCAGATTACATGCGGCTACTATCAAGATCATATATATCGTCCCATTGCGTCTCTCCCCTACGCGCGTTTTCATCCCACCCTTGGCACGAAAAATAAGCTCAAGAGCCGGATGCCGTTTCGTCAGTTCTGCATGCCTTGACGAATCCCCTGAATCTCGCCGGAATACCCATGCTTGACCTGGTTATTATCCACTGACAAGACGACAACGGCAGTTTCTTGCCTTGACAGCCGAAGCCGAACCCCACGTTACCTGATTTGGACGGCTTCTATGGTTCCGTGTTGCTGTTTCTGAACTAAGGCAAAGGTGAAGAGCTGCTTATCCCCCAATACGATGGGCCTATCTCAATTGGGCTGTCCAGCCGAAATTTGAAACAAACTGGACATTGCAACGGATCTGTCAGTGACGGCTTGGCAGGGACAATGGGTGGGCATTCTCGGGAGAGCGGCGTCAAGTTGCAACTCGGCTCGACTAGTGATGGGACGTTTCGAAGTTCTTCCCCCAATCCGTGCCCGTGATCCTCACAGGCATCGCGTGCTTGGAGTTGGATCATCTCAATCCCCCTGAGCCTGGACGCATGAATTGCTTGATTTTCACTAGTTGATTAACTCTCTATAGGGTTCGGAATTTCCACCAACCAGGTAGCATTTGCGGATCAAGACCACCGCCATGACGATTATCACGTCGCCCCCAAATCCGACTCAATATGGGTTTGCTTCCAACACCCCCGGCCGTCGATTCCTCGCAGACGTAGAAGCATTCCTTTGATCCCTTGGCCCTGCATCCTTCCATCTTAAGACCTCCTCCGGGACCAAGCCTCAGCTCCATCTCCACTGGATCAGCATCGCTGATGCCCATAGTACCAGAAACCTGCTGACGGCGTTGCGCGAGGAATCGCTGGTCCTCCGGCTGCTTCCCCCATCATCGGTGCCGTTCACCGAGCCGTCGTGCTCGATGGTGATCTCCTCGCTTAGCCCAGCGGGCGTGCAGATGGTGCCGTCTGAGAGATTCATGACCTGGGTCCATTTCCCGTCCGCACACCGCTGCCAGGTCCCGGGCATGCAGTTCCACTGTCCCTCGGGAGAGCAGTCGGCTCCTTCGGTCTCAGCGCGGCGCTCTGCCGTGGTTACCAGTCCCATGCCCTCGGGGCCGACAGGGCCGGCACGGACTTGCAGGCCCAGCTGTGACAGTATCAGTATGAGGGCTGCAAGGCCGGGGAGCAGCGTCGAGGGCTGCCCAGATCTGCGAAGGATTCTCATGATTTGGGATTGTATCTTTAAGCTGATCGGTTTCGTTTACTTTTCTATAAACTTTAGCACGTATTTAATTTGTCAAGTGAATGTCACATAGGTTTAGAATAATTATTCTGGGTGATGGTAGCGGTGTAGACTTAGCGAAAGTTGAATCCTCGGGTCTGGACACTCACCGATGCCAAGTGGGATGATAGAGCACCGAGATTTATATTTTCTCTTTTTTGCTCCTCCTTATCTGATTTGTCTGTTTAGGGATATCTCCTTCTCTTGTTTTCTGGGAGATTTTATCTCTTCTCATCCGAATCACCACTGGGGATGTGTCTCTGAGCAAATGAATGGATTGGTGCCCAGTGGTGGGTCGATTTGGACGTGGATGTGTCTCATTGGAGCAACCGAGGGGTAGAAGTGCGCAGACATCGTGAGACCTGAATCGGTGAATCTAAGAAGAGATCGGGGGATACATCATGAGATTGGGTGTTGCGTGCATGAGCCAGTGCCGTGTCATCATGCAACCACACCAGCAGTGCCTTGAAGTGGGCGTCGGCCGTCATCGAGGCATGGAATCACACATGACAAAATGGAAGCTGAATTAAAGAATCTCAATACTCCATCTATCCCTAGTCTATGATGTGTGAACGCTTTGTAGAACCACAGTCTCCCAGCCGAACTCCGATTATGTGCAGCTGATGTGCATGTTGTAGACGTTGGTCTCCAGGGCAGAACAACCCGGCTGATATAGACACCTATCAAGGACCTAGACGCCCCATTTGGCCCGGGCCTCAGCAGCCTTGAGCCACTTCATGCGACGGTCTCTCTTCGCGCAGAAGGCAAAGGCGATGAAGGCCAGAAGCAGGAGTAGGAGGAAGCCGGCAAAGACGACGATGAAGAGGGACGGGTTGTAGAAGGTGGTCGCATCAAGCTCGGTGATGGTGATTTTTGCTTCGGAGCCGAGGTCCCCGGAGAGAAAAGGTCGGAGGACTGAGCTGAGCGAACTGTCCATGGTGAGTGTCGTTTCCTTCAACAGCGTCTAGGAAAGAGTGGTGGTTGGATGTCTGTGTAGCTTAACGTTAGCATGAGATCCGGCTCTAGGATTCGTTGAATCCGGTAAGATCATAAAGAAACCGACTTACTCTGATGGGAAATGGACTGGGCAGTAATTCAATTATTATAGAACGCTTTTATTTCGTCGCCAGCGATGAGTGTTCCCGTGAAGAAGAAATGATATAGACAGAGGAATGAAGAAGAAGAAGATGGGATGCAAGAGGGTCAACCCACATATTTATGTGAATATCAGAGGCCGGAGAGTTAGGAGAGAGGAAATGAGCGCCATCTTCGTATTGTCGGTTGGCAATGTTGAGCCGCTCTTAGTATTGTTCGTCTAGTCGCAGCCACAACCTTCAACGGCTCACGGTTGCGGCCGGTGCCGATCTCTGCATTATTCTTCAGGCGACAGGTGTGAACAATATTAGAAGAGCATCAGTTTCACGCTAAGTATCTCGAAAAAGAAATACATGTGGTGGTGCCTGTTGACCTGCAAGGGTGGACAGAAGCCATCCACGACGACAAATGTAGACATTCACTCTACATGTCGCTGCCTCTGCCTGCACCACGACGTTTTCCAGTCATCGTCCATATTTCTCGACTACCTTCAGAGATGCCTTGCTGGATACTTGCGTACTTGAGTAGGGAGTTATCACAGGCATTTCTCACTTCAAACTTGGCTCAGCATTGGCAATATGCATGGTGATATACTTTATTCAAGACATCTATCTGAAATGTGCTAACCAGCCAGTAGATTCGCCGGTAGATGGTACATTAATAAACCCGTAACCCAGCCTGACAGGCTTTTCCATCCCGTTATTCCCATCCGAGCCACAAGCCTGAGGCTCTATCCCAATTTAGATCCGCCAACTCCGTCCCAGTTTACCCAAGCCTGACCTGTCACAAAAGAAAAAAAAAAAAAGAAACACCCAGCCCAGTCATCCGGCATAAAAATACACACGCGCGTTGTCTCATTCTGCGATCGTTTCCCTTTCCGGTCATCAACGGTAGTCTTCTATACGTCGTCCACTCCGTAATTAGTTTAGATAGTTGGTCTGCTGGCTCCCCTAGTTCCAGCTGGCCACTGTGCCGTTCCACGGGGGGTATGTGGTCTGCCAAAGTCCGTCATTGGTCGAGACCGATGAGGGCACGGTGCTCGTCGTCGCCGGGGTGGTGGCTGCTGATGAGGTGGGAGTTACCACTGGGGGGTAGGACACAGTGCCAGTGGGCAGAGAGCTGCTGGGTGGCAGACTTGGCGATGAGGGAACCGCCGAAGAAGTGGAAAGCGCCGAAGTAGTCTGTGGAACGCTGGGTGCCGCAACCTCTGTAGAGGTGGGAACAGGCTGGGGCACACTGGTGGAAGACGAAGTTGTGCTTGTGGCGAGTGATTCGGTGGCTGTGGAAACAGCCGAGGAAATAGAGCTAGCTTCCGTCGATGCTGATGAGCTGGTAGATGAGGCGGTAGATGTAGATGAAGTTGTTGACGAGGTCGTGGTGGGCTCTGCAGAAGAGGGAGCCGGTGGCGCCACTGAGGGTGCCACATACACAGTTGTTGTGACATCGTCGTCAAGGTCGATGACGGAAATAATGGTGGTCGGAACAACCTGTGTGACGGTGGTGGGCTCGGCGGTCTGTGTGACGGTGTCACCAGTCTTGGTGACTATTAAGGAGACTGTCACGACGCCATTGCTGGGACTGTCCCCTGGACTTCCATTTCCACCGCCGTTGTGGTTGTCATTCTCATCGGGGATGAGAGGAACAACTGAATACTTGGGTTTGTCAGGAAGAGCTGCACGAGGCTGCAGTGCTCGATATGGCAGCCCAGCTATCGCTGGAAGCAGGGCTGAGAGCGCAAGCAGACGTCGAGTTGAGGCATACATCTTGAAGCTTCTCAAACTCGTTGGTGCGAGGGTGCGTGTAAGTAGCCCCGTCCGTCTCAAGCCACCGTCAGCAATTGAAATGCAAAACCTCAGCCGAAAAATCAATCATGCACATAAATGATCAGCAGAATGAAACGAACAGTATTGGTGATCGATATGAGTTTCAGCCAGTAGATTTGCACAGAGGACAGAACCCTTCCACTGCGGGAGCGTGCAGATGCAGGCCATTTTCAATACACCAAAATGCTGGAGGCTGGTGTCACTGAGACGGGCGAATATGTGGTGGTTGGGTGGATAAAATTAAGCTCCCGGGTGTCGCGTCCATTGGCCAGCGCCAGGGGCTAGTGCCTGCACCACCAGAGGTGCCTGAGTATCCACTGTGCAAGGGGCCCGATCCTAGCACGTTCAGCAGCAGCAGGTGCCTGGCCCAGGACACACAGGCGGCAAGCCAACGCGTTTGATGGGTGGCTTTGATGGGGCCATTTCACCAGCCACCTTAATGGAAAGCTTCCATGCCACGACCCCTAAAGTCTGGATTTATCTGCGCCCCACAAGCTTCTGCAGGACATCAATTCCTGTGCATCAGATCCATGGCAAGTCCAATTCACTGCTGATAAGGTGGGCGGCGGCGATGCATGTCCCATGCCATCTATGTTAAGAGTCGCATGCCTTCTGGTACGTATCTAATGGTGGAACACGGACAGGCATTGAGCTGGAAGCCGCACCCAGTAAGGCTGACTGCCTGGACCAAGCGTCATGATCAATCTTTCTGGAATGCGGGGCGGTCCGATCAGCGCCGGGTGTTCGGACGCGGTTTATCTGTGTCGTTTTTTGCATAGACAGCTCCATCACGACACAACCTTGATGGTGTTAAAGTCGGGCACTAGCAGAAGCACCTCAGTAGTACTCTCCGGATTCACACGATTGTTATTAGACGCATCTCGATCAGTCTATTCCGATCCTGGGTGTTAGGCAGGCCTGAACCAACGCGTCCACCCTGAGCCAGGAGAGGGCATCATCAGGTGGCATCTGTCAAGCCAGTTCGATCCCTGCCCATCTGGAGAAACAGGCAAAATATATTGTCATGATACCACCATCCAACTGGCAATGAATCCGACACGGCCAATCGCCAGAAAATGTCTGTGTGGCCAATTTCGCGTGCATGCAATTGCTACCAAGCACCGCCCATCCCATTACCCATTAGGCGCACCGCCACGCACCGGTTTAGATGACGTCTATGTCCGATTAGGCGCACCCCGCCACTGATCACGCGTCACAAACATCGCACAGCCCACTGCCCACCTAAATATTTAGTCGATGGTTCGCATTCTGCCAGCTCGAGGTTTTGCTCATACTGAGCCCGTTCCGCGCCCAGAGCAACACCTCGCAAGCTTACTGCGTGAAAGCAGCCCATCCTGTACAAAGTATCCTCTCGCTGCGCAATCACTACTAGTATCGATTTAGTCATGTCTTATCACGGATACGGCCAGCCGCCGTACGGCCGTAAGTTGCTACCCCTCCCAGACACTGATCTACAATCCCAAACTCGCGTGGCTGACTGGTCTTAAATCATAGAACCTCCCCCTCCCCAGGGCTATGGACAGCCACCACCTCCCCAAGGCCATTACCCACCTCCTCATGGCCAGTATCCTCCCCAGCAGCAGGGTGGCTACTATCAGCAGCCTCCTCACGCGCCATCGCCCCAAGGCTACTACCCTCCACAAGGCCAAGGTCATTATCCTCCGCAACATCAAGGCCGGTATCCTCCTCAAGGTTACCACCAGCCACCATACGGCCAGCCTCCACCACAGCAATATGGCGCCCCTCCTGGACCATACGGCGCACCTTCGGGGCCCCCACCGCAACAATATGGCCATTCCCCAGCTCCCAGTGGTCACTACGGCGCGCCGCCAGGTGCACCACCTGGAGGACACCCGGGAGCACCATATGGTGCTTCATCCGTCCCACCAACGCCTGCATCACCGGGCTACGGTCCTCCCCAGATTATCCAATGGGACGGTGGAGCTGACGCCAAGTCACTTCGTGCCGCGATGAAGGGATTCGGAACAGACGAGAAGACACTCATCCGAGTCCTGTGCGACAAAGACCCGCATCAAATCGAGTACATTCGCTCAGCCTTCGAGCGCGACTTTAACCGAAACCTTGTGCAAGACATGAAGGGCGAAACAAGCGGATGGCTTCAGAAGGGCTTGCTGCAATTGGGCCGAGGCCCCTTGCTGGCCGATGTCTACCTTCTACACGAGGCCATGGATGGACCAGGAACGAAAGAAGTCATACTCAACGATGTCCTCCTGTCCCGGTCGAATGCCGATATGAAGGCCATCAAGAGTGCCTACTACAAAACATTCAACCGAAGCCTCGAAGACGTCGTCAAGAGCGATCTAAGTATGAAGACTGAGAGACACTTCGTCATGGTCTTGGCCGCAAACCGGGCGGAGGACATGGCACCTGTGAACCAGCAACAAGTGGAGGACGATGTTTTGCAGCTTTACAAGGCAACCGAGGGAAAGATGGGCACAGACGAGCTCTTGGTCTGCAGTATCCTCTCCTCGAGGAACAATGACCAGATCAGAGCCATTGCGCACTCGTACAAGCAGAGGTTCAGGAAGGACTTTGATGATGTCATCAAGAGCGTGAGTTCACCCTCCTAGTCCCAACATTAACTCCATATTCTAACTTTCTCAGCAGGAATTCTCAGGCCACATGAAAGACGCCCTGCTCCACCAACTTCGCTACGCGGTGGACAAGTACATGCACGCCGCTGTGTTGCTAGAAGAATCCATGGCCGGCATGGGAACCAAGGACCATCTGCTAGTGTCTCGCCTTGTTCGCTTCCACTGGGACAGAAACTTCCTGGCCAACGTCAAGGCAGCATACCAGCAACGTTATCGCAGAAGTCTTGCTAGTCGGGTCAAGGGGGAGACTTCCGGGGACTATCAGCGACTCATGCTTGCGATTATTGGAGAGTGAGATGTAAAGTCGTGATACCCTGTATGATTACATAGAACAAAACAATAACGTTATCAATAATATGAGATATGAGAATTATTAACTATGGGCCGCCAGATTAATATCAATATTTCAAAATCACTTTTTCTCTCTCTTCTTTCCTACTATCACGCCAACTTTTTGCTGCCACCTACTCAAATTCAACTACCTACCCTAAATGCCCGTGTTGAGGAACAAGCTATACAACCACTGGTAGGTAAAGATCTTCCATTCTGTCTGTGTCCGCCTTCTAGTTTATTCTCTCGATCGCGAGATGTTCCTCCTTACATAGTCTAAGTTTCGGTCCTTAGTTCAGAGCATCCGCATAAGACGACTGAGCCTGGACTAGTTGAAGTTATTCCGTAAATGCGGCCCAGTGGTTATCGCAGCATCTGACCAAGGTACAAAAGATAAACCTAGTAAATGAAGATTTTACAACCTCAAATCATTACAATGATCTCTTTAATTGATGTCGACGCTGTTGGCCGTCGGCCAATTCAAGGCCAGCACCGATTTAGGCATCGAAGGTAGCCAGGCAGAGTCAACCCCCCATCGTTCCTGCCTGCCAAAAAGCTCGCAACTGCCTATTCGCAATCCATTTACTAAATGACGAGAGAATCTCGCTTCAAGCTGAGAATCAATTTATTCAATCAGCATCATAATGTCGATTGACAAAATGAAAGCGAGCCTTCTGTCTCCGCCAGAGGAGATGCAAAAGAACCACCCACACCATCCACACCCTCTCCTCTCAGCTACTCACGGCGATTCCCGCCAAATCTACATTTCTAGTCCTGCCATTGTTCACACTCACCGCCAATATCGCTCTGCTGGTCCTGCCAAGTTTCGACCATGGACTTTATCAAGCAAGAAGACTTTGTGAAGCAGGAAGAAGGATATGAGCCCGGCATCCCATCTCACGTGCCACCGTTTCCATGGAATGATGAAGACACCAAATTTACAATGTTATTCCGCGACTTCGGAGGCCTACCTTTAGAACCTGCTACGACAGTAGTCATAGCCTTGAGGACGCTCATAAGATTCGATGAATTGATCGTACCGTTCGAAAGGAAAATCAGTCACTCGGATGATGGTCTGAGAGCCTGGAGAGAGAACCACAAAAAGGCCGTCGATCTAAATATCGTTGGCCTGCCTGGCTACCCCCAGTTGAGGACATGTCACCAGGGAATCTCCACGTGGAACGACAAGGCGTGGGAGACCAGATACTCATACCTGGTTGAGCAGCGGCGGAAAATCATCGACAAACGGCTGATCCAGATTGGCATCAAGAAACCAATGCGGGTACGGTTCTTTAGGCAAGAACCGGAACAGCCGCGCCGGGAAATCCTTGCTCATGATCCATCTGGGAGGCTTCGAAGCATCAAACTCCACTGTGACTGGTGGCAGCCGGTGAATGTGCTTCTAAGAAGACTGGCACGCCAGTTTCCTGGGCGTTCGGGCGAAATTCTCTACAAATTTTGGAATCCATCCCCCGGGCTACGTTGTGAGGATGGAATAGACGAGCTTCGATTTGTGAACCCACGGCGGACTTGACGAAGGAATATGGGTTCTCATGCCAAACGAACAGACCACCAGATAGCATCGAAGCCAGATCACCTTACTTACTAATGTATAATACATGAGCTGAAGAGCAAGAGCATCGGTTTCTCGTTTTTCATGCAACACCGTGTCGATCTAAACAAACCTATGCCAGACGGTAAGATTCTTTTAAGCCTGTAGCACGTGGGTATACTTCATCCTCACCAAACATCTCCCTTTCTACGACTAGGCACGAAGTCTTGGAGGACCAGGTCTGTTCCCGCCCTGATTTTTGCCATCGAGCGTGGGAAGACTAACCCAATGTGAGTGCACGCATGCAAGTATGGCTCGACACCGCATCCAAGTTTCGAGACAAGAGAAAATCCGGAAATTGCCATCCTAGGCAATAACAGGGTTCCATGACAAGAAAGCGATTCGACGTGATTAGGCCTGCTGACATGCCCAGGAAGGACCCATCTTGCCGCGAGCGGTGATGACCATGGTTGGAATAACAGCGTCCGGTTTGGTCCACCGACTCATCAGCAGAACACCCAATCCTGATTTGATGGCGAAATGGGGTCCAAAGGGAAGAAGTAACCGTTTCACATTTGCCGAAATTGAAGAAGCGACGGAGGTTGCTACCCTTCGTGGCACTAAGGCGCATTCTTTAGCGCTAATTAGCAGTAGTGGCCGGGTACCGAGCATGCGGGGACGTCGTGGCGTCTCAGAAATATGGACCGCTGCCGGAGCCAGGCACCACCTTCCACCGCCTGGAACATCCGTCTTCTGGCCAGGAGCAGGCCGAGGCAGCTCCTTCTGCACAAAATACCGTGAGCGCTTAGAGGCAAGAACCAACGGCCGCGCCTGCCTAATACCGCCTTTTCCTTAACTTCGTCCTCCCCTGGCCCCCGCTGCCGCTGCGCTCAAGACTGGATTGGACGGAGGATCAAAGTTCCGGTTATTAGGCAGTTCCAGATAACGTTGTTGCAGGGCTGTTCCTTCAGGTCCCAACCAGATCCGAACAAGTCCAGGCACAGGGGTTCCCACCGTCCTGGCCAAGGCTGCAGGGGCTCAGAAGCGACTGGCAGCAGCCTTCATTTCTCAAAGAGGTCGAGATTGGTTTCAACCCGAACTCCCATGTTCTCCCATCGTCACCACCTGAAGAGTTTCAGGTGCTGTAGCCGCTCCCCCTGGAATCGATTTTTCGAAAAGAGCTGACAGGAGCTGACGCCATCACTGTGATGAGTGCAAGTGGTCTTCTCATGTGGTTTTATCGCGTGGTCTTCATTTCAGAGGCCATGGCTCTTTGGCGATTATTGAATCTTGCGGACACTTTTTCGCAGATTCGATTCATCTCGCCGTAGAATTCTCCAGATGGCCGATAACATTCTCCCGGGCCGCCTCCATAGTATATCAGGATCGGGAGAAAAGACAACTCTATCTGCGCAAAAGAGTCTAGAAGGGGTGGGAGCGCTTGGCGTCATCTGTGAGAAATAACCCTCAGGTCGTGATCCGCCCTTTTTACCTTACCCTTGTATCTACCGTACACCAAATCCTCATCTGTCAAGCGCCCGCTCACTCGCCGCTCTGCATGCAGAGTTGCCATGCGAGGGGACCTGGTCCGCCCCAAGTGGACCATGGCCAGTCGCTTGGCCCGCAGAATCTTGTAAGTGGCTGTTTCAACGACGAGTATAAGACGTGCTCTCTGGTCCGTCGTCTGAAGTTTTCTTCTCTCTCCCTCCTCAGGCTTATACAACAGCTTTCAATTCATTCTCTTGTTGCTCTTGCAATCCAAGACATTTCATTCATTCATTCACTTCATTGACTGAAGTCCCACTTTCACTCACTTGCACATTTCCTCGAACCGCTAGCCGGATCACCAACAAAGTACAAACAAACTTCCAACCGAAACCGTCCATCGATTGTGACATCTTCGACTTCAAAACCGACAAAATGCCTTCTGCTGCTCGAGTTCTTGCTTCCGCCCTCGCTGGCGCTGTCGCCGTCTCTGCCCACGGCTATGCCAAGGGTCTCACCGTCAACGGTGTCTACTATGCCGGTTACGATGTGACCTCCGCCCCTTACCAGGCCAACCCTCCTACTGTCATTGGCTGGGGCACCTCCGCAACGGATCTGGGATTCGTTGCTCCTGATGCTTTCAGCAGCGGCGATATTGTTTGCCACAGGGATGGCACCAACGCCAAGGGCCACGCCACCGTTGCTGCCGGTGATAAATTGTACATATCGTGGAACACATGGCCAGAATCCCACAAGGGCCCTGTTATTGATTATCTGGCGAACTGTGGTGATTCTGGTTGTGAGACTGTCGAAAAGACCAGCCTGAAGTTCTTCAAGATCGCCGAGGCGGGTCTCATTGATGGCTCAGGCACTCCCGGAGTCTACGCTGCGGATGAGCTTATCGATAACAACCTTGGATGGATGGTCGAGATTCCTTCAGATATTGCCCCAGGAAACTACGTCCTCCGTCATGAGATCATTGCTCTTCACTCCGGTGGCAACGCGAACGGTGCTCAGAACTATCCTCAGTGCTTCAACCTGAAGATCACTGGTTCAGGTACCTCCAACCCTGAGGGTGTTCCTGCCACAGAGCTGTACACTGCCAACGACGCTGGTATTCTGTTCAGCATCTACGGCTCTGTGAGCAGCTACCCTATCCCTGGCCCTGCGCTGATTGCTGGTGCTTCTGCTATTCAGCAGGCGTCCTCCGCTGCCACCGCAACCGGAACTGCCACACCTGCTGGTGGCGACAGCTCTAGCCCGACCTCCGCCGCTGGATCTTCTTCCGCTGCTGCTCCCACCTCTGCCGCTGCTTCTACCTCTGCCGCTGCCGCTCCCACCTCTGCTGCCGCTACGTCTGCTGCTCCTACCTCTGCCGCCCAGACCACTGCACCAGCTTCCTCCTCTGCTGCCCAGGCCAGTGCTTCCTCAGGTGACTTCCTCACTCTCTCAACTGGTAGCGCCCCTGCTGCTAGCTCCACTGCTACCAGCACCGCTTCTCAGCCCGCCCAGACCACTAAGGCCCCTGTCTGCAAGAGCAAGCGCTCCAAGAAGCTCCGTCGCCACGTTCACTAAGTGGATAATTTCCTTGAAGTATTAGGGTGGAAACATCTAACACAATGCTCATATACCAATTGATTTGGTATGACTTGTTCCCGGGGATGATGGATTGTTTGTACACTCGAATTCTGTTGTATATATAAGTAAATATAGGCCTGTATGTTGGTATGGGATGGAAAAATATATTAGAACTATGCTATTGCTACATAAACTTCCTACCGTCCGGTGATTTCCCAATGTACTTTCTTGTAGATATCCTCATGTAAATGTTCCGCCATTATTTCAATGCTTTATTTGGTATTCTGCTATCAAGGTAAGTCGATGTGGTATACTCTGAATTGTGCGGATCTCATCGTATTGCGACTCTGCAGGCAGAAGGGCGACCACGAAACGCTGGACACCTCAGTTGACAGACTTGACATGGCATTGACAATGGGACGATTGAGAACCCTATATGAAAGTCAAAGACCCAGTTCCGAACAAGCTTTAATCGTCTTGCACATTGCCTTGAGAAGATTTGGAATTCAACAATCCTCATTGGATGGCAGCAGCTTAGCTCGCATGTTTGCTAAGTTGAGTTGCACTTAAATAAAAAGTGGAGTTAAAACATGAAAGTGAGGAGGGTCTAGATATAATTGCTTATTAATGATACCATGTTTATATATTGGAGGGGCAAATAAATTAATTTGGCCTTAAATATAAGGCGGGATATATTTATTTTATCTGCTAACCAACCCCGTCCCTTCCCCACTTTATTTGGCAAAATATCTAGCCCCATCACGCCCACGGAAGGAGCGCGTTCTTGAAGGCAGCGCGCGCTCGAGATAACCGCACTCTCGTTAATTTTCCCTAGCCTTTTCTATCTTTGAGTAACGTTCATGCGTCGGATAATTCCCTTTTGTGCTCCCGATAAAGAGAACTTTTCTTGACAACATAGCACCGGCTCTGAACTGTTGTAGCTCGGGGAAGGAATTGAAGTCGCAGATCAGTCGCGCCTTCTCACAGAGAGCATATAATTGCTTAAAAATTCGCCAGTATTTATGACTACTTCTCCTTCATCATTCATAAAAAGATGGCGGCAAATCCTACCGGTGTAGCTCCACGCCCTCCACCTCCAATGGCTTCGCAAGCTCCAGGAATCAAGATGAACGGGCCAACTGGCCCTCATTATGCCGTACACCCTCATGCAGGTCCCAGAGGAGCAATGCCATCATCACCAGTGCCGCCTCGGGCACTGTCGCAACCAACAAGCTCACATGCATCTCCCACACTGTCCAGCGTCCCAGCTCCTCCCGGGTCACACCAACCATCTCCAGTGCCCGGAGCTACTCATCGATCTCCCCCCTCGGGCAGGTTGGTCACTCCTGATCAGGGCGATGCCCATGCGACTATGGATCTGCAAGGGACGGATGACTACTCCCAGCTCTCAAGGCGCATCAAGGAGACGAACCCTCAGGTTGTCCGTCAGGTGCTGAGAGACAATTGGCAACCTTGTTTCCTTGGTTCGGACTTTCACAATGCCTTTATTGTAAGTTGGGGTTATTGGCGCGTTGAAAGATCTCTTGGGAAACGCTATGCCGATGATACATTTCCATCCCAGTTTGATACTATGGCAAGCTAACGATTTCACTAGCTAAACACGATGCTGCACCAAGCCTCGCCAAGTGTTCTATCTAGGGCGATTCAAGACTTTGGCAGCAAGATGGTGGCGAGCTCACTACCACAGATTTTAGGACACTGCACCACCGAAGACTATGATCGCGTTGCAGATATTCTCATATCAAAAGTCAGCTTAGAGTTTCTTGACAAGGCTCTAGCTCGTCGACTCGAAACGATTGAGGCAAGAAGCCTGGTTAACGCCCTGGCTAGAGCGGAGCGGCTTGGGTATGACGTCTCGGACATTGTGGAGGATAGAAACAACGGCAAGCCGGAGCATGTCATTCCCTCACTTCAAGGAGTCATCTTACCAGCAAACGTCCCGACACCTCAACGACCTTGGATGACGAACTCGTGGCCCGGAGGGGCGCCACCATCAGCGCATGCTAATGTTCCTCAGCCCGACACACGTATGTCGTCTCCCAGTGCTGCGGCTGACTCCAGTTCAATTGTCCACTGCGAGAAGTGCCAGCGGCCATGCAGCGGACTGGGAGCTCTCTCATTCGTAAGTGATGAAATACAACATTTGTACCTAAGAAAGCAAAAGTCTGACCTAGGGTGTAGCACCGTGCAAAAGAGGCGTGCAGGAGAATCTTCTCCATGGATGATGTTAACAGAACTATTTGCGCTCACTGTGGGCGCCTCTTCACTTCCGGCGGGGGCCTATACTACCATAAGAAGAGTGAAGTCTGTGGTTCGTATTCTGACAGCGACATGGACAGGATTATGGCGCATCTGAAAGCGTATCTTGCACACAACCAAGCTCAGACGCCCCAAGCAGCCAACGGTCAATGGCAGCAAACGCCAACTGCGGTGGCATCACACAACCTGACTACGCCCATGAAAGCCGGCGCTCACACACCAGGCTCTGCCTCCATGAAGCATTTTGCAACGCCAATGGACACAAGCCCTGCATCGCTCTTGTCACATCTTAATCCCGACACTCGAAAGAGATTCGAAGAGGAGATAGCTGAGTCAGAGAGGAAATATGGAGCTTGGATGCAGGAAGCCCTGGATCTGCCGGAACCCGAGAGAACCGATCGATTGACCAAACTAAAGAACAGCTATAATACAAGGCAGAGCACCACCCGAAAGAAGTACGGTATCAAACTTCGTGGGAACAGAACTCCCGAAGAGATAGAAGGAGAACGGCGTCGGTTGTTCGGTGCAAAGTATCATCCTAACATCTGGTCAACGGGAACGCCAGCAGTCAGAACTCCCCAACGGACAAGGACGCCAGAAGCGACATCTTCACAGGCGGACACGCCTCGCAAGCGAGTGCGCCTCTCGGAAATGGGCGGTCTATCGGGCTCAGCGGCATCGGTAGAAACAACAGACCCGACAGCGTTTCTTACATCGAGCCAGCCCAACGGCATCAGCACGGCGCGTGAGGCACATGCAAATGGCACGACCCACGGGGCAACACCAGATGACCCCATGTCAATCGACAGCGATGAGGAAGCAAGCAATGAAGGACCTAGTTCTGAAAAGACCGAAGGGGATGAGGACTCTGACAACAGCAGCTCTGAGACAGATGGCATTCCAAGTCTTAAGGAATAAGGGCAAGTACTTGCCACGAAGTTGAGGGAGGTTTGCTTCTAGGCGTTGAGGGAGATCTACACCGGCGTTTGGGGAACACTTGGAGTCAAAACTTTAGAGCATAAAGCAGCGAATTTGCGGCCATCATGCGTGCCGGGGACTTTGCTACAGGTTCTTGATCGTAGACAGTGCCTGACAGACATTGTCATGGGGTCCCCATCAATCACTTAATGAAACATGATCAGAAATGAAGGTTAAGCTTCTGGATCTCGATAATTCAATCGTGCGTAGATGATTGCATCGTAGCGAACAAACACTTGTTGTTGTTTGGTGGACCTGGGCTTTCGAAGTTGGGGGGTTACGCCAGACCCGAACCGGAGCAGATGGATGCGAGATGCATTGCTATCAATCTGCCTCGACCGGGATCACATACTTTATGCGTGTTTGACAAGAAGCTGTTTCGCATGAGTTTGTATTATTAGGATCTCCCACTTTGAACTTTTGGTAATGGGGAGACTGCTTCCAAGAGCCAGGGCACCACAGATCGTTTTAGTGCGTCATGGCTATTCGGAGCCATCCAGTAACATTGGTCTGCCCATTCGTAAGAAGCAGCTTTAATTTATTTTTAGGGCCATTATAGTCGGAACAGGAAAGATGGTGAGGAAACAATGGGGCGAGCTACATTCTTAGTCAGTTGCAACCAACAGTCGTGTGCTGTAAGCGTCCGAGCTTTCTTCGTCGAAGATCCCTCCCCGGTTGGGCACTGGGCGGTCACCAAAAATGCCACGAGGCATGGCCATGCTTTGCGTTGCTTGATGATTGCTTTCTTTTTAATTCTACTAAGGTTATGATGTCAGGTCCCCTCTCCCCCCTCCCGCCCCATCCTTCTATTTGCAGTGTGCCTGGTGGCCTTTGCGGCTCAAGCGAAGGAGGATTCGCATTATTACAGGGCCGGCTCAGTAATTTCAGGGAGCCAAGTTCCGCGCTGTGGCGGACGAACTACGACCACCTGAGCAACCAAAGCCTCAATTACAGACGTGCTAGCAAGGGCCAGCCATGGATTCCAGATGAGGAGGAGGAGGAGCAGTGTGATGGAATGGATGCGACCCGAGTACGACTGTCTGCGACGCGACCGAAGCAGCAAGAAGCTCTTCGCATATCTCACGTATGCACGAGTGCAAAAAAGAATGCCCTCTTCCAAGTTCCCGTGTGTTAGTCAGTGGGTGATTGTGCTTCAGGGGACGCGTGAGCGCCTAGGATTGCAAGCTCATTGGAGGCTGGCCCGTCAGTCACAAGCGGGAGAGAAAAGGACGCGTTTGAGATGTCTGCCCCCCATGATGAAACAGACGAGCACCCAACCAGAGCGCCCCTGCGTGGGTGGGACAGGGGCCGTGCCAGAGCAGCGTAGCATGACTGCGGGCAGACTGGGCGACGATTCGCTGCCACAGCCGATCGTAGCACTGGTGCATGGGTTCGTCGGCGGGGGCGGTGTTTCGACTATGGATATTTTGAGGCAGGTTCCCAAGGTGATTCGGCGAGCGGCCAGTCTAGGCTCGGCTGGGCAGTCCCCACAGCGGCAGGGGACCAACTCGTGCCTCACACTACTGAGCCTGTGCCTGCGCAGGTACCTCCCTAAGACAGGAACGGGCAAATTAGCAGGGGAAGTGTTAGTCCCCAGGAAGGAAGCCACGCACGGCAGGGCTGGTTGGTGCAGCAGGTGCGCCCTGGGGACCTGCCCTCTGACCAACCGCAGCGAGCGCAGCCTTCCCACCTGGGCAGACGTTAGGTGCCAGGCCTGGGGGCCGGTCCTGCACGTCAAGGTGTGATGCCCTCCTCCCCTTTCTGACGCTTGTTGGCGAGCCGGTTTTATTCCTTAAACCTCCCTCCTTGTTTCACTCGGGTTTCCTCTTTTCTTCCGCTCTTCTTTCCTTTTCCTTTGCTCCTCTGTCACTTCTGTCAACGCGATCACTTCTGATTCTTGTTTCCTGTTGGGAATACCGCGCGGATCTTCCGTTTCCTTTCCTTTTCATAATCCCGACTTTCCTTTCTCCTGGCCGGACCAGCCCATATATTGTTTTTCCATTTCGACGACCCAACCTCATCCTTGCGGCCGCACTGAACATACGACAATACGATTTCCCTTGCCTAGTTATATCGCCCGTTTGGAATCAGTGCCCCGAATTTGCAATCATCAGCTCGTACGAACCCGAATACCTGGTCCCCAGCACCAACACGCACCGAACAACACCTGAGACCGAACACCATGGCTCCCTCTTTGGTTCACCGCGCATTCCACTGGTCGGTCGATCTGACCTCTCTGCGCGCGGACAAGGCATCCGCGAAGCAGAAGGTTGATATGAGCGTGGACGACTCCAAGTCGGTCGCTCTGGGAAATGCGACTGAAGGCCCCACCTCGGCAACGGCCACGGCGATCACGAGTAATGCCCAATCACCAAAATCATCAAAGACCAGTGGCATGACCACGGTGTACATTGGTCCCAAGCAGCAACGTTTCAAGGTCAACAAGAAGCTTCTCTGCGCTGCCTCGCCCTTCTTCCGGGACCGCATCGAGGACCCTACCCAGCCTCGATCCGTTTCCATCTGGCTCCCCGGAGAGTCCCCATCTATGTTTGCCATGTTTGTTGAATGGCTCCACGACAGATACAACTTTCGATTTTACCTCGAGGATGTTGTGAAGAAGGCGCAGGAAGCTGGACATCAAGATGCTCAGGAAACCCACTGGGCACTCATCCGGCTGCACCTCTTTGCTTCACACCTCTACATCCTCTCTCTCCAGGACAATGCCATGGACGCAATCCAGGATCTTTACCTCAAGTGCGACTGGGACGTCACCCCAGGTCTAATCACATATCTCTACACGAAATGCGAGGGCATCCCCGCTGTCCGTCTCCGTCGCTGGGCTGTGGCAATGGTCGCGTACTCGCTCTCTCGCTCGCCATGCCGATCAAGTTATGCAGACTCCTCCTGTTCACCAACAACCCCCACATCATCGCGATTTGATGAGTCGGAATCTTCTGATCACGCGCGATTCCATGAGTTGCTCGATTCGCAAAAGGAGTTCAGTGAGGATTACACTATTCATATCCAGAAGCTCCAAGTGTCAGGCTTGCAACTTCGCTCCAAAAACCCACAAGTGCGCATTCCCGCGAACAAGCTTCGCAACGAAGAGCGTGCAAACGGCTTCCGGGAATGCTCGTTTCACTCTCATCGGGCTACAGTGGGGGAGAAGCGCTGCCCTCACGAGAGAAAGAGACTATTACGCGCCAAGACTCAGGTTGCCGAACTCGACGCAGCCGACAAAGTTGATGACGACCGGGCTTCCAGCTTGCTTTCGGCAAACTGGAGGGCTACACAAGACAGAACGTCCCGCTCCCTCTTCCGTGTTGAAGAAGAGGCCGAGCCGGAGCAGGGGCTGAAACACATGAGGTCGATCTCTAGTACTCTCAGGTGAAGAATGTCTCACATGCTGCGAAATGTTTTATTATGACGTACATAGCTAGCATTGCATGGATGGAGTTTCGTTTTACGATTGGGATGAGGTCTTTTTTTCTTCTTGTCCCTCTTTTTCTCTTTTTAATTTCTCCCCATATGGAAGATATCATATTAGCAGGCATCTATTCCCTGTACCTCACTTTATAATACATACATCGAGGGACAGCTTCCGAATGGCCTCATACCATTCTCACAAATATACAAATTTCACTCCAACTATTGCGCTTCATTTTTCATCTTTGCATATCACATGGTCACAATGAGTAGTTGAACGGGGACAATTTGTTTATCGTAAATTCATTATTCATCATATAAACGGGCTAATTCGTGAACCTCTCGACACACGGGGCCGCTGTGTGGCCAGTGGAGATGGTTCGATTCGTATGTAGTAAGTACATCATACTCTCGTGAGAAAATGCCAAATGTTAAGAGGATAGTAAGAATAGCAAAGAGACAGACAGAGAGAGAGAAGAGAGAGAGCGAGAGAGAGCGAGAAAGTCCAAGATAAAGATGAAATCGGCCGTCTTGTCTTTTCCAGATAGCCACACTTTGGTGCCACGGCAATTCGTTGAAGCAACATTGTCTTTCGAGCCATTGCAGTATGTTTTCAATTTATGTCTCCATCGTAATGTTGTGCGCGTGAAAAGCTCATTTAAGGGATAAACGGTGGGAACAATGCGTGAGTCATGTGGTATCGTTGATGCTTGCCATAATTCCATATTTGTCAATTGGACAAGAGAAATTCCGAGGTGAAATAGAAGGGAAAATAAAATAAAGAGTGAGGCGAGTGCGTGCATTGCGTTGCATGTGTCCCGTAGCTAATTTTTCTCATTGCTGAATCGTTTAGTCGTCGTTAAAAGAATGGAACGGATGTCATATGTGCATAACCAATATGAAGATCCTTGGAAAGCAATATCTCCATGCGGGAGAGTTATGCCATGATCGAGATTTGCTGCTTTAGATAAAAAGAAAGTTTTTGCTAGATGTCTGAATCTAAGAGCCATTGCTACCGGAAACCCGGATAGATGCAAGAGAATACTTTTTGATGAAGTGTCGTGAAGCAAAATAAAAATTTTGAGCAAGAAGATCAAAGCCATTGAGTCGTTGCTTGGAAAATTGTCCAAATATGTTGCAAAAAGAGCTCGTGGTCGGATATAATCATGATTCATAAAAAACAATTATGTTTGTGCATGAAGGATAAAAATGATGTATGAACAGGTGCAATACTGAGTCATGGCTGCTAAAAAGGCGATTCAGACCGGCGTGGATGCCACTCTCGATCGCGGTAGCGGAAGTCCTTCAACCTCTCGTCCAGATAAGTCAATCGGCTCTCAAGAGACGACCGGGGTGGGGCTGAGTCCTCTTGATCTGCCGCGTGCGTATAGAGGCGCTGAACACTCCCAAACGGTCGATAAGATGCGCTTTGGTTAAGACCAGAAAGCCCAGAAGAGTGCCTATTAGGAAATGAGAAGCTACTGGGTATAGAGCCAAATGGAGACCCAAGTCGAGCGGGAGCATCAGTTGAAATGTGGCGTCCAATTGAGCTGGATGCCTCGAATAGCTCTTGGATATTGCTTCGGGGTGCTGACATCTCACTCCCGAGGCTACGCGAAATCGGCTCCGAAGGCGGACGAACAGGGCTCGCCCCAGGTTCGCTCCACATATCAGAGGCCAGACTAGGCCGTTTGGTTCGCCGAATTTCCGCTGGTGTTTGCCTAGAGCGGCGCCTCAGTGTGTTGGATCGAGATCGAGGACGATTTATCCTGCTTGGGGACTTTAAGTTGTATAGATGGCCAAGGGTCTGGCTTTGGCGTTGCTCCTCGACTCCAAAATCGGCCATCAGAGTACTTGACGAACTTGGGCCATAGCTCTTGGCAACAAAGGGAGAGCCAAGACGAGGGATCTCGTTAGCGGTAGATTTGGTGGGTGTAAACAACGGAGCAGACAAAAGAGGCGGAAGGTCTTGTGAGAGTCTGTCATGGCTGAGTTCTGATCGGGTGAGCTCAGCCAGAGGTCCCTGGGGCTGCATGGAGTCCGCAGTGGAAACAGCAAGTGACACTGCCATGTCGTTGCCCGAAAAGACAGATGAGTGAGCCGGGGTGTTGTGCCTGCTCCAGCGTCGGGCAGCGGTTTTCCCGAACGGCGTGGGGCTCTGTGCGAGATACTGGACATTTCGGGTAGTGTTCCCAGCATTAGCCCTGCATAGCTCCCGCAGGTGCGCGCGTGTTGCCGCATCAGTGTGCGGCCAATGGGAGGAGTTAGCGATTCGCGCAACCGGCGTTGAGCTGCCACCGTTCGCCTCCAGAGATAGTGATTTGGGGTCTGCTCCTTTCCAAGTCCTCCTCGCTTCTCTAGAAACGCGGAGCAGAACGCCCTGCGGTGGCATGCCATTCTTGCTGATACGAATGGGCGTTACCTTGGGATCTTGGAGATATGCCAAGTAAGTATTCCATAGATGCTGGTTCATAGCTCTGGACCAAGGGGCTTTTCTTCTAACTGAAATCCGGTCTGAAGCACGAACAGTCTTTTCAGCATCCTCGACTTTCAAATAAGTGTCATACCGCTCCTGAGCCTGTGGCTCGGGGCTAATACATTCGTTGAGCTCCTCTGATGTGAAGGAAAAGTGACTGAAAAGTGAGGCGCTTGTCTGGGTTGAGCGAGCCGTTGATGGTCGGCTGGATTCATATTCGGGACTCGACTCAATCCCGCTCAAGGAGTCAACCGACCAGTCGTGGTGACGTTGAGGTGAGAGAGCTGGAGTATGGCTAGGTGCTGGAGTCTTTGGTGGCGAGTTTCTCTTAAAGTGTCCCTCTTCAGAGGGATATCCATCGTCTGAAGCTGGGTAGGTGTGGCCATCGAAGCCAAGAGTATCTACCATACCATCGTCATAGACAACAGGCTCCTCAATGCTTGGGATGGGCACGTCAGCACCGGCGACGCGCTCAAGAAATTGTGGCGTGGGCTCTGTGTTGGGCAGCGATCCGACACGTCTCTTGAGACGAAATCGCTGGCGCGGAGGTGAGGGTGGCTCTTCCATCTCATCTTGGGCCAAAGGTTCGGGTGTTTTTGGTACTTCCGACCTGCGAAGCACGCGCGGCCGCGTTGCACGCAGCCGCTGCAAGGGAGACATGTTAAAGAAAATATATAAGGGCGGCTAGGGGACCCGGGACGGGACGTGGTTCTTGAGGGAGAGCACAGGCAGCCCTACAAGGAATAGCTGGAGCGTTTGGACAAGCAAACCGGACGGTGACGCAACAACACTTCGTCGCAGTACAGGTTGGTCTCAAATCTCAAGGCGCAGATCCCACACCCCACTCCAATTGTTATGATTCAACAGGTTAACCCTCAAGTGACATGAAGCGACGCGATCGAGTCGTACACCTTGGTCAAGTTTCGGTCGGCGCAACGAGAATTGGCCCAGGGTGTTTGGCGAGCGACAGTCGGTAGCGCGGTCGTAAGTAGTTGAAAGAATATTAAAGTTAAGATGCGGTTGAAGACGAGGCAAGGAAATAGCGAGTCCGCCACGGGTAAGAACTGGCAGCGCGTAGTCGAGGTCTGATCCAGCACTGTTGTTTTGGTGAGGGCGCAACCGGTGAACACGCGGGCAAGCCGTCGCAGGTGGGCGCAAGGTGAATTAAGTCCAAGAGTCGAATAATTTTTTTTCCCAAAGGTAACAGGTTATAAATTCTCGCTTGGTGATTGCGACGATCCAAGGATCACATGGCTTGTCCTGACGGATGTGCTCCGACGAGGCTGAGGTGAAAGGAGAGACTGGAATGGGACGGGGAGTGCGATGAAGAAGAAGAGGAGCACGGGCAGGCGACGAGGATATGGGTTTGGGGGTGGGCTGATGCGCGGCGACAGCAGTGCAGCGCACCTGTCGGTGGTAGGTCAGGCACTGTACCTGCTGGCTGGCCAGGTGTGCACACGGCAGGAGGTACCCCTCTGCTGAAGGTGAGTAGGTGGGCAGGGAGGTACCACTAGAGGCACCTTGCGGGTGGAGACCTAGGGTAGTACCTCTAGCATGGAGCAGGTAGGTACCTAACCTGCAAACCTGGAAAGCGTTGATGGGGTTCACCTGCCAGGCCGCTGTAGCTGGGCAGGTCGTAGCTTCTTTGGGTGCTAACCTAGGACAGGCATGCGCTAGAACCGCGCAACCTCACTGGACGCCCACCGGCCAGCTGGACCCAGCGGCAGGTCCCTACTCCCCCTACATGGCTCCCACACGCCCTGCCACGAGAGAACTACAGCGGTGCGCGAGTGGCGTGAACCCTCTGCCACTCCCCGAAACCCAAAGAGCCCCACTCCCAACTTGCGCTGAGCGCCTCGATTGTGTGAAGTGGCCGACAAGGTCCCCGGCCTACGACCCCCAACAGCTGCAGCCGTTAGCGTAGAACCGTGAAGCTACTGCTCTAGTACCCAGAGGGCGGTAGGGGGCTCTTCAAGATAGCGAAGTTTTTTTGCGCGCAGCAGGTTGATACTGCTAATCCTGACGGGCGCTAGCAGGCATGGCATAGACTCAAACACCCCGTGATAGTAGCGCAACGGGTCGGGGCCCAAGGCCAGCGCTTGCCTGCCTTCCTGGGACTGACAGCTCATTGGAGAGCCGAGAGGGTCGAAAAAGACGGTGGACGGAAAAGAGCTTGTTTCCTATGTGAGAACTACCAACTGGGGCCCAGCGTGCTATCCATTCCTGTCCTACCCTGATTTGGAGTATTACTACCAGCATGGCATTGGCCACACTCGCGGTGAAGAGGTTGGCTTCGATTTGAGTTTGGGGCTGCTGAACCAAACGGGACCATGAACGGGGGATGGACAGAATGGCTTAAGCCAGCGTTTGGCTGACACAATGTCGTTGGTGCTACTGCAGGTGGGCTGGACACCATCGGGCAAGAATCACAGCATTAGACGCGATTCGACGACGGCATTGGGTAGATTTTGAGGCCGCAGGTGTGCATGGGCGGGGTGAGAGCGTTTGCAGCGCGGCCGGATGAACCAGAGTGCATCACATCACATCACATCACCCATCTGCATCTAGCACCTCTGTCTCTGCCACCCGGTCGCCTATCTCGGACCTACCTAAGGACGCACCATCCATCATCCTGGCCCAAAGGGGAGGACAGTTGTGTAAGAATCGCTATTCTTGGCCAGACCCGGGTGGTGGTGTGTCAAATTGTTGGTCAACGAGGCTGGTGGAGTTGATGCAAAGCTGAGAATCATTTCTGAGGTAGGTAGCAGTGCTTGATGCATTCCCCAGGCTTGCGCAGGATGCACGCCTATATGCACGCACATACAGACCTACATTAGCAGGTAGGTTTAACATCTGACGCCCGTGTGATCTGTCTGTTCTCCGCAGCTGGGCGCTCTACAAAAGTGGAATGGCTGGATAGTTCATAGGGTAATAGGCCCTGCTGCTGCACGGTACCCCCAACAAATGACGAGGATTCCTCAGTACAAAACAAACAAACATGGGAAAATAAACAAAACAAAGAAACATCGCATTTTCCATGTGATATTTCGCATTGTCAAGTCTTTATTGTCTTGCTGTCTCACTCTCAATGGCCAATGTGCCGAGACAGATATCAAGATCAGACGAAGGAGGGTATCCCAATCCCAGTCCAGCTCGACCCGTAGAGGTGTGTTTCGCCCAAATTGTGCGATTCCTAGGAGAAAACGACGCTCGTAACTTCGGCTTCATCATCCAAGGGACCAATGGCATCAGGATGGCTTTGCCGAACGACCGCTGCTTCTGTGAGGTTGTCTGAGTGACGCGTTTTGCAGCACACGATCATGACGCGTGACATCGCGTTTTAGGAAGTGGGTACTGGTGGGTTTAAGTGGCTTTTTGTCCAATTACAGCCCCAGTATTTGCTCCAGCGGTTGTTCAACATGAGATATGACGCACCGAAATCCAGCTGGCCGAGACGGGATCGATACCTACCTATCTAGGAGACAAAGGGCCCTCAGGATTGAGCCTGATGGACTAGGCCTTGCCAGGGCACGTCGTACGCGAGGCCAGCTTATCACCATGAGGTAACAGTCTATTGCTGCAACTCTGGGAGGACGAATGGGAGAGAAGTTTGGAGGCGTACGACAGCCTAGTGCAGATTCCTCCGAGGTGAACAGAAGGGCTCTCCTCAACGAACCCTCTTATCATCCACTGCTATACCACCCATTATAGATACTATCGATCATCCAGATGTGCCTTCCAGCTTCTTTGCCACATATGCTACCCATTAAGAGAGGAGACACGATATGCATGTACATCCTTTTACACCTTGTATTGAGGATCGCGATGGACGAAATCGCCTGGACCAAAAACTTGACATGCCACCGGCTTGTTTCATCCGTAGGCAGGTAGCCCCCAGGCTGGATAACACCCAGGCTGGCCCCGGTCACCATCCCACTCTCGGTCAGATCGCATTCTACTTCACTCGGTACCTATCCAGACGAAGCGGGCACCCTTATCCTCTCGTGCTCTCTTCCCTCCTTTTCCATTCCCTTGCGGACAGTGTCGGTCCGCCACGAGCAGGTACTATTTGCCCTGGCTAAAGCCTCGAGGCTAGAGCTCCTGTCGATCCAAAGCCAAAGACCCTGGCACGGGCCTGGCGCCAGGGCCGTCAGGGCGCTGCCGCTGGGACTAGCCGGGCTTTTACTACCATGCTCCAGACCCTTGGCCCATCTCTGCCATCGTAGCGACCCTCTGCGATGGGTCAATCCAGGATGAGATGACAAGCCCCCCTTTGACGCGAAGCCGCAAAGCTGTCCATGGTCTGTGATGGTGCTCGACGATGCTCCTGAAAGAACGGAGCTGCCAGCGGGACAACCAGATAGGTCCGCACCACCCACTCGCACCGAAGCCTCGCGATTCCCTCTCCGTTACACTTGTCAAGGCAAGATTTGTCCACCTACTAGAAGTCGCCATTGTTGGGTTCGGTTCTCATTCGCTCGGCCCGCTTCCTTTGCATACGTCTCATTTTTGAGTGGCGCTTTCTCGACCACTCACAATGTCTCGTCGCGTTCCCGTCGAAACTGGGAGACATGCAACGTACGTAGGTCCTATACTGTACATGGACACGTGCATAGTTGGGGTGGATTGCGTTCTCGAAGCAAGAAAATGTAATACGCACTCGATGCTCCTAACCCCATTGCCTCATTACATGGCATCGCAATACCTCACAGCCTACCATAGTGTAGTAGCAATGTTATGTTGGGAGGGTGCCAGCTCTGTCATTGCGAACACCCCACGACGTAGGATTGCATCTGTTTATGACTCCTCTGGGAACTAGTGCCCCCTTGTTTCCCTACCTCGATGTTACTGATGCTGCTGCTGACATGCGTCTATTTGCTGTCAATGAGACAGTCGCTCGGAATGCCGCCCAGCCGAGTTCCTCCGTGAGCGTAGTAGTACGGAAAGGTAACCAGTGCATCTTGCGGCGCAGCCAGCGTGGTGCTCGGACTCGAGAAGAGTAAGATACCCGGGGACGTGTGGTCCTTGATGTGACAATGGAATCTTACTTTTTCCAACCCGCCTTCGTGCATCCAGGTCTCGTTGCCGACATTGCCACATTCCCAGCGACGTTGTCTTTCAAAGACTTTGCCCATAACATACCCAAGAGGACACCGATCCCTATAAGTCAAATTTCCCTGTTGCCTACTATTAAAGGAATAATTAACCAACGGCAGGAATATTCCTTGACGATAGTTACATCTGAACCCGTCGGCCTCAGATTCTGAGGATTGGTAATTCCCGTGTAGGGTAGGAGTATCTCTGCGGCAAGCTCGAATGGGATGTACGAGGGCCATACAAAAGGGCTACATGAACTTACCAGCCATCCTCCGCCAGATGCAAGTATACTGCGGGTCCTTGCTCAGTACCTGCAGGCGGTTAGGCACGCGTCCCGTCTTGACCTAACCAGCACACAGAATCGGCCCCACCTGCCACCACAACTCATCTTGCAGCAAGCTGGAGCAATATAGACTGACGTACAGTCAAACCTACATCCAAGCGAGATCAACTCCAGCAGTCAAGCGGCCACTTCATCCCGTCCACTCAGCATCCAATATTGCCAAGCCCGTCCAGCGCATCATTCGGAGAAAGAGTTGCGGCCCAACCATTCCCCTGCTCAGACCGCCCAGGATTCGTAGATAGGAGGTACACTACTTGGCAAGCCCCAAAGATCGATCAAACCTCCATCTTGCAAGTGAAAATCATGAGCCCCTTGGATATCGTCACACTGGACAATCTCGCCCAGGCGATACCAAAATGGAGCCCGGACGATGAAAATCACCTGTATGCCGTTGTAGACATGGGCAGGTCAGTACATCTGACCAAGAGTTGCGCCGTTCCCTCATCTTGGTGCCATGCCATGTCACGGCAGTGCTGACCGTCCTCAGCAATGGGATTCGATTCTCTATAACATCACTGGCACCGCCTCAGACGCGGTTGCTTACCCCCATTTATTCTTCTCGTGCTGGGATATCCTTATTCGATGCCCTACAGCCCTCGAGTACAGGTGAACTGTTATTTCCTCAGTCCACCATATCGTCAGTCTCGTCGACGCTGGCGCAGTTCAAGGAGCTGGCAGACCTCCACCATGTCCCACCTTCGCATGTGATGGTCTTCGCCACCGAGGCTATGCGTCGTGCTGCCAACTCTGCCGCCATGCTCACCGCCATTGCTGAGGCTACGGGTGGCCTCAGGGTACAGATCCTGGAGCCTTCCGTGGAAACTCTCTTCGGGGCCGTGATGGGCTCGAGAAGCGGCCTGACTGATGTTAGTGATGGCGCCTTGTTCCTGGACCTTGGCGGTGGCAGTGTTCAGATCACTTGGGTCGACACCTCGCTCGATGATTATGAGATCCTTGCTGCCCGGGCTGGCAACAGCATGCCTTTTGGAGCTGCAAAGCTCACCCGAGTATTCCGAGAAGGAGACGTGGGCATACAGACTACCGAGTCAGACAAGCTTAAGGTCTCTATGCAAGCTGCGTTCGACAATTTGTGCTCTCAATTTCCCAGGCTACAGAAAATCAGAGAGGCTTACGAAAGGGGCGAAGATGCCAAAGTCAATGTATACATGTGCGGTGGTGGATGCCGAGGGTACGGCAGCATGCTCATGCACAATGATGAGATATCTCCCTACCCTATTCCCACGGTTGGTAGTTACACTGTGACCGGAGACTCGTTCAAGAAGGTCACTGAGATGCGTCGCATCAATGATACCTACGACGGAAAAATCCCTGGGCTGTCAAAGAGACGCCGGCAGCAGTTTGATGCCATTTCAGCTGTCATGGAGGCCTTCTCAACAGCCGTGCCGAATGTCAGGCATGTCACCTTTTGTAAAGGATCAAACCGTGATGGTGCTTTGATGATGAAACTACCACGAGCGATTCGCGAAAGCAATCCCCTGGATGTGATAGCAAACGTGGATACTGGCGACAAAGCTTTGTTCGAGGCAGTGGCGAGCCTCCTCGCAAAGGCCATACCACCTGAAGCACAGCTTGATCAAGTCCCTACAGTTCTCAATATTGACGGACTTCGGTCACTTTTTATCAAGGAGATCTGGGCCCGGGCAGGTCACGAGGCTGACACCAATGCTTCTTTTTCTCTTCATCATGCTATTTGCCGTGATGCTGACGCTCCTGGTCTGAGCCATCTGGCTAGGGCCCTCTTGGGCACAACTGTTGCAGCTAGATGGGGATCAGGCATGGGACCTGTCGATGCGCAGTTGGCAGAGCTACTCGGAGGCATTCTAAAGAGGTACAGCAAGGAAGCCATATTTTGGGCTTTGTACATTGGTGCGGTTGCCAACGCATTGGTCACAATTGTCCCTGTGCGTCCAAGTAACGTTGAGATTTTGCAAAAGTCCATACGGTAAGTCAAATTCGCAATAGCCTATCTTGTTCAAGTTCATATAATCGTTATTTCATTCTGACATGGGAATAGGTTTGAAGCACGCCTTCTCAAGGTGCCAGGTGAGAAGGATAGTCTTCAACTTTCAATCAGCATTCACCCCAAAATCCTCCGCTTCGTTGATGTGGAAGAACTCTCCTCCCCGTTTAAATCAATACTCAAGAATGGAGACAAGAAACCCAAAAAGAAAACATCTGTCATTATACTTCCCCTCACACAAGAGTAGCGAGCAAGATCAAAGAGATCGTTTAACCAAACCGAGCTCAGTCTACTCGGCATCGCAATCATCAAGCAATGTTGCTGCCTTGGACTGGGATGACTTTGTGGCACGCGATCGCGTGTTGAGCTTCTTTAGCTCATGGTTTACCACAAAGACACATAGCAGTTGGTCAACCGGAAGCTCGGATGTTTGAAGTTTTTGCACTGGTTCTTGTTAGAAACGAACGAGCCTCAAATCAATTCACTGGATATCAAACTCACAAAACGGTTTTCTGTCGTTGAGCATCGCCTTAGTCAAAGGGCCTAGAGCTTGTTTGGCCTGGCACAGATGAGCTGGGTACCTCGGAGCCTTCAGCCAGTCCAATGACACTTCCAAGCTCTTCTTGTTTCGAAAGTGGTAGTGATAGAAGATTGCCAGGACCCCAAAGAAATTTTCAATTGGGGATCTGTGTGCTACACGCCCGCTCCGTATTAGCACATATTCAACCTAGCCAAGCCGACGGCTGGAAAACACTTACGATTTTGAGGGTCTGCCAATCCTTGGCCATGGCGTGCCATCATCGCTGTCACAGACCAAGTGAGTTCACGATACATGAACAAGAGCTGCCACAGAGCTGCCCACAACGCCAATTTGTCGTCCGGTTTGGGGCTTCGGCTTGGCGTGAGGCACTCGTCGAGGTCTTTGAGAATATCATGTTCAATGCGATGCAACGCATTTCGCGCAATTGTGCGAAGCTCAGCCTGGACCGATAGCGGAAGGTTGGCAATCTTCCCAGATGGGTCACGGCATAAGAATGACGATGACTTCCAGATTCGGAAGAAGCAGGCCATCTTATTGACCCTTGTCACCAGGCCATGCTGTGACATTGTTAGTTACGACCCAGCCTTCTGGTTAATGGAGTGCTATATGATACACCATAGTACGTACCATTGGGAGTCCAGTTCCCCCCCTGGAATAGGCGATGAGGAATCTGTGGACTGAGTGGGGAAAGCCTGGCGTGTTTTCATACACAACTTGGTTCTCAACCCACCAGACCAGGTCTTCATGTGTAGGCATGGCATGGCGGGCGAACGCAGCTTTCTCTGGTCTCCCGTCTTCCTTCTCATTGCTCCACCTATAGGCTTGGACAGAAGCCGGCAGCATTGGCGAGTAATGATCTCGCGAGAAGAATATTTGTATGTCCCTCGGTTTCCCGGTGAAGAGATGAGGGCTTACTGTGAAATGTTCTTCCTTTCCGGGATTCTTGGACCAGACATCTGAACACCCAGGTCATACTCTGTTAGAAACAATAGTGCAACAGACGAGGTGAGGTCGGAATCCACTATCCTATCTCGGAGAGGGTAGCGGCGGCACGTACCAGGGATCTTGCTAATAACGGGCCATGCCTCAGCAAGGTTCATACGAGTACAAACCAGGTGGGAATGCTTCGGGAAGGCTTTTCTGCACGTGGGGCAAACGCCATGCTCGTGACACTGAGACTGTCTTAGCTTCCTGGTTGGGGAACAACAACATTAAAGTTGGCTGCCTTACACGGGTCTTGGACACTCTGCATGGGAGGCAGGCTCCACTCTTCCGAACGTCGGCCACCTGTTCAGGGCGTGCAAGCTGCCGTGGTCTCTTCTCAGGAGCTTGATCAGAACGTCTACGCTTGAGCCCGAGGCTGTGCCCGGCCTGTCTCACAGTACCGTCCTCAGCGACGCGAAGGTTGGGCGAATAGGCTACAAGTGCAGGCTGGGGATGTTCTGTCTGAGGGTATGTCCACTTATCATCCTGGGCCCTGAACTCCTTGAGGCTAGCACCCGGACGGTGGTATGCTTCCTCGATCCTGTCAGGAAGGATGGGACCAGAGTGATCAGAAGGAGATGTGCTGCCCTCCCCCTGAACAAGTTCTGGTGGGGAGGGATGGCCCGAATAATCAGACGCAGTTACCGCCTCTTCATCAGGGCCGAACGAAGTCTTCATCCTGAAAAACCGATGGGTTTCAATGCTGTCAATAAGAGGAGAGATCTCCGTGATGAGCTTGTTGAGGCTCTGTGGGGAGGCCCTGGGGGAGGGTTCAGTGTCGTTGAGGTAAGCCTGCCAGTCAAAATAAGAGTGGAATAGCTCATCCAGGTCAGGAGAGGAGTGAACACGAGAGTTTTCTTGACCGATTTGGGGAAAGTCCCTGGCGAAATCCATGTTGATATATCCGTGTGTAAGTCACGGGGATCTGGTGAAACCTTGGCTGCCCGAATCAAAGCCTGCAGCTTTCTGCGTCCAATGTCTTTGTCGATAAGGTGAAGATGCCCAATATTCCCAAGGGATCTTGGTACAATATTCAAACGGATCAAAAGACGTGGCTTTGACGCAAGAGAATTATAACTCGACATCCCATATGGGCCCTTAGACTGGTCGCTCGACTTACACGATCTCCAAACGACCCCATTTGCACATTTCGGTGAAAATGCCTGGTATGATTGGCTGGTTTCAACAGGGGTTGTCATTGGATCTGGCGAGCAGGGATTGCGATTGACTGAGGGTAGTGTGTGTGGGTTGATCCGCTTTCTCTCAACCAACCAGGGCCTTGATTGCATTCCCGGTGAAGGAGAGGCTTTTTGAGGCTTTGGGCAACCGATTTCGGGACTGGGACGCGAGATTGGTGCTCTCCCGGCAAAGATGGAAGTGTTGATGGGTTTTTAGGGGCATCTTGAAACGGGGAAAATGGAGGTTTTCTCAACCGCTGGGCTGCTCTTCAGGAAGCAGGCTGGTGGCTGTGTTTTGCCCTCTGATACAGATTCGTCCTTGTCGATATGAATGATCAGCAAATCATTGCAGATAAGAGAATGGCTCATTGGAAGGTCTGCGGTCGATAATTTTCAGGCCTCCTTACACCCGCCGCTGGAATACTTCTTTTTTGCACAGCAAAGCCATATCAACAAGCCCTGTAGTGTCAAGATCTGAGAAACAGTCATCATTGTATGATTTCATGGCTAGAAGTTCTCTCGAATGAAGACTAGACGTGTCAAACCTTGTTTCTCCGCTACTTCTTCTCGAGAAACGAGAGCAGAAGGCCGGGAGTGCAAAATCACTCTCTGAGAGACAACCACTCGGGGCTTTCGTGCGCCTCTCGTTAGGCATAGTTTGGTGAATGATGATCTTCTGCATGGGAGGCTTCTCTCTGAAACTATCTACACGGGCGCCTGGCTTGAAAAGGGGAGTTAAAACGGGTGCAAATAAGAGGTTTGAAAGAAAAAATGGTACGGAAGTTGGGGGAATGTTGTATGGAGCATGTCTGGGTTAAGCAAGGCCATATTGCCTGTGGCGCCCTTGAGAGCTCTCATGAGTCCAGTGTACCATCTGCTGATCAATGGCTGAACGACGCAATAGGAAGTCCGTCCCGGAATAAATGACCGTAAGTTGCCATAGACACACCCATAGCTCCGGCCTGTCTGTCATCTCGAGTGGCTGGCAGGTTGGGACGTCCGACCAGTTTAGATACAGGTCTAAACTCTCCGTTGTTTAAAAATGGCAACGGTAGAAGACCTCCAACATTGGAGTGAATATATAGCTCGCCCCTTAGATGATGTAAGGATTATTTGACCCGGGTGACCTTCCGGGGCGAAAAAGGCTAGTGTAAATGGTTAGTAGTAACCCCCAAACATGCTCAGAACGCGGCCAGGCCATCCTTGGTGATTGACGAGGCTAAGACGAGGTTGCCGTTCTCATTCCTTTACATATCTGTGGGAGACCGTAGCCGAGAGGGACGCAAACGTGGAGAAACCCCTTGACTTTTGACATGACGCTCGGCTGGCTATCATTCTGTGTCCGCCCAGAAAACTCCTGTATCCAATTCCCCCCTGAACAGGAATATCACCAGGGAGCTGGTGGGGAAACGTTGGTTTTTGGAGGACGATTGTTCCCGGTCTGATTACAGGGATGGTGGAGCGGAAGGGCTCCTTGAGAGAATTGATTCAATTCCCTTTGTAACCGTAGGGAACATATTAAGGCCTCTCATAAGTGTCTCGTCTCCTCGGGAAAGAGAAAACGCCTCCATACGAGAGAAACCACGGCGCGTTATGGGATAATATGGCCGAAATGTTACATGGTAGACATGTAAATAATCGTAGGCCACTTCCGTGTGTCTCTGATGCTTCATCTGCTCCCACATTCGTTCACGATGTTCAGTTTCTTATGAACTCTCAGCACCTCGCGCTTGGCTTCACCGTACAGCAGTGTACATTGATATTGGCGATTTGCGCTTTGGGTTTCCTGGATCGGGCCGGGCAATTGCGTGTCGGACGGAAAAAGCCATTCGGGAAAGTTTGCCGATTGTCGGGAGGTTGAAGTAAAGGTTTGGTCAGTGTGTGTCCGGCACATTTCGGTACGGGATTCGCCAACATAGGAAGTCTTCAGAGTAATGAGAACGCCTACTGCCTATTCAATCACACACACGTGGATTCACACGATGGCGATGTGAAAGTTAGACTAGAAGGGTTGGAGGGAGGACTTGAGTATTTTTTCTCGGAATATCGTGTTTGGAGTCTTGAGCATGGATCCTCGAGTATTGTGTCCAGACTTTTGAGCATGAAACCCAGAGGATGAGGGTTAAGCTTAGAGTATCAGACGCTGACTCTAGTATTACCTTTAGGCAATTGAACATGGAACTTCTATTATCAGGGATTAAACCTGGAGTATTGAGTATTGAACCTGGAGCAGTAGGCAGAATCTGGAATATTGTGTTTAGAGCATTGCCCAGACTATTGTGTATATAACATGTAGTAATTCAGAATCAACCTGAAATCCCGTGCTTTCGGCCTTGGGTATCAAGGGCACTAAGACTTTCAGGTTGATTTCTGTTGTATAGCGCGAACTTGAGTTGTGGATCAGTCAGGATCAGGCCAACGATGGTAACTTCCAAGCGAGAAAAGGACAAAATACATTCCGGGGAAGGATTTATGATGCTATATATACGCTTAAAACTCTAGATCCATTTATGCTACGCTCTATTGGTGACCTTATTTATTGCTGTACGGCAAAGGGTGAAATGAAGCCCGGTTATTGATCGCTCATTTCATAACGATAACGCAGTAGAGTCCAGTACCACGACCTTTAAAATCAGACAGTTTGTAAAATGTGACCAAACAAACGAAGGCACGGGTTAGGTTACATCTTGTGCCGGAATCAAGCCGCTGCGATGTTGACTCTCCGGACTCTCTGAAGGTCCGAAACGCCTCGGCAAAGGCCAGGTAAGGCGGCACCGCTTGATGAGAAATCCGTCACAGTCTGAAGGTAAATACATGATAGTTCTCTCGTAGTGATGACGGCGCGGGCCTAAGGCCATTCCATCGGCCCCAGGAAAAGGGTTGGAGCCGCTGAAGCTACTCGTTGACATTGACATGAGCAGCTATGGCTTTTCTCGTGACTCTGTTTGGCCGAGTAGAGATACAATTCCCAGTATTCAGAAATTTCATATCAATTATGGCTAAGTAGATGGGCTTATAGAGTTGGAGGAGATAATTCGGATGCAGAATTGCCCCTGGGGGCCTGTTTTATGCTGGTATCCAGGTCAAAAAGCAAAAAATTTGTGATGGATTCCTTGTATTTGGAGATGGAGCTCGCGAAGTGTGATCCGGAATACAGCTTAGCAAGTAGGCCGCATCTACATCAGAGGGCGCCTGATCCGTTCGGTCAAGGTAATGGTCGAAGTAAAAAGCAGCCATTATGGCGCTTATGATGAGGGTTGAGTCTAATAGAAACCAGGCCAAACCCCAATGATGAATTTCCCAAGCAGGGCTGATCTCCTGGCCTTTCGGAATCTCAATGCTTCTTCATTTGATGGTCACGACGCACAAAAGTTGGACTGCCTCAAACGCGTAGATTTGATAGTGATCGACGAGACGCAGCACGGCTCAGGGCGGCGTCGCCTTAGCTGGACACTTAGGCATGATAGTTACTTTGGCTCATCGTGCTGATATGAAGATCAATATGATACCATGGAAAAGTAAGAACTTGGCTAAAGAGCAGAATGATCTCATCGAAGCATACAATGTCCATGCTGGAGATGTCAATACACTTTGTCGGGTTTGCAGTCGCGGAAAGAAATGAACGTCCTCGAGGGTCAGGAGAATTCGTCCACTGGGTCTCAAATACCGCCACATGCCGACAGCCATGGCTCTTCAAGTACGACTGTCTTCATCATGTTATGCTCTCTACGCCAGAGGCCTCTCAACGTAGTATCTGAAGAGTACCTGGAAGTTGCCACCCTGTTTGTATTTCTCCAACGAGGTACGTGATTCTGCGCAGTAGGTTCTTACCGTCGATCTTACAGCTAAGAATAGTGTGCTTTTCAATGATGAGATCAGCAGCTGGAGGTTTGATTTCGGAGCCGAGGGAATCCGGACAAGTAGAATGAGGCTTGACTTGCCACCTCGACACCGGCCTGTTCCCATGCCACTCGCGGGATAGACTCCCGGAGGTTATTCTAAGCGTAGGTAAGCCGAAAATGCCCTTTGTGAGGGTTTACATCTAGGCGATCTGCAGGATGGCCAGTAAAGTTGGGCGAACAGGCAGTCCTGAGTTGGGCTGGATATCAGGCTGGCCACAGTACACGGAATGGGCACCTTGCATGTTAATGGCGCCTGAATTATGTTGATGACTAGGAGTAGATCCGATGTAATGTGGGACCGCCGGCGCTGGATACAGTTCACATATAGATCGGGCAGTCATGGGTTGTAGCTTCGACACAGCAGTTATATAAGCTTACGTGTTATGTCGTGGCTGTACATACAAGGTCTCCCTGTGTGACCAGGGAATACAAGATGTTGCCGTGCTCCGGGAGTGGCTTCCGTCTAGGCTCGACATGGGCTTGCAGTAGTGTAGGGACAATGGAAGATGATCCGGATTCAGTTATATCTGATGAAGTATACCGTTGGTCCATGGTACTTATCCAGCCGGAAGTAAGCCTACACGGTTGCTGATAATGGGCTGATTCAACGATAATGATTAGAGCGTAGTCAGAGAGGCGTAAAGAGTCATTGAGCGGCACGAGAGTGCCACCGTCTTGGGCCATTGATCATCATGCTCCAGGCTGCATCGTCATCAACGGAAAATGAGGCTGACCTCGGCCCACGGAAACGAGTGGCTGCTTCGTGCTACAGCGTGTTATAGCACTACGTAGGCAATGTGGAACTGTCCGGCTTGTTGGGTACGGGGGGCATTGAGTTGCTGACCTGACTGTGCCCAACGAAAAGCAGCATTGTCGTGCCATTGATTGAGGCTTAGCACGTGACGGATGTTGGTGATCCGAGGACGCACAAGTCGGACTTCCCGCTGCCGTACCAATTGGAAAAAAGGCTATGTCGTATTTGAAAAATAGGCGGAATTTGGGTAGGAAGAATCCGAATACATCAGTTCTCAGCATGGAAATTACACTGCTGAGATGTTGCGGTGTGGCGTCGTATTAGCAAGACATGCAGTAGATGCTGCAGCTGGGCACTTGTGACAACAGCTCGTCACGTGCAGACTACCCTGAGGACGCTCGTACGTGGCCTGGGTCCAGGCTGCTGGATTGGCTTTTGGGCTAGCTGGAGACTGGTTGCCGGTGAAGCGAAAACGGCTCTGGGAACTGCCCCGAACGATCGATATATTGGACGGACAAACACTGACAGCTGGTATGCGGGATGACGAATAGTGCGTCGGGAGTTTCGCTACCCCTTTTTTGCCCCTTCGACTTCGCTCATGTGCTTCCGGTCCCCCTTCTTCGGGACTTTGCAAGGAGTTTGGTCGGCATTATCATGGTCGGGCAAGAATGAGACCATGCAGGGACGGGAAATTCTCCGTAGATGCCCTGGGTCCGTTCACCTCGTCCCCCTCGACAGAATCAGCGGACGCGGAATTCCATCCACACGTTCACACGCAGCTTTAAAGCAGGGAGCATATGCTAATAACACAGAAGCCAGAGAGGGTGCTGTAGCAAGACGTCCGATTTGTCATGTCGACCACGAGCCGTAATTGATCAAGCGGCATGGGTCTGAGCACTTCCCCATTGTGACGTAGATATTCATCTTGCCTGTCAGACAGGCGGGCCAAGAGCGCAGTGGACGATCACTCAGTATTTTACTGAGTGGCGATTCTTATTCCTCATTGTGCTCTTGTCGCGTGCTGTTTTGCAACTGAATTGGAGATCCGTATAAGACGGAAGATCCACTGTGGACCGCAATCTTTCAGGATGGCTCAGAGATTTTCTGTCCCCCCTGGTCGAAGGAGGGGTGTGCTGGTAGCATGCGCTGCAAGATGAGATGGGTATTGAGAGCTCACCATCCCGCCAGCCGGTCGCGAAAAGTTGTGTGCGACTCTCGTGATTCAGAAGTGCCCATCGCCAGTGGAGGGAATACGCTGAATTGAGACCGGCCCCCTCATGTGACGAGCCAACAACCAAACGGAAATTGGCCGAGTGCGTCCTCGTGAGTTGAGGTCAACAGATATATAATGTATCACCAACCAGAAAAATCTCGTATGGCTTCGCTTGTAGGTACTGTACCTGGGAGCTACCAACCTGCAGCAATGGAATGTTACCTTGGGGTCGATCCGGGGCAAGGGTGAACAAGGCTGCGGTCGCTGGAAGGACAGTGAGCGGCAGGGGGTGTGGATGGTTCAGCGGCCAGCCAAGTAAAACCAACCAAGCGTCAACGTGGCCGGCGGCATCTCACTCCATTCGGCGGACGGGACAGGCGAGAGGCGAAAGGAGGAGGCGGGAAAGGACCCAATCGCATTTTGTGATCCTGCATCTGCATGCTGAGGAGCGGTTGCACGAAAGGTTAATACGCACCCGCCGCTGTAATCAATCGCGCCTCGGACCAGCATGCTCCTCCAGATTGCTCCTCCTGCAATGTACAACACGAGAGTGTTACAGGTGCTATTGTTAGATTCTACGTCAAAAGCGGAGAACTGGAGACCGGGGAGCGAACTGCGTATAGTTCACTTCGCTGCTTGCTACCTGGTCCCCGTCTATGGTTAATTTGTCGCCAAAATAAATACGGAGTTGCTTGGAATTGCATTGTGCCCTCAGCCACTTCTGCGACAGCGAAGCCATGCATCGTTGAGACAGGGAAAGGAAATCCATCTTCAATGCCGGCCGCCTGTCGCTTACTTGCCTTGCTTTGATCGGCCGGTGCGGATGGTCCAGCGCTAGCAGGTGCTCTGGTCTGTCTTTTGCCTGCCGAATTGCACCACCTCTCTCATCGGTCTCTCCCTGTGCGGGTACGGGCCCGTCTCATTGGCACGCAGTTGGAATGCCGTTCCTCTCGCTGTGTGCGCGCGGCCTTCCTCCGCTACCAATTGAATGAACGGTACTGATGGATACCTTGCCCTGTCCTGACACAAAACAGCTCCTGCCCCGACCATTCGGGGAGGGCGACCGTGGCAGGCGCTACCTGCTGTGTACTGCTCTGGATGTAGTTGCTGGCGACCACCGCTGGCACCTCCCTAAACCGAAGCGGGTTAGCCGAAGGTACTAAACTAACGACGGAGCAACGTCCGGGGACAGCGCTGCGTGGAAGAAGCATACGTGCGTGCGCACCAGTTTAAAACGCTGTGTCAAACGCGCTAACGGGCTCGCTAGTTAGAGTTAGCCCGATGCCTCAGCCGCAATTACTGGAGAGACTGACGTGATGATGAGCAGGCCAATCCATTTCTTCTGGGAGTGCTTTTCCTACAGCCAGTTTGCAATTGGACCATATCCCTTCGTTTCCCCATCCCCCTTTCGGCCTCTGGCCTCCCCGAGAGGCCCGTGTGGGTTAGCTCTGCGATTACTTCAGCTCTCCAGGATCATCGGTGTTGGTTGGCGATTCTAGCAGTTATGTCACCAAACCAGTAACTTGTAGCCAAAGTCAATTCAATAATATGGGGGCTACTAGTCCAAGGTACAGGACAATACTAATAGCGCCATGGCGATTGGTATTGAGGCAGCCAACAATGCTGACCTCTGCTATTGTTCATACTGTTGACCTGTAATTATATGCATGTAGTCGCATTGTGCACTGATGCTATATTATTTGACAGCTAATGACACGGCCACATCCTGGCTGTCCGCTTAGAACCCCTGAGGGCTGTTATACGCGGGTTTGTGGGTTTGCTCTTGCACCCTTCGACGTAGTGCGTGCTACAGTGGATTTTTTTTTTCTCTCAAGAGCATCGGGGTTCTCGAAACCCCTCCTTCCGCGTTGGTCGGGAGGTACGAACTTCTCAAACCCGTGTAGCAACCTGGGCGTTCATTTACCGTATGCCTACCTGCTCAGGTGCTGCCGCAAAAGGGATATACGGCTGCCATTGCGTATCCACTGACCTGGACATGCATTTCGGCTTCGTAAGTTCGTATGCACGACTCGCCCACTGCCACCCCTGGTCTTACCCGCCCATCTGCCAGCGCTGGCTCTTCTCCGTCTCTTCTCCAGCCTTCTAAGTCGGTTTTTTTTTCTGTTAGTCTCGCCCCGATCCCCCCGTCCGTCCAGATCTGTTTGTACCTTCGCTTTCCCTTCCCACTGAGACATGGCTTTCTTGGCATTCGCCCTACTTGTACTTTGGCCATGGAAAAAACCCGATACATGCCCAAATGCCATGCCGTCTCTTTTATTACCCTGCCCAAGAAAGGATCTGGGTACTTGTGACACATGCTCCCTTTGGCAGTAATTACATAACGCACACAGCGGTCTTGGCACCTGGCGTCGCACCGACCAGAGAGGCACAGATGGTTTGAAGGAGGAGCTGGAACCCCAACAGCTCCTGGCATCGTAGAGGCAGCTAGTTGATCACGACTGCCTATTGAATTTTCGCGTTTTCCAATAGTGGCTTGCCTTTGCCCTAATCTCCGGCGTGTTAGGGGCGGTTCTGGAAAAGAAGGAAAAAAAAAAGGTACCTGAGCCCTCCGTTAGACAAGTACTCGTCCGTACCCAAGACCCCAGGGCAAGAACGTCATTGCCAGCCCACCTGGACCATTGGCCACGCCTTCACTTGTCTTTGTCTAACTCAAAAGCCACTTGCCTGCCTAGATCCACCGTTGATCCAGGCGAAACACGAAGTCGGAGCAAACGGGTACCAATTTGTAACTGTCTACCAGCTGCTAGCCCGTGTCCCGTCCATCCCGCCAGCGAATGCTCTCTCGGTTCTGAGACAGGGGCTAGGCCAGCAGCCAACCAACCTGATACCTTCGCAGGCCACAGTCCACAGTCCACAGACCCTCATCTCGCTCGCACCAACCTGCGTACCGTATGTATCCCGCCAACTACAGTGCCAAAGTCACTCTGCCTCTCCTCCCTCCGCCCAAGCTACTGCCTACTAACCTAGGTGGTTAGCGGATCCTAGACCAAGCCGCGACATCCATAGGCAAACCCCCCAAAGGGGCCAAGAATAGCTTCCCGGCACATCTGCTCAGGGCCCTTCGCCACGTCTCCAAGCCTTGCAAGCCTTGTCCACTCTGTCTGAGTGTCCAATAGTCTTTTCTGTAGGTTCATGCCCTCTCTTTCTTCTTGACCTCATCCACCTCCTCTGGCTGGAGCATCTCCACGATCTCGACCCTCCGTCTTCATGCTGTGATTGCTTCGCTGTCAATCCTCCCTCCTCCAACTCGTCCACCTGGTGCCCGCATCCTGCACCTCTCTGCTCTGCTCTGCTCTGCTTAGCTTCCTGCTTTGCCTTTGCCTTGCTTTGCATAGAGCTGCGGCCGGACTAGGGACTGGGACCAGCCAGCTGTCGTGTTGCCCAACATGACGTCGAACAAGTCTTCCCGGACGTCTATAATGCCCTCCTCCTTGTCCCTCTCTGCCCTCCGATCAGCCTCCACGACGGATCTCTCCCACAAACAGAATCCTCAGGCTTCGCCACCCCGGGACAAGAATAGACGGAAATCCGTTATCGACTCCAGGCCCCCGTCTTCGAGTAGGCACATTGTCAATGGTGACGCTCCTCCTCCGGTTCCTCGCCAACGGTCCCTCCAAAAATCCAGGACTTGGGGTGATCGCCTTTCCTCCTTCTTCCCTTCACTGTCGGCCAACGACGCAGATTCTGCCGCCAGCAATTCAAGCGGTAGCAGAAAGTCGTCCGTCAAGAGAGCCCCGCCGGTCAACACGAGCCCTCCTCTGCCATCCCGAGATCGCGAATCCGTTAGTCCAACCGACAAGGGCCCGAATAGGCCATCACCACCCCCACCCGTTACCACCGGCTTCCACGACACCAATCAGTCCAATGCGACCCTGTCCAGTCCCCAGATAATGGCACCAATCCCTCCCTCTCCCGAACTGAAACGCCCTACCCTGGCCACACAGGAACCTGCGGCCAAGGCCGGAACACAACGGATTTCACCACCACCTCTCGACCCCCTCCAAGTGGACGACCTCCCCAGGCTCGGAAATCTTAACTCTTCACGGCGCAGTTCTCTCGAGAAAGCCGCAGCTAACAACCAGTCTTCAAGTACTCTCTACATGTTGGCCAACGAGTCGAGGGGCCGACGGAGCGTCTCCGCCCAAGCTCAGTCCCCCGCACAAGCCACCAACCGCTCTTCAACTTTTCCCATCAAACATGGCTCAGTCTCCTCCCCCGTCGACGGCGCCAGCACAAGCCAGAGTCCCTCCCGGGGCCGCATGAGACGAAGCTGGCTCCCTGGCGGAAACAGATCCCGATCCAACTCTGTCGACGGCGGCAAAAAGGGCAACAAGGCGTATGCCTGGGTCATGTCCGATGACACTCAGGCCGAATACAATACCAACTTTTTGCGCCATGGAGAGAAGGTAAGAAATGAGCGATTTCTGTTTAGTTGAACAGGGTTCTGCATCTATCCATCTCGCCTATGTGACTGCTTATTGACCGTCTTTGCTCCAGGTCCCCGAATTGTGGAACGAGAGCGGCAATGTGTTGGTCTATCTGTACCCTCGCGCTAGCGGCGCTGGACCCTCCTTCAAAGTGATGGATTTTACCATTAGCAGTTCATACGTCTTCAACGAGCTTATTCAAGCGAGCCTTGATAGCTCTTCCAGCGGCCGAAGCCGAACCCGAAGCTTTGGTGGCCGCCACAGCCTCAGTGCAGAGGATGCGACTCGGTTACGATCACCTACCCAGTCCCCCCCAATTCCCGATTCTCCTGGGGACATCAAGCTTTATCTTCCGACAGCCACGGCTGAGAACAGCAACCTGGCCCTCCCAGGACAAGCCTCTGATGCTGAACTGGACCGCTTGATCTCTATTAGGAATCTGTTCGCCTTCTTGACCGGCCAGCCGCTTGTCGCGACAAGACAACACCCAACTGTCTTCCACGCCTTCCTCCAGATTGCTGCGTTGCTAGAGGAATTTGGCTTTTGCAGCGATGACGGCTACACATTCGGAAACGCAGCAGATCTAAGTTTCGAGTTTTATGTGGAGCAGCTGCAGCTTGCCGACTGTCGCAACAGCAGGGAAAAGACGGTACAGGCTATCGTTCTTGGTGAGCGCATGCGATCAATGGATCTTTACAGCGAGGCGTTCGCCCATGCTTCTGGAAAGTGGTCGGCCATCACGGCGCTGAAGCTCCCAGTGCTGGGAATGGTTTCCAAGATTACACGGCTTCAACTGGAAAAGGCTTACCTTGACCTTGTGCAACGCCAGCACAACGTGAATGAGCATCTTGAGCAATTCGAATTTCCTTCGCTTTTCGCTGGTATCGCCAACTCGACCTCATCGGCTGAGCTGAGGCAAGTAGGTTTTGCCACATGGAGAAAGTCATTTGCCAAGATGCGATCTTTCGTTCTGAGTTACTACAAGACAACATTCGGAAACTGGCCCCCGAAGGCCAGTAGCAGCAAGAATCCGTTCGCAGAAAGCGGTTTGAACCGACTTGTACTCAAGGTTTTGTATTCGGACATGTGTGCCCTCTACGACTTGCTTGTTGATCGCACAAATTTGACTTCAAGAGTGATGGATGAGGTACCAGCCATGTCAGAGGATGCGGATAAGATGCTCACGTCGGCCCTTCGAAACATCATGTCGGAATTTGACCGATCCCGACCACCTGTTCTTCCGCCCATTCCGTACGATCTGCCCCAATTGCCCTCAATGACTTCAATTTTTGAGGCGTATACCAGTCTTGGCTCCAAGGGCCAGCTCAAGTTCGACAAGAAGATCAAAGAGCATGAACTGATCCTGGTTCTGAACAAGGCTTACAACTATGACACCAACCGTCTCAAGCTTCCCTTCCTGGACCAATTCAAAGCATTCGAAGTGCGTGAGGCTCGTGGTAAGACCCAGAGCGAAATGGCGGACCAACGTGTCGGCTACTGGCTGTTCTTATATGTCGTTATCCAGTCGCTGCCCATGCTGGTCATTGATGCTCCAGGCGTGAAATTCACCGAAGGTACCGAATATTTCCTCTGCGAACCCCCCATGGGTAACCCACCGTGGATCGAGGATCGCCAGGTGCAGAAGATGTGGTATGAAGTTGCTGGAGGAGGTGGTCTGGTTGAGCTCTCCACAGATGCCGTTCTTTTCAGTGTGGAGGCTACTTATCATCGCAGCCACTGTTGGCTGGCTGCAAAATCCTGGGATGGCGTCCCTGGTGCAGAAGCTCCTGTCATTGAAGAGCCTGCCCTGGGTGCCTTGGAGCCCCCTCCTTCTTTCCTCGGAGCCAACGAGTACTATGCACCAGGCCCTCCATCTATGGGTGGTACATCAACGCCCCCTCGTTCGCCCTCTGTCGTGTTACGGCCACGCACTCTCTCACCGGCTGGTAGCCGCGCCAGCCACGCTTTCCGGTCCAGTATCGCCATTGGCCTGGAGCCTGTACCAATGCAGCCCCCGAACGTGTTTGGCGGCCACCAGCGCAGCAGCTCACATGGGCCGCGACCTATGAGCAGCGCGCTTGGAATGAGGAGCAGCCACTCTGTCGGTAACCTGGCGGCTTTGAATCTGCAGCACCAACAGCAGCAACAAAACAAAATAGAGTCACCCACCCACGAGGACAGCGGTGCTACATTTGATGATATCTTGCAGGATAATAACAAGAAGAAGCAGCCTGCAAAGAAGAGGTTTTTCTTTTAATATTGCATTGTAATGGAGCGGTTTCCCGGCATTTTTTCTACTGGTCAGTCCGGGAATATGACTAAAGACGAGTTTCCATACTTAAAAAAGGGTTGGCCGAGTGTTTATGGAGTTGCCATTGTGTGTCTCATTGACATTTGCCCTGTCATTTTCTCCGTTATCTTTTTTTGACTTTTCGCTCTTGCCTCTCTCTTGGACTATGATTTTCGGAAAACTGGAAAGAGGTCATTTGTTTTACTCGACCTCTGGGAAAAAGATGGAGAAAAAGATTTTCATTATTATCACTACTACAGCATGGATGGCATCATGATCAAGAAGGCATATATGATGGTATTTTCTGCATAATGTCAATGAGATGAAGGAACATTTTGGATTATGTTGATCATTAAATATTAAAAAAGATACAATTGATGTATCTATCTATCTGCTGTTGTTCTTATATGGTTTATAGCATTTTCCAATCCGACAGCGACGAGAAATAATTGTGCTCTTCACACATCCAAATTTCATTCCTTTCATCATCCGCTATATTCGTGTATGTGTGATGTGCTAATTGGAAAATGTTTATTCGTAATTCCATGTCCAATACCACCAGACCCGATATTCCAAGGCAGTATCAAAACTGGACACAGGCCAATCCTCAATGGGATTGCGCCTTGGACCGTACTGGGGCAGATATCGTTCAGAGGTGTTTAAGATGGCATCTCTACCCTTGTCCACCGACCCCTCTCTGTATGCCACCATTTTTCCTTCTCCTTTTTGTCAGCAATGACACCCTCGCGTTGATTCCAGGTGCCAGTGCAACCTTCCTTGCCGTTGGCGAGATCCTCTCCGGCGTCGCCGGCTAGATCTCGAGGATCAACCATGCCGCCCTTCTTATCCATCGAACCCGCGTCGGGGAGTAGATGGTACCTGATATTGCTACCCAAGGTCCCAATGAACCCGGCTAACCCAAACCGATCCACCATCGAGCCATCCTCATCCGTAACAAAAACGTTAAACCGGGGTTTAGTCTCGGCCTTCTCGAGGCGAGATTGAGCAGCCCGCCGGGCAGCGCGAAGGTCTGTACAAAACGCCGTTCTGTTGGAAGCCTCTGTTGGGGATGGCAAGGGTGGCGATTTGGGTGACATGGGCGGCTTCTGGAGATACCGAGGAGGGGATGTGGGAACCGTAGCTTCGATGGGCGACAGGGGTGCCTCGGCAATGTTGAAGCGATCGGTGGGGAGATCAATCCTCTCCACTGGCCGGCACAAATCCTGGAATATGCCTTCTGGGTCATTTGGCGTTCTAAGCAACCGAAGCTGGGGGAAGCCACCAGTTTGTATACTTCTTGCTAATATGTCATCTGCCGAATTGGCGCAATCACTGTCGCTTGTGATATCCCAATGAAGCTTAGTGACACTCGTCGATGCAAGATAAGGCATCATCCACAGCATGAACGAATCAGCCTCCGGCATGAGCGGAGGGAAAGCTTGAGCTAGGGAAAAGATTGAGAGTTTGGGAAGGTTGGAAAGGATGCGAGCCAGGGCGGGGAGGGAGGTCATAGGAGTATGGTGAAGATATAGCTTTCTTAATGGCTGGCTGCTGGCGCAAGTGGCAAAGGCCGAGATACCATTCGATGTAATACCAGTAATGTGCGTGAGAGAGAGGGTCTCAACCGGGGGAAGCAGTAGAAGAGTGGTATCATTGAAAACGTTTGGCGGAACACTGCACAAATGAAGGTTTTGAAGCGAAGGAAGCATTCTGAAAGCCTTTGTGAGAAGGTTATCGGGAGCGAGGGTCGCGCCGGGAAGGCAGTGTACCGAGAGGCTATTTAGTTTGGACCAATTCCGATAATGGTCCAAAAAAGCCCTCTCCTGTAGTCTTTCCAATTTGGGTGGGAGGGATGAGTCGTTGCTGTTTCTGGTAATCGACCCTTGAGCTCCCCTTTGTTGCCTTTGGAATATAGAGGGCTCAACCAGCCAATCCATCTCCTTCAGTTGCTTTCTGGTCGAGAGCGCATGGAAAATCTTCTTGAACGAGCCGTCATATCCAAACATGGGCCCACGCAACGACTCCAGATTGGGACAAGCCATAACTATGGTCGCTACTAAGTCATCGTACTGTTCCAGGATCTTGGAATTCATTCCCTTGAGTGTTGTATCAGGCCGAGGCACCTTGAGCGATCGCACGAGGCTCGCAAGACGAGGATTTACTCGGAGAGTTTGGCGTAGGAGGAGAAGCCGTGCGCCATGTAGCTGCTTGAATCGTTTCTTGTGCGCCGCCGAGTCCGCTCCAACGAGTTGGATGTCTTCGTATCTATGGTGGCCAAGTCAGCACATGCTATATTGGGCAATTGGATACCCCAGCAAGGGATAGGTAGTGTAACAACTTACAAAGCAACCCGCGCAAATGCATTCCATTTGCGTGAGCATAAACTAATGTTAGACAGGTCTCGCATCCAGCATGTGGCGCAACTGCCGCTACCCTTCCCAAGATGTGATTGCTTCAACATTCCCAGGATGACCTCCAACACCTCGGCGGGCAGTGCGGCAAACAATTCGTTGGGTTGTGAGAATGATCGCTGCCGTGTGCTCGGGGATGTTCGTTTCTGTCGTGGGTCCCCTGGTTTCCACTGGCTGGACTCGAAGGAATCGAAGCTGGTTTTGCTACTCCAAGAAGAACTGCGTGCCATCTCTGACCGAATACTCTCCCGCGATAACATAGTCGAAGAGGTGGCCGAGGAACCACTCGAGAACCTTCGAGGTGAGTTGAGCGCAACTGGGGGGAAAGACTCGGAGGACTTCAAGGTCGGGGACTGAACGACGGAAGCCTGAGACATGCTGGAGTGGCGAGTAGGTATCTCGGCGAAGAAATCATCTTCGTGTATGGGATCTAAGCCCGGCGACGAGGGGGAGGTGGGAGAAGGAGGGCCATTGTCGAAGCGCGACGTCTTTATGGGCTGGATCGTAACTGTTCTCGCCATGGTGCCGGCCAAAGTTTTGCTCCTTACCGGTTTGGACCCGGGTGGGGGGTAAGCAGCGATGTGTCGAGATGTAAGAATTGGCAGTGTAGATGTCGAGGCCGAACGTCGCTTGTGGTATGATTTGTTTGACCTGGGGCGTCTTCCGGGCGGTATTAGTTAGCTAAACATTAGGCAGGTAGGTAGATTTGGATCTGCAGGATGGTGACAAGGCGCCGAAGACAAAAAAGAAACAGAAAATGAAGAATCGAGAAGGCGACTGCAGGGCAGACTCCGGCTAGGCAGTATGATGGAGGACGAATGAGCCTCGCGCCCGATGCAGATGTAGTCAGTCGCACGACATTCTCGTTCCCCCACAGAGCTGAGCTATGGACTGCAGACTGAGCCGGTCCTTTTATTCAGGGTCGTCGCGCACCACCCAGACTCAGTCAGGTCAGCCAGTCCAGCTCTGTTGCTTGGCACCACCTAGCGCATGGGGTGGCATGGGCGATCGCAAGGAGGAAATTGTGGAAATCTAATCAAACGGGCCAGGCCAGGCCGAGTCTGATTGACCACGCACGCAATGGGCAAGTCGACTGCTTGGGCCGTCCGCTTTGACCTATGCGCCAGGCTCTGCATCACCGTTCAAATCATGGGAGGTTTCCAAATCGCCCCATCCCATGTTCTGCCTGCCTCGCAGGGCAAGGACAATGTGCATGGCCGGTGCCTGCCTGGTAGATGCCGCGCAGGGCTGGGTACCCCGAGCAGTACAGCCGATGTAGCGATCTGCAGCCCACTGGCCACAAGGTACCTGTCGACGACCCTGGAGGCTACCACCCTCTATGCGACCTGTACCGGCCTAGTGGGTTTTAGGGGCCACTTTCCCCGATCCCATAGCCGTAGGGCACCAGGTTGGGGGGACCAAAAGTGCAGGTGCAGCCAGCCAACTCCCGGAGGAACGACCGGCCGGGACACACATGCAGTGTAACAGGTTTCCTCGATAGCATAATACTGGACTCGGGCGGGGAGATTGAGCAAGGAAAACAGGCAGGTACATACCCAAGATCAGCGGAATATCGCTGGGATGGAAATTCCCTATTAATTACCGGCATGGGATTTTCGTTCCCCGCGATGGCCACTGCCCACACATGCCGCCTCAGATCCTCAGCAAGCTGCTTCTCGTCCAGCTCCTCCAGGGCTGGGAGTGACCTGCGTTTCGACCCGAACAGGCGGCTGATGATTCCACCGCCGCCACCACCACCACCACCACTGCTCCTGCGCTCGTATCGCTCGTTGTCGTTCCACATTGTTCCGGCGTGACCCCTCTCTTCCTCTCTCTCGTCTAGCCTGCGACGCGCGGGCCGGCGTGCTTGGGTTGAGTCAGACTGTTGCAGTGTCAGATTTCACACACTAAACCGTCTGGCACTTGGCTGGTGTGGTGGGAGGGTCGGTGAGGATGGGAAAGACGAGCGTTTGAACGAGAGGCAAAGGGCCGCCTAGATTATGTACGTCTGCACCAATTCCACAGTATTGACGGGGGCAGGGAGGGAAATGATTGGGACGGCGTTGTCCCCTCGACTCGAGCTATGCACCCGCCAGCCCCAAGACATGCCATGGGCGCTTGAAACCTGCTTGGGCCACCTCGACAATGCACGGCCACATGTCAAAAGCAAAGGAGCCTAGATCAGAATCTTGTGGTGGCATCGGACCGCCCCCAGCTGTAGAGTGAAGGGCAAAGCATGGAGCTTTGTGGTTCGAGGGACCAATGAAGTGGCCGGAACAATGCCCGAGTTTATGCGCGTCGTGAGCGCTTATTGCTGTTGTTGTTCAGGTCAGCGCTGGCTTGGCTGAAGTCATGACTGGTCACCATCTCACCCCAGCGCGGCTGGTCAGAAAAGGACCTGCTCTATCGTTTCACTAACAAGCTGCAGATCCTCACTGAAATGAGTTGATTGGGCCTTTGGAGACATTGCCGCTTTCAATGAACAGCAACTACTGGCCAGTCAGCCAACATTGCTCCAGTATTTTCTTACCACACAAGTGCGCGGCCTAGAAATTGACACACCGAGTTCAAAGGTTCCTTCTTCATAGGCACTCGAAGTAATGAAGAAAAACAAACAACAATAAACAAGTCTGAAACGTAGCTCAGGAAAAACTTAGTTCAGTGTTGAGATCAGTAACCGAACAGTATTTGGTTTCGACAAGTCAGCACAGGAACAGCTTTGTATTGATTTCTTGCCTTCCACCTGCAGCCCCCGCATCGCTACACAAACACGTAGCACATCCGACTCGGTATGCGCATATGCTGTCTTGGGCCTTTTTTTCTGTCACTCCATGTTGTGGTGTGGCCCCAGGAATTCACCGATTGTTCCACTCAGACACTTAATAAAATGAAATAGGTTGTCTTGTAGGCATGTCATTATGCATCAGCCTCATTTCTCCAGGCTCAACCGCCTAATAGATGCGACATGCAGCCATGGGGAAGTTCTATGCAAACTCCTTTACACCAATAGAATTTCAGCTATTCAGATTTTGATTCTTCGATCTGTATATATACCTAATCTATAGAAAATTTGACCCTCCGTGTGGGACGAGCAGGAAGCTCTAATTCAAGCTCTAATCTATTCTCACTTGAAACAATCCGCTCTTGACGCATGAACTTGCCGGGACCCGCTTCGTATGGTCGCTTCTGGCCGTTTTGATCTAGATTCGAGTGCGCGAGATCGCTTCTCGATGGCCTCACTGGGCTGCTAGGGGCAAGGTCCTCATCAGGGTGAGCGGCTCTCCCAAAGCCGCGCCCAAAGACGTGATGTGATAGGACGAGGTTAGACATCTGTGAGACCTGGTCTTCCGAGCACTCGGGAAGAGGCGTGATCTTAGCGTTCTTGATCCAATTATAAATGGAAGGGATGTCCAGGATCGTCTTCGTCTGCCGATGCTCGGCCTGTGTCATTTGCAGCTTGCGCTCGAGGATGACCTCATCGAGACTGTTCCGTAGCACGAGAGTCTCCACGGACACGGGCTTGTTCTGGCTTATTCTCCGCACACGCCCTATGGCCTGCGCCTCGACCTGGGGGTTCAGGACCGGGCTGATGAAGTAGATCCGCGACGCGTCGCGCATATCTAGGCCGAAGGCGGCTTGGGATAGATCCATAAGGAGAACCCTGGGTAAGACCTTTGTTAGCATAAGGAAGATCTCGGGAGGAAAACGGCCAAGCGGTCAAGACTTGACATACCTAAATTTTGAGTTGTGATTAAAAGTCTTAATATATTGCGCCCTTCGTTCTACCGATAACGTTTTGGCATAAATGAGATATTGTACTTGAACCTTTGCGCCGCCGTGTTAGTTGTTCGTTTTGATCGAGGTGGCTTCTGAGATGATACGTACTACATCTAACATGCTGGCCAAGTACCAAGCGGTGTTTTGATTTTCGTAAAAGACGATGATTTTTTCCTCGTCTTGGTACCTGATAATACTGTCTAGCAGATATGATAATTTGGCAGAGACCGTCGCCGTAATTCGAGTTGGATCGAGAATATGCGAGAAAGTATTTGACTCCAGCTCGCCAATGGGTTTGAGACGATTGACAACGTGTTTATGATGTTTCCGAGCGTTATCGTGACCTATTTTGGTATTGCCAGCAAGGGTTGGCGAACGACGGCCTTCGCTTGGGGCCTCTTCCTCTGGGGTTTGAGAATCGAGAAGTTTCTTCTTTTCCGAGGTTCCTTTCAAGGCCAGACCTCCATTGAGAAGCGCATTGAATTTGGCAGGATCACTCAACGCGTTGTATACTATGCTTTGCAAACTGAGGAGAAGACTGGCTGAAGTGCAAGTCCCCTTTTTGTCAGAGCCTTCGCCTAGACACCAAGATGACCCTGAGTCGGCTGGGAGGTCTTGAACGCATATGGGCATCTCGTGATACAGATTGCTTAGATTTCGCAAGACATTGCGACTTGCTAAATGGCCAAGATTGATTGCCTCTTGAAGTAGCTGCTGATCTTCGAGACTGCATTCTACTTTCTTTTCCTTGAGAAACTCTTCAGCTGTATGTACAGCCTTCTCGATCTCCTGTGCTGAAAAGAAAGAGCCTCCAAAAAAGCTCGCCTGTTTCAGATTATGTACAATCTCCAATAGACTACTCCTCTGTTTTGAATGGAAGAAATAGTCTTGATCAGTTCGTTGCGACTGTACTGCGTTGAATATAATCATCATGGAGAAGATATTCGTGCTAAGTTGGTCTTGGTATGACCCTTCCAAATATATCACGTCTTCTTTTACAGACGGCAGAAGCTCTCCGATCTCTGCCACCTTATGACGGATGATCAATGAATTCAAAGTTGTGTTTAAACAGTCCCAGCGGCCACGGCTTCTCGGATTGTGCTTCGGAAGCAACAGATAAGTGTTCCAGCCGGCAAGGGTATCACCTTGTTCAGTACTAGTGTTTGCCCACGGTCGAGCTTTAAGGTAGAGTGCTGTTATCGACCCAATCCTCTCTAGGTCCTTCGATTCCAACTTGTTCGAAGGTGGATCCGAATCATGGCTCCCTTCAGATTCATTTCCGTTGGAAGTGACCTGGCTTGCCGTGTCCATGGCGTCATTTTCTTGTCCGAATAAACCGTGTGAGGGTGTACCCGTAACTATCCAGCGTGAAGTACATTGTAACTCGTCGAGGTTGGTGAGGAGCACGCTTCGAGCAGAGATCTTCGAGTTTCCCAGCTTGTGCCCTTCGTCTACTACGCAACGCTTGAAATGAACTCTTGATAGAGGCGATCCGGCCATCCCCCCGGGTTCCCTCGCTATCATTTCAAATCGATTTTGAGAGAATAGGAGCATATCATACTTGATAATGTCCTCACTTGGGGGTATCGCGGTATGTTTGGTTAGAATAAGGGTGTTTAGGCCATCAGTGTGCTTGAGAATTTCTTCACGCCACTGATTAACCAAGTTGTTTGGAACAATCACAAGGCTTGTGGCACTCAGGAAGACCTTTTTGGTGACGACTAGGGGGTATTGGCTCCTATGCCTTGCACAACGGCGGGTTTCTGGTGCCGGGACGAAGTAATATCCAGGGTTCCTCTCGAGCGCATTGACACAGTCAGGGAATTCATAGCCATATTCCGAGGCATAAGAGTCGAAGTAGGTTTTCCAAGGAACAGAATTTCGGTTTGCGCACGAAGCAGCCATCTCAGCTAGCGAGGCGATCTTGGGTCGGGTAGGAGCACGCCCTGCCCCATAGATCTCGGGAGCACTGGCAGGGACTTGCTTGGTTGCCAATATCAGAGCGAGGCAAATCAGGGTTTTGCCGGAACCCATCTCCTCTGCCAAGATCCCTCCCGATATACCATCGTAGTACCGAGGCTCCGTCAAAATGCTACCGGTGACGAGATCCACGTACCAGCCTTCGCCATGCTGATCTCGAACATGTTGCAACCGAGGATCTAGAGTTTGACCTGGTTGGGATTCTTTTTGAAGCATCAACGCCGACGAGCGCCGTTGGTGAGGATATAAATCTGTCTTTAAGCCATCTACCCTACTTTCCAGCAAGCAATACATTCCGTTTTGCGCTCCGGCATTAGAAACAATGTTTGGGTCTGGACTTGGTGAGTTGAGCCTATTGAATAGCTGAAGCAATGTCATCTCTTGAGTGTTCGTATCCATGTCAGTTGTCTGATAGGGTACTGGTCCTGTAGACATATCTGGTGGATGGCCATTCCATCCAGAAGAAGAGTAGTCTATTGAGTCCAGAATAGCTTGCTTGGCTCTCTGCAAGCCAACGTCGGTGCGGTCTATGGCGCGGTGAGCTACATCATCTGGGAGGAGATACACCCTTAGGGTGCCATGATCGGCACTGTGTATTCTAAATTGGAGGTTGGCCCATTTGTATTGGAATAGCCGTCTGTAGTGGCTAAGTTCTGGGGAGCCCAAAAGCTGTCTCTGGGCCTCATCAGGGATTGTAGGCTGAGTGGAGGTCGATGAACCCGGGTGGTGTATATCTGTTGTTCGAGAAAGCCATATCCATTGTCGAAGATGATCCGAGCCCCAGTAGTCGGCTTCTAGACTGCTTTGATCCCGTAAAATTGATATGGAGCCGACAGGAATATAGTGATAAGCTGGTGATGGCGCCATGCTTATAGATGCTAGAAACCACTGGTTTGCTTATTTAACTGATGAAAGCGAAGGGAAGGGACATTTCCATCTGATAAAGGCCTGGGGAGCAATGCCTGTGGCGAATTAAGGAGATATACCGATGGAGGTCCTGGTGGGATCAGGCGTTGGATAAGTGAAAGGTGGTAAAGTATGAGGCGCAGTTCAAGGAGAGTAGCAAGGCTGATTAATAACACTGTGCATCAACCACAGCCCATCACACACGTGCACAGTGTACGCACAGTGACCACTGCACGCCTCAAGGCAGCAACCGTAACAGAACCTTGCAAATGTTTGCTGCTCACTTCTCATGTCACCCATTGTGACTTGTTTGTTAAGAGTTATTAGTCTTGATGTTTAGATTTTCAATGCTTGGAATGTGTTGCACGACAACCCTATGGATCTACAAGACTTGAATCCCACCGGTCCAGGAGCCCGACATGCCATTCCCTGAATATCCTATCGCTCTCAGGGAGGAGAAGGCTGCTGGAGACCAAATGGTGTCCCGCGGTTTCTACAACGCGACTGGGTAGAGATATGTCCTGGACATCCGAGTTGAGGTCATCAGCTAGTTTATTACCTTGCTCGACATCGAGGAATTGATACAGAATTTTCATGGCCGTCTTCTTGGTCTCGAGCTTTGAGCTTGCAAATACGACATAAGGATTTAACACCCAGAGATGAAGTGCCTTCGCTGGGTTGACCGCCGCGTCCTCATTCTTCTGAGAGAGGAGGTGCGGTAGGACAACAAATTTCGAAGACCCGGTCCGCGAGATCGACGCCGTTAGAGTGGCGGCAAGGCAGTGGACGCTGTTGGGTACAGGCATGGGTGCGTCTGTTTGACACAGCGTCTGCCACTTGAATAAAGATAGCGACGATGCTGCGACATTGTAGATCCCAACTTCGGACTGACAGGCCTTGCAAGATATATGTTGCCACTTCGATGACGGATCAGCTTCCAAAGCGAGTTCGCTGGATTGGAACCCCGATTCCTTCATGGAGGGGGAGAACTATTGGTCATTAGTACCGAAGGGAGAGTATGAACGAATCCAATCCGACTACATGTGCTTGTATTGAAAGTACTGCATGTATCTCCTGTAAAATCTCTCAACAGCCACATCTCTGGACGGCGAGTTGAAAAGAAAGGGACTATGTCTCCGGCCTCACTACCAAAACTCATTCCGACAAAGGGAAGGTTTTTGGGAGGTTCGACCGCCCTGAGGCAGGGAACAACATTCAGTTCGCTCTTGGGGGTTTGTATCGCTGACCGCAGCATTGAGAGGCTACGAGAACCGGCTTGGCCAACTTCTTTCCCCCCGTCGTCGTCGAAGTCGAGCACGCTTGGTCGGGTTTGGATTGGGCGAGGTATGTACTCACCAGTAGACCATTACAATCTGGTTCAGCGACCATGAAGGAAGTGAGGTCGACAAACCCAACGTTTGGCTGGGCGGCTATTGCATTACTTGCCCCATAGCCACGTTGTGTAAGTTTGTCATCATCGTGTTTCTCATGATCATGGGGTTTATGGCAATGCCAAAACTCCATCATCTCCGCCCAGTTCTCACTAGGCAAATCTTTCCACTCTTTAATGGTCCCCCGAGGCACTATCTCATGACGACATCCTCGGCATTGAATAGGCGATTCTTTCTGTATGTCGACGGAACCCCAGGGCAAAGCTTGGCCCTCTAGCGAGAGACTGGCTGGTTTGGGTACTGCTGTCGACAAAGGGAGTCTCCAACTTAGCTTAACCGTCCGTTGCTTCAGATCCGGTAGAGGGAGAATGGGGGGTGCTACGACCCGGGCGGGTATAACCAAGGTGCTGGATTGGGATTGGTGTTCCAGTCGAATTGTCTGGCCATCAATCACGGCCTTGGTTGAGCTATCGACAGGGGACGGCAGGTTTGCAACCACAGATACTTGCCTGATATTGACTAGTAATTCAGCATAGATGGACGCACTGCTTTCAGGTGATGGATTCATCATCTCTGCCGATCCCTGGTATCTTCTTGTGATTGCATGCCTTGGTTTGATGCGGAATTAGAGACGCGCTCGCGGATGCTACTTGAAAGGACAGTGGAGAGCGTGAATTACATAATCAGGTCAGTGTTGGGCGTTGCCTTAGTCAGCTGGCTTCTCAGCGGATTTAACTGAGAGCGAGATCCCCAACAATGATTTCCCCAAGTCTCTGTGGCGGTTGACACCCCACTCATAGATTCCCATAGATACGTACCTGTTCTAATATAAATTATTTGGTAGCTGTCGCAGGTGGTCATAGATCGTCACATTGACATCAGCACCTACTCTCTTCCTCCTCACATTATCGATCGCAGACATGGCAGGATTTCTATCATCAGTACCGATCCTTGGCAAGATCACGGGGATAGGGTCCGGTTCCAGATCCATCAACTTACCCTCAGTCGATGTTGACCAAGTTGAGACAAACCCGGACAAGAGGGCCCGGTGCCTGAAGCATCTCATTAAAGCAAACCATGTCAACTACTCAGTCGTCTATCACAACCTGCAATTTGATAACCACAACCCACACATTCTCGCCTCTGCATACTTCCTTGGCGCCAATGACATCCAGCTTAATGAAATATATGAGAAAGAGATCAAAGAGCTAGAACCTTGGAAGTCTTCGCCGGCAGAGGTGGCAGACCTCGACTGGCAAGATTTCCTCGGGGACAGGAGGTATCAGCGGGCCTATCTGGATTACTTCGAAGACAAACTCGTAATGAACTACTCTTATGCTTGGAAGAAGGAGGTTGAGCATTTCCTCTTCCATGCTGAAACACCCCTCCTCCATGGATTGATCAGCGGCCGTATGATATTTTCCACTGATCTGAATCCGAGATGAACTAGACAGCTGACGCACATTATTAGTTGGGCACCCTCTTATCCATCTGGGATTTGCATATGAGGTGGATAGTAAAGAGCTGGCTACAGAAGCTTTGTCTCTTTTAGCTGTCCAGTACAACTTCCTGCACAAGTATCTGGATGACAGCTCCTACACGAAGCCATCGCCTATAAACTCCAGTTCTCCTCTGGATCTCCTAACCAAGATGGCAGATGACAAACGCTTCGACAGCCTGCCACGCAACCCAGACTACAGTGACTTGGAGAGCATCTTCAACGAGCACGAAGAACTCATCCTCGAGTACTGGAATGGGTGGAATCTCGATAACCCACACAAGGCATTCGAGCTGTCGCAGGAGGCTGCGGTCGCCCTGCTTGTTTCCACAGTTGTGCCCAAGACGCATGCTTACAACTTTTTCGTGGTCCATCTCCTCACGACGAGCCATGCGGTCCGCATCCTGTTGCCTTTCTTCCCCCAAGAGTACCGCGTGCCTCTCGTCCGCCAGTGGTGGCTGCTCGTCATTAGTGTCATGCTCATGAAGAACCGCCCTCGCCCCGATCCTGACAATATTGAGAAGAACGTCGACGGGAAGACGTGGAAATATGTGCAAGATCGAGCTATCAATTCACCCTGGGCCCATGACGCCCACTACGTCAAAGGTTGGTCACTTCTCACAAATTCTGCGTGAGATCCTCAGCTAATGGTGACTCATTACAGCTATTCGTTCCATGAAGGAGGCAGCCAAGACCTGGGGTGATGCGCAGGAAAAGTATCTGCGCGCAGCGGTCACGTTTGTTGATAATTTTGAAGGTTGGGCGTTTTAGTTTATTTGGTTATATGAGTATGATATTCACTCCACTAATTCATCATGTTTTATAAACGAGCCTGAAATTTGAGATGAAGTAAACCCATGCCATCACCTGGGAGTGGTGGGTCGTGCACTGAGACTCACGATAGATATTCATGTTGGTGTTTCTCTGGACCGTATCTCAATATTCCCATTTCAACGTATTCATTAAATGATATGGAATAAACATGAGAAGCCGACCGAGTAAACATAACCGCTAGAGATGTATCCCAGCACCTACTGATTTGTAGGTGGGTGAGATGATGTGATCTGACATTCGTTGGTGGCAGTTCAGCGGGGTGAGGTCACTGAGCGTCAGACGTGAAGTGCCTGGAGCAGGCCCAATTAACGCGATCGGCGGTCGCTGGGGTCTGATCTCCAGCGCTTAAGTGGTTGCCCGGCTTTCATCCCCAGCCCAACGACCAGTCCTAGATAATATCCTTTCCATCTCACAAGAACACGAAATACGACCCTCGACGATCGCTGTTCTCGACCATCCGATGCACCCCAAACGGGCAGCCTTCACGAGAAGGACGTGTTTCGCCTCGCCTTCGGCCCTGTCGCGTTGATGGCTCCCCCCGCGAAGCGTCGAAGGCGTGATACGGTCGATGCCTCGGACGACGACGACGACGATGACCAGCCCCGATCTGCGAACACCTTGACCAATTTCTTCACCTCGTCTCTCAGCTCGCCCCCCAAGCCCCAGGCACGGCCTTCTTCGCAGAGCCCTTCAAAACCCGTGACCAAGGCTTCTCCCAAAAAGTCAGCCGCCGCCGCCGCCACCAAGGCCCAGAAGAAAGGCGCGAGTCCCAGCACGAGGCGCTCCAAGGACTTCTTCAATGGATCGGAGAAGGGCAAATCTGCCGACTTAAAGACCCTCTTCTCGCGCCAGACGCAACGGACTTCCGGGCTTGGCCAGACCAAGGCGACTCTGCCGGCGAAAGACGTAATTAGCGACCCGATCTCGGACGACGACGACATCTCGGAACTCAAGGCGAGCACATCGAGCTTTGTTGGGAAGCATGCGAGAAAACGGGCAAGAAATGGCGCTCAGTTCGCGGCGCCGTTGAGCAGCGCGGCGCCCAGCCTGCGATTCTTAAAACCATCCAAGCCTTTCGGGGCTGAAAGCTCAGACGAAGAAGCGAGGCCATGGTCGGAGCGGTTCGGCCCTCGGAACCTAGAAGAGCTGGCAGTCCACAAGAAAAAGGTCTCCGACGTGAAGCGATGGCTAGATGATGTAATGGCTGGTCGCCTTCATCAGCGGGTGCTGATCTTGAAGGGAGCAGCTGGATCGGGGAAGACTACAACAATGCGGTTACTTGCGAAGGATATGAGTTTCGAGCTGCTGGAGTGGAAGAATCCTACAAACACACCCGGTCTGGGCTTTGTGTCGGCTTCAGCTCAGTTCGACGAGTTCCTTGGCCGTGGAAGCAAGTTTGGCGCCTTGGATCTTGACGACGATTCCCCAACCCCATTCAGCACACCAAGCAACAGCGCTCCACGGGATCAACCTAGGCAGGTGATGCTAATAGAGGAGTTTCCCAATACCTTTTCCCGATCGTCAACAGCTCTGACCTCCTTTCGGAACTCCCTTCTCGGCTATCTCTCGAGGGACACGCCGTCTTCCTCATTCTTACAACCAGAGTCTAAGAAAGACCCTGTTAAGCCAGTGGTAATGATTATTTCAGAAGCGCTTTTGACGACAACTTCATCATCGGCAGACAGCTTCACTGCGCACCGACTTCTCGGACCAGATCTCCTGCGCCATCCCGGCGTCAAGGTCATCGAATTCAATGCGATCGCGCCTACAATACTGGCAAAGGCTCTTGACCTCGTTGTACAGAAGGAGGCCCGGAGGTCAGGGAGGAAAAGGACACCCGGGCCTGTCGTGTTGAAGAGACTCGGGGAGATTGGAGACATTCGAAGCGCAATTTCATCACTCGAGTTCTTGTGCCTCAAGGGCGACCAAGAAGCAGACTGGGGGTCAAAGGTAGCATTTATCAATGGGAAGAAGAGCGTCCGGGACGGCATCGCGCTCACGAAGAGCGAATCGGAGAGTCTAGAATTGATATCACAACGGGAAGCAAGCTTGGGAATGTTTCATGCCGTGGGTAAAGTCGTATACAACAAGCGAGATCCGCCGGTGCCTGGGGACAAAGTCGAAAACCTACCATTCTACCTCTCGCACCTCTCAAGACCGAGGAAGTCGCAAGTTTCGGTGGACACGCTTATCGACGAAACGGGGACCGACACTTCAACGTTTATATCGGCCCTGCATGAGAATTTTGCCGCCTCGTGTGAGGGAGCAGACGACTCTGATCTCACAACGCCGATGGAATACCTCAATGACTGTATCGAGGCACTATCACTGAGCGACCTTGTTTGCCCGTCAAGAGAATTCAGCTCAGCAGGCAGAGGCGGCGGGTTCTTGGGGGCTGATTCGGGAAGCCATATCCTTCGTCAGGACGAGATAGCATTTCAAGTTGCCGTCCGTGGGCTACTATTTGCGCTGCCCTACCCCGTACGGAGAAAGCCGTCTACGGCCCTGAAGGGGGCTGATGCATTCAAAATGTACTATCCGATGAGTTTGAAGCTCTGGCGGGCCAGGGAGAACCTCGAAGGGCTTGTGGATGTCTGGTCGTCGAGGCTTCTCAAGGGCGAGTTCAACGCGGCGACGAAGAACTTGACTGACGGGGCAGGCGCATTCCGGAAACCTAAGCAGCCGGGCGATCTGTCCTGGATGCAACGTCAACACCAAAAACATCAGCAGCAGTCCGTCCCCAAGGCACCCGAAGCAGAGAACACCGATAACGACGGCGTGCCCATCCTCTCCTTGGGAAGTACGGCTCGCCGTGAGCTTCTGCTTGAGCGGCTCCCGTACATGGCGCACATTGCCCGCGGCAACCGTGCAAAGTCGGGGGGCATACGCCTACAGGACCTCGAGAAGGTGGTCTCGTTTAAGGGAATCGGGGCTGGAGATGAGGGTTCATCAGACACAGAGGAGGAGGACACATCAACGCGCGAGGCATGGGCAACGGACAAGCCGTCAGAGGAGGCAAGCCCCAAGAAGAGGGCGCCAGGCGTCAAGGCGGATTCTGTAACGACTGGGTTTGCGCAGAAGCTTGTGCTGAGCGACGACGATATCGAGGACTGAAGGCGAAGAGAACGTTTGCCTGAATTTACTGTATAATCAAAACTAAAAAGAGGTAATAGAATCAAATGGCCTTGAGATGGTCAATGTAAGGGGGCGTTTTGGTCTGGGCACATGTCGGGGATCTGAGAGCAGCAATTAACAGCATCACCAAAAGATAGAGGAAATATAGTTCTCATGCAATAATCAGCCGTGGCTAGAACGAGGAATGTAATACACGGTCGATACCATCACTGAATGTTCAGAGTCCATTGTCATAAATGGGGGCAGGACTCGAGGCATCAATCAACGATACTCGAAGCTGTAGCACCTGGCGGACACTTAGATCGACGTCAGCTGCCCCATAGAATCAAGGCTGACCCGGTCACTAGAAAGTCCCCTGGAGCATCCAGTGGATCAGATCGCTGCCCACATGAATGAGTGCATGTGCGTCTCCTCATCACGCCTGCTGCCTGGCAAGAGAAACACATCACCCAGCAACGGCTGGACAAAAGGCAATAGCTCGATCATCAGCGGTAAGCACCTCATCGTAGTCAGCATCAAGAGTAGACCATCCCCGCCTCCCGCCGCATCTGCAGAGACAAAGTTAGCCAAAACAAAGCACGGCCTACCTCTTAAACGCCTGCTGTGCTCCAATCTGCCTGTACAGTGACCTGGCACACGACTCACCAGCTACAGCTACCCAGTAGTATCCTCCCTCCTGCACCCACCCGCCCTCTCAGCCATGCCGCCGCCCAAGCCAAAGACCCTGCACATCCTCTGCTTCGGCGACTCCCTGACGTCCGGGTTCTGCAACTTCGGCCTGGACGAGCGGCCCTACTCCGCCCGCCTCCAGCAGCGCCTCACAGCCGAGTTCCCGGGCCGGGAGATCCACGTCTACACAGACGGCGAGCCCGGCGAGCTCGTCCTCAACGGGTCCTGGGAGGCCCGCCTGAGAGCCGATTGTATGTCAACTGAGTAGAAACAGCAGAAAAGCTTTCTCCCCTTAATGCATTAATGTGAATAATCTCTGACCTGCGCCAGTAAACAAGCGTCGCTATGACTGGGTGATAATGCTCGGGGGTACAAAGTACGTAACAACCAACCTCTCCCCCGATCCCGCACCAGCAGTCTGTTAACGAGGTCTGTTGGAAAGTGACCTCGGATCCGTCATCTCCGAAGATAGGATCCTCGAGGCCCTCGAGGACCGCTGGGCAAAGGTCCTCTCCAAGGGCGGCAAGCTCCTCGCCCTCACCGTCCCGGAGTGCCACAGCAGGCCCGGCTGGCTCGTCGAGCGCAGGGCCCTCCTCAACGACGACATCCTCGCCCACGAGGCGCCCAACTTGTGAGCTCTCCCATTTCAGGCCCCCGGTCCCACGCAGAGACCAGGAACTTGCTAACAATGTTCTCCTCGTAATTCTAACACAGCTATTCATTTGATCTTCATTCACGCATTCCCTATCACTCGCTTTCCAAGGAAGACCGTGAAAAGTACTGGGACGACGGCCTGCATCTCACAGGCGAGGGCTACTTATGGATGGGAGATCACATCGCCGACGCTCTTCTGCCGCTGGTCAAGGCTGACATCGACGCTGAGAAGGCCTCTCAGAAGAAGTCATCCCGGCGGAGCGAAGAAGAGACAGTCGTCTTCGATGAGGAAGGTGGTAACATCAGAGATATCAGCCAGGGCTACGTTATTATTAGAAAGAAGGATTTGGAGTAGAGGGGAATTTTGGTTATGAACTGCAATTTCTGGTATAGGCTTAATGGGATAAATGGGTACACATATTCTTTCTTCTTTATAGTTGTTATTCATGATACCTATGATGATGGATTTAACATCATGTCCATTTTCTACATCGCTCTAAAATCGCAATTGTCCTTGAACGCCCTGTGCCATGCTGTCATTTCCGTGCCTGTTCATTAAAGCCAAAGACGCTCTAGGTAGCAAGATGTGTCTCGACGAATTTCTACATTATTTTCACGTTAGCATCATATCTCGGAAGACTTTCAACGCCCAAGTTTGAGGAGGTAGAAAGGCTGAGAAAGAGACGACAAGTGGAACTTACTGGGAACCGCTGATGCAGCGCATTCGTGATGTTTTCAAGCTCCTCCGACAGACTCTCGACATTGGCATCCCACTGGCGCAACTCCTTGCCCACAGTGACCTCTGCACGACCGCTACCCTTCTCTCCGGACGCCTCACCTCGCTCAAAGTATACTATATTATCAAGCTGGTCAATACGTCCGACCAGACGACCCTGCTCGATCATCCTTGCGGTCGTCTCCTCGGCCTTTTCAGGTCCAAGACCAAGAAGCGATCCCAACGCCTCGAACCCGATGTTGTTGTATAGCCTCGAAGCTCCGAGAAGATTGTGGTCCACCACAGCCTTGGCGAGAACCGTGGAGCCATCCGACGTCGTGGCCAGCTGATGAGGCTGAAGTTCCTGGGCGAACTTGTCCACTTCCTCCGCGGACAAGAGGCGATCGAGGAAGATCTTCTCCAGGATTCCAAATTCTGGTAGCTGAACAGACCGCTCGTCCTTGTAAAGTCGTCCCAGGGTTCGACTCCTCATGGGGCCGGCGGGGGCCAGGATGGCGCACTTGGCGGCCATGCTAAGCGTATGGAGACGCTCCTCCTCGGCGATGGCTGACGAGAAACTCAGCTCGTGATACTTGTTGGCAGCAGAGAGGAAGTCACGCTTGGCGTCCTGGATTCGAGCCTGGGAGAGCTTGAAGTGGAGGGTAAGGTCGGGGTCCTCGATCTGGTGCATAATGTTCTTCAGCTTGTTGATATACGTCTCGGCCGAGGTGGAGTCGTCAACCTCGAGGTAGTTGCGGACAATGCGGATCCAGATTTCGGCCTTGTGCTTGACCGAGACCTGGCGCTGTGAGCTATCGAGGAGGATCTCGGACAGGGTCCTGGCGGCTTCGACGAAGTCTTCATTCTCCTCGTGAGCTGTAGCCACAAGCTCCTGGACTATGGCAATAGCGTCGGGGAAGGCCGAGGGCTGTGCGTTGAGGAGGACGAGGGTGCGGGTGCCGACATCGATCCAGAGGTCCTGCTTGTTCCCGAGCCCCTTGAGAGTGGAGATGAAGGTGTTGAGGACAGATCGGGTGGCGACTACACCGAGGGAATTGTTGAATATGGCCTCGGCAATGGCGACCAGGTCGTCGGCGGCGGTGGAGGGCGACGATATGTCTTGGATCTGGGCGAGGATGCTCTCGAAGGCGGGGCCTTGGTCGCTGGAGAGCTTCGCGACACTGGCCAGAGCCTCGGAGACTTTGGCACTCGGCGCCATGGCGAATGATGTTGGGGGATTCGAAGGGGCTGCGAGACAGAACTCGGATCAATGGCGTTGAGACGCAGGCAGAGGTTCTACCTGGTTCTGTCTCAGTGTGAGTGTCGTGTGTGACTGGCAGGCAGTAACGGTGCAGTAATACAATCAGCAAGAGCTCAGCGAGCGAGTCCCTCGTGTGGTCCGTGCACGCAACGGCACCCAACAACATACCTACGTTGATTTAGGTGCCAAAGCACAGCAATTTCAATCCCACCACAGCGGTTGTCTGCCTAATCCTACGACAGTGGCCATTGGAGACAACCTCAGTATCAAAATCCAGACATGTATTTATTTCCTTGACATAACTAAAGGGAGGAAAAGAGGCTTTATTTATTTTCCCACAGAAATCAGCCATCGCCAGCCAAGCGGTGCTGCCGCCCTGCCAAAAACATGTTTCTGGAGTGACCGATGACTATTATTTGAAATATCTTGATGTATCTCAATGGAGAGCGAATCTACAAAAAATCAGGACAGCAAATAGCTGCATATACAAGTGACTGGTAGATCTGGACAACTTGGAGATCTACTCGTGCTCGGCGACGAGGATCGCTACAGCATGCATAGACCCAATGGAAGAAACACGACATGATCGGATCATAGGTGCGCCGTGCACAGCAATTTTAACCTCTCCAAAGTGGTTGTCTGGTTTTGAACTACTACCAATAATAGTCGCCGGAATCCGCATTAGGTATATTCACAGCGATTTCAACCTTCACGCTGCGGTTGGCAGGCGATGCACCAGCTTGGTGACATATACGGTGCTTCGTGTGCGTAACGATACGGATGGCTTCATTTCAGAATAGAAGGATCAACCCCAGTTTCTCCAGTGTCAAACGCGACGCAGCGAGTTATTCTTATAGCTCGACAGCCAGGATCTTTACAACAGCCTAATTGGTAAGGAGTCGCCATTACAGGATGACGAAAGTCAAGACGGCAAGCATGGCAACGGATTTGAAGTAATTGATTTTGCTGTGCAACGTAGGGCTGAGAGTTCAGACAGACGATAACCTGATCCTCACAACAGCCTTATTGGTACAAAGCCGCCGACACTTCCCCTCCAAGATGATTGAAAGTAAGCAAGACAACCGATTGAGGGGGGTTAAAATCGCTGTGCTTAATTTGTAGGACATACTTCATGTGGCATGGCGGGATGCAGGGAGTAGAAATCGAACGTCGCCTCGCGCGATTCCACCGGCACCAGCCGAGATTTGGCGTCGATCTTCAGCCGTCGTCAATCACATCACCACCACCATCGACTCGATAGCTTCGTTCTAGGGGCCCGTTATCCAATATTCATTTCGCATTCATAGGCACGTCCATCCTTCATCTGTCCAACAGCACACACGCTCACCAACATGCACGGGCAGAAAACCCAGTCTATTGTTATTACTGTGGGGTTCTCCCCGATTCATGTCTGAGCCCTCGGGACCTTCATCTTTCCCAGCTTGGCATTCCACGCCAGCCAAGACGGACGGGACGGCCTTTTCATCCATGTCAACAATGGATCCAAGCCCTGTGCCACACATTGCCGACTCCCGTCGTCGTCAGCATCATGCACTCTGCCTCCTGTCTCCTGTCTCCTCCTCCCAAGGAAGAACCGCCGCAGCGAGAGGGCGCCCATCTCCATGATCTCGAATGCTTCTGCGGCCCTCCTCCGTGAGCCGCCGGCTCAGAAGACCCTCGTCCCTGCTCCGCTTCTGCGCCGGCCTCGCCCTGGCCGGCCTCATCCTCGACACTTTGTTCCTCACCAGCCAGCTCCCTTTATCCCACCGCTCCAGCAGCCGCCGGATGCCCCGGAACCCCCATTCCCTTAACCAGACGGTCTTCATAGCCTCAGTCCATCAAAATTCCGCTCCCAGGCTGCACGCCACGTGGAGTGACGCCGTCGTTCAGCTCATCGGCCTCCTCGGCCCGGACAATGTCTACTTTTCCGCCGCAGAGCACGCCTCCTCGGACGGCACCATCCCAGAGCTCGTCCAGCTCGAGCAGCGCCTCAACGACCTACAGGTAGGAAACACCATCCACCTCGGCCGGACGGCATGGGACCTCGAGGACGAAGCCAACGGTCAGCCGTCGTCGCCCGGGGGCGAGGCCGGATGGCTCTGGCATCCCGAGCATCAGCGGTGGGCCCTGCGCCGCGTCCCCATCGACGCCCAGGCGAGGAACCAGGCCCTCCTCCCCCTCCGTGAGCTCCTTCTCGAACAAGGACGCTCCTTTGACCGGGTGCTCTGGCTCGACGACAACATCGTCTTCCGTCCCGAGGATGTCGTGTCGCTCCTCGAGACCCGGGACGGTGACTACGCGGCCGTCTGCAGTGCTGCTCAAGCCGGGCCCTCCACCCACCGTCTCAACGCCCTCACCCTGCGAGACGACGACGGCCATCTGCCCGTCAGCACCCACTGGCCCTGGCTCTCCTCCTCGGCGTCCCGCTCCGCCGCGTGGGCCGGGTCGCCCATCCCTGTCCGCTCATGCTGGGGCGGCATTGTCGCCTTCGACGCCCAGCCCTTCTACGACCCCGACTCCCCGCTGAGGTTCCGAAGCGTCAGTGACGAGGTGGCAGCTCTCCACCTCGAGGCATCCGAGCGATGCCTCATCCACGCCGACAACCCACTAGCCAGCTCCAGAGGCATCTGGGTAGAACCGTCAGTGCGGACCGCCCTCGACTGCAAGGAAGGGTGCTGGAAGGTCGCCCGCCCCCTCTCCCCGGACACTTGGCTCACGGCCATGAGGGGAGTCTGGTCCAACCGGCTGGGGACCTGGCGAGGACCCCGATCCGGCGCAGAGACGAACTCGGAACTGCCCCGGGTGGGGGACTGGGCTGCTGCCCGCGGTGATCCCCGGATAGGCGGCGACGGGGCCGTTTCCTGCCTGATGGACGAGATGCAGATCATCAAGAGAACCAAGTGGACCTTCAAACTCTCGAACGCGGGATCGTAGTCCTCTTGTACATTTATCGTTAGAACCAAAAAGAAGTAAATAGGAAAAAAAACTGTTAAATAGACCAAGAAAAAAACCAAAGAGTCCCGTTGCCGTTGACGCCGATAGATGCTCTAAAACAGCGCCCAAGAGTTTGTCATACACATATATGCTCTAAGTCTCATGAGTCCTATCCAATGCCCCGAAAACGCCTGTAACAAGAAAACAGACCGCCAAAGGTACACCAAAGAGGCGACAGGTCCGACGCAAGAAAGAACCCCACCTTTGGCGTGTTTCCCGGCGGTTGCCCGCACATACCAACCGTCTCTATTTGTTGTGCCAGAGGAGCGTCCGCAGCGAGTCCCAGTCGTCGCAGTCCCGGTAGATGTACACCATGCTGCTCCGCAGGCTGGACTGCAGCTCCTCCGGGTGGTAGCGGAAGAGCAGCATGACCGAGGCCCAGCTGAGCGACGCGAAGGCGGGCCAGGCGTAGTGGTTGATGCGCGAGTGCAGGGGCTCCGCGGACACGAGGGGGAAGCCGACGCCGGGCTTGACGGCGAGGCGCGCGAGGGCCAGGACGACGCGGGCGAAGACGTAGATGACGATTTGCTGGTTGACCGACGAGATCTTGCCCGATCGCTTGGAGCGCCCGCCGAAGACGAAGTAGCCGCCGACCAGACCGGCGAAGAAGGAATCATAGGTCCCTGGTTCAAAACCCAAAGTTAGCCAGGTTGTTTTACCTATGGCCGAGACCTCAATAGAAAGCGCAGTGATTGCTCCCAAATACATACCCTCTTTTCCTGGCGTAGCGCCGTAGTGCTTGAGCGCAAGCATTGTGAGTTTGTATATCGTCGCGAACCGGGCGAGGTTGGAAGCGTGGTGTCGCGTGGCCCTCAAGACAAGCCCAGCCTTTTGTCGGAAACTATCTCCATTGTCGTTAGTGACTTCATATACCAGGCGCAGTACACAGCGCAGGAATCTAGGGATTTTCGGTGGCGAGAGTATTCGGTAGTGGTTGGACATACGTTCCAGATCGGAAGAGAAAGATCATTCTAGGTGGCTGTTAGTCGAGACAGGGCCGAATTGAACGGGGTGGCGGGCCCGACTGACACTAAGGCATGAGGGAATCGGACCTTGGTGCCGTATACGGCACCATTGCGCGCCGTCTTGAGAAGAGAGAGGACATCGTGGTATCGAGGGTTTCGGACTATCTGCTCGAGCGCATCCTACAATGCTGGTCAGCACGTGCGAGGCCAGGGGGCGGTGAGGAGGGTCGATTCGAACCTTAAGCACCGCTATCGAAGCTGAGACCGAAGATGACATGTCGCCTGCCTGAGTGTGAAGGGTGGTCGCTGTGAGGATCGAGGACGGGAGGCCAGAAGCGACACAGGACGACAGTCGGGGTGGGAGCTTGGGAGCTTGGAGGACCGCAGGCTAGCCGAAGGGAGACCGCGTATGTTGTGCAAGAGACTGTAGAGAGGGATAATTGTGATACGCAAGTCGGAGCGCAATGGACGGAAGCTGGGATCTATAGCGACGGCTTCTAATGTGCGGAGGGTGTGGAGGATGGAAATTGAACTCCAGCGTTGGCCCGATTCACATCTGAACGCAATGACGACGGACCTCGGGACATGGCCAGCTTCGGCTGTTCAGTCAGGTGGGAGACCCTGCTGAAACCTGGCGGTACATGTGGAGGTACCTCCCGTTAGCACAGCATCCCAGCCGCCAGCACCAATGGGGGAAAAGGGCCGTTGCACCCTAGCAGGAGACACCTGTGTCCAACCCACAGGTACCTCTGTCCCGTGGCATACCAGCTGCTAAATTTACTGTGGCCTCTAGCACTAATGAGCTGCGCTAATGACGGCATATGGATCTCAAACGATGATAGTTTGTGGGGGAAGACTGACATGTGAAAACACCATATCTCGGCCACAGGGAACTTCCCCAGTTCTCCCAGCTCAGACAGCAGAGCAGATAGGCATCCCCCCTTTATCTAGATCAGATCGCAACACAGATCTTACCTGATATCGGTGTGACCCAAGTACGCCTCACCACTCGATTACTTCCATATGAATCTACTTGACGCCTTTGAGACCGGGTGACATTCTATGCATGTCGCTGGTTTCGAGATACCCAAGACGGGGAAAGAACTTGATTAATACCTATGGGTCAGCACCATCTCTCATGTGGCTCCCTCCATTTCACGCCCAGCACCTCGAATATCCTCTTTTCATCCCTGCCTTCCACAAGCTCTCCCTCTGTTACCTTGGCCCGTCTAGGCCCCCGCATGACGTCCTTGTAGAGACCCCGCTGGTTCAACCTCATCCCCTTCTTCGACGCTAATAATCGCATACTGCGGTTGAAGATGTCATTCCCGGTAAAGTAGAGCAGTGCAGCACCCAGCTCGGATGCAGGTACCACCAGAAAGTCAATTCGCCTCCAGATCGACTGATGTTCCCCCGTGTCTGCACCGTGCGCGCCCTCGGGTAACACACAACACCCATGCCATTTGCTCCCGTCACTTCCAGTCCGCGAGGAGGCCAGCCTCGCGACGAGAAACTTGCTCTCCTCGAGGCGCTGGACCAACTTGTCGAGGAATGGCCGCAACTCAAGCGACGACTCTGTCCCAGGCTTCGTGACGATGAAGTCTATATCACCCGATTTCTCTGACCCTCTGCGGTAGCTGCCCCCAATGATAAGCTCCACGTCGCGGTCAATAGTAGCCGCCGTCTTCTTCACAATAACACCGAGGGCCTCCACCTCGCTGCGAGGAATCTTGGTATTCAGGTCGTCGTAGTGCTCGATACCCAGCAGCTGGTTGGGGGCAAGCTTCGCCTTCTCCTTCAGGTCCTCCAGCGTGCGGAATCCTTGAGCAATCCATTGCTGTGCCTGGCTAGTCCCTACGCCATATATCTGTAGAAATAGTTGCAACGCCTCGTCCAGCGGCTCTGCCTCGGCATACTCCAGTCTCTGTAGTCGATCTGTAGTCACGATTTCCTCAATCTTCTGTGCCAATCGCCGGCCGACACTCGGGAGTCGAAAGGCTTCCTCCTCGGTCGTGATCTTGACGGTCTGCCGTTTAAGGGTGCTAATGACCTTGCGATATGCAATTGTGCGCCATTGATCGTTTGTCCTGTCATAGTAGCTTGCCATCTTTTCAAGTATCTCAATCGTTCTGGTGTTAGGGTTGCCTCCTTTTGCATCCTTGACTCCCGCATGGCTACATGCAAACCGATCCTCAAAGCGAATGCCTTTGCGATTGGGTTTCTGGTTGGATCCGACTGGCTTTTTCTTGCTCGAGATCTCACCGTCTGGCCCTGATTCTCGGCCTGAATCTTCAGAGGCATTCCTCTCCTCTTCCTCGTCTGCATCCAGCGGAACGTCCTTATACTCCTGCATAAGTGCGATGTAGTCAGATAGTTCATCCTTGTGTGTGCTTGAAGGCTTGGTCCGGCTCGCCGGTTCATCGACTGGGGAGTTGGGGTCGTCCATCGCCACGACGATACTATCAGAGATGTTGTCGTCTGCGCACAGCTCTAGTTCTGATTGCTCATCTCTCGAAAACCCCATGTCGAGCTCAATAGGCTGCGAGTCCATTGGGATGGGTGTCCCGCTCACATGGCTTGCCTGAGAGGCTGGCGATTCCTCTCTTCTCTGCGGTGATTCTTCTTCAGGAGGGACATAGTCCCATTTACTCCGGTTTTTGTGCGGAGGCTTCAGTTGAAGCGATCTGCTCAGACCGTCAAGCTTTGGGGTCGTAGGATGCGCAGGTTTTCCTGACACCTCTTCCTCGCTGGCTTCTGCAGTAACGGGTGGCGGTTGCCCTGTAAGAAGATACTTGGCCTGCGTAGGGTCCAGGATTGCTTTGAACTGGATGCAATCGACGGGGTAATCCTCATTCACAAGAACGAACGGCCCCGTCTCCTTGCGACCCTCAGAAATGATCTTCTCGATGTCCTTGTACGAGATGCTCCTGTCCACCACAACATGCGTCGCCCTGTCCACCGCTCCCGTCCTCGTCGCGCCGTACTCGACTGCCTTCGCGATCCGCTGCCGCCGCGTCGGCGCAATGTCATTGTCAGGGATGTAAAAGAACTCCAAACCTCTGAATATCTGCTCGTGCTCCGGGCGAACCTTGGCGGGCCCCATCTTGCGCCGCTTTGCAGCTGCAGGTCCCCGGGTCGAGGGCGCCGGCGCCGTCGCACCACGAGTATTGCGCAGACGACGTTTCATAGGTGGGAGGGCCGGTGATGAGTCGCTCGGCCGCAGCGTCTTGCCTGCGGCCTTGGTGGAGTCTGGTATCACCGTGTCGCTGTCCGTGGTGGGCACCGGCTCTGAAGGCCGTTGGCTTGGGCCGTTCTTGGACCTTCTCCTTCCTCTGTTATCCCCTTGAGTAGGTTCTGCCCTCTGAATGGGTGTGGCTTTGATGATCTCGACCTCATCCGAATGGTCTGTTTTCTCAGGCTCTGGTGTAGCCACTGAGAGCGGCCGAAGCCTCGAGCCGTCCTCTGCCGCGTGTTTGGGAGCATCGCGCTCCGAACGGGCCTCGGGCTTTGGCTCGAAAAAACATCGACTCTTTCGACGTTGGGCCAATTCAGAAAGAGCCAAATCGTCATTTCCAGAAATTGACGATTCAAACTGTTCAAAAAAGTCGACTTTCCGTGAAAAGGCTGAATGTTTCGCGTCCATCATGTGTCAAGGGAGGCCGTTTTATGAGGCGGGTGCCAGTGTGAAAACATCGGTGTTACATAATAGTGAAGCGGAAATGATTTAGGGAAGATGGAGATCGGTCAAACCTTGTGACGCCCGAGTCTGCATGTTTACCTCGTTTGTAGATGGGCTGGAGGCAATAAATGGTAGATGCTTGTGAAGAGTCGAAGCTTATCTGCTGCTGCCTGTGGCTGCACGCGGCTTGAGGCAGCTGAGCGCTCGAGGAGTGAGCCAGGGAATGTAGGTATCTTTGTGCAAAGCTACCTATTCCCCCATACTTAATGGCTGGAGAATCAAGTATCCACAGAAAGAGGTACCACTAATCGAGCTTTGGTGGAGTAACAATCCGATTTGCTTCACTCACTCTTCTCATGAGGCAGCAGGAATGATAAATATCGCGTCTTCTATATGAAATTCTTCATTAACGCTCTAGGTTGCCCTAACTAGTACTGAAAATTATGTTCAAACAGTGTATAGCCCCAGAAATCCATACATAACCCAATTCCAGCGAGACAAGAATCCAGACAAGGCGCCCAGCCACTCAGGAGTGCTTCTAAAATATCCCAAAAAACCCCTTTCACTGTTCTCGTGAAAAATAAAGCAAGTAGTCATCACTTTTATATAAGCCCTAAATCCCCAAGGTACCCAGAGAAGAGAAATAAAAAGGGAAGCGAGGGACGAGAGGGGTTCCACGCGGATATCCAAAATTCCGTGGTGACCCCTACAATAATACACACAATCAAAAATATATACCAGGGTATCGAGATCGTTTAAAAACAGATATATGGTGTAAAAATCAGAAACGCCGACCGGGAGAAAGAGGGGCTCAATGCCCATGCCCCATGGGCATTGACGGTCCTGGTGAGGGTCCTCCGCCTCCTCCAAACATGCGCGCATCCACCATTGGGATACCGTGCTTCTCAATCATGTGGTACGCGTTCGGGTCGGCCGAATAACGGCTTCCGGCTTCTTGATCAACATCGTTGAGAACTTCTCGGGTGAGCTCCACATAGTCGTAGGCGAACTCGCCAATCTCGGCGTCGTCGATACCCAGAATCTCCGCGTCTTCCGAGGCGCGGATTTGAAGCCCAGGGATTCTGTTGAGGATGGTCAAGATCAAGCAAGTGCCACAGAACGAGTACAGGCCACCTGTGATCGAGTCGGCAACTTGATACCCAAGCTGGATCCAATGATGGTTGAGCCATCCTCCATCAATGCTTGTGACTCCATCGAGGGCTGCAATATAGTCGGCTGCAAAGAAGGCCGTCAGGATATTTCCCACCAGGCCTCCGACTCCGTGTACAGCGAAGATGTCAAGCGCGTCGTCGATGCGTAGAAGGAACTTTAGTTTTGTGGCGTAGTTAGAGAACGATGCCCCGAGAACTCCGAATACTACAGCGGCCCATGGGGGAACATATCCTAATAGACAATATCAGTTAATGTTTCTGATAACACGGAGAAGTCGAATGGAACGACCCATAAAGATCAGCCTAGGAGAAGTAGGGGTGCGATTACGTACCAGAACCTGGTGTGATGGACACAAGGCCAGCCACAACACCAGAGCAGAAGCCAACTGTAGACCACTTCTTCTCCAGCCGGTAGTCAAGGAGACACCAAGTCATACCACCCACGCATGCCGCCAGATTAGTCACCACGGCAGCCATCACAGCACGCAGGTTAGCACCCAAGGCAGAGCCCGCATTGAACCCGAACCAGCCAACCCAGAGGAAGACGGTCCCGACGACGATGTGAGCAACATTGTGGGGCCTGTAGTTGAGTTCGTGCGTCCCATGCCCACGTCTCTTGCCGAGCATCATCGAATAAGCCAGGGCTGCGGAGCCAGACGCAATGTGCACCGGCGTCCCTCCGGCAAAGTCCAGACCACCCATCTTGCTCGACCAGCCGCTAGGGTTCCAGGTCCAGCACGCGATGGGGTCATAGATGATCGTCGCCCAGACAAACATGAAGATGGCACAGGGCAGCATGCGTCCGCGCTCGGCTACAGCGCCGGTAGCGAGCGCCACGGTGATGGCGGAGAACATGCCCTGGTACACGGCGAAGAGCAGATCGGGGATACGGTCGGATGCAACCGACGGGCGTGCGAGGACGTTCCGGAACCCAAAGTTCTCAAGGTTACCAATGAAAGGGCCGGCATTGTGTGAGAAGGTCAGGGAGTAGCCCCAGAAGAACCACTGGAAGCAGGTGACGCCCACGGACATGATCGAGAGCCATATCAGAGAGAGGGCGGATTTGCGTCGCGCGAGACCAGAGTAGAAGAAGCTGAGACGCAGGGATTCACAGTCAGTATCCTGGGGGCTTGGTCGTCCCATGTGGGAAAAACGTATGACAAGCAATAAGCCTGCGCAAGGCTGTGGCAGAACTCACCCAACTCCTGGAATCATCAGCAGCACCAGAGCAGTGGCAGTGACAACCCATCCTATATCGCCCGGCTATGTGGAAAGACATGTCAGTTCAGTTGTCATGGCACGTGCGGGAGGGGCAGCAGCCGAGAGTGAGGATCTTCCTTGGTCGCGTGCTTCCAGGAACTGCTGAGAGCGGTGGTTTACCTGGTACCAAACGTTGACATTGAACTCCAGGGGATTCGCCCCGGAACTGCCAGTCCCATTGTACGGGGAGCGAGGGGCGAAGTCGAGGTCCCGTTCGTCGATTTCTGCGGCCATTTCTAGATGACTGCCAAGGTAGGTTTGGTCGCGGTTGCAAGAGCAGGGGGAAGAGGAGAAGTAGAGGCGTTGATCTCGTCGAGCAGCCGAATAGGCAGTTTTCAGCTGGGGCCGCAGGCAATGTACGTCACGCCGGTAGCGGTAGTGGACCTGCTAACAGCGAGCGGCAGCGTCGGGGGGACCGCTAAGGGCTGCCCCGTCTCTGCTGTACGATGACTCGAGGCAGGCGGGCAAATCGGTAATCAGGGAGGGGCCCCAGTGCATATCACGGCCAAGGCACAGACGCCGGCTGTTGCTGGGCTGGATTGATTCACGGCGCGCGGTCGAGCACTGAAAATAGACCGCTCAATTAAACCGATCAACCTGGGATAGAAATCGGCGGTCGCGCAGAGTGAGGTGGAAAGCATTGACCCAGGCTGGCGTCTGACTCGAGCGGCCGTTTTGTCTTATTATCTCTGTGGGCGGCCCTTGGCTTTGCCCGCATAGGTAGCCTTTGACGATGGACGGGACCAGGGGGGTCAGCCCAATCGACTGGTTGGCTCCTCTCAGCCATGCCCCCAACTTCCTTATCTCGACCAATCAGCACATCCCCAGCCTGCCCGGAAGCTAGACGGTACATGCCAGAGTTGATAAGAGACAGCCCATTTACTGGTCACTCATTTCCCTTCTGTCTCCCACCTTGCGGCGATCAAATCGACCCAGAGAGGCGGTCGGTCTTGATGCTTTCACCGAGCTCACGATACTTTTAGAGTTTTCACTGCAATTGGTCATTCAATATTGCCCTTTCACGCGTATACCGAGACACCTCATCCATTGGACCCTTGGGGAGCCCCCCTCCATTTCTTGCCAGCGCCATAATCTCGAAGTAACTTTTCCCAGCCGATCAGACACTAATTCGCCTTAGTAGAACACACCCTCAGGAGGAAATTTTCAAAAAAAGAAAAGAAAGAGTAAACAATTTGCCCCGGCTTCTGAGATTCGATTACCATCCTGTCCTTATCGGGGAGACATCCACCCCCCTGGTCCCCGCACACAGATCCTAGTCGGAATCTCTATCTCTCTCTGATATGATTCTTTTCAATTAATCATCCCTACTGTTCATCGCCCACAGCCCATTATTCACGCCCCTTATTATCTTTATCAGCTGCTTCGCCCTGGACCAGCAGGCAGGCATGGCAAGGGTCCCAGTGACCTCCCCCTTCATTCATCCAAGAAAAAAGGAAATTAGTATATCTGGGATGGCTGCCTCTCCAGTTCGTCCCCAGGTGTGTAGTCCATATTGCTTGATTACAGTCAGGAAAACCCCAATTGCGATTCTAGGCATTGATAACCAGCCACATCCCAGCTCCCCGTATTTACCTAATGCTAGTGAGCACCCTGGCTGATGGGCTTATCGCTTCCCCAAACCCCACGAATCCATCACATCACCTCATCGTCATTCCTCACATGTAAGGCAGTTGGTTGTGGGACAAGGAGAGAAATCGGATCATCATGGATCCTAGTCATCTCATCTCAGAGGGCTCAGATAACTACATTGCAGATTTGGCTGTGCTCATCATCTTAGTAGTTTGCTGACAGGAATGGCCGACACAAGAAAGCCTACATGTGCACGGCTCCTTGAGCTCCTAATGATCGTCTCAGGAGGTACTTGAGGTGCATGAAACTCCTTCGTCGTGCTTGGCCCCCGTCATCACAGATGACAGGATTCGCCTCACCAACCTCATTATGCACATCTTCAAAAAGTGACCAAAAAGAATGTTTCATACACAATCTCCGATACGGGGAATCGAACCCCGATCTCCACGGCGCTCACAGTGGTACTGAAAGCGTAGTGTGCTAACCGTTACACCATATCGGATGGGACACTCTGATTGGTTGTTTGGCGACAGGGCTATTTCACTCAAAATCCCATTGCTCCCGGAAGTGGGGGGAAAGAAAAAAGGAAGTGACGAACAAAGCGGTCAAGTCTGACAAAAAAAAAAAAAAAATAAACTCCGATACGGGGAATCGAACCCCGATCTCCACGGCGCTCACAGTTGTTACTGAAAGCGTAGTGTGCTAACCGTTACACCATATCGGATAGTTGCTGGTTGCTGTGGATTTCGGTTGCAATGATAGTATATACTGGGGTCTCTTAGTCTGAGAGTGTATGACCGCACTTGGCAGGTCAACACTGCCATACAAACCAACAACAAATTGGTTTGTTTTGAAGCGCAATGGTACAGCTTGCAGCGACACCATCGGGGGAAGAGAAAGCAATTGTTGAAGACCTCGAGGTTGGGTGTATCGGTTCACCCATGGGTGTCACAATAACAGGGATCCCAAATATGTTTTGATTTCAACCTTCCAATACAGGCTACGACAGTGATGGACAATCGTCAATAATGGTAATAAGTTATCGAGAAATTATTAGGCAACAGTATCTACTGCTATTTATTACACAATAAGAAGCATGATGTGTGACTAACTGCCACAATAGTTCTGTCGAGGTGACTTTGTAGTCCCTACCTACCGAATCCAGCAAGCACTGCCTGGGGTGCCAAACTTTCGACATTCATGCATCAGATAGGTAGCTAGCAAACATGCTATGAGGTAAGACAATCATGTCATTCGCTTTCGTTAGGTTGCAGGGTTCGTAATCTACCTATTTCTGGTGACAAACAAACGCCCAATAATGTAAAAGCTGACTTGCATCTCCCATCTTTGTTCACTCCTTTTCATACACACAGATGTGGTGGCAATCGTTGACTTCAATAAGATCTTAATTTAAAGGGGTTCTAATACTAAGTTCCTTGATAATCCTTCTACCTCCATGACAACGATTAATATAATACATCTGGAAACATTGAAGTAAACATTAAGATATAAGTGGCCAGAGCAAGCTTCATCCAGCAAGCAATAGCATGTGAAGAGAACCAGTAGCACATTGATACCGGCCAACATGGCTCCAACCCGACAACAGTTGTGAATGCTTCAAGTAGCCCATCCAAACGATCATCCCCCAAGACCAGCAGCCATCCCAGTTTCACCTTTTCACCGTAATTACGGCTTTGATACCAACGTTTATCAAATTGATCAGCCCAAGCCAATATATATTCATTCGAAAGACAAGGGGAATAATAACCCAAGAATGTAGAAACGCCAGTCGCTCAATGCAGGAGATTATCCTGAAGGGGTAAAACCAAATGGTAAAAAAAATGTATGCAAAAAAGAAAAAGAATTGCTCGTAAGCCAAGCGGTCATTACTGGCCTGCAGCTCATCGGAAGGCCGTAAATCGCTGATCGACAGGCTTGGCCTCCTCGCCTTCGAGAATCTTCTGTAGCTTCCTAGTCTCTCGGACTGCTCTGTCCCGCTCTTCTTGCAGGTTCAAGACTTCGATCTGGGCGGTGCTCATTCTAGTAATCACCTCTTGCATCTCATTCTCTGCATCAGCAAGAGCCTTCTCAAGCTCCGCGACCTTTGCACGGAGGCTTGTCATCTCGGCTTCATCTTCAAAGCTCTGGGCCTCGATGAGGTCAGGGAAGGGGATCTTGGAGCGAGATTTGCTCAACATGGAACCTGATCGGCTGCCTTTCACAGCAGGGGACCTTAGGCCACCAAGGCCAGGGCTACCACCAATGCGCTGAAGCTGAAAGTTATGGGCATCTCGGAGCTTGGAGACCTCCTCTTCATGACGGGTAACCTGATCCTCAGATCCTGATTGCGCGGAAACGAGCTGCTCTTCGAGGGCTCCCAGGTGCTCCATCATAGCAGTGATGCGATCATTGTTTGCCTTCCTGTCTGCGTCACCCCGTGTCACAGCATCGGCAAGGCGCATTCGAAGTTCCGAGTTGGCACTCAACTGCTGCTGCACCTGCGAAGCCAGCGTCTCGACATACCGAGCTGTCTCGCAGAGTTCATCAGCCAGGGCGCTCTCAGCTTGGACACTCCTGGTCTCGTTTGCATAAGCTTCATCATAGCGGTTTCGGATAGCATCCATCTCAGACTTAGCAAAGTCGCGCTCAGTGATGGCAACAGAAACGGCCCTTTCGAGGCGTCGCATGGCCACCTTTGTCTTCTCGTCGTCATTGATTCCAGACTCGAGGTTCTTGATACGTTCAAGCGACTCTGCATAGGCGGCCTGCAGTTTCTCGTAGGCCTGGCTGAGGGACTCGGATGTCACAGGCTCGCGCTCTCCATCGTCCGACCCACTCATACGCGCCATCGTCTCGGGGATGAGAATGTCCTTCTCATTAAGGAGTTCTCGGAGAGACGCGATCTCGCCTTCGGCCCTGTCGAGATCCATTTTGAGACCACTCAAGCCCTTCTCAACCTGCCACTTTTGGTCGAGCGCGTCTTCCGCCCTTCGGCGAAGTACATTAATTTCCGTTCGGAGGTTCATGATCTCTCTCTCGAAGCCCTTCTTTCCAGGGCCAGTCAGCAGGCGCTGACGTTCGTTCTCTAATAGTTGAATCTTCTTCTGATATTGGCGATTCTGAACCTCTTGACGTTCCAAGAGACTCTTCAAGGCCCCGTGAAGCGCGTCACGCTGGGCTTCGACGTCTTTTAAGCGTTCGGAAAGCGCCTCCCGGGATTCCGTCTGGGGACCGCCCCGCACACTGTTGGAACGTCCAAGGCCAGTCGGTCTCTGACCGCGCATAGGCCCTCCAGCCACCGAGTTTGAGCGGGACAACCCGCCCGATAGCCCACCTGAGAAAGCACGAGAGGCTCTGTTTTGGACATCGATGGGGCCAACAATGGAGCTGCGCTTGAGTGTCATGTTTTCAGATCTAAGGTTCTGAAGTTCTTGTTGCATCTTTGACGACTCGTACGTAAGATTTGTATATTCTGCGGCCTCCGCTTCGAGGCCCTCAACCCGCGCACGGAGTTGCGGGACCACCTCATCTCGTAGATTGTCTCGTTCATTTGATGCTTCTTGCAGCTCGCTCTTTAGGGCAGACAAGAGGTCCTCAAAGTTCGATCTCGATGATCGTTCGTCGGACAAGCGACGTCTTAAATCTTCACAGGTGGTTTCGAGATCCTTTACTCGCTCGTTGGCGTCCAGATTATTAATCTGCGCAAGGTCGATTTGCGATGCTTTTTCTGCAAGTTCCTTGATTTGCTGATCAAGGGCTTTGCGCCGTGCCCTCTCATCTTGGAGTTTAGTCGTAAGCTCTAGACGGATAGAGGCTTTTTCTTGCTCGGCTCGCCGTTGAATCTTGTCGATTTCATCACGGGCCTGTTCTGATTCACTAGCCTTGGTAGAGCTGTATCCCGAGTCCGAGAAATAGTCACTAGTTCTCTTGCTTGGCGCTTGGGAACTACTAGCCTGCTCCTGCAATCGGTCAACGAGATCCTCCAAGTCCATCTCGCGCCGGATGGACGAAGCCAACTCGTGGCTGATGGCTCTTAGTTCGTCCTCCATCTCATCTAGAGGAAATGATGACTGTGAGGAGGGTAATGATGCGGAGAGGTAGGAGTCAGAGTATCCGAGAGCATTTGATGAGGCTGCATTGGGCGTTGTGCTCTCGGTCGTCCGCGATCTGTTTCCAACACCTTCGCCTGACCCTCCTCTTCCGGATGGAGAAGAGGGGGACGATATCGAGAACTCGGTGCCTGACGGCGACGGGTTCCCTCCCCAACCAAAGAATGCCGCAAATGGAGATGCTGCGCCTGGGGATTTAGGTAGTGGTTTGTTGCGATTCGAGTGGATCGACTGAGGAGAAGCAGCCTCGAGCTCTTCATTCAACACGTTCTGCGCGATGACGGTGTCTACTTTTTGTAACTGGAGATGCGGAGGAGTTGCTTTTTGTGCAAACATGGGAGGCGGGGAGTTGGCTCGCTGATCAAGATAGTCCGAGTACGTCGACTCGTTGTCGTCGTCCTTGTCGGTCCGATCTTCCACAATGGTACTAGGGGTCTTGACCGTTCCAGCATCCGGTGTCACGTCGGACAGCAGCTCGTCGTACGCGGAGTAGGCAGACAGTACGTCGGACGTGTCGGCCTGGGAGTGTTGGTCGGCGTTTGGAATGCCGGGCGCGTCGGAATAACGGTCGTGAAACAGGGCTGAGTTTATTTCGAGACTGAAGCACAGGAACACATTCCAGTTAGAGAAACGGGCCTCGTCGGACGGGTTACACAAGTTGCGCTTCCGAGGAATTGGGGGATACCAATTGACTTACGCTGAAGCAATGTTGGGCCTGGACGCCTCGGCAGGGAAATACTCGTATATAGTCGGACTGTCTATTGAACCAGATCTTGAGAAGCGGTGATCCGGCTTGGGAAGGTCGGCGTAGGACAGGATCGTCGACGCCGTGGACCCCTGAGACCGATGGGCGGACCTGGCCGAGGTTGATATCGTCGAGGGGATGGGCTTCCTCTTGATGCGATTCACTGACGCCCGAGCAGGAGCGTTGGAGAATGATTCAGAAGTCGACGAGGCGGCACTGGAGCTGGAGGTAGTAGGGCGAGGCTGGCCGTCGATTGTGTGTGGACTTGGCTGGTGGGCGCTATTGGCAGTAGTAGAGTGATTAGGTTGGTGATGGTGGGAAGAGCTCGGAGGAGAATCAGGATGAGATGGAAGATTCGATGAGATCGGCATAGCCTCCTGAGGTCCAGGTGAAGAGGGGATAGGTTGTGATGCCATTTTGGGATAACCAGTCAGCCACCTTGCCAACAAGTGAATGTGTTATCGACGGGACCTGGCCATCAGGCAAGGGATGGACAGTCTTGTCGTCGATGACCAGCAATTAGGGAGTGGAGAAAGGCCACCTGATAATGCGACGAACAAGGAGCGGTAGATGGTAGCGCTTGGCTTGGGTAGTGCTATGAAACGAAATGCACACGAGCGCCTATCAGCATGGGGCGGCGAGCGCACATCCAAATGTCACGAGGCAGGATGCAGAGCGAGACGAGACAGGAGAAGCAAGCACAATCGCAACCTGAAAGATAGTCAGAACGGTAGAGTGCTAGATGTAGGGAAATTAGGTGCGTGGCCGGCAGCGTCGCATTATGCCACCAGATGCCAAAAGGGGTCGGGCATACATCCCAGTAGGCGCCAGGGAAAAAGAGCGAAGTGGCAGTCCAGCGCTTCCAGCCACTTACAGCGCCTCGAGGCGGCATGGGACCTGCAGTAGCGCGGTTCGTCTGGGCTCCACTCCCGCCGCCAAGGCCGTACAGGCTTGCCCACCACTCGACAGCACGGCGGTAGGTCTTGGGGTCCTCCTGCCACCAGCCAATCAAGGAGGCTGATCCGTGTCAGGGGCAATCAGGAACGCACCTCCCCAAAAGGGGCCAGAAGCAGCCCTCGTGCGATGGGCAATTACGGCCTGCGATGTGAGACCTCCACAAATCTACTCCATCTACGAATCTCTCCAGAACACTAGTCGCTGCCGCATGCACAGAGTACAGACATGATGAGGCGCATCTAGCCCGCGCATTGGGCGCCTACTTAAATCACTTTATTTCGCGACGCGCGGGCGGCAAGGCAGCCAACCAGTCGCCGTCCTACGTGAGGCACAGACGGTGACACCGAATGGGGAAATCCATTGGCAGGGCTCCATTGCGGCCTCTGACACCGGAGGCAGCGAGCAGGCATAATTCGACAGCCCCATGTGACGAGGAACCGCCAGCTAATGATATTCCACAGATGGCCAGTGCACAAAATGGTGGTTGGGGCTTACACGGCTCCTGACGCCAGCATACCCACCCCAGAGCGCCAGCCGGTGCTACATGGAGACAGTAATGTAAAAAAAAAATTGGAGGAGAATGAGACTGTCTGCCCGAAGGAGCGCCACATAGTGTGGCATGCCGCTGCGACCCAGTAGCAAATGAAGGCTCGGCTGCTATCAACCGATAGCGCCCCTGATCTAGCACTTGGAATGTGGCATATTGATAAAGCCATTAGCAAAGGCCGTATGGAAAGCCACATTGCCTGTAGCTCACTCATCTGCGCATTCCGCCCGTCCAGACGCTCCGTGGGCGGCATCCGATGGCCCGCGTGTGTGTCCATCAGCGCATCCGTCGCATCCAACTCTGTTGCCACCACTCGCACCAGCCAGGCACAGGAGGGGACTTAGGGGACCATCGCCCGAAGGATCAACACCATGCCTCCCCTCCATAGCTCCCTGATCTTCTGCTGAGCTCTCCTCATTGACCGCCGTGTGCCCTCCCCTGACCATCTCTCGCTCAATCCGGCGTAGTGCCTAGATCCCATTCCAACCTCCCTACCATTCGCAGCGTAGCGCAAACGGCGCAACGCCAAGAGCGAATAAACTAGCAAATAGTACGCGCCTCCAGCGCACGACCTTAGCCTCGCCCAGGTTGTCGAATTAGCCTGCTTCACCTTTGATCGTCGTCGAAGCGGAGAGGTCGTCGATCTAGAGCCAAGCACTTGCGCATTATCCACCGTCAATCTTAATTGGCGCCGAGGGACAACATTAATCCAAAGACTCCAAACCGCCGCTCCAATGGCACTCCATAATTCATCTCGTCATTCACGCTTGCTCTCTGGTTTCATTGAGCATGACGTAGCCTCTTTCGGCAGGCAAATTGCTGTGCCTCGACGATGGTCGTCTGATTTGGCAGCTGGAAATTTTCCACTTTACGCTACCCTGTAGACACCCTCTGAACACCAGGTTGCAAACACTACCCTGTAAACACGATGACATCTTGCCGAGAATTGGTGTATTTCTTGATATGGAATGTGTATTCCAATGTAATCAGTATAATTGATTTCATGCGTTGAGACTGGTGAGATATGACGAGGATGTAGGGGTGGTTCATACACACAGCCTTTGATGAAGTTGTCTGAATTTCCTACTTTGGATATTGTTAAAGTTCTGTCATTAACATGAGAAGGTACCAAGACTGGACAATCACAATTACAATGGCGACTGATACCCAGTTTTCCATGTTAATCACACTTGGGAAAAGGCAACCAAGATCTTCGCTAGGCTGGTCTGGCCACTCTTAGTTTGACCAAGGTTGGCCAACCTGGTGACATTAGAAGCTTGTAGGCAAAGGCCATCGCAGTAGTTGGTAGCATCATCTCACTCACCCCATGGCTCGCTTTGTGCCTGATCCCCCACCTCCTCCACTGACCGATGCTCTCTCATCTAATTGGGATCCTCCCCGGGCTACCTACCTTAGGTTATTATCCATACTTCGCTACTGGCGCTTCCGGTTCCCCCTTCCAGTCGAAGAAAATGCTGCTCCCCACATGCGAAAAGTCGCATCGCATATCTGTACAAATTGCCTCAGTGACCTCGAAGTAGCGATGTATACAGCACCTAGCGTTTGACTTGCCCTGGCGTAGAGCTCAGTCTTACCCCCGGGGAAGTTCTTCGTGTTGAGAAGTTCGGAATTCTGTGCCATATGTGAGGTTTCCGGAAGCGTTGTCGGGGCTGCGATACCTTCCGGGAGCATCAACAGGGAGGCCACTGTAGCAATCACGCCGATGAATCTCATGATGACAAATTCTCACAAGCTCTTGGTAAAGACAGACAGAAGAATGTGCTTTTCAACGAAGAATGAATTTTCTCGACGGTTACAAACCGATCATCGAAAAGAAAAAGAATCACTGTTAGTGGAATGCAATACCTCTTTATCACCTCAGAGACCAACATACTACTACGCTTCCGGATTTCTCGAATGATTGGAGGCTATTGGTTGCCTCACCGAATTCCCGAATACCAGGCCACTTCCCAATAAAACAGCCCTATCTAGGACATGTCTCATCAACATGTCTCAGATACGCAAGTGGTAAGGCCGAGCAATGGTAGTATCGGCTACGCATGCGATAACTGTACTTTTGGAAGATAACTCCCAGAAAAGACGCAGGAATTTCAGTTGCTAAAGCTACCAGTTGCCCGGAGTCTCTTCCCGAGTTTCAAAGAAGATAGACACTCAATATCAATGTCGTAGAGGGCTCCGCACCCACAACACCAAGACATACCCAGAATAATTGTATTCATTAACGAACCTGACGCACCTAGACAACATGATTCCCAAGCAGGCCCCCACGAGTACTCCCACGAACATGCCCGAATTTAAAAAAATTGAGTCGCTTGAACGTTTCCCGTGCATGATCGCCCCCCGTTCCCATCCCAATGATGAAATAAAATTTAAATAAGTCTGCCATGCGGCAATACTGCCCAGGTCCCACTGCACAAGCACCGCCGCTGCTGACTGAATAAGAAAGTAAAACCTGGTCCTCTACCGGGGAGCTCCTCCATGACCGCCGTGCAACGTGTGCATCTCCTCCACTGCTGGGTTGGGCTCATGTGAAGTTTTGTTTTGGACAGGACGTCGATGTGTGCCCACTTCACGCCATCCACGTCGCCCTTGTCGTCAGACACATCAAGGACATCAAAGTTCTCAAAGAAGAGCTTGGCTGGATCCGTGGTCTTGCGGAACGCTGGAACGTCCTCAGTGAAGAATTTCTTCAGCACGGGTATCAAGCTGGGGTGAGGAGCCGCTGCCAACAGCATTCTAGTCTCACACTGCGAGCGAGCCACCTTGACAGCCTCGTCTTCTTGTTTGCCCTGAGGTGGATTTGGTTGGCGCTTAACCATGGCCGTTAGGACGTTGTCGTACGAGTGCATGATGCCCATCTTCAGGGAAGTTATCAGCTTCTCGAATTCTCCTACACTCACAAATCCAGAGCTCGTGGCCTGCTGGAGCCTCTGGTAAGCCTGTCTCAAGTAGGGGTTCGGCGCCTTGGCTGCGTTGGCCTCGGCCGACTGTTTTCGGTAAAATTCCATGGCTTTGTTGCTAAGCAATGCCAGGTGTCCAATTCTTCGGCACAGTGCCATCAAAAAGCTCCGGCTGCTCGAACACAGGAGTAGTTGCAGGGAGACGTCATTTTTGGTATGTAAATAAATGGCAAGTTCATTTGTGCGTGCAGGGGTGAGTAGCTCGATGAACTCATCGTCATTCATAAGTTCGAACAGAGAGTCCGAGAGCCAGGCGATCAGATCCAATGACCAACGGACAGATGTGACAAGCACATCCACCACCTCTGCAGTCGTATTAGCCTTGTGGAATTTGTCACCCTCGAAATTGCGCATTTACGTACCGTGATCGTCAAGTGGGCTCTTCTTTCCTGTCACTGGGAAATGCGAGCTACTGGCTAGAGTGATATTCCAAGCAGTGCTTCGCACCGTCGCCGCTATGAGAGCATGTGTACTCTGGAAACTCCTGGGTTGGGTGTCCCCCTTGAAACCGAGATTGATGAGAATGCTCAGGCATGATCGCATCTGTTCATTTTTAAGGAGAGCATCATGAGAGTGTTCCCCTGAATAGTCAACCTGTATATTAAGGATTCGGATAAGTTCGCCCACCCAATCCTGCATGAGCTCTGTCACTAGTTAGATTGTCGTCTACCTTGCTGTGTGCCTACTGTAGGAATGGGCCTTACTCTTCTTGGAGACATGGGGTCTGATCACGGCTAGCATGTCGTCAAAATTGGTTTGGGATCTGATGGATGTTGCTGCCGTGACTGTTAGGCCGGCAATAGTGGCGGCATATTGCTCTGAAAGCGGGCTGTTAGCTCTATACAATCATTCGCATACCTTCACACCTTGACGGTATGTGGGCATAGATGTAGATTGCTCACCGTCCTGCATGCTGTTCCCGAAGTCACCGTCGGAGTATTTGAGCTTGCTCCATTTGAGCTTGCCATCCTCTCCCATGAGAACCATGGAGCAGAAGGTGGGGGAGAAAGCAGTTTGTTGGCCTAAACGTGAATCATCCGAGTTAGTCACGATTGCTTTTGAAAAACCTCTCTGTAGAGCAATAGTCGTGAGGTCACATACATGGCATATCCTCTGCGAAATTCCATCCTGCTTCGCGCAGATTTGATACTTTGGCCGTTTCGCGAGTAGTGTATATCTCCTCGAAAGTGTACCTATCCCGGTACTCAACCGAGCCATCCGCAAAGGTAATGATGAGGATCTTTCCATATCGTGCCGACTGGATGTTGATTATACATTTGGGAATAACGATTGGCTCCAGAGGGCGCAAAAAGGTGCCCGTTGATGGCTCGGAGGATACACTGTTTCTTCTGTTGCCGAGTTGCTCGATAGCCGGATGCAGCCCATGGCGCTGCTCAACGGCCTCCCAGCGATCGATGATGGACTGAGCAGGCGGGAACGGGCCGGCGCCGGGCGGTCGGGACCGAACAGATACGATCACAGGCGGCGCCATGTTCTTCCCGGAATTGTCCAATATCGACGGCAGGGCAAGCAAGTGAGATATCTCAGGCATCGATGCATCCTCGAGGGAATCCAACGACCAACCAGCAGTGGCACAGTGCTTCTCTACAAGAGTCGCATTGTACCGCGTATTCTGGGGCCCTGCGGCCTTACCGGGCTGGCTTCCCCAGTGAATTTCCACCTTGACGAACTTGAGCTGCTTCGATGCAGTGACTAGGGCGAGGATCAGGTATTCTGCGGACTGTTAGCATAGCGTACCTAGAAAGATTGAGCGGGCTATGAACCAACTTTTTTCAGAGGCAAAAGCGGCATGCGTCACTATCTCGTCTGCAGTGCGAATGCTCTCCAGTTCCAGGGTGGTCTCCTCCATCTTGTTATTCAGCTGCATCCAAAACATCTTGAGAATACCTCCCATGGTAACACAGAGCAAGGCGGTCCTAGCTTGAAGGGGGTGATTAGGCCCCTCTGCATGCACGAAGGAGGATTCGTATTGATAATTCCCTTGGGGATTCTTGACGGCGGGGCCGAACACGACGTTGAAGCTCTGGCGGTTGCCGGCGTTTGACGAGTTGGCAGCTGCTGCCGGCTGGGTATTTGGGGCCACCGGTAGCCAATGAGCTCCGGCAACCGACTGCATCTCATCTACGATGTCTGTATCCCATTTCCTTACCAGGAAGGGGTGTGTGATTGTTGTGGAGAAGATGAGTAGGGCCACACGTCCCGAGGCATCGAAGATGGCCAGTTCCGGGTTGTTGGTGATTGCCCACTCCAGATGCACCAGAGGGATCTCCGGAGTGCCTTTGACGAGGGCACAGGTCGTAGGCTCAGTGAGCTCCCACTCGCCATTGTCAGGCCTGCATCGGAGATATCGAAGCTCCAGCTCTTGGCCATCGGCAGTGATGCTGGCAATGGTCCCAACCCTTGACCATGCAACAGTCCTATACAAACACGTTAGTGATAAGCAAGGAAGAGGGGTCACGGCCGAGTAACGAGTGATGCATACTGGTAGCAGCCGCGGTTTCTCAGCCTATCTATCCGTTGTTCGAGCTGCATGCCTGTGGGCCGGAGCGGTAAGGCTGAGGCATCGCCGAAAAGGTCATCGACATCACCGACATCGCCAACGTCGCCAAGATGCATTGAGAGGTCATTTCCAAGAATGAGGGGGATCTCCTTGTCCGCCATTGGGCAGGAATACGCACGGCGCTCAGGCGCCTCTTAGTCGTTGAGAGCTGTAGCAGGCAGCGCAGGTGGACGTAGACGACAGATGCTCAGATGGAAGAAAAGAAAACAAATTCCCCCAGAATGACACCGAGATCCGCGTAAATACTATGCCAAGGGAATGTGTTTCCTTAAATACTACACATGTCCCGCATCTCTATCCCCTACGACACGCTGCGTTGAACCATAAATTGAAGGCAGGCATACACGAGGCTGGCCAACATAAAGCTTGTATGTAGTAGGTACAAGGTGGGTCTTTGTTTCGGCTGAATCACGGTATATTCTCCAATGATTTGCAGACAAAACCTCCGAGTCCGCCTAACTGGGTGACATAAGAGATGAGACACCAAATTCTTGTGCCTTCTTTGTCGCCATCAAATACTGCAATAAAGATACAATAACCCCTAAAAAGGTATATCAATCCTTTTATTAGCTTCTAAATAATATTAAAGTCCTTTCTTAGTCTTAATTAAGGAACTTTAGAATAAAGTTGTAGTGAATACAATACAGAGCCTCTCCAAATATGGACGCTTGAAGTACCGGTTTGGTGTCTCATCTCTTATGTCACCCGCTTGCCGCCTACCCTAGACCAGCCTCATCCCAGGACCACCAAAATCAACGTCGTTTGAGAGCCTTTTGTCTAAGTCAATAAGAACATACTTGGGCGCTGAATTCAAGGCTTCGGGGCTCCCAAAGTATATTGTCGCTTGGGGTGACAGCAAAGGCCTGTATATTGGCTTGTCTACGATGGTGATGGAGTCCGTTTCGTTTGGCCAGCAGGTTGCTGGGACCAGTAATTACATGCCTATGGAAGCGCGCAATAGAATCGCCGATGTGTTTGCCGAAGACAGTACTTCTTGTCTCGGACTATCAGCCAGCGAAAGGCCGCGAGCTTGTAGAAGATAAATCGGCATCTTGACACGACAGAAGCCGAACCGAGGTTGCACTTCGGAAAGCCATCACGATGTGAGTTATCGAGCTGTGCGACAGCCACCGCGTTTCACTTATAGGATCACGGGTGGTTGGATATTTGGGATATCCAGCTAAATTTTTACGAATTTGCCGAGATCATGTAGAATCGCGTATCCTAATACAAAGATGTTTGGCTGCAGAGCCGAGTTTGCACTTGGAAAGCCACTGTCTTTCACTGTGTACATCATGGATGTGGGATGTGCTCAGCTGCTAAAGCGCACTATGAAATTGCTTTGGGAATCCCTCTTTAGCCAGACTGGTGTCAAATTTTCAGTGGTGTTTGAATGAGGTTGTGCCCGTAGAACATGCACTCTCTAGCACTTCCTAGCAATAGCTGAACTGCAGATGAATGTGTAGATCTGTTTCCTTGCCTTGGGTCACTTGTAGAGAAGCAATATTTTGGTCACCGAGTAGTATTATTAGGTTACAAGGTGTCTCATGACTGTGGTACAGCCATAAACTTTGATATTGATCCTCATCAGCGCCGACTTCATCAATTTGGGGCATCGAATGTGGCATAATAGGTGTAACCAATAAAAGTGTCTGTGAGAGATCGGGCGCTCGCAAGGTTACTTCTCTGATATGCAAGAGGGAGAGTGATGATGATAAAGGAACTTATTATCCGCGCCTGTACACATAGCTGGCAAGAAAATGAGTGGAGTTACTCCTTGTTCACTTGCCGATTGAGACCGAATTTGATTCCAGGTTGTACAATGTATCAACTAACGAACTACCGCCATCAATTTCATAGTCCCACCGGTTCTGTACTGTTCAAGTGTAAGTAGTTTACTAACTCTGGAATAGAATACAAGTCATTCTTGGTTCTCCTATGTCTACCTCGCCTGCAAATGTCTCGAACTAGGCTGGGTTAGGTACTATATGGCAGCATTGAGTTTCAAAAGGTGTATAACTTGGGAAGATATCATAGAGAACTTTGTGTAAGAGCACACCCGCTCTCTGTATATGAAAATGCTGTCCATAGAGTGTTTGCTTCCTGGCTCCGCATCCTCGGTCTTCAACATATGACCAGCTTATCTGATAGCTACATGGTATCTAGACTTCGCACAGATCTTACGAACTCTCTACGGGGCTTCTACCTTGAAGGATTACCTTGTATTTTACTTTTCCCTCACTGTCCTCATGCAGGTTTGAATAATTTGGCAAAGACTTGGCTTTCGCCAATTGACATCGTGGCTTTGCCAAGGGACAAGTTTGCCTGGGCAACTGGCAAAAGGCAAACCATATGGTGGCCCATGCCACGAAATACCTACAGGGGGAGCACACGAGGCGTCTCTCGGCCGAAGGCGCTGTAAAATGGTCAGACCAGACGAAAAAACCACATGGCAAGCTAACATGGACCGGGCCTTGACAAATCTTACTGGACCGGCATCCGAATCCCACAGGAAGTTGCTCTGGCTACACTCAGCTAAAGGTTGTCTGGATCCCAAGGAACTGCACCATTTACGTATTTGTGAACTTAACCACATTGAAATGGAGGGGATATAAATGAACACTCGTCGCTGGACGGAAACGTGCTGCGTCGACCGCATCAGTCTATTGATCCAGGATCGAGGTGCAACATCATCCATAATCTATCCTAAACAGTCGACACTGCCACGGGGTGGCTTCGGGTGCACACGTCGCCCCTTTGCCGATCGGGGCCCAAGGTATGTAAGCCCTTGACCCTGGCCCCCAACAGAGTCACGTTGTTGGATGGTTCATGCAGACAGCTTGGACGGTTGCAATGGAGAAGGCTTCGAGAAGGCTAATTGTGACGGTTTCCTGTTCTGGGGTGCCTGATAAAAAAAGGAAACCACGTTTCATCCCACGTTCTTCGGGACAACCGGAGCTTTTTTCTTGCTTTTGCTGGCGTGAGGCCCACGAAGCAGCACATGGCTCGTTTCCCAGCAATCAGGCCAGGCGAGTAGGGGAAGACTAGCTGATTAGGCAGAGACATGACATGCATGCCAGCTAGGCCAACAGGTGTGCTTGGTCTGACTTGGATGCCTGTTATCAATGGCTGAATAGGCATACTAATGCAGGCACATCTTGAATCAGAGCCAGCCAGTTTCCTCTTCTGCCTGTTGGTCAATGCCTCACCACCAACCGTAGTACAGGACGGGGTTACTTCTTTTGTCTGCAATTGTGTTGCGAGTTCCATTGAACATGCTAATTTGGGAACTGATCCTACAACATGCCAACCAAGTCCTGGGGTGATCGCCAGGAACGGGCAGCCCGGATGCATGAATTTAGAGGCCTGAACCCCTACCACGATCTAGGGACAGAGATAGGCAGGTAGGAACTACCCTTGTGTGTTATTTTGCTGGCAGTCAAGAAGAGTTGATTACTGCAACCTGGACGTCAGCAGTAGCCTGGAGGAGATATGCCCAGAAGCCGTGCCTTGGGATATTAGTACATGGTTCTTCGTGGATCCCAATTAGGCAGAGCCTCGTCCCGATGCGTCCACTCGAGAATCCTCTGTTGGCGAGTGCGGCTGAGCGAGTATAGGGCTACCCGTGTATGTGGACGAGATGGCCTGGAAACGGACTGGCTGCTGCGTAATACCAGACACGATTTCACACCTCCATCGAGATGCGACAGGGAGAAAATGGGTTGATCGGGTCATTTGCGACTAAATCTTCGCATCCAAGGGTCGACAAATTGGGTTAAAAATGGGGGTGGGTGCTATTAAAAACGACTTTGCTCTGCCTGAATGTTGCATATGGGCCAACGATCCTTCTTCTCGGGACCAATCCCTGCCGGTCTACCTCCATCCTCATGAGCAGAAAAAAAAGAAAAGAAACACCACCAACATTGGTCTGGCTAGCGCACATATGGATTCAATCTATACTATTCTCCACTTGCCAACGGAGAGAACGCCTGTAGGGCTTCGTCGGATTGGGGGCCCATTCGCGGTGGGCTGATGTTGGTGGTGATGCTTTTTTAGCGTTGAGCTATGCTTCTCGTGCTGCATTCTGTCTGCATGTTGGTTGACGGCCTGGGAATGGTCAGCCATCGACTGCCTGCTATCGTTTTAGGGATTATTTCTCGGCTATCTTTAGGCGTGCTGCCATGCCGTAGAGCCTAGGTCTGAAGCGGTGGGTGTTCACCAATGTCCCCTTGCTTATGACTGTACTGCACTAGCCACGGGCTTGGGGCCAGATCCGTCACCAAACGCAATTGCACAGGTGAATGTACTTGTCTGGTTGCACCGCCATACCGTCCAACCCGAGCGGTCGGAATGAACGGATGAGTGAAGGGGTCACTGAGTGATTTATCCGATACACTCCCTCGAATCCTCATCGCAGCGAAGCTATTCGGTTGCTGCAGTGTACTAGTCCCTAATATTGGCTGTCTGGGAGACACCAAGCTGTTGGAGGCGACTGGATTGGTGATCACTCAGTTTGGCTGTCCCTAGAATTGGGTCCAAGCCGCCTCCACCAACCAACAATCTGCGTCATCACCAATTCGGAATGCCGCTAGACACAAGCGTTGGTAGATCTTACTTTTAGCTCCTCGCCACCGTAGGCGGAGCTCCTTCAAGTGACCGGGGGGCCAGGTGAAGGAGAGGAGACCCGGCTACCACGAGAAGAATCGACTTGAGATGGACCAGGGGTAGCGAAACGGAGAACCGGGGATTGGGGCCAAGAAACAATTACTAGGCCATCACCAGTTGCTCACGGGAGCTTACTATACCAAGGTACGCTTCTATTAGTGGTGACAGGACCAACTGTTCGGGAGCAGAAGAGGACTATTAATATAACCATCGATTCCACGCGTGTGTCAGTGAATAGAAGAAGGGCTCCCAATCCAACGTGAAACACCCTTCATTATCAAAGACCAGATGATCTTCGCCTTCACCAACCAAGCCAAACCTTTTTTGCAAGTTTAAAAGCTCGAGCTAGACTAGACCGACCTAGAAGCGGAATTGCGATGGCACGCAAACCAACTACCGCCAGGCACACGAGTGTTAGTGGCCGTCCTGTGGGGATGACAATGACACCCTCCGTCAACGAACCAATGCCGCCAGCAGCAGGAAGCCAACCTCAGCAGCACGAGCATAATTACGACCGTGCCGCCATCAACGACGATCACCAGCTGAATACGGACGGGGGAGACGGCAATAAGTTGGGGTTGCAGCGCGTCAAGACCTGGAGACCATTAGACAAAGTCAGCGCCTCAACTCGCCGATATAGAGACCCGGCCGCCTTGTTCTCTCAGAGCCGTCCCAAAACTCCAGTTGCATACTCTGATCCATCAACTGCGCTCGCAAGCCGGATTACAAGGCAACAGTTCGAGGCCCTGCCGCCAGCTATCCAGCGAAAGGTGAGTACCGATTCTTCTTTCATTTTCACTCCCAGTCGCCCTTTCACGAGAGTTCGTGAATGTCTCAGACACTTGGTGCCCAACCGTTCTTCCCCACACCCTCACCCTCGTCTACCGGTTGGTCAAAGACAAGACATGTGCTATGTCTTACAGTTCGCACATGTCTTGCTCTGATACCTGCCAGCCCCGACGCGCCGCGCCGCCCTGATATGAGCTGGCAGAGTGCCATTCGATGGCTCGATTCGGAAAATTTGTTGCTGTGGATGTTAACTCGCGGCCTGTCCACGTTCAGACGCACGTACATACGATAGCGTCCACGAATTTCACATTGCTTTTTTCTCCCTGCCCCGGCCTCGATCGCCTCATAGCTCTGCCCCGCTCTTTCATATGAATGAACCCTTGTGGCCCTGCCGCGGTCTAGCCAAGTGGCAAATGGGAGAGCTGTCTGCTCTTTCACGATGCTGCCGCGGCGCTTGTCCTCCCGCCCCAGCCGAGAAAAGAAAGCAAGACAAGACACAGGGACGTCATTGTCACATTGCAGCACCTGCGTTATCGGGACCGCGTGATGGAGTTTTTTTCCCGGTCCCTCAGAGCACCCGAATGTGTGATTCGTTGTGCATCGGAGGGCTCATGTGGCAGCAACAGACCAGTCAGGGAGCTCTGTGGTGCCGCCGCCAAGATGTCCCAGGGCCCATCTGTTAGCGCGTCCACCTCCCCTGGGGACCAGCTAGGTTCAGTTGAGTGATCCAGAAAGCTATCCCTAGTCGAATTAGGATTGAGCTGGACTCCCTGGGCTGGCTCCAGAGCATGGCCATCTGGCTGACACATGGGGGAGGGCGACGGCGGCGCGTGAGCTGCATCAATCCAGTGTGATGAGCTGCTCGTTTTCGATGGGCAGTTCATTCCCGAGAAATAATCTGTCATGCTCCCCTGGCTGTCGTACAAGACCCAGCCCGGCCTCGGCCAGCAGGTCCCACACGGTGCCAATGTGCGCCACTTGGTTTTGCTTGCCGTCTCTGGTTGAGAACGGGATGACTTTGACAGGCGGAGGGAAGGGGGAACTGGGACACGGTTTGGCGTCACAACCCGTTCGTTGGCGCGGAATGGGGGGTTCCCTCGCGCCTCGCTTGCACCACCAGCTCCCAAGCACAGCGCACTAGCTGCTAGCAAGCCGCCCAAGGAACCCCTGTCGAGCCCTCTGTGGTTCATGAGGTGGGCGGAATGGGGGCGTTGACCCGCTCTCCGGTGCCGCACCGACCGGTCGCCAGAGGGAAAGGGCTGAAGCGTCGAGCTACGAGACGGCAGCGGTCCTCACATCACTGCTGTAGTGAGCGCGTACCCCTACCCTCTCGCCCTCTGACCCCGGGACTTGCCTTGGGCCTCCATGCTCCTCTCCCCCTTACTGGCTGTCAGGTAGCGCCTGCTCGTCCATTCCCCGTTGTGTTGTTGAGACTCGGAAGGGCGCCAGCCCATAATAATTCCCAATTCCTAGACCTTCGCCGGCTCGTCGTACCACTTTGATGCCCGGTGGACTCTACTGGGTGACCAACCATGAACCATCAGTTCACGGACATCCATTCCTCAATCATCCTGTCCCCTTGCTTCTGGACACGAGCTGCTGCCAGTGTCTCCCTGTCCCGCTACAGTGCTTACCTCCCTGTCAAAGAGAGGTGCCAGGCCTGTTACCCCCAGCGCTACCCGGGCACCTTCCATGATCTCCCTATCTAGAACACACCTTCCTCTACCTTGACTTCTTTATTTATCCACCACCACCACCTTCTCCACACCTTCCCTCTGCTTCTACTTCTACCTTCTCTACCCTCGCTCAACCTCCCTCGATCCTAACCTCCGTTCATATAGCACTTTTCTCCTTTTGAACGTCTTCGTCTTGCCACGACTAAAGACGACCACGACGACCTCGCCAACTTCCCCTTGCCTCCACGATCGGCGAGCGCCCCTCCCGGGTACGAAGGGGAATTTCCAGGTCTGCATCGCCTGGGTCACAGAGCTTCAAGCTCAATTGACAGTCAGACACGACATCGCCCACGTCTGAGCTCATTGGACCAGAGGTTTCTTATTGGGTTGCCTGACAAGGTCAAACGAAGCCTCCTCACCGAAGAGGAGCGTTTCCTTGCTCTTCAACCTCCACACGCCCCAGCGCCTGGTACCCTCAAGAAACAGTCTAGCCTGCCCGACTGCTCAGGTCAGAGAATCACAAAAATGCCTCCTCGCCAAGAGAAGATGCGACCAGCAACGGCCCAGCCCCGGCCATCTCGAGAATCGGGTCGATATGGGGATTCTCTCGCTTGGCTTGAACAGAATGATGGCCTTGATCTCACATTATATATCGGTGGTCAGGATGATGAGCCAGCAGTCCAGTCCAAGCCACCAACCTCTCGACGGCCCTCATTCCGCCGACATCTCTCAATGAACAAACTGCCCTTTAAACGACCTTCCATTTCGCAAAGCCGCCCGGACACACGAGACACAATGACCGCTCCCTCACTCCGATCTCAAGGCACATCTATTGGATCTCTTGGACACTCGAGAAGGAAATCTTTGGGTTTGTCTTTTATGCTCAACAAGCAGACCGGCCCTGTTGAACCTACCGCAGTGGTTGACCCAGCAGCTGCCCACTACCAAGACCCCGAAGCCCGAATGAAGCTCCGTGCCTATCTGGCTTCTCCACAGAAGTTTGACGAGGCCTTGGAGTTCGGATTTCCTTCTAGAGATGACGACGACAGGGACGACCGGAAGGCCAAACACGATGACGATGAAATTGATCCCATGGATCAGCTGCGATCTTTCTTGGACGATGATAAGTCGTCGACCTACAGTGATAATAGTACCGTGGATGATCTTGAATCACCCAAGACGCCGCCCATGCTGGACAAGCCTCTTCCATTGCTGCCTGCTGGCGGGAAATGTGGCGATGCCTTTATGGTGAAGCCGCAAAACTACCAGAACGGAACCCACCGAGAGATGACACTTCGCATGACGCTGACGAGACCCGATCTACGTGCGAATGAAGATGATATTTATCGGTGGCAGCAGAGTGTGGAGGTGCGAAAGGCTCACATGCGAGGCGAAATCCTGGCACCTGTCTCGCTCAACAAGAATCTCGATGCGAAGGCTCGAATTGATAAAGAGCTCGCTGCTATCGACCAAGAAAACTATAACCAAACAGAAGGCGGCATGGTGAAACGCCTCTGGAAGCGCGTACGAAGGACATAAAGAGCACATGTCACGTCACCGATTCCAACTTGCTACGACCATAGCCTTTACGCCAACCTGATAATGACCTTTTTACAAATTGAACTTCTCTTTTATTATGGAGGATAGAAGTCCTCTACTACCTGCTTTCTTTTATTCTATTATTTTCATTATTCATTTCATTTCAATTTGTTGCTTTTTCTTTTCTTTACGATGTGGCCCTTGCGATGTCATTCATATGGAGTTGGCATGAGTTACTGTGGGTTTCTTTGAACATTAAATACCCTTGGTGAGGCTACACTGATCAATATGCGCGGAGTTGATGGCGAAGTAAAGAATTGAGTTGAGCGCCCAAGGCGCCTTGTGCTTTTCAAATTCATTTTTTAGAATCAATATACTCTATCTTGATGTCTACTCATTCTGAACCTCATCGAAGCTGTGAATAGAACCCTGGTCCAACGAGTTGAGTGCCTACGCCGCATAGGATGAGCTCATTTGCCATCTGATCTATGTAAAAGGCGGTATGTCCGTGGAGACCAGGAGATGATCAAAAAAGAAATTTAGGGGCGAGTCCGTGCACCTGTGCTCTGCTCTGTTGGCGCTGGCATTAATCTGGCATGGCTCAGCAGGCCCTGTTATTCCCAGGGGATCGCCATCATCGCACGCTACTCCTGGATGACAGCTCATGGCGTCCCTCGTCCGGCGGTGGGCATCTCAAATGACGAAATGAGACTGGGGGCCAGGGTCCAAAGAGAATCCGAGCTTGTGTATATCCTCGGGTTTCTCGCTCGTCGAACCCCTCACGCCGGCCCTGGTCGAAATCAGGCAGGTGGACGGGAACCCATGCCGCGCCACGGAAGCCTGCTGGGTGGGCAGGGCTTTTGATGACGAGTTCGGTGTTTTGGCATGGTTATTACGCTCCAGGTGAGAAGGGTAGTCTTCTAGAACGATGTGGTTCTCTCTGGCGGGGGGAGAAAAAGCAAATGTCATCTCGTTTGGTGATTGCTTCCCCTGTTTAGTAGCATGGTGTATTCCAAATCACCCTCCCACGTGGGTGGTGGTTGCCTCGGTGAGCGCAATCTCGCCTACCGCCCACCGAGATTGGGGTTGTAGATAGGAGGTGGTTTTTTTGTCGCCGGGTTGGTTACTTCAAATTCGTGCCTAGTTGGGTCGTGCCTAGTTGGGTCTACGATGAATGCATTTCTGAGGTTTAGAAAAAAGGTAATTTGATTTTCTCCGCTGCTTTTTCTCTAATCGACAAGTAGATAGATAGTATATATCCAACAAACAACCCCATCCATGGAGTCCCTTGATATAGCCCGGGTCATATTTATCAATGTCCCCGGCCAATGAAATGATTGACAATGCTTCCAGAATAGAGATACACCTAACGAAAACACGGAAAAGAAAAACGGAGTAATGCATTGAGAGGGAGCGTGTTTACTTCAGTAGGCAGGGGATGACAAGGTTCTCCGCCTCCGTGCACGGTTAGACATCCTCGTCGCTTTCCTCACCTAGCAGCTCCCCTTCGTCGTCAGCAATGGATGAGTAGTCTCCACGACCCCGGGCAAAGCTATCCCTGGTCGTGAATCTGCGCTCACTAGCCCAGCCACGGCGAGATCGACCGCCCAGTCTCTCGTATACGCCCGAGGCGCTGCGCCATAGGCTGGCGAAAACGAGGGGTAGGGATGCCACAACTGCCGCGACGGCCGAGATAGCGATGACAGGATATTTGACCCATGGCTGATCGCTATCAAAAGTGGACGTCTGGTTGTCACCGAGCCGGATCTGTCCAAACTTGCCGGTCCAGTTGCGATAGACATAGAAGCCAATTGCGCCGGCCAGGCAAATGGGGATCACCACGGCAAAGAATATGGCAACTCCAGATGTGCGATGCTTGCGCTCAAACTCTTCCTCGAAGCCTTCGCATGGATGCTCTTTGGTGGTCTGGTCAAGCTCGCCTCCTTTGCAAGTCGACAAAGGAATCTTGCGATAGCCGGTCGGCTCGAACCACGTCGTGGCGTTGGGATTCTTTTCGCACCATTCCTTCCCAGAAAGGGGTTGAAGGCCCTTGACCAATGAACACTGTTGGTGGCTGTCAAGTTCGTAATTGTACGCACTGGTTTTGATGCAACATTAGTTTTTGATCGTAAATCGGGCTAGAAGTGTTGGGAGATCAGATGTACTTACCATTCAAAGTCCTGGCGTGAGCAACGGCAATCCTCATACCCGTAGAGCCGCTTCAAACTCTTCTCGTTGTAGCAATTACTCTCTGGCTTCTTTCGGAGGTACTTGGCGACATGGCCAAAGAGACAATCGTTGTCTTGGGTTGGGTGCTTTGGCGACCACAAGGTATAGTCGGAATCTGCCTCATCAATGGTCTTGCAAGGGCGATCGGTCAGCCCGGTGAAATCAATGTTCACGGCGTGGAGTTTGCTATCGCTTTGATACCAGACGATGAAATTTCTGGATGTGCCGGATGTTGTTGTTGTGAGATCTTGAATAGTGACTTCTTTATCCGAAAACTCAAAGTCCGTCCACGTTTTACCCTCATCCACTGAGTACGAGATACTTTTGGTCTTGACCCTATTTTTGGGCGTAGATTTCTGTACCAGGGTGATGATAGACCCTTGATCACCGTACTGCCATGTCCAGCGACCTTTCTTGACGTTTGTCCAGGTGATACCTGCATCCGCCGACATGAAGGTGTCTGCGTCGTCAAGAGACTCCAGTTTCGCCCCGACGTTTCCGACTCCAAAGATGAGGCCGACAGCTGTAGGAGCGCCGAAAGTCTTCCTTCGATCCTCGCGCTCCGTGTAGTGGTGGAGGTGCAAGGCACACGACTTGCCCCCTGACCTGTTGCACCTGTAGGGATTGCCATCTGCGTCATTGTGTGGAGGATTGAGATAGCTCCATCGAGCACCGTCGTTGTGAGAGATCTTGGTTTGTATCTCCTTCTTCTTGTCCTTTTTACTATCGCTGTTGGAGACAACATTGATAATTGCAACACCTTCAAGACCCTGGACCTTCTCAAAGTCGACAAAGGATGCTGCGTTTGCATTGACATTGGTGGCACTCACAACGTACGATGTGCCATTCGAATTGCTCTTAACGATGGAGCCATAGTTCCAATCAGCGGATGGTTCTGCTGAGACAAACATATTAACTGCATGCGTCGAGCTATCCAGTAAAGTATACTGGCTGTCATGGTTCTTATGGAAGTCATGAGGGAATTGGGCTTTCTCGAAACGTTTCCCGTCAAGACTTGCAAAAGACTGCAGGTCCTCTTTATCGGTTGCATCCCTAACTAACACAATGAATTCATTCATCGTTGCAAAGTTGGTCACTTGGCCATCGAAGGTTGTAATGTCTTCTTGAAAGAAGTCATCACTTGTCCTAACAGTGAAAGGGGCGTCGTTGTTTTCTTCGGTTCGAGCAAGACAAACCACCTGCTTCAGATTTCGGTTCCTATAGGTAGAACTTCCAGTGAACTCGCACTTGTTGGCGTAGCGGTGAAGGGTCGTCCAGTCGTCACCACGGTCGAGAGATATCCATGTCTGCTCAATGCAGCCACTTAGTCCCTTGTCGCATTTTTCGCTGCGCCAGATTAGCCAATCTCTCTTCTCAGGATGAAAGCTCAGCGGCAGGGAGCCCTTTGGAGGTTCAGGAGCGTCAAAGCTGTGGAAGGTTTGGCCTCTGTCAATGGTATAGATAACCTTTTTCGTTGGCGTGGTGAAATAAACAATATCCTGGAAATAACGATGGGGATAAATGCCATAGATGTCTTGTCCTTCAAGGATGCGAGTCCAATCTTTGCCTTGATTGCTTGACAGCCAGACCTTCTTGTCAATTTGTAGATTGCCGTCTACTAGGTGTGAGGCGCCCCGAGCAATGACCGTCTCATCGTTACTGGAAAAGCCCCTTTCAAGATGTATCTTTTGCATCTCCTTCATGTCCGTATCAAATTCGAACGTCTTCATTGATACCTTTCCACTGGCGGGAGCAGACGGGGCGGAGATGGCATCAGAGCACTTTCTCTCTACCGGATCATCCTTCTGCGCGCCGTCGACCCGGTCGCAAGTATTGCCGGGAATCAGCCTCCAGCCAGAGCTTCCTTTGAACGTATCCTCTGGCTTTCCGCAGACACCTTCAGGTCGCGCAATAGGTCCCACCTTGACACATTCGCTACGATCTTCTCCGTTGCGCTGAAAGTTGTAATCGCATTCAAAATCGGCATCTGTGCATTTGCAATTCTCATATTTAGGGACTGGGTCCTTGAATTCGCTCTTGACAAAGCAGTCGGCAGTCTTCTTGCGGCGGCGATATGTTTGCTTGTGGCCCATAAGGCAAGTAGGGTTTCCATCGGAATCGACACGAGCATGCCAATCCTCCATGTCGTCATCGCCACAAGTGCGTTCATGGAGACCTTCAAAATCGATGGCGATGAAATGGTAAGAGCCACCGCTTACACCTAGAAGAAGGAATTTCAGGCTTGTCGAGTCTTGAGTTGTGGTGAGAATGGCGGGTCTAATCTTCAGTCCGTCAGGAAGCTTCTCCGACTTCCAGGTCTCACCGTGATCGAGGGAGTAGGAATATTCGTCAATGTCTGAATCCCTAGAGTCCTGAACAGCAACCAAGATTGAACCTGAATCACCAAACTCATATTTGTGGGGACCTTTGAGCGCTTCCTTCCAGCTCACCCCAGCATTGTCCGAGACATATAGATTGGCCTTCGTGAAGTCGCCCAGCTGGTCCCCGGTGTTGCCGTTTGCCATCGCCAATCCAGGAGCGGGGCTTGAGAACACACGTCCTGTATTATCAAGCTCAGTCTCGGAATGGACATGGATAGTTTCCTCACCAGCCTTGATGTTGCTAAAGGTTCGGCCATCATCAAACGTGATTTTACTCACGACCTTTTTATCGGCGCCTTTTTCATCAACATCGTGACCGTTCTCGACCACATTGACCAGATATACACCCTGGATCCCGCTGATCTTCTCAAAATCAACATGGCCCCTCTTGTTTCGGTTGGTATATGCTACGTTCTCGGTGAAGTAGGTACCATTGGAGTTACTGGTGAATAATACTCCCATGGGATGAGATGGGTGCGAGGTTAGAGCGTCGATTTGAATGCTCGAATTGGTGCTCTCAAGGACAGTGTAGGCCTCGGTAAGCATATGCGAATGGTCGTGCTTTTCGGCTGTGGGGAACATGGCACGGTGCCACGTCTGCGTGTCCTTGGATACATAGAGTACCATCTCGTCCACCAAGCTGGAAGAAGTAGCAACAAGGAGATAGCTCTTGACGACTGCCAGGTTAACGACACCATCGACCTCCTTGTTGGAATTCAGCTTGGGCTCGAACTCGGCGATCTTGCCATCATTGGATTCGAAGAAAGAGTCTGAGATGCGCAGCTTTTGGTCATCGATAGTTGAAGCAAATCCCTCGGCAACAATGCACATTGTCCTCTTCTTGTCGAGATCGTCATCGCCAGTGGTGAACTCGGGGGAAGATTTGGCCCAGTGGCAGCCAGCAGTGGAGGGACGAAGAGTATGGACAGATTCAAAGCCGTCGGTCGTATATTTGGCCTCCCTCGAGCAGAAGATGCTTTCGCAGGACATGCCGTTGAAGATTATTCGCTTAGGGTCGCTGGCGTGGAAGCTGAGAACATCAGCTTCATAGAAGCTGGGAATGCTGGCGCTGTTCCACGTCGTCCAGGACGCGCCTCGGTCCTCGGTCTTGAAGTGCTTCTTGCTATCTGTCAAAATGAAAGCTGTCTTGGGTTCGTATCGATGCATGATCAGAGCGGTTGCAATGCCGTCAGGGACGCCTTTGGCTGTGTTCCAGGTGACGCCTGCGTCATCGGATCGGTAGACATTGCCCTCCTCGTAATCGTGGAAGACGATGGTGTCGCTATCCTCGAAATAACTGATCCCAAGCGGCGGGTTGTTCATCGACGTCGTTTTCACAGTTGGGCTATCTTTTGCGACCACAGCTGAGAGCAGCATTCCAGCTATGGTCAGGAGCTGGATGCGCCATGAGGCTGCAGCCTTGCCCCCGAACCTCATCTTATCGGCGCGGAAAGTGGGAAGATCATGGAAGAGTGCACAGAAGCGAATGAGGTGCCACGGGTGATGACAGGATGGTTGGAATTCGAATTCGAAATGTCTAGTGGTGCGCTTTCTTGGGGGTCTCGCGGGTGAGATTGCTGAGTGTTGGTAGAAAGAGGTGACGTGCACCAGTGCTACGTCTTGCCGTTCACGCTACGTACTGCTTCACAATAGGCCGGGAGGGGCGGATACGGTTACCTGAGTGTGGCGCAGTACAACGCAGCTCCAGCTAAGATAGGTAGAGCTGTGGCGCATGCTGTTAGGCACCCTCTTTAAGCTTGAGCAACTCATTGAAGAAGACGTTTGCAGCTCTTTTTATGGTTTGCTTGGGGCATTCTCGGTTGAGAAATTGGAAGCGACTATTGAGTTGTTCCTTCCCCCTTCCGTCAACTGGGATGAGATATTCGTGGAATTTCGGCGCTGCACTAGATAAGCTACCCCAAGTAGTGAGTCGCATCTTACGTGGACAGAACAGAGCTGTCTGCCTACAAAGTACAAGATTGAACCATCCAAGTGCACAGGTAGCAACCCAAGTGGCCAGGCAAGCGTTATGCATCATCCATCTGCATTGACTCTGTTCGACCCCGGCAAGAATAATTCATGGCATAAATGTAAAGCTCACCGAACAAGAGAGCATTGCATTCCTTGGCAGAGCCTGAGGGCCAAGCAGTGATCTAAGGCAGGTACAAGCCAGAAATGATCTCGACACTAACCTAAAACATGAAACAGCTCCACTTATGCTCACTCTATATCAGTCCCTTGGCAGACGCGTCTCGCTTGAGCTGTTGGCGCAGGAGTGCCCGAGAATCACTCTTGCCCCTTCCAGCGCGTTCTTCGACCGGTGTCAGATCAATGCAATACTCACAAACATTGTTGTTTTCCCTGTCATCTGGCATAGAAAATGGAGGGCCTCCTTGCCAGATGTCAACGGCCGCAGCCAGTTGGTAATACGTTGTCGGTTGGTGTTCTGACCTGTGCTAGGACCCCTTCTCCATCCTTTCATTTTACCCGCAAACAGGGTCCGTAGAGGGCGTAGAGGCAGGCTTGGGTCGAGGATGAACGGCCAGGGGCGGAGGCCTGCATACATACTGAGACGTTGCGACTCCTTTTGTATTCAGAAATGTCCAACTAGGGACGTATTTGTACTGGCTCTCCTACATCTAGAATCATTCACCCTTGTAGTCGCAAACCGAGATTTGATCAAACCAGCAGCTTTAGGAAAGGCGACGCACAAATTTGTACTGCCTGCCTCCCCAGCCTATCCCCACGTGTTATTGTTTACTTAGTACCGGCCTTTCTAGTCGGCTGGCAGGTAGCAACGGCCGACCAAAGCGGTACTAATAAAACAGACCACCCTCCACCCACCCTCACCTTCCTGTTCACCATCCTCCTCCCATCCGCCATCCCTCGCCGTCAGACCGAATCCCAGGTTGACAAGGAGCCCTTCGCGCCCACGTCTCCTGCACGACGACAACGCCCTTGCGCCATCTGCCTTCAACACCCAGACCCCCGAGCGTTCGACTCATCCCGTGGCGCGCATTATGGCGGCGGCATACAACCAGTTCCTGGCCTCGCCCAGCTCCTCGCTGCTGGCTGACAGCGCGTCGCTGCATTATGTTCCAACCACCACCACCTTCTCTGGCGCAACGGAGGTTATCAAGCATCTGAACTCGCTGCACAGACAGCTCAAGATCAAGAAGCAGGACATCCTCACTGTCATCGAGGGCGAGTCCGCGGCTGTCATCGAGGTTGACACCACGCTCGAGTTTATCACGAGCGGGGGCGCCTACCTACCCGGTCTCGACGACAACTTCTTGAGCGACCGCGTCGCATACCTGCCAATTGTATGTAACCATGCTGAAAGCCTACCTATTGCCATGCGCTAACTTCAATTGAATATAGACCCATCTCGTTTTCTTCAACGCGGCCGGCAAGATTTCGCAGATCCGTCTCCAGTGGGACCAGGGTGCGCTGCTCAAGCAGATCGAGATCATTGGAAAGTCCGGTCGAAACTGGCCTATCAAGGACAACAGAGAGCAGATCAAGTTGATCCAGAGCTGCCAGAAGGCAGTTGCGGCTGGAACCGGAGCCTCTAGTATCCCGCAAAACCAAAACGAACACCTTAACCGAGCGCGAGGAAACTCTACACATGCCCTCCGTGACCCCCATGCCACTTTACACATGATGGCCTCGAGGGAGGAGATTGAGAACGAGTCTATGGCGTCGGTAGTTTCTCCATTCGGCGGCAAACGCCCTCAGCAGAGATCCTTCACCCAAATCCTAGGCGACGAGCCAGAGGAAGAGGATTCTCCCAGCGCCAACAGGCATTCTACTGTTTCGCCCGCAAAGGCTGGCCAGGGCAAGAACTTCCAGCCCATGCGTTTGTTTGACAGGGATCAGGAGCACCCTGAGGACGAAGACACTCCCAAAGGACGCCCATCAAGCCAGTACATCCGCCCCAACCCACGAAAGTTCCAGCACTTTGACTTCGCCGACGGATCTGACCCACAGGATGCCCCTGAGGCTGGTGTCACGATTGACAAGCGTCAAAAGTCCAAGCATGATAGCCAGTGGGATTTCGAGGATTTCGTCACTCCCTCAAAGCCAAAGCCTTCTAAGGGTGTTCGTTATCAAGATGTCAGGCACTGGGATACTGATCGAGAGGTTCTCAAGGGTGAGACCCCTGCCCCACCAGCTGGCAAGGGTCGTCGCGATGCCGAGTCGCACTTCGAGCTGCAAGACGATGGGGAGAGGGTTGTCCACCCCAACAACAAAAACATGCGCCAACGTGGCTCGGTTCACAACGATCAGTTAAATCTCTACAAGGACCGAACTCTGCAAGAGGGGGCCAGCCCCGAACCTAACAAGGCCCTGGGCAACATTACCAACCTGGCTCACCGCGGTAAGGACTTCGACCCTCACTTCACCATGACGGATGATCCCGCCCCTGAAGAGGCCCCTGCATCACGGCATGTTCCTGAGGGACGCCAAAAGGCTGTCAAGATGATGGGTGCCAACTGGTCCGCCTACGACGAGTCCCCCAAGCAAAAGGAGAACCAGACAGGGGCCCCCACAGCCAAGGATGACTCTCGTATTCACATTGCCGGTGACGGAATGGGAGGCCGAAAAGGAACCAATCGAGATTGGCTCTACGGCGAGGAGGCAGAGCAGCAGGCTCCCAAGCCTGCCCCCACGCGGAAGACGGGCCTCACATCTCAGCAGAGGAGTTTCTGGGATTTTTAAACCAAGATAGCAGCGTGTGTTGTAAAATTACGGTTGGCGTGTTTGAGAGGTCATACGCCGGGGGCGATAACAAATCCTTGGGAGGGAGCCGTTGTGCGCGGAGTTGCTATTGATGATTACATGTCTACAAATTTTTCACTCATGATTCATGGGAGATACTGTTCGTCGTCCTTTTCTCATTTCCTTAGCTCATGCCATACGGGCACTATTATCAGAGAACCCCTTTGTATGTACTCCTTACCTAGGTAGTCTCGGTCTGTCTGATAGAGCACTGTAACACAAGAAAACTCTAAAGGAGAAAAAAATGTTGAAATTTATACCGAATAATCATCATCACAACAGCCGAGGTGCAGAGCAATTGAGTACTGATACATAAGCACGATGCAATACGTGACTTGGGTACAACAGTCCAATGAAATAGATCCAGTATTATCTCGTGTCACGAAGATCTAGGCGAACAAAAAGTACATCTGAGAATGCGGTAGCCGGTTGTAAACTCAGGCATGAAAGAAGAAGAAAGCACGCTACCTAATCCAAGTTGAAAACAACTCTCGAGAAACCCCAAAACAAGACCATTATTCCCACCCATTTAAATCATACGCCATCCATCATAAAACATCAATATATGGTACCATACCCTAGCTATTTAAGAAAAAGAAGTGCGGTTTTGGCCCACCCTCAGCACAGGAACTTGTAAACCTTCTTCCAGGTCGGCCACGCGGAGCGCTCCTGCTCCTCGTGGGCGTGCAGGATCGGGACGTTGAAGTCCCGGCGGCCGGTGTCGACATCCATGTCCCGCGTGCGGACATAGGTCGTCCGATAGAAGAGCTTATGGAGCACGTAGAAGATGAGGATGATGGGCCCGCCCATCCACTTGAGGAAGAAGGACCTGGCGATCTCGCCAGAGGTCATCTGGGCCCAGCCGACGGGGAATGCGCCGACCCAGAACTGGGCGGCGAGCACGGCGATGTTCATGATGAGCCCTACCCACGAGCCGAGGACGCCCACCTGGGAGCGGAAGGGGAGCTCGGCCGTGGTGCGGCCGCGGGCCGCCCAGGCGTGGCGGAAGCGGATGTGGCACAGGCAGATGGAGCCCCATGTGAAGATGGAGGAGAGGCCGGAGATTGCGAGCAGCCAGTCGAGGACGTCGTTTTGCGCGCTGAGGTCGGCTAGGAACGAGAGGAAGCCGAAGGCGCCGGCGACAGCTAGTGCCGCGAGCGGCCGTCCCTTTCGATCGATGTATGCGAGGAACTTGGGCGCTTGGTTGAGGTTGGCGAGAGCGGCAAGGGTACGTGAGGAACCGAATACGGCGGAGTTGCCCACTGACAGGACTGCAATCAGGATGACCGTGTTCATCACGGATGGGAGAACTTCGATGCCAGCCGCCTCGATTGCGATGACGAATGGGGAGGCTTTGGCATCGGCGTCGCTGGCTCCATCGGTAAGCCGAGGGTTATCGTGTTTGACAAGAAGACCGACGAGAGTAAGTGCCGCAATATAGAATATGGTGATTCTCCAGAATACCTGTTTTATGGCTGTTGGGAGCGACTTTCGGGGGTTGATAGTCTCAGCAGCCGCAAGCCCGACAAGTTCCGTGCCGGTAAAAGAGAATGCCGCCGTAACAAAGACACTACACAGACCCTTGAAGCCATTCTTGAAAGCACCTGGATTGTGCCAATATTCGCCTCCAATATAGCCGCGATCCGGGGTTCCACCCAAGTTCAAGACAATACCCAGGAGTCTAAGGCGGGCCCATCAGTTAGACTTTGGATCATTCCAATAAGGAAAAGAGATGGGGACGCCCGAAGGGAGGGATAGTCAGGTGAAGAGCATGAACAATACTGACATAAAGCTTATTACAGCAACCACTTTGATGATGGAGAAGATGAATTCAGCCTCACCATATACTTTGATGCCAAACATATTGATGAGGATGATTACGGTAAGGAACACTGAGACAAAGATTGCCCGGGTGAGCCTCTCATCCCAGTAGCCGATCGTCATGGCAGCCGCAATTATCTCCAGCGGCAGAACAGTCAGCCACTGCATAGCATAACTTAAACAGCCGATTGTTAGCGAGACACGCCCGGGGCGAGGTCTGGATTTCTGACAAACTTACTTCCACCCCATGGCAAAGCCCCAGGAAGGGTCCAGAAAGCGTGTCGCCCAGGAAGAGAAGGATCCGGCTATAGGGAAAAGCACGGCAAGCTCACCCAAAGCCTGGCATGTGCAATACAGCATGGCGCCCACGATTGAAAAGGCGAGTAATAGAGATGCGGGCCCGCCAGTAGCCAGGGCCTTACCAGAGGCCACGAAGAGCCCGGTGCCTATCGAGCCTCCAATGGCAATCATTTGAAGGTGGCGCCCCTTCAGCTTCCTCGCCAGGCCCGTCTGTACCGTCTCGAGGGTGGCGAGCCGCAGGTCGTAGTAATGCGCGCCGTCGTGCTCGCGGAAGGAGGCATTCTCGTGGTGGTTGAAGTTCTCATTGCCAAAGAAGTTGGAGGCCGGGTCGCGCTTGAAACCATCGATGAAGCGCTCGAAGCGCTTGGGGGGTATGCCATCACCGAAATCGGGCTCCCTCATGCTGTAGGAACTTCCCTGGGTGAGGGTGTCGTCTTTGAGTTTGATACTGTTGAGAGTGCCCAGTTCGATGTCACGGCGCGGAGCCATGGCCGCGGAAATTGGGGGCGAGCGTCTTGGCCAACCCCGACTGCTGCTATGTACTTGGTTCGGTTGCGGGACTCGTCGAGAGTGCGGGCGGGCAGGCCAGGGCCAGGCCCATACGACGGATCAGAAAGGAATGACGATATTGCAGGGATCATTCAGTGCGGGAGGATCTCTGCGACTCGAAGGCGCATCTCATCCAGAGGGCTCTGTCGTTCCACCGGAGGGCGCCTAAGGGAGCGGAAGTTGGCGAAGTTGATTAGAGTTGGAGCGACGAGATGGGGCGTGTGGGTGGACGCATCCACAAGGCACATGTGAGCTGCAAGATGCGAGCCAAGGTTTGGGGATTGGGGGTGCGTGTAACAGTCTGCGCCCTCTTGTCCCGCAGACGCACAGGCCAGGAGCAGCAGGACGATAAAGAATCTCACCCCAATTGAAGAATCATACAGGGAGGAAATGCAATGATAAGCAAAGGTCCCTAGGATGGCAGCCAAGGCGAGGAAACATGGTATCTCGGCTATGCGCAATTGGACAATGAGTGCCAGAGCCTTATCATCACCCCAGCTCTGCTCTCATTACTCGCGTGTGGGTTGATCTGAGGCAGCCCCTAAAGTGTCTTAGTCAGTGGGCGGCTGATCCACTAAAACATGTTCTTACTAGACTGTTTCTCTACAAGGCGGGACTTTCCAGTACTTGGTTCTTGCGCTAAAGCTCACCTTCAGAGGGTACCCTGGACTGGTATCAAAGTAATGGTACCTCCCCGCACTTAGCCCGGTAAACAGCAACATATGCCCGGCTCTTACCTATTTGGGAATATACTATAGCCTCATGTTGTAGAGACAAACATCCTCAAGCCACAATCTGCCTAAAGCACAGAAACAACACAAATCTAAGGCGAAGCTTCACGCTTATACTCAGAAGCTCAGGGGCAATCTCAATGAAATTTCTGGAATATCAGAATTCGGGGCAACCGAGGCCATCGAAACTGCTATGTGTTTTGCTACTGCCCTCCATCTCGACAAAGTCAGAGACGCTAAAATCTCTCTATTTGTTGAAGCACACAAAACTTCTACAAGTTTCGGTCAAATTTCACTCTGTTGGTTTCAATTTCCAAGCCATGCATGTTCAAAACAAGCTGGCCAAGTGTACCTGGATCAAATGTTCAAGCTGCTGAAAGAAATCCTCCACCACCGCAACACGGGGATTACAACCACACTTCATTATCTAATTCAAAAATATACTTTTCGTGCTTTACATGCGCTTTCCTGTGAATTATGCTTTTCATTCAGTGAAACACACGATGTTAGTTTATTGTTAACTTCGTGAGGAGATGACTCCTCTTTCCCTCTCCATATCTTTCGGGCGTCTCTAGCAAAGGCAACGACGATGATGGGAAATTTTGCTTTTTGAATTTCCCTTCGAACAGAAAACTTTGAGTCTCTAGTCGTTCCAATGTGTCTACAAAAGGCGAGTCTCTCTCTCCCTCGTTCGTTCAGACAAATTCATCCCTCTACATCAATTCTCAAGGATCTTCTTCAGACTTGACACCTACCTACCTACTCACAAGATATCTTTGTATCAAAACTTCTTCCATAAGCCCGAGGGACTTCTTTACTCTCGTTCACCTCAAAACATCGTTACATCCATCAGTCACACTGAACCCCAAGGTTCTCTAATTCACACATCTACGCTTAAAAATATCTCGACACCAATCATTCCCCTTGAACACCAAGGTCTTCTATTTTCACATATACACTTCAAGATATCTTTTGTATACACTTTAATCCTTAAGCTCAAGGTACTGTCACTACAAGAGAAATGGTTCCTTCAACCATGAATCCTTCCTCGGGAGAAACCACCACCAATTCCCTTCATGCCAGTCTTTTGAAAGGCTCTCACCCTGAGCATTCGCTCCCTTCCACTAAGTCCAATCCTCCTATGGGCCCATCCCTGCGCGCAATCGGCGAGGAGAGGCGTGATATGGGAAACATCCGAGCACTCTTTGGCTATTTCCCAAAGGGAAAGAAATATATTGACAACAAAACTCTCCGCGAAATATCCCACTTGAGGGATGTTCTCTTCCTGAGCGTGCACATCTGTCCATCCAGGATCAAGCACCAGGGCTACGTCGACGTCGGGATCTCCGTCTTCGACACCCGCTACCTCGACAATGGCATGCGAGCCGGCAGAAAGGATGAAGAATGGGCCATGGCGGCCGTGCAGTCCTACCACTTCTGCCTCATCCCCGGCAACAAATGGGGCATCACACTCCCCAAGAGGAGGTTCAACTTTGGCCACTCGACCGTGATCATGCCCGAACATCTACCCGCCTTCATCGCCGGCATCGTCAGGGGCCGCGACTACGCCGTCGTCGTCTCGAACCCGCAGTCGCGCCCCGAGAGTCTGCAAAAGTTGGGCCTCGACCTGGGCCTCGATCCCCTCTGCTCCGTCGACGTCGTCGGCGCCTACAACCTCGTCATGGAGAAGCACCACACCGGCCTCAGCAACATCATGTCCGAGATGCGCCTGTTCCAGATGTGGACCAACCACCCGGGCAACGCGGCTCACTACAACCTCCGGGCCCTCATCGGCCTCGCGACCCTCGACGCCGCCAAGAAGGAGTGGGAGTGGTCGACCGACTTCATGTGGTACATGACCTTCCTCGCTAAAAGCCCCGAGGCCATGTTCACCGAAGGCTGCAGAGAGGAATGGGTCGACTGGTTCTTCAAAGCACACCTCAAAACCGTTACGGGTCAAGATGTCGCTGCGCATCGAAAGGCGGAAGCCAGAATGTGGGACGCCAAAACGATCTAGCAGATGGGCCGGCGTGGCTACCAGGAGTGGCTGCGGATCACTGGATGTTCTAAAGGGTGGTTTTGATTTCCAGGTTGCAGTTGGTTTCGTTGCTTTCGTGCGCTCTGCTCTATAATGCTGTATAATTAATTGGGAAAAGAAGAAGAAAAAAGGGGGAAGAAGAGGGAGAAGTTTGAATATTTTGATTGGGATGAGAGATAACAAGCGTGGTATGTTCATAGCGAGACAAAGATCGCAAGCGTGGTATATTCGTAGCAAAACAATATTTATAAATTGACAAAAATTGGTCTATTTAAGCATCATCTGCACCTGCATCTGCATCCGCATCTACATCTTCAGTAATGAGATTTCCTTGTGCGTCCCGGGGCAAGCGCTTCCACCCGGTAGAGAAAAGCTTGCCCATGTTGAATCGAGGCAAAGGATGAGCCTCGGTGTTCAACACGACCTTGTCGAGGGGGAGAAGGTCATTGGGCGAGAAGAGTAGGTATAAATATTTCAACGTCTCGGCCTAAATTTCAGAGTTAGTCTGTGCTGTGCTTGAAGATGGAGGGTGTTGTGAATATCATACCAGCCAGAAGCTTTCCATGTTGTCCTTGACTCTTGGTGGAACAATGTTCGCATTTGACAAGCTGGTGAATCCTCCGTTGTCTTCGACGGCCGTGTGTTCCAAGAATGACTCGAACATCTCCCAGCCCCATTCGCGATACTTGACATCACCAGTGATCCTCCACATGTAAAACAGACTCTCCACAGTTTCTGGTCGCTGGAGGTTGTGTACATCCGCTGACTTGACGCTGAAGTCCTTGCGCCACTCCGCGTGGGGGTCTGGGTCAAAGTACTCCGGAGGGTTGTGGGCGGCATCAGCGGGAGCAGGGGGGTTGGCAATGTTGAAATACGTGATCTCAGCTGCGAGGCCCGTCGCCATGTACTTGTACATGCCCCAGCATGTCTGCGTGAGCTCTCGCGCAAGTTTCATATCCTCTTCCTTCTCCTTGGACCACGAAGGCAGCTTGCGGGCTTCCGCCTCAGTAAGGCCTTCCGTGACTGCAAGGGCAATAGTTCCAGGCAGGAAACAAACGAGATGGTCCATCTTGGGTGACAGGGGGCCATCAATTCCACCTGGTCGCTCCCCTACAATAGTAAAGCCAGATGGCTCGGTGTAAGTGAGGAGGTGCTTGCGGATCCCGTGCATGGACTCCTTCCATAGTTCCTGGTATACCGGCTCCTCCTTGTTCGTCTGGAGGTATTGTTTGATGAGATACTCGTAGTAGGAATCTCCACGACTGCCAAGTCGAATATTCTCACCCGTAAATTCGCCATTAGTAGCGTATATGAAGATGGGAACGAGCCCATCTTTGACATTGTTCTCATCAACAATCTCCATGACCTTCTCCACCTTGTCCCAGTAATACTTTTCACCGGTAAGCTTGGCCAGATACTTGAATTCGAGCTGCACGCTTGTGGCCTCGGCCGTCGAGGCCGCGCCCATGTCAGCGTGTGAGGGGATGCCTTTGAACTTCTCCAAGTTGACACTGGAGTAAGGGATTCCAGAGGGTGATTCAAAGGCACTCATCAGGCGGTCGGCCAGGTCTTTGCCTTTTTCCAGATAAAGATCCTCCCCGAGGCTGCCTGGGCCCTCAGCCGGGAGCGGCGCAAGCTCGGGGAACTCAGTCGACAGGTAATGGGCAGAGAGCAAACCTCCCAGCATTCGGATGGTCGTTTCGAAAGTGCTCACGTCCTGATTCTGGTTCCAGGTCAGGCTCGTAGATATCCACTCCCTGGCATGCTGGATGCGAGAAGTCAAGTTCATCAACATCATTGTGTCCAACGAATCGATGATAATCCATCCCATGCCCTGTGGGGTCATGTTCTTCCCCGTCTTGGTCACAGGGTGGTACTCGTCATAGCCTAAGATGTGCGCTGTCAGTCCCTCCCGTTCCGTCTGTGCGATGATGGGATTGCTTGGTTCCTACGTACCCCAGGCATAACGCTCGTACGAATCCCAGCTCAACTCGAAAGCCTCCACAACCTTCTTGCGCCTCGCATCCCAATCGACATTGCCTCCCGACGGCCTCTCCCACGGCCACGAACGCTCCGCAGTCCAGGCCTCCTTTCTCGAGGACGAGAAGAAGCCTAGAAGGTACAGCAGAAAGACGAAGCCCAGTGTAATGCCAAGCAGATTCCGCTTCTTCCTCCACCAACGACGGTTCCTATGCGTCGGTGTGTGGTGAAATGGTTTATCTTTGTACATGGGCAGCGAGTCCTTGTCGAACAAGCCATTGACCCGGTCCTTGACCTCGTGCATAACCTTCCTCGTCGGGTTTCCTCGCAGCGAGGACCAGGCCGTGTCCTCGAGATCTCGACTGTTAGCCTCGAAGTTGGGAACGTTCCGGGGGACGTCGAAGGCCATTTTCTCGGATTCGCTTGCGCCAACCTTGTCCTTGCTGTCTCCAAAGTGCTGTGAGAGTGGTGAGGCCGGTGCCTTGAAAACGGTCTTTCGGCGGATATCGAAGGGGTCGCGGATCATGGGACTGGCTGTATCATATCGTATCGTACAAGGAAGAGAAACAATTGATATACAACACACAACGCTTGGAGGGCAAAGAACAGAAAATATAAAGAAAAAAGCAACGATCCCTCCCAAGGAAACCAACTTCCTCCGTGGTGTCCGCGCAGGCGACTGAGAAACAAAGGCGCAGGTGTGGAAGGGGAATGCGATGCGGCCACCTAGCACTTTATCCAAGTTGTACGCGACTGGCGCTGGCACTTGTTTGGGGTGGTTACAGCGGTCGGTAGCGCTGCTTGGCAGTGAGAGTATCCACTGTAAAATATCTCGACAACCGCTCGCCCCAGCCAATCAACCACATGTCCATTATCCCTTTTCTTCAACAATATAGGACATCTAAAAACATTGAATGGATGGGGCTAGAATCCATCACTCGGCGGATAACGGCTGCGGTGCACCAAAACTACATAGACTGCTTCGGCCATTGTTGGTGGACTTCTATGTCTTACTCAAACAGCCACTATTGGCAGCCAAGGGCATTCAAGCAATTCTCCCAGCGATATATAGCACAATATCCAGTAGTAGACTTATGTATTGCAAAAAACTCTATACAGTAATTGTACTTGCGACCAGGCTGATATATACACTTTCTGGTTACATTGTGTTCCTACATTTATCCTTCGCCATCAGTATCCATCTTTATAATGGAATCTAACAGGCGAGAATCTTCTCCACTGCTGCCTCAGCAACAACCATGACAATGGCCTGGCTGTTGCCAGAAGGGAGGTCAGGATGAATACTGGCATCCGTGATGAACTAGAATCTCCGTTAGCCTTTCTCTCTTACACACATGCCTGAATCTAAGTCACTCACCAGGTTGTCCGTCCCGTAGACCTTGGCATTCGTGTCAACGACAGAGGAACCACCCTTGCGGCCGTCGTCAGTTCCCAGCTTCGTGGTGCCGACAAAGTGATTGCCCCCAGTCGCTGCTTTGATGACCGCAGACGTGTTGGTGTAGCCGACAATCTGGAATCCCTGGTTGGATGTGATATCCTTGACGAGGCTGTCGACAAGGGCGGTAGCTGCTTCGCGATCGCCCTCGGTCTGGAGGTAAGGACTCTGCACGACTGTCGTCTTTCCGTCTGCTGCCAATCCCAAAACACCCTCTGAGGTCAGGCCGTGGGTCTGGTAAACCTTCAAAGAAACCAGACCAGTGTCTGAAGGGGCTGCTGAACCTTGGTAGTAACGGGTAACACCATCGCTGCCAACATTGGAAGTAAAGAAGACCATTCTGTGTCTTCCCTGGGTGAGAACGCCGGAGCCAGTGCTTTCATAAAGATCGATGTTCTTGGTATCGGTTCCATCGAGGACAATGGCGCTATCCAGAGGGCCCCAGGTCTCGTTGGTTTGGATGTTCAAAGTGAAGATGTTGTGGTCCTTGAAGCTCTTGCCAACTGGCAGCTCAATCCATTCCTTCTCATCTGGCAGGGTAACGCCAGTCTTCTTAGCGGTCTGGATCTGCTCCTTGGGACCAATACCAGAGTTGAAAAGAACCTTGGGAGTAGACATGGCACCAGCGGCCAGGACTACCCGTCCGTTCCTGTTCAGCTGGACAATCTCGCTGCTTCCGTCCGAGTTCTGAATCTCGACTCCCGTCACACGCGAGCCCTTGCGCACAAGACGGATGACATTGGTGCCAAGGCGAAGAGTGAAGTTATCCCGCTGCTGGGAGAAGGGCAGGTAGGTCCGTACAGGTCCAGCCCGCATGGCATTCTTGATGTTCCAGGTAGGGTGGCTGTAAACCTGATGCTTCTCATCGGCTTCCTTGGACATATCGGTCGCCTTCCAGCCAAGTCCGTCGAAAAAGGGAGCAAAGGTATCGTACATGCCCTGATCGTAGCGCTGGCCATCCTCAGATGGGGTGTTTGAACCCGGGTTGCGCTCGTAAAACTTCGCTGCCGCAGGGGCGATATCATTCCACTTCCAACCCTTGGGCCACTTGTCGTCGAAATCTCTCGCTGGTGGATGGACGAAAACCATAAAGTTGACAGTGGCACCGCCGCCAAGAACACAAATAGCGGAAGCCGCAGTATCCTTGCATAAGTACTCGTTCCAGAGATCAAGTCCACCCACCGCAGTTGTAAGCCCAGGTACGTCAATGGGCGTTAGGGTATCATTCCAGACCAGAGAGTGGTTAGATCCTGTTGCTATCGTAGGACCTGGCCCTCTCTCGATCAGCAAGACCTGCTTGTTTGTCTCGGAGAGGCGATCAGCGGTGATGATTCCCGCTGGTCCACCACCAACCACGATATAATCATAGCTTTGTTTGCTCGGGGCAGCCAGAGCGCTGCCTGCAAGGGAGAGGGCCAGCAGGCCAAAGTTGGACACCGAACGCATGGTGATGGACGTTGTCAAAAAAATGGTGGAAAAGCATCCTCTAAGACATCTTCTACATCACCGCTGGTATCGGAGACTTATATATTTCTACATGACTGCCAACCGGAGTGCCAATCTCCGAAAAGTCGAGCTGACCGATTCCAACGTAACGATTTTAGACGTCGGTGTTCGTTCCGAAGTCTTTGCAAGGCTGATGCTAGTCCACTCTACATTTAGCCATTGGGTGACCTTTTCCGGACGGCCTACCTAGATGGGAGCATGATAATAAGGATGTCGTCAAATTTTGCCTCTCGTTTCACAATTCGTCATCGTCGTTGCGCTACTTTGCCCTCTAGGAGGATAGTGGAAACAGGATGGCTTCGGTGGGTATGCCGAGCCTTTTCTCTGCTCAAGCCTTCATGTTTCCAAGTCGGCGACATACTCGGCAATATGGATGAGTCGTGCGTAGCCTTTGATGGTTTGATGGATGTGTAGTTGCGCAATATCATGGGAGATCCGGCAGCTCAAGAGTGACATCACGAAATTGATTTGTACCTCTTCCAAAGCTCGCCAAATGGCTTCCTCTTTGTTAAGAAATAAGAAGGGGAGTATAGGAAACCCTGTGGATTCGGATTCCACGGCTTCCGATCCACCTTATGTCATTATCAATCTAAGCGCAGGTTTCCATCTTCTAGAAGCCATTGGTGCGATGCCGTTTGAGGCTCATGGTCCGGTTGGGGCTCATGGTTTGGTCGGAGATCCTTCGGCGGACCCATCTCTGCTCCGAGGCGAAGGCGATTCAGCCCAGCCCTGAACCCGCGATTAATTAAGAAATTATCAGGTACAAACAGTTCATGATTCAGTGTTTCGTGCTAATGCCCTCTTCGAGACATGCTCGGATACATGGTTGATTCGTCACGTGATTTGGATGGCCTTTGAAACGACTTGTCTCGGTGTTATGTGAGTAAGTTAGTGTCGAATAGATTACTTGGTAGAAATATGACCTACTGGTAGGTAATTCACGCTAACATCTTTTGGGACCAGCCTTGAATATCATAGATAGGCATGTTACTGCCAAAATCACCATGGTGTCGTTAGCTAGGCACACTTAGGATGGCTAAGATAACCATATGCAGTTGATACGAGATTAAAACTATCAACTACAAATACGTGGTCGTTTGTAATGATACTATCAAAACACTCCGTATGTGTGGAGAAAAAGTAAAATACCGAAATGGAGAGAGTTGCTGCTTTAATACCTGCCTTACCGATTACTTCTGACATATTTGAATAGAAATGAGGAGGACTAAAACCATGGAAACTCATTTCAGTATTAAAATCACCTTTTTTGAACTACCCACCCACTAAGCTATTGTTAAAGCATACTTCGTACTGATCGTAGGAGTTGTGGATGTATTACCTACGTGGTGGGTGATCGGAGTGAGTCTAGGGTAGGGCGAGGAGCGAATGGAGTAATTCGTTAAGAAAACCAGAATTACTCTTGTGTGATTTGAAGTCGAAACACGTTCAAATCACATACTGAGAAGAAAAACACTCGTACAATTCCAAGGAAACAATTTATTTCTCATTTCGCCCCCACAACTCCGCGAAAGTTCTGCTTTACATACTGGATACCCCTTGAAGATAATCGGCATGGAAATAGCGAACTTCCCCTCTCTCACTGGCGAGGAGTTCCTCGAGGCGTGCCACCATCTCGACGGAGCTTACTGCAGAGCCCAGCTGGGACCTCTCCGAAAACGCTGGAAACTGAGATTGCGAATGGCGGTCCAGGCAGACTTTCTCTTTCAGGACGTCCCAAATTCATACATTGAAATTACGCGGCCGCTCGACCCAGAAGATCTCGACATCGACCTCGAGAGTTTGACCATATCATCCGGAAGGGAGGAAAGAGGGGAGAATATGAGCGGGATGGACCAAGAAATGATGGAAATTGAGGAATCTGACCAGGCATGAATGAAGCATTATGAGATTCATTTCTCCTATATCTAAAGGTATCGCTAACTGGATGCGTAGGCAGTTCTGAGGAAACCAGTAATCCAGAAAGATGGAGCTATCGTCTGCTATGAGATTCACCTGCACCCCACGTATCGGATGCCATGCCTGTGGTTCCAAATACAAGGGTTGGACACAGGAGAGTCCCAGTATGATCTTGACACAGTGTTTCGTTATTTGGTCCCTGAACAGTACAAAGAAGGTCTCCGCCGGTATGGAGGTATTGGGGGCATATCCCTTGATGTAAGTAAAATAATCCGGAGGCCGGCGAAGCTTGAAGGAGAAAGCGGCAGGTTGTATGAAATGCTGGTTGCTGACGACTGTTTCTATAGAATCATCCAGTTAAGGGCGATCCGTGGTTCTTTGTCCACCCTTGTTTAACTGGGGACAACATGTCGGCTTTTAAGTGCCAAATAAGTGAATATCTCATAATCTGGCTTGGTCTCGTGGGAGGCTGCGTGGGCCTTTGGGTGCCCAGACAAATGGCAACCATTAAGTAGAGTAGGCAAAGCCTGTCTCGCCAAGTTGCGCATCATCCGAATCGGTGTGGCTAAATCCTCTATTCGTCATCACTGTCTTCCTCCATAGCCACGTCCGAATCGCTATCATCGTCGTCATCGCGCGTTCGTTTGTGGCCTCTGTTCTCAGATGTGTTGGCGTCTTTCATTTCTTGATCGGCCGAAGCTGCAGGCTTTGCGGGCGCGGCCTTGTTTGAGGAAGTAGGGGCGCCTGGCGGTGGCGCATTGAAAATACTTTGCTGTAGCTCCGTCTGTTCGACACCGGCGGCTCCAGATGCATTAGGAGGCTTGAAGGAACCGTCAAGCTTCGAGACAAAGTGAGATTTGCCCTTGGCGTACTGGATTTTCTGTTCATCAAAGCAAATCCGTCAGTACAGAATGGAGGCAGTTTGGAGAAGTCAACCAAAAGCTTACCAGGGGTTTCCCCAAGAATGATTGGCCGTCTAACGACCGCATGGCCTGTGTTGCCGACTGGATGTCTCTGAAGACAATGTGCGCTTGCCCGCGCATGCTCATAGTTTTCAACGCGACTACATCGAGGACGGGACCGAAGGTCGAGAAGAGCATATAGAGGGCGGTTCGCAGATCGGCCTTTTGGATCTTCGACGAGGGAAGGTTTGTGATATAGAGCCTAGTATATGTTAACAACCACTTAAATCATTCTCCAACCTGGGCGACGTACGTTTGGTTTGGAGCCAGAGGCTGGACTTTGGCAGGAAGCGAAGCATTGGGAACAAGGCTCCGCGTGACGCCTGCGGTCGCCATTGTATTGAGGAATGGGTCGAGGCCTGGGGCGTCGAATTGGTACTTGGCACACGTATTGAATTTATTTACGCAATACAATAACGGGCGTCCAAGGAGCCTCGATTAGTGCGATGGGTGAAGCGAATGTGTTGGTGCTGATTGAACAAGCTCGCGTTTGTCCTTGATTTGCTTGTTGGGTATAATTTTTGACAGAGTATGTACTCAGTCTCCAGCTTCCCGAAGCCTTTAGCGCTTGCCGCCTACAGCTGGGTGAATTGGGTGTGTGGCCCAAGCGCTGGCGCTCTGGGAGACTGGGACCCCGCCATGCATCGTCATCCCTAAGCCTCAACCTTGAATGCCTACACTTACTACACTGCATCAGACACCGCTTGCGCAATAGTAGAGAGCTACTCCTATTGCCCACCACGAATCGCCCAATATGTCGAAGCCCGAGATCCATCATCTTTTCCACAATCCAATTGCGGATCACTCCTTCTCCGCCGACCACAGCACCCTCGCCGTTGCCCGAGACAATGCCGTTGAGCTCTATGGTCGGAGCGGCAATGCGTTCAAGCTCCTGGATGAGCTGAAAGGACACGACAAAACCGTCACTAGCGTTGATATTGCCCCAAACAGCGGTAGAATCGTGTCTTGCTCACAAGGTCCGTTTGTCCCCTGACTGACTATGGTGTTCAATTGAAGATAGCACAGCTAACCAAGAGCTCCAGACCGCAATGCCCTCGTCTGGGAACCCTCACCTACCGGATACAAGCCCACCCTTGTCCTTCTTCGAATCAGCCGAGCTGCCACCTTTGTGCGTTGGTCTCCTTCCGAGACGAAGTTTGCCGTCGGTTCTGGTGACCGTGTCATCGCCATCTGCTACTTCGAGGAGGAGAACGACTGGTGGGTCTCGAAGCACCTCAAGAAGCCCATCCGCAGCACAATCACCAGCGTTGACTGGCACCCTAATTCAGTGCTTTTGGCCGCTGGATCGACTGATGCGCACGCCCGCGTCTTCTCTAGCTTCATCAAGGGCGTGGACCAGAGGCCCGAGCCCACCGCTTGGGGTGAGAGACTGCCTTTCAACACCGTCTGCGGAGAGTACCTGAACAATTCCGCCGGATGGGTGCACTCTGTCGCCTTCTCCCCTAGCGGAAACACTCTGGCATTTGCGGCACATGACAGCAGCATCACTGTCATCTACCCCAGTGCTCCAGACCAACCTCCCGCTGCTGTTGTTACCATCTCCACCCAGCTCCTACCCTTCAAGAGCTTGATCTGGAGCAATGAAGACGAAATCATCGCTGCGGGATATGATTGCGAGGCCTTCCGATTCCGTGGTGGAGAGACTGGCTGGCAACTCGCCGGCACAGTTGAGGCCAAGGGCCCGGCCCACGTTGAGAGACAGGAGGAGTCTGCTCTCCAGATGTTCAAGCAGATGGATCTTAAGGGCAAGGCTAAGGATGACACCCAGCTCAAGACTGTCCACCAGAATACCGTGACCGTGATCCGACCCTACCAGGCTTCTGAAAGCGGCGTCACTCAGTTCAGCTGTAAGTTGGAATATCTCCCCTAGCTACACTTTGTTCATCTTTGCTGACCTTTTCTAGCGAGCGGTGTTGATGGTCGTGTTGTCGTATGGACCCTCTAGATATCTTCCTAGGGAGTCATGATACATATCACTCAAACCAATGAGGGATCAGCTGGCGCTCATCCCACTACTTGTCATCATGTTGAATTTTAGCACGTTTTAGAATCTGTGTGATACGAATAGTATATATATGCAATCAATCATGATAGATTTCCAAAGCTCTAAATTGTAAACGCGTGAGAGGTGGCGGCACGATTCATAAAACTCACAACGTCGCGGCCTGACCTTTTGTACCACCCCCAAAACATGGAGAGCAGCAATGGCGGAGAAACCTATAATATTTTGAACGAAAGAGATTGGTATCACATGTGCTCGAATGAACGATTCACCACAGTGTGTATCTGAACGGATACAGCCTAGGAATGAAAGTGTAGATTGACCAGAATTGGTTGCCTATGGACTAACGCAAAGCTAGGGAACAGCAGCCTTTCTCAGTTCGAGTAAACCCAATTAATCCCACTTGAATCCCAGCAGTATTTTCTTTTAGCTAGTATTTGGGTATTTAGGGAAGAGCGATGGCCTCGATCTCGACGTCAACGTTCTTGGGGAGAGTCTTGACAGCAACACAGCTGCGAGCAGGCTTGTGGGCGAACCACTTCTCGTACTCAGTGTTGAGCTCCTATTTGAAAGACATATGTTTAGCATTGTAACACATGCGGATGGTGGATTCGCCCGGAGATGTTTTGTACTTACGGCAAAGTAGTCCATGTTGGAGAGGAAGATGGTGGTCTTGACAACCTTGCTGATGTCGGAGCCAGCGGCCTCGAGGACGGCGGTGATGTTCTTGCAGCACTGGGCAGTCTTGTCGGCAATGCTGCCCTCGACGAAGGTGCCGTCAGGCTTGAGGGGGATCTGGCCGGAGAGGTAGATGACGTTGGCGGTCTTGATGGCCTGGGACTGGAACGGGGGAGGGGATGGTTAGACGGGGCGTCTCATATTGAAAGCAATGGACTTTGGCAATTGAGGAATAGATTTCAGGGTACGTACGTAAGGGCCCAGGGCTGTACAGCAGAAAAATGCAGGTCAGCGAAATTGCTCTCTTGATTGTTGTCGTGGGACGTACGTACCAGCAGGGGCCTCAGCGGTAGAGATGATCTCGGCCATTGTGGATTTGAATCGGGGAGCGGCTGGGAAAGATGTGAACCTTGCTGGTCTCAGGGAAGTTTGAGGTCGAAGAGAAGAAGTGACAGCTCGAATTGGAATCCGTCTGGCGAACATACCTGGGGATGGATGAGTATGGAAAAGTTGGGAGCTTTGGAGGGGTGATGCGGGGTGCCCAGGGGATTATTAAATAGCAAGGGACGTTATAGCTATCAGAGCTCCGGCACTAGCTACGGATATTTTAGAGGAACATGCAGTTAACTGCTTGTTTGAGTTTCCATTACGACATGGCCGGTACAGGATACCGAGGACAGGGAATTGCTATATCAATGGATGCAAGACCACACGTTTACATCACCGATAAATCAAGGTATTCGTGCTCATCACATTAGTTATTATCACCCTCAGAATCATATCTCTCATCCAGCAGCCAGAGATCTTTTTGGGCGGAGGCCAATGGCGGCGTGTTGAGCGTTTCGCGCAATAGATCAAAGCTCCGTTCATCGGCGTTGAGTTGCCCCGCCTGACGCTAAAGCTAACTCACAATGGTTCCAGGCCGTCTCTGGCCGCCGACGGCTCATTCAGGCCGAGAAATTTCCTGGCAGGGAGCTTCCCGGAGGTGAGCCGAGCGAGGTTGCTTTGACGGCGTCTCGTAAGACGGCTAGAAGTACCGAAGTTTAGAATAAAGACTGGTTAACTTAGACAAGCACAAGAGCTCATTTGGAAGGAGAGTGTCATGATTTATGGTATCGACAACCGCAGATTACCCAGAAGTGGGATGAATCACTTTGCGGTTGGTGCACAAGACCCCCACGATGCATTGCTTGCACATTGTGAAGAAAGACATTGCTATGAAGGAATAATGACATGGGCCCGACAAACATGCTCGTGAATCTTGACCGTGGCTGCAAGCTAGACATTGATATATCATGGGCGCTAGGGGAATATCAGGGGAAGATACCCCTAATAATCAAGGGCCCATTCCAATGACGATGCATCAAAGTCAATTCGAAACAGCTCGAGCTCGTGTGTCTCGGCTTTGAGACGACATGGAGAAGGCGGCTATTAAATGGCACTGTTGATGGGGATGTCTGCGAACACTTGTTTATGATGGAGGGTGGAATAGCAGTGCCATTGCCTGTCCAAATTGATTTTACTATGTTTTACCGAGCTAGATGTGAGATGCTGGCTGATAGGATAGATTGAAGATACGAGTGCTCGTGGACCTAAAAGCTGGTGGACTCGTCACCTGGAGTCTTTATTGAAGGGAGACTAACCCTGCAGGACCTCGCTAGAACCCCTGAAAAGGCCTGGCCAACCGCAGCATCCAATCAGCGCGTGGCCTGACACTGGAAGTGCCAGGTGGCAGCAGCGGCTCTCACAGCACGGCGGCAGTAGTTATTAGTTCGCTGCATTGTTTCTTGGGAGCTTCCTTTCCCATTCACCTCGCCTGCAACGACAAGCATCGGCTTGGACTGGGACTGACAAGGTTGTGCTAGAGGGAGCGCACAAAAAACTACCAAAGAGAGAGAAAGTATACTTACGCCATGGCGCGCAACGACACGCCGCAGGGCAGCTTGCGCCAGCGCAACACCCCAGCGAAGAAGGCAGAGCAGCCCGCTGCTGCCAAACCCGAGATCGAAGTTGACAAGCTGGTCAAGGCCGCTCAGCAACAGGCGGCTGTCGACAAGGAGTGGGACTATAAGATTGTTTGTGCTGTCATCACCGGGCTGGCTTTTGTCACGCGTTTCTGGGGAATCAGCCATCCCACTGAAGTCGTTTTCGACGAGGTTCACTTTGGAAAGGTAAGCTCTCACTGGCCGCCAATTCCATCCTGCGATGCGTTCCCATTGCAGTTGGAAACGTAGCCATAACTGACCAGCTGCTTGCTTAGTTTGCATCCTACTACCTCGAGCGAACCTACTTCTTCGATGTGCACCCTCCTTTTGGAAAGCTCCTTTTCGCCTTTATGGGCTGGTTGGTTGGATATGATGGCCATTTCCACTTCGACAACATTGGCGACTCCTACATTACCAATAAGATCCCATATGTCGCGTTCAGGTCTCTCCCTGCCATTCTGGGTGCTCTGACCGTCACCGTCACCTACCTCATCATGTGGGAATCCGGATACAGCTTGCCGGCATGTATTCTTGCTGCAAGTCTGGTTCTCCTGGACAACGCCCACATCGGCCAGACCCGCCTTATTCTCCTCGATGCGACTCTGATTTTCGCCATGGCTTGCAGTCTTCTCTTCTACATCAAGTTCTACAAGCAACGCCACCAGCCATTCGGCAGGAAGTGGTGGAAGTGGCTGATCCTGACTGGCTTCGCGCTCTCTTGCGACATTTCGGTCAAATACGTGGGTGTGTTTGCCTTTGCCACAATTGGCTCTGCTGTCATCATTGACCTGTGGGAGTTGTTGGATATCAAGAGGCCCGGTGGCGCTCTCAGCGTGCCAGAATTCGCCAAGCACTTCATTGCTCGTGCCTTTGGTCTTGTGATCCTGCCCTTCATCTTCTATTTGTTCTGGTTCCAGGTTCACTTCACCGTCCTCAGCCGATCTGGCCCCGGTGACGATTTTATGACTCCTGAATTCCAGGAGACTCTGAGCGACAATGTGATGCTCGCAAACTCTCTTGACATCCAGTACTATGATACCATCACGATCCGCCACAAGGAAACCAAGACCTACCTCCATAGCCATGTCGACCAGTACCCTCTTCGATACGACGATGGTAGAGTGTCTAGCCAGGGTCAGCAGGTGACTGGATATCCATTCAATGACACCAACAACAACTGGCAGATTCTTCCCATTGACGACAACAAGCAGACTGGACGCAATGTGAAGAACAACGATGTTGTTCGTCTCAGGCACCTTGGCACTAACAAGATTCTGCTTTCACACGATGTGGCCTCCCCTTACTACCCCACAAACCAGGAGTTCACTTGTGTTACTGACGAGGAGGCGTTCGGGCCACGCCAGAACGACACTCTCTTCGAAATTCGAATTGAGCACGGGAAGAAGAACCAGGATTTTAAGACCATTGCCAGCCACTTCAAGCTGATTCATTTCCCCAGCAAGGTTGCCATGTGGACGCACACGAAGCCCCTCCCCGACTGGGGCTACAAGCAGCAGGAGATCAACGGAAACAAGCAGGTCGCTCCCAGCTCGAACATTTGGTTTGCCGAGGATGTCCCATCCCTGGCACTCGACGACAAGAGACGCGACAAGCCACCGCGCAAGGTCAAGTCTCTGCCTTTCCTGCAAAAGTGGTTTGAGCTCCAGAGGGCTATGTTCTACCACAACAACAAGCTTACAAGCAGCCACCCCTATGCCAGCTACCCTTGGCAGTGGCCTTTCCTCCTTCGAGGTGTGAGCTTCTGGACTCAGGCGGAGACCCGCCAGCAGATCTACTTCCTCGGAAACCCATTTGGCTGGTGGCTCGCCAGCAGCTTGCTCGCAGTCTTTGCTGGCATCATCGGAGCTGATCAAGTTTCGTTGCGCCGTGGCTTGGACGCCCTTGACCATCGTATGTGTAACCCAATCCATTATCCTTTACCTGAACTAGGCAGTCGGTTGGAATACTAACAGTTGCGCTAGGTACTCGCTCTCGTCTGTACAACTCCTCCGGCTTCTTCTTCATTGCCTGGGCCACTCATTACTTCCCATTTTACCTAATGGGCCGTCAACTTTTCCTGCATCATTATCTCCCCGCCCATGTGGCCTCGTGTCTGGTGACCGGCGCTCTTTTGGAGTTCGTCTTCAACACGGAAAGCAGTGATGAAAATGTTGTCTACGGTGACCGTAAGAAGGGTGGCGGGCCCAGGAAGCACATCACTGCCCGCGAGAGGTACGCAGGCCAGAGCATGATCGGCGCCTGGGTGGCTTGCTTTGCCATTATTGCTGTTGCCGCCGCTGGATGGTACTTCTTCCTTCCCCTGACTTACGGCTACCCCGGCCTGTCCGTTGAGCAGGTCCTCATGAGGAAGTGGCTTGGATACGATCTTCACTTTGCCAAATAAATGGCTAAGTAAGACGAGGTAGCTGGTGTACAGATATGGATGCCTTTGGTAAGGTGGAAAGACGCCCGGATTTTCGGGGCTACACCAACACGTTCCCTGCCAACATTTCCCTTACCCTCATAACCCTCACACACTCTCTCACTTCCCTAGCCATCATAATAGTCTTCCCATCCTTTTTGTAAACTTGAAAAGGGGAAATGTAGGATTTTCAGATATGTACTTTAGTCGGATGGATGAATTTCTTCTTCTATTTGTCAAGCAGAAAAAAAACAAGGGGCGCACGCTGTTTATGTATCCTAGGAAGGGAAACGGCACAGAATTTATTTATTGAAATGAAGCATACTGATGATGTCAAGCCACTGCTGGTCTGTCTATAGAACAGGGTTAAATGCAGACATAGCAATGTTGAGACTCGCCACGACCTATATATATACGTTGGTCTGTGTGTCAAGGTAGGTATGTGCATAATGTAGATCTAGGACCAATGTGCGTTCGCAGGTGAGAGTGAATACGACACAGGTCCCTGTGTTCTGGCCCCTGTATTTTCTTACTTTCCCCCTGATTCTGCTGTCGGGTTTATCCTTTTTGCCGCCTCTCCTTTTCACAGTTCTGTAGCATGCCCGGGCTTGGCTTCGCGAGTGTGGATGCACTATCAAGGGGCTACATTCAATGGCCAAGCCAACACCTGCACTAACATGGCACTACATGATGATATATGCACATGTACATGGAGTAAACCTGGGGCATGTAACATAAAAAGTGTCAACCTGCAGCAGCGATTCCCGTTTCGAGGCAATGTGTATGCAAGCCCAGGGGCGTGGCTGAGTCAAAAACAGGCGCCAGGAACAGGGCATTTCAACCATTTCTCACACACGCGTCGGGGGCCTTGGAGGTATGCTGGAGTGGTGTCGTGGCCGCTACGTAAACAAGTACAGTACACATCCAATTATTGCCATGGGGGAGATGCCAAGTGGCTCCCATCCCTCGTCAGCCACACGCAGCCCTGCGGATTGTTCGTTCGTATCGGTACAATTATTCTACGTAGCCCTTCGTCTGGTCTTCCTGCAGTCTTCAACCTCACATCCAGGGTTCTTTTTTGTTTCCTTTTTTGTGTCTCGAAGCTGCAGTCCGCCAATCTTACGCCCAATTGCTATGGCTGTCCCCCCCGCATATGAAAGGTGACAGAACATTGCCTTACTACCTGGGAGGGCCGGCGCGCAGCAGCGTCGTCGTGGAGTGAAACAAGGGAAGAAGCCATGGGGATCATCCCGTCTGCACGCCGGCTGCAGCTCCGGCGCATCACCCGCCACAGGATCTCCCGCATCCTCCTGCTGGTGTTCGCCCTCGTCAGCTTCTTCGACGTGCTCCAGGTCCACCACGGCATCCGCAGCAACGAGGAGCGAGAGCCTACCAAGCAGGGCAGCGGCAACCGCCGCTCGCGCCAGCAGGAGCGCATCTACATCACGGGCCTGCACTACAACGACGGCGAGCTGCTGCGGAACCACTGGATGACCTCCCTGCTCGAGCTCTGTGACGAGCTGGGGCCCAGCAACGTGTTCGTGAGCCTGCACGAGAGCGGCAGCTGGGACGACACCAAGGAGATGCTGCGGTGGCTGGACCAGGTCCTCGAGGAGCGCGGGGTGGCCCGGCACATCGAGGTGTCGGACGAGTCGCACCAGGACGTCATTGACCAAGGGTTCGCCGAGGGGGAATGGGTCGAGACGTCGGCGCGCGAGAAGGCCGTCCGGCGCATCCCGCATCTCGCCCGGCTTAGGAACAAGACCCTGCAGGATCTGATTGAGCTGAACAAGAATGGCGTCAAGTTTGATAAGGTCTTATTTCTTAATGATGTAGTCTTTACGGTTTGTTCTTCTTCTCCCCCATTGCATTTAGGTATGAATAATTATTGATGATATAACCCACAGACGGAGGATGTCATGACTCTCATGGAGACCAATGGCGGAGAGTACGCGGCTGCGTGCTCCCTCGACTTTGACGCCCCTCCAATCTACTACGACACATTTGCCCTGAGAGACTCGGCGGGCCGCCCGGACCAGATGCTCTGGTGGCCCTATTTCCGCCCTGGGCCCTCGAGGGATGCGCTGATGAAGAACATTGATGCCGTGCCCGTTACTAGTTGTTGGAACGGCATTGGTGAGTGCAAAGCTTATGAGATTTCTTCATACGAAACCTAGCTAACCTTGGCAGTCGTCATGCCCGCGGAGCCGTTCGTCTCATCGACCCAGCTCCGCTTCCGGGCCATTCCCAATTCCCTGGCCGCCCATCACCTTGAAGGCTCTGAATGCTGCCTCATCCACGCCGACAACCCCCTCTCGAAGAGTCTGGGTGTGTATTTGAACCCACGGGTCCGGGTCGGCTACAACAAGAAGGCCTACGACGTGACCCACCCCAAGGGAAGCTGGATCTCGACCTGGGCCATCCTCCGCGGCCTGTGGGTGAACAGGCTAAAGACCTGGACAACCGGGCTGTTCTGGGACGACCTGGTCCAGAACAGGGTCATAAGCAAGGTGAAGAAGTGGGAGAAGGAGGCCATGGGCAACTCGGAGCCCGGCGTGTTCTGCCTCATCAACGAGATGCATGTCCTGGTCTGGAACGGCTGGGCGCACATCTGACACGGTCTCTTATCACTGCCCTTTTTCCCGTGTTATCCCAAACTGAAAAAGACCGAGAGGTTGGATACCCTTTTGTACTATGTGTTTTGGAGAGGATAATTTTCTTTTGAATAGATTTGCCTAGCGAGGCCGGCAGGACGGAGAGGCGTTTGAGTCACAGCATCCTTCCAGATTTGGGGATAGCATATAGAATGACAAAAAAAGTTACTGGGTTAAGAGTATCGCGAAGAGCATTCGAGGATCTATTCATACGAGATTCTCAATTCAACGTGGTCACGTTCCGATAGGCACAACCATGTACTGGATATAAAAATTTGATATTTGAAAGACAAAAAGAAAGTCTATCACATCGATACGCCAATCAAATCCCTTTGGGACTTTTTTTTTCGTGGGGGTTTTAACCCATCATTTTTTTTCCAAAACAAGGAGATATCTCACTGCTACAATGACATGAAGTCGTCTCGAAATATTCCACTTGAAGGTTTTTTTTTACCTTATTTGCTGTGGGGTATTTAGTGGTGGAACAGGCGGATGTTCTGCTCAACAAAGGTGATGCCTAGCTTCTCGGCGGTGTCGAAGACGGGACCGTCGTTCTGGCTGCCGCTGGGGGCGGCGATGTACTTGACTCCGGAGCGAGCAGCACGGAACACGTTGTCGATGAAGGGGAACTGGTGAGACATGGGTTAGTTTTTTTTTGTGCAAAGGTTCCAAAGGCAGGGGTGGTGGGGGGTTGGAAGTGGCGGTCAACTTACAAAGGCGTCACTGGAAACGGCGACATCCTTCAGCTGCTTCATCCAAGCCTCGCGCTCCTCGCTGGTGAAGGCGGCGGGGACCTCCTCGAAGACGGCCTCGAATCCCTCCCGCTCGATGCCGTCCTTGGGGAGCTGGCCGCTCACGAGCAGGTCAATGGCGTTGCTCTTGTCGGCGCGCTTGGTGCCCTTCTTCCACTTGAGGCCGAGCACGCGCTCGTGGAACCGCATCCACCAGTTGTCGGCCTTGTCGCCGGCGAGACGGGTGCAGTGGATGCGGGACTGCTGGCCGGCGCCGAGGCCGATGACCTGGCCGTTGACGGCGTAGCAGACCGAGTTGCTCTGGGTGTACTTGAGGGTGATGGTGGCGACGGTGAGGTCGCGGGCGGCGGCCTCGGAGAGGGTGCCGGCCTTGGGGGTGATGACCTTGGTGAAGGACTTGGGGCTGACGAGGTAGTCGTTGCGGTGCTGCTGCAGGCTGATGCCGTAGACGGTGCGGGTCTCGGTGCCGGTAGGGTTGTACTCGGGGTCGATCTGGAGGACCAGGTAGCGACCACCCTTCTTCTTCTTGAGGATCTCGAGGGCGGCGTCGTCGTAGCCAGGGGCAATGACACCGTCGGAGACTTCCTTGGAGATGATGCTGGCGGTGGCCACATCGACGACGTCGCTCAGAGCAATCATATCACCGAAACTGCTCATGCGGTCGGCGCCACGAGCACGTGCGTAGGCCTGGGCGAGAGGGGAGCTGTCAATTCCCTCAATGTCGCTGACAAAGTAGACCTTCTTCTCGTCCTCGGAGAGGGGGGTACCAATGGCAGCTCCGGCCGGGGAGACGTGCTTGAAGCTGGCGGCGGCGGGGAGACCGAGTGCCTGCTTGAGCTCCTTGACCAGAGGCCAGGCATTGAGGGCATCGAGCAGGTTGATGTATCCGGGAGCTCCACCAAGAACCTTGAATGGCAGCTTGCCCTCAGCGGTGAAGGCAGCGGCGGGCTTCTGGTGGGGGTTGGCGCCGTAGCGGAGGGCGAGGTATTGGTCGCCGTCGGAGGCATACTCCTTGCGGAAGAAGTCTGAGATGGCCGAGTCGTAGTCGGCAGTGTGCTCGAAAGCCTTGAGGGCATATCGGTTTCGGCTGGTCTCGGAGATCTCGCCAGCCTCGAGCTCCTTGAGGAAGCCAGCATAGTCGGCCGGGTCGCTGAGGATGGTGACACGCTTGTGGTTCTTGGCGGCGGCGCGGATGAGGGTGACGCCACCAATGTCAATCTCCTCGACGGCCTCGGGGACGCTGACGTTGACCTTGGCGACGGTGTCCTTGAATGGGTAGAGGTTGCAGATGACATAGTCGACCTTGCTGATGTTCTGCTCGGCAAGGTCCTTCTCGTCGGATGCCAGGTCACGGGCGAGGATGCCGGCGTGGACGGCCGGGTGGAGGGTCTTGACACGGCCAGCCAGCATCTCGGGAGCCTTGGTGATGGCAGAGACGTCCCTACTTGGGTTTTAGCAATCAACCATTGACGAGTCCATCAATCCATCGACCGCGTGCTTGCGGCGGAATGGACAGACAGGGCTGTGCATACTCTACCGGGAAACCAGACTCGCGAATCATGCGAGCAGTGCCGCCCGATGCGAGGATTCGGACATTCTGCTGGACCAGACCCTTGGTGAGGTCGAGGAGGCCGGTCTTGTCGAAGACGGAGACAATGGCGATCTTCTGGTTCGAGGCCATGATGACTGTCGAGATGGATTAATCCAAGGCCTCACTCACTTGACTACTCCTGGGAAGACTGCTGTTTTTATGAGCAAAAAGTGCAGAATGAAAACAAAGTGCAGAGCCAGTTGCGACATCGCCGGAAAAGTTTGGCGGGGTAACTTAAGCTGCTCTGCCTTTTGCCCGCCAATATCGGAGCTCAGCTGCCCCATAGCGGGGTGGTTGATTTTTTTTCGTGCTGCATCCCTCGACTCTGTCTTATTTCAACTCGTGCTAGTGCCTATCAAGTGATTTCAATTACAAAGATTGGATGATTTGTGTGTAAGGGATACAGGATTCCCTATATCCCCCACCTATGTACTGTACATTCGTGGCTTGAGGAGCCAGAGAATAGAATATCGTCATGCTTCTGGCCGGGGCTAATGATCTGCAATGGCTCGAACTTCTAGGAGCACTTTCTTGACCCACCCATTCTGGTTTGCTAATAACGAACCTGCTCTTAACTTCTAATGTAAACAGGGAGGTTTATGATTATATTGCTTGGGCCTGCCCAGTCAAGGATTGTTGCATTAAACCTGAATTTTCCAATCGAAGAGTTGTCTATTGGCGGCCATTATGACATTACGGTAGTCTGTGTTGGCTCATCCCTCGCCGCCGTTTCAATTTTGACGTGAGGCTGCCAGGGCTCATGTGGCTTTATCTATTCAACACAAATAAAAAGTAAAAATGAATCCTCATGATCTGAAAAATATTGCCTAGCCTTAAGTACTTTACTCGAGATATTGCAGGCCGAACCACGTACTATTGGGATCGCAAAGCACAATTAAGAATGTATCACCATCTCCCCTTTCTCCCTTATTAGTTCCTACTCGCGCAATGAAAACCAGCATGTTAGGCGTGCAGAAGTGACTCTAAAATCTGCAACTTGCCCGCGAACGAAAGATACCTGGCTTGGTAGCTAGGCATTGAGTTTCATGTGTAAGTCTACGACGGTACAATGATGAGGGAATCGTTGCACTCTATCCCACCTGTCGAGCAAATTACTTTTCGGATTGTGCCTCTCAAAAAACTTGTTTTCAAGTTTAGCTCTCATATAGGTTTGAGCTTCCGCCACCTTGGTCAACGGTGCCGCCCGACTTCAGTGTAAAAGCAGCCACCAAAACCTTCAAATAGTAAAAGCCATGATGAGAGGAAAAGCCGTATATATCTGCGTGAAAGGGCTCTTTGATCAAAAGGCTTTCTTCATACTTCATTCATTAACAAGGAAAGTAGTTCGCCCTTTTCTCTCGAGCTGTGAACCTCGAACTTGCTATCTCCCAATTGTAGACCCCCTCTACAACATTGGAACGTGATTTTGTTCTGCAATGAAGATTCCAAGTTGTAAGAAGGTCAAGGGAAAACTAAAGCGATGCAGGAATGTGACTATTATCCCCCACCATTGGCGAAATGATGAAGGGGCAAGCTTAACAAGCAGCGTCAACGGGAACCAACTGCCATCTCCCGATGATTCTACACCACCTGGACCAGCAATAACTAAAAAAGGCAAAAGATCGTTTGGATGGATGAGTATCTCTTCATTATTCTCATCGTCCTCAAAGGAAAGGGCCCGGGACTCCAGTCAGAGCCCTTCCAGTTTCTGGTTCACTCCTACCCGGTTATCGGCATCTCCCGAGGAAGTCCAAGAACCTCATGAGAGCTCCCAGCGCCAACCTTCGCCTCGCACTCCGTCAACCATCTCGACTCCGCTCTCCGAAACCCACTCATTGACACGGATCAACGCCGAAGGCCATCGCCCGCCTGAAGACCAGAGTTCTCCCGGAGAGGAGAGTGTTGGTCAACCCCGGAGTGTTCTTGGAGATCACAACTCCCACGGATACCTGAACTTTGGAGCATTCGACGGTTTCCCTGACCAGGGCCTCTTCAGCTGGAACGACCGAAATCCAAACCTCAATGATGCCTGGAGCGACCACACCGATGTCCAGGCAGGGGAGGTAATTGAGCTAGAGGGGCTCAGATCTACCGTGAAGGCCATCTGGCGACAACATGACCTCTCGCGCAATCCCTTCCGTCCCCGGCCCAAGCACTTGAAACAGGCTCGCGTTCGGTTCCCGCTTGGTTAATGAAATATATATACAGTGTTGTATATTTGGGTAGATTTTATGAGCCACGAGTTACGATACTATGAATTTGTGAGGTAGACATGCGCACTATGATAGGCGACTTGATTAGATACTAGATTCTGAGTAGAGCGCACTGACTTGATATCACATGATCAAACCTTCTCCCTGAGGTGGTATTATAGGCATGGTTGAGGGTGGGGGTTGATGGTATGTCGCAAGCAGACTGGGGTGTATGGAAGGGGTTGGTGTTCGGTACCCAGAAGGCATTTTCCAACTAGACTTCCGTGTGCACAATGGATGGATCTTACGCAAATGATGTTACGTACCCCGTAGACGTGTCAGGTATAATTTTGGGCTAGATTTGGTTGTCTCGCGATTCAGGCAGCAGAATAATCGAGATAAAAAAAGGCATCATGTGCAGGGTGGACAACAGGAATTCAGCAGCCTAACACGATCTTCAGAGCGATCGAGCTAGGACATCGACTGGGGCCAGAAGCGCCAAGGTGTCATTCGTCAATTGCTGACGATGAAAGGGCTTGATTTGGGTTTCGAGGGGAGCGACGGCAATTGGCACAGACACTTTCGATCGGGTGGGTTATGTTGGGCTGAGCGGAGCGATATGGGGCGCGGTGAAGGCAGCAGAATTACTGGGAGAAGAAATACGACTGCCTGATATTTAGGGTGCAGACAGTGTGGGCGACCCATGCAAGCCATGCTTGTTTTTCGTAACGCGCTACGCCTTGGGAATGGTTCTTTTCGCAGCTGAACTGAAGGTGGGATTGTGGAAGGCGTCATCAGGAAGCAGGCGCGCTGCCAAGGCGACCGACAGAAAGCTGCAATACTCGCTCAATCGATGATGGATGGCAACCACCCACCTTCAGCGTCGTAGCGACCAATGTGGATGATTGGACTGGGACAGAGGTCACCGGCAAGTGGGGAGCAGCATCGTGATAGGGCTGAGCGAGGCCAGTGGAAGTGCAGCAATCAGTTTCAGGGCCAGGGATGCCACCGGCCCACGCTCATACGTGTCCGCTTCTCGTACGGGATTGAAAGGGGATTGCAACCAGGATAAGCTGATCACGGGCTTAGCTCTGATTGTTGATTGTGGGGTGGGAGGGAGAGTTGTTATCGTGTAAATAGCCAATTGAAGCCGGATATGGAAAGCGAGGCAACAGGGAAAGCGGCAGGAATCTGCACAGGGACTTCAATGAGAGGGGTCATCTGTGGTGAGATCTGAAGTTGTGTTTGGCATGCGTCAAGGGAGAACCTGGATGCGGACAGATCAACCAAACACACCTCCTGAGTCCGAGCTCATGTTTGCGCCACCCAAAGAAGAGACATGTGAGTGTCTCACTTCCAGCCCTACCAGCCGGCGAATGCATACCATCACACCAAAGGTGGAGGAGTCGCAGACGAAAGACTCCACCTTGTCTGGCAGTGCTTGACTCGATGCATGACTCCTTGGTTGCATTTGGAGCCACTCACCCTTGTCAAAGCTGTGCTAAGCGTTGTAGCCAGTTGAGTCAACGACGGGGTCGTGTCCGGAAACCATGCCATGCCGTCACACTGGAGGAGTCAACACAGCCCCAAACTCAAGACTATTAGCCCAGCATGGTGGAATTTTAAAAGTCCTGAGAGAACAGGGGCCTTCAGAAGAGGATCACTATGTAGACGCACGAGAACGATACAGATAAGTGGTGGAAGGCAATGGCCGTCTGCCTCTCATTTCAGGGCGAATCAATTGATTTGGTGGTGCGGCAGTGTGATACATGCCACGGAGCATCACCCTCAGAACCCCGTCGGAGAGCTGGAACTTTGAGCATGGTTGGCATTAACGGTCTAGCGCGCATTAAGAGGCGATGTGCCAAAACGCCCACAAGGGCGCACAGGGAGTCAGGGATCGTGGCATGGACCGACCACTTTAGGTAAGAACAAGTGTGCGCTCGAGTGCGCGAGACCAAAGACTTGATTCGCTTATTTGGTTTGTCTGCAGAAGCGTCAACATACAGAAGCGGCTGTTGCTGGATCAATCAATCGGCGGGCCTTCATTCGTCCATGGCCGTCGCCAGCATATGGACCAGACAGTGCAGGTGTGCATGTGGGGAGATGGGAAAATGGAAATGGTCGAGGGAGGAGTCGGAATAAAAATGGAGACTATGATATGGTGGAGACAGGCATTTTGGGGAGCTTGCGCCGCAGTCCACTGAGACACTGCTGCCGGGGGGTTGTGGGGGTGGCCATAGGGATTGGGGCAGCTGCGAGCAGCCAGAGTTGCCAGAAGTTCCAGGCGGACCAGAGGGCAGCGACTTTGCTTGGTAATGCGGACCTTTGCCGTGTTAGTGCAAACAGCTGGTGTCAGTGCCCTTGAAATTGTTAGTGGTGGATGTACATTCTCATACTCAAATATAGCGCCATGGACCAGGTCCGTGCGGACGTAAGCAAGCGGTGCGCTAATCCTCTCCGCAAGCCTTTCTCCACTTTCCCGCGTCTGATTGGCTAAGATTCTAGGCAACAGCCTCCGGGCTGAGCAATCGCCTTCAGAATTGCTGGACGACGACGCCATTCACAGTACCTGTTCCCTCCCAACTCCGACGGCCTCGTTCTCACGACCTTCCCATCACGCCCCCCAACGTTCCTCGCTTTCCTCCTTTCCAACGGCCGCCAGAGCTAAACCATCCCCAAGCCTCGCTGCATACCACAGTATTACTTCACTGTGGCCCAATTCGATTGGCCTGGGCTCTCTCCACCCCCTTCGTCCACTTATCGTGTGCTTGGTCGTGCGCGCACCTGTTCGTTCAAATAACCGTTACTTCCTGCCACACCCGCGGCAAACTTGCCTCGCTCGCTCGAAACATATTATTCCGTGCTTGCGTCCTCCGACCTCACTGTGTCCTATTCCCGAGTCCTATCTGGCCCAGGTTCTGGACAAGTAACCACTAGTTTGACCAGTCTTTTGTTGGGGGCTTCAGTAGAACTTACTCAGGACTTACTTCGCCGCCTTCCAAACCTCCCACGCTTCTTCCGTCTTCCATCAACCTCCTTCCACCACCATCCGTGTCATCCGACCTTGGAACCGAGTAGGACTGCCACGTTTCCCACACGCCCTTTTTTCTACATCAATTCAATTTATTGACTCTTGAGGCCAGTCGATAACATTGTTGTTTACTTGGCTGGGCGCGCTTGTCGATTATCCCGATTCCCCCCTTGGCTGTGTGGTCGGGAACCTTCGCCTTGTGACTCATATCGACGAACTCTCTCCACTTGAGGGTTGGGCTGAGCAGTCAAGGCTTATTGTCCGGCCTCTCGCTTCCCGCAGACACAAATACAAGGCTTTAAGCTCCCCTTTCCGTCACCATGGCTTCCTCCAATCCTCGTCGTAGGACTCCGGCTACTCGTTCCGGTGAAGCTGGCGACGCCTCTCTTAAGACTTCCATGGCTCTTCGCAAGGGCGCCACCTTCCACTCTCCATCATCACCAACGTCGTTGTCATCTGACGACCTCGACTTCACACCTCCACGTCTCTCCCGATCCCAGAGCCACATGGACGACGTCGTCGACGCTAACCGTCGCCGTATCGCACTGGCCTTGAACGAGTTTGACGAAGCCCTTTCCACCAAGGCTGAAGGCCTTTCCATCTCCTCAAAGCAGGACAACACCGATGCCCTTCGAGACACCAGCCTCCCCGTACCTCGTGGCTTCCTTGAGTTGCCCCTTATCGACCCGAAATCGATGGCCAAGGAACAAGAGAAGCGAACACTCCGTCCTCGATCGACCCGAAGGACACACCGCCACGCCTCTGACAGCGGGCTTGGTTCTTCGCTGGCCTCTTCCAGCGATACCCTCGCTGACAAGAAGGGCAGCCCTCTAACAACCGCTACTGCCATAACTCGTTCAGTAGCCGCTCCTAGTATGGAGAATCTTCCTTCGCTCGGCCCCAAGGCCGTGCACCGCATTCACGAACACCTTCTTGGACCCCTCCTGGAGAAGTCCACCCTTAAAGGCTTCAAGCCTATTGTGCTTGATGTACCCCGTCGTATCCGATCGAAAGAGATCATCTGCCTCCGCGATGTGGAGAAGACCCTGCTATTCATGGCACCGGTGAGTCAACTTTTGAGTAATAATGGTTTATGGGCGAGTACTTATCGGAAGTTATGCTTGAAGGAGAAGGCAAAGTCACCCGCCTTGTACCTGGACTTCTGCCTTACGTCGATTCGATGCATCCAAGCGACTGTCGAGTACCTCACCGACCGAGAACAAATCCGACCCGGTGATCGACCTTACACTAACGGCTACTTTATCGACTTGAAGGAACAAATTTATCAGTATGGCAGGGAACTTGCTGCCTACAAAAACGGAGAGCTAAGTGATGCTATGGATCTTGACCAGTATGTGCCGCGTTTTGTGCCTATTCGACCCAAAGCTGACATCAACAACCAAAGATCTGATGAGATTCGTCTCATTGGAGGCATCTCCGAGAATGGCCGACCCGCGGAGCTTGTCCGCATTAAGAAAGACGGCACTGCGATCTCTATGGCCACTGGTAAGCCTGTTGTGCTACATGACGGTCCCGTCCAGGTGAAGCGCTCCCTCAGCGAGGTGAGAGAAGACGAGGAAGAGATTATGCGATCAATGGCACGCCGCAAGAAGAACGCATCCCCCGAGGAGTTGGCACCAAAGAGATGCCGTGAGCCTGGATGCAACAAGCAGTTCAAGCGCCCTTGTGATTTGACTAAGCATGAAAAGACCCATTCTCGTCCTTGGAAGTGCCCGATGGAGAATTGCAAGTACCATGAGTTTGGCTGGCCTACTGAGAAGGAAATGGATCGCCATATCAACGACAAGCACTCCGATGCTCCCGCCATGTTCGAGTGCCGGTTCAAGCCTTGCCCGTACAAGTCGAAGCGTGAGTCCAACTGCAAGCAGCATATGGAGAAGGCCCACGGCTGGAAATACATTCGCACCAAGACGAATGGATCCAAGAAGCCTTCCACCAAACCCGCCAGCTCAGTCCAGCAGGCCAGCTCGGTCCAGCAAACCCCACCACTGGGCAATGCGTCCACGCCATCTGATGCGTACAGCGTCGCTACTCCACCCCAGGATGGCATTCCTGCTTCCTCTGGCGACTTTCCCCTGTACCCGGCAGACGCCGACTGGCTTGCCACTTATGGCTTGCAGCCAGAAACCCTGGACACAATGGACTTGTCCATGGAGAATCTCTCGCCATCTTCAGCTGGCTCATACGAGAATTTCCCTCCGTACCAGAATGGTTCTCAATTTATCACGGATGAAGACATCTATGCGGCCACGGCTCAGATGCCAACTCACATGCCTAACCCTGCTGACTTGATGATGTACGGCAAGATGGCTCAGGCTCCTCTATCCTTCGAGCACACGCAACATCAGCAACTCCTCGCTGGCATGCCAACCTATCACACCCCACAGCAGCAGTTCCAGCCTCCGCAAAACAATACGTCGCAATTCTCTCCGAACGCACAGCAGAATGCTATGCTGTACACTCCTTTGTCAATCGATGAGGACGAGGGCCACACGGATAGCTTCCAGGATGAGAATGCAGACTTCCAGCTGTTCGATTCGACCATGCAAAAGTCAGACACGGTCCAGCCGTTGTTCGGCGAGATCCCAAGTGCTGACATGGGTTTCTCCCAAAACTCTCAAGACATTTTCCAGCAAATCGACCTGTCTCAACTGGAATACCCATCATTCCAGGAATAAACAGGAGACATGAGCTGAGAAGAGATAGATTGAGTAACTGTGTCACAATCTTATTCTCTGAGCTGTATATTTACGAGGTCTTTGTGGAATTTACCACGTTGACATTTACGATATGATGATGCTAGTGCTGCGGGCGGTTGCTTTATTCTTTGCGGCATATATGTTTGCTTTTTTATTTCCCCTCGAACAGAGAGCCTCTCAACTCTGAAGACCTGCTTGAAGATGGAGAAGGAGTTTATGGAGATGAGTGAAGAATAATGGAGATTGATGGGATAGGATATGAATCCAAAGCGGGGTATACGTTTGCGCAGAATTGAAGACCAGACTGCCAATTTTCAGAAGAACGCGTTTCGTTCCCAGATATATATAATAAAGTATAGGCGTCTTTTGCACTCATAAGCTCCTTCATACCCTTGTATCTGTGATGAAACTCGCCATTCTCCAAACAAGTGATTCAAATGTTCTAGTTTGGGACACATCAACGAACCAACGGCGGCTTGAATGTCGGTATAGGAATGGAGGGGCGGCACTCGGGGCGATAGTGCCTGTCTCGGTAATTAAGAGTATCCACCTAAACAGGCTCTCGGTTTGTGTGTATGTAAGTACTATTAGGAATGCAGATTCTAGATAAGTAACAAGGACGTCGCTTCGAATCCGGATAACCCCTCACTCAACTTGCCATTGCCCAACTCTGTCTAAGACCGCTGGCAAAAAGTGAAACTCACCATCTCATATCATAACCGGACATTCCCAACGCAATGTGCAAGAAAGCGAGCTGCGATACTTGCAGTAAGCACCCGATGATCCCGCTTCACTTGCTCGTTCCACTTATGTTTCATCTACTAACAATATATCACAGAGAAGGTGACGTGGTGGGGCTGCGGCGCCCACGTCCCGATGGTGATGGACACCATCCCGGAGGAGGAGCAGTGCACCTGCGAGCCCAAGGTCGAGAAGGGCGGCAAGGAGTACCCTCCCATGGCCAAGTCGCCCTCGTGACTCGTCGGGAACGCGGCGGCGGCTGTGCTCTGGATGATGAGGAAGCGTCCGGAGTGGTCGGCCGAGGGGGTTGTGCATAAACCGCTGGGGGGCGGCGGCGGGGGAGGTGATGGTGGGAAATGATGAATGAGTGGATGAGCGACGATGCATTGGGTCTGGGTAAGGGAGTTGGTGATGAATGTTGGTTCTGGTGTGGGAGAGGCGTTGGTAGGATGCGGGTTTGGTGTGACTGGTCGTGTTGGCTTGTATCTGATGAGAAGACCTGGGTAGATTCCTTGTATGGAAATAACATGCAAGCGGAAGGAATCTAGGAAGCTTCTTGAGGTTTTTCGTCCATGGTTACCTTGGATATTACAAGTGACCCCTTGCAGTGTGCAGGCCAAACGTTGCGTCTTATGTCATATTGGAGGCAAGAGTTGGGTATCTAACGAAGTGAAATTGCGTAAATCTCATCTTATCCCACCATAGGACGCCAAATATGACTTCTGAGATACACTTTTATATTCATCACAGGACCAGTAGCTATTTATCTTCTCCTCCCTCCACCAGCGGCCGCATCTCCCCTCTCCGCCAGGCTGACAACCTCCTGAATGCCGGCTGCCTCCTGCTCCTCTTCTAGGGCGGTAATCACCTCACGGGAGTCCCACCACTTCTCCTCACTCAGCTCGAACGCCCGCGCCTTGATCTCCTTGATGGTCAGAGTCTCGGGCTGGATGTTCTTCCAGCGGAGGCTTGTCATGAGGATTTCCTGCCACTCGTTGGAGGTGCGGACAAAGAACTCTCGTCGAGACTCGAACGGCTGGTTGGTAATGGTAACATTAGTGATTGTTTTCATGGAAGATGTCGAATATTTTGCAACTTACTCGGGGGTGGGGGAGGCCATCGTCCACAGTCTCATCAGTAGCTTCAGTCTCGTCGTCATCCACAGAAGTCGGTGGAGTAGACGAAGTCTCCGAGGTGGTGTCCGACACCTCGTCCTGCTGCTTCTTCTTGCGCTTGCTGGGCGTATGAAGCTTCTCGGCCGCCTCGTACTCTTCAATCTCCTCCTCTTCCTCGTCGTCCTCATCGTCCTCGTCGCCTTCCTCATCATCTTCGTCATCAGATTCCTGTGTTTCAAAATTAGCCCATTTGCACAAAGTATCGCTGGATGGTTTGAGGGAGAGATCCTTACGATCCAGTCTTCAACAGGTCGCTGGAATATCTCCTTGCAGCCGTCTAGCTTATCCAGATTGATGGCGTACAAGTCATCAAATGTGAACTCCCGATCGCCCTTTTCGTATGTGCCCCCGTAGATGTAGAGATTGTCGCCCTGGACTGCGAGCTGGGCATTGAACCTCATATGCGGAGGCTCTAGGGTGACGGGCTTCTCCTTGACCGGCGTCTCCTCCTCTTCCTCTTCCTTCTTGTCAAGCTCGATCCCGTCAATGTCTTCCAGGGACACGCCCGTTTCGAGGGCAGCCAGCTGCCGGAGAAGCTCCTCCTCGTTGCCCTGCCGGTTACGGCGGCCTCCTCCACCGCGCTGCTCCTGGGCACCCTTCTTCGCCTGCTGGCGGGGCTTCCTCAGGTTCAGCGGCATGAACCTGTTGCGCTCAACGTTCCACGCGAACAGCTGGTTGAAGAACTCGCTGTCCATGCCCTCCTCGCTCTGCTCGACGTCGTGGACGCCGCCGAAGAGGATCCCCCGGCCCTTGTGCCAGGTCATGGTCGCGCCCGCGCGGGACGGCGTGGGCGTGTTGACCGGCTTCTTGCGCTTCTCCCACCTGACGGTCGGGAGCGCGTTCGGCCCGGCGTCGGTGGCCGGCAGGCCCATGCGGAGGAAGAAGCAGTCGTCGTGAACCTTGGGCTTGAGGATGTTCTTCTGCCCCTGGCTCTGGCCGCCCTTGCCGCCCTTTTGCTTGATGTTCACGGTGGCCTTGACGCGCGAGTACCCTCCGTAGAGGACGGCTCCTTGCTCATGGGGGAGCAGGGTGAAGGAGGACCTGGCATCTGGTTTGAGTTGAGCGGGGGGCAGGACTGGGCTGATCCAGACGAAGTTGATCGTATCGAAGATCCAGAGATCCGCCAGGTACTTGGTCTGGTTGGAAGTGTCCTGGAAGCCACCGAAGAGAATGATGTAGTGCTTCCAGTACGTCATTCGGTGGCCACTCCTGGCGGGCGGGCTCTTGTCCTTGCCCTTGACCTCGATCTTGGTCCACTCTCTGGTTGCGGGCTCCAATCTCCAGAAGTCAGAGTAGTGGTGGAAGGTGCCCTGCTTGGGAGAGGAGAACTCGCCGCCGAAAAGATAGACGTGGTTTGGGTTGCTGGCCCGGGTCCAAGCATGACCTGATCGGGGCAGAGGGGCATTGGGCGAGGTGACGCAGCGCCACTCATCACGGCTGATGTTGTAGATGAACAGGTCGTTGTAGAACTGGGCGAGCGAGCCGTTGAAGTACTCGCCGCCAAAGAGCAGCAGGTTGTTGGAGTCGTGGGGGGCTGCCATCAGAGTAGAGGCGGCACGAGGCTTGGGCGGGGCATCGCAGACAGTCTCGGTGATCTTGAGGAACTGCTCCTGCTGGCGGGCGTATTCCTCGAGGATCTCGTCGAGGTCGACATCCTCGGCGTCGCTGCCCTCGACCTTGGCGGCCTTGGTCTTGGCCTTCTTCTCGCCCTTGGAGGCCTGCTTGGCTGCCTTCTCAGCCTGTTGGTTTGGACGTGGGTGTTAGCGGGGATGAATGAGTGCTGAGGATGGTGGAATGAGGTGAATGGGTGAAACCTTTTTGGCCTTTTTGGTGTCCGAGTTCTTCTTCTTGTCCTTGGCCATATTTGACGTTCAAAACCTCATTTGATTTTATTCTTTGAGGTGTTACTTATTTAATAGCGTCCCATCAGACTTTTTTTGGGCTCTTGGTGAGGGGACAATTGAAAAATCTCCAACCCAACCGACGTCCAAAAACCATAAGTGAGCGTGAGCGTCTCCACTAGGATTTTGTATGTCAAGTTGCTACAATTTCAATTTTATTCTGCCTGTTCTTGACTGAGCTCTGTCTAATTATCATACATGTATTTCCGTTCGTCCAAATATCAAGACATTGCTGTTCGTGGTATATTTTCTTGCTCGCCTCATTTACCATGTCTCGTAGCTAGACCATATAAAATAGTCGGCCAAATCGATCAAGTGTTGGACAGAGAACATTTGTAGCTCTGCAGCACTAGTTTTTCTCCGAGATATTCTTTGCTGGAATGTAGGCCACCATGGCTTTGCTCGCCCCCTCCATACAGTACTGGACGACCTCTATCTTTTCTCCTTCAGGAGCAAGCTTTGCTATCTGCCGAATGTCGCTTGACCTGGGAAGATAGAGCGCGTGATCCATCGGATAGCAAGCGTTGTGGAGTTGACGGAGATCATACGGCTGCATAGTATACAGGTCGAAAACTTGGTCGCTGCTGTATCCCACGCCTCCCCAAGGCGGACTGGCAAAGACAACGGTGGTTGCCAAGTCAACTCTGAGATCGGGATGAAGATCCTCTGGCCGGTTCACTAGAAGATCCAGAAACTCCAAACTGTCTCCGTGAACCCACGTGATGTAAGGTCGCTCGACGCCATATACATCTGCATTGTTCTGGGCGCAGGCCAGGGTAGATGCGTCCTTCTCAACAGCGATAATCTGGCTCCATCGGCCAGACAGGGCAAACGCAATGGTGTTCCCCCCCGCGCCGGCAAACATGTCGATCAGAACCGTCTTTTTGGCATCTGAATCGTACATATCCTTTGCAACCTGGCTAAAGATGGGTCGTGAAATGTCAGCACCTCGCTCGCTCAAGCTCAAATTCAACCAACCTTACTTTGCGACAGGTTCGGGCGTGACTCCAAACCAGGCATCATCCGTCATACAAATGCCTTGGTCGTACCAAGAGAAGATGGAATATCTCTGCGAGAAATACCTGTGTCCGTGGTTAGCAGACTGGGAAGCACAGATGAGATTCGAAGCTGGCTCCTAGGACTTGCTTTTGTATGTCCCAGGGAACTTCATGCCGGCCCTGGTAATGGTGGCATTGTTCGGTGAGCGGGAGCCTGTCGGCAGGCTTCATCGAGATAGTGAAGGGTTTATTTGCCGATCTTGATGAGATGTACCAAAGTTCTTCCGTCCTCACATTTCACAAATAGTCATCAGTGAATTTTTCCCGTCATCTTCGTCTCTTGTGTATGTCCTGGGTAACATTTTCTGGTGATGGCCGACGGCCAACGACGGTCCAGTAGGCCGCTAACTCAGTGATAAGATAAGCCCTGGGCCTTGCTGGGTCCTCTCAACCGCCGTTGATGAAGGAACCTCTTCCAAAAGCCATCTTTACCATTTTCTTTGTAAATTGATACCAATGGCTACCGAATTAAAAGAATACGAGGCCGATATCGATGTGCCAATTGAATCTATTCAAAGCATTGACAAAAATGTCCTACACGGTTGGAATCCGTCAAGCTCTCTACCGGCCCAGAGTCTAATCACTAATACGCCATGGGCTTGGAACAGAGCTCCCAGCTAAGACCAAGATCTTGTCAGCCAAACCGCACAGCACCAGTTTATGGACACGCACTGCATGTTTACATGTTGAGACGGATGGCCAGCTAGGGCGGTACTTCCTTAAGGTACGCCCCTGATGTTTCTGGCTGCCCATCAACTCATTCAAAGCCACTCTTGGCTCATGGCACACACAGACGACATTCGGTGAGCGAGGCCGTCTGATGGTGTCTGGAGAATTCAGCTCGATGAGCAGGATTTATTCTGTCAGCCCGGACTTTGTCCCTCGCCCCATTGCATGGGGTACTTACTCCTCAATGGTAGATGTGCACTTTTTCCTCTGCGAGTTTCGTGAGATGAAGGAAGAGCTACCCGGCCTCGATAGTTTTCCTGCGAGCATGGCCGACTTGCACCGTAATGCCACCTCTGAGAATGGCAAATTTGGGAATGATATGACAACATTCCATGGAAACACCCCGATTGAACATGGATGGTCTGACACTTGGGAGGAGTACTTCACTAGGACCACCCGTGTCCTCCTTGAAATGGAGCAAAAGGTCCAGGGACCAAATCAAGAGATTTTAGACTTGACGGGGCCGTTCTTTGACAAGGTCATTCCACGACTATTGCGACCTTTGGAAACAGGAGGAAGGTCTCTTCGGCCAGCGCTCATCCATGGCGATCTCTGGCATGGAAATGCGGCCGTGGATGCATCCAGCGGCGCGCCTATCATTTACGACGCCGCATCATTTTATGCCCATAATGAATGTGTGTTTCCCGTCTTTTCTTCTTCTTTTTTCTCTTTTTCTTTTACTTTTGCTTCCTTTTCCTTTTCTGAGAATGCGGGCTGACGTCTCAAAGACGAACTTGCTGTTTGGAGGCAGCCCTGGAACAATATTGGTACAGCGTACCGCCTGGAATACTGTAAACATTTTCCTCCATCCCGGCCAGAAGAAGACTTTGATCATCGTGGCGAATTGTACGCTACTCGGGTCAATATACTTGACTCTATCCTCTATAATAAAGATGATCATTATCGCCAGATGTAAGTGAATCTCTCATAGCGAGCAAGGAAGGAACATTGTGGCTAACTATCGTTTCAAAGGCTTCTTGAATCACTGAGGAGCCTGGTCAAAAGGTTTTCTGACTGATATACACTACGACTATCGAATGTATTCCAATATCGTACCCAAACATTTAGCACACAGAACCAAAAGATATAGATCAGAACACCTATAGACATTTCACTCGAGAGAACGATGCGCAGCATTTCAAACTACTTTTTGTATTCTACCGTGAGAAATATTAGCTGATAGCCTGTCATGTTTGGGGTTGAACCTGGCGTTTTGGTGTCTCACGCTTTATATCACCCATATGAGAGCGAAATCAAGGTATGGCGTAAATGTTCCATTTCTTCAATTCTATATATATTATTGTACAATACTCTATTTATTCTATTTTTATTAAACAATGTAACATCTTTTCCTGGCGCGGATGACTATTGGAGACTTACACTGTTGTTGCTGCTAAGGGATGTGGTCAGCTCGAGGTACGAAGCCAAAGTACCTTTCAGCTACGCAATCGGCCAAGGACAGCTTTCATACCTTCAAGCTTCAACTCCCTCGACAAACCACGAACCCCACCCGCTTTATAGCCAAGAATCTTCGACTGCCTTGAATCTAGACCTTACGAGTGACGAGCCATTCTCTAGTTGGAACATCTAAATCCGACGCCGTGGCTCCCAAGAGCCTGCAGCCACAGCCATGTTCAACGCCCTGAACCGATTCATGTCCCGTCTAGACGGCGACACCCCACAGCAACGACGCCAGCAAGAAGGAGGATCCTATGGGTTCCAAGTCCTGCGCAACATAAACCTCGAGCTGCCCATAGAGCCCTGGTTCGACTTCATCGTCGGCATCAATGGGCGACCGATCGTGAGGCCCCGCCACCTCCAGAACCCGCCAGAGCTAGCTTCAGAGCTGACCACATCCCGCAGGAGAACCCAGACCCGACCTTGTTTGCCCAGGAGGTCCGAAACTGCGCCGGTGGGACCGTGACCTTGGGTCTTTGGAACGCAAAGGTAGGCGACAGCGGTTTGGGGCGCATCTAGTCATGCCATGGTCCGGCTAACATCCTACGTGACAAAAGGGCCAACGAACCAAGGAGCTGCATGCGCCTGTCCCTCTCGACACGGGCTCTCTCGGTCTGTCTCTACAGTACACCCCCATCGCCATCGCGGCCAACATCTGGCACGTCCTCGACGTGGCGGCCAACTCCCCCGCCGACCAGGCCGCGCTGCTCCCGTACAGCGACTACATCCTGGGCAGCCCCGAGGGCGCCCTGCACGGGGAGGGTGCGCTCGGGGAGCTCGTGGAGGACTTCATCAGCCGCCCGCTACGGCTATACGTCTACAACAACGAGTACAACGTGACGAGAGAGGTCACGATCCAGCCGAGCCGGGACTGGGGCGGCGAGGGCGCCCTGGGATGCGTCCTGGGATACGGCGCCCTGCACCGCCTGCCCGCCCCCCTCAGCGAGCCCGTGAGCGCCCCCGGGGAGACCATGTTCGACGGAGAGCCCAACGAGAAGGCCGGACCTGCCCTGTTCTCACCGGTCGAGGCGGCGCCCCCAGGTGGTGGTGACTACCTGATTCCGGCGCAGATGGTCGAGTCCGCCCCCGTCAGCGCGCCGCCGCGTGGAGGGAAGAAGAAGGAGAAGCACGGGCACAATGCGAACCCGCTGATGGACGACTACTTCAAGGAGGAGGAGCAGAAGAGCCGGGAGCTGGACGGGACGCCCAAGGCTGCGACGGGCGCCCTCCCGCCGCCACCAAAGGCGGGCGGACCTCCCAAAGCTGCCACAGCGAAGAGTGAGGACGAGAGCGAATGAGACATCACACAGCATAAGAAATCAACAAATCCCCTGACGATCTGCAAAGGAAAAAAAAAAACAAGTTTAAATTGGGCTTTCTCAGTTGGCCGGTCTTGCTTGCATCTCATGGTGACCAGCGTGTCCTCTTCTAAACGGTGTAAATGGAAGCGTTACTATATTGTACAATGTTCACTTTTTAAAAGCTCGGCCCTGGTTCCTTCGTGGCAATTGTAAATGCGTGTGTTCTGAAAACCCCTTCTCTGGGACTTCGGCATAGCTAGCTTAGTTGATGAAGTTGATGCAGAAGAAATGTAGAATCAAGCTGCAGACGATGAAATCGGCGAAGGACCTAGACGGGCAAGAGTGAGCAACATGGATTATAGGAGATTCGATGGGAGTGAGCATACCTTTCGGGTGAGACCTGGGGGAACTCTGATTTGTTCGCCTCGGTGGTTTGGATGCGCAATGAGACTGTTTTATTGGTGAGCACTGCTTTACCTTCTCAACGACGTAAGGGGAGCATACTAGTAAGAACGAACTGGCCGACGGTAGCACCGAAACCTGAGAGGAAAGCATTGAAAGGCTATTGACACGTATTTATCAGCATTCGTGGTATGATCCAGAGGGGACTCCAGCTTCCCATGGGAAGATATGCGACGTACGTAATTGCCTGCTAGGACACAGTAGAGAAATTGGAGAGCACCGACGGCGGCGAGGAAGACGAGGAATACGTCGAGGAGCTTCGTGCGCTGGGGGGTTTCGTCGATGTAGTGGTTGTAGAGGTTGATGAGGACTTTGTCCCAGGGAGTGCTGGCCTCGCTCGCCTTGGGCTTGGTTGGGGCTGGCTTCACGACGGGAGCGGGCTCGACGGGTGCAAGCGCAGGCGCAGCAACAACGGGCGCTGCGTTGGCGGATTCTCTTGCGTTCTTCTTGGGAGCCATCTTATCGGGAGGTTCGACCGTGATAGTAGTAGGATTGGCGCCGTTCGGTGAGGTGATGCTTCGCGGTTGGACAGAGAGAGTGTTCGGCGTGGTTTGGGACACGAAGCTTAAAGGAATATGGCAGGTCAGGCACTCGTATGCAGCTCCCCGTGGTTACGTGAGAGGTACTCGCCATGTACCCCTGTCCTCGGCCAGTGGGGATTTCAACATCAACACCCTCGAGACACATGCCATATAACCGAGGAAATGTAAGCTGTTCACGTAGCTATAAAGCTTTAAATGAAACTTATAATTCTAATGACTTTATTCATTGACATTTATATGTTTTATATGGCAAAAAGTCGATAAATGGCCTGTTTAAGACGGTCGTAGGCTTAAGGAGCTTCTCCAGGCAGAGGTACTTAAAAGGTACGAAGAGAGATCTAGCGTCTGATAAGATAAGAGCTACGATCCACTCCAAATGCGTATGTCGTCAATTGCTCCGACTATATTGAGCACTTGAGGGCGCTGCGACGCTCGAGTTTGTAATATCGAGCTTAATAGTCCGACCCCTCACACCCTCGCCGACCAACCTCAATCATAGGACAGCGCCGGAATCAAAATGGTAACAACATCCCGGGATAGAAATTGGCCTAGGTTCCGGTAACACAGACTGACAATTACACGCAGGCTTCCGAACAGTACCTGCAGTTCTCTTCCTTCGTCCTGGCCGTTCTGACGGCTGGCGGAGGCACCATGGGTTATGTAAAGACCCGATCGCTTCCGTCCATCATTGCCGGCTGCTCGGTCGGATTCCTGTGTAAGTAGATGCCCTTCTCCCTCTCGACCGCTCTGCGGCGGGGCGTTTCACTCATACTGACGAACGGGGTACAGATGCGCTCGGTGGTTACCGGATCCAAAACCGCCAGCCGTACGGAGTTGAGATCAGCCTCCTCGCCTCTATGATTCTGGGCTGCGCATCGTTCCCTCGGGCCATCAAGTTGAGGAAGCCTGTGCCGGTCCTGCTCAGCGTTCTCTCCGCGTTTGGTCTCTTCACCTTTGGGGGGGCAGTGCTCCGGGCCCGGCAGTAGTCGGACTCCTCCATGATCGGTAGAACTTGTGTGGAGTTTGAATTAATACATCCAATTATGATACCAGGCCTAGAGAGCTATCCCGCCCTGTCCTTTTTCTCGATTCGTAGCCGCGTATAATTGAGTTTCCATTCGAGCTTGGTCCCAATCGAGGAGTCGGGGTGATTCCGTTCTCCTCCCGCAAATGCGTGATAGTAATACAGTTTGAGTACATGTTCATGCCAGTGTTCGTTCTCGAGTCTCTCCGCCCCACGAGCATCGAGCCGTCGTTCCCATCCTTTCGGTTTATAACCCCAGCTCCTTCTGCGCCGCCTTCAGCTTGTCTCGCTTGGCCCGCGCGATCGCCCTGTTGTCCGCTTGCACCTTGGAGCGCTGCTCGCGCAGGCAGGCGTCGACAGCCTCCTTGGCCGAGTTGCAGCTTCCGACGGCCTTGTGCAGGAAGCCCTGGGCGTGGCACTCCTCCAGGGCGGTGATGACCTCGTCGCACGCTGTCGTGTTCAAGGTGATGTTAGCGGATGAATCGCACAAGAAGGAAAGGTACTGCGCCTGGATGCAGCGAGATGGAGGGAGAGAGGGCCGTACCCATGGCGTTCTTTGTGTGCAGATGAGGATGCATTTTGGGCGATTTGGACTGATCAATTGGCGGGTGCAAGATGTACAATCAGCTGTTGCATGTTCCGTTCAATCGATATTATAGAATGGGGCGAAATTGTTAGCCAGTGGATCTGCGCCGATTAGACATTCAGGTTGGCTTCTGGGTCCTGTGGCTTATCAGCCCGCTGAAGACTGCCCCTCCATATGCCACACCCAAATTCCGTACTCACATACCCACGGCTTCTCGCATCGGCGGACGGCAAAGGAGCACGCGCCTCATCCGTGTCGTCGAGGTTCCATACCCATAGGCATATTTCTTCTCTTTTTTCTTCTCTCCATCGGCGAAGCCTAGCTGTGCGTAATGTCTTCCGCAGCCACCCAACAGGCCCAGCCTGCTCAGAAGGGCCCTCAAAGTTTGTCCCCCCCCCGCCATGCCTCACTCCCTCTTCTTGAATGTGGACGAAGTACTCATGCAAAACAGCCGATCTTCAAAGTACCTACACCAACTACAAGAACACCCTCCAGCAGATCGCGCAAAGAATAGGCGATATCGAGCAGGAGGCTGAAGAACACAAGTTTGTCTCTCCTGCCAATCCCTAACCAACTGCAAGCTTTCCCAGATTCGCCCTCTCCTTCATCCTATCAGAATGCCACTTTTATCCATATAAATATATTATATATCATCTATATGTATATTCATATTCTTCATGTCTTTCACCGTCTTTTCTTTCTCAGCCGCAATCTTTACAAGGATTTCACTCTTCTACAAGGATTTCACCGCTCACATCGTTCTGAACCCTCTTCCTTTCTAGGCTTGTTCTTGAAACTCTAGAACCCCTCCCGGGGGACCGAAAATGCTTCCGTTTGATCAACGGCGTGCTTGTTGAGAGGACCGTCAAGGATGTTATACCAGCGGTCAAGACCAACCAAGAAGGCTTGAGACAGGTCCTTGATGACATGGTCAAGCAGTACAAGACAAAACAAGATGAGCTGGACAAGTGGAAGGTTTGTGCACACCCTCCGAACGTGGAATATGAGGGAGGGCAATATTGGACTAACAGTCAATGCTACAGAAAAAGAACAATGTACAGGTAGTCCGGCAGTGATGCAACAACGACCAGTTGGTCATCATGACGGGCAACGCCAGCATGCTGGGTTACGGGTGACAACCTTGGATGTTCCATTATTCCATGTCCTTTGGCTTTTGAAGATAGCTCCAGACGTGCTTCACCCCCGAGCATCAATCCCGGCTACACCCTTCTCTTCGTATGTATGAATAGTGATCCTCTGGGTCAATGGGTGGAAATATTCTGTTTCATGCAAATACTAAGCCATGAAGCGAGAAGGTTAGAGACTGAAAAAAAAGAGGACGCTGCTCTGGAAAATGACCCGCGCCGCAACCACACTGCAGCTAGTTGCCAGCGCATACCGTGGTCGTGGGGTAAATTTCTGCCCAATGAACCACGCTCCCTGGGACCATGATCTAGAACCTAAGCGTATCGGTGGAATAAAAAACTTACCCCCCGAGTTCCTGCCCGCGGACGTGCTAAATACCGAAAAGAGAGTGAGCGGCAGGGTGACGCATAATGCGTAGATCATCGTTGGTGCGTTTATAGGCTGCTTGCTTTTTGAGGCTTCAATGCAGACCAGAGAAAGATGGGTGTTTGCTTTGGTCGTGATGAGGCTTCCGTGTTTCGCACCTGATCTATTGAACTGTGTGAAAACCCAATTCTCGGGGCATTGGCCCAGGATGTGACAGGACCACATATGATGGCATAGGAGTTCAGCTGCATGTCAGAGGCCTTGACACCTGGCGCAATAAAAAAAAGCTCCGTAATGCTACCCTCCATGATACCATGTACTGGGTTGGGCGGCACGTAGACTTTTATTTCTCTCAGTGGACTGGGCGAACAGGCATTTGGTAAGCGCACTATCTACCCGCAGACAACCTCGTGTTGATCCCAAGTTCTCGGTTTCACTCCCCTCTCCCAGGGGAAGAGAACTCCTGGGAAAGTGGTGTCGTCGGGCTTCTCTCATTGGGCTGGCGGTATGCCGGAAGCTGCATGCCGTACATGAGCAGGTGAGAATCTAGGGCTGAAGTCAACTGAGTGGCTGACAGCATGCTTGGCTGGTGGACAGACGAAGAGTGGTCATGCAGCTTGAATGACCCGTCACTTCTGGAAATAGACTCAACTGGGTATCAATATGCCAATGAGGAGAGGTGGCCCCACGAAACATGGTCCGAGAGGATCTGAACATTACACCTCTACCCAATGCCACGTGAAGGGGTGTTAAACAATTGGCCAAGTCATGCTGCTTTGGAGCCGCCTCGAGAGACCAGCGCGTTCCATGTGTCAGAATATGCAGGCGGGAGAGGAAGGCTTTGCATCCAGTATTGCTAAACCTTGGTAGCCTCAGGGAGTATTGGGGTCGAGAACAGGCCCATCGGGCTCACTACCCCCGCAGCCGGTTCTGGGTCCCAAACTCGCTCAAGAAAAGTAGCGAGAACTCTCCCGTCTCAATGGCTCGCACCACAAAATGAGTGGCTTGGCCTGCACATGCTGTGGTGGTGTCGCAACGGCTGTGATACCCAGTCGGTTGCTAGCCACACCACCAGGCCGGGGACAACAACGTGTCCGAGACTGGGTATCAATATCGGACTCGTTGGTATCTTGTGACGTATGTTTTAGCCTGCTGATTGACACATTGCAATACATATCTCCCCACCTTGGAACAACGTGTGGGAAACATGGAACCCAAAAGAAGAGCAATGGATCTTGAGCAGGCATGTAATACATAGTAGCAGACATGCGTGGGTGGGTGAGCGAGAGCTAACCTGACTTTGGCTAACCCATCGACCCGTTAGCACAGCCAATCGACACACCGCCTCTCCTACGATGAGCGCGGATGTCTAGAACGGCACGGTCGATGAAGCAGGATTTCGAATCGAAGGGATGCGTGCCAACGCTGTCAGATTGCTGGTATCCAGCGAGATATTCACTGCTTTGTTATTGCCTAGATGCAGTCAGATATCCGGCGGACCGTATATCAAATTATCAACACAATGTCGTTGATAACAAGCCGAGCATTTTGGGAGATATAATTCATGGGTAAGGTAGATAGATGCCTTAGCTGATACAACCATTGATGGAGGTATAGTCTAGCGCTGTTATGGCCCGAGGCTTCCATATTCATTATATCTTCGCCCAAACCCAGGCAGGTTCGACTTACTAACTTTAGGTAGACAGGCAGGCATGCGTACCTGAACGTCCGCTTCAGGTAAGAGCAGCTTCAGGGGCCCAAGGCAGTGGGCACCCATCAATATGTACAGCCAACCATACTACATGGTTGCTTAGATGATGACATGTCTGTCTGATGTTTTTTTATCCGCCTGGTTGTTGATTCTTGGAGCTTCTGGGAAGCATAGCTAGAATTGGATTTGGGCTCGGGGCCATTCCAGCATCCAGACCAAGCCCAGGAGGATGGAATGAACAGCGGCTGGACGGTGCGAAGGCTGCTGTAGCTACAGCACCTATTGATGCTGCTAGTGCTGGAAGCTGCACCCGGGTAGAGACTTAGAAGAGAGCATGCGCCTGCTGAGTGGGAAGAGAAGCGGTGCGAGCGGGACCCCACGTCTCTCCCACCCAATTCTCTCCACATGCCAAATCCATCCAACTACTGCTTCACCGGCCGGACGCGAAGTGATCCATCCTGACTTGACTTGCCTTGCCTTGCTCTCCCTACCCTGCCTCGCTCTTGGACAACTCAGACACCCTCACAAGCCCACGACGTCAGGCAGCGCAGCACTAACGTGCGCCAAGGGACCTTTACTCTTCTGACGCGATCTTGCAGCACGCCATTGACGAACGAGACCGGCGCGCGACCCCGTGTAACATCGCATCGCCGTCGCAACCAGTCCGTGCCTTGCCCTTCCCTTTACCGAGCAAGGGGAACGCCAGTCAAGGAGCCCAATCTCTCGACACACCCCCTCCGCGATAGACAGAGCCGATTCTCCATTCACATCAAGCCCATCTCCATCTCGACCGCTCCGCGGTACTGCACCACACGCGTTGCGCTTCGTCTGCGGGTCGTCCCACCCCTCCCCCCTCCCTCTTGGGCTGCTGCTGCTGCTGCGCGCGCTGCTGCCAACCCATCATCCCACAACGCCCGACTGCCTACCTACGCACCCCAGCTACGCGCCTAAAACAGGCGTCATAGTCTCCGAATCTGCGGGACAGGGATCAGCTCAATACCCAGCTGCTGGGCGGCATCGACTACCAGCTACAGGCTCAGGGTCTTCAGACGCTGCTTGCCTCGCCTCGCCCTGCGGAACGGCTCTAGAGGAAGCTACTTGGCCGCCCTTGCGACGTGGCCCACTGCGGCAACGCATCATCGCCAGCAAGGCTCAGCTGTACCGACCCGAGGATCATACATAGAGACGTTGGCAGCCGCTGCAGGTAGACAAACATGTCCGCTTCCTCCCAGTCTCCTCCCAAGGATGTCGAGCAAGGTGCACCGTCACCCGAGGACGAAGGACAAATGGACGCGCAAGACCCACAATCGGGAGGCCTTTCCTATGAGTTCGAAGGTGTAAAAGAGCAGGACAGATGGCTCCCCATAGCCAATGGTAGGTCCTCCCAACCCTAAGGCTGGATCGTGATTTGCTCGCTTCTGCACGCCATCCTCGCAGCCTCGCATAGGATGTCTCACGATTTGTCTAAGTCGCCTGACCCGCCTTGCGCCTCTAAAACGCCTGGCAAGATCGACGAGCTGGATGCTAACATTCGGAATTTTGGATTAGTCGCTCGAATCATGAAGAACGCCCTCCCTGATAATGCAAAAATTGCAAAGGAAGCCAAGGAGTGTATGCAGGAATGCGTCAGCGAGTTTATCTCCTTCATCACTAGTGAGGGTCAGTATCCAATTGCCTCCCATTCCCTGACCAAACAGTGTCATTGAGGTTTCTAACTGAGAACATTACCTGCAGCTTCTGAAAAATGCCAGCAGGAGAAGAGAAAGACTGTCAATGGCGAGGACATCTTGTTCGCTATGACTTCCCTAGGGTTTGAGAACTACGCCGAGGCCTTGAAGGTCTATTTGTCAAAATACCGTGAGGTAACTCTAACCTAATACAATCCCCGTGACTTTGGCCTCGCTTTCATTAACAACTCCCTTTAGCAACAAAATCAGACCAACCGAGACCGTGTCATTGAGAACCAGTCATGGGGAGGGCAAATGTCGGGTGAGGGTACTGTCGCCTCTGACGGCGCAGCTGCTGCCCCCGAAGGGTCAAACAACATTGAGGGAGGCGCTGATGTCAATTATCTGTATTCCGGTGCCCAAGCCGGCCATAACGGCGCCGGTGCAGGCGAAGGCTACTAGTTGGAAAGCACAGCTCCCCAGTCGACCATTATCGAAGGCACCTTATCATTTCTCAGCCTCAAACACAACCAACCACGAATCCTCCCGAGCTTCTCGACGACCAATTGGCTCAGTTCTGGACGCAGAAATTTTATTCTCCGAGAATCTTCTGTATCTCCCTAGTTCTAACACACTAAGCGGACCAGGTCGAGAGCTGATGAGGGACATGCTGTCTTATTCTTCATGCAAGAGGATCGGACAAGGCCTTTTTTTTTATCAGGCATATGGTTGAAGTCTTACTGATGGGGGGTATTAGATTTCTTTTGTGCGCGTGTTTGTGTGTATTCTTGGCTTGTTTCTTTTGCTTCAGTCTCTTGGTGTATCTCTATCATCTTAGGAGCCTCCTGAGACAGGTATGATCGAAGATTAACAACAGTCAACCAGGACACCAGGGGCAGTGAGTGCCATGGATATGAATACAGTCTTGGGATGAAAAATTTATTATTTGGCCTTTTCCTTAAGTTAGGGTTTCTTGGGGTTTTTTTATCAAAACTACGACTTTGGTGTCTAATGGTCCTTGGGTAGAAGAGGTGTGCGATATATTCTTAGGCTTTTCACGTCCAACCTACACAAGGTTGTACAAAACTCTTGGTGTCTTTGGCGATGGTCCTTAATGGAAATTAGTGCAGATGTTTGTCCCCTAGTTGCTCTTGCATGGCGTCGTACATGCGTACAGACATATAGACGCAGTACGACGTGCAAGAGGTGGTATTGACTTGGGGCTTTGTTCTGTTCCAACCACGGAGGCATCTGAGTAGCTCTTTTTCCGGAAGTAGATACGGGAGTTACTCAAAGAATAGTCTGCGGCCGGCCTTGTCTTGTGTAGCCATGGAAGGGTCCCACAGACAAACAGTCCCAGTTGTCGCTGCGGCGGCCCGGTGTGAGGTACCGGTCAAGTGGGTGGCATTGGATTTAAGACATTCAAACAGTAGACTGCTTATTTTGTATGCCTGCGACTAATATTGCCAGATTATGGAGGGCTAAGGATGGATTTTCAAGAGATAACTTTTTACACATATCATTTAATACTGCTATAGCATTCCAATTATCGTAGAAAATGATCTGGTCATAACCACCTTTCAATCCCATGTCTCATTTTCCTCTCACCCACTTGCTGGTGTTGAGATGCCTGTCCAGTTCCAACAGCCTTCAGCTACCCTAAGCCTCTCCTGCCGTCACCACGATGGTTACGAGGCACGTGCACTCTCCACAACTTTTTCTTCAGAGCCCCACTCTCGCCCGCCGCCCACCATCAATCAGCATCATCTCAAAGGAAAAAAAGTTACTTTGCTCTCCCGCATCTTGACGCAGTCCAAACCGTTTATCAACCCCCGCTTCACCAACTGCCAGACTGACATGTACAAATCCAACTGAGGATCCCCGCCCTCACTTGGACCCCTGGGCTCAGCTCTGTCTCACATTTTACTCATTGTGAACAGACAAGACCGATTATGACAACCAGGCTTTCGCACGCTTTGGCCCAACATACTTTTCAATCTATGATCACACCCTAGTTGTTAAAATATCATCAGCCCACCCCGCGCCTATCTAATAGTTCACTCACCATCTAAACTCGGTGCGCTTGGGCTGGTTAACCCCATGAGGCCATTCATGTCTTCAGCGAGGCCCATTGCCGGCCCTCCCAGGATAGCCACTCCTGTCAAATCGATTCTGAAACCATCATCGGTCCTTGGGAGGAGAAAGGCAGATGATGCTGGGCTTGACGATGAAGAAGCCGTAGTACCCAGTAGCCCGACCAAATACCGCCCGGCCAAATATCGCAAAGTCGACTTCGACATCGCTCGAAACACCACGCACGAGATTGGCAATAGGACCATGGAGGAGGTCAAGCGAGAAGTCAGGGAGGCACTTGAAGAGCATCGACGCGGAAACGACGGGCCGTACGACACCCTCAAGGAAATCTTCGGCGACGACAAACAACGATACCTCCCACCTGTTGTTGGTGAGGAGGATGATACCCTGAAACCTCAGGAGCTTCGGGCTTACGTTGTGGCGCTGACCAGCTGCATGCCCATCCTCAAGGAAAGGGAGTGCAATGGTCTGGTAAAGACGATCCTCAAATGTTCTTGGCTCGGCCGAGACGAGGAGTTCCTCAAGGTCTTCACCAGCTTCCTGGCCTCGTTGATCAGTGCCCAAGGCACTTACCTACTTCCTGTGCTGGCTATGATCGTTGACAAGTTCACAGCCACACGATCATCTACCTGGGATGTGCCGGACTTTCCTGAAGTCAGCCGCGACGTTGCGCGAGATAGACTGCACAAAGCCTTGCGGTATCTGCTGGAGATGTTCCCATCTGCCACTTCTGTCCTCGAGCACCAACTCGTCGCCAAATTTCCTTTCCCCGACGAGTCGTTGCGTGTTCACATGGCCTACATCGACAACCTGTTCCGGTTGAAGGAATATGCTCCCGATCTCAAAGAACCAATCTTAGATCTCATCCTAGATCGCATCGTTAAATTAGATTCCCAAATGCAGCTTGATTTAGAAGATATCGACGACGATATCACTGCCGCCGTCATGTTTGCCTTGCGGGAGCATAACAGACAAGAATCACAATGGGAGGATGATGACGATTTGGACGACAGCGACACTGAGTCGGTGGACATCGAGGATCCTGACTATGATCGCGAAGCCGCGAGGATCAAGATGGTCAAGGAGAATGTTGAGAAGATGGATGCCATGCTGGACACACTGTTCGCCTTCTACACACCTCTTATCGCGTTCAGCCCTGGGTCGGACAGAGCATACGATAACTTCACAATCATTCTTCGCGAGTTCGAACAACTGGTCCTCCCCACATACAAGTCCCGCCACACGCAGTTTCTTATTTTCCATTTTGCTCAAATGGACGCACGACTATCAGACGCCTTTTGCGGTCAAATGATCCAGGCAGCATCATCTAGAGATACCCCGAGCATCTTACGACAGGCCGCAGTTGCTTACCTAGCTAGCTTCGTTGCTCGTGGCGCAAACGTGCCCCGCGAATCCGTGCGTGAGATTTTCTCTCTCCTCATTGCGCATATGGACGAGTATCAGCGGAGGCATGAATCAATTTGCCGCGGCCCAGACCTCAGGCGTTTCTTCTTCTACTACAGTCTGGTGCAAGCCGCCATGTATATCTTCTGTTTTAGATGGCAGGACCTCGTCGAATCCGCCCCCGATTTCGTCGACCCCGAAGATCCGGCCTCCTACCTTGGTCATGAGTTGGACTGGACTGGATCCATTAGGCAGGGACTGTCCGTTCATATCTTTGGCAAGTTCAACCCCTTGAAGGTTTGCGCGCCCGTCATCGTGGAAGAGTTCGCAAAGCTTGCGCACCGCCTGCGGTTCATGTATGTCTATCCGCTAGTCGAGTCCAACAAACGCCTTCGACTCACCCAATACATGAACACCTACGCCACGGGCGGAGCTCTGAGAGATGCTGGCAATGAGACGAGCGACGAGTCCTCTCTCCAGCTAGACCCTTTCTTCCCCTTTGATCCATACCAGCTGCCTGTCAGTAAGAGGTGGCTCGAGGGTGATTACCTTCACTGGAGGGCAGTGCGTGGCTTGAACGAGGACGAAGAGGATGATGATAGTGACAACATGGATGATGATGAAGAACTAGAGAATTTCGACGAGGGCACCGCTACGGATAGCGATGGAGAAATCTAAAGGCGCAGGGATGTTTCAGTTCCACACTACGATGTGCGAACATTGATTGATGCCGGTATATACATTGGGGTTTGATTTATGTAATTTTTAAGCGAGGCGCTGGCAGGATATAAAAGTTTTGAGCGATTTCCAGTATATAGTTTCAATCTACTGCTTTCAGTATTGCCTTCTCGGGTCCCTTCTTGACCTTCCCGCACGTACGAGTTTTGTCCGCGTCTATCAGACAAGTCGCAGTCCATCTTAATAATTGTGAGGGCAGCCGGCAACACAGCAAGCTGGGCAAAATCGTACAGTATGCACATGCTGCAACAAACCTCAACCAATGTAAAATCGATAGCTCACGCTGAAAGATCAATTACTCCAAGTCGAAACGGGAAAAATTGTCAATTATGATATATCCTCTACAACGCCTTTACTATGGTGCGGTCATCAAATAAATCCCTTAGCAAACCCCCCTCGCAGACCTCCCTGTCCAGCACGCCCATGGCGTACGTCGACTCAAAGGCCACGATGCTCAGCTGGCCGAAGAAGGGCTTCAGGATCTTAGCAATCAGCTCGTCCCGGCGCTCGATCGGGGTCTCGTCGTTGATGCCGCCGGGCCCACCGATGAGCGGGCGCCGGTACGAGTTGGCGCCGAGGAGGGACCCCTCCTCGGCGGCTGGGGGGTTGGAGACCGTCACCATCGAGGTGGCGGCGCTGCCCAGTTTCTCGGAGAGCTCGTCGACCAGCGCCACGGGGGAGGAGTTGGTGTAGCGGTGGACCGCGTCGATGGTGTCGGTGATGAAGAGCCACTCGTGGAGCTGGAAGTCGTCGGGCCCCACGCAGATGAGGAGGTCCAGGAGCTTGCAGGCCTGGAGGACGACGAGGTGGGGGAAGGTCTCGCTGGTTGGGGTGTTTTCTGGGGCGGCGATGGAGGAGATGGCGACGTGCAGCTCTGCGTTGACGACGGGCCATATCATGGCCAGGTGGATTGGGCTGATTCTGAGGACGAGTGCTCGGATGACCATGTACACGTCTGACCGTGTCGTTGACGAGGGCGAGGACGTCGATGTTGCTGCCAGAAGCTCTACCAGCTTGTCGAAGATGGTTGGAAGCTCTGTTACGAAGGTGTCTTCCGCAGACGCAAGGATTAATGTCGCGATACGCCGCAGGTTTACTTGAGTTCTACGATCTGCTTCCAGGCGAGCAGATGTCGCTCCCACGCCGAAGACAATACCGGCTGTAGTAGGGGGGGTGATGCGGCTGACGATTTCAGTGATCTTCTCCTTGTCGGTGAGAATCCACTGCTTCAGCAAGGGGATCCATCCGCCATGGACCAAGTCAAGGTGCATTCCGAAAAACCTAGAATCGTTCAGGGCGTCGCTGACATCCTTCTTCCATGTCTTTTGGTTGTTTTGTAGTCTTGATAATTCATGTAACAATGCCATGGTACTTTCTGAAACAGTGTCGGGAAAGGACTTCGAGCGGAACGTAGGTGCAATGATATTGGTGGATATAGCACCGGCGGCAGCCAACACACGATCTGGTTCTACCAGAATCTTTGGTAGGTTTGGCACGATGGAGGCTAGCCTCTGGACGACATCGGTAGCACCATCCCCAGCGCCGATAGCTGTACTCCGTCGAGATAGCTCTGATCGTGAGGATCGCTCAGATGCGCCATTAGATGATGAGGTAAACTCGGTGAATGTCATTGGGCGAGTGGTGAATAGGGCAGCAAGAAGCTTCAGAAACAAATCCTACACAACTAGATTAGTACTCAACCATGCGAAGGGCATGTTATCAAGTTCAATGGACGTCTAACTTACCCCGAGCTCTCTTCGCATCTTCTTCTGCTCGCCAAAATTGGTATTGTCTACCTTCTCACCCAAGATAGCTGTGAATTCAAGGAGACCTGGGAGATTCTGACGATGAGGGAATGGGTTGCTAAGCAGATCCTTGAGGAACACAATACAATCTTGCCAAATTTCGTCCATCGCATCATCGTCCAGAGAGCGCCCGTATTCAACAAGGAAGTAGACAAGGTCATGATCATCGATTGATATGGTCATGGTTGATTTTCGAGACGGCTCCAGAGCGGTTGGGTTGGTTCGGCTATAGATGGCGTTAAATAAGGCTGGAACTGCACGCCTGGGTCGAGCAGCTTCAAGTGCGGAGAGGAAGTTGAAGACTTCAGCCTTGCTATCAGGTCGACTTTTCTTCTTCCACACATCTATCACAGTCTCAAGACACTCCAAAGTTTCGGCGGTGAAAAGATGGTCTAGCAGCCGCCTTGCTCGGTTTCTCATCCTGAGAGACGTGTGCCTAAATGATGCTAGGGAACTCTCGTCTTGCTGCACTGCCTCCTCTCCCAGGCCCCACGACCATATATTATAGCACATTCGAGTCGCGTCTTGGAATGCCAAGTGCACAGTGAGTCTATTGTTGGCGGTTGCGCTGCGGGTGTGCTGGGCGTCTGACTGAAAGACACCAGAGATCATGCTCCCAAAGACCGACTGTGGCTGGTCAGGGCTTTTAACACTAAGAGCCCTCGCTTCCTCAGCCAACAGCTGGTCATGGGCCCTGGCAAGAACCTGTTCCAGGCCATTTAGGAGATAGATCAATGTAGATTCAGGTGCCACTGAATCTGTTCCCGGGGTATAAGAACCAGATTTGAAGGTATCTCGTAGGCTGGAAAATGTTGCATCAATTTGGCCGCACAATGTTTCAACAAGAGGTATCAAGATTTGGAAGATCGAATCCGTATAAAGGGGTAGACACTGGGCCAAGAATGACATCCAACTATCCAAAACTGGTCTGCTGCTCGGCGAACTAAGGGCGGCTCGAAGACATTTCAGTAGTTGCGGAGGGGGTGGCATAAGCGGTGGCTCTTCACGCTGAAGGGTTATGGACGGCCGATTCGGTCGTAATCCTTCTGCGACATCACTCGCCCTTTCATTTGGCGAGTTGATTGAGCCTTCCGGTATATAAGCATCGCGGATCTTGAGGGCTGCATCGATGACCTGAAGTAATAGGACCTGAGAGAAAGGATCGGCAGAGTCTATAGCCAGAGCCAGCCGGTCAATAAGAGGGTATTCGAGATGAAGGCTAGCAAGAGGCGCGGCATGGTAGCCTAGGAAGAACTGATGTAAGAGCCGTAGAGCAAAGCGCTGAAGCTCCGAGACACGGGCTTTTAGGTCGTCCCCTGCTGTCTCTTCGGTATCGCCCAGAATACACCTAAGGCACACGCGTACAAAGTAATCTTGCAATGTCAGATCGCCCTCTTCCGCTCCAGCTAGAAGAAAAGTCAGCAACAACAGTTCTGCTGGGAAAGATTTACGGGAGTAGTGTCGCTTACAACTGATGTGTAATGTAGAGCTTTGAAGTGCAATGTGCTTCGTCGCGAAAACTGACCATATAATGTCCCCGCCGCAACTGAGAACATTAGAGAGCGACCGCAGGTAGTAGAGACACAAATCGAGGTCGTCATCATCGGAAAAATTTGTCGAAACAGCCAGGGGTTTCTCGAGCTCTTCTTCAGCCAGCAGGTTTTCCAAAAAGCCAAGCTCGCTAAACTTAATCGCAAAAATTAAAAATAGCCTACGACCATTAGTTAGAAACGAAGAGCCCAAAGCATCAACGAGGGTTAGATAGGCATGAACTTACCTATCGATGCCAATCATGCTATTCAGCCACGATTTGGCGGTCATGTAAGACTTTGATCTCTCATCAAGCAAAGAGTCGAGCACCAGGAAAACCGGTCGAGTTAGCATAACCTCAAAATGATCCATGCCCGCTAGTCGAGGGATAACGTAATTGTCTATGACGGGCGTCTTCACGGGTGTCTTCCCTCCTCGTCTATCAGACGGGTTGTCTTGAAGAGTATGAGACCATAGGACGTTGAATACATGCATCTCGGCCGTAGAGCACGTAGATATGACCCCATGCGATCCATTTGATACCATCAAGGCAGCTAGTGTGGCCTCGATATTCCGATCAGACAACGTGAGCGAGGTTTGCAGTTGCCACATGTTGCGGACGGCTTCGACATGAAACTTGGGATCCCCCGCTGCAAGATAGGTCCACGCATGCCTCACGAGCAATCTACTAAGCTTTGACAACTCCAAAGTGGATAGCCTTTCAGCACTGTGAAGCTCAGTGGCGAGTTGCACAATCGATGCGAACTCTGCGAATGATGGGGTATTCTTTTGCCCGAGCCGCTCCTGGAAGAAGCTCAAGAGCCGATCGACATTAACCTCATAGCTCGAAGGCATGTTTGCTAGAGCTAAAGATAGTATGCGTGCCGTAGGATCTACCGGGTGAAAATCGTCACAAATTAATTCTACTGTTTTTTGCAGTAGAATCGCCCCGATCTCCTGCGGCTCGAAGGGAGCTTTGACTGCCTCTAAATTGCCTTGCTCGCTGACATAGAATTTCTGTATTTTCTTCAGGAGATCAATGTTCGCGGGCGAGCTCGAGCTAAGGCGCTCTTTCTGGCTGATTTCCGGGAATGTGCGACTAGGAATAAGCTCTAGAAAGGAGATGGTGACGGAGAGTGCTTTCTCGGCGAGTTTATAGGAGTCGGGGGAGCTTCGATCTTGGTCCTTGGACCCCTCCAGCATTGATAACGCCGCCAGGCAGAACAATGGTGCATGTAAAGTCACCATTTCCTCTTCGTGTATGTTGAAATTTGTAAGTATGAAGTTGATGAGAGATAGCTTATCACACCGTTCCTTGAAACTGAGACTGCCTGGGCCAATGGCCTGAGCAAGTAGCCCAACAAGTTCGCCGTAGATCAAGCCGCTTTCGATACCGTCGAAGAAGACGCTGGCGCTCCGGAGGACTTCCGCAAACTCGGCTTTTGATGATGCTTGGGCTTTGAATTGGCGAACATTCTCTAAAACGGGCAGGAAAACCTCTGGAACAACCAGGCCGCCGATTTCCCATCTATCCATCAAGGACAGGCATATTCTGTATGGCTTAGCTCGATCTATGCTATTTCTGTTATCACCATCTTTGATCATGGATAGTAACGCTTGCGTCAAAGCCTGTAGGCCAAACTCTTCGAAATAACTTGTCCTCGAGTTGGCATAGGGTGTTGGTGAGTTCGCGCCTGGTTCAGTTTGGTCGAATTCTGTAGTCGCCGGTTCTGGTCCCAAGAGCCAAGCCCATAGACGTCTGTTTAGACTCATGTCACGCCTTGTAACCACACCGACAGCAGCCTTTAGGAGGAGCTCTAGGTCGCCAGCCTTGACCTTTGATTGTAACACGGGTGAGTTAAGGGGGAGGTGGGATACCAGCAAATCCAAAAATCCGCGCTGAATGAGAAGCTGCTCGTCACATAGGCCGCTTGCAAACGAGCGGATCAACAGACCTGGCTCGGGGGAGGTGACGACACTAATTATCTTCTCATCTGACTGGCTTGGGGCGGCACTACCAGCCGGCAGTCCTCCCAGAGACGGCAAATACCTCGCGAGGTACGCGAGTGCACCTGGGCGGCGGCCATTGCTTGTGATGGACGCCAGAAAAAAGCATTGCCAAAAGTAGTCGTCCCCGGTAGCGTGGTGGTTGTCGAGAGGTTCGGAATCAGCTGGTCGAATAGCCTCCTTGAAACTGGACACCAATCGAAGCGTTCGCTCAAAGTCCTCCGAAGTCTCGTCCTCCAGTCCAGGCAACAACGCGAGGATAATTGATTTCATGGCTGGCCTAAGAGATCGAGGGTCGACCTCCAGAAAGTGCGTCTCCAATAGATCCAGATAAGGGGAACGAACAGAGAGAGAGGCGAAGGAGAGAGTCGACACCAGTCCAGGGAGATAGAGTGGCAGGTCTCTTGTCAATCCATCGCGTCCAATCGTAGAAAAGACATAATTGTAAACTTCCAAGGTCTTTTGGTGCACGCCGGAGGGTAGGGACGGGTTGAGACATTGCGACAATCGTTTGGAAACGAGGGCTTTCGCAGGAATCGTTGTCGCAGAGCTTGGTCGAGCTTGAAGAGCCTGGTAGCGTCCACCATCAGTAAGATACGGTCGTCTGGGCTTAGATCCTTGGTCGAACTAACTTTTAACAGCTTGTTGAGGAATGATATGTAGTCTGCCCACTCCTCCAGTGCGGTTTCGAAGAGGGACAGTGCCCTGTCGACTCCGGCCGCATATCTTCGGTACGACTTGTCTTTCAAAAGGTGGTCTTCGGGTGCTCCTATGAAAGTCAAAATCAGATGCTCCTTGTTGGGCAGAGGGTCCGTAGCTCACCACCAAGCTGGCTTCTCCATTGTCGTGGGATCGGCGAGTCTCTGCCAGAGCTCTCGGGTGACACTGACCTGCGACCAGACACAGGATCAGGTGCCATATTCGCTCGCTTGGGTTCCAGCCGGGCGGTCAGGGAACATAATGCGTCGGTCGCCGGCTGCAATGATCTAGGGAGGCGGCTCCGGGAAGCTGGGTCGCATCAAGAATGGCTGTGCCATCAAATTGCCATGTGCGCTTACAGTAAGGCTACGTTTCTTCTCAACGCGCACGCAGCAGTACGTCAGAGCAAGGTCCATGTGGCTTCGGCCGCCAGGGCCAGGGGGATGGGCTCTTGTGGCACTCGCCTGTGGGTTGCATTGCCCACTAAGTCGGTAGGTCAGACACCTAAATTGAGGCGTTGTTCAGGCCCGTAGCCCCTCTCTGGTGGCAGCCTGGAGCTCTCCGATTGGCCGTGTCCCACTAAGTGAGGTCAGTCGAGCACTAGGAGGCACTATTAATCTGGAGGCTCTTCATGACCGACGTCCCTCCATCCCTCACTAGACCTCCATTCCACGCCCATTTTGAAAGTCTTCGCCAACACCGATCGGCGGACACTTGCGATTCGACTCGGAAACATGGCATGATGGTATTGGATGAGAGTCTGCCCTGATCCCCGGTGATAAGGGTCCCGTCGCGCCCGCCCAGCGACTGATCAGATCGAACCGACGAGCTTGAGATGCAACTGAGGGAAGAAGATGGGAGGGGAGACGGAACCACACGATGAGGACCAGCGTCCTCCTCCTCTACCACCTCGACCCGCACCCGCACCCGCCTCGCCGACAGATGCAAAGGCTCTGCAAGCAGAAGCCACTACAGCCGTGACTCCCCTGGAGATTCAGACACTCTCGTTCCCAGACGGTTCCCGGGGTACATTTTCGAGTCCTGGGATAGGATCAGTTGCGAGTCCCGTTGGCAGCGGCTTTTCGACCCCAAACCGTCGGCCTAGCACATCATATCTCCCTGAAGATGATGCAGTCAGCGTGACCAGCTTCGCGCCCACCCTGCGGCCTGCTGGCGATATCGCTAGCCTGCTCACCTCGGAGTTGCACAAGAGGAGTCCAGCATGGCATCTCCTCAGGACGCAGGCCAGCACCGTGCAGCCATTTGAGAGGTCTCCCAGGGGGGCTGGTGATCGCCTAGCCAGGTTCGAGCAAGAGTTCGACGCACTTCCAGAAGAGGGAGACGGTCAAGAGGATGATGAACGTCTGTCTGCTTGGAAATCCAAGCTTAAGCATTATTTGATTCTATCGTCGGCTGGAAAACCCATCTGGAGCCGCCATGGTGATCTCAGTCTCATCAACTCCTCGATAGGCGTCGTGCAAACAATCATTTCGTTTTATGAAGGGGCTAAGAACCCTCTTCAGGGGTTTACTGCGGGCAACACCCGGTTTATTATCTCTACCCAAGGTCCGCTCTACCTCGTCGCGATCACCAAGCTGGCAGAGAGTGATATGCAACTACGTTCACAGCTTGAAGCCCTATACATGCAGATTCTCTCGACGCTGACCTTACCAACTCTTACTCACATTTTCAAAAATCGCCCTTCGAGTGATTTACGCAAGCCACTGCAAGGCACCGAGTCGCTGCTGTCATCCCTCGCTGATAATTTCACAAAAGGCTCGCCTTCGTCGCTTCTGGGTGCTCTCGAATGCCTCAAGCTCCGAAAATCACAAAGAAATACCATTAACAATACTTTCCTGAAGCTCAGAACAGAAAAATTACTTTACGGTCTCATCGTGGCAGGAGGCAAGCTGGTCAGTGTCATCCGACCGCGCCGCCATTCTCTCCATCCAAGTGACTTGCAACTCATTTTCAATATGTTGTTCGAGTCCGATGGCATCAAAGCTGGTGGTGGTGAGAACTGGATACCATTGTGCCTCCCAGCATTCAACAATCGAGGCTACCTGTACATGTATGTGAGCTTCTTCGAAGACCCAACCTCCAACGAGGAACAGGAGACTTCAACGCCCGAGCCCAAGCCGAAATCATCCGAGGAAGAAATCGCCATGGTCCTCATTAGCGCAGACCGAGAAAGTTTCTTTGAACTGCAACAGATGCGAGACAAGGTCACCAAACAGCTGACCAAAAACGGCAGCCTCGCCATAATACAAAGCGCGGTGTCTGCTGGCCGTCCCAAGGTTCCCGAAATTGCACCAGGAAGCCAAATCAGCCACTTCTTATTCAAGTCTCGCGCCAACGTACAGTTCTGCATGGGAACATTGGAGCCGTATTTTACGGAATTAATGACACGAAGAAGGTTAATGAGTGTGTACCATGAACTACATTCGTCGGTCCATGCCAGGAACTCGCGACTCAAGGTGTTACATTCAGTTGCTGAGGGTGCTACATCACTGGCGTGGATTACACCGGCATTCGAGTTCTACTGCGTGGCTGGACCCAACCTCTCCAGGACTCTGATTACCCAAGGCGCCAATAAGATCATCCAGTGGACAAAGAAAGAGGAGGAGCGTTTGTTCATCCTCGGTGGTGGTGTCTTTTAGATATGGCCGACTACATAGCTTCATCATCGGATATCCCTAGTTATACACATATAATATATCATACCATAGACAAGCACTCAACAGCCACACACCGCTGTAGACTCTACGATGTGAGGAAATTCATCACAGACTCTCAGCAAGCCGGCGGATAGAGCGATCCTCGACGGGCGAGCTGTCGAAAGTTACTCATCCAGAGCGCTTGCGTCTGACAACAATGACCGAAGCAACTGGCAAACGCAGTTTTGGCCAGATCAATTATTGGATATATCTTCCGCCGAGAAGTAGAAACGATGTGATATGGAAAGACAGTCCTAAATCTTAACCGAGCTGGTGCCTTCGGTTGGTGCAAGGCCGCGACTGCCTTGTCAATGCATTTGGACCACCTGCCACACTTGCGTTTTGTCAAAGCGGCAACGAAAACCGAATTAAGCGATCGGCCTCCAGGAAGGTGTTGCCTGCCTGATTTAAGGAAGGCAAGAAGGAGCAGGTGTCCGTGGATGGTGGAGTGATCAACAAACCATCTTGTGCCAACTCTCCTGCTTTCCTCCTTGCTACAGCTTCGCGTTTTCCCCCTCCAGCCCAACAAACATGAGAGTCTGCGACAATTTTTGGTGGTCTTTGGTACCTCGGAGTCATTAGCCCAATACAACGACTTGGGAGTGGCCATTTGCCTTTTATTTCTATCCACTAATAAGTGTTCCGGTCAACTTTCGCTTCAAGCATCATATTTACCTGAAAACTGACTCCTGGGCGACTATTTCTATGGCTCTGGACACAAAGATCCTATGGAACTTAATCACGTTCGGCAGAGATCGGCCAGCCATGGCTCTCTGCAGAGTATTTTCAGAGGCCCGAATCGAGCAAGGAGTCAAACCAATCCTCGGCCAAGCTCGCAGCGTCGGCCACTGCGCTCTGTCAATGAAAACGCACATCTGCTACGTTCACCGGGGCCACTTGAAAGCATGCTAAAGACTACTACGGAGACTGGAGACATTGGAATTTTCACAATCGCACCGCAATCCTCCCGTGTGAGTGGCATGCCGTCCTGCCCACAACTGTCGACTGCAGCGGATGAGAATATTCCACGAACTCCTCATCGCAGGGATGCCGGGCACTATTCAGATGATAGGAAACGATTACCTTCCTCCTATAGGGATACAACATCCGAAATTCTCTCCTTGTATGGCTCCGATATCTTCCCTCCGTGCTCGAGATCTTTCTCCCCTTCAGTGGATGAAAGCCAACGGTCATATTCTTTGACAACTTGTAGTTCAAGACGGGCCCAATCGCAAAAGTCCTCGGCAACTCTCCAGAGTCAATCCAGTGCTGTGGCTCGACAGCGCCCACGGTCTCCATTTGGTTACCCAGCGCGATTAAAGAGATCCGATATGAGGCCTGCGTCACCCGCTCTGACTAAAAATGGAGTGGTTGACTACAGCAGAATGGTAGAGCTGGATCGAGTTTCCCATGTATTCATATGATTCCTTGATTCACTTCAACATAATTGCTGACAGGTTCGTAGAGAACTACATACGGCTCCTACAGGTCAACATATGCTACTGAGCCGCGCCGCCCACTCCCATTTTCCCTTCATTCAGATGCCAACGGATCAACAATGTCGCTACCGTCGAGGTCCCCGGCGCCGCATCCGACGTGGTCAAGCCCTGCCCGCTCCAGGACGCCCAGCTCTCACCTTACGGTACCAGTCAATGTAGACGCTGACAGAAGGGGCTCCAACGTGCATACTGTCAGATCCGCCAGTCTAACCTCTATCGTTCAAATGTATGACAGTACTATGAAAACTGAGAGCTCAGGTTTCTATGGATCCTTCTATTATGACTACACCGAGGGGTTCGAAGAGGATATACCCCTAGTTGAAACTGCTCCCCCATTATGCCCCATTCCTCAAAGAGTCAAACAACTTCGAACCCCGGTGATCTTAAAAGACGAATTCGAGGATCATTTAGGAGAGATGGAGACGGCAACTCCTTCAAGTTGTAGGGGAGTAATAGATCAGTCGTTACCAGGTTTGTCATTCTCCTTTAAGGAAAGAGTGCCATGTAACTAACAGGACATATAAGACAACCAAGAGGGATCTAGTAGCCCAGATCCCGCGCCCTTAACCACAGGCGCCATTGATTCTCCCGAGGAAAGCTGCTCGATTCCCCATGATCTTCCTAGGATTGCAAAAGCAGACATTGGTCCCCCTCATTCAGCCGTTCTCGAAAAAGAGGGCTCAAAAGAGGAAGTGTCACCCCAAAAGAAAGAAATTGAAAAACCGGAGGCGCTTGATCGACCCGAACCCCAGGCTCCCAACATGTATTCAGAAACGAAAGTGACTATCATATCCAGGAAGGATGCAAATCAAGATTTGGGAGCTCAACTCAAGAACAGGGATCGGGGGCTCTGGCGGCGTTCCAAAACACTCCCCTCCATGTCCGAGTTACGGAAGCTCGCTGAGAAAAATCCCACTCCGGAGCCCAACTTCCAGAATCTCAGTGATCCCATTGAGCCTAAGCCTTCCGAGTTTGCCACGTTTCTCACGTCGTTAGATCGCCTAGGGAAAGCCGCTCTCCCTGACATCGAGGTCAATATTCAACATTCCAGCAACTCGGCAGGGAAAGAAGACGAACAGAGTAATGCGATTGAAAAGGATGGAAAGGCCACGGACAGTGTGGTTATCTCCGGAACGAGCAAGGAGGAAAAGGATTTTCAAAAAAGGCACCGTCGCAATTTGGCCGCTCTTCGAATCAGCACCACGGGGCTAAGTGGTATTGATTCTAAATCACACAACGTTCCTCGCGCCTCGGAAGAAATCCCGATTTTGTCTCCAGAACCAATATCTCCAGCTCGAGAACTACGGGTTAAGAACAGCATTCCACAATTAATGAAGGCTCTTCCTCCACTACCGGGGAGCACGTGTCTAAACTTGGCTGAAAATCAAGAGCATATGGTTGGCGCACCGCCAAACGACTCCTCTATTGACTCAAACATGCCTGGCGTTAAATTGACTTCGGTCAATTTCGGGATACCTCCTGCTCGCCATGCAAGTCCTCAAAAATTTAAGCTCAAGGTAAGAAAATCTCTTACTCAAGATGCTGATTGCCAGGGTCAAACCCCAGCGCCGAGTTCAACAGATGGAATCCCACCTGCCCCGGCCAGCGCCTCACCAGGGAGGAAGAGGCTCAAAATCAAAATATCTCGAACTCACCTGGGGAAAGGCCTTGGAGGATGCCAGGGGACGGTTATCAGAAGCCCAGCATTGAAGCAGTGCAATTCTCTTGCAGATCTTGAGTACTCTTCACGAAGAGACATGTTCACCAAGCCGAATCACATGGTGGACCAGTCGGCAATGCATATGCTGGAAGGAGCCAGACCAGTTTTGTCAAATCAAATTGATGATGATGACGTGTTGGCTTCGCCCCTCTGGGACGCTGGTGATCTGGGCACAAATTGTCTCGAAATCGCTAAAAGTCTCGAATTGAAAAGCCCCTCGCTCATCTCCCCCGTTAAAGAGATTCAGCCTGGAGAGACTCGAGGCATGTCTCCTCATGAGATCAAACCTCGCGAGCACGGCCTTCGGCAGAAAATATCGCTTTTCCACCTACGGCTCGGCAGCACTCCATCGAAAAAGTGCAAGAGAGCTCCAACCCCTCTCCCATTTTCATTACAGGAAATGTCCGGGTGCGCTCGGGGCATGACCATCGATCACCAAATGCTGAATCCGCCAAACGAAATTGTCTCGAAGCGATCAGGGCGAGTGGGCATCCGTGTCCGCAAATGGGCAAGAGGTGCGAAACGAGTTGTGCGTTCTTGTGTGAAGAAGAAGAAGTTGGATTCATAAATGGCATGGGATGTAAGGTCTTATATTGTCTTATTGAAGGTCATTCTGGGCCACCAGCCGTTGAACAGCTGCTGGCAAGCAATTTGGCTGGCAGCGAGCAGCCTTAATTAACGGTTTAATCACCATCTTTACTATTGGGATAGCCGTGATTCTTCATTTATTCTACATCCTAATGTCTATTTGAAGAAAGCTGAAGTACACTCACGGATGGCACCCTCAATCGAACGGCCTGCAGCGTATGCCACCATGCGGATGTTAAATTAATGGTGATTAAGTAGTACTTCTATATTTAATTAAAGTCCAAACTCTCTATCGTTGATTAATGGCAGGGCCGATACTCTGCCAAAAGTCACACCTGGCTCTCTCTATTTGAGTGACATTTTCCATCACGGGGTCTGGGAGCTGCAATACGAGCCTGCTCTGATTACCCGACCAAGGATGCCAGACCGGGGCTCCATCCATCCGTTGCACGTTGGGGTCAAGGAAACGGACGAAGCTCAACCAATAATGCATCACAAGTGAGACAGAACCAGCATTGTAGGTGAAGTAGCTCTCCTTTGGCCGAGAAGGGAGCATTTCCGGTGCCCAAACGGCCGGGGCCTCAGACACGTGGGGCACACCGAAGCCTTCTGCAACTGTTTCGTTATCCTCGACGTTATAACGGTAGGACCAAGTTGCGACATCCCCAGAATCACAGAGGGCATTAAGGATAGTACGGGTTGGGCAGATGAAGGTCCCTTCCCCGTACGCGCGGGAGAGCGAAGGGAAGTAGGAATCATGCAGGGGGAGGGGATCTTCCTTGGGATACAAGGTGATGAGTTCGTCTGTGTGTGACGAGTTGAGCTTGGGGAAGTTATCGACGAGAGAGCTGACCAGCTGGTCGGCAGAAGAGACGTCAGGGACAAAGGTGGATCCCTCTACGGATAGAGATTCACATGTCAGTTATCAGTGTGGCGGGCGGAAGCAAGCGCGGGACGAATGATCTCACCGTTTGTGACTGTGCCAAGCAATGCAGGGACCTTGTGGAATTTCCCCTGGGCGAACATCTCAGTGACGTGGTCCTGCAGAAACTCGCCATCGAGACATGGCGTCCAGTAGTAAAAGGGGTTCGAAGCCCTTCCGGGGAACGGGCTGGCGTCGTTGAGCTTCTGGAGGTCGTCTCTGCTCATGGACCTCAGGCACTTCATTCGGTCGGCGGCATCTTGGCAGCCTGCCTGCTCCGCCGTGTGGTTGAACTGCCACTCAAGTTCGCTGACAGGAGGGTGGGCGGGCAGAAAGGTCGACTGCAAGATGGACCCTGCATAGAGCTTGTCGTCCCGGCCGCCGTAAGCAGCCATGTGGAGGGCAACGGAGCCGGCGCCGGCTGACAAGCCTTGGATGACAACATGATCAGAGTTGCCTCCGAACTACGTTTGTCTTGTTAGGGAAGTAAGGATGGAATACGGACTGGCTGAGCAAAGGGTATACGTACAGAAGCGATATGCTTTTGCACCCATTGGAGAAGGAAGCGCTGATCGAGAAGACCAGCGTTGAGGTTGCCGTCCTTGCGCACTTCTTCTCCGGCGAGGAACCCCCAGAGCCCGACGCGGTAGTTGAAAGATACGTAGACAATGTTGAGACCTGAAGCCTCAACCAGCTGCGAGCCGTTCCAGTTGGCGTTGGCGTTGTGTGTATAACCTAGTGCGACGGAGTAACATCAGTATAGGCTCAGGTTCCCATTGTCAATTCCTGCGAGCACAACTTGGAATTGGATATTTGGAGCATCCCTCACCGCCACCTTGTATAAAAACCATGACGGGCAGCTTTGTCTCTGCCGTGACATTGGACGGGCCCCAGATGTATGCGGTCAGGCAATCCTCATCAACCTCGTTGCCGGCTGTGTCACGTAGCCCGAGACAAACTGGGCCGAACTGTTTTAAATTATTGTGTCAGTCTTTTTTCGATCCAAGTTAATTTTACTTTCATGTTTTACCGCCTGAGGCTGCGGTTGTGTTCGGGCTCCATGTTTGGGGTTTGTTTGTTCCTAACCCACCTCTTTTGCTTTCTGGATGCCTTCGGTCTGCTCCGGCTCGACGGGGGCCCGCCATCTGAGATCGCCGGTGGGTGGGCGGGCATACCGGATGCCAAGATATTGGCTCACACCGTTGCTGAGATATGTGCCGGCATATCTAGAGTAGCCAAGATCGACGACAGGGTTGTTGCTGGCGTCCGAGTCCTCTGGCTCCTCGCGCGCCGGCTGGCTGCCCGTGATGCCCATGGGGGAAGGAATGAGGAGGAAGACGAGCAGGAACAGCAGGGCGAGGAAGACGGCGAGGAAGAAGACGGGTGGGAGGTAGCGAGTCCATTTAGGCTGGGTCACGGCCGCCGCGGGCTGGTGCTCTGGATCAGCAATGTCTGGCTTTGGGGCGGCTTCACCCTCGCGGACGACGACGGGGACTGGCCCGGTTTTGGAGGTAACACATTGTGACGACATCCCATGGAGGGAGGAAGTCGGTCAGAGGAGCGAGGCAAGGGGGGATTGGCTGTCTGCCTCGTAGGAAAACTGTGTATATACACCTGGATCTGCTATGTAGGAGCTATCTACGTTGGATCTCGCATCATGGCATCTACCACGGGGGCCCCTTTTTTTTTCACTCCTCTGCTTCCTTTGCTTTGGGGTCTGATTCGTGTCGAATCCTGCATCAAGCATTGTTCCTTGTCGATGAAATTCCATAAGGGGAAAATAGCTGTGTCAAATTGTCAATGCGTGCAGGGCCCGGAGGGAAGTGGGTAAGGGCAGTGTGAAGAATCATGGGCCATGATCTCGGTAGTGGAGGGAGGGATAACCCGAACACAATCGGGCGTGGATCTAGGTAGTATGTAGTGATCAGCCGGGCGGGATGGGATAATAATTAGGTCGGGCTGGTGAACTGTTTCTGATGAACTGAATCATAGAAGGCTTGTGAGATGGGAGTACTCAGTCCAGCCGTGGCATCCGGATCAAGAAATCCACTACCGGGGTCGACCCGATCAGACAACAGGATTCGTCTGCGTGGTCGACAGGGAGCACGCTCATTTACCGATCCGATTGCACTGTCTCAAGATAAATGCAAGTGATATAGGCCAGCAGTGGTTGAAGGAAGACGTTGGCTGGCACGTCCGGATAGGCTCTGGCCCTTCCCCCGATCGGGGCAGGACCAAGTCCATCAGAAGCAGGGGATGGTCCCAGGCCTGACGCACAACCTGGTGCTCCGTGCTCATCTCAACACGTAACCAGCTTGCGTCGGTAGGACCGCAATATCAAACCAGGTGCACCCACATACGGGATTATGTGCCGTGGGGTCGTGGCCGCCAGCGCTTACCTGAGTGGGCAGTGAAATACTAATATCAGAGGACTTTTGGGCATGGGACTTTGGCAATGCCGGCTGTGAGGTCAGATATGGCCAGATGTCGCCCGCGGATCCCACCGTTACCACAAGCACTGCGGACGGCCCCAACCATCCATTCGATGCGATGGGATTGCAGCTGAAGGCCCTTAAGGAATAGAGCAGTTGGCAGCTCTAAGCCGGCCTCAGCCTCCCAGCAAAATTGAAGATACTCCCTTGCCTGACCTCGGCAGACCAAAGACCATTGGCCCCACTTAATCCCGTCTGCAGCCAACCACAGCGCCAGCCATTTATAGGATCAATTAACATACACAAGATGGAGATACCTGGGTCTGAGATTGAGATCTACTTTCCACCGCACGCACTCACCACTGTAATCAAAGTACCTGCCTATCCTGCATGTATCCATGTCCCGACGGCTCCACTCTGCCTGTCTTTGGCCTGCAGCAACACGCGTTCCACCAACCAGAGACACGATCGAACAATTCCCCAACAACCAACCACTAGGGGCCATAATCATTCGCCCAGGGTGGCTAACCCAAGTCGGATTTGGAAATGCCTGCCAATAGTGCTGGCTGAATCGGTCCCTCCCTCTCGTCTTCAGCCAAGTTTCTTGCAGTCCTGGTTTTGATCGTGTTCGACGACCCAACGGCAGCCGTATCGAGCGCAGCAACGATTCCGACGACGACGCCAATCATCTCCATACCATGCTAATCGAGCCAAAGCATCCGTCCACTTCGTCTTGCCACTTCTAGACGCCTGGCGACCAACATATTCATCTTGCCTGGCTCCCATTCGCTCGCTGACTCGCCCAACCGCCAGCTTCCCCATCCCGAGAAAATACTACCTTGCCAACCAACAACCAACAGCTATATGACAATGCATACATAGGCTATCAACTTCTGTTTCGCTGAGAAGTTTCTCGCCCCTCTTTGTTCTCTCCTTAGGCTCATACACAACGGACGGACGCCATGTCGTCGGACATGGAAAAGCCGCCAATTCAGGCCGCCCCTTTCGACGAGCTTCCCGACGAGATCATTGAACAGTGAGTACAACTACACTCCCCTGTTCCCTCACTTGATGGAAACTGATGCTCTCTGCTCAACTTACAGAATCCTACTCGACACTGACTCTAATGGTTTCGCCTCCTTGATTCTTCTCAACCGAAAATGGCGGGCCGTCTCCCAGCGACCTCACCTGTACATACATCACTTGCGACAATGTCCATCCTTTGCTATCAGCCGGACGAAGCTCCCTCCTGGAAACGACAGCGACCTCCCGCGCTTGCGACGACTCTTTGCACAGCAGATCAAGCGCAACCTTTTTGATGCCTACCTCAGACCCCACCAAACCACCATCAAGCTCATCTCCAATTCCATCAGCTCCGCATCATGTCCCGGTGGAGAGGGCATGCAATTTAGCACTTCGCCAAAGTCACAGCTTGTTCTCGCATACAACTCGTCACGAATTTACGTCATCGATGTGCGTGCGCCCAAGATTGAGATCAAACGCGAGTTCAAGACGTTGCGCCGCCCCGTTGCGACATGCATCCTAGATGATGGAAGCCTTCTCGCCATTCTTTCGATGGAAATGCAGGTTGACCTGTACGACCTCAACCATACTCCGCCACGGCGGAAGCAGTCAATCATTCTCGACAACACGCCCCGGACGATAGCCTTGTCACCCTGCGGCTCTGTGTTGGCCGCTGCTTACGAGGGTGGAATCGAGGTGACATCCCTGAGTGCCAACGCCGGTCCCTCTGATAGGCGCTCTGTCAAATGCGATGCGGTAGATGCACTTGCATTTTCCTACGACGGCACCCAGATTCTCGGCACAACCGTCAACTCAGCAACTCCAAGCACCGTCATCCTCACGGCCCCCTATTACGATCCGGGCAGCCTCTTGCCTGAAAACGATACCAGCGCGTTGTGGACAACATCGATTTTATTTCCAAACTCGAGCCGCGACTGCACCCATTCGGTTCTCATCCAGGACGGCGGCGAAGATGAGGCCAGATGGACATTCGCATATGATAGGAGCTTTGAAACTTTCCGAGCTGTTCGCATCAATGATTTGCGCAACGGTACAACTTACTTCGTGGGTCCTGAGCCTAAGATAGGAACTCAAGGAAAGCTACTACCGAGCACCTTGTCAGGAGCTACATATTACGGCGAGATTGCTTCGGCCAGCTTCCACCATGGGGAGATTTGGGTATACGGAGTACCAGAGCGATTGGATGCATTGACAGAGGAAGAGGTCTCTACGCTAGACCTCACGCGCGGTAACGTTTCTCACGCATCTACATC